>OU452313.1:0-2500000 GCA_911728475.2 Pterostichus madidus | reverse complement strand
ACTTCAAAGTAAATTAGAATAAGTAATACTAGTACTGAAAATAAAGTCAGCGAAGTAATGTTTTGTCAAATGTGAAAGTCGACAATTGTAAATGAGTAATATAGATATCGTGACAGAATTTGTTTCTACTTTTGTCCTCCAATTAGTTTTTAATTGAGTAAAAATTGACTGTTCCACTTTCAGTTTAATTTCCTGAACACGTCATCTCGACAGACCAGATAAACATGTCGCTAACTTCAGACAATATACAGGTATATACTGAGCAATATTTGTGGCGTAACAAGGGATGTTTTGTGACAACGTTAATCTCCTTTGAAATCTCGACTGCTGCATCGTTCAGTATTTGGTATATATTAGATCCTATACAATTTCAGCACAGATTACAAACTGTCGAGAGGAAGAAATCCGTACGAAAGTTTAGATTTTCGCATTCCGAGCATATGAATTGTGGCTTTATAGTATGTATATACAAGCCAAGAGATTTATTACTTTGAAAAGAGAAATTGGGTTTTTTATTTTTCGAAGGAAAATATAGATTTTTGCCTTTCACGTGGATGAATATATTTCAAGGATATTTTTACCGCAAATATTGATGTATTCTGATAAATATATAGTTATTTGTTTCGCAAAAAATGTATCAGATTTATTATTTAAATCTCCTAAATAAATTTACGCATCTGACATGTAATGAGATCTTGAATTTATCGAACTAAAGTCTTCAATATTTTCAGTTTTCATTCAATATTCTCCACACGAATTAAGCTGTCAGAGTACTCTTTTTGAGAATTGTAAATAAACATTGTAAACTCACATTTCATGGTTGCCAATAGAGGGAAAATTAAAAAATACATTTGTCTATTTACACTTTAAAGCCGAGTTGCATAAAGCAATGATAACTATATTGTTAGCTAAATTGCTAAAAGATAACCATGGTTAAGACGGCTAACACCACACTTTATATATTTTCAGATTTTTTTATGTTAATTAGTTATTATCTGCTTTAAAATTCTTAGTTTAAAACTACATAAATTATAACGTTTTAAATTATTAAACTGTTAAAAATTTTGACATTTCATACAAGCATTTTAAAAATTTTAATTCAATTTTGTCGCGTAGTTAATAACGTGAGTAGCTGACAACGTTTTACGCAACTGGGCCTAACAAGACAATTTTTGTTGCAATTTAATAATTCATATTCCAATTATAATCGCTTTATAAAATAAGTTTGATTATTTTTTGACGTTTCTCAAAACCAATGAAATGCTTCATTGTATGTCTGTGTTTTAACCAATCCTGTCATTATTATACTGAGAATAAAGCTCTTGTGATTATTCCCAGGAATTATCTCTGTAGATGCTTTTTTGTTTGTGCTTAATGATAGGTAGTTGTCAAATAATTATTTAAAACTGTCAACGAATCACGTAAAATGTGTGAAAAAAATCGATTTAGTTGTATTTTAGATACAGATATAAACCAACAATTTTTTGGAACCAACTTCCAAGAATACATTAATAAGTAATCAATCGATATGGACCCAGTTCAAAATCTTTTAAGTTGGATGAACCGACCTCAACAGCTAAGTCAAAAAATAATCTAATTAAATATAACTCAAGAGTTGGATAAATTAGAAAATAATTACCCAGTATCTTTCTCAAACTTGTTGCCAGGCAATAGTCACGAAAGCCCGTAGGGCTTGAGTGACTACTGCCTGGCAACAAGTTTTTGAAAGATCTGTTAAATTATTTTCAATTTATTCTCACTCTTTTGTTATATTATTACCCTCAAAGTGTTTAGTGGCGTGAAAGCCACAGGGGTAATTTTAATGTCGTGAAAATTGTTTGACGGCTGTAGAAATTAAACCCAGGTTTTGAAATCTATCTGTTTATTGCCTTTCAGAAAATCGTAGCCCAGCAGTAAAAGTTTTCGAAAGATCTATCAAATTATTTTAATTTATTCGCACTCTCTTGTTATATTATTACTGAGAATTTTTCGATGCTTTCTCCAAAATGATGTCTTAATCTGTTTTATTTGAGCATAAGCATAGAATTCTATTAATATCAAAGCATTGAACAATAAACAATATTCACGTCTATGTGTAGCATTTCGTGCTAACATCGCTGTGAATTTTATTGCAAGGTCTTGTGAATTACCTAAGTAAACATGTTGTAATCTCCATTGGCGTAGATATCCAACAGCTTGCAAGCTTAAAGCACAATTTACATAAAGGATTCAAGCATTGTTTAATCAAAGTTAGCACAATAACTGGATATAGAAGCAAAGATGCATTTTTTTTGTTTCTGACGAATATAACGGACGTCGCTTGGATTTAATAATAATAATAATATAATATATCAAAAACATCGCATCAGAAAATACATTCGCAGTATTATTATTACCATTTATGCTGTGATTTCGATGCGATATTTTTTATTTATTCCGCTGATAGTTATTGGGAACTTTACCCGAAGATGGAAAAACTGGCCCTTAATATTATAGATAATGTTAGTTTTTATGTATGTAAACATATCTTTATTTTGTGGATTTTTTCAACCAACCAGAATGAAGATCAAATAATATACAATTACGCTGTAATCTTCACCAACCGAGCTACAAAGTTGTATAAAAAAGTTTATTGGATTTGTCATCCGATTTTATTTACGTTCCGTTTCTAACCTCCATATTTTTATTAAAATACATAATCTTGTATAAAATTGCGAAAAACACTGAATTTTCTCGCACTAAAACTGAAAAATTCCCTTTTCACTTATTTTATTAACTAAGGTAGATTTTAGATTCAGATCAGATATCGTATAAAAGTATTCGCAGGGCGTAAAACTTTTATAGGAATAAATAGGAATAACTTTCAGTTTCCGGGAAAGATTTGTAAAACTTTTCACGTACTACAACCATAATATCAACGTGAAACTTTGTGAATTCACAATTCACGCGTACTTCTAAGTTCTCGCATGATAAAAACGTTTATCATTCTTTGACAAGACGTCGACAACTTCGCTTCTAGTGCCTTCAAAATTTCTTGATAATAGAAGAGTTTTCACAATTTTTAAATGTTAATCTACATCCAATTTTTTATTTTGCTGAAAAGAGCCGAAAAAGTAAGTATATAAATTATCTTGTGGAATATATAGACGATCGGATAACGTAGCTAGTAGGGTTGTTGATTTTTCGAATATTCGAGTCTTCGAATGTTCGGATTTATTGAACCTTCAAATTTTCGAATTTTCGAATTTTTGAATATTCAGAATTTTCGAATTTTCGAATTATTCGAATTGTGAATCTGGATCCTAACGTGAAAACGGCATGTTGATATGAATTATTTTCAGAATAAACTCATTTGCAGAGTTTTGTATTAATTCATAAGTAATTATTATTACTTATTATTATTTGCCAAATTAATTCAATTTAGACTTAAAATTTCGCTACACTGTCAAAAACGTTTTAATTAAGACGTTTTTGTATCCTTTTTATTCTCATTTTAAAACGATTTACTAAAAGTCCGTAGCATTTAGATGGGCGGTAAGAGAATAGATGTCTTAATTAAGACGCATAAACTGGCAGAGTTTTTGCAGGATACTTCGCCGAGTTTATTATTTAATTCGTGGTCGACTTTTCTCGAATTATGCGTTAACAAGTTTGGAAATGACAGATGGCGTTAATTCCGAGACACAAAATTCGAGAATTTGAAGCTTTGAAAAATTCGAAAATTCGTAAATTCGAAGCTTCGTAGTTTTTCTGACGAAGTTCAAAACATTCAAATATTCGTACATTCAGAAATTCGTACTTGGTGGAAATCAACGACTCTAGTAGCTAGACGTATGGAGTGAGATAGTAATAGTGACCAAGAGAGCTATCATTGCAGAATACAATAGGTATAGTGACAAGTAATTGCTTCTTGGTTTTAAATGTAAGTTTCATTGGTGCAAATGGACTTCAGGAATGTGTATATTTGAGAATTTCGGAAAAATTATAATAATGTTAAATTTAGGTAAAAATGTTGAAAACTCTTTAATTTTTAACGAAAGAAGAATTATGGGACAATTAGCTTGTAGTTAAATATCTCTTGATATAAATATATGTATATCTACAACTGCATAATAGTATGGGGTAGCTAGCTCCGTGGTATGAAGTCGGCCTGTGGATCCTGAGAACTCTGGCTCGATTCCCACAGGCGACAAACAATTTACATTTAAAAAAATACCCCTGTGTCTCCTCCACTACGAACATCTTTGAGGGCCGTGATTTGACGACTGGTAACCGCACTTCACACGCAAAATATATCATTTACCGAGATCTGCTTCGGCAGAGTGCTACACCCAGTAATGCGTAGAAGGCGTGATGATATATTTTATATTTACTTATTTTTTCATAATAGAATTATCTTAATTATGTATCTAAATTAATTAACTAAATGTATTTTCTTTGTTTTGTAACGGCAGAAATTAAATATGTAAAATAAAATAACAAAAACATACGCGGCTTTATTCTATCAAATATTTTGACACATTGAAGTTTTGTATTGTTTAAAAGTACTCGTATGTTTTTGACTTGTCTACAAATTTTACATTAGTTTTACAAATTTAATAAAAATGGAAAATTATGGACAAAAAAATTACAAATAATGAAATGGCATTATTCAGAGGAAAATTTTATAGAAAAACTTGATGCAATTGTTTGTTATTTTGTTTTAATTTCATGGTTTGTACTAATCAAATTGTAATTTTGTAAATTTTCATATTTAATTTCTGCAAAACAAAGGAAGATTGATTTACGATATTGAATTTGAAGCTCTACAACTTTTATTTAATTTTTTTTTGTTTAAAATAATTTTGAAAGCCAATGCGCACGAAAAAACTATTATTCCATATTAAACACTCGATATTTTATATACAAAATGTGCATTAGTACAAAAATAAAATATTATCTGCAAATTCTGTGTCAGTCAATGAAAGCAATCAAATTTTATTTTATCAGTTGCCATTTTGAATGTAATATAATCCTTGTACCTGTAACGCTATAAAACACCACATAAAAATATTGAAACGTCATTAGTATTAAATAAATATATCATCACGCCTTTTTACCCATTACTGAGTGTGGCACTCTGCCGAAGCAGATCTCGGTAAATGACATATTTATACAGGGTGATCAAAAGGAATTGTTATAGTTGGCAATACAATTCCAGAGATCTTTTTATTCCACAGTTGGCACAACGTCAGATAAAGGTGGAAATGCTATTTGACATTTCTAATAAATAGGTTATGTCAGGAGTCTGACAGCTAATAGAATTTTTTAAGTAATAGAAATACTTTAGAAATAAATGTAATCAAAAATGCACTAAAATTTAAATTTTAAATGTCACTGTCAACAACAGGAAATTAATTTATGTATCAGGCTTACCAATTTCAAGTAGTTTTTTTTATTGCCAACTGTAACAATTCCTTTTGATCACTCTGTATAATACCAGACGTCAAATCACGGCCTTCAAAGATGTTAGTGGTGGGGGAGCCACAGGAGTAATTTTTAAAATAAATAAAATAAATATATCATCACGCCTTCTAGCCATTACTGGGTGTGGCACTCTGCTGAAGCAGATCTCGGTAAGTGATATATTTTGCGCGTGAAGTGCGGTTACCAGTCGTCAAATCACGGCCCCCAAACATGTTAGTGGTGGAGGAGTCACAGGGATAGCTTTTTTCAAATTATGAAAATTTGTCGCCTGTGGGAATCGAACCAGGGACCTCAGGATCCTCAGGCCGACTTCATACCACTGAGCTAGCCATCCCAGGGGTAATTTTTAAATTGGGGAAAATGTTTGTCGGCTGTGGGGATCGAATTAGGATTCTCAGGATCCGTAGGCTGACTTGATACCATTGAGCCATTACCCCATTAGTGTTTATGCGAAATAATCCGAAGTTATATTAGAGGGTGGACAACCTGGATTAAATGTAGATTACTTTTCCTTCAAAATGAATTTAGATTACATTTTGATCTCAATCCACACGCTGAATAATAATTTAATTTTTATATTGCTACATCATTAGTGCACATTTTATTTTCGACAACATATTTTGAGGTTATTTATTTTGAAAACTTTTATTCTGTGGAAGCACTAAGTAGTTTTTAATTGCATAAAATTCAAGAATTCACTTCGTGAACTAAAGAATGAAGAATCACAAAATAAAAAATCGATATTTCATTTCTTATCAGACACCTGATTTCCACTTCATCATTTCTTTGTAACATAAAATTCTTCACACGTTGCTTCAATCCATTTACTTCAAAATGGTTTTTTTTTTGGGATACTTTTATTCATCTATTCTTGCTGTACCTATTATTTTCGCTTATCTTAATAATGGATTCCTTTCAACGGAATTTGTAAAATATTAGAGATTCCTCAGTAAATCATTTTAAATTCTATTTCATTGGTTACAGGAAAATTTAATTTAAATGAAAGGAATTTATATGTTTGCTACTTTATATGTTTCATTAAACGAATGAATATATTTCATCTTCTTCAGCAATTCAGAACCCCAAAATTAAATAACATTTGTACAAGTTTCAACAGTTTTTATCATATTTATTTATGTACATACATACATAAGATCTGGCTTTATATAATCAAATGGAGTAGCACCACACATGCATACTTGTCACTCAAAGTAAACTTTTTCTACAACTGTCAAAAAAACATGATATTCTTACATCGCTATGGATACGCGAAATTTGTGTATTTTTCATTGAAATGTCAAATATTTATAAAACATTTTCACGTTTCCTTGGTGACAACACATCAAATTTACATTAAGCTACATTCACAAATGGAAATTAGTTTTTGTTTTATGCTTTATGTTTTAGTGTGTTTTTAGGTGCCATTCCCAAATAGTTTTGCTTCTGTCGATTTTAGTTAGTAGTGACATCTATCATAAATTTTAGAAGATTGGTAACACAGTAATTGCAACTGTCAGATGTGTCAGAAGTTACACATGCTGTCATATGTTGTTTGTTTACTTTCGTATTTTTTGGAAGAGCAAGATAAATACTATTATAATAAGAAAGTAGGTATTAAAATCTTGTTTTTATTTTCATTCATTTTGACACTCGAATAAAAACAAACTTAGGTCATCGTCAATGCGAAGGATGATAAAAAGAGACAAGTATATATCACTACATCATTCTATGCTTCGTCCTATTGGTCTATTCCTAAGTATAAAATGTAAAACTAAAACATAAGTTTGGAGTTTGCAAACTTTTGTGTTAAAACAAAAACTAAATACTGATTTCTGAATGGCTGCATAAGATAACATGTCTACAAGGTTATTAAAACAAAACTGGAAACCATAAAACAAAAACTAATTTCGATTTGTGAATGTAGCCTTATTTTTAATTTTTTTCTTACAATTTACTTAAATAAATCAATAATAATTGTATTTTTTTTTTGACAGTTGTAGAAAAATTGGTGTTTGTATTTCGTGGGCAAAATTCGTGTTATTTGACGCGTTCGAATGACTTTTGTCTCAATCGGAGGTTTTTACCAAAAGTGACATTCTTACGCACAACAAAATTCATTTCGCATACTTAATACAAAAATAACTATTTTCTTTCGTGAATAATGTATTACATTCCACACTTGTACAATAAATTACTATTATAAACCTCGTCCATACCTTTTACACAATAAACCTTCAATCATAACCATCCATTCCTAGATCTTCCACACAATCTCTCTTCCTCAATTTCATCAACATACACCTATTTCACCAATTTTTCATTCAACGTACGGTCACAGGATTAATCCATCTCAAATGAGTTAACATATACTCTTTTAACTCAATTCTTTTCAATTTCACACTCATCATCCCGTTTTGTGAACCCAAACATATTTTAAATAAATATATCATCACGCCTTCTACCCATTACTGGGTGTGGCACTCTGCCGAAGCAGATCTCGGTAAGTGATATATTTTGCACGTGAAGTGCGGTTACCAGTCGTCAAATCACGGCCCACAAAGATGTTAGTGGTGGGAGAGCCACAGGGATAGTTTTTTAAATTATGAAAATTGTTTGTCGCCAGTGGAAATCGAACCAGGGATCTCAGGATCCACAGGCCGACTTGATACCACTGAGCTAGCTACCCCAACATATTTTTACCTCTCTTATTAATCTAATGAAGGAAGCAAATCCCTCTCGAAACGTCGTTAAATAAGTCTAAAGAGAGCTAACGTAAACTAATTGTTTAATTACTTTAGTTAAATATTTCTGTGAAGTAATTAAATTAAACTCGATGGCTGGTACTAAAAGCTCGGTTTTTGGGTGTACTAAGACAGCTGTTTTACCCTATCTTTAATGCGACCCCGTAACACCAGTTAAAACTCCAACAAAATGAGTAATGGCATGCGACAAAAGTTCACACGAGTATGAAAATTTTAAATTAGCGGGTATAGCCTTGTACGTGCTTAAAAGCTGTTGACTTTTCCTTGATTTTCACGAAATGGTTGACTTTTCACATCACGGAAAGCTAACAGTATCATGCTATTCACTTTTATATCGTATTTCTATTTTTCATTTGTTCTCATTGTTTTCTGGAACCATTGTATTGATAAGCTTTTGTTTATGCAAAAGATTTAGTGATATTATTGGTTCGTACTTTGCGAATAAGGGTAATAAAATTATAATTAGTTGAGAGTTAAATTTGGAGATTAAATTTTATGGTCCAACTTTATTTTCGTGTAAAGATAATCGTGGAAATGTTGGTCCAGAGATTTACGAGTATTAAAATCTGGTATATGCGCATGTGATTACAATAATATGATAAATAAAATTATTTTATTGGAATAGATAGTTCCATGCATTAAAATGATTGCTATATACAGTCTAATATGATTAATTAATAAAATTATTGCTATTTAAAATTATAATTCCTAGTTAGTTATTTGGTTCTTCTATTAGATAATATAATTACTACTACTATTACTATTACTATGGGATGGCTAGCTCAGTGGTATAAAGTCGGCCTGTGGATCCTGAGGTTCCTGGTTCGATTCCCACAGGCGACAAATTTTCATAATTTGAAAAAGCTATCCCTGGGACTGTGATTTGACGACTGGTAACCGTACTTCACGCGCAAAATATATCACTCACCGAGATCTGCTTCAGCAGAGTGTCACACCCAGTAATGGGTAGAAGGCGTGATGATATATTTATTTATTTTTATTTAATTACTACTACATATTTCAAATTTTAGTATGGAAAGTAGGTTTTTACATAAAGCATATTCCAATTACCATTTGGATCAGATCTAACTTACATTTACTGAACCAGACCACTTATTTATTTCATTGGATTAATTCGCTGATTTTATTTCCAGTACTAAAATTATAGATTCTAATTTACTTTGAAGTAATTCGTCGAAATAAGTACATCAGTTTGCTTAATTAATATCATTTAGTCATCTGTCAAATTTATCTGAACTGATTTAAATGAACCAATTGGTAAATGGAATACAGCTATAAACAGTCAAGTAAAGTACGTATCCAAGACTACAATAAAAATAACAGTCTGGTAAAATACAAAACAGTCTGATAAAGATTTTATCTAACTGTTATTTTTGTTGTAACCTTGGATGCGTAGTCTGCTGGCAGTACAATTCATATCCAAAAAATTAAACATTTTGAATTATTTATGATTAAATATTGATCAAATTAAACGACTTCAGAAAAAATAGTATGCATACATAACACGCCAGGAAAGTGTTTTTACTTGACTCATGCTGGGTTGCAAGAAAAATATAAAGAGCTCTTTAGTTAAAGAATTGTTTATATAGCAACAGTATCAATAGCGATTTTCTGAAATTTATTGAATCGTTAGTTGCCAATGAACCGATAAAACTTTCATGCAACCCAGCATAAATGAATTAAAATACTCGACCTGCAACCTCGTATTTCAAACAACCGCTTCGTCAAGTAAAATATCACTGACTTATTATAATAAAAAATAAATAAATATATCATCACGCCTTCTACCCATTACTGGGTGTGGCACTCTGCCGAAGTAGATCTCGGTTAGTGATATATTTTGCGCGTGAAGTGCTGTTGCCAGTCGTCAAATCACGGCCCCAAAGATATTAGTGGTGGAGGAACCACAGGGATAGCTTTTGAAATTATGAAAATTGTGTGTCGCCTGTGGGAATCGAACCAGGGTTCTCAGGATCCACAGGCCGACTTCATACCACTGAGCTAGCCACCCCATATTATGTAATATACTACTATTTCATTATTAGACCAGAAAATCCGTCTTCACCTATCTAGATCGGACAGAAGGATCAGAAATTTTGCCAAATCATGAATAATTTATCATTATTATAAAATATATATAATATACACCCTGAAAGTGTTTTACTGGGTTCTCAAGCTTCCAAAGGTCGATCACGTCTCGCTCTGAATTTTGCTTAATCAATCAGTAAAATATTACTTTCAAATCTTGTTACGCGAATAACAATTTCGTACTGCGTAAACTCTCGTACATTTAGACGCTTTGTTAGTTAATCTTGATCAATATGTAATACATGCTATAATCTCTCGCTGAAGGTATTATAGGCTTATTCAATTTTCCAGTTGGCTCAGATCTAACTTACTGAAACAGATCTCTTTACCCTCATTGTAGATTTACTATTAAGACTAAGCTTAAGATAATACAACTTCGTAACGTGAGTGAGCTCACAAATAAAATACGACTTTTTATTTCATATCTTGCATATTCTAAATAAATATAAATACGTTTGTTTCAAGTTCGCAGACAATGACAGATCTTGAGTAAAACATCTACAGGTTGGTGACCGCGACTCTCGAACATTAGATTTTAACATATAAAATCATAATTTCGTAATTTCCTCCTTCCCTAATTATTTTAAGCAAAAAAACTTCAAATCATAGTTTTAGGGAATGCTTCGTAACGCCACAAATTAGATCTAAAAATGACGAAAATTGCCTCAAAACTATTGATAGCCAAGGAAATGAAACAAAATTAAATAAATGTTTGACAAATAAGAAAATATAAGAAAAAACTAATTTTTCTTCACTTGTCACAAATTCCACAAAAATTTACAGCACGTTTGAATCAACTTATCAGGTCATCAACAAACGGCTGGTCAGTTCATTTTTGTCAGTAGATGGCACCACGAATTGCTCCGTAGCTCTCATGTCATGTTACCGGCTTACATAGTTTAACATCAATCAGTTCAGCTAAGACAGTATCACAATTCACTAGTCCCCAGTTAGTCTAGTTGGATAGTTGAACACACCAATCTGATGAGTCCCTATAGGACGAAACGCGTCTATGGTTAAAGCTGAACTGACCAGCCGTTTGTTGATGACCTGATAAGTTGATTCAAATGAGCTGTAAATTTTTGTGGAATTTGTGACAAGTGATGAAAAATTAGTTTTTTCCTATTTTTTCTTATTTATTAAGACTCAGTTCCACATCGCAATTGACATTTTGTCTTTGTATTATTTCAAATTTTTGAAATTTAACCTGACAAAACTATCAAAATAATTTCTTTATATTATTATTTCATTTATTTTGAAGCTTTTTGCTTAAAAAATTAGGGAAGCAGGAAATTACAAAAATTTTACTTTACATGTTAAAATCCTATATTCGAGAGTTACAGCCACCACTCTGTATATTGAATTTGCATTGTCTTTATTGATTTGAACAAAAATTTACAAAACAATATATTTTTTTTGTAATGTACACTCGAAACGTTGTGAATTTTTTTTGTACATTTTTGTTCAAATCAATAAAGACAATTCAAATCCAACATAGATGTTTAACTCAATTATAAATACATCGTGAATATTCCAATTATTCAATTTAAGTTCTGCATGATAAGAAACAATCTTACAGTATAATTTCAATGTCTCTTGTAAGATAAAAGTTTCCATTATGTAGTTACGTATCATTTAGGAAGCAAGTTCCTAGTTCTGAACTATTCCGTTTTGCCAACCTGTAATCTAGCACTGTCGTCGAGCAATTGCTGCCTTACTGAAGAGATTTAGGCATTAATTGTGACGTAAAACACGCTAGGGGTCGGCAATAAATTGTGCGAAGCGAGCTACTCACCACGAATGTTTTTGTGGTCCCTTTTTTCTTTGCTAAATACAAATTTTTTTTATTTCTCGTGATTTATATTTTGAAATCTTTCTATTTTTTGTGAAAGAATTAGAAGCGGGATTATGTTAATAACTATTCACATAATTAGTGCGCGAAGACATATGTACTTTGCACATGAGCGCAATTTTAAAGCACGAGCGAAGTGAGTGCTTTAATTCGCGCGAATGGAGCAAATGGCGTCTTCGCGCACGAGTTTTGTACAATGCTTTTTGTAAC
This sequence comes from Pterostichus madidus, assembly GCA_911728475.2. Taxonomy (NCBI): domain Eukaryota; kingdom Metazoa; phylum Arthropoda; class Insecta; order Coleoptera; family Carabidae; genus Pterostichus; species Pterostichus madidus. The sequence continues at coordinate 2,487,601 of OU452313.1, read as the reverse complement.
GAGCAAAAATTATATGATGGACAATGAGGAAATTGATTAAACTTGAAGCGTGAATTTATATTGACAGTTAAGTATGCCATGAATTAACATTTGTTATTTGAAAACAAATTGTTCATTTTTTTCTCCTAAAGTTTGTTAAAATATGTCTGTTTGATGGCGTTATAAGCTAATGTCTCTACTTCTTTTATAAATTCCTTAAAATGTGTGTATATAAATAAGTACAAATAGCGTTTTAATAGTCAAAATTTAGAATCATTTAAAATGAGTGTTTTTTTCAATTACTTTGCGCACTAGTGTACAAAATCAAACTTTCCATCGGTTTCCAAGGTTATGTAATAGTATATTACGTAACAAGCATCGAAAGTGTAAGATAACATGCGAGTGTACAAACTGAAAAAGGAGGCGCGCAGCGCCGAGTGATTTAAGTACACGAGCATAGTTATCACACTTTCGTATGTACACTATTTTTCAGACGACCACAAAATATTTCTAAAAAAAGTTTACAAGAGCAATGTTGTTACACTTTGACAGCTGATGCGTTTTTGTAGATGAGCGTTGATGTTTGACGTTTGAGATTAGGTATTGTGCAAATATTAGTAAATAAGCAATTATTAATTTAAAAAATAAGATTTATCTGTGCAAATGTGTTGAAAAATCTGCCAAAACTTCAATCTAAATAATAATTCAAATTATTTTAATTTATTTTATTATTTTCTTTCATCGTAACGCCATCTGTTGTCAATCAGTGGAACTTCACCTGATATGTTACAAGTGTACGTTATGCTAACATATCAGTGTATGCTATGTTCAACATTTCGTAGTAGTTTATGATGTTGTTATGGTTACTTTCATAAGTGGTCGTCTGAAAACATTATTTTGAATGCTGTGAGTACAAAAAGTATATTAATACTTGTGTAATGAAGGCCAGATTATCTACGATTGAATGAAGTGACAGATAATTTATTAAATTTTGCCTCATCAAAGCACACTTTGTCATACAACAGTTTTTCGCATAAAAAATAAATTGCTTCTAAGACAGTCGAACATAAGTTTTGTTTGCATAATCACACTTTATACTTGTAATTACCTAAATAGATATTCTGAATTTAACAAAAATATAGACTAACACTCTTTACCAATATAACAGAAATATTTATTATCTTCTTTTAATAACAATTTTATGATTAAATTAATGTTCGGAATAAAAGCAAACCCAATTTTTGTACCTGTATAAATAATGATTCTCTTTTCTACAATTTACAAAGTGAACAAAGTTGAATTTAATTATAAACCAGAAGCAGTACAGAGCATTTTATTTATGTTAACTCGAATGTATTCATCGTTTATATCTCACAGGTGCATATACACAAACAGTTTGAACAACATGACGTAAACCAAATGAACAACTAGCAACTGTTGATTCTTTTATGATATACAGAAGAAATATAATGAAATGTCTGTTTTTGATTTAATTAACATTATTTTTGTGATTTTATTTTGCAAACTAAAAGCGCTAAGAGAATTACAATAAAGTAAATGAGCTCTCAAGGCAAATTAGAGTATGTACAAAGCATGTTGAAATCACAGAAAAATAATATTATTTGCAACACCTTAAAGTAGAGATGGGCAACCTTTTTCTCTGTATAGGCCACATTTCAAACTTTAGAACTGTCGTGGGCCGCACATAGGGGTAAAAAATGCGGGTAAACATAAGATGCGGTAATTTATGCAAATTTGTTAGATATATTGAAAGATCATTATCCTTCGTACGACACCATAAAAATTGGGTTGCTGAATTTAAGAGAGGGAAAACAAACGCCAAAGATGAAAATGTGAAACTCGTGCATGACATGTTTTGGAGAATCGACAAATTGGACTTAAATGCAGAGACTTTAAACATTTCGTACGAACGTATCTTTCAAATCTTCTTCTTCAATTGCGCTACAGCCCGATTCGGGCTTGGACCTACCGGGCACACCGAGCCGCAGTTTTCACGCTGTCGTACTGCCGGTTTCCGTCGTCGATGTTACTTTAAGGCATATGTATAAGTCACATTAATCACATAAATTTAGAATGTCAACCGATACTCTTTTGACAGTTAATCTTGATTGAAAATTATTATTTTAAAGAAAACTTTACACTAGTGTAAATTTGCCTGCTTTCTGCACCAATCACCAGCAAGCATTTTGCTCCCTATCTTGGCTAACGCTGCATAGTTTCAGTAAACAGGGCACAGAAGCTAATGTAGATAAATAATAAAATAGAAGTTTAATGCAATTTTTTAAATTGGTGTGCGCTTGATAAGCCGAAAATATTTGGTTCAATATTATATTGATGGCAAATGTCAATGAGTTTTTGCTCAGCACGCGAGCGTGGGCTGTACAAAATCGCTCATCGGGCCGTATGCGGCTCATAGATCGCGGATTGCCCAACTCTGCCTTAGAGAAGGAACACTATTTGTGTAATCGGGTGACGTTCAGCCAGGATTTTTTCCGCCATCTAAAATAAAAAGGACAAAAATGCAGACATGTAATATTTTTCTGAAACCGGCACGTAAATTAATTCTTTCCAGACCAACTTTAGTATAGAAAGTAGATTTTTACCAAAACAGTCAAGTAAAGTACGTATCCAAGACTACAACAAAAATAACTGTCTGTTAAGCTACATTCACAAATCGAAATTAGTTTTAGTTTTGTGTTTTCCATTTTTGTTTTAACAACCTTGTAGACATGTTATCTTATGCAGCCATTCACAAATCAGTATTTAGTTTTGGTTTTAACACAAAAGTTTGCAAACTCCAAACTTATGTTTTAGTTTTACGTTTTATACTTAGGAATAGACCAATAGGACGAAGCGTAGAATGATATAGTGATATATACTTGTCTCTTTCTATCATCCTTCGCATTGACGATAACCTTAGTTTGTTTTTATTCGAGTGTCAAAATGAATTAAAATAAAAACAAGATTTTAATACCTATTTACTTATTATGATAATATTTACCTTGCTCTTCCAAAAAATACGAAAGTAAAGAAACAACATATGACAGCATGTGTAACTTAGCACATCTGACAGTTGCATTTACTGTATTACCGATCTTCTAAAATTTATTATAGATGTCACTACTAACTAAAATCGACAAAACTATTTGTGAATGGCACCTAAAAACACACTAAAACATAAATCATAAAACAAAAACTAATTTCGATTTGTGAATGTAGCTTTAAAGTACAAAACAGTCTGATAAATATTTTTAACTGATTGTTTTTTTAACCATAGATACAATTCATATAAAAAAAATAAATGTTTTGAATTATTTATGATTAATTATTGATTAAATTAAATGGTTTCAGAAAAAAATAGTATACATAATACTTCAGTAAAATGATGTTATTTGACTCAGCGGATTAAAACATCATTTATCTGACTTATGTAATATACTATAACAGTTTATTTTTAGAAAAGGCGTTTGTTCCTCTGTACAACAGTACAGGGGACCTACAGCTTATAGTGCAATTCAAACCACTCAGACACATCGTATGGTGTAATGGCTCAGTGATATCAAGTCGGCCTGTGGATCCTGAGAATCCTGGTTCGATCCGTACAGCCGACAAAACATTTTCACCAATTTAAAATTACCCCTGTGGCTCCCTCGCCACTAACATCTTTGGGGACCGTGATTTGCCGGCTGGTAACCGTACTTCACGCGGATAAATATATCACTTACCGAGATCTGCTTCGGCAGAGTGCCACATCCAGTAATGGGTAAAAGGCATGATGATATATTTATTTTTATTTTTATTAGACACAATCGTATATTTTTGATATAATTAAAAGTCAGTGAGATTTGAACGCACGACCTTTTGCTTGCTAATTAAGAACCGCAAGTTTTACCTCGCTTTTATCCACTGGACTACGATTGCCAGGATTTATCTTCGAGTTATGTCCCTAAATGGTTAAACTGACAGCGGCTAAAATTTATTAATTAATTCTGTGTTAACAGATGGCTCTGCAGTCATATTTCAGTAACAATGCTACAACACTGTCTGTGAGTTGGTATCTATAACCACAACGAATCGATCGTAGAAGGAAGACAGAAACTTAGTAACTGGAACTAACAGGAAATTCGTCTGATATCCTCGAATTTCTCTTTTGTTATTAAGAAGGAACGCTTCTGTCTCACTTGAAAACCGGTAGAAGTATTAAGTTTCAGATATTCAGTTTGAAATGAGGAAGATACAATAAATTGTTTTTGATTGGTTTACTGGATGGTTTTCTGTCAATTCTAAGGATTGAAACTTATAAAAGAAAGTTTCCAGACTGTTTAACAATGGAACAGAAGAATATGAACATGTCACTAAATATCTTGAACATTTGGTGTAGTATATTTTCTATTGTTAAAAGTTTTTAAACTATTTTAGAAAAAAATTCTTTAAATAAAATAAAATAATTTAGTCTTCATAGTTATTTTTCTATTGCGATGTTCTATGAAAACACATCGTTAAGCGCTCAGTTTTTGGTGCTTTTTATTTTCAAAATTGTTGGTGTCGAAATATTCCTTTATTTATGGATCTTTTGTCTTATCTCTAGATCAGTGGTTTCAAACTTACTTTTTATGTGATCAAAACTGTAGTTTGTAAAAGGCTGGTTTAATAATGTACATTACAAACATAGAACAACGATTTCAAAAATTAGTAAAGGAAAATTTTCTCATTAAGTGGGAAAAAGTTTATAAACACAAGTATTTAATTATATGGATGGTAAATAAAACAACAGATTTGCATACTAATGTAGAAACTTAAGGAAAATAACATATTTAAATTTCATTCAAATCTGTCGTAAATGCTTCAATGATAGTACCACCTTAAGTATTAATTTAAATAATATACACACTAGATATAAAATTGAGAATTTCATCTTTCGATTCCACATATAGGCTGGTGAACGCAACTCTCGAACATAGGGATTTAACATGTAAAATCACAATTTTGTAATTTCCTGCTTCCCTAACAATTTTAAGGAAAAAAGCTTCAAATAAAACTTTTAGGGAATAAAATTCTGCAGCTAATATGATAAACAAAATTAATTTTGCATGCTTCGTAACGGCACAAATTTGTTCTGAAAATAACGAAAATAGCCTCAAAACTATTGATAGCCATGGAACTAAAACAAAATTAAACAAATATTTGTTCATTTATCTGTCAAAATAAATGACATAATAAATAAAGAAATTATTTTGACAGATAAAACGACAAACATTTGTTTAATTTTGTTTCAATACCATGGGTATCGATAGTTTTGAGGCTATTTTTGTCATTTTCAGATTTAATTTGTGCCGTTACGAAGCGTGAAAAGTTAATTTTGTTTATTGGCTTAGATGCAGAATTTTATGCCCTAAAACTTGTTCGAAGTTTTTTTGCTTAAAATAATTAGGGAAGCAGAAAATTACAAAATTGTGATTTTACATGTTAAATACCCATGTTCGAGAGTTGCGTTCACCATCCTGTATATTTCTGCCTAGTTATGCGTATTTTGATCCTCAAATTTAATTTAATAATTCTAAGAGTAATTATTGAACGTTCCTTTCGATAAATATGTATGTATTAAAGTTACTCAAACATTGTATTTGATTTCAAATTACTAGATTAATTAATATACAGGTCTACTTAATTAATTACATAGAATTAATTTGTAATAGGATTTGTAAATGTATATTCAGGAACGCATTTAAATTTGTACGAAGGGCGAAATTAAAAGCAAACACATTTTTCAATGTTTACGTATAGGGATTTTGAATTTTCCCCCTAACAGTATGCATGAATATCTCTGTTTGCTGAAGATATCACTGCAAATTTATTTACATCACGTTTTTACACTTTATAATCCGCTTAGAATTTGAAACCGCGTATTGAAATATTAATTTCACTGATTTAAGCAGGATTTAAAACCAATTTCCTTTCCAGTAATTCCTAGTTTCTGAATAGACTTTCTCTTTAAGCTTCAAAACCAATTTTAATTTGTAAATACAAACTTAAATTGAAACATCAAATTACATAGGTAGGTATTTTTTAGGATTTGGTTATTTGTCATTAAATAAAATAAATAAATATAAATATATCATCACGCCTTCTACCCTTTACTGGGTGTGGCACTCTGCCGAAGCAGATCTTGGTAAGTGATATATTTTGCGCGTGAAATGCGGTTACCAGCCGTCAACTCACGACCCCAAATATGTTAATGGTGGGGGAGCCACAGGGGTAGTTTTTTTTAAATGGTGAAAATTGTATGTCGCCTGTGGGAGTCGAACCAGGGTTCTCAGGATCCACAGGCCAACTTGATACCTCTGTGCTAGGCTACCCCAAGGATTTGGATATTTGTCATTAGGTGTAATAGATTAAATAAATTGTTATTTTTATCCTATTCTGTATTCTAATACGAACAATTTTTGTCTGTCTGTGTATGCTCAATCGGCTTTAGCGATTTTGATGAAATTTGGTATTCTAGTATGTTTTTGACCTTAGGAAACGGTTTAGCTAGGTCTCATCCTCTGGAAAATTAATTTAATACGTTATTTTGAAAGAAAATTGGGCAGAAAACTCATGTAAATTTTAGTTATTCAAAATGGAGCAGTAGTTTTTAATCTATTCGGAACTATGAGCCCCTTAGATGCAAAAATCAAAATTAAATTGTTTCCCTACTCCTTTACTTTTTGTGATCAGAATGTAAGTTTGTAAGAGGTTGATTTAACAATATGCATTATAAAAATGGAAGTTTGTCAACGGCCATGGCTGCACTCGTTGGAACTGATCTAAGCGATAACGCGAGTTAGTAACGTTGCGCGCGGGTAGTACTTGGATGGGTGACTGTCCAGAGAAAACCCGCGTTGCTGTTGACCATAATACCTAAAACGCAGATCAGGGCGTAATGGCGGCATATGACCTAAGTAGTTGGTCAGACAAAGAAGCCACAAAAAAAAATGGAAGCACGAGTTCAAAAATTAGTAAAGGAAAAACTTCATGGATCCAGATAATAATGGTTTAGAGAAAAATAATTAAATTTTAAATTGTTTCATTGGGGAAAAGCATTTTTCAAAGAGATTTATGTTTAATTTTTTTGCTTTTTATTTGTTTTGGAAGATAATAATATCTTTTAAACAAATAACACTTGTCAAAGTCCCACAAAAAATTACAGCACATTTGAATCAACTTATTAGGTCATCATCAAACGGCTGGGTAGTTCAGCTTTAACCACAGACGCGTTTCGCTCTTTAGGAGCTCATCAGTATGGTGCGACCAACTATCCAGCTAGACCAACTAGGTGCTGGTGAACTGTGATACTGTTTAGGCAGAACTGACGGATGTTAAGAATATGTAAACCGGTATCATGACATGAGAGCTATGGAGCACCCAGTAGTACCATCTATCGACAAAAATCGCAAGCTGCTTGACAGCAATTAAATAATACAAAGAGAAAATGTCAATTGCGATATTGAACTTAATAAATAAGAAAAATAGGAAAGATTTTCCAACACTTCTATAGAATTTTGAAGTTATTTTGAATCACCCCTTATTTGCTGAATAATTTAGAAACTTTTGATAGCAGTAACAGCAAAATACCGAAGTGATTTTCATTTACACATTTATAAGATGTATTACAACTTTTATTGGAATTTATATCGGAATAGAAAAAGAACATTAGGACGGCAATAATTTCTCGTTTGAGGAATATCGATTGACAAAGAATAAAACTAATCAATTCTTACAAATGTACCTTGTCAAGATTTCTATTTTCCTTTCTTTCTTAACGAAAATTTATGAGATCCTTAAATTTAAAGTTAAACAGTTACGCTTAAACATTACTCGTGTACCTTTATTTTTCTACGTTGCTTATAATTATGTAAATTAGCTGTCGTCTAAATTTATGTTTCCGGAAACTAATAAATGCAACCCATACAGAATATTATATAGGTTAATCTCGAAAATATTAGTAGTTAAAATCTCGTTAACCAAGGTAAATTTTCGGCATTTAATGTGCTTGTAATTGCTAAAATTGTTGAAATTTTTATCTGAGAATGATACGTAAGCATGTATTTTTCCTGAATTCACAAAATTCTGCGAACGCCATTATACAGCCAATAAAAATGTACATCTCTACATCTGGGATGGAACTCAAATACACTTATATTTATTTTGGGTCTCGTACACTCAACGGAAATTCTTTTATTCATTTTACTATCAAGATAACAAAGAGTAGGGATGGTTTCAGTACTAGAGATTGTGAATTTTTTCATCAAGCATTTTTTATTGTAACAATTTTTTAAATGAATAATATTATAACATTTTCATTTCATTCATATTTATGAGCTGTTGTGTATTTGCAAAATTTTCCATACGGCTCGATCAACAAACGCCATGCGAGAGCGGATACTAGGTATAGTTAAATATAAATGTATACAGGGTGGTCCATTTAAAGTGTTATCAGGAAATATCTCGGAAACTATAAATTTTACGCAAAAATGACCTAGACGAAAAACAATCGTACAAAAGGGGGCCATAATAACGAAATATTGGTTTTGTCCTAGATGGCGCTGTTGTAGCTAAATCATGGTCAACTCAATTTTTTTAAATGAAAACCCCTATTTTTTTATTAAAGAATCAGATTCTTCGTTAAAAAAAAGAAGAATTTATTTAGTTCACTTTTTCGTCAGCATGATAGATGACGCTGTAATCGCGAAAAATGATGTTGCTTTCGGACGTTCCTGTATTAGAGCTTATGCTTAATTTAATTAAAATCTAAAATAAAATGCAATTGGTTATTTATAAAAATATAATCTAGTATATTCTAATTGATTTATACTAATAATATTTTATTGTAGGATGAAGTAACAGGTAATATTTATCTCTTTCGTATTATTAATATAAATTAATATGCACTCTCCTGTTTTGTATTTTCCATCGTGTTTATATTTTTATTTATTTAACTATTAAAACACGAAATTATTAGTGAATGACAAATCGATAAACCACGTGACAGCAATCCGATCGACGTGATCGCTGTTTTGAAGCGATTCAGAAAATCAGATTGCAATCAAGAATATTGTGGTGGGGGTATGTGATCGAAAACCGAAAGAACGTGTACGATCACTTTTGGATTGCTCAATCCGATTCAATCGGATTTTTTCTGATCGAAAGAAAACAGCTACTGTGTATGTCTGTAGATAACTCCAACTAAAAATAGATCAATAGAATTTTCTGCACCTCGTGTTGATATTATGCTTGAATAATGTGAAATTTGACAAATGGCCTTGGGGATCCTCAAAATTGGAAAGGATATAAATAACGTATTTATTTCATAACAATTATAATTTGAACGTTTCGGATCGATACTCGATCCATCATCAGCAAAAAACAAACAAAGCTTGCAGATGTTCCAATTTTGAGGATCCCCAAGGCCATTTGTCAAATTTCACAAGAATTTTTGGATCCAATTTAACCTCACTATTATGCTTGAATCTTCAAATATTCTGATAATGCAAATATTTTTACCTAAATCAGAAATATTGCCACACTTTACATTTTATAAATCATTACTAGCGGTACTCGTACCATATGTTCAACTTGTTACGTTCGCGTTGCTATTACGTTACATCATTCAGCTTTAATCTGTAGTGTTCTAATAGCATTGTATCATCAAAATTAAATTAAATTTTATTAAATTAAACTGATAATTAAATGAACTAGTTTAATTATAATTATATTTAAAGGCACTCGCAGTAGTGGATTCCACCTTACGCTAATGTAATTGGTATTGAGTTCCTATTGTGCACAGTAGCAAGTATTAAATAAATAAATATGACCGAATGTAAATAAATAAATAAATATAAATATATCATCACGCCTTCTACCCATTACTGGGTGTGGCACTCTGCTGAAGCAGATCTTGGTAAGTGATATATTTTGCGCGTGAAGTGCGGTTACCAGTCGTCAAATCACGGCCCCCAAACATGTTAGTGGTGGAGGAGCCACAGGGATAGCTTTTTCAAATTATGAAAATTTGTCGCCTGTGGGAATCGAACCAGGGACCTCAGGATCCACAGGCCGACTTCATACCACTGAGCTAGCCACCCCATATGACCGAATGTAGATAAATAATATACGAGGGCAGGGTGAAAAGTCCCTGAAAAATAAAACAGATGGCACCATAATCGCAAATCTCATGTGCCATTTGTGATGTACCATCTTTAACTAGAACTTATTAAAATTTTCAGACTGATATGCCATTCAGTTCTGTTTTGACACCCATCGAAAGCAAGCAACCTTGAAGATTTTTGAAAACATGGAAAAAAGTTAATTTTGCGTCTTGATTAAACATTATTTCTTGCGTGGAAGAAACATTACGCAAACCAAAGCATCGCTTGTTAAACATTATGGGGACTCCTCACCATCGATTGGAACGATTCACAAGTGGTTTACTGATTTTCGTTGTGGTAGTATGACCACAAAGGACGCCGAACCTTCTGGTCATCCAAATGAGGTTACAACGCCAGAAATCGTCGATAAAATCCATGGTATGATATTGGACGATCGGCAAGTTAAAGTGCACGAGGAGCTGAGGCTATGAGCATCTCAACCGAACGGGTACGGAATTTTTGGATATGAGAAAGCTATCTGCCAGATGGGTGCCGCATTTGCTCTCTGTTGAGAATAAGCGCGACCGTGTGACAAGTTCAAAAATTGCATGAATTGCGCTACGAATTGGTTTGTCATCCACCATATTCTCCAGATTTGGTCCCCTGCGATTTTTATCTTTTTCCAAACTTGAAGAAATGGCTCGGCGGAAAGAGATTTGGCTCCAACGATGAGGTCATCGCTGAGACAAACGCCTATTTTGAAGGATTGCCAAAATCGTATTATTTGGAAGGGATCGAAAAACTAGAACAACGTTGGACGAAGTGTATCGAATTACAAGAAGATTATGTTAAGAAATAAAATATGTTTTGACCAAATAAATCATTACTTGTTTAATTTTTCAAGGACTTTTCACCCTGCCCTCGTATAGAATACAAGCACTGCGTTATATTAGTTGGCCCCAATTTTATTTTTTTGTTTGATGTTTTTATTTTGCAGTTTTATTTCTCATGAGGTATGCAATAGAATTGAATTAAATTTCAATGAGACATATTCTAGTACACTGTTAATACACAGATAAAATCGATACATAAATCTTGGAATGACAGCTATTAAAAAAGAATGTAAATATTTCTGTATTAACTAACACTTTTCAGTTGTTGTTCAGAAACTGTAAAATAATAAAATTTGTTTTAAAAAGTAATTTTGTAACTTTGATTTCATCCCTCAAACTGTCTACAAGATAATAATCATGACAGTCTATTTGTGGGTTGAATTAGTTTTTGTTTAATACAAAAATTGCTGCTACTTCATTTTGTGTCTAAGGTATATTTAATGTTAAATTTAATTAAAAAATGTTGAAAATTAATAGTAGAACTCAAAAAAGTAACTGTTTTGACTCTGAGTAATGCTCACTGCATACTCTTTGTAATATTTATAAATTCTATCAACATGTAACTCAACTTAAATTTATTTTTAATTTTTTATTTCTTCTTGTAAATAACCACATGTGGTTATTAGTGGACTTGATAATGAACATAGACTAGTGTTCGAAACGTCGTCATTATTATTTAATTAATAATTTAACTACTTCAATAAAGCCATTTTATCCAATACTCCTGGATCATTTATTTGATTCCTTTTTTAACAATATTTTCGGCTTAATAACTTCAAAATTTCAATAGTAGAATTTAATAAATGTAAGATACCAGCGTTTTTAGAGTTAATTAAATTTTTCACAAAAACAATGATGAAAAGAATGATGTGATTCTGAAGTGACGGAACTAACGAAATTCTATGAAAGGAGAAATGAATATGCTGGTGTAAAAAAGAGATAAGAATTGTAAATTATATTAGCAACAATCTCTACTTATAAATTATGACTAAACCAGCAGTGAAAAGCACTCGAAAGTTTTTGTCGTAACCACTTTTCCAGAGAAACTTTTCCTTTTCAATTTGCAGACATAAAATGGAATTTAATCAGTTAGAAAAATTTTTGACAGCTAAATTATTAATATGGAAAACTTTTATAATTTTTATTTCAACATTATCCCAGAATTTGACAATGAAAGTTTATACATTGAATTTTTTAATGTAATCTATTTATGATGAAAAATAAAAGTGTGGAATTTCTTCTGCTATATCCTGTCAACATGTCATCCCTTATTCATTATGATAATTATAATAACCAAAACATACAAAGCAGAATTTCTTTCTCCTGCTGAAAAAAAAATTATAAAAGAATAAACGAAGCTAATAAAACTTCTGTTTGTATTACGAAATGAATCTCTTTTATTTATAACCAACCATAAAGTCAAAAGTGGCTATGATAATATTTAACTTTGTTAAAATAACAGTAACATTGTTTACTGTCTCTGTATAGATTATATGTTTATATTTAGTCGCAACTAATAAAGAGTCCTATTTAGATAGACCAGAAAAATTGTTTCTCTGTTTTGGCATTAGAATAAGATATTCACGCACGCATATTGAATGAGCTTCATTCTTAAACGATTTTTGGTGACATATTGTTATCATAGATTGGTACAACTGCATTAAATTCACAAAATATCTAGGCAACGGACAAAATAAAAACACAATTTATACAAATATCTAGGTAAATCACTTTCACCAACTTAACTATTCTATCAAAAATTTCCCTTAATGGCAAATGTCAACTATTTAAAAAAATATGTATATAAAAAAAAGTCGAAACACAGAAAATAGTATAAAACAATCGTGCTAGAATAGATTGCCTTCTGTAACTTGTATTTTAATATACTATTCGGAATCGGTGAGTAGGAAATTCAACTAAAAGCAATCTAAATTGAAAATCGATTATTATTGAATCGTGAGGAATATTATAAAGTCATTTAGGAACGTGGAACTTGGAAATATCGAAAACATTACACAGAATATGATATGAAAATCATAGAATTTTTGCTTCAAACATTTTTACTTTCTTATACGTAGTATAAGGAAGAATTGGAATCGTGAAAAAAATCGTTGACGAGATTTTCGCGGAAATACATGTTTTCAGGTCCACTGAATCTGTTTTGATCATTTTCTCAATGATGTCTGTGTGTGTGGATGGATGGATGGATGGATGTGTGTCCGATCGTGCAATATCTCATGAACGAGATAAGATTTGTTAACGAAACTTGGTAATTATAAGTTTCATGAAAATACGAAGAGCTGAGTTAATTTTGAATGAAATTGAAAAACCAGAAGAGGAAGTTTACTGGACACACAAAACAATAAATTCCATTTATTTCAAAAATGGAATCAGTTACGAAAAAAAGTTTCAAATAAAAGATGTTAGCAAAAATATTTGGAACATAAAATGTTATTTGCAATTTTCCTGTATATGCGTCTAATTTTGAGAAAAACTAATTTATATATTTAATAATATTTTTCAATAATCATAGTAGCAATAGAAACAAAAAACAAAAACATGTTTAACATTTATATGTCAAATAATAATTGTCAAACGCAAGGAGCAAGTCATAAGTGTTCAATTCAGCGTTTTTAATATGAATTTATGTATCAGGCTTACCAATTTCAAATAGTTTTTTTTTATTGCCAACTGTAACAATTCCTTTTGATCACTCTGTATAACTGCCACAAAAACAAATTTAAAAACAAAAGAAAGTAAATAAAATTTGTTGGTTGGACTACTATAACTTTTTCCAACATTAATTTATAGTCCTCTTATACAAACTAAAAAAATAATATCTCTTTTATTATAAAACTTTTAATAAGATGTTTTTACGTTTTCACCTTCTTTTGCCCTGTAGTATAAACATCCTGTATACGTATATTTAATAAATCTGCCATTTTAGAAGTTTGCACAAGGCTGTGTGTATATGACTCGGTGCGTAAAAAGTAATTTGAATATAAAGCAATATTTATATATTATAGCGCTACTATTTCACCCCCTTCATTCAGGCGTGAAATTATTATTTTTTTCATGAATGCGCATCGTCTTTGAGTCACTAACATAATGTATATATGTTCAGTCAATATTTTAAGGGTTCATGCTACTCGATTTGATGAGATAGGGACATGATGTAAGGTATGTAATATGGTGCATGTAACACAGAATTGATGTTAATGTAATTGGTTTACTCAAGAACCTGGGGAGACTAACATACACTGTCATGCAAATAACCTTAAAATATTAACTGTAGTTGAAACTTAAACACACATTTCATACAGAAACTAGGACGTTCTATACGACATTATCTGATAAATATGTTTACCATCAACATAGAAGGGGTGTATAGCTCAGTGGTATGAAGTCGGCCTGTGGATCCTGAGAACCCTGATTCGATTCCCACAGGCGACAAAAAAATTTCATAATTTGTCGGCCTGTTGCTCCTACACCACTAACATCTTTGGAGGCCGTGATTTGACGACTAGTAACAGCACTTCACGCGCAAAATATATCACTTACCGAGATCTGCTTCGGTAGAGTAGCACACCCAGTAATGGGTAGAAGGCGTGATGATATATTTATATTTATTTATTTTATATAGAAGGAAAATATTATTAAGCTGGATTTATTTAAAAGTAAAGGAATCAAAAAGGTCCAGGGTTCTTGGATAAAGGCTTTATTGAAATTATTGGAAAAAAAATTGTCGAAAGACAAAATGGACAAGGCATTAAGACGTTATTGGTTCATGGTCCATCTAAATTTATTTTTAATCCTTCACAATTTTGAAAATGGTCTTTTATATAATGTTTTGCCTTATTCTTGTTCTTCTTCAATGGCGAATCAGGCCTGAGCCTACCGGGCACATCGAGCCGCAGTTTTTACGGTGCCGTACTGCCAGTTTTCGTAGTCGATTTTACTTTTTTAAGGCATATGTATAAGTGACTAGCTTATAGCGCCCGAGTATGATTAATACAAGTAACTGTATTTTTTATGTAACGACAAATCATACTTTGTTGACAGGCGGATTCGAACTGACGAACCTTGGTTCGGGTGACGTCACAGCATGTTAAGAGATGTGCATTAACACGCTCGACCACCGCGCCTCTTTTAGAAACTGGAATTATCAAGTAAATTCGCAACGCGATATCGAAATTAAAACAAGTTTCTTTTAATCTACTTTCTTGCAAATACGTGCAAATTTCCAGGCGAGGTTCACAATTTTAATGCATTTTTTATGTTTAATTTGTATTTATGTCACATTTTTTATAAGAATTAATGAGTATTTTTTGTCGCCCGCCAAAAGTTTGCCACTCTAGGCAGCTACCTTTCTTGTCTAATGGATAAATTGGCCGTGCGTATTTACAATTCTACCAATTATGATATGAAAACATGAAAAGGAAAACTCTTGTATATTTTCCAAACTTTCTAAATTAAAGAATAATACTTCAAATAAAAGAGGTTGATAATTACATCTTCTACCATTCTTGTTTTCCATTAGCAAAATAAATATAAGCTGCATGTCAAAAATATTTGATCGTCAGTCTCTCCAAGAACTAACAGAGGTAATGCGGTTTAAAAATTTAGATTCCTCGCAAACTTTTTAACCCATTTACGCCCATAATCCCCAAGTGGGTATCATGCGATTTCTTCCTTCTAAATTAGATTAGATTTAAATAAGTAAAGTACAAGGTGGTAGCGGTTAGGGATGAACATGTCCTACTTTCCTGTTCATTTTACCTGTGGTAAGTCAATCAAAGGATGCAGTCAAAACTGTTTTTACATGTCTTATTATCAGGGGTGAAAGTAGAATTATTTTCTTACCGGTACGCTACTTTTAAAGAGATATGGAGGGGGGGTTATGCTAGGTAAAAAAAGGTTTTATATTTTATATATACGAGTAGAATAGACCATATTACTTTCTATAGCTCCTCTGCCGGCAAATTTATGAAATGGAAAAAGAGTGCCAGGGTGACAAACTTTTTTCTTGTTTTCTTTTTAATTATGTTGGCAATACTAATGTTTTTGATGTCATGTGACTCGAACGGTGACGCACATGAACATATGTGCATAAATTGTCGCCAGTTTGAAGTTGACATGAAATCTTTAATTTGAAATGTAAGTCTCTTTACTATTCTTGAGAAAGAAGCGAAAAGATATCCCCTTATTAATTAATTAATTCAAATTACAATCCGTGACGCAACAATTGTAACCAGGCATTTTTCAAACAAATATCACACTTCGCAAAACAATCACAATAAAACGTAAATTTGAGGTTATCTGCCAGTGACAGATGACAGAAGACCAAATTGGCGCTTAAAATGATGTCGTCGCACTTATTTGTAAAATTTTCTTACCGGTACTCTGTACCGGCTCTATTTCTCTTACCGGTACAGCGTACCGGACCGTACCGGCCTACTTTCACCACTGCTTATTATGCTTTTGATTTAGCCTCAATTTTAAACATAACTTCCAAAATTTATTTATGAGGTAATGGCTCAGTGGATCCTAAGAACCCTGGTTTGATCCCCACAGACGACAAAACATTTTCACCAATTTAAAATTACTCCTGTGGCTCTCCCACTACTAACATCTTTAGGGACCGTGATTTGACGGCTGGTAACCGCACTTCACGCGCATAAATATATCAGTTCCCGAGGTCTGCTTCGACAGAGTTCCACACCCAGTAATGGGTAAAAGGCGAGGTGATATATTTATTTATTTTACTTCCAATATGTTTTCTTTACATACATTGGCATAAATTTATAGCAAAATTTATCAAAATAAAATAAATGGCATAATAGCACATTTCTATATTAATATTCGTAATATATGAGATGGCTAACTCAGTGGTATGAAGTCGGCCTGTGGATCCTGAGAACCCTAGTTAGCTCCCACAGGCGATAAACAATTTTCATAATTTCAAAAACTACCCCTGTGGTTCCTTCACCACTAACATCTCTGGAGGCCGTGATTTGACGACTGGTAATCGCACTTCACGCGCAAAATGTATCACTTACCGAGATCTGCTTCGGCAGAGTGCCACATCCAGTAATGGGTAAATGGCGTGATAATATATTGATTTATTTATTTTTATATTCGTAATATGTCTAATGAAAACTTGATCTTCGTTGCATTCAATTATGGCGCCACGTGCATAACCAGTACCCACATCAAAAGCGCATGTTCTCTTCGCTATCAATTCCGCTGAACCACGGTATTTACAATTTACTGGTCGAAGATGCACTTAGTCTATAAATAGTCGACATCTAAGGCTGAGTTCGGTGGTGGGTCGGCAGTTGGTTACAGACACGCGGAGAATTTACGAGTTTGATTAGCCGGAATTGGAGCTTACCGCGTGCGAGACTGCGTAAGCACTCTGTACACACTTTAACACTTTACACTGTAAATGAACACAGAATTAACGAATTATTTATTGCTCCTGATGCTATTTTGTTTACCGGAGATAATATATCATTGCTTAATGATCTTTATAGATCCGCAATATATTCATAAAATAATTTATGAGCGGCCAGCGATATCATTGATTCTGTATACATTTTAAACTTTATATAACTAAAATAATATTTCATGCTAATTTTACATTAATTACGTATTGTGTCGCAATATGAAACACGTGTTTTTTGGTTTCTTGATTCGATGTGTTTTTCTCGAGATATTTCACCGTCCCGGAACTTTTTTAACAGCCTGTATAATTCCTTTCATTCAAGCTCATTTAATCCTTCCTTCTTCAATCATATTCATCCTTGTATTTCTAGGTCATCCGCTTTATTAAAAATAAATCATCACGCCTTTTACTCATTAGTGCGTATAATATATTTTCTAGCGTGAAATGTACATAGGTACTGGCTATCAAATTATTAATCCCCAAAGATGTTTAGGAAGGAGGAGTCACAGAGGTAATTTAAAAATGGTGGAAATTTATTATGTGTGAAGATTGAACTCGTGTTCTCAAATCTACATTGAGATTTGCACTTCATGATAAAAATAATTACATAATAAATCTTGACAGACTAAAGCAGTGGTTTTTAAACTTTTCGGAGCCGTGATTCCCTTGGAGGCAAAAATCACAAATATATTCTATCGCGATCCCCTTATTTTGTATGTGATCAAAACTGCAGTTTGTAACAGGCTGATTTAATAATGTACATTACAAACATAGAACAACGATTTCAGAAATTAGTAAAGGGAAATGTTCTCATTAAGGTGGTTCTATCAAGACTGTCTCATAAAAGTATAAGTAACCGAAAAAGTTTATAAAAACAAGTATTTGATTATATAGATGGTAAAAAAAACAACAGATTTACATACTAATGTAGAAACTCATAACATATTTAAATTTCATTAAAATCTTTCGTAAATACTTCCATGATAGTACCACCTTAAGTATTAATTTAAAATAATATACACACTAGATATGAAATTGAGGATTTCATCTTTCGATTCCACATATATTTCTGCATAGATATCAGAGCTAGGCAAGCTACTTAAAAAAAGTAGCTAAGCTACAGCTACAGCTATTCTTTAAAAAAGTAGCTAAGCTACAGCTACAGCTATTCTTTAAAAAATAGCTAAGCTACAGCTATAAGCTATATAATGTAAAATATAGCTAAGCTACAGCTAAAAGCTTTCGTTAAAGTAGCTGTTAAATTTTAAAGCTACTTTTTTAAATTATTGTGAAATAATTAAATTTGCCATTGTCACCTACTGTGTAGTTTTGCGTATTAGAGCCAGTTAGAACCGGCAACAAATAATTATTTTGTGTGGGTTTAGCTTGTACGCATGCGTACTTTGTTGACCTTCTGTTTCAAAAGTAGTTTTAAGCTATAAAAAGTAGCTTGAAGCTACAAAAAGTAGCTTTAAGCTACAAAAAGTAGCTTTAAAAGTAGCTTCAGTTGTTATTTTTAAGCTCTTAGAAAAAAAAGTAGCTAGCTACAAGCTACAGCTATATTTTTTCACAGTTAGCTAAGCTACAGCTACAGCTAAGGTAAATGTAGCTAAGCTACAAAAGTAGCTAGCTACTGCCTAGCTCTGATAGATACGCATATTTTGATCCTCAAAATATATATTTTTTAATCTCCGGAGTCATGATCACAAAAAATCGGTTAATGAAAATGCAAATTTTTTGGTTGAACCAGTTTAAAAGTCGAAAAAAATTAAAATATGGTTCTATATAAATCAGACTACGAGAAATTGAATGCCGTTGAGCGCATCTTCATATCTTTTTTAGTTTTCAAGTAATGGCGATTTTTGATTTTTTAAAAATCTCAACTTTGAAGGCCTATATCTCTAAAACTAAAAGATATATTGAAACGCGGCTTGAACGAGTGTATTTCTCGTACTCCAATTAATTTATACTAAAATTTTGAAAATTTAAAAATTTTAATATTTTTTCAAAATCTTCTTTTACCCATATTTCAAAAAGTTGAAGAGATAATGAAAATCTGTAAAAACTATTGAATTCCTCTCGTAAAAGTACGTATGTATGTAAAATTTCAGAATGTTTGCTCCACGGATACAATTTTTTGAGCAAAAAAAATGAAAATGGCCTAAATTCGTAAAAATCTTAAGGGGTACCCCTTAAAAAATAATTAAAAAACAGTGATTTTTCGTTTTTTTGCAATAAAAACTTGATCTGTGCGAATTTTTGCCTGAAATTTTGCATACCTATGTACTTTTACGAGAGGAATTCATTGGTGTTCACAGATTTTCATTATCTTTTCAAGTTTTTGAAATATTGAGAAATGAAAATTTTGAAAAAAAAACTGTAAAATTTTTAAAATTTTCAAAACTTCGGTATAAGTTAATTAGAGCACTAGAAATACACTCGTTCAAACCGCATTTCAATATCTCTTTTAGTTTTCGAGATACGTGCCTTTAAAGTTGATATTTTTAAAAATACAAAAATTGACGTAACTCTGAAACTAAAAAAGATATGAAGATGCGCTCAACGGCATTCGATTTATCGTAGTCCGATTTATATAAAACCATATTTAAAAAATCAAGTTTTAAACTGGTTCAACAAAAAAATTGAAATTTTCTGATATTTTTGCGATCATGGCTCCGGCGATTAAAAAAATATATATTGAGGATGAAAAAATGCAACATTATGTAGAAATATATGAGAAAGTAAATGGTGAAATTTCCAATTTCATATCTAGTTTCATATTATTTTAAATTAACCGTCAACAGAAACAAACGTGAAAATAAATATCTAAATAAATAGTGTATACACATATATTAAATTTTTCATTTCATTACTTCTTAATATATAATAAAAGCTTGCAACGGAATGAATCTTTGGAAACATGTATTTTAAAATTTGTAAATAACATTCGACGACCCCCCTCCAATGTCAATGCGTCACCCCGAAGGATCGCGACCTACACTTTGAAAACCACTGGCCTAGAGAACTAGTGAACAAGTTTTTCGTTATAATTTAATTTAACTTCAGTCATCCACGTGATAAAATATCACCATTAATTTATTTTACGTTTGTTCGGAAAAGCGGAATGCTTAGACAAATTGTTGTGTTCTGGTTTTATCTCGGGATTAATTCGCCAATTTCGTTCGAATTACTTGTCCCTGAATTAATTCTTATATAAAATTCGTTTTCTTCAAATTGATTTATCCATCTGTTCCTTTTAATGGGAAAGAAAACAAATGCAGAGTTAAGGACGGAATTTCATTTAATTATTTGTGTTTATATTGAGGGTAAATTCCATTAATGCTTTCGTGGTTTTTGTAATCGGATCAATTTGTTTCGAATTAGAAATATATCTGTTTTATTTTAAAAGATATAATCACATTTTAACGCGAATATTTCATATTCAGACAAAACTACTTTCAGATGTCTATATTCATATTAAATCACTACCAGTGGTAAATCTAGGGAGTTTTCACCATGAGGAGTTAGTGAAAGTTGGGAGATGGATGTATTTCGATGCTCATATATTCTTCAGTAGTTTTATTATTGTGGATAAATAATATATGAACTACCACATCCCGACTGAAAAATAAAAATTCAAGATTGGCTAAAATTTAAGAATCGTGCTGTTAAAACTTTATGCAATCAATTCATGAAACCACGAAAAGTAGTTTTTGAATTCATATGATTAATTTTACATCAGGGGAGAAATTTAATTTCACCAGGAGGAAGAAATTCACCTCCAGTCATCCGGAGTTCTACACTGGTCTCTTCCAAACTTACGGAAGTGTACAAAACACGTGAACTGTCACAATAGATAAACAAGAGAGCATGGGCGTCCGCAGGGGGAGGCAAGGGCCCCCCCCCTGGATATTAACTAGGATGGTGACCAAGACTCTCGAAGATAGGATTTTAACATGTAAAAGTATAATTTTTTAATTTCCTGCTCCTTAAATATTTGAAGCAAAAAAGCTTGAAATAAAAGTTTTAGGGCATAACATTTTGCATCTGAACCAATAAACAAAATTAATTTTGCATACTTTGTAACGACACAAATTAGATTTGAAAATGATGAAAATTGCCTCAAAACTATCGATAGGCATGAAACTGAAACAAAATTAAACATATGTTTGACGTTTTATTTGTCAAAATAAATGAAATAATAAATAAGGAATTTATTCTGACAGTTTGGACAGATTAAACGACAAACATTTGTTTAATTTTGCGTCAATTTCATAGCTATCGATAGTTTTGAGACAATTTTAGTCATTTCCAGATCTAATTTGTGCCGATACAAAGCATGCAAAATTAATTTCATATTTTATGCCCTAAAAATTTTATTTGAAGCTTTTTTGCTTTTAAATAATTAGGAAGCAGGAAATTTGAAACAGTGTGATTTTACATGTTAAAGTCCGATGTTCGAGAGTCGTGGCCACCACACTGTATATGTATATTTATAAATTAAATAATAAGTTTAAAGATAATAAATTCAAGCTGAAACTGAATTTCCAGCAGTATTCTTATGGCCAGCTAGCGACATGTTCCCTATTGTAACGATTGAGTAATCTAAGTTTAAGTATACACAGACAAAAAATATTAAAAAATAAAAACTGTAAAACTGCTAAATCGGAAGTTATTGAAGAAATTGTGTCAATTTATGGAAGAGTTATTCGAAAATTGTCCTACCTCTTCAATTCAAATCCAGACGACAAAGACTAGTAATTTATTTCACAAATTTAAATATTTTTGTATCCGTTTGTTATGTGTATTTGTATTTATGTTATGTAAAAAAAAATATTTTAGAAATTTATGTATATCTAAGAGTGTTTTGCGACTCGCCCCCCCCCCCCCTGGAAAAATGTTTGTGGACGCCCATGCAAGAGAGGTAGTTGTCTTCCACACGAACTGTGTAGATAACGTTTTCATGTATAATATCTTGGTCAAAACATTTATTATGTATAAAGCGTATATTATCAACTTCATATACGTTTGAAGATTTGATTCTCAAGATAAGAGATGGTAAATTACCGCTTGTCTTCAAGTTTGCATGTCTACTCATCAGGAGAAATTGTCTCTAAACTGAAACTAAACACTAACTTTCGCGTGCAGAATTTGTATCACATGTGATTATTATCATATAGATAATATGGAATCAACATTAGCGTGCAATGAGTTTTCAACTTGGGTGTGCATTTCTTTTTTTATGGGGGAGAAAAGGAAATCATCATTAACTAAATTTAGAAAAGTGGTTTTAAAAATAGTCTATTATGTAACAAGTAGGATATATTCCCGGACGATGGTAGGAAATTCTGGAACAAATCGTATGCGAGTCCAGCAACCACCAGGAGTCCGGAAAGACACTTCGTCAGACAACTAACAATACAAAATTATTGCGTTATTTTGATACAAATATCTAATAAAAGTGTATCCATGATTTGGTTATTTATTTTCACAAATGTATTATACGGGAAAATTTTACCAGAAGCCGAAATAGTATAAGTCAGGAGACTGATGTTTTACTTACAAATAACTATGTATTTTAATTTCCGATTAAACAAAAATAAAAGTCAAAGTGTATGCAAATATATAGTGCCGCACTATATTAGAATTTAGGTACATTACGAACCATAGTTCGTTTTAGAAAATAGTTTGAATTGCAGAATTTCTATCCGTACATATTATGCAAACATTTTCAAATTGAATCGTTCCTTCTTGTTTAGATTTAACTAGAAATAAACGAAACTATTCATTGGATAAAGAAACCCATTATTTTCTCAATACGAAGGTCATACTACAACCTACAAGAAACATAAGTTGAAGCTTAGAAATTTTCGCGCAGAATTTAATTTACTTCCATTTCCTAAAATTACTCTGTTGGGAAAGTTCCTAACTAAGTGTCTTCACAAACTGGACAATAAAGCACCAACTATACACAACAGAAAAGTGACACAAAGAAGAGAAAATAATTGTCCTTATTTCAGTTTTCTTCAAGCAGCAGTATCAATAGAAAAAGAATCTAGTACTAACGTGAGTTAAAATAACTTTTTTATTATGTTGCACAACTGAAATTTCGTTCCAAAGAACAGTAAATAAATAAATAATAAACTCACATATATACAAACATAACATCACTCAAATAGAGTAGCACGAACTCTTGAAACATTCACAGAATATTCACTTATTAGATTATTTCATTAGGTGCCTCAGTGGTATCGATTCTTCCTGTGGATTTGAGAACCCAAGTTCGATTGACACAGCTGACATACAATTTTCACCAGTCTAAAACTACCTCTTTATGTTCCCATTCACTAACATCACCAAATAAACGTAACTATTTACTGAATAAACTGTACGAAAAAGTATTGCATTTCCTGCATAAACTTCCGGTACACTGTCGTCAAGTCTAAAAGATTCTGAAAACAAAAACACAATCTAATTATGCGACTACAAAGAAAATAGTTATAAGACATGCATTGAAAAGAAATCCTTTCTTGTTAACTGTTCAACCCTCCGCACAAACTTTTTATTTCATTTGAGGAGATTGTGCGGTAAATTAAAAGTTCTGAAACCGAATGAAGCTTCCGATAAAGTTGAAAATCATGCTTTATCGATATTATGAAATGGTTAATTTGCTTTTATTAATCCCGTCTTTCATTAATTTTATTTGTTAATCTGAATTTAATATTTTTAAATAGAGAACTATTTTCCAAAGCAAATACTTTTGTAGATAAGTGAGAAAATTCAGAAAATGGTTGTTTTCTGCTTCAAGAGATACAGACTAATTATAAGTTATCTTTAGTATCTTTCTTCAAACTGATAGTTTTGCTTATCAATTTTATTAGTGCATATGTTTATATTAATTTCAGTATTGCTTAGATGGTTATTTATTGAGGTTATAGCTTCTCTGAATTGTTGCGCTTTATTTAAATGATGTGTTGACATATCTCGGAGTAGATGAGCATTGGTCTGGAATGGATTTGATCTTTGCGTCTTATTCCTTCCGTCGGCGGTACGACTATAGGCGCGTTTCTTTGGATTGTGATTGTGATTTTCTAAATCATGATTCCTTTGACCGTGATTGCGTTGAATCATGATTAAATATGATACTGAAGAAAACATCGAACAGGAATAATGATTCAAATCCAACCCGATCGACGCGATCCTATAGTATGAACGTTAAAATAACTGCAAATGTCAAATACACAAACTAACCTATTTTAAAATTTCATAAATGAGTGTTCATGTAAGCCATTTAAAAATTCTTCCAGAAGCAGCCAATTTCCCTTAATTCCACAAATAGAGCACATAAATTTATCATCAGACGCCATTTTTAAACCTTCGATGTGAATCAGTCAACATGAATCATAGAAAAAGTATGATTCAGATGGGTAGGGGGATTGTCGTTTCATGATCACAAAATGAAAGAGTAGGGATAACGAATAACGAACAAAGAAACATGATTCTTCATGATCATGTTAAGTTTGATCACTTTGATTACGAATCACAGTCCAAAGAAACACGCCTTATGTGGTTAACATGACAGCGTTGCGATTACCAATGTTGAGCACACTTCACAATAGTTAGAACTTGGATTGGTGACCGTCCAACGACTCAACTAGGCAAAACCACCTTGCATCTCGATGAGTCCGGCCATTTTGACACATGAAAGGGTAAAACAGATGTAAATGATTATGAATAAAAGAATGAATTATCTCACCTTTTTCCAACGTTTGGCTTTTTGTGTAAACTCATGCATGAGAATGTTTATCTTTGAAGCAATGTAAGGATATCACTCTCTTATCCTTTGTCAGTATATCCCATGGAAAACAATCATAATTAGTTATTGGTTCTTTAGCTTTCGTTGAGACAAGTTATTTTGTGTAGTACGAGATGTAGTCTTGCCATGATTAAATTTCAAGTGCTTGTACCTTAGCATTAGTCGAGACAAGTCGTCCCTTTAGCGAGTAATTGTCACTTAACCAACCTTGAAATAAAAAAGAAAATACATATTTATTTCGACAAATTAACACATTTCGCAATCTAATTTCATATTATTTATGGAATATATAAAACTAAAACTGCATGTAAATATTAAAAACTTGTATTTTTATTGGCAGTATAACATTCGAAAGTGTCAGTCTTAGATGCAATGTCAATAAAATTACTCCTTTGTAATAATGTCAGTATAATAACGTTTTTGTCATTAAAATAATCTTTTCGTCAGTATTTATAAAAAATTGTCAGTAAAATTACTTTTGTGTTAGTACTTTAAATAAGAAATATCAGTACAGTACTTATTTGTCAGTATTTATTACAAAATGTCAAGTATTCATTATTAAATATTATATAATTTTGTAATCGTTGAGTTCGTGTTTGATTTTGCTCGAGCGCATATTCCCGCCATTTTGATCATCGGTCCCATTTTAATTACTCTTCGGAATTGAGTTAAATATTTCGTGGTGGCAGCGTCTACACTACTCTTGATTATTCATTTAATTACGTAAATTCTTTCGTATATCAGTTGACTGGTAGTACCAAGTACAAGATGCCTGTTACACTTTAAGTACTAATATATTTTAGTTTACACGAATCACCGTTTATTTTTTATTTATTACCTTCTGTCCGACTATTTCTTTAATAATGTTATACTTTCAATTATGTTTGTCATTCTTGTCCGCTAAACATTGTTTGTATTTTCGGCAATATATATTAAAAATTTATTCAAGAAAATTAATTTTACTTTCCATGGCAGTATAGAATAAATTTGCACAAATTTATAAGTTGTAATTTGAAATTGAATTTAAAGCGTGTCCGATGGAGTATTAATTTCAGAGATGCACAAACAAAAATTCATCCATTCAAAGAGCAGTTTAACTTTTCTGTTGTTTATTACGACTATGGCAGTAAAACATAGATGAATGTTTCTCGAAATTTATGTATGGATAACCTCTATGGTTTGCTAGAGCATAGTTTTAAACTAACAGGAAGAATGAAAAGTTAAACTGAAATTATTTGTGTATTCATCAGTACAATGTGTCGACAGAATTGGTTTCAGCAGTTTCAAACTATGCCATGGCAGTTATTTTTATTTTTATCAAATTGAACAGTGTAGCAAGTCACTTAACTATGTGCGAAATTTCAATAATTAATTAAAATAGTTTATATTAAATTCCATAATCGGAGAAGGAATCTCAATTTGACTTTTATAAAAAATTCTTTGTCTGTAATTGGAAAAATCCTTGATCATTTTCCGAGAAAGGAGAGCGAAAAAGTTATTCTGGCTGTCACAAGAAAAGCAATTGAGATAATGAAACAGCAATTTTCTACATGAATTGTTTCTGCTTCTCGCTTTTTTTATACCGGAAATTATTGTCTGCTAATTGTGCATCTAGTAAATGATTTATTCATTTCCGGCAACAAATTAAAAGTATTTATTTAGATACTTTATTTACTATGCTAATAAACGCCTCAAATAAAAGGAATAACAAATTCAAATTTTCGGAAATTTTATTTCAAGCATGTTGTCTAATAAACTCTATTCCACGTAATTACGCAGTCATTTTAATTGTTTTATAGAATATTTTTCGACGTATTGTATGCCACGTATCTGCGTTTGAATCAATCCTGTCATTATTATACTGATAATAAAGCTCTTGTGATTATTCCCGAGAATAATCTTTATAGATGCTTTTTTGTTTGTAACAAATGATAGGTAGTTGTCAAATAATTATTTAAAACTGTCAACACGTCAAGTAAAAAATCGATTTAGTTTCATTTCAGATACAGAAATACACAAACAAATTTTGGAAACAACTTCCAAAAATACATTAATAAGTAATCAACCGATATGGACCCAGTTCAAAATTTGGATGAATCGATCTCAACAGCTAAGTCAAAAAATAATCTAATTAAATATAAGTCGAGAGTTTGATAAATTAGAAGATGATTCTCCAGTATCTTTCCTTGTTGCCATTTGGCAATAGACACTCAAGCCCTATGGGCTTGTGTGACTATTGCCTGGCAACAAGTTTTCAAAAGATCTGTTAAATTATATATATATATATATATCATCACGCCTTCTACCCATTACTGGGTGTGGCACTCTGCTGAAGCAGATCTCGGTAAGTGATATATTTTGCGAGTGAAGTGCGGTTACCAGTTGTCAAATCACGGCCCCCAAACATGTTAGTGGTGGAGGAGCCACAGGGATAGCTTTTTCAAATTATGAAAATTTGTCGCCTATGGGAATCGAACCAGGGACCTCAGGATCCACAGGCCGACTTCATACCACTGAGCTAGCCATCCCATATCTGTTAAATTATTGTCAATTTATTCTCACTCTCTTGTTATATTATTACTGAGTACATATGCGTAAATTGTCAATTTTAATTAGCTACCAAAAAGTTAAAATGATGACAACTTTCTACAAAATAGTTATGTAAATTTCAATTGAGTTTCTCTCACACTAATTAAAGATAAAAAACTGTCACAAGTACCTCTTTGCAGGATTCATACGTGAAACAATGTCTAGCCTATATACCTGTATGTCACAAGAACGAAGTGTAGGACTTTATTGGACGAAGAGTAGTTTATGGCCAATCGAGCACAGTGAGCGAGGCTGATAAAAGACAAGTTGGATTATGTAAGAGCTGCATACAAAGCTCTATGTTCGACTACCTTGGAATCGATTTGATTTCTTAAATGATGTTAATGTGAAAAACTCAGTTGTATCTCAAAATGTGCTTTATTGTGGCGTTTGCTTTAAAATATTATTTCTAATTATTAACAGTTCAGTCAAATAAAAAATAAATAAATATATCATCACGCCTTTTACCCAAGCAGATCTCGGTGATATATTTATGCGCGTGAAGGGGGTAGCAGTCATCAAATCACTGCTTCCAAAAATGTTAGTGGAAGAGAAATTTTAATTTGTTTTTAATCCATTGTCCAACTCGATAACACAGGGTCACTTACCCCATAAAAACAAAATAATGTACAATTTGAACGTAACTATAATTTTCTTTTCTTTGAACAATCATTTGTAATTCAGCATTTTGGAAACAGGTCAGCGTAGCACACTGCCGAAACAGATTTCGGTAGTGATATACGAGTGCAATTCACGTCTCCCAAAGATGTTAGTGAAGGGGAAAGAGAATTTCAATTTTGTTTGTTGGTAATGGGAATCGAACCGAGGTTCTCAAATCCACAGGTCGATTCCATTGAGCCACCTACCCAATAAAATTTGTTCATAATGTCTCAAAACCTTAAAGAATCCCAAAACAAATCAAATACATTGCATTCAATGC
This sequence comes from Pterostichus madidus, assembly GCA_911728475.2. NCBI lineage: Eukaryota > Metazoa > Arthropoda > Insecta > Coleoptera > Carabidae > Pterostichus > Pterostichus madidus. The sequence continues at coordinate 2,458,788 of OU452313.1, read as the reverse complement.
TAACGAATTAAGTAATTAATTAAATACTTGGGTGTAATATTTATTTTTATTTTTCGACACCTAGACCAATAAAGGGCTATTTTATGGACACTAAAGAATGTTATAAATCAAGTAATTATTTTATTTCGAAACGTTTATCAGTTGCTAATATTGCTAAGGGTTCGAATATTCTTACTTATAGGCACATAAAAAATTCGAGTTCAAAATTCACTGGCTTAAACTTTTAAAATATGATTGCATTCAAATGGTTTAAATTCCATTGTAAGCTGTAACCCGCGAAGCAATCTAATTGGAATAAATTTTTTGTTGTGTTCAAATTAATTAACAAATTCCAATCTAGGTTATGTCTCCAATTTATTTTCGCATTCATAAGCTTGCAATTTTCATCAACAAATTCTGGTGTCTGTTGTCATTCTCAGGGTATTCTAGTCGCATTTAATTTACTCTCCACATAAATGTTGGACATTCACATTTCCTGGTTTGTGTATATACGTTACATCTAAATTAGTTTTCAGCAGATGGACAGATGGACTCCGTTCCGCTGGACAAGGAACTACTTTCAATCTATTCTAAGTGGACCTACCTATTATCATTTAAATTACTTGTTTATATGCATAAATTAGGTTAAGTTTCAACTTAATTGAGCTGCTAAACAAATATTATTTCGAAAAACTTGTTCACTAGTTCTCTAGGCCAGTGGTTTCCAATGTGTGGGTCGCGAACCCTCGGGGGGCGCGTTGATATTGAAGGGGGGTCGTCGGATGTTATTTACAAATTTTAAAATACATGTTTCTAAAGATTCATTCCGTTGCAAGCTTTTATTATATATTAAGGATTAATGAAATGAAAAACTTAACTTTTCATCAAGACAATGTACGTGTGCACACCTGCGCAGTTGCGATGGCCAACATTACGGAATTAAAGTTCTAATTATTGCAACATCCACCGTATTCACCAGATTTGGCCCCCAGTGACTTTTCTTATTTCCAAACTTAAAGAAATGGCTTGGCGGACGAAGGTTTACGACCAATGAGGAGGTCATCGCCCAAACGGAGGCATATTTTGAGGAGCATCCGAAATCCTACTTTTTGGACGGCTTAAAAAATTTGGGAAAACGATTAGAGAAGTGTATAGAGCTAAAAGGAGATTATATAGAAAAATAAAAAAAAATCTACCCAAAAAAAGTGTTTTTTCTACTTTTTTCTAAGGACTTATTGAACGACCCTCGTATATACACTATTTATTTCAGGTTTGTTTCTGTTTACGGTTAATTTTAAATAATAGGAAGCTATATATAAAATTGGGAATTTCACCAATTAATTCCTCATATATTTCTACATAATTATGTATTTTTTATCCTCAATATATTTTTTTTAATCGCCGGAGTCATGATCGCAAAAATATCTGAAAATTTAAATTTTTGTGTTGAACCAGTTTAAAACCTGTTTTTTTTTAATATGGTTCTATATAAATCAGACTACGAGAAATCGAATGCCGTTGAGCGCATCTTCATATCTTTGTTAGTTTTAGAGTAACGGCAATTTTTGTATTATTAAAAATCTCAACTTTGAAGGCCCATATCTCGAAAACTAAAAGAGATATTAAAATGCGGTTTGAACGAGTGTATTTCTCGTACTCTAATTAACTTATACCGAAGTTTTGAAAATTTCGAAAATTTTTAAATTTTTGTCAAAATTTTCATGTTGCAATATTTCAAAAAAATTTAAATAAAATGAAAATCTGTGAACACCAATGAATTCCTCTCGTAAAATTACATAGGTATGCAAAATTTCAGGCAAAAATTCGAACAGATAAAGTTTTTATTGCAAAAAAACGAAAAACCACTGTTTTTAATTATTTTTGAAGGGGTACCCCTTAAGATTTTTACGAATTTAGGCCATTTTTAGTTTTTTTGCTGTAAAACTTGTATCGGTAGAGCAAAAATCCTGAAATTTTACATACATACGTACTTTCACGAGACAAATTCACTGGTTATTACAGATTTTCATTATCTCTTCAACTTTTTGAAATAAGGGTAAAAGAAAATTTTGAGAAAAATAGTAAAATTTTCGAAATTTTCAAAATTTTAGTATAAGTTAATTAGAGCACGAGAAATACACTCGTTCAAGCCGCGTTTCAATATCTTTTTTAGTTTTCGAGATATGAGCCTTCAAAGTTGAGATTTAAAAAAATCAAAAATCGCCCTTACTCGAAAACTAAAAAAGATACGAAGATGCGCTCAACGGCAATCAATTTCTCGTAGTCTGATTTATATAGAACCATATTTTAATTTTTTTCGATTTTTAAACTGGTTCAACCATAAAATTCGCATTTCATGACTCCGCCGATTAAAAAAATATATTTTGAGGATAAAAATATGCATATCTATGCAGAAATATATCTGGAATAGAAAGATACAAAAAAATATAAAAAAATATATCATCACTCCTTCTACCCATTACTGGGTGTGGCACTCTGCTAAAGCAGATCTCGGTAAGTGATATATTTTGAGCGTGAAGTGCGGTTACCAGTTGTCAAATCACGGCCCCCAAACATGTTAGTGGTGGAGGAGCCACAGGGATAGCTTTTTTCAAATTATAGAAAAATGAAATTCTCAATTTTATATCTAGTATGTATATTATTTTAAATTAATATCATGCAAGCACAGATTTTAATGAAATATATGTTATTTTCCATGAGTTTCTACATTAATATGCAAATTTGTCGTTTTATTTACCATCCATATAATTAAATACTTAAATAAATTTCAGTTGTGTAACATAATAAAAAAGATATTTTAACTCACGTTAGTACTAGATTCTTTTTCTTTTCATACTTCTGCTTGAAGAAAACTGAAATAAAACCAATTATTTTCTCTTCTTTGTGTCACTTTTCTGTTGTATGTAGTTGGTGCTTTATTGTCCAGTTTGTGAAGACACTTAGTTAGGAACTTTCCCAACAGAGTAATTTTGGTAAATGAAGGTAAATTAAATTCTGCGTGAAAATTTCTAAGCTTCAACTTATGTTCCGTGTAGGTTGTACGAGTAGTACAACCTTCGTATTTCGAAAATAATGGGTTCTGTAATGTTAATGTCGACTTTGGGGTGTAAACAGAGACACTGTTATGCATAGAAATTACGCAGATTGTATTAAAATGGTTGCATGAGCACATAACATTCCTCCCATACGCGAAAATAATTCGTCCGTCCGCTAATGAGGTAAATATGCCGTATAGAAATGTGTGCCACCACCATTGTACCATCATAAAAGAAAATGGTGGCATCAAGCTGACTATAATCTACCTATCTTAATGCTTCTTGTCACAGTACATACTTTATGACATTTGGTTTTATGTTTAGGAGATTTTGAATGAAATATTTATGAAAGGTGTACAGGAGTGAATAGAAGGATGTGATTGAAGGTTTGAAAATGAGCTTGTAGGGAGAGAACTTTGTATGTGGTTAAAGCGAGGATGGTCTGTTAGGATGAGAATATTTGACGAGGACTAATTATTTAATTAATCTGAGTGAATAAATTTGAATGTTGAATAAGCCGAAAGGATGATGATTTGGTTGTAATGAAGGATAACTGGACTTAATTGTTCTATTTTGTTTATTGAAAGACGATGTTTCGTGCCCTGCTATTATCATAACTAATATATATGTGGGAATGACGAATTTGTTTGAAACTGATTTAATGAAATGAAAGCTATTTGGATAGTTTTCCACGAGTGTAATTAATAAGTAATAATTTTTCACTGTAAATAAATCTTCTTGGTTACCAATAAAATCAATAAAATTTTCATAAATGTCAATTGAAAACAATTTAATAAAATGTAGAATTCTCGATGGAAATTGCATATACAGAATATTTTTTTATTATAATTTAAAACATTTCAAAATTATCAAAAAAAATATAACAACTATGCTTTAGTTCAGCGTGAATTTTTTTTACAGATCCGAATGAAACTCGGCGCACGTAAACATGGGATAGTCAGACGCATCCTGTTATAATATGAAACACATTCACCGTCTGTGAACAAATATATTCGCATGTAAAATTGAGTTCTTATATACGGGGCTTATGGCAATTGTCATTCACAATCGCACATATTTGGTTTGTAAAATAAATAAAATAAATATATCATCACGACTTCTACCCATTACTGTGATATATTTTGCGCATGAAGTGTAGTTACCAGTCGTAAAATCACGTCTCCCAAAGATGTTAGTGGTGGAAGAGCCACAGGGGTAGTTTTTTGAAATTATGAAAATTGTTTGTCGCCTGTGGGAATCGAATCAGGGTTATCAGGATCCACAGGCCGACTTCATACCACTGCGCTGGGCACCCCATTTGGTTTGTGTACTTCTAAAAATTTTCAGTCTCATTTTAAAAACTAGTATGATGTTCTAGAACTATCCATGTATATTGTATCAAAAGGAAAAAGTTTTCTATCGTTTAATAATGGATATATAGCCATGCAAAGCCTTGTTTTTAACAAAAAAAATAAGGATCCTAATTTATAACGACAACACCACACGGTGGTACGGTATTTGAAAATTCACTAGACCAACAACCTATTAACAATTCATGATATTCAAATCATAATAGGTATAAAACATTTATTTTATTCTGTATTTTTCATTTCCCGAGCGTCAGTTCGCCACTCGACGACCGATGGTGCCACCGTCAAACTAGAGCTACCATAAATTCTCACACAAATATAACTCGTATGATTTTGACATTGTTACGGGAATGCTGAGCATATTTCCATTTCCTTAACATATGTATATAATGTATTTCCTATTTCCGTAACAACAATTTTAAATTCACGTCAAAATATTATCAGACAATTACGAATATCATATGATGAGATATATTTTGCGTGAGAATGTAGCAAGTAAAAATATCTTCTGCAGAAGCAATTTCCCATCGAGAATTTATCATTTCGATAGATTTTTTTTGACGTTTATTTTATTGGAAAGCAGGGAGATTTAATTACAGTGAAAAATTATCACTTATCACTAGTGGAAAGCTATCAAAATAGCTTTCATTTCATTGGTTCATTTTCAAACAAATTCGAGATTCTATTGGTTCCCACATATACGTGATAAATTCTCAGTAATAATATAACAAGAGAGTGAGAATAAATTGAAAATATTTTTACAGATCTTTCGAAAACTTGTTGCAATAGTCACGAAAGCCCGTAGGGCTTGAGTGGCTATTGCCAAATGGCAACAAGTTTGAGAAAGATACTAGAGAATTATTTTCTAATTTATCGAACTCTCGAGTTATATTTAATTAGATTATTTTTTGACTTAGCTGTTGAGATCGATTCATCCAACTTAAAAGATTTTGGACTGGGTTCATATCGACTGATTACTTATTAATGTATTCTTGGAAGTTGTTTCCAAAATTTGTTTGTGTATTTCTGTATCTGAAATGGAACTAAATCGATTTTTTCACACATTTTACTTGACCCGTTGACAGTTTTAAATAATTATTTGACAACTACCTATCATTTGTCACAAACAAAAAAGCACCTACAGAGATTATTCCCGGGAATAATCACAAGAGCTTTATTCTCAGTATAATAATGACAGTATTGGTTAATGGGATGGTTAGCTCAGTGGTATGAAGTCGGCCTGTGGATCCTGAGGTCCCTGGTTCGATTCCCACAGGCGACAAATTTTCATAATTTGAAAAAGCTATCCCTGTGGCTCCTCCACCATTAAAAATGTTTGGGGGCCGTGATTTGACGACTGGTAACCGCACTTCACGCGCAAAATATATCACTTACCGAGATCTGCTTCAGCAGAGTGCCACACCCAGTAATGGGTAGAAGGCGTGATGATATATTTATTTATTTATTTAGTATTGGTTAAAACGCAGACACGTGCCATACAATGAAGCATTTTATTGGTTTTGAGAAACGTCAAAAAATAATCATGTGAATTTAACAACAAATTGGATATGACGGGAATATTTTATTTATTAATTATTATAGACCTGATAATGTCCTTATACAAGCGCCGAAACGACGTCTTTCAATAAAAAAATTGAAATAATTACGCTCAATTTTTCATTATTAGAACCAAATGTTGAGTAAATCATTCTAAGGGTCGTGTTGCCCCATTTGATGGGATATAGTGTAATGTTATGTATGTACTCGTATGTTGAACTTCAGATACTCAAATTAAGCTTGTTTAGTAAATTAATTAATTAGTGAACTTGCAGCATGTCTATTGATTTCACAGTACTGCACTCATTGTGCCAATTAAAATTTGCAACAATTACACCCAAATTCACACTGCTAATATACAAGAATTATTGAATCAAATATTGGTTAAATTAGAATTGATACAATTCAAGAGATGACATTTTAAATATTGTATAGTAATTTGTCAGTTTTCATTAGCAATCTAATTTGTCGAAATTAGAATCAATTTACAAATAATAATTAGTCAATAACAATCATCATTATTACAATAAAATAATTCTATTTTAAACAAACCCTAACAGAATTTTGAACGTAAATAATATTTTCAAGCGAGGGTTTTCCATCAAGATAATATTGATGGATGGATATTAGGTGCCTTATAAATGAAAGTTGGTATGAAATATTTACGTCAAAATCGTGAGATCTTTGAGTAATGGATCTTGTTAGTAGAAACATACATATTCATATTACATAAATAATACCTCATTGTGAGCTATATTTAAACAAGTAATTATATTTTGATGTTAATCATTACAAGTAGTTAGCAGTCGTATTGAATAAAACATTAGTTGTGTAAGAGAAAGTTCGCAAACTTAAAATTCACTACCTTTAACTTATAAATAAAAAAATACGTTTGAGTGATTCTAAGTGGGTCGGATTCCATTAAAAGCTGTAGTCCCTACAGTTGTCACTGGAATTAAGACGGATCATGCGCTTAATTAGGTTTGAAGTTGGCTTTTGGAAATTCATCTTTTGCAAACGAGATTTTCATTATTATTATAAATGAATCATAAGAATTTGTTTATTGACAAACTGTCTGTTGGTAATTATTAGAAATAATTTTTGAAAAAGCAATGAGCGTTCGCCGGGATTTGAACCCAGAACCTTTCATTCGCATGTAAGTTAACAATTACAAGTGTTAACTTGTACACCGATCACACAGAGCACAATAATTCACGAAAGATCTTGTTAGCTCGTTCATACACGCACCTTGTATTCATGTTTCAACTTGCACAACACGACGAACGAACTTTCATGTTACATTTCAGTAAAAATAGATGAAAAACAAGAAGTAAGTTTTAAAATATTGCTTATAAATAAAATATTTTCGAGTATTTTTATGTAGGTTTTAAAAACGCATAGTAAAATTTTAATAATTATTACTTTAAATTATATATGGTTTAAACTAGTTTAGGACGGTTAAAACCAGTTTTGACCAGTGTCCTGGTCAAAATCAAAAAAATTGGTTTTTATAACAACCCTGCTCCTAAGACAGTAAATAGTAAATAAATAATTGTATGATTGAAGATAAATTATAAACAAAATTATAAAACAAATAGATAAATTCTCTAACAAATAGTGGGCCATCCATTTTAATAACAGTTTAAAGCCGCACATCATTAACTTTCAGCTATGTTTTGTTTAAATTGTTATGAAGAAGCTAAAATTCATCATTCAAGCATATTTACAGGACCACAATGACGCATTAATGTAACGTTGTTTATCTATTGTCATTTGTCATTCACCATGAAAGCATCAACGAGGTAACATAGCCCATTTCTGCTGCTGTGTTGCGGAGATATCGAAGTAGACCTAACGCTTATCATGACAGATTAATGTACTCAAGAAACACATCAACGCAAGTGTTTTTTTTATTGTAGACAATGTGGTGTTGATGTTGTAGATTTGTTGTCATGAAGACACATTTTTAATGTGTTGTGGCGTTTTTGTGTAATTTGTCTTCTTGAAAAGGGTAATTTTTTTAAGTAATTGCTGATGTTTTTCATTTAACTATTGCAATTTATAAAATTTGTTTTCCTACGACTACTATGAAAAGTTTACATTTATGCTTTCAGATATTAACGAAAATTGATGGTTACTAAGAAACAAGCAAAAAAACATTTAATGTCTCCCACGACAACGCGCGGTAACATATATTATCGCACACTTAAAAAGACAAATTTAAGATATTTTCACTAATTTTTTACTAAAATCTGATGATTTGTGAAAAAATGACAGACCCAAACAGATTTTTTTTTGTTTATTTATTTACTTTGATTGTATAAATTGTCATGGTTACAAATAAAAAAATCTGGTGTGGGCACCACACGACTTTCTTATAAACAGCATATTTAATATTTAGAATATATAATATTATTAAACAAGTAATTTAGATTTTCAGTAATTCAGCATTTATCTGTTTAAAACATATAAAATATCATATTTGTTTACGTATAATTTTTTAGTAATGTTGACTACTTTATGTCTAACTTTACTGATGAGGCATATACAGTATGTCCTTTTTTCGAGCCTAACCCTTGGTATCTCAAGAACCGTGAGATACGAAGCCGAATAAATTGAGGTGAAGTTGCCATTTTAATGATGTATTTGTTTTTCCGAAAAAAGACATAGATAACTAGATAAAGCAAAAATTAAAATCTATGTTTTTTGTTTCTATTGCTACTATGATTATTGAAATATATTATTAAATATAAAAATTAGTTTATCTCAAAATTAGACGCATATACAGAAAAATTGCAAATAACATTTTATGTTTCAAATATTTGTACCAACATCTTTTATTTGAAACTTTTTTCGCAACTGATTCCATTTTTGAAATAAGTGGAATTTATTGTTTTGTGTGTCCAGTAAAATTCCTCTTCCGGTTTTTAAATTTCATTCAAAATCAACTCAGCTCTTCGTATTTTCATTAAACTTATAATTACCAAGTTTCGTTAACAAATCTTATCTCGTCCATAAGATATTGCACACTCGGACACACATCCATCCATCCACACACACACACACAGACATCATTGAGAAAATGATTAAAACGGATTCAGTAGACCTCAAAACACGTATTTCCGCGAAAATCTCGTCAACGATTTTTTTCACGATTCTAATATTTCCTTATACTGCGTATAAGGAAGTAAAAATAGATTGAAGTAACCCAATATAGTTGTTTTCAATATAATAAAAATACCTATTTTGATAAATTTTGTAGTCGTAGGAAACATCAGAATATTTTATCCAAATTTCGGATCGGATCAGATCAGATCGGATTCGGATATCGACTATTTTTGTTAACCTCTAGTACTCGTATGTATATATGTATAAATGGAGAAAAAATTAAAACTGAAATAATATTAACAATTAATCTGTTTAAGGCGAGAAAACAGTTTTTCCGTGTTCATTGCTTCCCACATTATTCCAAATAAAAGTTGCTTAAAATTCTACATCAATCGTAAAGAAAACTATAATCATGTCTTGCTCTAAAAACAGCGAATTTATTTCACGACTATGTTTACATATTTTTACAATCTGTCTGCATAAAAAAGCAACATCCATCATCTTAGATTTCGCTGGCACTTCGCTAAAAAATATAAAAACCACAATTTATAGTAAGTCAGGTTTGGCAAACGACCAAATAAATTGCAAATTTTATCCTTCAATGCATTTATATTAGTTGTGCTCCATTAGAATCATGGAATCGATAACTTCCACTGATGAAAATAAATAAATAAAACAAAAGACAGAATGTAGTTTATATACTGATCATATGAAAGCTTTTCACGCCATTTGAGCATATGCGAAATTCACAACTAAGGCTTTTTATTCTAAAAAGTCACATAAGGCATCCATAAAGCAAGATCTGAGCGTTGTAATAAATATTAGGGTTGTTGATTTTTCGAATATTCGAGACTTCGAATGTTCGGATTTATTGAACCTTCGAATTTAGATTCGAACTTTCGAATTTTTGAATATTCCGAATTTTTGAATTTTCGAATTATTCGAATTGTGAACGTCCATGCTATATTGGGCAAGAATAATGAAAATCTAATATTTAAAATAATATTTATTTATATTTTATGGAGTAGGTGGCACAGTGGTTATCGTGTCGGCCTGTGGATCCTGAGAACCCTGGTTCGATTCCCACTGGCGACAAACATTTTCACCACATGACATACGTTTACTTACATACCAGCCTGTATACAATTGTAACTTTATATTTTTGCATTTTATATTGTCATTTTGTTACAAACTCATAAATGCCAGTGATCACTTTTTTACGTTCCAAACCGTCGAATGATTATCGAATGAATTTGATATTTATTCCAATTGCTTCGTAACATCGGATATAAACAAGTTTATTCTGGGTTTTATTCACATTTGGATCCTTTTTGTCATTTTGTACGTACGTTTGTACCCGGGAACGAAAGGAAAGTTTAGTGAGTGGAGTTTTTACCCTCAAACAATGTATGTGGGTGGATGTAAATGTTTACTGTTCCAGTTTTACCTCGCAGTAAAAAATGTAAAATATTGTTTCATGTTGTTTGCTTTCGGATTTAGTCGTTCGAAAGAAGTGATTTATTTACCTGCATTAGCTATTGTATAAATGTTTACAAAGTAGCTATAGTTTTCTTCTTTTGCGAGATGCAAAGCTACAGAAATTTCGTATGAGTATAAACAGTTAAACAAGATTATTAAAAAAACTTATGCCAATGGCACACTGATCGAGGAGCATGAATGAGCGTCGAGGAACTCATCGATGAAACAACAGAATGCACCCTGACTGATAAAATAAACAAACACGAAAAAATAGCACAAATCAAAACCAAAATGACAGCCCACGCTAACATGAAATGAGACACAATAATTCGTGTGAAATGAGACACAATCGTCGAGGAACTCATCGATGAAACAACAGAACGTACCCTGACTGATAAAATAAACAAACACGAAAAAATAGCACAAAGCAAAACCAAAATGACAGCCCACGCTAACATGAAATGAGACACAATAATACGTGTGAAATGAGACACAATCGTCGAGGAACTCATCGATGAAACAACAGAACGCACCCAGACTGATAAAATAAACAAACACGAAAAAATTGCACAAAGCAAAACCAAAATGACAGCCCACGCTAACATGAAATGAGACACAATAATACGTGTGAAATGAGACACAATCGTCGAGGAATTCATCGATGAAACAACAGAACGCACCCTGACTGATAAAATAAACAAACACGAAAAAATAGCACAAAGCAAATCCAAAATGACAGCCCACGCTAACATGAAATGAGACACAATAATACGTGTGAAATGAGACACAATCGTTTCTTCGAGGAACCCCTCGATGGAAATAGAGGCGCCTCTATTTTTCATCGACGACGGATGCGTTCTGTTGTTTCATCGATGAGTTCCTCGACGCTCATTCATGCTCCTTGACCAGTGTGCCATTGGCATTATGACCAACTGCACCATCTAAACAGAGTAACATTATGAACTTGGTTTATGATTTAAGTAAACTCGAATAAAAAATTAAGCAAAATTAAATTACACGTCATATGGATGACATAGGTATCAAACATTCGATTTCTATATTTTCTATCTTAGGTTCAAATATTTTAGTACGAAAAGACCAAATATTTCACATATTTATATTTTTGAATAAATTTAGAATTCATATATGTTAATATATTACAGATTTGTTTTAAATAGATTAATTATTTTCTTTAATTCGCATATTACTAATTTGCTTATAAGTCAATTCGGACACGAGAAATTCAGTGTCGTTGATCGCATCTTCATATCTTCAGATTTCGGCTCAATTTTTAAAATTTATTATGAGTAGTTTTAGAGGGTGAGAGCATCAAATTTCCGACTTTTCTAAAATAACGGACACCCTAATATACATGTTATATAAATAAATAAATATATCATCACGCCTTCTACCCATTACTGGGTGTGGCACTCTGCTGAAGCAAATCTCGGTAAGTGATATATTTTACGCGTGAAGTGCGGTTACCAGTCGTCAAATCACGGCCCCCAAAGATGTTAATGGTGGAGGAGCCATAGGGGTAGCTTTTGAAATTATGGAAATTGTTTGTCGCCAGTGGGAATCGAACCAGGGTTCTTCATACCACTGACATGTTATATAAATAATGTTAATTGATTATTTATTGTATTTTTTTTTGTATGTATTAATTAAGGTTAGCTGAACTTTTCCTAATAAAAGTATTATTATTATAATTATATTATTTGTACGCGTTCAAGGTAAAACCTAAACAGTTTTGTTTTTCAATCTGAATTTTATTTGTTGCAGATCTACGAAAATTCCATGGCCTGAATATCCCAACAATTCAATTTCCGTGTACGCCTCAGGAAATGATACAGATGAAGGTAAGAATAATAATCTAATATTTATCGCGATTTTTAAAATTCAAGAATTTTTGTAACACATTTTTCAATTTCCCGCCTCTTGTTTTACATTGTGATATATGTATGTATTCTCTTGTCCCCTGCTGATAAACCCATAATGTATTCTAATCCTGTTTATCCCTGTAATTAGGATTTTAAATGCGTTTTTGTATGTCAATATTTTTCAATTGTAATCTGGTAACCATGTTTGTACCCGTCACATTTATGGCATGTAAATATCATTCTGTTAGTATTTAAGCCATACGCACAAATTAAATTTAGGTTTTGTTTTACATGCAGGCAAAATTAAACGATATTTTTTATTTAATTTAATGAAAATATACACTCGCCCTTAAGCGATCTATAAATTTGAACCCATTCATTTTTTAAAAATGTAACATTTGGGATAAAAATGTTATCAGGTGGATTCATAAAACAAATTAACCTGCAGTATAATTTCTAGTTTTACTTTTACCTGTTTCTGATTCATTCAAAAGGAAGGAGGAAAAAATTATAACCTATTATAATGTTTGAAGCACTAATGATACGTGATCCTTTATCTGAACACGAAACGGAACAATACAAGGAATATATGTATACATACGAGCCCAACTACAGAATAGTTCGGCCGGTATAAATTTCAAACTTTATTTACCTATCATTTCCCGCCACAAAGTTTTAATAACTCGAGCTTACGCTGGACGATTTACTTTCAAAATTCTTCTTAAACCTCGTAGATCAGCACGGAATATGGCTAAAGAACGGCCATTTTTTAAACTTTCAGATATTCCACCAATTTTTTTATATAAGTTTTTTTAACTCTTATTCTTGACTTTTTTCTTATAACATCCTTTACAATATTTTCTTGTTTTAACAGCCAATTAGAAACTTATGACCTGCAAGTGATCTTCTTGTCGGTGTTTTCACCTGTCGCTCAGGAAATCCTTCCTCATTGTCAGTTTGCTTGATAGCATAAGGACATCTCTTTTATCGCGCCATTTTAGGATACAAACACCGCGCTCATTTTCAAGACCAAATATTTCTCCTTTTTTCAGTTTCTAGATGACCGCTGTTGTGACCGCTCGAGCACTGGCTATCTCTAGCTGCCTTCCATGCCCGAGCGGTCATAAATGACCGATAGAGGTTTTTTCAAAATATTTTCAAAAAACAGACCTCAATATTGTCTTTGATTATATTGATATACTTAATAACGCCATAGGCCTCCAAAACTGCCAATGGCGTCAGGGGAAAGTTTTTGATTTTATAACGTGGCAGTCAACCTGTTAAATTAGTAGGCATAGCAAAAAGTAATGCAAGTAAATTATTTTAGTTGCACCAAACAAGTTATTTTTCTCCGTGTACTATAGGCATGTTTCTTTGTACTGTAATTCGCAATCAAAGTGATCAAAGTTGACTTGATTAAGAATAATCATATTTCCTCGTTCGTTTCTGAGTAGCACTCTGCCGTATCAGATCCCAGTGGATGATATATTTTTGCGCATGAAGGTGCGGTTAGCATCTTTTAAATCAAAGCCTTCAGATAGCGGGACAGATAGCCGGAGGGATGATTTGAATATGGTGAAAATCTGTTGTCGGCTGAGAGAATAAAATTTCGATTCTCATTTTTGCACTTCGATTTTCCACTATGAAACGTATTCAAATTTTTCGGTTGCCTCCTAGTGAGTAAAACATCAAACATGCCAACATGTGTTGACTGAATAACAAATGATGATATGACCCGGCCATGGCCTAACACAACGTTGGCAATGTTTCTTCCGCCTAGCTAATGTCACTTCCCAACTGGGAACACAAGAAATACTTATTTTTTGCTCTTCTCCGGTAGCACACTTTCAGTAGCTTTTTCTTCAGCTTCTCGCAGTCCGGGTGGAGTAAACTCTAACTCAATGTCAGACGTAATTATGAAAATTATACATATTACGCGGGGAAAAATCGGAAAATCTTCAAAGCGGTTAAGATAATTCAACTGACAGATTCAATAAATATTTTGTCAAATTATAATCATAAATATGGGGTAATGGCTCAGGGGTATCAGGTTGGCCTGTAAATCCAAAGAACCCTGTTTTGATCCCCACAGCCGACAAAACATTTTCACCAATTTAAAATACCCCTGTGGCGCCCCCACTACTAACATCTTTTGGGGCCGTGATTTGACGGCTGGTAACCACTTCACGCGCATAAATATATCACTTACCTAGATCTACTTCGGGAGAATGCCGCACCCAGTAATGAGTAAAGAGCGTGATGATATATTTATTTATTTTATTTATATATCCAAGCTTACAACAAAAAAAACCGTCAGGTAAAATTCAAAACAGTCAGGTAATAATATACATAATAAGTCAGAAAAGTGATATTTTACTTTAAATATATATATATATATATATATATATACAGGCTGTTAAAAAAGTTCCGGGACGGTGAAATATCTCGAGAAAAACACATCGAATCAAGAAACCAAAAAACACGTGTTTCATATTTTGCAAAAAAAAGGCTTGTGGCTACTTGTGATTATGTTGATTTTTTTATTTGATTCAATGTTTATTTCTTGTGATATTAGACCGTTTTTTACTTTTCTTTCAGAATCATGTCAAAACTTATTTTTGCGTTTAGAGCGCCATCTATTTCGAATTGGAAAAAAAGTTTCAGATAAAATTAACTTATTTTTTTTCGCAGAATACGAATCTGTAATAAAAAATAGGGGTTCCCATTTAAGGTAACAACGTTGCCCCCCGCCCCACTCCCTGGGGGTGCGGGTTGGGGTTTGTGTTTGGTGTGCTTAGATAGGTTTTTGCAAAATATGAAACACGTGTTTTTTGGTTTCTTGATTCGATGTGTTTTTCTCGACATATTTCACCGTCCCGGAACTTTTTTAACAGCCTGTATATATATAATATATATATATATATATATATATATATATATATATATATGAATTATGAATTATGAACTGTATTTTTATATATATATATATATATATATATATATAAAAATACAGTTTGTATTATTTGTAATTAATTATTGATTAAATTAAATGGTTTCAGAAAAAATAGTATACATAATACGTAAGGAAAGTGTTTCTACTTAAGTAAACTTAAAGTAAAATATCACTTCCTTACTTATTATGTAATATACTATTACTAATGTAAACTACAATTAAAGCTATTTGACCGTTACCATTGCCAAGTAATATTCAGTTGTTTGAAAACTAAATGTCATGATAAGAATATTTATCTCCATTTTAACACAGTACAGTTTGAAATATAAACTAGGGTAAGAAAAAGGTCTAAAGTTAGAATGGATGCTTCCACATCACGTCAGCAGGAATAGGAAGTCAGACATGCAGGACACGATGAGATGTAAAATCTTCTGGCAACGAGTGTCGCCTCTGCTTTCCATGTCGTCGTTTATCGTCTGTGTCTCCTTTACATTCGTAACTTTAGCTCTGATAAATACGTGCAGTCCGCGTGAACGAAATGGTATCACATTCGCGCGCTTCTCTTTCTGGTTCTTCCACCGGAAATGTAACGATCAGCATCTAGCTAAACGGAAATCATTTTGAAAATACATTAGGTGTTATTTCATTTTAATCATAAATTTGATCCTTAAGCTACATTCACAAATCGAAATTAGTTTTTGTTTTAAGCTTTATGTTTTAGTGTTTTAGGTGCCATTCACAAATAGTTTTGTTTTTGTCGATTTTAGTTAGTAGTGACATCTATCATAAATTTCAGAAGATCGGTAATACAGTAAATGCAACTGTCAGATTGCTAAGTTACATATGCTATCATGTGTTGTTTGTTTGCTTTCGTATGTTTTGGAAGAGCAAGATAAATAAAATTCATTTTGACACTCGAATAAAAACAAACTTAGGTTATCGTCAATGCGAAGGATGATAGAAAGAGACAAGTAAATATCACTACATCATTCTACGCTTCATCCTATTGGTCTATTCCTAAGTATAAAACGTAAAACTAAAACATAAGTTTGGAGTTTGCAAACTTTTGTGTTAAAACCAAAACTAAATACTGATTTGTGAATGGCTGCATAAGATAACATGTCTGCAAGGTTATTAAAACAAAAATAAAAACATAAAACAAAAACTAATTTCGATTTGTGAATGTAGCTTTAGTAATGATTCGTACTTTTGAATGAGAATTCAATTCTTAAAATAAATAAATAAAATAATTATATCAGCACGCCTTCTACCCATTACTGGGTGTGGCACTCTGCCGAAGCAGATCTCGGTAAGTGATATATTTTGATCCCTGGAGCCCAAAAAAGCTATGTATGGTCTAAAAAGGTACATGTCGTCTTGAAGAACAAAAATGATTTAAAGATAAAAAATGAGGACTGTTTTTTATTCTTTCTCTTTGTGTATTGCCTCGTCTATTCAGGGTTAGTGTCTCCCTAAAGGCATACATTTCGCATTGAATTTTTTATTCAGTTTCATTGTTTCTTTTACAGTATATCCTGGAAGGCTATTATCGTTAAGCAAATTATCAATTTGAAAGAAGAAATATTTTTCTTTTGTGAGGGTTAAAAATAGATGACATTTACATAATAATAAAGACTGGCTAGAGACAAAGGGTTAAATTTTAATTATCATTATTATACAGGATGTTTTTATACTTCGGGAAAAAAATAAAAGTTTTTTTTTTCAAAATTCGTCAAAATAAGAATAGTTTAGTTTAAGTAAATATTTTTAGTACCACTGGTTTGATATAATAATAATTAAATTATAATTTTAAAGACTACATAATCAATTTATTCATTATACTTCAGATAGGTAGGTGGCTCAGAGGCATGGGCGTCCGCAGGGGGAGGCAAGGAGGGCCCCCTCCCCCAGAATTTTAACTAGGTTGATGACTACGACTCCCGAACATAGGATTTTAACATATAAAACTATAATTTAGAAGTTTTAGTGCATAAAATTCTGCATCTGAACCAATAAACAAAATAAATTTTGCATACTTTGTATCGACACAAATTACATTTGAAAATGAGGAAAATTGCCTCAAAACTATCGATAGGCATGAAATTGAAACCAAATTAAACAAATGTTTAACGTTTTATTTGTCAAAATAAATGAAATAATAAATAAAGAATTTATTCTGACAGTTTTGTCAGATTGAACGTCAAACATGATTTTACATGTTAAAGTCCTGTGTTAGAGAGTCGTGGCCACCACACTGTGTATGTATATATAAATAAAATAAAAATTAAATTATAAGTTTGAGGATAATAAATTCAAGCTGAAACTGAATTTCCTGCAGTATTCTTATGGCCAGCTAGCGACATGTTCCCTATCGTAACGATTGAGTAATCTAAGTTTAAGTTTACACAGACACGAAATATTAGAAAATAAAAACGGTAAAACTGCTAAATCGGAATTTATTGAAGAAATGGTATCAATTTAAGGAAGAGTTATTCGAAAATTGTCTTTCCTCTTCAATTCAAACCCAGACGACAAAGACTAGTAATTTATTTCACAAATTTAAATATTTTTTTTATCCATTTTAGAAATGCCTGTGTATTTGAGAACTCAAGTTTGATTCTCACAGCCGACAAACAATTTTCACAAACATAAAACTACCCTTGTGGCTGTCCCTCCATTAACATCTTTCGGGGCCATGTTTTGATTTAACGTGCATAAATATATCACTTACCGAAATCTGCTCCGGCAGAGTGCCACACCCAGTAATGGGTAGAAGGCGTGATAATATATTTATTTATTTATTTTTATTATAGATAAATGATTCTTTATAGCGTCGATTAATGGCACAATTCAAAACCCCCGGTATAATTTTGTGAATTTTGAAAAATAGTTATTTGTGTACCTAGTGCAGAAAGTAGTCTATTTTCGCTCGCACATGGAAATTGTTGATCAAGAGCGATAAGGACACTTTCTGTTCAAAGTGCATACATTATGTTTTTTACGGTCATTTAGAAACAATTGAAAAAGAATTTAAAATGACTTTTTCTGAAACCGGCAAGAAAGTGCCTACTTTTCTGACCAATTTTAGTATGGAAAGTAGGTTTTTACAAAAACAGTCAAGTAAAGTACGTATCCAAGGCTACAACAAGAATAACAGTCTGATAAAGTACAAGTCTGGTAAAGATTTTACCTGACTGTTATTTTTGTTGTATCCTTGGATACGTACAATTCATAACAAAAAATTTAAACATTTTGAATTATTTATGATAAATATTGATTAAATTAAACTGTTTCAGAAAAAATAGTATACATAATACAGAGTGATCAAAAGGATTGTTACAGTTGTCAGTAAAAAAACTACTTGAAATTGGTAAGCCTGATCCATAAATTCATTTCCTGTTGTTGACAGTGACATTTAAAATTTAAATTTGAGTACATTTATTATTACATTTATTTCTAAAGTATTTCTATTACTTAAAAAGTCAAAATTCTATTAGCTGTCAGACTCCTGACATAACCTATTTGTATTTATTAGTAATGTCAAATAGCATTTCCGCCTTTATCTGACGTTGTGCCAACTGTGGAATAAAAAAATCTCTGGAATTGTATTGCCAACTATAACAATTCCATTTGATCACCCTGTACATCAGAAAAGTGTTTTTGCTTGACTCGCCAGATTAAAATACTCCACATGCGGCCTCGTATTTCACACAACCGCTTCGTCAAGTAAAATATCACTTTCCTAACTTATTATGTAATATACTATTTAACAGTTTTTGTACCCTTGGTAAATGACTATTTTCTGCTTGGTCGTAGAAAAAATCTTTTTCCTACAACTGTGCGACTTTTTTGTAATTACGTAACTATAATTGCCTTGGTTACGTATGGAAAGTAGATGAATGCAGACCAAGTGCGTTTCTGAAAACAAAGAAACGCTAGTGCGGAAAGTGCTTCATTACGCAACTGTAAAAAAAATTTTTTTGAGAGCGATTTAATTTTCGCGCCAAGCGCGTAATTCATATTTTGGCCACAGACGCTTCTGGAAGAAGACGATGCAGCGAGCCAGCGCTAGTAAATATGCAGTAGTATATTTTGACGTTTATAAACATAACCTTAAATTGCAGTATATCTAATCTGTACACAATTAATAAAAAGAACCGAACAAAGTAAAATATATCGATAAATGGTGTTAAGTAAGTAAAATACATAATATTTATTGTGTGTGTATATTATTAACATAGTTGTTACAGTTGCTTATATTGACATAATGTAAAGTGGAAACTTTTGTATTGTCTAAAGAAACATTGATTTCTTCCGTACCTGTTCAAATTATTAACAGTAATATTATTGACAACAATTTCGAAGACTTTAGAAGTACCAGCAGCAGGTTGATTGTCATTGTCGAACATTGTCGAAAATAGATGCAACATAGCATGATCCGGAGCTTCAATTATCTTTGGAGGTATTTATGATAAAGAAGAATCACTCTCTGTACTATTCCAATCTAGACGATTTTGAAGAAATTATCTTGACGTTAGTAAAATATTTTTAAATAATGTAGAGCAATGTGCAAGCAATCAACAAACAAACCATAGCAACGCCGTAAAACATCGTTCTCGTGTAATATTAAAATTTTATAAATTTGGATATTTTAGTGATTTACTAAATCGCACAGTTGTAGGAAAAATGTTGTTTATAACACGTGCCGAAAAAGGTTACGTGCTCGTGCAATTTCCGCACTCGGCAAGCCTCGTGCGTTAAATTCTGCACTTGTACGTAACGAGCCTTTTTCGGCACTTGTTATAAAAATAACTATTTATTCTATATTTAGTACGTCTTATAACATATACCCTTACATTTTTCCCGAAGTATAAAATACTTGTATATTATTACCTTATTGTAAAAGGAATAGTATTTTCGAGTTCATATTTCCAAATGAATGTACATAATAGAAATTTAAATGAAAATACCGAGGAGCATAATTAAATAAAGAAATTGTTATGTAAAGTGCTCTGTAAAAATTTAATTTGAGATATTCGTGCAAGCATATTACTTTTTACGATACGCGAGATGTCTCTAATTATGTTGGCACGAGCGCAGAATAAATTCCATAGACGTTGTATAAGGAATATGAGACTGGCTATATTGAATAAGAGAAATAGAGTATAGCAGAAGACTTTTGGACGAGTACACAGTAACTATCTTAGGAATACTTATTGAACCATCTTTAAGTGGCAATGCACATGTCTTACATATTAGTAATAAACTATCAGGTATTTTATTTCTCCTTAGAAGACTAAAGCTACTGATAGCAAATTCAACACTCATTCTGGGTTGCAAGAAAAAAGTAAAGAGCTCTTTAGTTAAAGATATGTTTATCTAGCAACAGTATCAATAGCGATTTTCTGAAATTTATTGAACCGTTAATTGCTAATGAACCGATAAAACTTTCATGCAACCCAACATAAAAAAGTTTATTATTCGTTATTTCATTCGATAATTTCTTATGGCATCTTGTTTTGGGGCAACTCTTCAAGTACGATTAAAGTTCTTAGGCTTCAAAAGAAAGCAATTAGAATAATGTGTGGACTTGGATATAACGCCCATTGTAAACAATCTTTTATAGATTTAAATATTTTGACTCTTCCTTCTCTATTTATATTTTACACACTGATTGAAATCCATAAAAATAAGAATTTATTATTAACAAATAGTGATGTCCACTTACACGACACAAGATCTGCTAACCTGTTACGAAAACCTCGTTACAGGTTGCAAATCTCTTCAAAATGATCTTTAAATATTGAACTTTTTTAATCATTTACCGATAACTGCAAAGGAACTGGATAGTAAACACTTCAAAAATTATTTAAGGGATTTGCTCATTCGTAATGCCCTTTATACGGTACAAGAATTTCTTATTTTTTTCAACCCGAGTAGGTATTGAAGGTTGATATGGAAATTTTTGTCTTGTTTTTAAATTGTTCTATTTACATTCATGTATTATTTTGTAATTATTGTTTTAACTGACGTCAGAGCTGGGTAAGCTACTTAAAAAAAGTAGCTAAGCTAGAGCTACAGCTATTTTGTAAAATATAGCTAAGCTACAGCTAAAAGCTTTCGTTAAAGTAGCTGTTAAATTTTAAAGCTACTTTTTTAAATTATTGTGAAATAATGAAATTTGCCATTGTCATATGATTAGTCTTTTGTTATAATGACTGTTAATTTACTATTACGTACATAAATATCAAAAATAGCAAATACCATCTGGCAACTACTGTGTATTTTTGCGTATTAGAGCCAGTTAGAACCGGCAACAAATAATTATTTTGTGTGGGTTTAGCTTGTACGCATGCGTATTTTGTTGACCTTCTGCTTAAAAAGTAGCTTGAAGATACAAAAAGTAGCTTGAAGCTACAAAAAGTAGCTCTAAAAGTAGCTTCAGTTGTTATTTTTAAGCTAATAGAAAAAAAAGTAGCTAGCTACAAGCTACAGCTATATTTTTTCACAGTTAGCTAAACTACAGCTACAGCTAAGGTAAATGTAGCTAAGCTACAAAAGTAGCTAGCTACTGCCCAGCTCTGACTGACGTGCTATAAACTTTTGTTTAATTATAAGTAGCAAATAAAAAATATTATTATTATTATTATTATCATCTAATTTTCTAGGAACGCTATGGATTCGGCCATTTTTAAGGTTGTCATGCCAAAAGTGCACATCTCGACAAACATTACTGTAAACTTTATTCTGTTCGTTGCAAAATGTGGTTACCTAACATAATATACAAATTGTTTTAGTTTTTCAGTTCAGTAAAAAATAAAATTGAAACACCGCTGAAAGCAATATCATCAATACTTTTTTGTTATAACTACTTTTGCGAATCACATTGTGTAGAAATGGTGACATTTCTTATGTGTCCCATCCCTTTTTTTATTTATAAAAGTCTCTTCGTTTGTTTCCTTTCATCAGCTTCGAACTAAACTGGTATTTTGATTGACATTCTTCGCCGTGTTCCAATTTTTTGCTCCGATACACAATGAAATTGTTCTCTTGCGTTTGACACATTTTTATCAGCTGTCAAATTAAAGCTCACATAAGCTTCTTCATTTATTTAGAATTAAGTTCCGGCAGATAGCTCAGAAACATCGCGTCGGAGAGAGATGTAACCACATTAAAAAAAGTGGTTCAGTGGTAACGTGTGGATCATGAGAATCCCGGTTCGATATCCATATCCGACAAACATTTTCATTGAATTAAAATTACACCTGTGGCTCCCCCAACAAACATCTTTGGGGTCGTGATTTGACGACTGGTAACTGCACTTCACGCGCACAAAAATATGACGTTTCGAGATCTGCTTCGGCAGAATACCACACCCAGTAATGGATAAAATGCGTGATCATATATTTATTTATTTTATTTAAAAACATTTTTGTCTCCACTGTTTTATTTATTATTTTTCAGTGATTCAATTTTAATACGTTTTGCCAACCTTAAAACTGAAGTGAACGATTTTGCAGTTTTCCCTCGAAATCTTGTACAATGCCGACGGCCGTCACTTGACATGTAAATTTACCTTATCAAAATGCTTGGCATGAAAACTCAATTGTAACATATAGCCCTATATTATGTTCACATTTGCCAACACCAATCTATATACGTGAGAATTTGAAAAAATGATGATGGCATCATGTAGAATTTTTCTGATGCTTCTGTCCTAATTCATTTTTTTATTTCTTTTCCAGAGCTTTACGATATCCCAGCTGGCCTGATCGTTCTTCTGTCGGTGTTCTACGGTTCGATATCCGTTCTTGCTGTCGTGGGCAACTCACTCGTGATTTGGATCGTGGTGACGTCACGCCGCATGCAGAATGTTACCAATTGTTTCATTGCTAACTTGGCTCTTGCAGACATCGTCATCGGCCTCTTTGCCATTCCTTTCCAGGTGAGATGTACGATGTTGTTTTGTTTACTTTTTTGTAGAACAATTTATTTAGGGACTTCGAAGGTATAAAATATTATGTGTTAGTTTATTTTGTGATTGATGAGAAAAGTTTCATGTAAATACTTGAAAATGTGGCAACATGTCCTTCAAGGTACTTCGAATTTTAGTTAACGCGTAAAAAAGTAAATTACTTATTAATAATGATTACCTTATTATCGTAGTTTCAGTATTTGGTAACAAACTTTTTCCAATTTTATAAATAAATGGTGAAGGAAAAAACAAGAAATGTCACAAGTATTTTATTTCGAGATATTTACTTTATAAGTAAACACAACCTAATAAGTTCAACAATAATTGTATCGTAGTATCACAGGCGACAAACAATTTTTATAATTTCAATATGGCAGTGCGAACGTTTTAAATTATTCAACTTTAACTTTCATATTTCAGCAATAAAGATATCATTTATGGTATGATTTTATATTGTATTAAATATGATGTACGGTCAAGAATTTATTTTAATAAATATATATTAAAAAGCTCTACCACTTGAATCCCCCATTGTAATGAGTTCCTCGACGCTCATTCATGCTCCTCGACCAGTGTGCCATTGACATTATGACCAACTGCACCATCTAAACAGAGTAACATTTTAAACTTGGTTTATGATTTAAGTAAACTCGAATAAAATATTAAGCAAAACGAAATTACACGTCATATGGAATAATTGACGTAGGTATCGAACATTCGATTTCTATATTTTCTATCTTTATTAGGTTCAAATATTTTATCACGAAAAGCCCAAATATTTCACATATTTATATTTTTGAATGAATTTAGAATTCATATATGTTAATATATTACAGATTTGTTTTAAATAGATTAATTATTTTCTTTAATTCGCATATTACTAATTTGCTTATAAGTCAATTTGGATACAAGTAATTCAGTGTCGTTGATCGCATCTTCATATCTTCAGATTTCGGCTCAATTTTTTAAAATTTATTATGAGTAGTTTTAGAGGATGAGAGCATCAAATTTCCGACTTTGCCAAAATAACGGACACCCTAATATACATGTTATATAAATAAATAAATATATCATCACGCCTTCTACCCATTACTGGGTGTGGCACTCTGCCGAAGCAGATCTCGGTAAGTGATATATTTTGCGCGTGAAGTGCGGTTACCAGTCGTCAAATCACGGCCCCCAAACATGTTAGTAATGGAGGAGCCACAGGGATAGCTTTTTTTCAAGTTATGAAAATTTGTCGCCTGTGGGAATCGAACTAGGGACCTCAGGATCCACAGGCCGACTTCATACCACTGAGCTAGCCATCCCATTCCAAATATAATATAAATATGTATCCCTTAGCTCATCTACTTTTTCACAATTCCACAATATTCGACTGAATTACGAAATACACCCCACGTTTTGAATTATTACAATTAAGTAAAATCTCAACATCTCAAGTAGGAATCTGCAGATTATATTTGTGAAGGATACGATGTTTGAATAAGATAAGCAATTTCGGGCTAAGGATATAATCCTCTTTATATTGAATAGATGTTGACGTATTAGAAGCATGACTAGTAGAGGACTAGAGGGAATTAAACCAGAGAGTTAATTTATCTCTGTGTATAGGAAGTAATCCATCCGATCGTAGGAAAACAACCTTAAGCAAATTTACATATCAACGATTATTGGAAGACGATGTACAAGACTACCACGGCGTTTGAAGTGATCTAATAGTATTTCTGCTCCAATCGACTATTCCACAAAAAAAATATTATTTTACTTGTTAATCTACGTACAAAAATATTTTTTCCTGTTTGTTTTTTTTTGTCGTTGTAAAGTTCTTACTAAGAGAGAAAACAAATAATAAATATTTATTCATTATTCTGATGAAGGTTGCTGTTGGATACAAAGAAAGTAAAATAAATAAATATATCATCACGCCTTTTACCCATTATTGAGTGTGGCACTCTGCCGAAGCAGATCTCGGTAAGTGATATATTTTGCGCTTAAAGTGCGGTTACCACTCGTCAAATCACGGCCCCCAAAGATGTTAGTGGTGGAGGAGCCACAGGAGTAGTTTTTTGAAATTATGAAAATTGTTTGTCGCCTGTGGGAATCGAACCAAGATTCTCAGGATCCACAGGCCGACATCATACTACTGAGCTAGCCACACCATACAAAGAAAGTATTAATATTAAAAGAAAAAGCATTATTAGTTCATTAGTGCTTATGGATTTACAATTTATTTTGAGCTGTGAATTAACTCCTTTTAAAAGGAATTGGGTCCTTAACTATTATGCTGAGTTGCAAGAAGATAATCATGTTCTCTTTAGTTAAAGAATTGTTTATCTAGCAACAGTATCAATACCAATTTTCTGGAACTTATTGAACCGTTAGTTGCTAATGAACCGATAAAACTTTCATGCAACCCAGCATGAGTGTACTAATGTGATGTTGATGAACTAAATTAACATTGGCGCTGCAATTCATATTCGTCCAGAACTACAAATATCATTGATAAAACTCGCCGTCATTTGGACACATTTAGTTAGACATATATACATTGCCAGGCAATAGTCAGGAAAGCCCGTAGGACTTGAGTGGCTATTGCCAAATGGCAACAAGTTTGAGAAAGATACTGGAGAATTATTTTCTAATTTATCCAACTCTCGAGTTATATTTAATTAGATTATTTTTTGACTTAGCTGTTGAGAACTTAAAAGATTTTGAGCTGGGTTCATATTGATTGATTACTTATTAATGTATTCTTGGAAGTTGTTTCCTAAATTTGTTGGTGTATTTCTGTATCTAAAATACAACTAAATCGATTTTTTTCACACATTTTACTGGACGCGTTGACAGTTTTAAATAATTATTTGACAAATACCTATCATTTGTCACAAACAAAAGCACCTACAGAGATTATTCCCGGGAATTATCACAACAGCTTTATTCTCAGTATAATAATGACAGGATTGGTTGAAACACAGACACGTGACGTACAATGAAGCATTTCATTGATTTTGAGTCAAAAAATAATCTAATAAATTTATAGGTTATTTTTTCCTTCCTCAAATGCAGAATAAAATAAAATAAGATACAACTAAATCGATTTTTTTCACACATTTTATTGAACGCGTCGACAGTTTTAAATAATTATTTGACAAATACCTATCATTTGTCACAAACAAAAGCACCTACAGAGATTATTCCCGGGAATTATCACAAGAGCTTTATTCTCAGTATAATAATGACAGGATTGGTTGAAACACACACACGTGACATACAATGAAGCATTTCATTGTTTTGAGTCAAAAAATAATCTAATAAATTTATAGGTTATATTTTCCTTCCTCAAATGCAGAATAAAATAAAATAAGGTTATACGAATTATGGAACATCACATAAATTGTATAGAACCCATTAATCTTCTGTCTTGAGATTAAAGATTAAATAATTATTTGTCATAATGAATGAACTAATTATTCCTTAATTTATAAAGCAAGTAATTGTCAAGAATATAATTAAATTCGAGTTAGTTCATTAATTGTCTTTCCGTTCAAAATCAACAATAAAATCTTGATGAAAATTTATCTCAACACAACAAAACAGTAACAGAAGATTATGTGTTTTTGTAAAGCGTTTTTTGTTCTTGTATTTCAAGTTCCTAACGGTCTATTTGGTTCAGAAATATATCACAGATACGAGTGGAACATCAATGTTAAAATCAATCAAATGGCAGAGCTAAAATACAAAGAGAAAAAATATCCAATTCGGAACATCTATAAATAACAGAAAAAAATAAATTCACACCATTGCCTTTTGTTTCATGGTCTCGGAGATAACAATATAAAGACAAATACGAATCTGCTATACGCCAGATAATGATTTATAGTTATATCAAAACCGGCAGGCAGATTTTCTCGGGTAAAACCTGAATTGATTTTGAATTTCTTCATCCCTATATAAAATACACTCCTTCGACTTTAAAGGTGACACTCGTTTCAATGACAAACCGTTTGTATTCACTTATAATGTAATTTTTTGTATAAATAAAATAAGGATACAGAGATCCAAACATTATTTATATTTTTTTTTAAATTGGACGTTTCAAGTTTCAAACAAATATAAAATATAAATAAACAAAATAATATACAAATAAATAATATAAAATACCATTAACAGAAATTAAAATAAAATGTTGAAATATGTCATAAATAATAAATAAATCAAAATTAAAACAAAATGGCGTCAAAAGTAAAAACAACTAGATATTTTTGAAATTATATAAAACATTTAAAGCATATTTTAAATTGCCAAATGCATCAGTTTGATAATTTAAACAAGAATATCGATATAAATTTATGTACAGAGTTTCATGAATTAGACGATGATGTAAATGATTGACAGTCAGGGTTGAAAAAAACCCGACCCACTGGGTTTTTTTTGGTTTTTTTGGGTTTATTTGGGCATTATTGGGTTTTTTATAATATTGACAAATACCCTTTTTAATTCAAGTTATTTAATTCTAGATTAATTTTGTATATAATGTTTAAAATGTATATTGTATACTACTAAACATTAAAACAAAATTAATGTTTTAATAATAGAAGGCGTGATGATATATTTATTTTATTTTTATTTATATATATATATATATATATATATATATATATATATATATATATATTCACTTTACCGCACTAGTGCGGCAAAATGGTATTATTATGACTCAAAATAGTTAGATAATTTTGATATTATGTAATGACAGTAAACAGATATTTTTCATACTCATTTGGAAAGTTGTTATGTTGACTTCAACACAACCATAAAAAATATTATTTTCTATTTTCCACAATACAGGAATAAGTTTAGTGTACCGAAAAGTCCAATTAAATAAATATTTAACTTAAACCAAAAATTGTTTTAATTAGAGTATATTATATTGTTTCATCAGATATCTTTGGTTTGTTTACAAAATTTGTAATATCTCCATTCTATCAAATTACCCAATAATTCACTTCCTGTTAATTATCCTTACAAAATTTTTGAAACCATAAAACTCTATAACAAACAAAATACTTTGTTTACATCCGGTATTCCAAACCAGCCTGATCTAAACTCAAGATATTTTCCCAGTTATGTAAAGCATTAATTTCTTTCCAAATCTAATTAAACCTTACAAACTTTGGAAAGATTCTTTAGAACACTTGATATCTACCCTAATATTTCTCATGTAAATGTACCTAATAATACAGAGGTTAGGTTAAGTACGCTTGCAACATCAACTTCTTTGTTATAAATACGTAAGTAGGTCTGGTTGTGAGGAGGATAATATTTCATTCTGGCTTTGAGCAGAAAGTTTTTGCAATCGGGGAGAAGTTGCTGCACTGACCACTAACTAAACTCATGCATCGTTGCTTGTTACGGCATGTTCTCTCGCCGGAGGTTTAGGGATCAATGAATGCCTTGATACACTCCCAAAAGCATTACTTGAACTTTTAGATAATGAGCATTGTTTTCTTTCAGGGATTTCGGTCTGTTTTGTAGAGGTTCTTTTCTTGATAAAAGAATGGTGTGATTGTAATTTTGACAAGTGGATTAAAATGGTTTTTATATGAGGGAGACGCTAGATGGAAAGTGTATTAATGTGATGAGTATTGGATTTATTACAATGGAGGATTTTCTCACATATGTCAACAACAGGAAATGAATTTATGTATCAGGCTTACCAATTTCAAGTATTTTTTCATTGCCAATTCCTTCTGATCACTATATATTATTTGACAGTTAAATCGTTTTATATTTATTTGTAGTTTGTTCTGTTTCCAGTGACATTGATTTATTGTTGATTATCATTGTACTAATGTTATAATTAAAATAAATTGGTTCAACTAATTAATAGACGTAGATTTACTGATGGAACTAGCTTGACGGTAGCACAAAGTGATAAATTAACTCACGCAGATTTATTCACAATATTCACGTTTAAATCCATTACAAAGTTAGGAAACTAAAACTAAACTACCAATTATCAAGTTTTAGAGCCTGTTCAAGTTCATTCAAGAAATAAACTCATGATTTTACTCAGAAAACTTATTCAGACTTACCAGATTTAAAAGACATTGTTAACTAGAAAATTACAAGTAGATTCTTGTAAACTATACTCTCATAAAGTTTCCTTGTATAAAATTAAATTAATAAATTTTAAAACAATGTACAAAAATAAATAAAAATATTTGAATAATTAATTAACTGTCTAGACAAAATCCTTTAGAAAATATTACAAAAACATTTCTTTATTAACCTTCTGTCATTCTGTGATCTTTCACTGAAAGCCAAGAATTTAATTATTTATTAAAACGTCACTTTATTTCCAACAAAGACACGAGAAAATACAAAATCAAAATGAGACAGTTCATTCGTAAAATGATAATAGAAGGAAGTAGACAGACATCGCTAAAAGAGAAACAGACACATTAAACAGAAATACATGGATGACAATAATACCTATTTAAAGTAATGTTAAATGAATTAATAGAAATATTTATTGATATAAATATACTGATAATAGTTATTTATGTATTCCATTTGCTATTTGGATCAGATCTAACTTACATTTACTGAACCCGATAACTTATTTATTTCGCTAGATTACTTCGCTGATCTTAGATCTGGAACCAGAATTACTGATTCTAATTTAGTTTGAAGTAATTCACTTCAATAAATGCATTAGTTTGCTTAATTCAGCTCATTTAGTCATATTGTCTAATTTATCTCAACTGATTTAAGTGAACCAAGTGGCAAATGAAATACAGATAAAGTCAAGATTTACATCTGATACCGGTGGTCACTTTCTGACCGCAATGCTAATTACGTGTTTTTGCACGATCCTCGCAATAACGAAATTAAAATTTACAAACATAATTAAAATTATTTGGACATCGAAAATTTTTTAGTTGTCAGAGTTGGCAATTTTAAAATTTGTTTGAATAGTTGCTACGTAACCACAGAAGATTGTTTAAATTTTATTCACTTACCGATCGGTAACTACACTTCGATTACTATTACATCTGTGGGGACCGTTATTTATCGGTTGGTAACCGCACTTAACGCGCGTAAATATATCACTATCCGAAATCTGCTGGATCTGCCACGCCCTATAATGTATAAAAGGCGTGATGATAAAAGCTAAGATATATAGAGGCAAGTGAGAAGAGATAAAATACAAAAAGCGACTTACAACCTAGGGTAAATATCTGCAAACAAAAGGCAGAGCTCCACACATGATAAAAGATAATAAAAACCTACAGTTTATAGCAAGATTCAGACTGGGCGATGACCAATGGGCTCCTATACCATAATCTAAATAACAAAAATGAAGGATAAAAACATATATATATATATACAGGATGGTGAACGCAATTCTCGAACATAGGGATTTAACATGTAAAATCACAATTTTGTAATTTCCTGCTTCCCTAATTATTTTAACCAAAAAAGCTTGAAATTAAAGTTTTAGGGAATAAAATTCTGCGTCTAATACAATAAACAAAATTAATTTTGCATGTTTCGCAACGGCACAAATTTGATCTGAAAATAACGAAAATAGCCTGAAAACTATTGATAGCAATGGAACTAAAACAAAAATAAACAAATGTTTGTCGTTTTATCTGTCAAAATAAGTGACATAATAAATAAAGAAATTATTTTGACAGATTATACGTCAAACATTTGTTTAATTTTGTTTCAATTCCATGGCTATCGAAAGTTTTGAGGCTATTTTTGTCATTTTCAGATCTAATTTGTGCCGTTACGAAACACGCCAAGTTAATTTTGTTTATTGGCTTAGATGTAGAATTTTATACCCTAAAACTTTTATTCGAAGCTTTTTTGCTTAAAATAATTAGGGAAGCAGGAAATTACAAAATTGTGATTTTACATGTTAAATCCCTATGTTCGAGAGTTGCGTTCACCACTCTGTATATATATATATATTATGTTTTTATCCTTCATTTTTGTTATTTAGATTATGGTATATTATGGTAGATTATTTTTCAAAGATTAAATTGTATATTATTTGCACTCCTTGAACGAAACAAGTTAAGTACCACTGAACCGAACTTGAGACTTCAGAACTCCAAAACAAAACTTCTAAAAATCATATCTCTTGTAATATAAAGAATTTTCAACCCGCGTTTTCACTGATCGTCTTGTTTATCATGTAGTTTCATAAAAAAAAAAATATGTATAGGAGCCCATTGCACCGGGGCAGATATAAATTTGCTAATGATACTGCAAACTGCACTGGCCCTTTTTATCAATTAAAAGAAAATATGCCAATACCGAAAAGAAAAAGAGAAAAAAAGTTATTGTAGCGGCAGTAAACCGCAAAGCAGAAGATGATATTAACCAACGACCGGCAAAAATATTTCATATTGCAATAAAAATAAAAAACTCATACTTTATGTAACGTTAAAGTGTTAAATGCAGTGTTAAATCATGCACATTTTGCCAATAGCAAGTATAAAAGCTTGCTTTATACTTTTTCCAAGAAAATAGAAAGAATTACAACTAATTAGCCATTTCCTTCACCACAGTATTACGTGGAAAAGTGTTTACTAAATTTAATTTAAGAGATAGTCAAGTTTTCCTCAAGTAAATGAAAAATATGTACTAATTTGTATGCAAAGAACGCACAAAGTGTTATTAGGATATTGCTAATATTATTCTAGTCACGTTGTGGGTCTAGCTTGTGCCGAAAGTAATTATTTTCACGTTCGTTTGGTTTTAATTTTCAATCTTAAGGTTATATTTTCTTCATTAAAATTAATTGTACATTGTTCCACGATCATACATTATCTTACAGCGGCGATTTTTTATATACATAATCGTTTTCAGTGACTAAAATGAGCAATTATTTACAAGTTTAACTCCATGACAACCATAAACTACTAGTTGTATTCCATTTGCCACTTGCTTCATTTAAATCAGTTCAGATAAATTAGACAACATGACTAAATGAACTGAATTAAGCAAACTGATGCACTTATTGGAATTGTATTACTGTAAGCTAAATCCGAATAAGTAAATATAGTACTGAAAATAAAGTGAGCGAAATAATCTAACGAAATAAATAAGTGATTAGGTTCAATAAGTGTAAGTTAGATCTGATTAAAATGGCAAATGGAATACGCCTAATTTATACCATTGCAACAGTTTGACAACAGTCAGTGGCGTACCTAAAGGGGGGCGGTGGGTGCGGTCCACACCGGGCGGCACATATTTTGGGGCGGTATTTTGTATATTTAGTTTTAGTTGTAAAAAACAACTTTTTCACTTAATAAGTTCACTATTCGATTTCTACGAATTATGAATTACTATATGATTTCGAATATTTTTCTTCATCGTCAAGTCAATGTAGAGTTGAAAATATTATCTCAAAAAATTGCTTCATTACTGCCTAATTTAAATATGCCATCCAAAAAAGTTCCCCACCTATAGTTTGTCTTAATTACAATTATTTATTTATGTTTATTAATTTAATGGTGTAATGGCTCAAGTGGTTTCGAGTTGGTCTGTGGATCCTGAGGACCCCGGTTCGATTCTCACAGCCGACAAACAATTTTCACCAAATTAAAATTACCCCTGTAGTTCCCCCACCACTAACATCTTTGGAGGCCGTGGTAACCGCATTTTACGTACATAAATATATCACTTACCGAGATCTGCTTCGGCAGAGCGCCACACCCAGTAATGGGTAAAAGTCGTGATGATATATTTATTTTATATTTATTTTTTAATTTATAAAACCACCATTTGATTGACTTAGAAAATTAGAGACCGCCCTGGGCGGCAAAAGTTCTAGGTACGCCACTGACAACAGTGACATTTCACTTATTAACAAAATTATTGCATCATTTCAGAAAAACAAAACGCATTAAAATCGCCTCTTACTACTTTGTAATTTAACAAACAACAACAAAAACACCTTATGTTTAAAATAAAAAATATTAATAAATATATCATCACGTCTTTTACCCATTACTGGGTGTGACACTCCGCCGGAACAGATCTCAGTAAACGATATATTTATGCGCGTGAAGTGTGGTTTTCAACCGTCAAATCACGGCTCCCAAATATGCTAGTGGAGGGAGAGCTATTAGGGTAATTTTAATGTAGTGAAAATTGTTTGCCAGTTATAGGAATCAAACCCAGGTTCTCAAATCCACAGAACTACTCAATACTGTTCTTAATTGTTATTATCATTTATATGATTTTTATTTGTTCATATTTTAAATAATATATGAACAAAAACCAATTAGCAATCGATCAAAGCGCCCGACATTACAGATTCTATCGGTTTATTTGTATTAATGGAAAGAGACCTACAGTAGCAATATTTCTGTAATAAAAAATGTATGATTGTTTCCATTAAAACAATATATTTTTTCTTTAGTTTCAAGCGGCGCTGTTACAACGATGGAACCTCCCGCATTTCATGTGCCCATTCTGTCCTTTCGTCCAGGTCCTCACAGTGAACGTCAGCATTTTCACTTTAATAGCAATCGCTATCGATAGATATCGGGCAATTCTGAATCCATTCAGGTGAGCAGGCATACCATACTACTATATAAAACATTCTAAAATCTCCTAAGATTTATTTTGAACACCTGTGTCTTTAATATCTCTCGAATTTCGACATTCGGATGTATATTGGTATTTTCTTACTTCTTCAACTTTTCCTTTTGTGCCAGTGTTCTATATTTATGAAAGCTTGAAGATTCTTTGATTTGAATGAAATCATATGTAGATGTTTCACGAAAATCGCACGATTGGTAAAAAATAAGTTTTTCCAATAGGTTTGCATATATGATTATTTAGAAGAGGAATATTTTGACTCTGCAATCTTTATGAATTCACTTTTATGGTAAAACATACCTTATTTTTCGCTGTATCTTTAATTATTTGTCTGGTTCTAAGGATATTTCATTTTTAAAATAATGAAAAATATTTTTTCTACTTCCGTTATTAAATAGTTATTTACGGTACTAGTACGTAAAGTTACTTTATAGTCACGAACGGGCCAGAGTTTTAAGGCCCCTTCAGGTCTGTGTATCGTATTTTTTTCTACGACCGAACAGAAAGTAGACATTTCCGACTGAAAGTTAAATGCAGAAAATTGACGTTTGCCATTCCCTGAGCGGCAATAAGATTTTGTCGCTCGCTGAGTAAAGTAAAAGTATATCCTTGTCAACATTAGTTTACTTTCTTTTTCAAGCATTTCTAAATGATCGTAGAAAAAATATTGTGCACACCACCAGCAGAAAGTATCTTGCATGGTTGTTGCGTGAGACAATAAACTACTTTCTGCTCTAGATACACAAGCAGCTATTATCTACGACCGAAAACAGTAGAAAAAATATTCAAATTATAAATATCTTTCTGGAATTCTGAAGAATTAATTATTTTTTCTGAAACCGCCAAGAAAATTCCTACTTTCCTGATCAATTTTAGTATGGAAAGTAGATTTTTACTAGAACAATCAAGTAAAGTACGTATCCATGGCTACAACAAAAATAACAGTCTGGTAAAGTATAAATCGAATCGAAATTAGTTTTTGTTTTATGTTTTCCATTTTTGTTTTAATAACCTTGTAGACATGTTATCTTATGCAGCCATTCACAAATCAGTATTTAGTTTTGGTTTTAACACAAAAGTTTGCAAACTCCAAACTTATGTTTTAGGTTTACGTTTTATACTTAGGAATAGACCAATAGGATGAAGCGTAGAATGATGTAGTGATATATACTTGACTCTTTCTATCATCCTTCGCATTGACGATAACCAAGTTTGTTTTTATTCGAATGTCAAAATGAATGAAAATAAAAATCAGATTTTAATACCTACTTTCTTATTATGATAATATTTACATTTCTCTTCCAAAAAATACGAAAGTGTGTAACCAAGCACATTTGACAGTTGCATTTACTGTATTACCGATCTTCTAAAATTTATGATAAATGTCACTTACTAACTAAAATCAACAAAAGCAAAACTATTTGTGAATGCCACCTAGAAACTCACTAAAACATAAAGCATAAAACAAAAACTAATTTCGATTTGTGAATGTAGCTTAACCCTGGGTTGCATGAAAGTTTTATCGGTTTATTAGCAACTAACGGTTCAATAAATTTCAGAAAATCGCTATTGATACAGTTCTTTAACTAAAGAGCTCTTTATTTTTTCTTGCAACCCAGCATTAGTCTGGTAAAGATTTTACTTTGTTGTAACCTTGGATACGTAGTCTGCTGTCCGTATAATTCATATAAAAAAATTGAAATATTTTGAATTATTTATGATTAAACATTGATTAAATAAAACGGTTTCAGAAAAAATAGTATACATAACACGTCAGGAAAGTGATTTTACTTGTCTCAGCGAATTAAAATACTCGGCCTGTGGTCTCGTAATTCAAACAACCGCTTCGTCAAGTAAAATATCACTTTCCTGATTTATTATCAAATTCAATTGATGAAGCTGTAGGCACTCGCTGAAACATTATTAAAATGATAAATAAAACACTTGGTGTTTGTTTCACAAAATTTGACAAATTTGTATTATATAATTTCGGCAGTTACGCCATCATCAGAAAACCTCTTGTTAATTAAGAAACTCAAGTTTTATCTCGCCTTTAACTACTGTGGGCTATGATAGACTAATGTAAAGAAAACGACTGTAAGCTGTAACGCAGTAGCGAAAACATTGTATTTTATAAATTATGTATCCAGAATTTGTTGAACAAATTATCGCGTTTATTTTTGTTGTTGTTTTCTTAGTTGCCGCAATGGTAGCAAATAAACCTGTGGTACAATTTTCGTGAGATACTTATTGTGTTTCTGTTTCGATAGAGATAAGAGTACAAATGTGTTTCTGCCTGATTTCAGGGCAAAATTATCCAAATTCCGAGCGAAAATTATAATCACAGTAATATGGATAGCATCGACTATTTTAGCATCTCCAGTTTCTATAGCACTTCGAGTTACCATTGTAGAAGATCCGGTTCAAAGTAAGTGTGATTTATTAATTTATTATAATATGTGTATTCATACAATTTGTATTAAAGCATAATTGGATCATAAACGGGAGGTAAAATGAGAAACTCGGACAATATGTGAACTACTGTATGAATCTCTATAAAATATGTCAAATTTAACCAATGATCATGAGTAATCTACGTAGCGTTTAAAACAGCTAAATGTTGACAGATTTTGTCGACAAGAAAGTGCCTATATTCCTGACCAATTTTAGTATGAAAAGTAGAATTTTACAAAAACAATAAAGTAAAGTACCTATCCAAGGCTACAACATAAATGACAGTCTGTAAAGTACAAAACAGTCTGGTAAAGATTTTACCTGACCGTTATTTTTGTTGAATTCTTGGATACGTAGTCTCCTGGCAGTACATTTCATATCAAAAAATTTAAACATTTTGAATTATTTATAATTCAATATTGATTAAATTAAACGGTTTCAGAAAAAGTAGTATACACATCAGGAAAGTGTTTTTACTTGACGAGGCGGTTGTTTGAAATACCAGGCCGCAGGCCGAGTATTTTAATCCGCTGAGTCAAGTCAAATATCACTTTCCTGACTATGTAATATACTATATTTCGAATTATAGTAATTAGACATCTAGAGTTAGTTACAATTTAATTTATCGTATATATATATATATATATATATATATATATATATATATATATATATATATATATATATATACAGAGTGGTGAACGCAACTCTCGAACATAGGGATTTAACATGTAAAATCACAATTTTGTAATTTCCTGCTTCCCTAATTATTTGAAACAAAAAAGCTTTGAATAAAAGTTTTAGGGCATAAAATTCTGCATCTAAGCCAAGAAACAAAATTAATTTTGCATGAATCGTAACGGCACAAATTTGATCTGAAATGAACGAAAATAGCCTGAAAACTATTGATAGCCATGGAACTAAAACAAAATTAAACAAATGTTTGTCGTTTTATCTGCCAAAATAAATGACATAATAAATAAAGAAATTATTTTGACAGATTATACGTCAAACATTTGTTTAATTTTGTTTCAATTCCATGGCTATCGATAGTTTTGAGGCTATTTTTGTCAGTTTCAGATCTAATTTATGCTGTTAGTCAGCAAGCAAAGTTAATTTTGTTTATTTTCAGTAAAAAAGCTTCAAATAAAAGTTTTAGGGAATAAAATTCTGCATTTACTACAATAAACCAAATTTTTTTTGCATACTTCGTAACGGCACAAATTTGATCTGAAAATAACGAAAATAGCCTAATAACTATCGATAGCCATGAAATTGAAACAAAATTAACAAATTTTTGTCGTTTTTTCTGTCAAAATAAATGACATAATAAATACAAAAATTATTTTGACAGATTTTACGTCAAACATTTGTTTAATTTTGTTTCAATTCCATGGCTATCGATAGTTTTGAGGCTATTTTTGTCATTTTCAGATCTAATTTGTGGCGTTACGAAGCATACAAAGTTAATTTTGTTTATTGACTTAGATGCAGAATTTTATGCCCTAAAACTTTAATTCGAAGCTTTTTTGCTTAAAATAATTAGGGAAGCAGGAAATTACAAAATTATGATTTTACATGTTAAATCTCTATGTTCGAGAGTTCCGTTCACCATCCTGTATATATATATATATATTTCTGATTCCTACAACTTGTATTAAACATTTTATCTACATTGTCTAACTTACATTGTACTTTAACGTTTAGCAGAGATAAGTTAATTATATTTATGTACTTTGGTTTTAATCTAAATTACACTTCATAACTTTACTTACAGTTTCCTTTGCAGGCGTTTTCCGATTACGAAATCCATTTAATATTAAAATAGATAAGGGATGATAAAAGTGTCATAACTACGTAATATAACAAATGATATGATATTTGCCGGTAATGTTTTGACATTTGAATTATGAGTTGTTATTGAAATGGAAATATAGCGAGTACGTAGCACGAGCTGTATTTCATATTTTCCTAACAACGAATTTAAATTTACGTCAAAATATTGTGTGAAAATTACCATAATACGAGTTATATATTACGTGAGAATTTAACAAGCATAATCTATTACTTTTTTGGCATTCTCTTCATTTTTAATACAAATTTCTTCGGCAGAAACAATTCTCCATCGATAATTTGACATGCCGAAAGATTATTTTCAATCTACATTTATGAAAATTGCATTTGTTTTATTGGTAACCAAGACGAATTAATTACAATGAAAAACTGTCACTTGTTAATTTTGCTAGTGGAAAACTATCAAAATAGCTTTCATTTCATTGATTCATTTTCACTTATTATATAACTAGTGCATTGAATATTACCGATAATGTTTTTGAGCTCACGAGTGCTTTTGTTGCTATGGAAATATGCACGAGTCGAATACGCGTGCAGATTTCCTAATAGTAAGCTCGAGTGAACAGCGAGAAAAAAAAAATGAGAATATTCAATGCACGTGTTTTATTTGGTAAAAATATTGCCGCATGAAAACAATC
This sequence comes from Pterostichus madidus, assembly GCA_911728475.2. NCBI lineage: Eukaryota > Metazoa > Arthropoda > Insecta > Coleoptera > Carabidae > Pterostichus > Pterostichus madidus. Next base: position 2,419,856 of record OU452313.1, on the reverse strand, counting down.
AAAACTTTTACAAAATTAATATTTTGACATTCTGATAATATTAGCTGAATTCCATTTGCCACTTGGTTCACTTAAATCAGTTCAGATAAATTAGCCAATATGACTAAATGACTTGAATTAAACAAACTGATGCACTTATTAGGGTGAATTACTTCAAAGTAAATTAGAATCTGTACTTCTAGTACTGAAAATAAAGTCAGCGAAGTAATCCAGCGAAATAAATAAGTGATCAGGTTCAGTAAATGTAAGTTAGATCTGATCCAAATGGCAAATGGAATACGCCTAATATATTCATTTGATCATTATATGTCAGACAACCTATAGGTAATAATAAGACAGTAAAACTGTCAATTTTTTATACAGAAATTTATCGCGATAATTACACTAGTGCAAATAACAATAATAATAATAATAATAATAATAATAATACTTTTATTAGGGAGAGTTCAGCTAACAGCTGCTCTTCCACTTAACCTTAATTAATCCATACAAAAAAGAATACAAAAAGAATCAATAAGTACAAAGGCATTATAAGATTAAATAACATGTATATAGTTGGATGAAATTTAATTAATGTGCCCAAAACTAATGCAACAAAGTTTGTTGATATTTAAATTTAAATTTTGTCAAATTAAGTTTCTTAATTTCCGCTGTAATTTCAACGTGGTAAAATAATGAAACGCTATTGGTTGTTTAAAGTTGTGGGACAATATTCAAACAAATTCATGATTCTGTTGGTTCCCATATACAGAGTGGTGAACGCAACTCTCGAACATAGGGATTTTACATATAAAATCACAATTTTGTAATTTCCTGCTTCCCTAATTATTTTAAGCAAAAAAGCTTCAAATAAAAGTTTTAGAGAATAAAATTCTGCGTCTCATACAATAAACAAACTTAATTTTGCATGCTTCGTAACGCCACAAATTTCATCTGAAAATAACGAAAATAGCCTGAAAACTATTGATAGCCATGGAACTAAAACAAAATTAAACAAATGTTTGTCGTTTTATCTGTCAAAATAAATAAAGAAATTATTTTGACAGACTATACGTCAAACATTTGTTTAATTTTGTTTCAATTTGGCTATCGATAGTTTTGAGGCTATTTTTGTCATTTTCAGATCTAATTTGTGCCGTTACGAAGCATGCAAAGTTAATTTTGTTTATTGGCTTAGATGCAGAATTTTATGCCCTAAAACTTTTATTCGAAGCTTTTTTGCTTAAAATAATTAGGGAAGCAGGAAATTACAAAATTGTGATTTTACATGTTAAATCCCTATGTTCGATAGTTGCGTTCACCACCCTGTATGTATGTATACGTGGTAAATTCTCATTATAAAATACTAGAGAAATATTTCATCTATTTCTGCAGATCTCTCAAAGCCGTTCTGCCAGAATGTTCACCTAAGTTCAGAAGCAATGCGAACATACCGATGGATCCTGGTATTTGTCCAGTACCTAACACCCGTGTGTGTCATCAGCTTCGTGTACGCAAGAATCGCCCTTAAACTATGGGGTAATAAAGCGCCTGGAAACGCGGAAAATACAAGGGATGCTGCCTTGATGAAGAACAAGAAGAAGGTGAGGGATGTTCTATTTCATTTTTCATTTCAATAATTTTCTTTCCTTTTCAATCTAAATTTTTATTCAAGAATATTTTTTTTGCGATTGATATAAAAATTTGAAGGATACAAATTGGATAACTAGGATTTGATTTATTTATAAATATAAAAACTATAAACTAAGAAATATAAAACAAAATTAAATTAAAAAAAAAATTATATGAACTATAAATGAAATATAAAAACTTAAATGTATTATTTAAAATATTTATAGACTATTAAGACATATAAAAACTATAAAGTAGGATTAATAAAACAAAAAATTAAATTTAAAAAAATTGACATGAACTATAAATGAAATATGAAAACTTAAAAGTATATAACTATGTATAAAGTAAATTAATTTAACTATAAAAATGTACAAAATATCAAACAATAATAATTCATATGTCAAACAACAAAAGAAGATAGTGAAAAAACCAGCATCATAATGAATTTGGTTTTCGGCAGTCGTGACTGCTGAAAATAGAGGCGTTTCTATTTTTGGCAGTCAAATGGCAGACTCGGAGTTTTGAGGCTATATGTGTCAGGGGCTTAATAGAATATGGACATTCATGTGACAATGTGACGTAAGAACAATTGTTTGGGCTGCGATCACTGCGCCAAATACAAAATGAAATTTTTTTTGGGAAGAGATTTGGAAAGATTCATTCTTAGTTATACGCTTTTGTTGTAACTAAATATTTAAAGTTTTCTGTGTTAGGGTCGTCACTTCGTCATTTTAAACGAAGTTTAATAATCGTACTTTCATAAATCAAGGCCTAGTTATTCAGTTTCTATCCTTCAATATTTTACGACTTATATTTTTTATCTCGCTATAAAAGTTAGATTTTATTAACAATTGACAGCCTACGACTTATATTTTTGATCTCGCTATAAAAGTTAGATTTTATTAACAATTGACAGCCTAGGCTGTAAAACTCGTTGCTATGGAAAAGCAACTAATTTGACATTTATGATTTATGGTACAATCCTACAGAGTGATCAGAAGGTGTTTCAATTGGCAATACAATTCTGGGCGATCTTTTTATTCCACAGTTGTCGTTTTTATAATAAATACAAATAGGTTGAATGATATAAGTACTTTAGATTATTGCTCTGTAAGTAAAGTTAAGATATAAAAGGATGTGGGTAACGGAAACAACGATTTATATTAATTTAAATTTTCAAATATTCCTATCAATAACAGGTTATAAATTTATGTATCAGTCTTACCAATTGCAAGTATTTTTTATTGCCAACTGAAACATTTACTTCTGATCATCCTCTATAGTTTATAAATCCGTAAATCTGTAAATAATAAACAAAATCACAAAAATATTTGCACCTTATGAGTTTACACAAAAATCCACTAAATATAATAACAACTGCATGCCGCTTTTTTCATCTTGGGTAGATTTAACTCTCCTTCGTTACTTTCCAATATATATATATCATAAATTTTATGAACATATACTGAGTGACAACATTCACAAAAAAGCAGAATGACATTTATTAAATTATAAACGACAAATTTGTTTTTACATAACCACCGCGTAATAAATGCATAGCAACGAGATGATTACGTTGATGGCAATAACATAAAAAAACAATTAAAATTGTCACAAAATTTATGTTAATTCTAAAAAATCGCAAAACAAATATTTGACAGTTGTACCAACCAAATTGTAATTTCAAACTTGGCTTAAATTAATAAAAGTATATCAAAGTTACATGTCATATGGGATAATTGATGTTGCTGTCAAACATTCGATATGCTTTTATTTATTTAAATTAAGTTTAAAATTTAGGTTTTGTTGTTTCAAAATTTAAATAAATATCAAGCCTAGCTCTCCAATCAACAAAGGAAATTAGTTTCATTTTTCTTCATACACATATTTAAACAAATCCCAATGGGGGATTCAAGTGGTAGAGCTTTTTAATATATATTTATTAAAATAAATTCTTGACCGTACATCATATTTAATACAATATAAAATCATACCATAAATGATATCTTTATTGCTGAAATAAGAAAGTTAAAGTTGAATAATTTAAAACGTTCGCACTGCCATATTGCAATGACGTAGTTGCATTAAGCCAATCACAGAGCTTTGTCTGAAACGTTTGTCGGTGCTCAAGAAGACGAAGAAGAAATAAGCATTCAGCATTCTACGATTCTACCAATGACGTATAATACTAGACGAATTATGTCGTATTCAAGTCAATGCAGTGTTGTGAAGCAGAGAGGAATGGAATAACTTGATGGTCCGCCGGATGCGCGGCAATGAGCGAGTACACTTTGATGTTATGCAAGTTGCTCCTTGCCGCGCACCCGCCTCACCAACCAGTTATTCTATCCCTTTCTGACTCACAACAAACGCCGATGTTATCCGTCTAGTTATGTTTTGTCTGAGGATTCTACTGACAACGACAAGTTACGTGTTATTTATCACTGTCTTATCTGTCTCTCTTTGAGCTAAGATGCAACTACGTCATATTCATTTGTTTCGAAAGTGTAAATATTTTTATCATGCTTAATACAAGTTTAAAAAAAAAATAAAAAATTTGGATATAATTATTTTATTACGTAGATTAATATATAAAAAATTCAAAAAAGTCTTGAAAGGCCCATTGTTGCAGGTGATAAAGATGCTAGTGATAGTAGTGATATTGTTCGATATTTGCTGGTTACCATGGCAAATATACAACTTCTTACAAGAAGTGTACGAAGAAATAAACGGGTGAGTGTACCGAGTACAAACAAAAAACAACCATGTCAATGTTTATGTCGAACTCTGATTTCTTTTATAGATATCGATATATCAACATCATTTACTTTGTTTGCGATTGGCTCGCAATGAGCAACAGTTGCTACAATCCTTTTATATATGGCATCTACAATGTAAGTTGCTTTACTTTATTTTCTTTCTCTTTTTACATCGCACACAGTTCTACCAACAATAAAACATTTATATCGCGATTTATAAAATGCTTTAGCTAATCTTAAATTTTGGTTTAGTTAAACTAATCAAACCATATTTCCAAACTGTCTAAATAAAACTTTTTACATCGCAAACAGTTCTACCAACAATAAAACATTTATAGCGCGATTTATAAAATGCTTTAGCAAATCTTAAATTTTGGTTTAGTTAAACTAATCAAACCAAATTTCCAAACTGTATAACTAAAACTTTTTACATCGCTAACAGTTCTACCAACAATAAAACATTTATAGCGCGATTTATAAAATGCTTTAGCTAATGTTAAATTTTGGTTTAGTTAAATTAATCAAGCCATATTTCCAAACTGTATAAATAAAACTTAAGTTTAATGTGTTGCCATTTAGTTTTCAAAATGTCGTTTGATACATTTTTTTTTATAATAAGATTACCTAATCTAAAATTCCGGACCAGCTAAAACTTTTTTGTTCATCAGGCTAATGAACTTTGCGACAGCGTCAAAACCATTTCTGTTTTAAAAAGAACAGATATTTCAGATACTACTAAATGATTGAAACGAGAAATTAAGCTTTTAAATTAAATTTCAACTTTTCACGGAAAAAATTTAAAAGGTAATTTTCCAGACCATAATTTTTATCCAGTTTCCTGACATCAATTTAAAAAAAAAATAAGTATCTCGTGAAAGCATCATTCCGGATTATTGAAATGCGATAAGGGACAGAGATTTTTAGAGTGATAAATTATTAAGTAAAGAACCATGTTAAATTCTTTATTGAATTTCTGTCACCTGATACCACGATCTGTCTTAAAATAACCTTATTGACTTTCCACATCTAATTTCCATTTTATTTCATTTATGCTTCTCTATACAACAGCAACCTAATTCCAATTATAGTATAGTTTCCGGACTCATCGAGCCACAGTGTGGTAGTTATTGTATCAAGGGCGGATCCATGGAGGGGCTCATTGGGTTTATTGATTTTTGTTTAGTATTATTTTTATTTGAGTTTAATAACCGTTATAGAAATAAAATCGCTGAAAAACTTTGTAAAACTCTGAAACAACTCTAAAAAACTTTTAAAATTTTGATTGTCAGACATTTTCCAAGATTTTCAAACTGTTTAAAATTTAAAAAATAAGAACAGAATACAAAATACATCCAAATATATGTTCCACACAAAAATTACAGAATTGTTTGTCAGTATTATATGTTTTCCTTAAAAAAATGCAATATGCCCTCCACCCTCCTTGAAAGTTTTCTAGATGCACCCTTGTATTGTATAAATATATTTTATAGCTATTTACATAATAAATTTTGAGGTTATGTAGGATCCAAGATGTATTCAAGATGTAAAGGAAGGCCTTCAAAATCCAGTATTGGTAAATAATACAAAGACAATAATTGAACTATGTATTCATAATTATAAAACGTGGACGTTTCGGTCGTGGAACAAGACCATTTTCAACAAAATTGGCGTCTTTCACAATTGTGTTGAAAATGGTCTTGTTCCACGACCGAAACGTCCACGTTTTATAATTATGAATACATAGTTCAATTATTGTCTTTGTATTATTTACCAATACTGGATTTTGAAGGCCTTCCTTTACATCTTGTATTTACATAATATTCTACAGGGTGATCAAAAGGAATTGTTATAGTTGGCAATACAATTCCAGAGATCTTTTTATTCCACAGTTGGCACAACGTCAGATTAAGGCGGAAATGCTACTTGACATTTCTAATAAATACAAATAGGTTATGTCAGCTAATAGAATTTTGACTTGTTAAGTAATAGAAATACTTTAGAAATAAATGTAATAATAAATGAACTCAAATTTAAATTTTAAATGTCACTGTCAACAACAGGAAATGAATTTATGTATCAGGCTTACCAATTTCAAGTAGTTTTTTTTATTACCAACTGTAACAATTCCTTTTGATCACTCTGTATTTACATAGATATTACATCAAATTTTAAATTTGCTTAAAAGTACATTAAACTATTTAGTACAAAAGTTTAATCATTTACTAGGATTAATTGAGAGAAGAAAGTTAAACTTTTAATTCCTAAAATCCCTAGGGAAGAAAATAAATTTGTCTCCACTAAAGCTACATTCACAAATCGAAATTAGTTTTTGTTTTATGCTTTATGTTTTAGTGTGTTTTTAGGTGCTTTTCACAAATAGTTTTGCTTTTGTCGATTTTAGTTAGTAGTGACATCTATCATAAATTTTAGAAGATCGGTAATACAGTAAATGCAACTGTCAGATGTGCTAATTTACACATGCTGTCATTTATTGTTTGTTTACTTTCGTATTTTTTGGAAGAGCAAGATAAATATTATCATAATAAGAATGTAGATATTAAAATCTTGTTTTTATTTTCATTCATGTTGACTCTCGAATAAAAACAAACTTAGGTTATCGTCAATGCGAAGGATGATAGAAAGAGACAAGTATATATTACTACATCATTCTACGCTTCGTCCTATTGGTCTATTCCTGAGTATAAAACGTAAAACTAAAACATAAGTTTGGAGTTTGCAAACTTTTGTGTTAAATCAAAACTAAATACTGATTTGTGAATGGCTGCATAAGATAACATGTCTACAAGGTTATTAAAACAAAAATGGAAAACATAAAACAAAAACTAATTTCGATTTGTGAATGTAGCTTAAAGGAAAGTAAAGCCATATCTATGGCAATAAGAAAACTTCTGTATGATTTGACATTAGTGACATTCAGGTGACATCTGTCAAAAGAATAATAAATCTTATCTAAATTTTTAATTTACTCCTGAATATATTACATTCTGATAGGGTAGTAAAAAATTATATGTATATCGCGAGAAGAAAATATAATTCTTCCTACAAATGGTTAATGAAAAGACACCTTCGGGGAGAAAGATACCACTTTAATGAATATTAGCGCATATGTTTTGCCTATTACCCAAAGATGGGTCTTTGTAGTAGCAAAATACCCAAATAACAACACAGGGGAGTATTTAAAATTTTTTTACATATTTAAATCGTATTTAGGACCGTCACATGCTTCATAATCATTTGGCACCCTCGGTCGTCACATTCTGATATTAATAATATCAACTTCCTTACTCTAATGGAACTATACTTGTAGTCCATTTTCGGAACACACTATAAGTCAACCTGTGACTACTAGTATCCTATCGGATAAATAGTTACGTTAAAGTTTCCATCTCTATGTAACTTATTCAAAGGAACGTTCTACTCGTAGCATCAAGGTTTGCCGGAAAAACCGTCAACTAATATAATTTACTACCTAAACAATTACAGTTATTTCATTTATTTACAGGTTGTTTAATGAAATCCTGCGGTTTTATTGGTTCATGTTAGTAAAGCTGCTTTTGTTACAAGCTTTGGTACATTTTAGAAACAGTCGGATCGAATACTTAGTTTATTTTCTAAACAACTTTAACTTTAGTATCGTATATTGTCTGCTGTTTGTAAATTATTTTAAAGATATTTTCTTTGACTTGATTTCAACCAATCACAATGTAAAACATTTGAAAATTCAACCAATAAGCACTGTTTATACTGACAATTTTTAATATTTTAATTAATGAAATATTTATTTATCATCAGTTATGTGCGTTTTATCCAATTCCACCATTATTATAGTAAGAATAAATACTCTTGTAATTATTCTCACGAAAAATCACAAATTATTTAAAATTATCAACAAATAAAGTAAAATTTATCTGTTTTATTAATACAAAAATAAAATCTACTTCAATATTAATCGAAAGTTTTAAAACCAATCTCGTAACTATTGTCTGGCAACTAGTTTTCGCTTCGAAATCTGTCGAATTATTTTTAATTTAATGCCACTGGGTGTGGCACTCTGCCGAAGCAGATCTCGGTAAGTGATATATATATATAAAATAAATAAAAATAAATATATCATCACGCCTTCTACCCATTACTGGGTGTGGCACTCTGCTAAAGCAGATCTCAGTAAGTGATATATTTTGCGCGTGAAGTGCGGTTACCAGTCGTCAAATCACGGCCCCCAAACATGTTAGTGGTGGAGGAGCCACAGGGATAGCTTTTTCCAAATTATGAAAATTTGTCGACTGTGGGAATCGAACCAGGGACCTCAGGATCCACAGGCTGACTTCATACCACTGTGCTAGCCATCCCATATATATATATATATATATATATATATATATATATATATATATATATATATATTTATGCGCGTGAAGTGCGGTTACCAGCCGTCAAAACACGGCCCCCAAAGATGTTAGAGGTGGGGGAGCCATAGGGATAATTTTTTAAATTGGTGAAAATGTTTTGTCGGCTGTGGGGATCGAACTAGGGTTCTTTGGATCCACAGGCCGATTGGCTTATATTATATTATTACTGATAAATGCTTCAAATAAATGATGACTTTTCTGGAAACATTTCATTGTAAAATAATTTAGCAAATATGTGACATGAAGTATTCAAATTGTTATTTATTTATAAATATTTTTTGTTCCGGCTTTGATGAAAAAATTGTATATTTTATTTGGAGCGAAAATAATTTTGTGGCGAATTTGTAGGAGCGCAACGAGACTACAAAAGAAGCACAAAAAGTATCATTTTAGCTTTTTATAGAATAAAATACTATGTGACTAATAATATTACTTTTTCCGTAAAAAATAATTTCTTTTTAAGGATGAGTACCTACATATGCACAATTTCCAGTCATTTGCGTTGTAGAAAGATCATTAACGTAATATCCTCCATTTTTTGCGGAACTAATTACAAATTTTACCGCGTGAATACAAGTTTTGTTAATATTTCCGAGAAAGTTTTGCTTAAGTTTAAATTAGAATAAAATATACAAAAAAAAAGTTTCGTTGTCCTTAATTTGATTATTTATTTCATTATTTTCCTAATTAAATTAGTGTCCACGACAGTTGCGCACTTAGAAGGGATGCAAGGGTAAAATTGCACTCGCCTTTTATATGCAATTTTTCTATTTAAGGGTGAATAATTCTAGCTATTTTACATTTATTTTACCTTTTCGATGAAAAATCATATTTATATCAAAAATAATTTTAGTTACAATCCAAGGTACGCCACTGGTCCAAGACAAATGAAATTTTAATTAGAAGTTTCCGATAAATTAAATTATTCCGTCGTCTTTTTATTGTAAGAACAAAATATTAGCAACAATTTTCAACTTCGTTAAATAAACTCAAAATATGAATAATTCAAGCTACTCAAAACCAAGAAAACATATTTTTAGCAAACTTAGTTAATTCACTTTACCTTTTCTCAATTTTCCGCGCAGGAAAACAACAGAACAAAAGAGTATTATTAATTCAACGTCTTTCGTTACTGTTGTCAAATTGCTAATGGTTTTGATATTGACTATACTCACTAGGCTTTTAGCCATTAAGCATTTCCTTCCGAATACTTGTCTTTCATAACAAATTAAATTCTTTTGAATAAATGTAAATTTGTTTTACATTTTGATATTTGCATTTATAATTATTTCAGATTATATTTCCCAAATCAATATTTCAAACACAAATATAGAAAAGATGTATAATTGTATGGGGTAGTGGGCTCAGCGGTATCGAGTCGAACTGAGGATTAGGAAACTCGGGTTCGATTCCCATAGTCGACATACAATTAGAATTACCCCTGTGACTCTTCTTCCACTAACATCTTTGGGGGGTGTGACTTGACGGTTAGTAATCCCACTTCACGCGCATAAATATATCACTTAGCGAGATCTCCTTCGGTAGAGTGCCACGCCCAGTGATGGATAGAAGGCGTGATATGTATTTTAATTTGATATAAGAGAGATATAATTTGAAATTAATTAAATTTAATTTTAAATGTTCGAAGCTTTAGTTAACATTTAAAAAATTAAACACTCGACCTTCGGTCTCTAAACTTTTCTTGCGTGTTTTATATACTTAATAAAACACTTGTATAATAAATGACTATTAAAGAAAAATGTTTAAAATCGAAATGATGGATTTAACTTATTATTATTTCAAGTATTTTTTTCTAAAATAATTTTTAAAACTTTAACAGCGAAAACTATATACAACACCTCAATAGGGACTTACAATTTTGACGTCACATGAAGCAGACCCGAAACATACTCCCCCTTCACCCAATTTTGTGAGAAACAACAAATTTGTAGAAAGAGCGAGGTGCCACCATGCCGAGTTGAATAACTGCTTTCTCCTTTCAGCACTGCTCTCCGCAGATCCCCACATTTGTTTGACGTTTCAAGTTTGTATCACGTGATGAACATCAAACTGTAAAGCTATACCATGTTCGCTACATAACAAAGAATTAAATTCTATTTTACTCACTAGATGGCAACCGAAAAATTTGATTTGTATACTCCATTCCCTATATGAAAACGACCACGTCATATGTGGACGAAGTTATCATAGATACGATGAAATATAGCTATCTTTTTTTAATAATATTATTCGTACCTAGTCGAATGAAATAACGTATGTCTTAATAAGTTAAGACAGACGTTTCATGTTTTTTCACGTTCTATCAAATTTATTATTTTAATGAAAACGTATGACAGTTCTTACTAATACGAAAATTTATATTTACTTTGTTCACATTTGTTTATAAAATAAATATAGAGACCTATGGCCATGATTTTGTGATTTTCTCGCCTGTCATTTCTAAGCTTGTGACATTTTTGATACATAAATACAGACTGAGAAATAAGAAATGGCTAGAAAAATTTTGGGTAATCAAATGCAGAAATGCGTTTGAGATCTTCATGATTATTTTGCGCCGGAGTTAGAGAATCGAGGATCTTTAATTAATTTAACTGTAGTACAAGAGGTAATGTGCATTGTATTTTGTATTTTCATATATTATTTATTTATATTGTATAATAATAATACATATAAAAATGTATATTCTTTTGAGTTTTATTTTACAAAATTACATATTTCAATAAGGTAGGTCATATTTTTGGTGAGTTAAAGATAAATGTATATTTGGTTTCTTTTATAAACTAATCAAATTTTATAAAATAATAAATATTTTAATCTGACATTTAATTTTTAGGTTATGTTTGAAAAATGTCAATCCAATACCAATGTAAACGTTTTAAGCACAAAATCTTGAATCACGGATACCGAATGTGACGTAATCGTTTTCATACAGGGAATAGAGTATATCAGTCCCTATTCAAATACTTGTTTCGCCATCTTCCTGCTATTGAATTCAATCCCTTTGTGTATCATAATAAATAAATCTATCCATTAGCTATTATTTCATCTTCATTCACTCTTCGTCTATTTATTGACAACCGCTGAACCCAAATCCAAAAGACCGTTCTTAGCAGAACATTGTGCACACAACCATCAACCACAAATAATACATCATGGTTTACCGTTCGATAAAGCTCCCTGGAAATCTTAAGAGCATTTTGATGTTGTTGCGATTGTAGGAGAAGTTCAAACGAGAGTTCCAGTTGCGGTTTCCGTTCTGTGGTCGGAACTGGACGCCTTCGCCGCCGGCCGACGACAGCGCAGACGATAAGAACATGTCAGTTCATACAAGGATGTCGTCCTTCAGGTAGTAGATGACGAAAGATATTCATGTTATTAGTTTATAATCAAATTTAGGAATTTTTATTTCAATTTCAAGTAAATACAATGTTGGTGGTTAGCACTCTCGCGTCATAAGCGAGAATTCTTGAGGCAAAAATAGCTTGACGGAAAACATAGATTGATATAAAATATTACCTATCCACTATATATAGAGCCTAAAATCGAAAAAATCCACGAAAATGTAAAATAAATTAAAACTCTTCAAATCGCTTCAAATGAGCTAAAATTTTGCTAATAAGTCAATTCGGACCCGGGGAATTCAATGTCGTTGAGCGCAACTTCGTATCACGTTTAGTTTTTTCAATTTTTTTTTCAACTGAGCGAAATATGAAGATGCACTCAACGGCATTGAATTTCTCGTGCTTTAATTACTTAGTATGCAAATTGTCAGCGATTTCTAAAATTCTCAAAAATTTTCGCCATTTTATATTTCCTAACAGTTTTTGGACAATATCTTAAAAACTAGAAGGCGTACGTACTTGGGATTTTGACCATTGGATTCAGCGGGACAAAATACATATGTATGTAAATTTTCGTTACAATATTTGAACGATAAAGACTTTTAGAGCAAATTGTTTGAAAATCGTAGAAAACCTAAGGGGTACCCCTTAGAAAAATAATTAAAAATTTCAAAAAACTTAAATCGCTTCAAATGAGCTAAAATTTTGCTAATAAGTCAATTCAGACCCGGGGAATTCAATATCGTTGAGCGCAACTTCGTATCACGTTTAGTTTTTGAGATAGAGCCTCTGGAAGTGTTGAACTTTAAAAAAAAATTCAACACCTCAGTTTTTCGACTTTTCAGAGGCCATATCTCAAAAACTAAGCGAGACATGAAGATACGCTCAACGGCACTGAATTCCCCGGGTCCGAATTTACTTATTATTCTTACGAGAAAGAATTTTAGAGCAAACAGTCTGAGATTGGCTTAAAATCGAAAAAACTTAAGAAATTTAAAAAAAACCTTTTCAGATTTTATACTTTTTCAAGGCAATATCTCGAAAACTAAACAAATTTTGCAAATGCAGTTCTTAAACAAGATCTCAAAATCTCTATACATTTTTCTGGAAGAACAAAAACATTGTTAAATTTTTCTACTAATATGGCAACTTTTATTTAACTTACTAACCTTGTACCTCTTACTGTTCTCGAGATCCTCATGCATGCGCATCTTATTTGGAACATCCTGTATAACTAAGCAAAAGGCATGAAAATAACATTAAAATGCCAGGGTAAAATATTATATTCACAGAATACCAAAATTATGATACTCTATAAAGTAATCATGAAATACAAAAAGTTATAATTATCGATTAATTACAGTTACAGAATACGAAAGATTAATTTATTCTGTGCACCGTAGCAAAAAAAAAATATTCAGAATGTTTATTTAAGTTTATGGTAAGCTAAGAAATCGTCACTAATTTTCTAATCAAGATCAAATTATGTATGGCGTTACAGCTACTCCTCGCGCCATTCGAACACGGTCGCCAACAACGCCGTCACGACGGCACCGTCGTTCTACCGAGGAATCGCTGTCCGACAACCGTCCTTCCGGCACTCCACACCAGGTGCCAACGGCATCCAAACAGAGCTCTATGTATTTCCCGCCAAATCACCTGCAAAACATATCTCCGCAAATGATCTGGATCTATAAACTACGTCAAAAGCTGTCACTATCAGTGTGTTGGACAAATGTAACTGAAAAGTATTGAATTCAAAGTTTGACAGTTGGTTTGTTGAAAGTTTAATAAATTAAATTGAAAGCTGAAATTCAGTGGCAGATAAACTGGCTGTTAATCAATAATTAAATAACTTCTAATTGCATTAAGAGTTATTTCATTTTATATACTAAAAACAATCAGAAGCAACTATGAAAAAAGATGTCAGTCATTAATTGTTTATTTATTTCCAAGATGACAAACTTAATAAAAAAATGTTTCAAACTTGTGGATAATAAATATGTGATCAAATTATTTCCTTACAATTTTTTTGTAAAATCAACTACTTGGCCAGAAATTACTTATTTCCTTTTCAAATTATTTTAAAACAAGATCCCTGCTGCCATCTAGTAGTAAATTTTAGAACTATATACGTGTAAAATTTTCTTAGAACATTAAATTTAGAAATAAATTATTTAAATCTGATTGATCCTTCGATATAGAACCCAACTTAAACTTAATACCTGTGTACAAAAAGATAAAATACTTAATATAATGATACAATTTTCCACGAATAAAATTACTTTGCAAAAAAAACCAGTTGTAAATTAATGGTGCTGTATAAATTAAATATAGATTAAGTAAATTATAAAATAATAAAAAGTATTACGTTCGTTAATTCCAAAATAACTTATTAAACGTTAAATATTTATAGATACATCACTGATAACTTGTAAATATTATTGTACATTATCATATTTTATAAGATGAATCTAATTCGCATTAAGAATTGCAGATTTTCTTTGCAGCTGCTTTTTGAAAGCCTAATATCAGAATTCTTTTTATAATATTAAAAGTATCTATATTTATGACTGATGTGATTATCTGTTAATCGTATGTAAAAAGAATAAATTATATAAAACCTATTTTTCAGTATTTGTATATTTTTATAAAGAGTACTGGCAAGTAAGTACATAAATACTATAAACAAATTTTTGAAATGTATTACAGTATCAAAAGCTAGTTTCTCTTTAATTTTAACTGATTAAAAATATAAACAAAATGTATTTATCTTACATACTTATTGTTACGTATTGTGCGTATATGTAACGATATTTTATAATAAATATAATTTTCCCTAATATAACAGAGTTTTAGCAACATATAAATAATTACTACATGCGGTACTATTTATTTCATCAAAGCATATTGTTCTTGAATACTGTAGGAAATAATTCAGAAACTTATTAAATAAAATAGACGCTATTTTCTATTATCTATTGTTCGATCTTTTATTTTTTGAGTCTTTTAAATTAAAACTTTAATATTTTAAATGAAAAATTATTGCGAGGCATGCTGGGGAAAATAAATTAAGGGTAATATATAAATTTTTGTTGTTTTACGTATTGTTTTCCTTAAAATTTTATCATTTTAGAGCGATAAAATTAGAGCCACGACGCAGGTGTAGTGGATGTAGCGTTGGCTATCTGTGATTGGTCGATATCTATATTCTTTACATTGACAAGCGGCTTTTTGGCACTGCTGTCAACTTGTGAAATAACTTCGTTGTTGTATGATATGTATATAAAATAAACTAAATGTAGTTGTTTTTGTTAATTTAAATCAGTTTCTAGTGAATATAATACATCAAGGTAGGATTTTTTATTCAATTATAATATTTTTTGACAGTTGTTGAAGGTTATGTTGATTGTCAAGATATCAAAATAAACGTGTAATGCAAATGATTTTCCTTTATAGCATGGCCACGTGGTCCTTTGTTGGATTGGTAATTCTAATTTTAAGCCCTCAGCTATTATTTAGTGTCGAGGCACGAACTAAAAAATCAAAATCTGTGACAACTTTACTGGATGCAAAATGGGAAGTCACACCGCTGGTTTTGGAAGTAGCCGAATATTTAGCTGATGAAAATGTCAATTTCTTTTGGTCTTACATAGATACAATTACAGCTCTTAAAACTCCACCGGTAGAAATCGGTAAGAAATCATAAAAATTATAGTTTTTCCACTATTTTATGCACACGTTTTACATGTTTAGAAAATGATCGTGAAAGGTACAACACTGTCATATCTTCTGCTTCAAAATTGCTCACGCCGGCCGAAATTTCAGTTATGAAATTAGGGCTTTCGTTACATATTTATTCTCCAAAAGTAGAAATGTTTGCACAAATTGCAAACGCACAAAATTTACCTTCATGTTCAATAGTGGCTGACGTTGGGGGCAAATTGACATGCGATGTAAAGGAAATGAATAAATTAATTAAAGAAGTATGTTGTGTACATTATTTTTACTAAATTATAAGTTGATGATAAAAATATTTTAGGGTAATAGTCGTGTAGAAACTTATCGCGTAGATCATCATTATCCTGGATCTGAAAATAGATCATTAGCTGTTGTTTTATATGGAGAGTTAGGTTCTCTAGATTTTACTCAATTTCATTCAAGTTTAAAACAACATGCTCTAGATGGCACCATTGATTACATCCTCAGACATTATGTTAAGGTGCGTTTTTTCTACTATTTAAATATTCCAAAACCGAACTGATATGATCCCTGTCACCTGTAGTCGCAAATTTCTTCTTTGTTTTTACATTCACAGCAATATTTAAACTAACATTTCTGATAGGTATAAATAGACGTGGACAATCATTATGAAATATTGTTGTCAAGAACGAATATAATTTATATAGTTAGTCATGAAAGTAAAATAAATGCAAACATATTTATCATGTTGAACTGTCACATTTAGGGCCAAATTCATAGTCATGATTCACCCTTACCTCATTCTCACCTCACACTCAAAGTCGAAGTAACTAAGGCAACTAACTCAAATTGTACACATTTTTGAGTTAGTTGCCTTAGTTACTTCGTCTTTGAGTGTGAGTTGTGAATGAAGTGAGGGTGAGTCACTACTATGAATTTGGCCCTTAAAGTATAAACTTAATTTTAACATTTAACTTACATAAATTATCTAGATTGAATTATATACATAATTTAACTGTCTATAATTTTTATTTGCAAGTTTTTCATGTTAATGTAATAAAATCTGATTAATTGAATTATTATTTTAGACAGAAACAAATGCTACCGATTCCGGGATTTGAACTTGGGGTACTTTGCTAAAATCATAGAACCCTGGTTCAAATCTGAACGTGGGTAGAATTTTTTTTCTGAATAATTATATATTATTACGCATTTTACCCATTTCTGGGCGAGGCACTTTGCTGTCGCAGATCTCAGTACGTGATATATTTTGTGCATTACCAGTTGTCAAAATGCGCTCCTCTCCAAAGTGTTAATGGAGGAGAAGCCATAAGAGTAATTTTAAATATCAACATTTTATTATTATGGGGTGGCTAGCTGTGGTATGAAGTCGGCCTGTGGATCCTGAGAACCCTGGTTCGATTCCCACAGGCGACAAACAATTTTAATAATTTCAAAAGCTACTCCTGTGGCTCCTCCGCCACTAACATCTTTGGGGGCCGTGATTTGACGACTGGTAACCGTACTTCACGCGCAAAATATATCACTTACCGAGATCTGCTTCGGTAGAGTGCCACACCCAGTAATGGGTAGAAGGCGTGATATATTTATTTATATTTTATATTATTTACTGCGTTGCCTAGGTTACTTCTACATCAGTTAAATTCACTTTTTGGCCGGGGATCATTTCTTCTCGTTTTTGTTTTACAATATTTAATTCTTTTACAAATATTTTACAATAAAATAACTTAACTAGGAGAGACAAAATAGGCGTCTACGTCTTTCCGGTTATGGAGTCGAACTCCAAATGAAATCAACCGAATACAAAGTACAAGATGACACTCAAATCAAAGAAGATGACAACACGGAAGACACAAGCGCCGAAGAAGTCGATGAGGAAGTAGAAGGATTCCACTTCAACAAACTAAAAAATATGTACCCAGACTTAAAACTCGATTTAGACAAATTCAAACAACACTTAGTTGAATCCTCCAATGAAATGGCTCCATTAAAAGTCTGGCAATTCCAAGAACTCAGTCTTCAAGCCGCTGAAAGAATCATGACGTCACCTAAAGAAGAATCACTCAAAGTATTCACTCACATCGCTCAAAACTTTCCAATGCAAGCGAAGTCTCTAGTTAGAACAGTTATCAACCAAGACCTCAAACAGGAAATGAAACAAAACCAGGAAATATTTTCTTCTTCCTTAAATATTCAATCTTCTGATACTGCTGTATTCATCAACGGATTATTCTTTGATTTAGACGTTGTTGATATTATTTCTTTGCTTGAAGTTTTACGACAAGAACTTAGAACTATGGAAGGATTACATGATATTGGAATTAGCAACAATCGGATGAATTCTTTGCTTGCTTTGGATTTTAACGATGCCAACAGCGGCAGTCAGGAATTTGCAATGGATATAAGAGACTCTGCAGTTAATTGGATCAACGATATTGAAAATGATAGTAGATATAAAAGATGGGGAGCCAGTCTGATGGAACTTCTTCGTCCAACTTTTCCCGGAATGTTAAGACATGTCCGAAGAAATTTATTCAATCTTGTATGTTGTTTAAAAATAAAAATAAATTTTAAAACTCATTGTTAAAATTCTTTTAGGTGTTAATAATCGATCCGGCATCTCCAGATACAAGATTTTTGCTCAAGTTAGCAGAAAGTCTTGTATCTCATACTGCTCCAATTCGAGTAGGAATTGTATTCGCTGTTGAATCTAATCAACATATTTATGGTACTGATGATACCGGAGTGGCTATGTTGTGTGCTTATAATTATATTTCACAAACTAAAGATGCTTTAAGTGCATTAAATTTCATTATTGATGTACGTAATATTTTTTAAAAGATTATTCAGTATTTTTCTGTATTTGTACGATATATTAATCGGTTAAATATTGTGCAAAAGTATTCGGCGCCATTTTGTGCATTAATATCGGTTATAGGCTTTTTAATTAGCTGCCATTTTGTTTCAAAATGGCGGACTAAAATACATAGATTATTTTTTTAATTGATCCAAACAGGTTTTTTACAAATTTCGTGGAAATATGTAAAGAGAAAAAACGCTTCACAATTTTGTTTCAAGTGTCATACATATACTATATTCTGAATTTATTATATGTGACGTCATCAATATGCGTATTTGTCCCTCTGTCAAACATTCCTAAATTATTTTAGACAACTGGCTTTAAATACAAATTGAAAAATAATTTTATTTGAAGAATTTTCACTCAAACTTATATCAACATTCTTCTCTATTCCATCACACAAATAGCTTTATATTCATTATCATACATCAATACAAATTCCAAGCAAACTTTCCGCCATTTTGTTTCAATATGGCGGACAACCGAATTACTTTTTTAGATTGTAGAATATTAAAATATCGAACAAAAACAATTTAAATGCTAAATAATAGCGTGCAATTCAAAAAAAATCTTTCTTATTTTTTTCCCTTTCTTGGTAGGTGCATGATTCAGTTAAAGAAGATTTCATAACAGTCGACGACGTCCGCCAAACACTAAAAACAAAATTTTCTCTTTTCAATGTCGACGACATATTAGGCGAAGATTCCGACTATGATTTCGGTCGTAGTTTGGCCAAAGACTTCATCCAAAGATCAGGATTAAGAACATTACCTCAAGCGTTAATAAACGGAATTCCTCTTCCAAGTTCACAGTTAACTGTTGACGAATTCGAAGATGCAGTTCTTCAAGAAGTCATGCAACAAACTCCAGGTTTCCAAAAAGCCGTCTACAGGGGCAAATTCACCGATACTGATGACACTCTTGATTATATCATGAGCCAACCGAATGTTATGCCAAGATTAAACGAACGAATTTTAAATCAGGATAGTTCTTATTATTTAGATATGTCTGGAAAAGCTGCTGATACTTTGAATGTTGAAGTTCTTAATAAGTTGAGTCCGAGGGAGATGACAGCCACTGCTGTTGCGAATTTGAAATATTTTGGCGTGGCCAGAAAAGGAAAGAAGTATGATTTGATGACTTATTGGATTGTTGGAGATTTGAATTGTTTGAAATCTCGGAAAATGCTGTTGGCTGCTATAGAACACATGGTAAATGAATTTCAGAATTCAGTTGCATCAACAAAAATAACTTAACTGGCCATAAAACAATTTTTTATTGACGTTCTATAATTTTATTTAAATTCTACGTTTCAGTACATTCCAGAAAAAAATCATAAATATATAGTTTTGCAACAAATAATGTATTAAAAACGTCCAATGAAATTATAGAACTTAAACTAACAATTGTTTTAATTATTTAAGTTGTTTGTTATATTTTGGATTAATTTTAATTGTTTTTATTTTAATAGAAATCTAGCGGAGACGTCAGAGTATCTTTCTTACCAAATGTTAATGGAGATGATGGACAAGATCAACAATTAAATAAAATAGTTTTGGCTGCACTTCAAATGTTACCCATGGATAAGGCAACTCAGTATATTTATTCACTTTTGGAAGATGATTATGCTGCTAAAACTCTTCAAAACGGAAAAATTTTAGATATTCCAGTAAGTTCCAATATAATCCCATAAAATGAAGTAGCCCAAAACATTGAAATGTAACATTTATTCATTAGATTATTCTTCGGCAATCATTCTTATTCTGGCACATTACTATCGTTTTATCCATATTCAGTATTGCTTCCATACAAGTTCGTTTATTCCTTCCATCTTTAGTCATATCTATCGATTTATTCCAAAGTCATCCACACAATCTTTTATTAATATATTCCTTTTTCACCAATTTTTCATTCGACCCAAAGTAACTAATCGTGAACTATACAAATTGTTTTTAATTTAGGCGGAATTGAAGTCGAATCTTCCAGCCCAAGATATGTCTCTAAAAATGTTACGAGTGTACTGTCAAAGAGTGCTTAATATGGGTGCAAGTACCAGAGGTATCATAGCAAACGGAAGAGTTTTAGGACCTCTGGACGATGAGGAAGAATTTCTTCAAGAAGATTTTGCTTTGTTAGAAAGATTTAGTGTTACAACATACGGAGAAAAAATACAGAAATCTTTGGCTAAAGATGATGATGATGTTGACACAGATGGTAAAATATTTTATTAATTACCAAATGAATACATTTTTATTATGAATTATTTACAGATGTAACAAGTGATACATTATTGAGAATCGTGTCTCTTTTGGTGTCTCGTCCAACAACAAGATCTCGTTTCGAGATTACTTTCCATGGTGACCAACACTCAGTGTTAAAAATACCAGCAGCACATCCAGAAAAGGCAGCTTTTGATATCACTGCAATTGTTGATCCTGTTAGCAGAGGTGCCCAAAAATTAGGACCTATTTTACAAGTCCTTCAGGAAGTTTTAAATTGTAATATTCGTATTTTCTTGAACAGTGTTGAAAAAAATAGTGACATGCCACTGAAAAGGTAAGGTTAACTTATATAATAAGTGTGAAATTGAGAAGAATGGTATTAGAAGAGGAATGAAAACGTTGAATGAAAGATTGGTGAAACAGAGTGTTTGCAAATGTTCGGGAATTTTTACAGAATAATTTGAAAACTTTCCTTCATGTAATTCGAGTATACGAAGTTGGGATCGAGAAGAGAAAAGTTTAAATAAAATGCTGTAAATAATTAAATAATAAATAATGTTCAGTTGAACAATTACAGCCGAAATCTCGAAAAAAGTTTAGCTAATCTTGAATTTTAAGTTATTAAACTGCTATTAAAGCATTGATTAAATTTTAAACACATTTTTTATTCCTATTTCAAAATACTATACCAAATTTAATATTTTTTTATTATTATTACTTTTAATACTAATTTTGTTTAAGAAATCGCCTTTTTATGATTGTCCGTTTTTTATAAAGCCAAATATCAGATGTTTTTCGTTCAAATAATTTCAATAGTTTTGTTGTAAATGGTAGTCACTGCGCAGGAACCAAAGTATTGATTTCTTCTGAAATTCAGTTCCGAACCTGATAGCTGCTGCCACCTAGCTAAATATGTGAAATAAATAAATTTCAAATTAAATTTATAGGTATAAATAAAATCAAAGAAATAATTGTTTATCAAATATATTTTAAAAAATTATGTAGTAGGTTATTTTGAAAGAAAAAATTTCCGTGAATTTATTTTTGAAAGTTTCGCAAAAAATATTTTAATTTTTCCGATTTGTCTATACAAGTGCTACTCCATTTAATGGGAAATAACTGTTATGTATGTATGATTATTTTATATTGTTTAAATAGTTTTTATCGGTTCGTCCTGGAACCGGAAATACAATTTACTGAAGAAGGAAAACAAACAACCGGACCAATTGCTAAATTTACAAATATGCCTACGACACCATTATTAACACAAAATATGTTAGTTCCGGAAAATTGGTTAGTTGAGGTAGTTAGCGCTGTTTACGACTTAGATAACATCCGACTCGAAGATGTAGAAAGTGTTGTACACAGGTAAATTATTTATACCGAACAATAATTTCAATTTTTTTAAAATACAATTTTGTTAGTGAGTATGAACTCGAGTACCTTCTCTTGGAAGGCCACTGTTTTGAAGCATCCATGGGGAACCCTCCCCGAGGTTTACAAATTACTTTAGGAACCCCAAAAAATCCAGTAACTGTGGACACCATCGTTATGGCTAATTTAGGTTACTTCCAGTTGAAAGCTAATCCAGGTGCTTGGGTGTTGAGGCTTCGACAGGGGCGAAGCGCAGATTTGTTTGATATTGTTAGGTTTGTTGTTTCTACCCTAATTTTTAGGGACATAAAAATTAACTAAAGTTATTTATAGTCATGAAGGTAGTGATACTCCAGTCAATTCTTCAGATATTAAAATTTTGATTAGTTCTTTAAGATCGCATGTCTTAAAATTAAAAGTACAAAAGAAACCAGATAAATTAAATGTTGATCTATTAGCTGAAGATGATTCCAATTCCGGGATTTGGAACTCTATTACAAGGTTGGTATTTGGAATATTTTAAATATTTTATTTTGTGATTTTATGTTTTTATGTTCGTTTGCATCAGATTTATAAGGTACTTTATAATTTAAACTTATTTTAGGAGTAATATAAAATATATTTTATTTTTATAGTTCATTCGGAGGTACAGAAGAAGATTCGGAAGAAAAATTAAATATTTTCTCACTTGCATCTGGACATTTATATGAACGATTTTTACGTATAATGATGTTATCTGTTGTAAAACATACAAAAACACCAGTTAAATTCTGGTTTTTGAAAAACTATTTGTCTCCACACTTTAAAGTAATTTTTAACACAAAAAATTACTGCAAAATTTGTTACATATTATTTACACAATATTTTAATAGGATTTCTTACCATACATGGCCAAAGAATACGGGTTTGAATACGAACTAGTCCAATACAAATGGCCAAGATGGCTTCACCAACAAACAGAAAAACAACGTATTATTTGGGGCTACAAAATTCTATTCTTAGATGTACTTTTCCCCTTAGATGTCAAAAAAATTATTTTCGTTGATGCTGATCAGGTCATATATTACACAAAACATTTTAACATAAAATAACTATCAAAAATATTTATGTAGGTTGTTAGAGCAGACATGAAGGAGCTTCAACAATTAGATTTAGGTGGGGCACCTTACGGCTATACCCCATTTTGCGATTCCAGGACCGAAATGGACGGATTCCGTTTCTGGAAACAAGGCTATTGGAGAAACCATCTCCAGGGCCGTCGCTACCATATTTCCGCTCTTTACGTTGTAGACTTAAAACGTTTCCGTCGAATCGCTGCTGGAGATCGTCTCCGTGGTCAATACCAAGCACTAAGTCAGGATCCTAACAGTTTATCTAACTTAGATCAGGATCTACCGAATAATATGATCCACCAGGTAGCGATTAAGTCTCTTCCTCAGGAATGGTTGTGGTGTGAAACTTGGTGTGATGATTCTTCAAAAAGTAAAGCTAAAACAATTGATTTGTGTAATAATCCAATGACTAAAGAGGCTAAGTTAACTGCTGCTATGAGATTATTGCCGGAATGGAAAGGCTATGATGATGATATTAGAAAGTTGCAACAGAAAATTGATTCGGGTGTTCTTGATCCAGAATCTGCAGAAACAGATGAAACAATAGGTATGTTGCACAACTCAACCAACAGGAAGTGCAAAACGGAAAATCATTTCCTTTTACCGCTTGGTAAATTATTGACAACTTTTATTTTTCATATCTATTATGTAAATTACCACCATTTCGATATTCTGTAGCTATAATAATTTATTCTGTCATTTTAATTTGACTTCTTTGCATGCAGCTTCAGCACGAAGATTTCATATCTTACTTTTTACGAAGCTGTCATATTTTTTATTATTTCTTAATATGAGTATAGTTTATGAGTAACAAGCAATCTTCATTCTGTCGAAGCGTACGAAAGTAAACTTCCTGTTGGTGTATAAATAATGAAGTCTTGTAAGAAATGTTGTTATTTTGTGTTTGTTTTTCCAGTGTCCGGTGATATTCACTCTGAATTATGACATGGCTGTGTTTTAAATTAATTTGTAGGTACGTAAAATCTTATTTTTAATCTTTATTCCATTCAATAGCGAAATGTTTCTTATATACATTCGATTGTTTTATGTGTTTGTCACAAGTGAAATAATTTTACCAGGTATTCTACCAAACGTGTATTTGCCATCATTTTCCACTTAATAAAATTTTACAATTTATTTTTGTACTCCATTTCTTGTAATATACAAAACTAAATCTACTTTATTCTACATTGTATTTTGTATTACACAAATAAATACAGACAATAAATACATGAACACTACTCTTATATTATTAATAATAAATAGTTTAACGCGCTAAACTTATTGCTAAATGGAATGCTGGGGTTTCTAATTCGTTTGTTCATTTTTTCTACAAATTAGTTACATTCATGTGTTTGAATTAGAGTACGACAGGTTTTACATTTTACATAACAACACCAATAATACTTGCAATGACATCGTTCAATTTTTTCTTCGACGACTGTACGATATCCACGACCACAGCACATGTATCGGCAACTGTCTGTTCCGCTTGAGCTTACGTTGCAGATTCTAAAAAAAAATAAACAATATTTTAATATGTGGAGCATGCGTTCTACAGGCTTAGGGTTTAATATTAAAATGCATGAAATTAAAAATATTTGAGCTGTAATCCAATATAACGGCTGTAGAACATGTATTTTACGAGCTTAAAATTTGTTTGGAAGAAGTGCGAGCGAAGCGAGCCCCGCCAAAAATGCGTTCTAATATCAAAAAATATATAGCAATACAATTGTTGTATTTACTATTTTGTATTTTGCCTGGATTTCATATTCTGCCAATAATATATATATTTAATTTCAAACTATTTAAAATATTTCTTTTTGAATTTCAAACAATTTTATGTTCGGAATTATTATTAATAAGTCCTTAATTATACTATAAATAAATATTGTTTTCTTCAATATAACAAATAAATAAGGTGCATTTTTATCTAAATTAATGTTTTAGCTTGTTCGATTAAATTCGGCAGGGACTCGTGACGTAACAAGCCAGTCCAAACAATGTTTTGCTAGTGTACAGTACTGTTTATAGTGAAATATTTTTGTATATTTCTATTGTGTTTAGTGATTGCTGCTGTATTTTCTGAGTGTTAAGTGTATTTTGTGAGTGTTTTGTGGACAAATATGGAGGAGGAAATCCAGGAATCAACTTCCAAGGCGTCTTCCAACAACAGTAAGTGGTTTAATATTATTTCCACGATGTATTGTACCGGTATTATAAATATGTCGGCTTAAATCTCGGTTGAAAATCTATTTGCATCTGCAGTATCAGATATTCATTCTCTCGTTTGCTTGTTATCTATTTTATAGTTATTTTTAAGTCATTATTGTAAGCTTTGGCTAGTTGAACGCTTGCATTCTGTTTTATTTTGAACTAGGGCAAAGTTAAAAATAAAACTTAAGGTATCCCTTAGCAATTAATTAAACGTAAGCGGCTTATCGGGTTCAATTAGGTGCAGGATACGTATGAGATTTTTAAGATTATTGTCATTTTGTAATTATCTCAATTCGAAAATAAAATGAGATATTTCTTAGAGGTTATTAAGGAACTTGGACAGAATTTTCAGTGTCATATGTTGTACAAACGAGTTTAAAATGTAGGTTTATTATATTGTAAATGAAATTAAGTTTCTGTTGTGTAGTGTAGCAAATAAATGCTGTTTCATTATTTGTAAAATTATGCTGAATCTATTTTCGTTTTATTACATTATTATTCTCGCAAGAAATAGAACTTCTAGTTTCTGAATAGAGCATTAAGAAACAGAAAGGCATTAGAAATACAATAAGTCTTAATATTTTATTTGACATTGTCTTCAAATAAAAATTGAGTAATAAATCAAATAATGAAATAAATTAATCTCCATTGTTTACTATGGAGATCATTATAACAATTGCAAGAGAGTGCAATGTAAATCTTGCGTGAGTTATTCATATGTCAAGCGACAACCGATGTATGTTAGGTGCGGGAATTAAATATTCATGTATTCGTTTCCCAATTAACAGATGTGCAATTCTCAATTTGTAAATAAAAAACTAAGGTTGAAGTTTCAATTATCCCACGTACGTCCACTCGGCTTTTTAGGGAAGTTAAAAATTTGCTAAATTGCTCTGACATCGCACCTACGATTCTTACATTTTAATTTACTTCTATTTAATTTTAAAACACAATCTTTTTCAATAATTTAACGACTATTTGGAAATAGTATAATCATCCGATTAAGGGGGACTAATTTTTGATACTTTCTTCGCGAAGTATACATATATTTTTCACTGCCCTATAAAAAAAATAAGATTTTCAGAAATAAATTAAAAATTTAGATAAATTTATTATTCTCTTGACAGATGTCAAATCATACAGTTATTTCCCAGTTGCTAAAGATATGACTTTACTTTCCTTCTCTAGTGGAGACAAATTTACTTTCTTCCCTAGGGATAAAAGTATCACTTTCTTCTCTCATTTAAGGGAAGAACATTTTACTTTCTAACAGAGAGGTGAAAAAAATTGTTATTCATTTTTTTTATCATCCTAATTAATGATTGATAAAAAGCTAATTTTTCTTCTCCAGGGATTAAAAGTGTCACTTTTTTCTCTCAATGGGGGATTCAAGTGGTAGAGCTTTTTAATATATATTTATTATAATAAATTCTTGACCGTACATCATATTTAATACAATATAAAATCATACCATAAATTATATCTTTATTGCTGAAATATGAAATTGAAAGTTGAATCATTTAAAACGTTCGCACTGCCATATTGCAATGACGTAGTTGCATTAAGCCAATCACAGAGCTTTGTCTGAAACGTTTGTCGGTGCTCAAGAAGACTAAGAAGAAATAAGCATTCAGCATTCTACAATTCTACCAATGACGAATAATACTAGACGAATTATGCCGTGTTCAAGTCAATGCAGTGTTGTGAAGCAGAGAGGAATGGAATAATTTGAGGGTCCGCCGGATGCGCGGCAAGGAGCGAGTACACTTTGATGTTATGCAAGTTGCTCCTTGCCGCGCACCCGCCTCACCAACCAGTTATTCTATCCCTTTCTGACTCACAACAAACGCCGATGTTATCCGTCTAGTTATGTTTTGTCTGAGGATTCTACTGACACGTGTTATTTATCTCTGTCTTATCTGTCTCTCTTTAAGCTAAGATGCAAGTACGTCATATTCATTTGGTTCGAATGTTTAAATATTTTTTATCATGCTTAATACAAGTTTTTTTAAAAAATAAAAAAATTGGGTATAATTATTTTATTACGTAGATTAATATATAAAAAATTCAAAAAAGTCTTGAAAGGCCCATTGCGGGCGAAAATTTAGCTTTCTGATTGGGTTGTGGAAATAATATTGTACTACTTTTATTTGAAATATTTTTCTCAAAAATAATTTAGGAGTGTTTATAATTTCCGTTCCAATTTTCACGTTACAAATATTTTTATAATTATTCCAGTATTCAAGCTTAAGGCAAATTTAAAACTTGAAACTAATAATTTACTCTAAATAATGTACAGCTTCACCTTGATGAGTAATCTTTAACGGATGAAGATATTTAGTAAGTGGTATGTTAATACTGCTAACAACATTTAATCTTAAGTTTATTGACGCGAGCTAGTTTAATATATGACATTATCATTCATCTATTTTGCTTAATATCTGTATTTATGTGTCATTTAACAACATTTACTCTGATTAAGGAATACTTTACTCATTTTTTAAACTGGAACATGAACTAATGAACTGCAAATATTTATAGAGTTTTTTTTACTATTTTTGCAATTTATTCCTTTGCTGATATCTTGGCAACAGAATAATCAACACTCGCCCGTCATGTAAGAAATTTATTTAGTTTTTTGAAGTGGAAGGATGTGGAAATTACTTTGAAAAGCAAGCGCAGGGACACTCCCTTACTTTTTATATTTTTTTAGATGAGTAGGCATAAACACAAACAAAATATATACAGACGTCTAATATTAAAATGGCAGTGCTTTTGTCATTGATATTTGTAGTTCTGGATAAGTCTGTATTGCAGCGCTACTGTCGATTTAGTTCATGAACAATGAATTAGGCTTTAGGGGCCTTTTACATCTCAGGGCCCTAAATTAAAATTGTCATCCCAACGGTAGATTTATTTATTATTAAAAAGTATGAAATTTGATTTTTCAATTACAAATCTAGAACATTATTTTAATTTTAGAGTGTATAAGACTTAGATTTGATAAAAACATCTTGAGATAAAAAATCTGGATGATCTCATCTCCTCTCTAATTACAGGTTGTAAAACATTAAAAAATCGGTCAAACGTCAGTTGTTTAAACGAGAAAAAAATGAGTTATGAAAAATGAGAGTTGTCGAAGGTGTCTTCTCTAGTTCTTGGCGTGAGAATTCTGGGAGTGTCCGCGCACATTAGACCTGAACCCACCGAAGTGGGCGGAGTTTCTTGCACATAACTCAACCCTTTTTAGCCACGGACATCAACATCTTCAGCGCATGATGTTATCTTACAAATCGAATTACCTGACCGCTACAAATTTAACTTGTTATGATTCACTACTTGTGATTTTTATCTTTTAATACATTACAAACTTCATCGGGAGATCTATGAGATATTTCAACATTTTAATTATGGATGTTTTTAGCGAAAGTTGAAACTTCTTTAATTGTATTTTCTAACTCATACAATTTGAGTTGTTGATGCAACGACATTTATCATTTATATTAAGAACTAAGCTAATATCTGGATTTTAAGAATTAACCTAAAATATTTGAAAATTTTCGGTGTTCGACGTTCTGAAAATAGTTAATCAGGAAATATTTAGATGCATAATTGCCATTCAGGAAAATTGTTAATCGGTAAATACGAGAAATTAGCAAACGGGAAAAAGGCAAATATTCGGCAAAAAGGAAATTCTGGAAAAAGGGATTCAAGAAATAATCATGTGGGAAAATTATAATTCAGGAAAACGGTCATTCCGAAAAAAATACATTCGAGAAAATGATTGAGAACGTGCGGTCGTAGTCACTTTTCTAAGTATTTAAAAACTAAGATAAAATGTAAATTTGTCCATCTTTTTAATTTAGTTTCAGAACAGAGCTGGGCAGTAGCTAGCTACTCTTGTAGCTTAGCTACTAGCTTAGTTATATTTACCTTAGCTGTAGCTGTAGCTTAGCTAACTGTGAAAAAATATAGCTGTAGCTTGTAGCTAGCTACTTTTTTTCTATTATCTTAAAAATAACAACTGAAGCTACTTTTAAAGCAACTTTTTGTAGCTTAAAGCTACTTTTTGTAGCTTAAAGCTACTTTTTATAGCTTAAAGCTACTTTTTAAGCAGAAGGTCAACAAAGTACGCATGCGTACAAGCTAAACCCACACAAAATAATTATTTGTTGCCGATTCTAACTGGCTCTAATACGCAAAAATACCCAGTAGGTGCCAGATGGTATTTGCTATTTTTGATATTTATGTACATAATAGTAAATTAACAGTCATTATAACAAAAGACTGATCATATGACAATGGCAAATTTAATTATTTCACAATAATTTAAAAAAGTAGCTTTAAAATTTAACAGCTACTTTAACGAAAGCTTTTAGCTGTAGCTTAGCTATATTTTACAAAATATAGCTTATAGCTGTAGCTTAGCTACTTTTTTAAAGAATAGCTGTAGCTGTAGCTTAGCTACTTTTTTTAAGTAGCTTGCGCAGCTCTGTTTCAGAATATATTAAGTCATTTTTGACACCTGTAATAAAAAATTGAATTAGCAGGTACTTGTTAAAAGATTATGCAACATTTATTTATGTAATTCTTACGAACAAAATATGTGTCACTTTTTAAAACGTTTTTGAAGCTCATTCAATTAACAAACTATTTTTCTCAGTGGCAATGTTTTGTTGAAACGATACGGAAATAAAAATACCGAAATACTTTATTTGATGACGGTAATAGGTTGTGTGGATGGGTTCACAAGATGCCGCCGTTAACGCGTGCAAGTTTTTATTTACGCCGCGCTAATTTCGCGGTAATCACCGCTTGAATGCTCGTCAACCGTGGGAAACTCTTAAAATATTTAACAACAAGGGCAAAACGAATTTTCACAATATTGCACTGATCTCAACATCTTACGATTTAGATTTTTATTTAGTTTTGTCGGACGTAGATTCCGGTGAATACTAAATTAGTTAGTTAACTTGTAATGAATGTACTTGTTTCCGTACGGATTCTGATTCTGAAAAATGTTTTCCGTGAGTTGCAGGTGTTTATGTAGATTTGCAAATGCACACCTGTACTGTATATAAATCACTGTCAAATTAAAAATGATACACTTACACGACGTCCTTGTGTAATGGACTAGTTTACATTTATATTACACATTACAGATCATTATTATTGATCATTACATTAAAATAAATAATTGGAAATGACTGCCGTGATTTATAACACTAGTTTTTATGATTGCGGATGTAAAATATTACGAAGAATTTTCTGTTTTTATCTACACTCTAAAAAAATGTTATAATTGGTTTGTCGCCATTTTGTTTCAAGATGGCGGAAAACTATATCCGAAGCTATGTCTGAAAAGGTGTGATTAACTTTTATAGGATTTGGTGAATTATTTTATCAATGCTATGATAAGGTGACAGATAACTTAACTGTCAGATAAGTATCAATAAATGACGGTTAATAATATTTGAACAATTTATTTATAAGTACTTCAAATCTTTAACTTTAAATTGTAAAAGACAGGATAAATTTGTATGAGCGGATATTTCAAAATGTCAATAAATAAATAAATATATCATAACGCTTTTTACTCGTTACTGGATGTGGCACTCTACCGTAGCAGGTCTCGGTAAGTGACATATTTATGCGCCTGAAGTACGGTTACCAGCCGTCAAATTACGGCCCCTAAAGATATTACTAGAGGGGGAGCCACATAGGTAATAAATTACTATAGGATGCGGGTACTCACGTGACACTGTGACGTTTTTGTGACGTAAAAACAGCTGTTCTAGTAAAGATCACTGCGCCACCTACAAAATGAACAATTTTTTTTGGGACGAGATTTGAAAAGAACCTGTTATTTTCAAATCTCGTCCCAAAAAATAGTTCATTTTGTAGGTGGCGCAGTGATCTTTTACTAGAACAGCTGTTTTTCGTCACAAAAACGTCACAGTGTCACGTGAGTGTCCGTATCCTATTCATAAAATTTATAAAATTCTTTCTTACCTTCCTTGAGTGCCGAGGCTCCCCAATCGATCATCTCTCGTACAATAATCTGGGGACTTGGTGACATAGATAAGATGATCCGGAGTAGGTGCATGACGGTGGTTGTGACCTAGTGCAGCAGGTTGTAGACGACGTCCAGCCACTTCAACAGCACTGGCGAAGCGTCGCTGTAGTCGTGCGCCTACCTCCGTCATGGGAGGTAACGCCCTCCAGCAGGTCTTGATGTTACAGGATCCTGAGACTCCGTGACATTTGCATTGGATGCTAAGGCTTTGTTCTATTAGCTGAAGAACATAAAAATTAATTAATCTGGATAGTGAAAAAAAATTGCAGTATAAATAAACAATATTTTATGCACAACAAAATAACATTTAATTATATGTTCAAAAAATAAAAATATGTTCATAGGTTATATGTCAAAATGACATTTTGTAAAATCAAGTATTCACAATAAACAAAAATTGTCATTCTATTTAAGTATCAATAGGAATATTTTTATGGCCCTAGAGCCAAAAAGAAGTGTTTAAGCCCGTTTATTAGTGCTAAAACACATGAATTTTGGCCCGGTGGTGCATAAATAGCATTTTTATCACAGTTGTAATGGTGATAAAAAATAATTTTGTCAATTTGTTTAATTTTAATTTGCATAAATTTTCTAAACAAGTGAATAAAATAAAGGATCCATGTAACGTAAACACTCCTAAAATAGCGTCCGTTTGCTATTAAAAAAGTTGAAATAATAGTGTCATATTCAAGTGGATATATATCTACTTACTCTTCTTCCAACGCGATTATTATGCAAATTCATCATAGCAATCTGCGCTTGTAGCCTCTTCTGCTTCCTCTCTTGCGGCGTTTCCACCGTCTTCACATCTCTCTTCCCTGTGTCTCCTCCAACTGCGCCCCCTTGTTCATTATTCGCCACCACGTGTTTTTCCGCGCTGTCAGTGAACTGCTTGGCGAAGTGCGAGGCCCACCGGACGTTGTCGCCGCAGCCACCCCACTTGAAGTCCTGTCGCGGGGGCTCCCGAGGGGGCACAGCGCATGTACATTGGTATAGGGCTCCGCTGGCACATGCTCGGGCCATGCTGTGGGTTAGTGATGCGGAGGATAGAGCGTAGATGTAAGCTTGTTCACGGGTACCTGGAGAGTTTGAAATTAGACTTGAATGATCAGTAAGAATGGGAACCTGGTTGAGTTTGGCATTGATCGCTTTTAGTATAAATATAGTAGAACCAAACGAATGTGAAAATCGGCGAAAATAGTGGTGCACGATTTTTTTAGTTACTGTCATGTTTGCTAGGTTAAATAAACAAACAGATAATTTATTTTCTTTGTACTTGTTGAGATTTTATGAGATTAAACGAAATACTACATCTTATTTGTTTATCTATACGTTGACAAGGAACGATATTGATTTAATTTTAAAGAAATAATCTCTTAGGGATCTGCTACATGGCGAAAATGTGAACAATTATCGAAAGTATTTTAGTCGCGATTAACTTTTTTAAAAATCACAAAAATTTGAAATAAATATAGAAATCTTCAACATTTTAATTTCGTTATTTCAAAAAAATAGAATAAATAAAAGGTTTCAGGAATCCAATATTTATTTTTTTAAATATTTATTAGTTCATCATCAGCAAATCTAAAATATATAATACAATAATAATAATATAAAACGAATAAATAATACAAAATGTCAAACAAACCTCAATAAATGTAAAAATAACATGAATAAAATATCATAAATAAAATAAAATATGTCAAAACATCAGAATAAGATACATATGAATAACAAAAATAGAAAATAAATGAAAAGACAAAAAACAAAAAATATAAACTAAAAATAACCAAATTAAATTTCTAAATTCCCCTAAAAAAATTTGAGCATATTTTAAATTATTATAGGTATCAGGTATATGTAAGGTTTCTAAAATTAATCTGTGAAATTTATTTTCCATAACATCAATAATTTTAGCTCCAGAGAAATCAAAAATGTGTCCAGTCTCCTGATGGTGACGAGTTTAATTTTTTAATTTATTCATGTTAAAACAGTTTATAACAAAATAAACTAATATTTTAGCATAATTTTAAAATGATCAGGATTTGTTTCTTAAAAGTGCAAGCGAATTAATAAAGATTTAAAATTTGTTTTATTTTTTTCTTCCGGAATAAAATATAGTTTTCTCCCAACGTTATTAACAATAGTAGAAAAAGCTCATTTTAGTCCCGTCGCTCTTAGCAATGGCACAGGAGGTTAAATTGTATTTTTTCTGTCACGATTTTGATGCCAAAGAAATCGACCTTCATTCCCGGTCATGAAAAAAAAATGTTAAAAAACAACACATTTTTACAAGAAATCTTGAAAGACTAAAATTTTCTGCAAGAATTGAAGTTTCCTCGGTGTTTACAAATTTCTCCCTCAGAAATAAATGCATTTAAGATTCAATTGAACGCTATCCGTGCGTGATGGCAAAACTATCTCCCGCAAAATCGCCAGTCAATTTCTCCGGACAATGCGTCGTCCGCCGGAGCAGAAAGTAAATGTAGTACGTGCACTGAGTTAGAAGCTCAGTGCATCGTGCACGGGAGTTCTTGTTGTTCCATCTTCGATCTTCCATCCCCGATCGAGAGGTTAAGATGCTTCATTGACTGCGCGGGTGTTATGGACACTTGAAGAATGTTAAATGAATGCGATTGTTCACTGTCAAATGCACTAGCTACCGCTTTTGTTTTTTGATTAGCTTGTTGATTGAGATTTTGAGATTCATTTCATTGATCGATGGAAATAAATTTATTATTATTATTATTATTTCATTCTCAAAAATATTGATAGAATCAATTGCATCAATAAATCTCATACAGCCCAATTCTTAAAAGAGTTTTAGCTAATACTGAATTTTGGTTTATTAAATTAAGTTAAAGTATATTCTGATAAGCGTTAAATAAACTCTAATGGGAACTGTGGATTTGAGAATCCGGGTTCGATACCCACAGCCGACAAAATTTTCACCACATTAAAATTACTCCTGTGGCCCATTTTCCACTAACATCTTCGGCGGTTGATAATCGCACTTCACGAGCATAAATATATCACTTATCGAGATCTACTATGGCAAAGTGCCACACCCAATAATGGACAAATGATGTGATGAACTATTTATTTAATTTTATATAATTATGTTATCAGTTGGTTTTCGATGATTTGGATTAACTTTTTAAAACCGGACAAACTTGTGACAATGATAGCGCTGAACCAATTTCATTGTTTCTCATTTTTACAAATGTTGCTATTTAAAAGTTTCACAAACTGAATCTATTACTGCATTTTAAAATACGTAATTAAATTATTCATCATGTTTAAATAGATGTCACTGTCAGAAATCATGTTATGTAAGCATGTCTTCAAATTAAACAGAAATCTATGTTTCTTACCTCTTGTGAGATCTGGAGGCAACTCGGGAGCTTTTCTGGCTGAAGAGCAATTCCAACGGCGGCTGGAGAACAGCATGGTGCAGGTATCGACTGCAGCGGTGGCGGCTGCGGTGACGTGAGGCATCGTCTCCAAAGATTCTTTGCATAGACGTGCTTGTCGACGACCTAGACCGAATCTGGAACGAGCTTGGCCGCATAATACTCGGGTGGTTAGAGATGTTACGTTCCATGGTAGTGATGAACGATGAAGGGCCCTAAAACGAACAAATAATAATATTTGAATCTACTGTTTATTATTGATATAAATCTTTATCAAGCACATCTCGGAAAGGGGATTAAACTGGAAAACAAAACAAAATATGTATATCTCGTGAAGAAAGTATTATTCTACCCTCAAGTGCTCTATATCCCTCGTCTTCTACTGAGGGAAATAAAATGGCACCTTCGGAAGAGTTGCCTCAGTTTCTTCTTTTGCTTAAGGGAATTTAAGTTTTAATTTTAAGTGACAGATAAACTACTTGATTATAAACAACTTCATTTGATATTTAACTTCAATTTGCTTTTATAAACATTAGACTCAAACATAATTCTCATCATCGGTAAGAAGTATTTTGGAGCAACTTTGTTGAGCAGTTAAGTTTTAATGTCGGGGCCGCGGTCAAGTCCATCAGTCGCCGCTCCTAATAATGGCATTGCTGTATAATTACACGGTGCGCGATGTGTTTTGTTCGGATCGCCACATCGTCTGTCTGTTCTTCGTGGCTCACACCTCCAGGGTTTCAGTTGGCCCTTGTTTATTGTACCTGAGATCCCACCCAATATGGCATGATACACTTACTTTGAGAATGGATTAAACCTTTTCAAATTGAATTTGCGAAACATTTGACTTGAAATTTCGTTGTATAAGTTGTTATTGTGCAATTAGGGTTTCTAGGGTTCATCGTGTATAGTTTCACTAGAGTATGAAAGTTGATGTTTAAATTATTACATAGTTGTGGTTTGTTTTTATAGGAACTAGAGGTCTGTTTCCAGATACCCAGTCCAATGTTGCATTTGAAAATTGCAGCAAAATATTAGCATGCCTAGCTTAAAATAGATGGGTCACTCCAGTACAGTTATAATCTCCGAATAACAACACAGGGATGTATTTAAAATTTTCACATCGTTAAGTATAATAATCAATAACTTTTTGGAACTGCTATCAAATTTAGTATAAAAGCTAAACTACTGTAATATAATTATCATATCCTAAGTTCTTGGGAAACTAATAACTTGTGACAAATATTTGAGTATTTTTCGTAAAATATTATTATTATCAGAACTTTCGTACTCTAGTGGAACTATATACTTTCGATGCTAGTTATGTAATATACGAGTACTAATAAACGACATTTTATTGCTTGTGTAAATTCTATACCGAAATATGTATTTCATATTGCGCCAAATTTTAAACTAAAAGAATTGCTGCGTGTAAAACGGGCTGCGTCCATAGTGCCATCTGCTATTTTCAAAGATAAAATGAATTATTTATTAAAAAAAAAATTCCAGAATGAATAATTAAAGGAGCCGCTAGATAAACAAATACTTTTACAGCTAAAAACGTAAATTTTACGACGCAATAAAAAATTAATTAATTAGCACTGCATATCTGATGTAAAATCCTCCCGTCGTAAAGTCATCGGTGCCCTACCTTCCCGGGTACATTCCCCGCCACTGGGAGACAATTCACAACGATTTACACCTCCGTTTGATTCTATATTACTTTTATGCTATCACACAAGCACACACGAAAGCAGCATAAGCTTTAAACACATGTAATAAAGTATGATAAATGAAGTACAAATATAAGGTTTTTTTCTTTCGGGATTTATATGTTGTTCTTAGAATTTATTGCGGCAAGTGTGAAAAGTTTACTTTTATTTTGAGGTTGTATTTTCTGGAAATTATTATCTGAGATTTTTACCATATGTTCAGAATTTATTTCTTCTTAAAAAGAACTTTGAAAGAATGCTACGTTGCTTTTTTCTTGAGAAATATTGAAAATATAAATAACAAAATTAGTTTGTAATTTCCTGAAGCTATATCTCAAAAACCAAACGAGATATGAAGATGCGCTCAACGGCATTGAATTTCCCAGTCTTTAATTAACTCATAAAACAATTTTCAGCAATTCTTATTTTTCAAAAAATTTTCACCAAATTTTTTTCATAAAATAGTTTTTGAACAATATCTCAAATATAAAAATAAATAAATAAATATATCATCACGCCTTCTACCCATTACTGGGTGTGGCACTCTGCTAAAGCAGATCTCGGTAAGTGATATATTTTGCGCGTGAAGTGCGGTTACCAGTCGTCAAATCACGGCCCCCAAACATGTTAGTGGTGGAGGAGCCACAGGGATAGCTTTTTCAAATTATGAAAATTTGTTGCCTGTGGGAATCGAACCAGGGACCTCAGGATCCACAGGCCGACTTCATACCACTGTGCTAACCATCCCATAATATCTCAAAAACTAGAAGAGATATGCATTTGGTGACTTTATCATTGGATTCAGTACGTTAAAATACATATGTATGTAAATTTTCATTGCAATATTCAGACGAGAACGAATTTTAGAACAAACAGTGTGAAATTGGCCTAAAATCGAAAAAATCAAAAAAAAATTAAAATTAGCTTATAGGTCAATTCGGATTCGAGAAATACAATGCCGTTGAGCGCAACTTCATATCTTGTTTAGTTTTTAAGATATAGACTCCGGAAAAGTAGATTTTTTCCTAAAGGCTATCGTACGTATCTCAAAAACTAAAAGAGATATGAAGAAACGCTGAAGGAATGTGTCGTTTTCTCTCAGATACTTTATATCCCTCAGCTTCCGCTCAGGAAATAAAACGGCGATATCTTCATGAAGAAATATCTCACTTTCTTCACATGATATACAAATAACTATCAAATTTCTATATGATCAGTTTAGTGATTCAGAAAATTCTGCATGAAAGCTTTAAAGAAAAATTAAATGAACGCTTTTAAAATTAAAATTGAATGGAAATATTAATTACGAGACAGACGACTTGCGCTCAATTTTTCTTATAATTAAATGTTCTTTATCTATTTCTGACAGCTGATAATCTCTACAAAAAGTTTTGCTTTTTAAAATATGTCAAAACTTTTTCGAGTATTCTTTCTTAAATCAGTTAAATCTCAGCAAAAACTAAAAACTCTTTCAAATTAAAGATCAATGGAAGTCTTACATGCAACTAGAATTATATAGCCTAGCAAAGGGATTTGAAACCCCTGCAGGGATGGAAGTTCATTCCTTTTTTCACAAGGATAATGAATGGCGCTCCCATCACTTATCAATTTATTAGTTTATTTTATTTATTTGTTATTAATTTATAAAAATCTGAAATGCAATATATCGTTTTTTATATTTATGAAAGTCTATTGGCAATTTACTTGTAAATTTAGTCAATTTTGAAATCATGACAATGGAACAATAAATGACGTTGTTTCCTTAAGAATATTAGTGGGCGGAGCTAATATTTTGACAGGAAAATATGGCGGAAGATTGTAGATAGTTCTAGTTGCTCTAAATTGTTCATCTTTCTTTACTAACATAAATAAATAAATAAATATATCATCACGCCTGCTACCCATTACTGGGTGTGGTATTCTGCCGAAGCAGATCTCGGTAAGTGATATATTTTGCGCGTGAAGTGCGGTTTCCAGTCGTCAAATCACGGTCCCAAAGATGTTAGTGTTGAAGGAGCCACAGGGGTAGTTTTTGAAATTATGAAAATTGTTTGTCGCCTGTGGGAATCGAACCAGGGTTCTCAGGATCCACAGGCCGACTTCATACCACTGAGCTAGCCACCCCATATAATTTTTATAAATAAATAAAATAAATATATCATCACGCCTTCTACCCATTACTGGGTGTGGCACTCTGCTAAAGCAGATCTCGGTAAGTGATATATTTTGCGCGTGAAGTGCGTTTACCAGTCGTCAAATCACGGCCCCCAAACATGTTAGTGGTGGAGGAGCCACAGGGATAGCTTTTTCAAATTATGAAAATTTGTCGCCTGTGGGAATCGAACCAGGGACCTCAGAATCCACAGGCCGACTTCATACCACTGAGCTAGCCACCCCATATAATTTTTATAATAACTATAATATATAATATAATAATAAATAAATAAATATAACAATAAAAAATACAAAATTTATAGCCTCAAAATACAATAAATTGTATATATTTGTCAACAGAAAGATACTAATAATATGTACGAATAAAAAGTTGTTATTTTAAATCAAATTCACAAGAATATTTTGTAACCGAGAATGTTCGTGCGATGTTTGCGATTAAGTTCTTCAAATCTTTTTTCCTGGGTATATACTGAACTCATCTTCGTATCTCTGGTTTTTTTCATTAATCAAATGTCCTTAATCCGTGCCTGGCATCTAATAATCCTCGAAGAATTCTCTCAAATCAGCACATGAACTAACAGTAACTCGTCTACTTTCTTACAAAATCCAACATCGGCATCACGCGAATTTCGCATTACGTGTTAGCCACTGTAATTACCCGCCGCCGCCGACGCTGCCGCCGCCGTCGATGGTCGAATGTTTGGTCGCCGTCCCCGCCTAGTTGATCCGCGATCATGTTTTTGATAATATTGAAATGTAGCCATGCTACACCAGGTAATATAGGCCGTTAGTTTTAATGGGACTTTAAGTGATCTCGGTGAGGTTTTATTAGGAGCGAATTTCTGTGATTTACTGCTGCGTTTTTTAGTTTTCTTTTATTTGGTTGTTCTAAGAAATGCTGTAAATGTGAGTAATTAGGTATAAAATGCGGTTTATTTTTAGAGCGCGCTTGTTTGATTGCGAAACGACTTTTTGATATGATCTAATTATAAAGTTACTTTAAAAACTTTTATTATTTTTGCATGCAACTTTTTAAGATTGGCAACATTAAAAATTATAGATATACATATGCATATTCATTTATTGAAATGTAGGAAGCAAAGTTAAATTTCTATTTGTAATAAATATTTCATATCAGCTGGCAAATTACAAATAATTATTCACAGGAATTTACTATCTTTCGTTTGTTGATTGATAACAAATTTGCGACAAAAGAAAAATTGGTAAATATATAATTCATCATAATTCGTTCACCTACCTTAATTTGTTCTTCAAAATTGATAACAAGTGTAATAAACAAAAACATTTGCTAAATTTATTGAAGAAATATTCGACGTTAAAGTACAAACAAAAAATTTGAAATATGCTGCACAAAAATTTCATTAAACACAACATCACGTGTGTCGCATGTCCCATCAAATGGGGTAGCACTTTACACGAAACCTATTATTCACCAAACATTTCTATCTTATCAACCAAATTCGCTTCTTCCACATTCATAATTCCTTTCTTACAAACTTCTTTATTTTTCCTACCTTTATTCATATCCATCCATTAATTCCTCCTTCATCCAAATTCATCATTCCTTTCACAAACTGTAGTAAAAATGCTATTTTTTGGTCTTAAGACAAATAATGGGGTAATGGTTCAGTGGTATCAAGTCGGCCTGTGGACCCTAAGAACCCTGGTTCGATCTCCAGAGCCGACAAACATTTTCATCAATTTAAAATTACCCCTGTGGCTCCCCCACCACTAACATCTTTGGGGACCGTGAGTTGACAGCTAGTAACCGCACTTCACGCGCATAAATATATCACTTACCGAGATTTGCTTCGGCAGAGTGCCATACTCAGTAATGGGTAATAGGCGTGATGATATATTTATTTTATTTATTTACTTTCACAAAAGCTTGCTTATTTCATCATATTCATACATTTATTCTTTATCTTTCACCATCAATTTCTCTAAAATAAAATTAACTGAACATCAATTAATTACATTCATTTTGCAGTTAATGTCCAATAAATATACCTAACCCTGTTACACTACATTCGCTTTATCCGTATTCAATTCATTTCATACAATTTCGTTTATTCCTCGAAGCTTCATTCGGTTCCATTCATTTATTCCTCATTCATTCTCTCGATCTCAATTTCATCAACAGACATTTTAAGATCTTTACCGGAACTTTTGAAACAAATGCTAAACATTTATTCATTACATTCATCCTACATTCAAACATTCCTGTTTTGTTACACCAAATTTTATCCATATTCCCAACTTCTTTCACCAAAGCTATTTTATTCCTCTTATCTACAATTATATTCATTCATTTACTCCTCGCTCTCACAATTTTTCACCCTCAATTTCACCATAAACATTTTAAGATCCTTTCACGAACCCTGAAAACATTTGCTGAACATTAATTCATTAAATTCATCCTGATTAATCTGCACCAAACATTCCTACTATATAGCACCACATTTGCTTCATCTACATTCATAATTATTTTTATACAATCGTGGTTATTCTTTTCACCATCATCCATCCATTTATTCCTCAGTCATCCAAATAATCTTTCACTCTTAATTTGATTAAAACACATTAAAATCCTTGCTGGGAAATAAGAAAGTAGAAATAGGAAAAGAAAGGGGGAGACAATATAAAAAAAGAAAAAGATGGCAAAGAATAGGAATGAATGGATAAAAACTTAATTTCAGAGAAAGAAAATCCGATACCCAACTTGGGTATAAGAATTATTGAGAAAAAGAAAAGTAAGATCCTTGCGCGCCCCCTTGAAACATTCTCATTTATTAAATTCACTCAGTCGCACCAATCTTCATCTACATTCATAATTTTTTCATACAAGCTCGTTTAGTCCTCTCTCCTTCAATCATATCCATCCATTCGTTCACGCAATCTCTCACCCTCAATATCACCAACATATGTATTAAAACTTTTGCTGAAAATTAGTAAAATATTAGTGTAAAGTAATAAATAGTAACTTACAGCCATCGGATCGCACTAGAATTGTCCACAAGTAACAGAACAACACACAGTAATTTAACCCCTACAATAATTTTAACTTCCATGTCACTAAATGTCACATTTTGTCACAAATTCTACATTCTGTTATCCACATCAGAGTTGGCCGCGGACGGAGCGCGCTAGTGTTTTGTTTCTCCGCGATGCGCGACTGTTTCTGGTGAGGTATCAACGGCGACTGCGATGTGCCATGTCTTGTATATGTGTGTGTGTAGTTGTGTGAGATCGGTTTTTGTTTTTCGGCTCTCGAAGGGTTTTTTTGGGATTGGGATTTTTGCCCGTGGCCTCGCGTGACCTACCCTGTTATTAAGAAATAGTTTATAGTTTAGGGGGAATTTTGAAATGTGTAGTTTTTAAAGTTTAGTGCGTGATTAAGATAATCGTTCGTAAACTCGTAATTTCACGACGAAAAAAATGTAATTATTGTGGAGTTTCTACATTTTTGGAATATTTCAATTTTTTTACGTTTAAATAATTTTATAGCAAAACCGATCGCTATTGTCTCAAATTGCTCTTTTTTGTTTCTACATTCAAAGCAATAAATATATAAATTAATATTTCTAAAAAGTAGTAATAAAAAACATGCTGGTAACCGCACTTCACACGCATAAATATATCACATACCGAGATCTGCTTCGGCAAAGTGCCACACCCAGTGA
This sequence comes from Pterostichus madidus, assembly GCA_911728475.2. Lineage (NCBI taxonomy): Eukaryota > Metazoa > Arthropoda > Insecta > Coleoptera > Carabidae > Pterostichus > Pterostichus madidus. Next base: position 2,377,103 of record OU452313.1, on the reverse strand, counting down.
TGGGTAAAAGGCGTGATGAAATATTTATTTATTTAATTTAAAAAAACATGTTTTCACAACTGAAATGACAGTTAATAAAATATTAAATCTGTCAACCTTTTCTTGTTTACTGCGTTACCTACGTTACTTAACTATTATATATACTTTTTAGTGCAGTGGTTTTTAAACTTTTCGGAGTTATGATCCCCTTTGTGGCAAAGATCACAAATCAAATCTTTCACGATCTCGTTACTTTTAAAAAATAAAAATAAATAAATATATAATCAAGATGTTAGTAGCGAGGGAGCCACAGGAGTAGTTTTAATATGGAGACAATTGTTTGTCAGCTGTAGGAATCGAACCCTGGTTCTCAAATTCACAGGCCGACTGAGTCATCTACCACATACTTACTTATAAACGGTCAAAAATTTATTTACCGATTTGATATATGAATAAAAGAAGCATTTGTTATAATAGTTTCTTAGGAATTTTGATTTCTTTAAATATCTAAGTAGCATCGGGCGACCCCTTTCAAATCTCTTTGCGACACTCGAGGGTCGCGACCCACATTTTGAAAACCACTGTTATAGATAGATAATTAAATTTGAATTTAGTTCACATTTTACCCGTAGATCATTTCCGCTTGATTTAACTGTATTTACTTTCGATCTTTATGTAATGATTTGTGAAAAATAAAATAATAGTTTTCTTTGTAACTTTTATTTTAAAGAATTAAAATACATAAAACATCTTCATATTTATAATTATTGTTGTACATAATAATACATATTAAAAGTGAAATATTTACAAATATAATTTGTACTTTACAATACTTCATACAAAAATATAAAATAAAATCAACAATTGAAATAATTTAATGTATTAAATATCAATAATAACAAAAACTTCAGCTTTGTTCTGTTCAGGATAATTTAAAACCTGCATTGCAGAATAAGTAATAGCTTTAACTTCTGTTCCTTGAGGATGTTTTCCTAACGTAAATTCTTCTCCGTAACAAACGCAAGAAACTTTCAGTTCTTCTCCTTCAGTTACAAACTCCGTTATTTCTAATTTTCTAGCAATTAAATATGGTTCAGCACTAAATAAAAATAATAGTTCATCTAAGAAATGAAAAAGTAGATTTTGCAGGTCATCTGCAGTTGCTTCAATTGTAGCAGTTTGTTTTATTTCAACTGAGTCGATTTCTGTCATGTATCCGAACATTGCCATTCCACATTGTTCGAACGCTTCTTTTAAATTGGCGCCCCACGAATGTAACCTAAACAGAAAATAAATTTTATTGTTTTTAATAATAGTTTAATAATTGTTGTTACTTACTGTACATCTGCAGTGTGGTCCAGATCTAAAGACAATTGGAATAATAGGATTAGTAAAATTATTGCACAATAATAAGTAATTTTTAACAATTTTTCCTGGTAGTTTTATTAAAATTTATGAACTTACATTCGTATTTAACAGGCGGAATTTTCAGTTGTTCTTCTGTAAATTCTTCCATTGTTGTTAATTGTTGGTTATTATGCTGGTTTCTGTAAGAATTTTGACAAAAGCGGCATGCAAGTGACAGGATACTAAGGTCAGGTTAGAATGCTCAAGCGCTCTGTTTCCAAGGTCTAAAATTTTAGATCTAAAATATTTAACTGGTTAAAGATTATTTGGGTCCATTTAAAAATCAGAAAAACTGTGATGAAATAAAATGAAAATGTTAACTGTAATTTTTTATAATTTTGTTTCTGAAAATTTTCTACAAATTCAACATTAAATACATAAAAATAAAAGTCGAAATTTGAAAGAGACTGCAAGAGACAGAATAGATAAGAAGTGATTTCTTTTCATAATACGACCCCATATGTCAATGTTTAAGAATTATGGCCCAAAACACAAGTCTCCCGAAATGCTCTTTATTGTCAAACTGTACTATTAACAACATTAATCAGGACTAGTTTGAAATTTTTATTTTATCGTTTTGTTTTCAATATTATAATATTAATTTTCACTAATAAAAAACTCATTTATTAACTCTTAAAATCAATGTTCAAAGGGACTTGTATGTATTAGCTCATTTGTTTATTTAGTGATGACTTAATTCCTAATCCGATCTTTATACAAAGAACGTTTCCAAATAAAATACAGCCCGATGGTCGGTTGAACCGTCTGGCAAAACATTCATTAGTTCCAACTTGCGTTCGTTTTCGTTTTTATGGTTCCATCAGTGGTTCAACCACCATCGTCGTATGGGTATAGTGTGTTTGGCATTTGCGACAAATATCTGACTCCTGATGTGCGTTTGTTTCTGGTTTGTTTTGGTTACCTAGCAACGAAATGTTTTGGTGTTTAGTGCACGGCCGACGAGAAAACAGAATCACAAATCGGCCGTGCACGCTGTGAGCGGCCATCTTTGATTTCAAACTCACAGAATAAAAATATAATTAGGTAAATTAGTACCACTCTTTCTTTACAGACCGACACACAATCGGACATGTAGTATAATAATCTATATAATATATCAATAAATTCATGTTATAAACCTCTGTTGCTTCAACTTCCTCCTTACCTATGTACAATTGAACAATAACGTAAAAAAAGAACTGGACTGCTCCAGTTTATTTCAATATCCTTATGTCCTTATTAACTAGAGCCTTATATACATAAACAACAATTATATTATCCTTTATATCTCTCGCACTGTCACACGCACGCATTCGCACTCGCTCGTTGACAATCGCTCGCGACAATCACCGCCAACTGGTGGTGAGAGATGACAAATGACAGAACTGAGAGTGAAATTGGTGAAATGATGTTCGGTTCGGTTTGTGTTTGGTCATCGCTGTACTGTACGGAAACGAAATCTGTCATTCTTTCATTCGCAAGTCAGTCACAGTCGCCATCGTACTCATCTCGATGCAGTTCCGATAATGGATAATAACAATGATGCATTTCTAGCAACAATAGAGTTATCTGTGTATAACAACAATTAAATACAACAATGCGAAGCTGTGCCTACATACCTATAGAGTACAGTGAACAATAAATTTTATTTATTCATTTTTTGTTATCATAATAAAGTTAATCTACTAAATTTTGTAACTATTCAAATTCATGTACTTACAAATGTTGAAAACAATTATAATGATACAATATATCATTGCATTGCATTGTTCAAGGCATTACAATATACTTTATTGAGCTAGTCTATGTTCCTAAGTCTATGAAATTTGGCCGATTTTCGGGCTATTTTGCAAAACGAACTACGAGTAGGTATATTCAATGTGTTGTGCTGTAGTTGTAGTGTACACGACGAGGCAGTCATTAAGTTTTTCATGTCTTTACCTCACCTGGAATTAAAACCAGTTAAATAGAATAACGAATAAGTAATCTGTTCCTGTAAGGGACAGTTTTAGTTAGGGTTGCCAACCGTCCTTTTTTAAAAAGGACAATCCTTCTTCGCACCTTTTTTCCTTGTCATTTTTTAAATTGAAAAAGGACATCATTTGTCTGTGCTAGTTAATATTTAAAAATTTGTAAAAATCAGTTTTGTACAATGATTAAATTTTGATATTTGATATATTGGTTACAAAGTAGTTTATTTTCGAAATATATTACAAATGTTTCTGCTCCTGCAACCAGACTTACAATACTGAATAGCGGCCGAAAACTGAATAAGGAGTAAATTTCTGCGGAGTACTTCACTTATTTCAACAATTTTTTACTTGGAAATATTTGAGAAGTAATTGATAGTAAGGCAATCCTCATTTCATAAATTGCACTTAACCATTATTACTATTTAAAAAATTTCGATAAAGATATAGTAATGGAAAATTTACTTAATGGTATAGTTAAAATTTGATCATATTTGTGAAATGTTAGGTTAAGAATTTGTAGAAATAAATATAGTTTTGAATCAGGGTAAAATGAGTGAGCTTAGTGATTGCCTCCGTGTGGGTAAGAGAGTGGGTATATCTGAAATTTGAAGAAAAAAGGAAAATCATGACAAATGATCGAATGACAATAGCCTGAAAGGTTCCGTGATGTTTTATCACAGTAATGGACATTTTCCGTTAAATTTCAGATATAAACATCGAGTAAAACAATATGTATGTACACAAGTTTTGGTCATAAGTTTCGCTTGAGTCTCTAATATCGCAAGAACAACAGATGCGTAAGTGGTGTCACTATTACTAGTTTACAAAATAGCCTTTTTTGTACTAACACAACTGTTCATAAGTTCCAATGGCTGGAATTGTATTCGCCGCAAGTGAAAATTACCAAAGTCAGATATTTGCGCAGTTACAGATTTCATTTCATTTGCGAGTTTCACCATTTTCAACCGGTGATGTCTTGGAAATAGTTTTAATTGGAAACGTTTCTACTTTTGTTGAATTAAAAAAATAACATGTGCGCAAGAATGGCCCTCTCTCAGCAGCGGGTGTTCGGGTCAGATCAGTTTCTGTGCCGTTCATCGCGTTTTGTTCAAGGCCCTACTGTAATACACTAAAATTCTATAAAAATAAAAATGACAGCTACACCAATCGGAGCATGAGGCTCCGTGTAGCAAAACGACTTACTATATCTAAAAATATAGGTGTCAATTATCTATAAACAACTTGTATTGCGCGTTAAGGCTAGGCTGAATTCAAGTGCCCTAATCAGTAGTGGCGTGGGCCTTCATTTGTTCGTTCTTTGAGGTTATGTTCGTGTTTCGGTGGCGAATTGTGCTTAGTGACAGCTCGTGATCGTGGCTATATACACGTGTCGACTGCTCATTGGCAACGGAAACGAACGCGAACGCGCACGCGATCTGCGATGCTATTTTCTTTGTTTACTAGGCCGTCATCTTCCGTCTTTTCCTTGCGCGTGAACTAGGTGACGTGAGGTGAATCGAGGAGGTGTTGTGTACGTAACAATTTGTGTTTGCACATTTTACTCACAGATATTTCATTCATTTGTTGAATTAACATCACAGGATACCTTCAATTTCAATTAAACTTCATTCAGAACCACATTGATACATTTTAATTAGAAAAAAATTCAACCAAATTTGGACAATTTTGTTATATTATGTTATCAATATAAATAATAATCTATTCCATGTATTATTATGACAAGTACCGAGACTTTAGTAATTTGAAGTTATAAGTATGCAAATTAACAGTTTTTAAAATTATAATTGAAATTAATTAAAATGAAACTTTAGGCCTGGGGTTGTTATTCTAGTGTTGGATAATAAACAAGATGGCTGACACCACATAATACACATTTTGTGATTTTAATGCTACAATTTATTTTTTATAGCGTTAAATTATAGATTTTTTGTTAAACAGTAATTGTACAATTAAAATTATTATGGATTCAATTTTGATAGGTCCGGGCCTAGTGTAGATATTCAACTTTGATGTTAATTTATCAAATACTTTAATATCTATATATTTAAGTTTTATTTAAGACTTTCAACATCCAAATTTAATGTACCAATTTAAAATGAAAGGTTATTTATCATCATTTAGTAATTTTATTGGAAAAAACAAATAAAATAGAAGATGTAAGTGTGAGCATATTTGAGCAATATAGATTGTGCCAATTTGAATGTAATAATTCGTGTGTGTAAAGTAGTGCCACACGCATGGATCCCAAACAAAATCCGAAATAATATGAAATCGTGTGTCGTCCGATGTCGATTTACATACAAGAGTGGTAACAGCAGGATGTGTGAATGTGTAATGTATTTAGTTCGTGGAAAACCCGCTGCTGTGAGCGCCACCAAGTCGCTCGCGAATGCAGAGACCTCTACCGAACACAGCTAGGAACCACGGACCCAAGAGTCTGTGGCCGTTTCTATTTTCATTTCATCTACGTAGAGTCGATCCCAATATATATTATATATTACAATATTTTATAATATATATATTTTTTGATTTCTGTACTAAAACATACGCACACAAACATTTTTTTCACAAATTTTCTTAATAATACATTTGCGAATCAGACGCGTTAACGTTACTAAACAAATAATAACAAATGTATGAATTGTTCTCTAAGTAGTTCACATTATTCTTACTTAACTGGGCTCCACATATAGGGAAGTGTTTATGCGTATTGAATTTATACAATTTGAGTTTATAAAACGTTTGACGAGACAAGACGAGATCTTATCAAATACTTTATATTTACATACGACATTGGCAATTACTTCCCTATATGATCAAATTATCAGTGTAAAAACCAAAGAATACTGGACCATTTTTACAATTGTAAAGTTTATTTCTTATCTTACGAGTACAATACAAATTAACAATCATTTGTCGAGCTTACAACCACAGCTATACCGCATCACTTTCAATTCAGTTAACAAACTGTATTTTGCACACAAAAAACGCACCATTTTCAAACATTTCAAACTATAAATGCTACGTCGATAAAACAGTGTACACACAAACAAAACTTCATTGAATTATCTTTAATTTGTTATTTGTTTGAAAATAAGTCACATTTCTATGCTCTACTGCATTCCAATCCACCTGTATCATTATCTGTAATCGATCGATAGATTAAAAACAACGTTGTCTAGTTTATGATTACTACAATTTCGGTATTCTGTAACCTTGGTATGTTTATGTTATTTTCACACATTCTGCTTACTACATTCCTATACTCTGTTTTTTAACCAGGAGGAGTAATTTAAATTTTAACCGCTAAAACTGACGCTTCTGGTTGGCTAATGCTTCGTCCAGTTTACACTATACATAGATTTTATTAGAGCTGTCATAAGTTTTGAGGTTATCTGTTTTCTTGTTGGTTTTTGCATTTCTGTGACATTAAGATAAATCAGTTCTTTTAAGAACTAATAATATACGGAGTGATAAATTAGAGTTTATAATGTCATTTGTATTTTAAAATAAATTCCATAAGACTTAATCAGTGCAGAAGTGTAAGAAATTTTTGTATTTCGCGCCAACAAATATCTAGTAACTTTCTATAGTGTAAATCTGACTTATGCATTTACTCCTCCTGGTTAAAAAACAGACTATAGTTGTTATTATAAAAAAGAATCTAATGACAGCTCATCGACAACTTCTTAAAAAGTATGGTTAGAAAGTATTATTTTTTTCCTTCAACTTCATACATGAACAAAATACATAAAAATAAAATATAAATAACAGAATAAATGATTTTTGTCACAGAATATCTAAATGGTGGTAATTGCAATTAATTCATCGATCGGTAACAGATAATGATCGAATAATAGAATAATATTCACAACAATTTTGTTCAATTTAGTTTGTCGCAAATCTATGGCAATGTGCAAAATTTAGATTCCAGTTAGCTGTATCGCAAAACCCATAACTTTCGCAGTGCAGCAACCATCTGGTTGCAAACATGTTAAAATCGAAAAGAAACAATTTGTTCGTCATCTTTAAACATTTCACAAAGAACATTACATTAGCTTAAAAATTAAACAATATAGTCAACATTTCTTATAGATAATAAATCACAGCTTTAACGAAATGGTCCAGTATGTGGTATAGTGTGAAAATGACTTATGGCTGTGTATATATGGCTTCTCCCGAAAATTTAAAGCAATAATACGGATGGACCAATCTAACATGACCCCTGTGTGGTTTATTTTTTGCACGTAACATAAATACAGGATGATCATAAGGAATTGTTATAGTTGGCAATACAATTCCAGAGATCTTTTTATTCCACAGTTGGCACAACGTCAGATAAAGGCGGAAATGCTATTTGACATTTCTAATAAATACAATTAGGTTATGTCAGGAATCTGACAGCTAATAGAATTTTGATTTTTTAAGTAATAGAAATACGTTAGAAATAAATGTAATAATAATTGTACTCAAATTTAAATTTTAAATGTCACTGTCGACAACAGGAAATGAATTTACGTATCAGGCTTACCAATTTCAAATAGTTTTTTTTATTGCCAACTGTAACAATTGCTTTTGATCACACTGTATTATGTATACTTACTTTATTTTGTTATATGGGATTTAAAATTAATAAATTGACAATTGAATGACAGTTAATAAACCAGTTTTAGTTGGGTGAATTTTACATTTTCTTTAGAGGGATAAATAGGTCGTGGATCACATTCGATTGGTCCATCTATACAGTAATCTACAAAGTTCGTTAATGTATTATGAATGTATAAACTATTCTAAAAATTATGTCTCTTCAAGTATACCATTTTTCAATTATTTTTTTTGTTATGAAATTTTTCTTTCTTTCTTCCATTCCGTGCTTATATTAACGAACAATGTGTTTATAATTTAATACCCTGTATAAATGATTTACATAGACAACGATATACTCGTAAGTAGAATTAGAATTCTAGATTGTTTTTTGAAAATATAAATAGGTTAGTATGTAAAGTTATAATACTTTGATTAGTCGATTTTACAAACGCATATATACACAGTCACTAGGGGGTTTAGTTGCTGCTGTTGGCAGCTCTGCTTGCAACTTAATCAGGGGTACCACTCTCAATACGCATATTTTATTCACTATACAAATGAGAGCCTCAGCACAACTTTGTTATTTGTCCCAAAATGACAGCTGTCAAAATAGTGTTTGTTGTGTACAAAAATCTTATTCCATTAAGTCATATTTTGCAATATACACTTGGCAACTAGCTCTATACTGCCATCTTGTGCCCCTATTCATAACAATTCGTTAACATTAATGTTTCATTACCAAGACAAACAATTACAAATCACTCTATACAAGAATATAGAGACCTGTCAAAATTTAACGACACGTTAACTAAACGATTCATTAAATACTTTTATGAATACGGGCATTAGTCAAGTTTTATGCCAATGCTCTCATTATGTTGCAAATTTTATTGTACATTTGGCATCATATATTTTTCGCTGTTAGATTAAAATCGATTAATTGATGTAAATTAATCAAAATCGATCATTATTTTAATGACTATGTCACATTGCATTCAAACGATCAAGACATACGACTAAAATTGAATTGTTAACTTAAAATTGTCTCTATTCAACAATGTAAAACTACGAAAGCCTTTCTAAATATGCGTCAAAATAAATACAAAACTTAATTTTCAGGTTGGTAACACGACTGAGCATCGAACGCTATCGATCGGCCGGTTTGATTTTAACCCGATCTCGATCAGCTCGATCTTAATTGTCCAATTTGACAGTTGCTTTAAACGGTTCTAAATCATTTTAGTAGCAATAAAATTGGTTTTATGTTTGTAAAATAATTTAGAAATGTTTGACAGAAGAAAATATACGATGACAAATGTTAATCTTGTGTTTTTTGTAGATATACGTAGAGAGAGCAGTGAGCATTGTGTAACCAGGGTGTTAGAGAGAGTAGGGCAGAAATACAATTGATTAAATTGAAACGTAAATTGATTGAGTGAGAGTGAGGTCCTATAAAACGTGGTAGTGTATCGTATAGAAAAGATGATCCTCAGAGTGGGTATGGGTGGTAAGTAGCGAAGGTCGAAGGTCGAAAGTCGAAGAGGTGAGTATGTGTGGTGTTGTGTAGTGGTTGCTCTTGATATGAAGAAGTTGTGCCTGGAATCAGTGAACGAACACCGCTGTGGAGCGCAGTGCTGCACCCATCTGCAGAATCGGAATCGGTCGCATCGCACATCAAACAGATCGGAAAGAAACCAACGAAGATGGCAGTCAGAAGGAGTGTTGTGTTGCACTGATACAAACGAAAGTCGTGGTGTTCTGCAGCTAATTGCAAATCTTGTTTCTGTTAACTGCTACTATATTCAGTTCGTACTCTACATTTCCAATGACTACGTAGATCTCACATTTAACAATATTTTTTTAAAATTTTCTCGCTCTGCATTATACGTCTAAATTGCCATATGTTTTGTTTGTCACTAACAATAAAAATCGCGAAACCAATATTGTCGAAAACCCAATGGCCTAGAGAGTGACTGCGATGGCTGGTTGTCCAGTATATAAACAAACCCAAATCTCAAATCCGAATGAGGCATCCGAACCTGAACTACTTCAATCAATCAATCATCTTTATCATATCGTCATATTGCTAAAAAATATTGCAACAAACAAACAAACAGAACAAAACAATGTTACAAACATGGATTGGATATCATTCGTATCCCATCTTCATCGTCGTATCTCGCTAACAAATAACAATCTATTATATTATAATTTGATAACACTTGTTTGTATGTATATACTTCGCAACAGCCAAGGGAGCATTGTGGTGTGCGCAATTATCTTTCTCATTCCATTCCGCACCACCTCTGCCAACACCTTAGACATCCACATATCAGGCACTGACGATTTACAGAAGTCCAACAATCTTATTTCTCACCTGACAAACTTTCACAAATTACTTCACACAAAAATAATTTAGGAACGTTTGACAGGATTTATTTAGCACCACTTCTGGGTTACTTTAGATCAAAATACTTCAAATAAAAGGAGAATTTAATTTCCTTTCAATTGAAGCATTTTATTCTAAAGTAATTTTGAATCATTTGGCAAAAATAATATTAGCTTCAAGATTCATTTAGCATCATATATTTTCTAATGTCAAGCGTGTCTAAATTATTAAAAGATAAATGTTTTAAATATGAGATAAGTAGAAGTAAATCATCTAGGTACCACATAATTTGAAGCATTGTTCTTTAAAATAATTTAGTGACAATGAAAAATATACAACTTGTTTTTAATATACCTTATAATGAAAGTAACACTATGGGGGTTTATTCAATCAATGGTATACCATATTCAGCGTACATACTCTTGACTACATAACTCGATAATCGGTGGCGGATCTACCACTATATTAGGGAAATTACTAGTTTCATGCTCTGCCTAAAATTAAATTAAATATCCACGTACTTTGAAATAACACTATTATTATCATAACTAAGCTAACATAGCTTTAGAAAATTAGTTTCCCTATATTATAAAGCAGTCTGAAATACTTTATATTAGTATTTTATATTTTTAGAAAAAACTAGACAGCTTTAGATGTATTCAAAATTTTTGAGGTTATCTTTTAGCATGCATTGTAAAAGTCTATTATTTCTAAGTTAAATACGATTTTCTAGCAAAAAGTATTCACTTCACACTTAGTAAAAACATAAATTAATGTTTGTCAGTGTAAAATTTTGATGCATTTCACAAACTAAAAAGGTTTTTGACTAACTTTATTATTTTGCTTTAATGAAATAGTTTATGCTTTTAGACTGCTGACATATTTAGATTCAGGCCTTAGGGAGGTTAGGTCCGCCGTAATCGATTATATTAGTTATATTAACAGTACTATTTCCTACGAGAAAACAACCAGGATAATCCTATTCACGTCTTGGTCAAGATGTCCAATATAACTAAAAAAAAATCGTAATTTAATGAGAAATTGTGCAGGATGTATCTTGATTCTGATTGGCGGACAATAACGTCAAAATACATACATAGAATAATAAACTTGTGAGATTGACAAAGTTAAATAAAATATATTGTTTCGCATTTTTATAAGTGTTAGTAGATGATATTTAAAAGTGTCATAAAATGAATCTAGTTATAGAACATTTTAGATCTAATTAAAATGTACGCCATGTTTATTTGGGGCACAATTAGCACCAGCACTATAACAAGTTTTGTATGTTTTAAATTTATAAGATAATGATTAATTTTGAATTAATAACATTTTATTTTGAACTTCCATTATCTTTATTATATTTTATTTTATAAGAAAAACAAAATATAATAAAAATAATAGAAGTTCAAAATAAAGTGTTATTAATTCAAGTTTTGTATGCTTTGTGAACATATCTTCATGTTGACATTTTGGTCAGCCAATCGGAATGAAGATCAAATACGTCCTGTAATCTCTCATTGTATGGGCTATAGATAAAATGCCGCAGAAATAGTTTCTGGTTATAGAGTGAGTAGAATTTTTATATATATACACTTTTGCTTTGAATTTAGAGGGCCCCAAATAGAATATATTTAAAAATTATGGCATTACTGCTATTAGATTTAAATTTATGGACTGTCTGTTTTTATATTTATTAATTTATAAAATCTGAAAGAATGAAAACTTATCAATCCAATCTAGTATGATTTAAATATATATTGAATTATAATATATTATTATGGAACAGTATATTTAATGACAGTTTGCACCAATGGAACGTAAATTTTAAGTTTGACATAAACTGACAATATCGCATCGAATGTTTGACAGCGATATAAATGTCATGTGATATTTTACTTCGATTTGCTTTTTCATTGGTGCAAACGAACATAAGAAATTTGTTTTTAAATTTATAATAAGGGATCAATAATATTTTGTCCAGTGGGGCCCGCAAAATAAAGGAACGAAACTGACAGTTCTGATTTATTACAATGATTGAAAAATTTAGGCTTTAGGATCCAATAGAATAGATTTATTCTTTTTTATTTGGGCGTTTCGATGGATTATACCATCATCATCATCAGCTACCTTTAATTAAAAAAATGTAAAGGAAACTAATGATGATGGTATAATCCATCGAAACGTCCAAATAGAAAGGAATCTTAAAGCCTAAATTTTCCAAGTACAATTAATAAAACGGGATCAAGAAAAAACCTGTAAATGGTTATTTAGTGTAGGAAATAGTAATGTTAGTCAAGAGTATGATGTGTGGATGATGGGTTGGTAGAGATGACGAAGAGATGGAGAATAGGAGAGCAGAGTAGTGCGCACACCACCAGGCGCATGTAAACTTCTTGCAGTCCTAAATAAACTCATCTATACTGTGCATGTAGTGAGTAATTCCCGCTAAGGTCCGGCGCCGTGTCGCGAACGTCTCTGGCGGTCGGGGCCGGGAGAACACAAGAATCCCTAATACGAGTAAACTCTATGATGTCCATCTGTAGCTGGTGGGCGGGGCCGTTGTCCTCGCGCACTCGCACACAGCGTGCACACAACACGTCAACAACGAACAGAGCGCAGAGTCCGTGAGCGCTGCAAGGAGGAGCATCGCGCCGATGATGAGAAGAACGAACTGGTGGTGATGATGTTGCAACTGTGACGCCGCACTGATGGCAATGGGGCGACACGGCGGCGTGGTGCGCTGCCCCGGCGGCCCGCACGCCGAGGTGTTCCACGTCTCCACAGGCGCTCCGTTTCGGCACGACACGCAAGGCGGCCGACCCGGACCACCGCAGTACGTGTAGCAACACTCGTCGTCTCCGTGCGACGAACGCTCCTTCTGTGCTCCCGTCTCCGGGATGTTGGGATCTACACACACCACACAAACAACACATTAACACAAGACTAACTATGTACCTAATCAAATATCAAAACCAACATCCAAAATTATTAGAATAAAAGTCACTCTTGAACGTCAAATCAAAAACAAAACATTTCTATTTTATTGAGTATATCATAATAATACAAACAATTTTCATAATTCCAAAAGCTACCCCTGTGGCACCTCCATCACTAACATCTTTGAGGGCCGTGATTTGACGACTGGTAATCGCACTTCACGCGCAAAATATATACCGAGATCTGCTTCGGCAGACTGCCACACCCAGCAATGGGTAGAAGGCGTGATGATATATTTATTTGATTTATTTATGGGATGGCTAGCTCAGTGGTATGAAGTCGGCCTGTGGATCCTGAGGTCCCTGGTTCGATTCCCACAGGCGACAAATTTTCATAATTTCAAAAAGCTATCCCTGTGGCTCCTCCACCACTAACATGTTTGGGAGCCGTGATTTGACGACTGGTAACCGCACTTCACGCGCAAAATATATCACTTACCGAGATCTGCTTCAGCAGAGTGCCACACCCAGTAATGGGTAGAAGGCGTGATGATATATTTATTTATTTTTTATTTATAATGAAAATCTGTAATTTAGTTTTGAATTCTTAAATGATGAAGACAGTCCTCTTTATATCAGAGTAGAGGTGAATCTGATCTGATTCTAAGTTAGATTTCTGATTGGACTGGATTTATTCTAAAGCTCGGTTAGGATCCGATCTAAAATTCGAATAAAATGTTCAAATTGTGTGATTTCATGTTGAAATGATGGTTCAGGTAATATTCTTCGAGTGCGATTACTTCAAACGTTTCATCATGACAATGACAATGACAATGACAATGGTAGGAGGATACGATTCCTCATGTCTCCCTGTCACTATTATTTCATTTCTGGCTAGTGAATGTTACGATTATCGGTCAGTTCTTCCTCACGGTTTACTGCTGGACGTTTATGTCGTGCCAGTATCGTGCGATGAGGATATGACCTCTTCGTGCGCAGAGGTAATCCTCCCATGAATTATTTACACAGTGGAGCTTTTGCAAGTGCTGTTGAGAAGTGTTTATAGCCGGTTGCAACGGTGCATTGATACTTTAGATTTTATTGCGATTTACTGGAGTCTCATCAAAATTTAAAACCTTTTTCACACTATACTCAAAACTATAAAAAATATTCTATCTATAATCAAATTACATCAATTTGAAAAACACTAATTTTTACACTTTCAAACAATGTAACTGTAATTAACTATGTCTGGTACTTCTTGAGTAAATCTAAAGGACCTATGCACCAATGCTTGCACGGATTACCGGATTCGAAAATGGATTTATGAATAAATAATCAATAATAATATTTTTCATCTAGGTAAAGATAACTACTCTTTCTTTAATCTAGTTAAGATAATAGATAACATAGGAATTCAGTTCATTTAGTCATGTTGTCTAATTTATCTGAACTGATTTAAATGAACCAAGTGGCAGATGGAATACAACTAATATATTAGTTTTGTTTTATTTATTTATGATCTCTTAAATGTCTAGATAATTATGATATGTCTTTTATCTATTAGTTATATAGTGTCTTCAATTGTTATCTATTTTAATAAGCCAAAGATAATGTAGAAATTCAATAAAGGACATATGCTTAAGTTGTAATAATTTAATGAAGATTAATTGACAACGTTTCGGCCAAGGTTATGGCCATCTTCAGGTCAAAGGTATGATGTAAAACAACAATTAAAATTAAATAAAGGTTAAAATTGAAGTTTCAGGGCAAACATATAACAAATGAAAAAACTTATTGGAATCTAATAAAAAGCAAAAAGCCATGATTCTAAATTCTATGTTTGCCTTGAAGAGTCGACTCTTGTTGTTTTACATTTTACTTTTGACCTGAAGATGGCCATAACCTTGGTCGAAACGTTGTCAATTAATCTTCATTAAATTGTTACAACTGAAGCATACGTCCTTTATTGAATTTCTACATTATCTTTGGCTTATTAAAATAGATAACAATTGAAGACACTATACAACTAATAGATAAAAGACATATTATAATTATCTAGACATTTAAGAGATCATAAATAAATAAAACAAAACTAATATACTGGTTGTATTCCATTTGCCACTTGGTTCATTTAAATCAGTTCAGATAAATTAGACAACATGACTAAATGAACTGAATTAAGCAAACTGATGCATTTATTGGGGTAAATTACTTCAAAATATATTAAAATGAGTAATTCTAGTATTGGAAATAAAGTCAGTGAAGTAATCCAGCGAAATAAATAAGTGATCTGGTTCAGTAAATGTAAGTTAGATCTGATCCAAATGACAAATGGAATACGCCTAATATATGTAAGTATTTCAAATACCTATTTTATGCAATGTTACTATGGTAATAATAAAATACTCTCATTTTACAATAAGTAAAACAGTGTAGCTGTATTCCATTTGCCACTTGGTTTACTTAAATCAATTCAAATAAATTAGACAATATGACTAATGAACTGAACTAAGCAAACTAATTGGGGTGAATTACTTCAAAGTAAATTAGAACCAGTAATTCTGGTACTGGAAATAAAGTCAGCGAAGTAATTCAACGAAATAAATAAGTGATCTAATTCAGAAAATGTAAGTTAGATCTGACCCAAATGGCAAATGGAATACGCCTTATGTTAATTAATACTGCTTTTAATAAGTTCAATTTTATTATATTTAGGAAATATTTTCATTTTTTTTGTTTTAATTTAATATTTGATTACTGTTGCGCCCTGTATTATACAGCCTGATGAAAAATTCGTTTAACAACTTTATAGAGTAAATAGAGGAAACCAAGGTGACTGACTTTTCTTTGCTTACTTTACCCCCACTACTAAAGTTACTGATTAAGACATAGCTTGAAGTAATCCAACTTACTAGGTCAGTTAGTTTGTTCATTTTAGTTAATTTTATTTTATTTGAACTGACATAAGTGAGTAATGTGAGATATAGAACAAAATTACTACATTTATATTTATCAATAATAGAGCAATCTATAATCAAAATTCAAAGCCAGTTTTACACTGTACCAAGAAGAACATGAAACCTATAATCAAATTCCAGCAATTTGGAAAGCAGCAATCTTTCGAATTTCAATCAAAGTTTCTGCGTGCACATAAATATAAAATGAGACATCAAGATCACTCGACATCCGAACACCAACGCAAGTTTAGAACACGCTCTCTATAACTGTCAAAATCCCTTGAGTCGTCTTGGCGGTCACGCGAGCTTGACAGTTCGCGAGATCTGTGCTCTTCAGGTCGCTACTGGAACGTTGACCGATTAAGTGAGAAGCCGTGAATTATTGATTGCTTCTGATGGAATTACTAGTTATTTCAATGCTCTAACGGTAACGGCTGCGTGTTGAGGAAGAGATATGGGTTAAGGATCACTGAAAGTACATTGGAATCTCTCAGAGTAGACACTAGACACCTCTGTTGTCGGACATTTGAATCGAAGGTATTTTGAAAGGAAGTGGTTGGACGGACACCTTGTAGAGACAGATATTTGGTACGTTTTGAGAAATGTAGCTCTTTTATCGGATATAATGATGCTCATTTACGACAAGAGTATTGGTATTTTTGAGTTATTGGTATAGAAGAAATGAAAGACTAAAAATAATCTTCAAGAATAAGGTGAACAAGGTTCCACCAATTGACATAACTACAATATTGTATATTTAGATCAGAGGGTTTTCAAACTTTTCGAAGCCATGACTCCCTTGGAGACAAATCACAAACAAATGGAGACTTGTACAATTTAAATTTTTCGGTTGCCATCTAGTGAGTAAAATAAAATTTAATAATTTGTTATGTAGCGAACATGGTATAACTTTACAGTTTGACGTTTATCAAGTGATCCAAACGTTAAATGTCAAACATCCTGTGTTGACTGAACAACAAATGTGGAGATCTGCGGGGAGAAGTGGTGAAAAGAGAAAGCAGTTGATCGACTCGGCCATGGTGTCACCTCGCTCTTTCTACAAATTTGTTGTTTCCAGAGCTGGGCAGTAGCTAGCTACTTTTGTAGCTTAGCTACATTTACCTTAGCTGTAGCTGTAGCTTACCTAACTATGAAAAATATAGCTGTAGCTTGTAGCTAGCTACTTTTTTTTCTATTAGCTTAAAAATAACAACTGAAGCTACTTTTAAAGCTACTTTTTGCAGCTTAAAGCTCCTTTTTGTAGCTTGAAGCTACTTTTTAAGCAGAAGGTCAACAAAATACACATGCGTACAAGCTAAACCCACACAAAATAATTATTTGTTGCCGGTTCTAACTGGCTCTAATACGCAAAAATACACAGTAGGTGCCAGATGGTATTTGCTAGTTTTGATATTTATGTACGTAATAGTAAATTAACAGTCATTATAACAAAAGACTGATCATATGACAAAGGCAAATTTAATTATTTCAGAATAATTTAAAAAAATAGCTTTAAAATTTAACAGCTAGTTTAACGAAAGCTTTTAGCTGTAGCTTAGCTATATTTTACAAAATATAGCTTATAGCTGTAGCTTAGCTACTTTTTTAAAGAATAGCTGTAGCTGTAGCTTAGCTACTTTTTTTAAGTAGCTTGCCCAGCTCTGGTTGTTTCATACAAAATTGTGTGGAGAGGGGCCTACTTCAAATGACGTCAAAATTATAAGTCTCCATTCTTTTGCGCCCTCCTTACTTTTTATGTGATCAAAATTGCAGTTTGTAAAAGGCTGATTTAATCATGTGCATTACAAAAATAGAACCACGATTTTAGAAATTAGCAAAGGAAAAACTTCTCATTAGGAACTTTAGTATAGGTTCTTAAGAAAAGAATTAATAGTATTTTGCTATCAGGCTTGTAATTAATTCTTTAATGGGTAGTTGCATTGCTGGTACTTAAATTTTTAGTTTTCTTTAAATGAATAAGATCTTATCGAGATGAACTGTCAAATAAGTAATTTAATTTTCAGAAATAAAATAGAAATTTAGACAAGATTTGCTATTTTTTTGACAGGTGTTAGTAATGTTAAAATTTCTAGATTTTTTATGTAGCTTGCAGTCTGTATTGGAATCAAAATGATGAACAGCTATTGGAGAGTTATGTTAATTTTAAATTTGGCGATCAAATTTGGAGCCAAAATAGCAGCAAATCGCGATACTTTATTAATCTAGGCACTATAACTAATGTCAAATCATATACCGTTGTTTTCTAGTTGGACATGGGCGTCCGCAGGGGGAGGGCAAGCCGCCCCTACCTGGATATTAACTAGGATGGTGACCACGACTCTCGAACATAGGACTTTAACATGTAAAATTATAATTTTGTAATTTTCTGCTTCCCTAAATATTTTAAGCAAAAAAGCTTGAAATAAAAGATTTAGGGCATAAAATTCTGCATCTGAACCAATAAACAAAATTAATTTCACATTCTTTGTAACGACACAAAATAAATGAAATAATAAATAAAGAATTTATTTAGTAAGTTTTGACAGATTGAATTCAAACATTTGTTTAACTTTGTTTCAATTTCATAGCTATCGACAGTTTTGAGACAATTTTAGTCATTTTCAGTTCTTGTGTCGTTACAAAGGATGCAAAATTAATTTCGTATTTTATTCCCTAAAACTTTTATTTGAAGCTTATTTGTTTTAAATAATTATGAAGCTGGAAATTAAATCAATATGATTTTACATGCTAAAAACCTATGTTCGAGAGTCGCGGTCACCATCATATATATGTATATATAAATTAAATAAAAATTAAATTATAAGTTTAAAAATAATAAATTCAAGCTGAAACTTTCTAGCAGTATTCTTATGGCCAGCTAGCGACATGTTCCCTATCGTAACGATTGAGTAATCTAAGTTTATTAAGTATACACGGACACAAAATATTAGAAAATAAAAACTGTAAATCGGAATTTATTGAAGAAATGGTGTCAATTTATGGAAGAGTTATCGAAGATTGTCCTTCTTCTTCAATTCAAACCCAGACGACAAAGACTAGTAATTTATTTCACAAATTTAAATATTTTTTTGTCTATTTGTTATGTGTTTCTATTTATATTATGTAAAAAAAAAATATTTTACAAATTTATGTCTATCTGAAAGTTGGACTTTTTTCTGTCCTAGGTATGAAAAGTAACACTTTCTTCTCTCAATTGACGGAAGACAATTTTATTTTCTGACAGATCCGTAAAGAAAATATATTTAATCAATTCCGTATTAATTTACTTGTTTTAAAAAGGAAACAAATTTGAGAATTCAAATTTATACATAAAGTTAATTCACCTTTTCACTGAGGGGAATATTCCCCTTGGTCGTGCTTTAATAATGAATTAAAAAGTTATTAGAAGACTTATTTGCAGGTTAAAATAAGGGTTCGTTTCATAAATATTAAAGAGTACTTAGTAGGAAAGGAGAAGAAAAGAATGAAAAGAAATAAAAGAGGAGTCACGTTATCTGGCACGATTATCTAAACAGTAAGAAAGGTTATGTTTAGCTTTATCTAAAACTTGTTCACTTTCAAATACCGAGATTATCTGTTAAAATTCTCGAAAACGATCGTCCTCGTCTCAAGTCTACGATTTAATTTGAATTGGTAAGTTCCGCGTTGCTTATCTGCAAAATATTTTTCATTTCTTTGCTACTCTTCATTCTTCCCAGCATCTGTCATGTTTCACTGCGGGCACGATCTCCAGGGAGCAATACGTCTTAAGACGCGCATAGGCCTTATTATTATACAGGGTGCTCGAGAACACTCTGCGGAATTTCAATAAGATTAAAACCAAAACGGAGAACAAATCGGCTAACCAAAATGTTACAAATAAAACGTAACCTTATTAAGGGACGAAAATGAAACAATTATCCCCCAAGAAAATATGTCAAATTTATCTAAGCAACGAAGTAAACAATAAAATGTCCCTCCTCTAGAACTATTAGAAATATTAATAACAACTTTTTGGCCCGGTTGAATAAAATATTGTTGCCGTTAGCACATCTCTATATCAGTTTTAGTTTTTGATTTACAGCGATTTTGTTGTTTTTCAAATCGCGAATTTGGGACCCTATATATCAAAAACTAAAAGAGATATCGAAATGCGGTTTGAAGCAGTGTATTCCTCTTTTAATTGATTTATTAATGGTATAAATAGGTATAGAAATTTGATGGTTTGATAGTTATGACGCGAGAAGTTGTATCTCAGAATTTAGCTTAATGTTCAGAATTTAAGTTCTAAGGGTTCAAAAATTATCATTTTCTTTAATATGGTTCTATATAATTCAAGTCACGAGAAATCGAATGCCGTTGAGCGCATCATCATATCTCTTTTAGTTTTTGAGTTACAGCGATTTTTCATGTTTTTCAAATCGCAACTTTGAGAGGCCATATCTCGACAACTAAAAGAGATATCGAAATGCGGTTTGAACGAGTGTATTTCTCGTGCGCCAATTAACTTTATAGTATATTATAAAAAAATTGAAAATTTTTCAGATTTTTCTCAAAATTTTATTTTTCTATATCTCAAAATTTTGAAAAGATAATGAACATCTGTGAACACCGGTGAATTCCTTGCGTGAAAATACATAGGTATGCAAATTTTCAGAAAAAAATTCGAGCGGATAAGTTTTTTATTACAAAAAAACGATAATCGGCTAAAAATTAATTATTTTTGAAGGGGTACCCCTTTAGATTTTTAAGATTTTTGGTTATTTTTCGTTTTTTTCTAATAAAATCTCTATCCGTGCGAATTTTCTTATCAAAATTTACATACCTATTTATTTTCACGCGAGGAATTCACTGGTGTTCACAGATTTTAATTATCTCCTATACTTTTTGAAATATCGACTAGAGAAAATTTTAAGAAAAATTAGAAAATTTTCAAAATTTTTAAAATTTCCGTACAAGTTAACTGGAGCACGAGAAATACACTGGTTCAAACCGCATTTCGATATCTCTTTTAGTTTTTGAGATATAGGGTCTCAAAGTTGCGTTTTGGAAAACTTCAAAAATCACTGTAACTCGAAAACTAAAAAAGATATGAAGATGCGCTCAACGGCATTCGATTTCTCGTGCCTTAATTTATATAGAAACATAGTTAAACAATTTTGAAAATTTAAACTATTTTCGGTGAGAAATTTAATCGACAATTTTTGGGCGACGCATATTTCAATATCTCTAGTACTTTTCTAATAGCTTGGAGCACTGTTACTAAATAGATAGACTAAGTAATTTCAGTGTTGCCAAACCAATCAGTTTTGTCTTTCCTAGTAAAGTGTACCTTGAGAGGGTGAAATGATGCACTAGCAAACCTATCATATATTTTTGAAATTGTATAATTTGAACCACAACAAATAAATCTAAGCAACAAAGTAAACAATAAAATGTCCCTCATCTAAAATGTTAAGGACAACTTTTTAGCCCGGTTGCATAAAATATTGTTTTACGTTATTTACTACGCAAAAAAATTCAATTAGAATAAAAAAACGCATCCAAGAAATGACAAAATTTTAAAACATTATAATTTCTATAGTACTAATAATTATTTGTTACAAATATTGTTTTACTATTACAGGGTGATCAAAAGGAATTGTTATAGTTGGCAATACAATTTCAGAGATCTTTTTATTCCACAGTTGGCACAACGTCAGATAAAGGCGAAAATGCTATTTGACATTTCTAATAAATACAAATAGGTTATGTCAGGAGTCTGACAGCTAATAGAATTTTGAGTTTTTAAGTAATAGAAATACTTTAGAAACAAATGTAATAATAAATGTACTCAAATTTAAATTTTCAAATGTCACTGTCAACAACAGGAAATGAATTTATGTATCAGGCTTACCAATTTCAAGTAGTTTTTTTTTATTGGCAACTGTAACGATTTCTTTTGATCACCCTGTATTATTTAACTATCAATAAATATTTTAATAATGTATTAATTAATTATAACAAAACTTGTAAAATAAGCGGCAGCCATCTTGGCTATGGTTAACTTTTAATATGCTTCACAACATTGTGTAGCTGAGCATAAGGAATTACTCGTTTATTTTCGATGGTCGAAAGCTGTAATCATTTTTCGTTAAAACGGGTTGAAAAAAATGGTGTCAAACATATGATGATATAACAATCTGACAATAACGATAAAATAAAAAGTTTATTTTCAATTATTTTCACTACATAAATTTAAATAACGTGAACAGAGATTACAAAAAATTCCATTGTGATGCCGTCGAGATTTAGAGTGTAAAATAATGGGCAAATATTTTTCATCTCGGCCACACTTACAGCCAGATAAGGATTACAGCAGATTTTAATTTCGATTTTAATTAAAATATGCGTGGAAATGTAACCATACTTTTGTTCTGGAACTGTGTCAACGTTTATTCTAACAAATAATAGATATTTTATGCAGGACCGTATCTTAGACAAAAATCATCCCTGCTCATCCTAAACACCTAACGTAACTGAACTAAATAAACTGATTCACTTTAAAGGTTTTTCCATTTGTCATTTGCATTAGATCTATCTTACACTTACTGATCAGATCACTTATTTACTTGATTGAGTACTTCGCTGATTTTCTTTTCAGAACTATGTAGATTTACTGATTCGGATTGATCTTGAAGTAATAAGTGCATCAGGTTTTTTTTTAAATAAATGAACTGATTTAAGTAAATAAACTGACAAATGGAATACGGCGGATACATTGCTTCCCAAATTATTTTAGACAAAAATGCTTCAAATAAAGTTGTAGAACTTAAAATTTTATTTCTGTTTTGTAACAGCAGAAATTAAATATGAAAATTTACAAAATTGCAATTAATTTAATTAGTGTTAACCATGGAATTCAAACAAAATAACAAATAAATACATTAAATTTTTCTGTCAATTTTTGCCCTGATTAATGCCATTTTTTTATTTGTAATTTTTTCAATTTTTAATTAATTTGTAAAATTTATAGACAGATCAAAAACTAACTTTTAAAGTTTTAAACAATGTAAAACTACAATGTGTGAAAATATTTAAATAAATAAATATAAATATATCATCACGCCTTCTACCCATTGCTGGGTGTGGCACTCTGCTAAAGCAGATCTCGGTAAGTGATATATTTTGCGCGTGAAGTGCGGTTACCAGTCGTCAAATCACGGCCCCCAAACATGTTAGTGGTGGAGGAGCCACATGGATAGCTTTTTCAAATTATGAAAATTTGTCGCTTGTGGGAATCGAACCAGGGACCTCAGGATCCACAGGCCGACTTCATACCACTGTGCTAGCCATCCCATATTTGATAGAATTAATTCGCGCATTTGTTTGTTATTTTGTTTTAACACTATTAAATTGTAATTTTGTTGTTCTCATTTTGACGTTTTGGACAGCTAATCCGAATCAAGATCAAATGCGTTCTAAATAACTCCACTATAATCTGCCACGAATTTATATCACATTGTTTTCCCATTTTCAGTTCATTACAAGTTATCTATTAATAATTAATTAGTAAATTACGTAAGTGATAATTAACGATAATACAATTTTAATCTAATGATTAAATAAATATTAAATACAAACTATTTCGTAAACTTTGTGTGATGGTCCTGTTTATTGATCTAGTTTTTAAATTCTTGAATGATGTACTATTAACAACAGTTGTTGATAACATTTACAACTTACTGCATTTTTGTATAAATTCATTAAATACAATAAATAATTTCTCCATCTAAAATGGAAATAATTGAATAACTAGATTCAGAAAATGATCGAATATTCTGGACTCCTGGAGAAGCGAGATGGTTATTATAAGGTAACCAGATTCAGATGCATTTAATTTGAAATCCCCGAGGACTTGGTTGCATTCAGGCCAATTAGGTACTCAACTTACCAGTAGACAAAGATGGAATTAGTTATTATTACATTTTCATCCTTACATTAAGATGTTGGTCTACTGACTCTAAACTATCTTACTAGTAAATGAGGCAGCTAAAGAAGAAAAAGGAGTTCAGGATATTTTAGATAAGTAAGAAGCTTTTAAAATAGAGAGGAAATTAAAATAAAATTAATTAAATAGTAGCGTATTTTAATAAGCCAAAAATAATATAGAGAGGTAATAATGGACGAAGGGCTTACAGTTGTAGTTATTTTATTGAAGATGTAACGACAACGTCTCAGCCAAGGTTATGGCCATCTTCAGATCAAACGTTAAAATAAACGAATAACAACAAATTCGTTTATTTTAACGTTTGACCTGAAGATGGCCATAACCTTGGCTGAAACGTTGTCTTTACATCTTCAATAAAATAACTACAACTTTAAGCCTTTTAATTCTTTCTTTAGAAATAGTTACGTTTTTCCTATGTTGATATAAAACAGTTGATTTGTTGATAACAAATCGCGAAAGGGAAAATTAAATTTAACAATGGCTTCAATATGATTTTTATAATATCTCCAATGCTATAGGCAAGTAAGATGAGATATTTCCTGGATGTATATGGGTATTTTAGACAATCTTCCCTATTATGTAGCTTGATCATTACCTGATACCAATTGGTAAATGAATAACAATTTATTTTTTATGATTATTCTATAGATTATTTCTATTTAGGTATTTTGTGACTAAAATTATTTATATAACATACAGGTATGTGTGATGAAAAAAGACTAGTGAAAATGAGGATTAGAGATTATGTGGATGAACTAGGAATAAATGTATTCTTATAGATATGATTGAAGGTTTGTTGCGTGAACGAAAGATTCCAACTGTGAGGAATAAATGAATTTGTATAAAAAAGGAATTATAAATATAAGTAAGACAAAAAAAAGTAATGAGGAATCTCTGCCGGAGATTAAGAACAGAGTAGATGGCTCAGTGGTATCGAGTCAAATTGTGGATTTGAGAACTCGGGTTCAATTTCCATAACCGACAATTTTCACCACATTAAAATTACCCCTGTGGCTCCTCCTCCACTAACATCCTTGGGGGCTGTGATTTGACTAGTGGTAATCGAATTTCATAAATAAAATAAAATAAATATATCATCACGCCTTCTACCCATTACTGGGTGTGGCACTCTGCCGAAGCAGATCTCGGTAAGTGATATATTTTGCGTATTAATTGCGGTTACCAGTCATCAAATCACGGCCCCCAAAGATGTTACTGGTGGAGGAGCCACAGGGGTAGCTTTTTAAATTATGAAAATTGTTTGTCGCCTGTGGAAATCGAACCCGGGTTCTCAGGATCCACAGGCCGACTACATACCACTGAGATAGCCACCCCATCGAACTTCATGCGCATAAATATATCACTTACCGAGATCTGCTACAGCAGAGTGCCACATCCAGTAATGGGTGAAAGCATGATGATGTATTTATTGATTGACAACAGGATGGGGTGAATGTTTGTGACGATGATGATGATGGTGACTTACCGAGACAGAGGAAGGTGGGTTCACCCGCATACTGCGTGGGATGCGCGGGCGCCCTGTCGCCGGGCAGCAGGTAGGGACAGCGTTGTTCCACGGCCTGACACACGCCACGGCAGGGACGGACGCGACCGCCCGTCCCCGTCAGGTGCGGCACCAGGCTGCTGCACACCCACCGTCTATACGCCTCCTAGACAACAACAACACACATTAGAACAAGGCTCAATCACTAACTCAGCTACGAGAATATATGACCTGTTTCAACTTATGTACGAGTAGTTCTTTGTAATATTAATTTACATTTCAGTGGTGCTCTAGTTCATGATTTCATCGCAGTTGTGACGTTACTTGCAAAACTCCGTGTTTACTTATATCCTACATTTGAATGTATGTGAATTTCAATTCTGAGGCTTCACTTTCTTTCCGCCAAAATATGCTTTCATGGTTATCATTCGACATTGGAGAAATGTTACAGAAGTATG
This sequence comes from Pterostichus madidus, assembly GCA_911728475.2. Lineage (NCBI taxonomy): Eukaryota > Metazoa > Arthropoda > Insecta > Coleoptera > Carabidae > Pterostichus > Pterostichus madidus. The sequence continues at coordinate 2,350,896 of OU452313.1, read as the reverse complement.
GGAAAGAACGATTTTTGTCATTTTCAAAACTCATCTTTGAAAAGCTGTAACTAAAAAACTAAAAGAGATATCAAAATGCGGTTTTCACCAATGAATTCCTCGTGCTTTAATTGACTTATTCAACCATTAAGTATCTTCAGAAATTTGGTGATTTGATAGATATGACGTAAGAGGCTGTAACTCAGAATATCTAACTTAGCTTAATGTAGAGAATAAAATTTCTAAGGGTTTAAAAAAATTATATTTTTTTTATTGGGGTTCTATATAATGTAAGCCACAAGAAATCGAATGCCGTTGAGCGCATCTTCCTATCTTTTTTAGTTTTTGAGTTACAGCGATTTTTGATGTTTTTAAAATCGAAACTTTGAGAGGCTCTATCTCGAAAACTAAAAGAGATATCGAAATGCGGTTTGAACGAGTGTATTTCTCGTGAGCCAATTTACTTTATAGCATATTATAAAAAAATTTAAAATTTTTCAGATTTTTTGAAAATTTTCTTTTGCCCATATCTCAAAATTTTAAAAAGATAATGAAAATCTGTGAACACCAGTGCATTTCTCGCGTGAAAATACATAGGTATGCAAATTTTCAGGAAAAAATACGAGCGGATAAGTTTTTTATTACAGAAAAACGAAAAATGTCTAAAAATCGTAAAAATCTTAAAATAATTAATTTTTAGCCGATTTTCGTTTTTTTGTAATAAAATACTTATCCGCTCGATTTTATTTCTGAAAATTTACATACCTATGTATTTTCACGCGAGAAATTCACTGGTGTTCACAGATTTCCATTATCTTTTCAAAATTTTGAGTTATGGACAAAAGAAAATTTCGTAAAAAACCCAAAAATTTTCAAAATTTTCAAAATTCTCTATCAAGTTAATTAAGGCACGAGAAATACACTCGTTCAAACCGCATTTCGATATCTTTTTTAGTTCTCGAGATATAGCCTCTCAAAGTTGCGATTTGAAAATCATCAAAATTCGCTATAACTCAAAAACTAAAAAAGATATGAAGATGCGCTCAACGACATTCGATTTCTAGTGGCCTAATTTATATAGAAAAATTATAAAATAAATTTGAAAAATTAAACTCTTTTCGGTGACAACGAATAATTTTAACAATTTTTGTCTGACGCATATTCAATATCTAGTAGTTTTCGAACAGCTTGGAGCACAGTTACTAATAGATAGATTAAGTAATTTTAATGTTGCCAAGCCGGTCCGTTTTAGCTTTCGTAAAGTGTACGTTGAGAGGGTGGAACATTAATTTGGATACTTCAAAAAATATTAATTCACAAACTGATTTTAAAAGTAATATGAAATATATAAATAATTTTATTGAAAGGTTCAAATAGTATTTTGGTCCGATTAGAGTTAGGGTTTTTTGTGTGTTGAGGTTTTGACAGTTCACAGATTTTACGTTTTGCTCTTCAGAATTGCTCCAACTTTCAGTTGGGCTACTTCGTTAAAAACTTTTTGTTTTATATTATTATGAACAAATTACGTTTTTCTGGCTTAATTTTGGTCTATTTATTTAGTTCAAAATTTTTAAGATATTGACGTCTTTCACAATTGGTGAGTTGTTTTGGTTTAGTTTTATGTTCTTTGTTATTTAATTTTTGTGACGCATTTGTTTAAATGTAAAATTATGTTTGTTGTAGTGTTGATAATGGTCGTGTTCCACGACCGAAACGTCCACGTTTTATAATTATGAATACATAGTTTAATTATTGTCTGCGTATTATTTACCAATAACTGGATTTTGAAGGCCTTTTTTACATCTTAAATACATCTTGGATCCTACATAACCTCAAAATTATGTATTGACAGTAGCGCTGCAATTCAGATTCGTCTAGAACTACAAAAATCATTTATAAAAAGCGTTGCCATTTGAATACATTTAGTTAGACGTGTATATATTTCGTGTGTGGCGTAAGTAAAACAATATTGAATCGATAAATAACGTGAAATGAATTAATGAACATTGTTGTCAACAATTCGATTCGATATTTTTTACTTACACTTGATATTTAGGGAACGGTGATGCAACTGGCCATATATGGATGCTGATGTTCAATAAATCGAATGGAATGATGCAGTTCTGACATCTATCGGGCAGTAAACTTACTTAACCGTAGCCCCGAGCAATATCCTCTTTCCCGTTCAATATCTCGCTAGTAATAAGAACTAATCACAATGCAATGATATTTGCTCGTGTTCAGAAGCAGTAGGGTACAAATTCTCGTTGAATTCCTCCCCGTCCTGGTGATTTATAGCCGGAGCGTTGGTGGTGCTCGCTGCGCGTTCGTTGTTCACCACTTCCCGCTGCAATTCCACTCGCCAATGTTCGCTGTTTGCTGGATAACGACCAGCTTCGAATCAAGGTATCGAGCTGTTTTGTTGCTCACTACAATGTTTTGTACAAGACGGAATTCTCTTACTTGGTTTCATTCGAATCATACTACTTCAAATAAAAATGTTCGTAATTATTGCAAGTATACTCGATTCAAACTCTCACGTACATACAAACAGAAGCGGATTTAAAATATTTCGAGCCCTAGGCAAAATATTTATTTCGGGCCCTACTAACATACATTATAAGAGAATAAATTTATATATTTCTATTATTTACATGTAATATAAAAATAAATATATCATCACGCCTTCTATCCATTACTGGGTGTGGCACTCTGCCGAAGCAGATCTTGGTAAGTGATATATTTTGCGCGTGAAGTGCGATTACTAGTCGTCAAATCACGGCACCCAAAGATGTTAGTGGTGGAGGAGCCACAGGGGTAGCTTTTTTTAAATTATGAAAATTTTTTGTCGCTTGTGGGAATCGAACCAGGGTTCTCAGGATCCACAGGCCGACTTCATACCACTGAGCTAGCCATACATGTAATATAATTACTTGAAAGACGCTTGCTAACAGAAATGACAGATTGCTGGGCTGCCAATATAAATAAAATAAAATTCACTACAACTAATATAAAATATAACAAAATCATAAAAATAAATAGTCAAAACAAGCATAAACTAAAAGTTTGAATCCGGGCCCAACATTTTTTGGGCCCTAGGCTGTAGCCAATTTAAGCCTAGGCCAAAGTCCGCCTGTGCATACAAAGCTGTATCATTCTCACCAATGTTGAAAAATCATAATAAGGTACTAAACAATGATTCAAATATATTCCCTCCTATTCTGTAACTCGATCATTATCTATTACCGATCGGTAAGTTAATGACAACCCTGATTTTTTATGATTAATCTGGAGATTACCACAATTTCGTTATTTTGTGACCAAAATCATTTATTCTGTTACTTCTATTTTACTTTTATGCATTTTGCTCTTTTACAAAACTGCTAGTACAACAAATATTATTTTTAATCACACTTTTTACGGAACTTTCATTGAGCTGAATACCGAAATTGTAATCATCTGTAAATTAACGATGAAAAATAAAAATTATCATTAACTTATCGATCATTAACAGATAATGATTCAGTTACAGAATAGGAAGAATTATTGTGAACTCAAAAAGGAATTATTTTATATGATCTATTTGTAAACATGGATATCAAAGGATAGGTTCAATTACATATCGTAGAATTACTACTTAGAAAGATTTGCCGCTAGATTAGTGCATCAATCCTCCCGATTTATTGTAGATATACTAGTATAATTTAAAATGCAGTACTATTTCCACATAAAAGTAATGTACTATTACGCCTGAAATGTACAGCAAAAGGTGCATTATACTAATATATATCATCACGCCTTCTACCCATTACTGGGTGTGGCACTCTGCTAAAGCAGATCTCGGTAAGTGATATATTTTGCGCGTGAAGTGCGGTTACCAGTCGTCAAATCACGGCCCCCAAACATGTTAGTGGTGGAGGAGCCACAGGGATAGCTTTTTCAAATTATGAAAATTTGTCGCCTGTGGGAATCGAACCAGGGACCTCAGAATCCACAGGCCGACTTCATACCACTGTGCTAGCCATACTAATAAGTTGGATTATCAACGGATTTCGAGTATCCGAATATTCGGATTTTAAAATATCGAGTACCCGGATTTATCAATCATGAAAATACGAATGTACGTTTAATACAGTATCCGTTTAAACTGGGACTCAAGATACAGGAATTCAGAAGAAACCGGAATCCAACTAAAACCGGTATCCGACTGAAACCGATACCTATTCATAAAAAACATGGAGCGTGCGTCTTTTCTTATTAAGATATACGTTATAGCTATTTAAATAACAAGTGCGCGTATGGTGCAAATGACGTCTTGTACAATGCTTTTTGTAATGAGCAAAAATTATATAATCGACAATGACGAAAATTATTAACTTTGAAGCGTGAATTTATATTGACAGTTTAGTATGTCATGAAGTAACATTTGTTACTTGAAAATAAATTGTTTATTTTTTCTTGTCCATCTTGTTAAAATATGTCTGTTTGATGGCGTTATACACTAATGTCTCTATTTCTTTTATAAATTCCTTAAAATGTATGTATATACATAAGTACATTTAGCGCTTTAATAGTCAAAATTAAGAATAATACAAAATGGGTGTTTTTTCAATTACTTTGCGCACTAGTGAGCAAAATCAAACTTTCCACCGATTTCCAAGTAAGCCTTATTTTTAATGATGCGAGTACAAAAAGGTCATTCGCATAGGTGCGAATAATATTAATAAAAACTATAACTATATTTCATCGTATTTATGATAACGTGGTGCATATTTTCTAATCTTGTAGATTCGTTGTTAGTTTCGTTATTAGATTTGTTGTTACGAGTAAACGTGAGTAATTTGAGATGTTTTATGCATATGTTATGTACGTTGAAGAAATAAAATGAATAATAAGTGAATAGGAATGATGTGATTGAAGATTTGTTGTGTGATAATGATTTCGAGTGTAATAAATGAATGAGTTTATAAGAAGTGATCTATGAATGTGGTTGAAGTGAGGATGGTTTGTTTGGATGAAAATGTTTGACGAGGGCTGATTGTTTGATGAGTGTGATGAGTGAATGTTTTATGAGTGATTTTAGGGTTCGTGCTACCCCATTTGTTGGGATATAGCGTGAAGATATGTATGTATGTATGTATGTACATATGATGTAAACGTTTTCATACAAGGAATCAAGTTTATAATAACCAAGGTTTGATATTATGGAAAGTTTGACAAGTTATATGAAGTACTAAACAAGTAGGTACTGCCACAACATTGATTCAACTACATCATTGTGAAATCAGAAACAAATGTTTTCACTTGCTGCTAACATTTCTCTGTTCGAAGTTCGAGTGGTTGCCGCCAGACAGGGCCCACCCGGGACATTGTCTGTAAATCAGACCGTGGGGCCCACCGCTGCGTGTGATTGTCACGTGAGAATTATGTGTGATTGCTGATTACCGATTAACCGAGCCATTTGGCACTGATAATGTAACTCTAGTCCACACTAGGGAACTTGTACACGTACACTGTGATGGTGGTAGTGAGTGTGTGGAGAGGTAGATGGCTCTAGCGTCGTGGTCAGTGATTTCGTGTTCTGAGACCCGGGGGAGTTTTTGTAGTGTAGGGGTCTGTTACTTATGTGTAGCGATTTTCGGAGTTTACTGATCGTATTTGTACCAATTTGATACTGATTCTGTTACGCAACAATATATATTATAAAGGAGTTGGAAATAGAAAGAATTTGACACTCATACGAATTCTGACACTTTACTTATGTGTAGGTATATTTAAAATAAATTCAACTGCCAATATGGTTCGAGCTGCACTAAAGATTATTTATTGGACATGGTTGTCTTAAAATCATCTTGAACTTTAAGTAAACAATTATTAAAAGGTCCCTTCTAAAAAGTTTCTATATAAAAAAAGAAATTTATTTTAGAATGTTTTAGATCGTGAATTAAATATATTTGAGATGTTTAATGCACTTGAAACTCGAATGAAAGATTAATGAAAAAGATGTAAAGGAATGAATGGATGGATGTGATTGAGGGTTTGTTGCATGATGAGTGATTCTGACTGTGAAGAATAAATGAGCTTATATGAGGGAACTATGAGTGTGGTTGAAGCGAGGATGGTGTGTAAGGATGAGAATGTTTGATGAGGACTGATTATTTGATGAATCAGATGAGTGAATGTTTGTAAGGGTCGTGTTACCCCATTTGATGTGATATAGCATAATGTTATGTATGTATGTATAGATTATCAAGTGTCAAATGTTTAGAAATAATTTTAGAGGAAAAATCTCTGAAAAAGTTTGATCACCCACTTTTGTCTATTTTGGCTACACTGTAGCTGTAGGCTCCCTGTACTGTAATTGGGATTAAATACCTGTTGTACAGTGTAACAAACATTTTTATACACGATCCTTTTAGAAATTGTTAAAAAAAAACGTATACTTGTCGGCCCTAGGGAAAAATAGTATATTGTAACACAAGTGTGGTAATGGCCTTCGCCACACGTATGCTACATACTATTGTTTCTACGGTCGTGAACTTTTATTTCTTAAAATCAATATTTTAATTGATATCTGACATCTGTCATTTACTGTTACATTTCACATTAATTAAGAAAAAAGATTGTCAACAATGGTTGTCTTGGAAACAACATCACCATAAACGATTTCTTGCCGCGTTGAGTGCGGCAAGAAACTATGCCGCACTGATTGTTGCAAAAGGATACTTTCCACACTAATTTTGAATGTTGATATTTGAACTTTTCAACACGATCGTAGCAAAAGTAAATTTTCCTTCCTAGGGAGAGAAAATAAATCCATAACCATGAAAACTGGAAAACAACCGCGTATGATTTGATATTAGTGATATCCAGGTGACATCTGCCAAGAGAATAATATATCTAATCTAAATTTCTAATTGAATTTTAAAATTTTTGATAGGATAGTGAAAAATATGATATATATTCTTCGTGAAGAAAGTGTCATTCTTCCCTTACTGTTGTTGCCAAGAGATAATGTAGAAAATGTAATAATAATAATAATATAATATATCATCACGCCTTCTACCCATTGCTGGGTGTGGCACTCTGCTAAAGCAGATCTCGGTAAGTGATATATTTTGCGCGTGAAGTGCGGTTACCAGTCGTCAAATCACGGCCCCCAAACATGTTAGTGGTGGAGGAGCCACAGGGATAGCTTTTTCAAATTATGAAAATTTGTCGCCTGTGGGAATCGAACCAGAGACCTCAGGATCCATAGGCCGACTTCATACCACTGTGCTAGCCATCCCATAAAAAATGTAAGGGAGCGAAATTCACTTAATCATATCACTGTGAAATTGTATTTATTCCACTGGTCTATTACAGTTAGTATTGGTCAGCAGAGCGGTTCATATATTACGTATAACGCTAATAGTAAAATATTTCTAATCGCAGTGCCGCTCTATACTTATCCTGCAATTATTTCACATTTTTGAGCTTGGTATACTCTCATATCGATAACTAAATGCTTTATATGCCTCGTCTTCAGCTCTGGAAATAAACTAATAGTAATTCTGGTCTTTTTTTTTTTTTTGATGGCTTCTTTGGCGGACCAACTACTTAGGTCATATGCCGCCATTACGCCCTGATCTGCGTTTTAGGTATTATGGTCAACAGCAACGCGGGTTTTCTCTGGACGGTCACCCATCCAAGTACTACCCGCGCGCAACGTTACTTAACTCGCGTTATCGCCTAGATCAGTTCCAACGAGTGCAACCATGGCCGTTGACAATTCTGGTATTATATTTTATGTTATTTTTAAACTGTTTGTTCAGAGTTTATTAGTCAGAAAAATAACAAAAATGGGGCAGTAAATTGAGGTAAACAGCTTCCTGATAAAGTTTCTATATAATATTTGATGAATACGTATATTTTTCAACAAATTTAATGTGTATTTACGTAAATAAAATTAGTATGTAATTGACTAATTATGAACTTGGGAAACGCGGTCTCGGTTTTCGCAACAATTATGTACTCCGTTATATTGTATAACGTACGGGTTGATTTGAGTGTAAATGAATTAAAGGTTTGTAGTTAATGAAGCATAGTAAAGTGTAGAATAATCCAAAATCGTTAATTACATGTCAAAGAATAAAAACCAATTTAATTAATTACACAAAAGTTTTTCGAAAGTCTGTTGCGTGGCGTTTTTACCGCACGAATTTCACGGTACGACCAGTTTTCTGACGTATAACATTTCGTTTGCAGCAATCGAGAAAAAGTACGGTCCGTACCAGATGGATTACACACCATTCCGTGTAAAAAATAGACCGCACACCAGCGGAATTTTACAAACAATATGTCGTCGCTCAACAATGAAATATATCGGCGAATAATCAAAAGTACCGACGGCGTACAGGGCCAATATCGCATGTATTGATTTCGCGTTCTGAGACCCAAATTCGCGACAGCTTATATTTCACTGCTGTGGACACTCACATCTTCTGATCTAAACATACTTTTTGTTACATACTCCATGACAAATATTTATCATTATTTGAAAACTGTTTTGCCATTAATAATGATGTTTCTATACCTATGTACAAAACTTTAAACATTTTTTTCGCAATTTAAGAGCCTTTTATTAGACGTACTTACATATTTAGTACCACTGGTTTGATATGAAATTTAATTATTAATTAATTATGTTAATAAAATAGGGTAGGTGGCTCAGTGTTAGACAGTGAACTTGAGAACCTGGGTTCGATTCCTACAGGCGACAAACAATTTTCACCACATTTAAATTACTCCTGTGGATCATTCTCCAGTAACATCTTTGGAGGCCGTGATTTGACGACTGGCAACTGCACTTCACGCGCATAAAATAAATATATCACTTACCGAGATCTATCATAATGAGTAATAGCTATTACACACGTATTGAAAACTGTACACTTTCTATAATTGTTAAAATATAAATTTCATAGTTTGACGAAAATTATATATATTAGAGGTTATAATAAATTATTACTCACGACCATCACTACGTCGTTATAACAACCAAAATGTGATTAGCTACAACCTATGAGTAATAAACTGCATTATATGTCAGGAAACGCACATATATTGAATGAATTATGGATCGTAGAAAAAAGTATTTTCAAAGCAGCATAAGGTTGTTGATATAAATATAATAGCTCAGTGGTATCCGAGTCGGCCTATAGATCCTAAGAACCCTGGTTCGATCCCCACAGCTGACAAACATTTTCACCAATTTAAAATTACCCCTGTGGCTCCTCTACCACTAACATTTTTGGAGGCCGTGACTTGATGGCTGGTAACCGCACTTCACGCGCATAAATATATCACTTACCGAAATCTGCTTCGGCAGAGTGCTACACCCAGTAATGAGTAAAAGGCGTGATGATATATTTATTTATTTATTTTAAATTAGAATTAATTAATCGGGTGGCTAGCTCAGTGGTATGAAGTCGGCCTGTGGATCCTGAGAACCCTGGTTCGATTCCCACAGGCGACAAACAATTTTCATAATCTCAAAAACTATCCCTGTGGCTCCTCCACCACTAACATCTTTGGGGGCCGTGATTTGACGACTGGTAACCGCACTTCACGTGCAAAATACATCACTTACCGAGATCTGCTTCAGCAGAGTGCCACACCTAGTAATGAGTAAAAGGCGTGATAATATATTTATTTTATTTATATTAAATTAGAATTAATTAATCGGGTGGCTAGCTCAGTGGTATGAAGTCAGCCTGTGGATCCTGAGAACCCTGGTTCGATTCCCACAGGCGACAAACAATTTTCATAATTTCAAAAACTACCCCTGTGGCTCCTCCACCACTAACATCTTTGGGGGCCGTAATTTGACGACAGGTAACCGCACTTCACGTGCAAAATACATCACTTACCGAGATCTGCTTTAGCAGAGTGCCACACCTAGTAATGAGTAAAAGGCGTGATGATATATTTTTTTTTTTTTTTTTTTTCTGGCTTCTTTGGCGGACCAACTACCAAGGTCATATGCCGCCATTACGCCCTGATCTGCGTTTTAGTTGTTATGGTCAACAGCAACGCGAGTTTTCTCTGGACGGTCACCCATCCAAATACTACCCGCGCGCAACGTTGCTTAACTCGCGTTATCGCTTAGATCAGTACCAACGAGCGCAGCCATGGCCGTTGACAAATGATATATTTATTTATTTATTTATTTTAAATTAGAATTAAAAATGTGTATTGCGTAGAATAATGAAAGGAAGCTAATATTAACTATTGATTTCACATTAATATAAACAAATTAGGTTATTGTATATTATTTGAATTTATGACGATAATTTAATTACCTTTTAAAATACCATTGTACGTTTATAATTACCTTTCACATGAGAGAATTCAAACTAAGCAACAATTATGGTGAATATTTGCGACAGGTATCTTGAAATAAATTCACTCAAGCTCCAGAATTAAGACGTAAGGCTCAGTGAGGGTAATAAGACGCAAGAGGGCGATGGAAAGTCTCAAGAAACTCGTCGAGGAGATATGAACTCAGAAACTGAACGTGAAAAGTTTAAAATGTAAGTTTAGTGATGACACCGCGCACGATGGACCGCATTCGCACCTACGTGAGATTTAATCCGGGATCTATTGAACGTTCAGCCATCGGTGTTACTCACTCTGATAGAAATAGATCTTCTACGTATTTTCTTGTTGCACTTGTTTTCTTCGACATACATTGTACTGATGACAAGCAGTTTCTAAATAATAAATGAATGCGTCAAGTGTTACCCGGATCCATTTCCGGTGGCAGCGGATTTTAAAGATTCACCGGGAGAATCTGTTCCGGGTCCGGAAATGCTACACACATCTGTTTTATAATGCATTCGGCCATGTAACCCACACGCCGCCACCGCGTCCTTGCCACGATGTCACGCCGATGGCTCCGGATCAACCGGAGTTTTTGTGCTGCCGATAAAACTAACTGAATGTTGATTCGTTGATTGTTAGAGTGTTGGTATCCATGTCGAATTTTATTGATGAGTGACAATAATTTATTATGCAAAACTGTATTCATTTAAATGAAGGTACTGAAGAATTTTTTGTAATTACACTTTTTGTGGTTGCGTTCTACAAAGTCTACAAAAACAATTATCTTCAGGCAAAAAGTACACTAATTTCATCCTTCATTATCCCTTTAGAAAATATGTAAAATTGATCAACTCACAGTTAAGTAACCTAAGCAACGTGGTAAACAATAAAATGGTGACAGATTTTGTTTTTATGAATTGTCATTTGAATTGTAAAATCATGAGGGCAAAACTGCAGAATGATCCGCTGAAATTGTAAATGTAAAAAAGCTCCCCCACCATTTTTTTTTAATCCACTGATTGTGATTTTTTTTGTACTTCCGGGTGTAAACGACCTTCTTTATTTTTCCTTTTCAAGGATTGAAGTCTCATTTTCCCGGAAAGATTAAATATAAAATTTAATCCCACCGGGATTAAATTGACAGATAAACAAGCATTACCATAGCAACAAGTATATTATAAACCTCAAAATATTTCACTTTGTTTATAGGCGTATTCAATTTGCCATTTGGATCAGATCTAAATTACATTTACTGAACCAAATCATTTATTTATTTCGCTGCATTACTTCGCTCACTTTTTTTCAGTACTAGAATTACAGATCCTAATTTACTTTATAGTAATTCACCACAATAAGTGCATCAGTTTCGTTAATTCAGTTCATTTAGTCATGTGTCAAATTTATCTGAACTGATTTAAGTGAACCAAGTGGAAAATGACTAAATTATTAATTAATTAATATCAAAATTAATCATTAATTCAAAATATATGCTGAAAGTGCGAAAAATTGTCTTTATACCACAGGACTTAAGTGAATTTAATGTACTTTAGTTCCATAGTATATAATATACTATTATTTAATATATTTGACATTTATTTTTAATTTTGTTCATTCTTTGAAGGGTTCGATTCCCACAACCGACAAACAATTACCACATTAATACTACTCCTGTGGCTTCCCCTCCCTTAAAATCTTTGGGGGCCGTGATTTGACGACTGGTAACCGCACTTCACACGGCTACAGCAGAGTGCCACACCCAGTAATGGGGAGAAGGTGTGATGAATTATCTATTTCATATGGAACATTTTAAAATATTGTCCTCTTTTGTTATTTATTATATTATCTATTGCGTCCATATTTTCTTATTAATTATTTTATTAAAATGAATTTCCATATTTACTTATTTAACTATGTGTATATAATACTGCGCAGTTTTAGTAAAATATTTAGAAAAATTAGAACATATTATGGGGTAGCTAGCTCAGTGGTATCAAGTTGGCCTGTGGATCCCGAGAACCCTGGTTCGAGTCCCACAGGCGATAAACAATTTTCACCATTTTAAAACTACCCCTGTGGCTCCTCCACCACTAATATCTATGGAGGCCGTGATTTGACGGCTGGAAATCGCACTTCATGAGCAAAATATATCTCTTACCGAGATCTGCTTCGGCAGAGTGCCACACCCAGTAATGGGTAGAAGGCGTGATGATATATTTATTTATTTATTTTACATACATACATACATATCGTCACGCTATATCCCATCAAATCTGGTAGCATGAAGTCCAAAATCGTTCATAAAATATCCACTCATTACATTCATCAAATAATCAGTCTTCGTCAAAAATTCTCATCCCAATACTAAATGTGTGATTTTTGCTGTATATTGCCATGGTAAACCCCGTAGGGAATAATAGTCATTATTCCCTCTTCTGCACCAATCAGAAAATTATTATGCCTGAATCAATTTCTCTTTGCAAATAAAAAAAGCATAAAGATTGGTAGGTCACATCCAGTAATGGGTAGAAGGCGTGATGATATATTTATTTTTATTTATTTTAGAACATATTTAAATTAATTATTTATATAAAAAAAATTACAAAATTTAGTAAACATTTTTCACGTATACTACGATTCAACTTGACTTTATTTTTATATTTTAAATTATGTAATAATTTTTTCATGTAATATTAAACCGTGTCACACTGTCTTAAAAGACAAAAAATAATTTATTATATAATTAAAAAACGAAATGCTGTCCTTTATAAACTGTAGGGTGTATTTAGCCCACGCTCCGACGCTGTAATAAGTAAATAATAAAGTTACCACTAGATGGCACAAGCCCTCGTGGCACACATGCCCGCGACATAATCATGCCAATATTCGAGAGGAAGTTATTAAATCGTATCGTGCACTGTTGAAGAGGCTGAGCAGCGCGGCCGATATTTCATTCATGTGGCAGCCGCCGCCGGCCGGGCCGCTGCCCCCGCTAACCCTCGTGCCCCGATATCGCCCACAAACTACCCCTAACCGCGATTCGGCAAAAAGTGCCAGACACGGAACCCTAGCACGCGAAAGCGAATGTGAAACATTCATAATTTTGTTTAGATTCATTTCTTTTATACTTGAATAGAGAATTGTTTTTTTATTATATTTAGTTAAAGCCAGTTGTGCCAACAAAACAATATCAAATTACTCAATGTTTGACAGCTAACTACCCCATTTATCATGTATCTTTGATTAATATTATATTTACGTTTACTAGCAGTGTATTTGATAAATAAATAAAATAAATATATCATCACGCCTTCTACCCATTATTGAGTGTGACACTCTGTCGTAACAGATCTCAGTAAATGAAATATTTTGCGCATGAAGTGCGGTTACCAGTCGTCAACTCAAGGCCCTCAAACATGTTAGTGGAGAGGGCGTCACAGGTATAGTTTTAATGTGGTGAAAATTGTTTGTCGGCTGTGGGAATCGAACCAGGCTAGATTTCACTAAACCACCTACCTCCTAATAATTTTATAATGTATAAAAAATTATTTTACAATTTTATTATTTTTCTACTAGTTTTATCGTACAAACCGGCAGTACGGTGGTGTGGTTAACATTACAATCTTCGAATCCAAAGATCCCGTGTTCGAATCCATTCAAGCTAATATTACCTACCACACTGCAGCTCTGTTAGTCCGGACCCTGTACTGTAATTGGGATTAAGTTCCTGTTGTACAGACTAGCGTAAATAAATAAAAATATAACTATGTCTGAATAGTTCAAATTTAGTTATGAGTTTCTATACTGTAATTGAGGTTAAGTTCCTGTTGTGCAGTAAATTAATTAATACATAATTAACTATTAAATTTGATAGATGGGGTAGCTAGCTCAGTGGTATCAAGTCGGCCTGTGGATCCTAAAAACCCTGGTTCGATTCCCACAGGCGACAAACAATTTTCACCATTTTAAAAACTACCCCTGTGACTCCCTCATCACTAACATCTTTGGGGACCGTGATTTGACGTTTGGTAACCGCACTTCTCGCGCAAAATATATTACTTATCGAGATTTGCTACTGCAGAATGCTACACCCAGTAATGGGTAAGAGACTTTATGATATTTTCCTGAAAGTAAATTTTTACAGTCGTCATTAAATTATTACCAAATATTGTGTTTGAATGTAGACTCCATGTGATTAAGTTCCTGTTGTGCAGAGGAATAAATAAATAATAATAAATAAATATATCATCACGCTTTCTACCCATTACTGGGTGTGGCACTCTGCCGAAGCAGATCTCGGTAAGTGATATATTTTGCGCGTGAAGTGCGGTTACCAGTCGTCAAATCAATAAATAAATAAATATAAAAATTATCCCTGTGGATCTTACTTAATTATAATATATTTGGAAAATCATAATTTGACGATGGGTTAACTAACTATGACATAGCAGAATGCCATTTCCAGAAAAGGGTAAAATATCATAATGACATATTTATTTATTATTTTATTACTTATGTACAATAATTATATATGTTCCTAGGGTATTATTAAAATGTTTATGCCCGAGGGGTATAAACATCAAGTAATGTCCGTGGTGCATACAATATTTTATGTCTTACTAATAATTTTTAATAATCTAAATAATAAATAATGGATTACCTGGCAACACTAAATAGAAGAAATGTCAGTTTTTAACAATATTATCATAGTAACGGTAATTCTAAATGCCCTAGGGCATTATGAACTAAATAATGTACCTTATATCCATGGTTTTAATAAACAATAATGAGCTAAGAAGACATAAATGAATTTAATGTATTATTGGCATGTCACCATCTATTACTAAAACCTGAAAGTTACTCGCTATTAAAATAAATATCACACTTCACGATTAACATGGTTCATATCCGCTCACTAAAAAGTAAACTCAAACCATGAAACCACGAGTCCATCATCGAATAATGAAGATTTTACGACACTATTATCAATTACGCTATATGGTCCACGTGTTCGAATGCACATTGCGGAGTTCGGGTCCTGCTCATGTCGAGTTTCGGATCGATGCGAGCGCACAGCTGGCACTGGGGCGGCTCTCTGGTTCTCTCCACTCCTGCGGCTCTCCGCTCACGCTCTCCTGCTGGCCCACGCCCGCGCACCGCCAGCAGGACCAGCAGGACTTGCGTGCAGCGCAGGAGATGTTGAGGAAGGTGAAGATACCAGCAGGAATGCACGAATTGGAATTACGAGTAATTAATTTCTTAATTGATAATATGGTTGATTGTTCAAAAGTGCAGAATAATGAAAAAATGTGTTAAATAATTCACCATTATTCAATATTCAACTACTATAGTAATGTAGAGAATTGATTATTATTATTATTGTTAGTTTGACGTTTATCATATAACCTCAAAAATTTATTATTTTCCTCAAACTATGACTTAAAAGTACAAGATCCTGTTCAGTGGTCATGGAAAATAGTATATTAAAGAACGAGTTGTATGGGGTGGCTAGCTCAATGGTATGAAGTCGGACTGTGGATCCTGAGAGCCCTGGTTCGATTCCCACAGGCGACAAACAATTTTCATAATTTCAAAAGCTACCCCTGTGGCTCCTCCACCACTAACATCTTTGGGGGCCGTGATTTGACGACTGGTAACCACACTTCACGCGCAAAATATATCACTTACTGAGACCTGCTTCGGCAGAGTGCCACACCCAGTAAAGGGTACAAGGCGTGATGATATATTTATTTTTTAGATAAGTACGAGTTGTAAAAGATATGTTTTTTGTCGTACTCATCCAAGTTAGAGTACGAGACGTAGGCGAGTTTTCTAAAGAACAAGTACGATAATGTTAAAACAAAATAAGTGTAAATAAATCGGAAACTTCTGATCTAGAAAAATATATTTTTGAGTAATAAATAATGTGAAATTTTCTAAGAAAAACATGTTTGACATTTGATAAATTTACTGTATAATACGAATGGAAATTTCTATTGCTATAAAATTGTTTTGATGCCTTGAGCAAGATGTTGAAACAATATTAACAATTAATTAAAAACATAGTTGATCCTACGCGTGACCTTTGATATCATAACAAACCTTCAATCCTTCACGTGATGCGTTCCATTTTCACCCACGATTTTTCAGTTATCTACGTTGCTGGTTATTTCTTGGAAAATTTAAACAAATAAAAAAATAAATATGTCATCACGCCTTCTACCTATTACTGGGTGTGGCACACTGCCGAAGCAGATCTCGGTAAGTGATATATTTTGCGCGTGAAGTGCGGTTACCAGCCGTCAAATCACGGCCTCCAAAGATGTTAGTGGTGGGGGAGCCACAGGGGTAGTTTTTTTTTAAATGGTGAAAATTGTTCTCAGTATCCACAGGCCGACTTGATACCACTGAGCTAACTACCCCATCTACCGGTTACCAGCCATTAAGTCAAGGCCCCCAAAGATGTTAGTGGTAGAGGAGCCAGAGGGGTAATTTTAAATTGGTGAAAATGTTTGTCGCCTGTGGGAATCGAACCAGGATTTTCAGGATCCACAGGCCGACTTGATACCACTGAGCTAGCTACCCCTTAAACAAACGTCTAAATAGATAGAATGAGTAACTTGTATTGTCAAAATGATTAGTTTTGGTCCTCCTAAATTATTCCTCAAATTCCCTATATTACTAAAGTAACAGTATTCGAATACGAAGATCTCTAGTTTGAATCCCACTCAAGGTAAAAATATATAAACTACCACACTGCGGTTTAGTGAGTCCGGGTGCTGTACTGTATTTGGGATTAAGTTCCTGTTGTATAGAGTAGTATAAATAAATAAATAAATAAATGTGTCTTCATTTTGACATTTTGGTGAGCAAATCAGTCCCTGGATCGCGTCATATAGAATTCTTTAGTTGATTTTAGGCGCCTAGGCGGTAATTTTTAAATCGCCAAATTAGTAGTACGTTTTTACGGTAATGTAGCTAACATTATTTGTGTCCTACTGGCACTCTGCCGAAGCAGATCTCGGTAAGTGATATATTTTGCGCGTGAAGTGCGGTTACCAGCCATCAAATCACGGCCCCCATAAATATTAGCGATGGAGGAGCCACAGAGGTAGTTTTAAAATGGTGAAAATTGTTTGTCGCCTGTGGGAATCGAACCAGGGTTCTCAGGATCCACAGGCCGACTACATACCACTGAGCTAGCTACCCCATATAATTTGTAAAAAGGTTTACTTGAAGTCGGAGTCTGCATACATTTTTCTCCACTCCGACTCCGACTCTAATAAGATTATGTTAGAGTTATTTTAAAGTTTTTTGAGAATGTGGTTTATCTTAACTTGACTAATCTAAAATTCAAGATTAGCTAAAACTCTTTTGAGAATCGGGTTAATAATGTTTACTTGACAGATGACAACAATTCTATTGTCGCAAATAGAACCAAAATAAAATACATCCCATTCAACAACATCGTAGTCTCTCACCAAAGGGACTTTTAGCTTCGGAATAATTGACTTAAGTTTCGATGAATTTCTCCATAGTTGTATTTATATAAAGTGTAGTTTTTGTTTCTGGTGTTTTTCTACCTCAAACGATTAGTTTTGTTCGTTGGTGCTACGCGACATCTACACAGGGACGT
Source organism: Pterostichus madidus (assembly GCA_911728475.2). Classification (NCBI taxonomy): domain Eukaryota; kingdom Metazoa; phylum Arthropoda; class Insecta; order Coleoptera; family Carabidae; genus Pterostichus; species Pterostichus madidus. Next base: position 2,332,919 of record OU452313.1, on the reverse strand, counting down.
AACGTTCGTATTCGTACAGTACGCGTCAGTCAGTGCTATTGTGAGCACTTCTCATAATTACTTGTTTATCCGGAAGCAGTAGCTTCCTATCCAATTACTCGAGAACTTGTGTATTAGCGCGACATCGCACGTCGCAAGATTCGCCTCGGCACAAATGTCGCTGGGATTCCTCCACTTCGGCATTTCCCTAGCTAATTTCAAGAGTTATTCAATTAGGTTATGTTGGACTTGGACTATGACATTTATGTTTTCTTGGACATTCTTCTTTTACACAGAGAAATGATGGAATGTGACTCCCACATGAAAACAGAAAGAATTACTATTTCATAAATCAAAACTGGGGCACTATTCTATTCAGGGCTGTCTTTTTAAGGACCAGTTCCATAAAAGTTGTCAGTTAATCACGTAAAAAGAATAAGAAAATGCATCTAAGAAATGTTACATTTTTTGACAGTTCAATATTTTAAAACATTATAATTTTTGTAATTTTGTAAAAACATTACAGTAATAATTATATGTTACAAATATTGTTTTACCACTGTCATTTAAGTAATAATAAGCATTTTAATGCCGATATTAACTAATTATAACATAAAAAATCTGAAAATTTATAAAATGTGGTGTTAGCCATCCAGTGGCATACCTAGAACTTTTGCCGCTCAGGACGGTCTCTAATTTGCCGCCCTTTTTAAATCAATCAAATTGTGGTTTTTATAAATTAAAAAAATAAATATAAAATAAATATATCATCACGACATTTACCCATTACTGCCGAAGCAGATCTCGATAAGTGATATCTTTATGTACGTGAAATGCGGTTACCAGCAGTCAAATCACGCCCCCCAAAGATTTTAGTAATGAGGGAGCCACAGAGGTAATTTTAATTTGGTGAAAATTGTTTGTCGGCTGTGGAAATCAAACCGGGGTCCTCAGGATTCACAGGCCAACTCGAAACTACTGAGCTATTACCCCATTAAATTAATAAACATAAATAAATAATTGTAATTGAGACAAACTAAAGGTGGGGAACTTTTTTGCCATTAGATGGCATATTTAAATTAGGCAGTAATAAAGGAATTTTTCGAGATAATATTTTCAACCCTACATTGACTTGACGATGAAGAAAAATTTTCATAATTCGTAGAAATCGAATAGTAACCTTATGAAGTGAACAAGTTGTTTTTTACAACTAAAACTAATAAAAAAAATGCCGCCCCAAAATATGTGCCGCCCGGTGCGGACCACAACTACCCCCCCACCCTTAGGTACGCCACTGTAGCCATCTTAACCATTGTTAACTTTAACATACTGTTAGTTAACAACAAAGTTAGCATTTCTGTAACCGAGCCAATGTCTAGGCAAAATTGAAAATTTCAGAGACCTAAGATTGTCAACAAATTTATTACCATTACAAAAACACTTACTCTATTATATATTTACTAATTGTATAACAAAAACTTAGAAAATAATCGAAGATACAGCCGACTAATAAGAAACACTCCAGAGACCGTAGGTCGAAAGCTGTTTTGCGACAATACGTCGAACAAGACAGCAAAAATTATTTTCTATTATTTTCGATCCTTAATTGGTATTGTCTATTTTTATTAATTGAATAAATTATTCACTTTAGATACCAAAATAATTATTGTTATACTATATTTCCATGAAAATTGGTTTAAAACATGATAAGACAATACAAAAAAATATATATTTTCACGCCTTTTACACATTACGAGGTGTGACATTCTGCCGTAGCAGATCTCGGTTAGTAATATATTTATGTGCGTGAAATACGTTTACCAGCCGTTGAATCACGGCCCCAAAAGATGTTAGTAGAGGAGGAGAAACAGGAGTAATTTTAATGTGATGAAAATTGTTTGTCGGCTGTGGGAATTAAACCCTGGTTGTCAGGTTCACAAATCCACAGTCCCCTCAATATCACTGAGCCATATACCCCATGCCTGTTGTGGTGTAAAAATCTAGTTTATTAACAGATTTTTTTAACATAAGTTAAGAATTTAATTTAGAAGAAGATATTAAAAATGTTTATATTTTTGTTGCAGATTCCAGAAGCAACGAGGTGCATCATCAACGGTGAGTACAATATCATATTTATTTATGAGCCTCTTAAATTCGCGTCTGAAGTAGTTAACCTCAAAATATGACATATATAACCTAACTCCGTCAAGTCAAAAGTAGCACTCACAAGTCACAAAGAACAGTAGAAATTCTAGCAACTTCGTATTCAAAACAAAAACCAATCAACAACTATTCCAAACCCCATCAGTCTAATGATATTCAGCGCACAATCGTTCTGTAACATCGTTATAAACAATTTCTTTAAACACACGTCAGCGCTAATGAAATTTCCCCGCGAAACTTCCATCCGTTCTCGTGAGAACTTCCAGCGGAGCTTCTTCGGCGCGAGACTCGACTCTGCAGTCTGGAGAGCACGGAAACTACTTCTGACATGAGTCTTTTTCTCCTCATTTTATGCAAATCACAAATAAAAACGTCCTCGACTTTAAAGAAGTTTTGTTTACTAGGATCATTGTTAGTTTGTGGCATAGTTTGCATGGTTTGGTCTCTGACCAATTGGGGGCATATTCCAGAAGTTTATTTTAAATTATTTAACATAGTATTTTTTAATTATTTTGGATACTTGGAATTGCATATTTAGCAGCAGCCAATAAAATCGTTTTAACAGACTCTGCTGCTTTTGGCTACGTCCGATGAAATAGTATCATACAAGAACGGTAAAATTAGTGGATAGAATTGAGTACATAAATATTAACTTTTTCAACAATTGACAGTTGCTTAAAAACAATATTTACGTAGACTTATTTACGTATATACTTTCTTTGTTTATAAAGCATTCAAAAGTAATAATAGTTAACCGTATACCTAGAACAGAAAGTAGTCTATTACCGCTCGCGTACTGATATTGTTGATCGAGGAGCAGCCGATATTTTCTGCTCGTAATACATTAATTTTTATATCTTTCTAGTTCATTAGTGTTTCTTAATGCTATGGATACAAGGTACATTATTTAGTTCATAATTCCTAATAGGCAGATTCATAAAACGGATTAGCGCTAACATCGTTTTTAATATTAACTATAACTCTGTTTCAAATTAAAAGTGATTAAAGAAATGAACTAAATTTGATGCGAATTAATTCTCTTTTTAACTCAAGTTAAAATAAACTTGTTTCGTACATTGAAAAGAGAGTTAAAAACGAAATAAAAAATGGTGTTAGCGCTAATCCGCTTTATGAATCTGCCCGTTAGAGTATTATATGATTCTAATAGGCCCCAGGGAATTAAGAGTGACGTTACTATGGTCTTACTGTCTAAAACAGACATTTCTTTTATTCAGTGTTGCCAGGTAATTCATTATTATTTAGGTTATTGACAAATACTAGTAAGACATAAAATATTGTATGCACCACAGGCATTACTTGATGTTTGTACTTCTTAGGTGACTTACAAACTCTTGGCTTTGTAAGTATCTCTCTCGGAGGGCATAAACATCTTCATATATCCTAGAGACATAATTAACTATTATACGATCAGTTAGAAAAGATTGTTAGAAAAAAAAAAACAGTTTTCCTATTATGAAATTCGTTGTTGTTTATTTTTAATTTGTGGTTAATCTAGAGTAAAATCTCTACGCACGAGTTGATACATTGTGTGTGTTTAGCGGAAATCCATTAATTTAAATCATGTAAATTGAAACAAGTACGTACATGTATTTATAAGGTAATGTTTATGATCCAAACATAAAATTAAACAATAATATGTTTATAGGCAAATAAAGACTGCATACAACTTTATCTTCTGTACGTTTCAAATGTACAATCATTTTAATAACCATTTCCATTAAGAGAAAAAAAACTAAGCAGATGTAATTGAATATTAGCCTTTCAAATTTTTTATTCAAATTAATTAGGTATTCTTTAAGTAATTAACTTTAACTCTGTATCAGTAATCAATGATAGTTTAAAATTTAATTTTCTTCTTAACATCATTTTTTTTATAATCATGTTAGAGCTCTGCACTCTACAGTTGCAGATCTTGTACATACTGGGTTAGGTATATCGGTAATTAGTTTCTCTACAATTTTAAAAAGAAATTGTTTTGTATCAAAAGTTTTATAATCAACTATTAATTTTAAACAACTTTATACTCTTCAATTTTTGCCGTAGAAAGAACAGGAGAATATAAAATTTAATAAAACTAATATCACATCAAATAACGGCAATACGGTGGTGTATACAGGGTCATTCGAATTTGAAGATCCCAATATCGAATCCCACTCAAATCAAATATATGTATATATGAACTGCCACACTACAGATTGGTGAGTCCGGACCCGGTACTGTAATTGGAATTAAATTCCTGTTGTACCCAGTAGAATTAATAAATACATCTACCCTGAAATGACTTATATGTCGAAGAATAAACTAAAACTACTAAAATACTCTTATGTTATTTAGGGTCGTTGATTTTCACCGAAGTTTGAATGTTTTGAACTTCGTCAGAAAAACTTCGAAGCTTCGAACTTTCGAAGTTTTTGAAGCTTCGAATTTACGAATTTTCGGATTTTTCGAAGCTTCGAATTCTCGATTTTTTTGCCACTGAATTAACGCCATCTATCATCTCCAAACACGCTACGCATAATTCGCGAAAAGTCGGCCACGAATTAAATAGTAAACTCGGCGAAGTATCCTACAAAAACTCTGCAAGGTTAGGCGTCTTAATTAAGCTATCTATTCTCTTACCGCCCATCTAAATGCTATGGACTTTAAAATGACAATAAAAAGGATACAAAAACGTCTTAATTAAAACGTTTTTGACAGTGTAGCAAAATTTTAAGTCTAAATTGAATTAATTTGGCAAATAATAATTATTAATAATAATTACTTACGAATTAATACAAAACTCTGCACATCTCGTATCAACATGCCATGTTCACGTTAGGATCCCGATTCACAACTCGATAATTTGAAAATTCGTAAATTTGGAATATTCAAAAATTCGAAAGTTCGAATCTAAATTCGAAGGTTCAATAAATCCGAACAATCGAAGTTTCGAATATTCGTAAAATCAACAACCCTGATGTTATTAACTTATAAAAACAACATCTTCTTTCAAAAAGATCAGTGCCGACTTCAGATCCAATGAAGCTTATGATTCTCCTTAAAAATGAAATAGGTGGGATACGCACAATGAATGATTGTTCTCCATCAGAGCAAACCTACACTACAACTAATTTGAAACTATCAAATCTCGCCAACCGATAGAATCGTAAATATCCCTGAGGTGAAATAATTTGTAGATTGTCATCTGGTGAGTGATTCTCCTGGTTTGGGAGGGTAGGAGAGGCGTGCGGGGGTAGAATGGCAGGGGCACGTGACCTATTTGCGGCGAGCAGAGGCACAGCAAGCTTGGATCTCGGTCTCGGCTCCAGCTCAAGCTCAGGAAACATGGCCGCGTCGTGCTAAAAGCCAGCAACATTATTATGAACTGTGTTAAATCTATTTGCATTTAAATTGGAAAACTATTAATTTAAGCTATGTCGCACGATTCGTGATACACTCGCCTAATTAATAGCGGATTTTATTTTCGGATGCTGGTGCTGATGATGCTGGACCCTTCGAGACTCTATATTTACTCTTATTTGTTAATTAAATATTAATAATTGCATCTTAATTATCTAAATTCTGATGGATGGTAGGTCGTAGTTGAGCGTATTAAAGCGAAAGCTTTTGACTCTGGAAGTTCCTGGTTTAATTATTTAATAATAATGACAGGTATTACGAACTCGGTTTCCGGATATGCTAAGAGAGTGGTTTTAAATACCTTTAACATGCTAAAATCATACTCGACTAGCCAATTCGTGTTTGTCGCAGTATTGCATAAAATAAATATATCATAACGCCTTTTACCCATGGTATGGTATTCTGCCATAGCAGATCGAGGTAAGTGATACATTTGTGCGCGTGAAGAGCGGTTACCAGACGTCATATTACAGCTCCCAAAGATGTTGTTAGTGCAGGAGGATTTACCGGGGTAGTTTTATTGTTTTAATGTTTTTTTACTATGGGGTAATGGCACAGTGGTATCGTGTCGGCCTGTGGATCCTAAGAACCCTGATTCGATTCCCACAGCCAACAAACATTATCACCAACTTAACAAATTACCCCTATGGCTCCCTCACCACTAACATATTTGGGGGCCGTGATTTGACGACTGGTAACCGCATTTCACGCGCATAAATATATATAAAATAAATAAATAAATATATCATCACGCCTTCTACCCAATTTTGGGTGTGGCACTCTGCCGAAGCAGATCTCGGTAAGTGATATATTTTGCGCGTGAAGTGCGGTTACCAGTCGTCAAATCACGACCCCCAAAGATGTTAGTGGTGGATGAGCCACAGGGGTAGCTTTTGAAATTATGAAAATTGTAGGAATCGAACCAGGGTTCTCAGGATCCACAGGCCGACTTCATACCATTGAGCTAGCCATCCCATAAATATATCACTTACCGAGATCAGCTTCGGCAGAGTGCCACATCCAGTAATACGTAAAAGGCGTGATGATATATTTATTTTGATTTATTTTATGTTTTAACTGGGTGTGGCACACTGCCATATCATTTATGCGCATCAAATGCGGTTACCAGACAAATCATGGTCCGCAAAGATTTTAGTGGTGAACAAGCTGCAAGAGTAATTTTAATGTGGTGAAAATTCTCAAATCCACAGGCCAACTCGATACCACTGAGCCATCTACCCTGATAACAAAATTTGTTACTACACACTGGTATTTTTTAATTGACAAATACACATAATTGATTATGCTTGAGCCGGTAATATTAGCATTTACTATTTTTTTGCAAATTGGATAAAGTCTAATGTACAAAATTATTGAAATAATTTTGTTTAGTAACTTCTTACAAAATGAATATTATCTAATAACCTTTGCATCAATTTATTAATTAAATTCATCCTACAATTAATCTCCACAAAACATTCCTATCCTGTCACTTCATGCTTCATCCACATTCATAACTCCTTTCATACAATCTCGTCTCTTCAATCACCATATCCCTCCATATATTTCTAAGGATCCTAGGGAGCCTATATCGTCCAAGAAATCTTTCATCCTGAAGTTTACCATTCTTTAGTTCGACTTATTTTCTAACTCTTAAAAACAGTATTACCATCAATTCAAATTAACTTTTCTAAAACGAAAATAAAGTAAATTCCTAACCTAAATCTTGGATGGTAGTTGTGATAGGTTCCAACACAATCCATGTTATCGGGTCCGGGATGCAGAATAAAGAATGCATACGACAAGGTCGTTACTACAAACTAGGCTAACACGAGCAGCGTATCGTAGCAAGCCGTGGGGGTGATGGTGAATTATATACGATACACGGTTGTTAACCGTGCACACTGTCCACCAAGGTAGCGCACGCCAATTACGTTAATATTTTAGACCGGCTGCAAGCGGCCTCAAATATTTATGTATAAACACACCGCCTGATAATAGCCAAATAAATATTGCCTAGAGCCCTAGAGTTTTTCTGAGACTTGGACTTGACTGGAAAGTACTCTAAGATGAAGGAAAACGCCACAAAGATGATTTATATGCTAGAAATTAAGCACAGATATCTGTTTTACCGACAGCTTCAGTAGTAGTACTTGTAGATTCTGGACATCTGATTGTACCGTCACGTGAGTGGAAGTGAATTCCAGACTTTTAAGACATTAAATAAAGAATTTCACAGGCAGTCCAGTGGATAAAAGCGAAGTCAAACTTGCGTTTCTTGATTAGCAAACAAGAGGTCGTGCTTTCAAATCTCACTTATATCTAAAAATATGATTGTGTCTGAGTGGTTCGGATTCCACTATGAGCTGTAGGCTCCCTGTACTGTAATTGGACTTTACTTCCTGTTGTGCAGAGTAATAAATAAATATGTTCAATTTGTACTAAGATTGAGGCGAGGCGAGATGAGAAATAGAAAATGTCGATCTTTTTTTGATCAGCAATATGAATCTCGTCTAGTCATCGTGCAAGAGTGTTACGAGAGTCTCGTTAAAATGAAATCTAAATGGCATTGAATTTCTCGTGTCTGAATTGACTTATAAACAAATGTTGGTGATTATATTTGCTTTAGCTTTTAAAATATAGCCTTATAAAAGTGCATAATCTTTAATGAATAAAATTTGGAAAAAATTCCATTTTTCCGGGGGCTATATCTCAAAAACTAAACTAGATATAAAAATGCGCTCAACGGCATTGAATTCCTCATGTTCGAATTGACTTATAAGCAAATTTTGAGCGATTTTTATTTTTTTGTAAATTTCTTAAGGGGTACCCCTTTAGTTTTTTTCGATTTTAGGCCAATTTCAGACTATTTTCTCTAAAATTCTTCCTCGTACGAATATTATAATGAAAATTTACATACATATTCATTTTGACCCGCTGAATCCAATGGTCAAATCCCCAAGTGCATATATCTTCTAGTTTTTGAGATATTGTTCAAAAACTGCTCGATGAGAAAATAATGGTGAAAATTTTTTGAAAAATAAAAAATACTGAAAAATTGCTTACAAGTCAATTGAAGCACGAGAAACTCAATGCCGTTGAGCGCGTCTTCATATCTTGTTTAGTTTTTGAGATACAGCCTCGGGAAAGTACCAAATCTGATGAGGTAAAATTTGTAAAATTAAATTAATTTTTCCCGGCGTATGAGAATACAAAAAAATATTTATTTCTAAAATAACTGACAAACGTTTGACAACGCAAAATATATGATGCCAAATGTTTGCGATAAATTGAAAATATCACACACATATTTAAAGAAAACTATAAGCATGCGTTATTAACCTAATTATTCGTATCGTCTCCAGGGGCATCTAAACTATTAAAACATTCAATTAATAATAAACGAATGAGTCTATTAACACCCCGAATATAGCCTCCCCTAATTTTGTCACGGTTCCAAGCATATTACAATCACTTTCATTTTCGGTGTCTTTCCCTTCATTGTCACTACTTCGTGAGGGAAGGCTTACCGTTTATAGTAGTGATATTTAGCATTTCATAGCGCAAGGTTGGCACGCTATGTCAACGATGACGTTGATGTCATTACGAGACTATAAGTAGGATTATTTCAAACTTCAACAAGTTGCCGCACCTGACACGAAACAAAAAATTGTATCCGGTTACAAGAGTAAGCTAATTATGTTCCAGAAATATTCCGACACGAAATGTCAAACAAAAATGGACTTCGTTTAAGTAGGAACAGGAACTTTTAATTGTGAATGAATGTGGTTAATTTATTTTAGAGATTTGGTGAAGTTTTTAAAAACAGCCATATTTTTTACATAGCTCTATTTTGTTTGTACATTCACAGAAATTTTAAACATGTAGCAAACAAATACTTATAAAAGGTAATAAATTTACACAAATATTACGACATATAGTTCAGTATCTTAGTTTGTTTGCCTCTACAGGAAGTCCCAAAAAATAGAGACATACGAAAATATCATGAGAAATAAGTTTTTTGCAAATCAGAAGTGATAGTATCTTTGCTTTGCTTTTATGAAAAATAAAATAAATATATCATCACGCCTTCTACCCATTACTGGGTGTGGCACTCTGCCGAAGCAGATTTCGGTAAGTGATATATTTTGCGCGTGAAGTGCGGTTACCAGTCGTCAAATCACGGCCCCCAAGTTTTTTAAATTATGTAAATTGTTTGTCGCCTGTGGGAATCGAACCAGGGTTCTCGGGATCCACAGGCCGATTTCATACCACTGAGCTAGCCACCCCATATTTTAACAAACTTTAAAGTTCCAATTTTTGGGAGGAGCAACTGGTTAAAAATATTATTTGTATACTAAGACTAAAAATTATGATATTAGCGTAGTGAGGACTGCAACTAATCGAGGTTTAATATTTATTTGTGTACTTAGAGCATAAAGTAGCCTATTGCTGCCCGTGCATGAAGATTTTTGATCGAGATATAGCCGAGAGCAACAACCATGCATTAGCTGCAAGGATAATATTTGCTCGAAGTGGAGGTGCATACAATATAATAAAAATAACGCTTTAAATAGTTTGTGTACCTAGAGCAGAAAGTAGTCTATTTCCGCTCCCGCATTGTGATTGTGGATCGAGGCGTAGCCGAGAGCAACAACTATGCAAGAGCGGTGGTACACACAATCTTTTTTTTAAAACCAAATACAAATTTGTAATTTAGCTAACTAGGAAACAATACAAACACAAAAAAAAGTAAAAAAAATACATTTATGGTCTGCCAATAACAACTGTCCCCTTCGTCTGCAATTGTTCACCTTTTGTCAACAAATGACTCGAAAAAATAATTCATTCCTGTTTTCATAGTTCAAATAACAGTTAATAAAATTAAAATCTATCAACGTTTTATTATTTACTGCGTTGTTTAAGGTTACTTAACTGTTAATTGATCAATTTATAATACTTGTGAGAAATTTCCTTCCCTCTATTTAGAGAAGAAAGTAATAGTAATAGTTTTCATCCGTAAGGAAGACTCTACTTTTTTTCCTTCTTCTGTTAGTTAATTAATGTATTTATATTTAACTGAGGACAAATACAGTAGGAGATCAGAATACAAAAGATCCTCATCCCTCTATGAAAGTTCCTCTCGATGAACAGCTGTTTGACCGACGCCAAAGTGATGTTATTGAGTGAAAATTGAACAGATCCTCTGGCCTCCTGGCGTGATACTAATACACCAACAATTTCCACTTGACGACATGCAGACTCTAATCTACCCCTGTGCTCCGCACATCTCTTCACCGTCCATCAATGACCTTTGACCTCTGAGATAGTCTACAAATCTATTTCAACAAGTACCACCAGCAGAGAAGTGTTTTGTACACTGCTGATTCGCACTGAATTCATCGTTATAGGTTATTTATTATCATTGTTTTTATTTGACATATTTTGTAGAGATACAGACGATATTATAGTTCCATTAGAGTTTATTTTCTTAGGTTTGCCCTATGAAAAAAGTTTGAAAGAAATATCGCCTTTATGTATGTAATTACAGAATGATCAGAAGGAAGTGGTTCAGTTGACAATAAAATACTTGAAATTGGTAAGACTGATATGTACATAAATTTATTTCCTGTTGTTGACAGTAACATTTGAAAATTTAAATTAATAAAAATCGTAGTTTGCCTTAGCCACATCTTTTTATTTCTTAACATTACTCACAGAGCAATAATTATTATTAGTATTTCTATCATTCAACCTGTATTTGTATTTATTATAAGAATGACACGTCACATTGTATTTCCGCTTTTTCCTAGCATTGTGCCAACTGTGGAATAAAAAATTCCTAGAATTGTATTGCCAACTGAAACACTTACTTTTTATCACTCTTTAGAATTGTAAAAAAACCATAAGATGGGTTATTGTACTACCTACAAAATATCCAAATAACAACACAGAAGAATATTTGAAATATTCATAGAATTTTTTGGATTTATCTTGATTATAATTGTGATACAATATTTTACATATTTAAATTGCATTTAGGACCGTCACTTGCTTCTTCTTCATCATCACTTGGCACCCACGGTCGCCAGATTCTAATATTAATAATATTTTGCGAAAAATACTCACATATTTGTCACAAGTTATCACTTTGACGAGAACTTAGGATATGATAATTATATTTCAGTTTCAGTTTTACCTTTTATACTATATTTCATAGCAGTTCCAATAAATTATTGATTATTACTAAGTACTTAACGATATGAAAATTTTAAATTCATCTCTATTTTATTATTCGGAGTTTATAACTGTACTAAAGTGACCCATCTATTTTAAGTCAGGCATGCTACTGTTTTTCTAAAATTTTCAAATGTAACATTTGACTGGGATAACAGACCCTTGGTTGCTCTGAAAAGAAACCACAAACATATAATAATTTAAACATCAACTTTTATATTCTAGTGGAACTACACACTTTAGTTTGAATATTTTCCGCGCTTCGCTTTACGTTGGTGGCGCTGTAGATGTTTAGATATACTACAAATTGTATTTTAAACATAAAATCATTCACAATACTATTCTGGAGTGGATAAAATCTATGAAAACCCTAAACCGATTGTCAATATCTGAAGAAAGACGATATCTTTTGTCGCCAACAACACATGTTGAACACTTTACGACTCTATATAACAAACGTCAAACACCCAAACATGTGACGGCGTTGAATGTATATTTCCGATTCTACGAACATCATAATTTATGTGGATTTTTACATCTTTCTTTGTGGGCAGACATGTCACTTTTTCTTTAATTATTTTATTCTTTATTTAAGTTTTTATTGCGTTTTAGAAAACTGAAATAGTTATTTGTACAACTAATATAGAAAGCAATACTTTTTTTGGATGAATTTGAAGTTTAAGGGAAAATAAACATGTTTCATTATTTATTGTACACAAATTATTTTGGCTATTGATTTTAGATTGATTTTACGAAGATAAAATTAAATATATTTTGATAGATTTCAAAAGTGTGTATTAAATCAATTTTAAATGATCTCCAAGGAGATAAATAAATAAAAATAAGCAAAGAAGGTGAAATTAATCCAATGAGAATTTAATATTTATTTTTAATAACTTTTTTTACTTATTTCCTAATTTTAAAATCAAAATAAATATATCATCACGCTTATTACCCATTACTGAGTGTAGAGATCTCGGTAAGTGATATATTTATGCCCGTGAAGTGTGGTTACCAGCCGTTAAATCACGGTCACGATGTTAGTGATGGGGGAGCCACAAGGGTAATTTAAATGTGGTGAAAATTATTTGTCGGTTGCGGGAATCGAAATTATCAACTGAAACCACAGACTGCTAAAAAAAAGTATTTCAAATCAAAATATAAGCTTTTTTGAAACAATGCAATCATATAATACGTAACTATTAAATTATTATTAGGTTCGTATCAATATATGTCACTCGCAAAGTACGAAATCAATCAAAATACGAAATGAATATTAATATACACAAATTTTGCCAAAAATAAATATAAAGGCTTGGGAGTGTTCTACTAGCTTCGAGGTTGTAAACTTTAAACAATTACATTTGACAGTTACGGAACACAACTAAAGTTAGCTTCACATCAATTTGTTATAGAGTAATCCAGGCTTCTTGAGTTTCTAACAGAAATGTAGTCTAGACCAATCATAGAAGCTCTATTCAAAAAAGCATTAACGCGCGTTTTATACAAGCACAAAATTAATACTAATCCAGTTTATATTTGATTTCTCCCTCCACACGGCACAGAAACAAACCACGAAGTGATGTGGGGCCCACCGGGCAGCAAGTAATGCTAGTACTTCAAATCAGATTCTCATTAATCACCTGACGACGACATGGACATGACGTCACATTAATTCTGTCATGTGCCGCTGCTGGCGCTGCTGTAGTGTTTGTAGGGTGAAGTTACCGCCCCGGAGCGTGTGTTCAAGCACTGCATATGTGCAGAACTATTAATTCAGTAAAAAAATGGTTATTGGAATTAATTCTAATTATTTATTAGATTAATAATTCATTATTTACAAATTTGACAATATAATTTGACATGTTTCCGCAATGGTTATTAAATATTTATATTTAATTAGCACATAATTGAAGGTTGATGAATAAATAATATAGGTATTGATGTTGACAGTTTTGAATAAGGTAAATTAAATGAATGAAATTTTGCAAATAATTTAGTAGGCAGCAAATTTTTTTAAAAATTTTCATTTTCCATATCTCATGCTGGATTGCAAGAAAAAAATAAAGAGCTCTTTAGTTAAAGAATTGTTTATATAGCAACAGTATCAATGGCGATTTTCTGAAATTGATTGAACCGTTAGTTGCTAATGAACCGATAAAACTTTCATGCAACCCAGCATCAGTGAGACCAATCTTGGCAACATTTTAAATAATGGACAATTCAAATTAGAAATTTTAGATGAATTTCACTACATACATAGTTCAACATTTAAAAAATTCCGACTTCCATTTCAAAAATATGTAAATATATCATCACGCATTTTACTCATTACTAGATATGGCACTCTACCGTAGCAGATCTGTGTAAGTGATATATTTATGCGCGTGAAGTGCGGTTACTAGACGTTAAAACTAGAAAATACTGATTCTTGGTAAAGCTATTGTTCTTTGCCGTATACTCTCCTAGTGGCACAGCCCTATTTCCAATAGGCCAGTACTTTCAAAGTATGGGTCGCGATTCCCAAGAAGTCGCAAAGACCTTAGAGAAGGGCACCAAATGATACTTAGAAATATATAAAAAAAGAACATATATTTAAAGATTTTATTACAAGTTTGAAAGCTTCAAATACATACATACATATCTTCACGCTATATCCCATCAAATGGGGTAGCACGAATCCAAAAATCACTCATAAAACATTCACTCATAACATTCATCAAATAATCAGCCCCCGTCAAACATTATCATCCAAACACACCACCCTCACTTGAACAACATTCATAGATCCCTCCATATAAACTCATTTATTTATCACTCTCGAAATCATTCTTACATAACAAACCCTCAATCACATCCATCCAATCACTCCTATTCACTTCTCATTCATCTTCTTTCTTCAACGTACATAATACATGCAAAAAACATCTCAAATTACCCGCGCTTACTCCTAACAACGAATCTAATAATGAATCTAACAACGAATCTACAAAGATTAGAAAAGATGAAAGTGGTAGCCTGCAATTAAAATTTAATTAGCATTTCAAGTAACAAATTAACAATTGATGAAATCAAATTAATATCTAAAGAGAAAAATGAGAGATTGTTAAATCTCAAGTTCAAATCCTGGCGGTTTACCAATTTTCTCTTTATAATTCAAATAAGGGGTAGGTTACTCCGCGGTATCGACTAGGCCTGTGGATTTGAGAACCCTGTTCCTATTCCCACAGCCGACAAACAATTTTCTTCACATTACCCCTGTGGCCACTCCTCCACTTAACATCTTGAGGGGGCCGTGATTTAACGACTTCACGCGCATAAATATATATCACTTATCGAGATCTGCTACGGCAGAGTGCTATATCCAGTAATGGATAAAAGTCGTTATGATATATTTATTTATTTTATTTTATAATTCAAAATACATTTTATTCTACAAATTATTATTTCAACATATAAAAGTTTCTATGAAACTATACTAAAGATCTTAATGAGAAGTTTTTCCTGTACTCATTTCTGAAATCGTGCTTCTAGTTTTGAACACATATTATTAATTCCCATCTTATAACTTAATTTTTGATCACACAAAAGTAAGGTAGCCGACCTCTGTCGTTCAGTGCGTTAGACTACTAGGCTACTGTCCCACAGGTCCCGGATTCGATTCCCGATCAGGGCTGGCATCAATCAGTGTCTGCTGCTGACTACAGCGCAGACGCTTCCATCATCATACCATCCCGGCAAGTAACCAAAGCAGTTGAAGCCGTATTAAAAAAAAAGGTAGTCGCGAAAGAATGTATTTGTATTTTTTGCTTCCAAGAAAGTCATGCCTCCAAAAAGTTTGAAAATCACTGCAAGAGGGTATACCTACACTGCCCAATACTCGAAAAAGTTTTAGATAATCTTGAATTTTAAATTAGCTTATCTTATTCTAGTCTGATTTTAAAAAACTAATCCGAAAACCAAATGGTAACAAGATTATATTAAATTAAATAAATAGACCATCACATCTTTTACCCATTATTGGGTGTGGCGCTCTGCCGCAGCAGATCTCGGTAAGAGATATATTTTGCGCGTGAAGTGCGGTTACCAGTCGTCATATCACGGCCCCCAACGATGTTAGTGGTGGAGGAGCTACAGGGGTAGTTTTTTGAAATTATGAAAATTCTTTGTCGCCTGTGGGAATCGAACCAGGGTTCTCAGGATCCACAGGCGTTAAATTAAATAACGCCTTAATCAGTCGAACTAAAAATGTTTACTAAGGTATACAATCCTTAATTTAGTGAAGTGCAGTTACCAGCCGTTAAAGTTGTTATTGGACAATGAGCCACAGGAGTAATTTTAATGTGGTGAAAATTGTTTGTCGACTGTGGGAATCGAACCTAAGTTTCCAATCCACAGGCCGATTCGATAGCACTAACCAACCCAGCCCATATTTTGAATTATAAAGATTGGGTTACCGTCAAGAATTAAATTTAAGCGGTCTCCTAAATGAGTTTATTGAAACTTTTTTTTGAGAATTTAATTTAGCTTAATTTGATTAATCCAAAATTTAGTATTAGTTAAAACTCTTTTAAGAATCGAGCTGATAATATTTATTTGCTACTCCGTATAACAGGAACTTAATCCCAATAATTCCATAGCTTACAGGCAAGCATATAGTACATCGCAATTCTGATTCTTTCAGTCTCTGCACAGTGTATCAATACACTTATTTTTCCTAGTAAACTTTCTCAAATCTAAATACGATCTCCTTCCATTTTCACTGCATCCATCATATCCCACACTCAGTGAGTCCGGGCATCACCGGAGTCATGTCGGTCTCCACATCAATATTCCGGTCGCGCCAGAGGCCGCGGACCGCCCCGCGCTGTTCTTACCGCTGTCCGGTGGTGGCGGTGGTGGCGGCGGCGTGTCGACAGCGAAATATCACCGCAATGCTGCTCCCAGTACCACAAGGGTGTTATGAGATATGGAGAAGAGGAATTCTTACAGGAAATGGGAGAAGGAAGGTGGGAAGTGGAAGGGAGGGTATTTCATTATGGAAAGGATAATTTTTGAGAGAAAAATTTGGGTAATACGTGAATTTCAAAACTAGTAGTTTCAACCCTTGAATCGTAGAGAAATATTCTTTAAATTAAAGCACTAGGATATGTTTTGCATGATCGTTGTTTTTATAAGGTATTTTACAAATTACTGATCGGTAAATTACTTGCCGATCGGAAATTGGTAAGCAAATAATAATGAAACATTCCTTCATAGTAAACTAGCGACAACTATCCAAGCATACTTTAAAATACCAACTCTCCTATGCTGTGTTGCATGAAAGTTTTATCTGTTCATTAGCAACTAATGGTTCAATAAGTTTCAGAAAATCCCTATTGATAAAATATATATATATATATATATATATATATATATATATATATATATATATATATATATTATTATTATTATTACTGGGTATGGCACTCTGCCGAAGCAGGTCTCGGTAAGTGATATATTTTGCGAGTGAAATGCGGTTACCAGCCATCACATCACGGCCCCCAAAGATGTTAGTGGTGGGGGAGCCACAGGGGTAGCTTTTAAAATAGTGAAAATTGTTTATCGCCTGTGGGAATCGAACCAGAGTTCTCAGAATCCATAGGTCAACTTGATACCACTGAGCTAGCTACCCTATTTCCAAATATAAAATAAAATATAAATATATCATCACGCCTTCTACCCATTACTGGGTGTGGCACTCTGCCGAAACAGATCTCGATAAGTGATATATTTTGCGCGTGAAGTGCGGTTACCAGGCGTCAAATCACGGCTCCCAAGATGTTAGTGGTGGGAGAGCCCCAGGGGTAGATTTTAAAATGATGAAAATTCTTTGTCGCCCTATTCATACTGTTGCTTATTAAATAATTCTTTAACTAAAGCGCTCTTTAGTTTTTCTTGTAACTCAGCATGAGCACTAAAACAAAATATAAATGTCAAAATAATTTCAAATGTTTCTACATTTATATTTCAGTCTTATGTCAATTGCGCAAAAACACGAAAGAACTTACTTCCCTTAATATGTAAATAACAATAGTTCTTCGCCCATTTTATTTGAAGTATTTTTCTCTTAAATAATTTAGAAATGTTTGACATAAGAAAATATACTTTGTCAAATGTTCAAAATGTTTTACAAACTTTGTGAATTAATTTTTATGTCAAAGAACAACAATGTAATACTTTGCGCACTTCTAAAGATAATGACTGGTACTACAACCTCTGTTTTTAGGTATTTTAAGAGCATTTTAACATGTTAAAAGTATCTAAATCACCCAAATAAACTGTTCTGAAAACAGATAAAAACCAAACTCTTAGTAGCAATCATTAGCTATATTCCATTTACCACTTGGTTCACTTAAATCAATTCAGATAAATTAGACAACATGAATAAATGAATTGAATTAAGCAAACTGATGCACTTATTGAGGTGAATTACTTAAAAGTAAATTAAAATGAGTAATTCTAGAACTGGAAATAAAGTTAGCAAAGTAATCCAGCGAAATAAATAAGTGACTGGTTCAGTAAATGTAAGTTAGATCTGATACAAATGGTAAATGTAATACGCCGATAGTTGTTCAAATTACATATCTAAAATCTTTAACAAAAGACTTAAATTTTTTACAAATAAAGAAAATTTCATACGTACATAAAAGTACACAATAACCCATCAAATGGGGTAGCATGAACCCTTAAACCATTCATCAGACTCATCAAACAATCAATTTTCATCCAATATTCTCATCCTAACGCACCACCCTCGCTTCAATCACATTCATAGTTCCCTTCATACAAGCTCGTGTATTTTACACACACGGAATCTGTCATCACATAACAAATCTTCAATCACATCCATCCATTCGCTCTTATAGATCTGTTTCATTAATCCTTCTTTCAACATTATATTCCACAAGCTCAAATCACCGCAATAAAATTACTATTAGCAATTTTATATTCTAGTGTCAAATAAATTAGGAAAGATTGTTGTTTTCTAAATGGTTTTCCTGTAATTTATCAAAAAAATGTCGTTTTAAACTGTCTTTTGGTTTTTGTTGCGTTTGATTGATTATGATTCTACTATAAACTAAGTTAACAATGTGAATATTAAGTTCTTAAATTCTACAGAGTGATCAAAAGGAATTGTTACAGTTGGCAATAAAAAAATCTACTTAAAATTGGTGAGCCTGATACATAAATTCATTTCTTGTTGTTGACAATGACATTTGAAAATTTATAATTATATTTGAGTACATTTAGTTCTTATTCGTTTTTAGTTATATATTTTTTGAATATCTATAAATAAAATTGTTGTTTCCCTCACCCTTCCTTTATTAAAAATCAAAATCCTATTGGTTGTCTGACTCCTGACATAACCTATTTGTATTTATTAGACATGTCAAATAATATATCCGCCTTTACCTGGTGTTGTGCCAACTGTGGAATAAAACGATCTCCGGAATTGTATTGCCAACTGTAACAATTCTGTATTCTATTATCTAACCAATCACTGTCGCTACATACCCGTCCATAATCATACTCGTAGTTCAATTCCTTTTACATAAAGTGTTCCATTCCGTCTTGTGAATCGTAAGTTTTTAAATTGAAAGTTGTTTAGCAAAAGAAAGGTTTACAGATAAAGTTAAATGATAACAAATGTGTAGGCTCTGTAGGATAATTAAGAAGAAAGAAATCATCATGAAAAATTCAAATGTTTGTCAGGAAAAAACAACAAAAGAAAAAGTGGTTATTTGTCTCGGAAAGTTGCACCAATTTAAACCAAATCGACTCGAGCAAACTTTGAATTATCCTTGAATTGTTTCGTTGTATTTCCTCATAACTAAAACTCGAGGTAATAAATCTCACCCGGCCCCATTTCTGTCAAGTCGAGATAAGTTCAATAACTTTGCAGAAAAAAAACTCATTGAAATAATATCTCATCGGCTCTTGCAGCTTAACTCCTTCCAGGGTAACAATTAAGTAAAACAGTTAATTAGTGGGAAATTTGCGTTAAACTTTGCTATTAACAATTCATCTACGTTGTACCTTCATCTCACTTCCACTTGGTAATTCACGATTCCGTCGATAGATGGCGGACATGGCGCTGAAGGATAGTTGAATAAATATTATGCAGCAGCGCCACTTTATGTACTAAGACCATTAGCTACTCGTATACGAGTAGAAATCTTAGTTTTAGAAGTCTTAGTTTAATGGAAAAACATGACGATTTGGTCTACAAAATCAAGTCTTAAGCTGTCAAACTGTTTGACAGACTAATTGCTCTTGTTAAAACCCTTTGGTATTGTTACATAACTAATAGAAAACAGCTCGGAAAATATGTGAACTAAAGTGTAATTTCCACGAAATATGTCAAATTAGAACAATGAGGTTACGCAAGAAGCAGTGTTGACAGATTTTATTTCTATAAACTCTCACTAGAATAAAGAACAACTGTCGTTCGCCGAATGACAATCATCAATTGACAATTGGTCGCGATATGATCAGAAAACTCAACTTTCTTCACGGAAAATAGGAAGGAAAATGAGGGGAAAAATATATTCCTTCCAATTCCTTCCCGTCTAATTTTCAAAAAAGTTTTAGATAATCCTGAATTATAGATTAGCTAATTGTGTTCTAGTCCGTTTTTAAAAAGCTCATCCAAAGCACTTTCCGAAAGCCAAATGATAACAAGATTTATATTAGAGTTTATTTAAACTATTTTTAAGAATATGGTTTAGTTTAATTTGAACTGATCCAAAATTCAGGATTAGCTAAAACTCTTTTAAAATTCGCCTATAAATTTTTAAATTATCTTACAAATAAATGAAATTTTACCTTTATTGTATCTACTAGATTTTCTCCAAAGGTATATAAAGTTCAAATAAATCTTTTTTGTAGTATATCTTGAAAAAATTTGTGTCTAACACGAAAGGAAATCGCTTTTTCCAGTTTGACAAATAACTATTTCGCTCCCTCGGGAAGGAAAGTAAAGCCATATCCATGAAAGAACTATGGTATGATTTGACATTAGTGACATTTAAGTGACATCTGTTAAGAAAATAATAAATCTTACCTAAATTTATAGTTTATTTTAGAAAATATTGCTTTCTGATAGTGTAGTAAAAACAATTATATGTAAACATCGTGAAGAATGTGTCGTTCTTATACGAGCCCGTTCCCACTTCAGTTGGACCGAATTTAATTTTTTCATTAAAAATTTAAATAATACTAAAAATCCAGGTATCTTATATTTACTAAATTCTACAATTAATTTTCAACATTTTTAACTAAATTTAACATTAAATATACGTTAAACACAAAATGTGTAGCAGTATAACTCTCTTTTTTTTTCTTCACATAAACTAAATTAACACACAAATGAACTATCATGATTATTATCTTGTGGGCAGTTTGGCGGATGAAATTGAAGCTAATTATTATTTAAAACAAACTTTATTATTATACAGTTTTTTAATAAAACAATTTTTTTAGTTAAAACAGAAATGTTTACTTCCTCTTTCAATGGCTGTCATTTCTAGATGTATGTATCGATTGACTTAAAATTTTATCTGTGTATTAACAACATACTAGTATATGTCTCATTCAAATTTCATTTCATTTTCTTGTATACTAAACAAGAAACAAAAATGTAAAATATAATATCAAACGAAAAAATAAAATTGGGCCAACTGAAGTGGGACCGGGTTCGTATCCCTCGCCTTTATTTCGGGGAATGAAACAGCACCTTCAGAAAAAATGTCCCAATATACAAATAACTATTAATTTAGTTGTAAAGTTAAATTATAAAATATGTTATACTGTTCTATCTATTCATTTTGCAAATAAAGTACGAAACCATGTCGTGTCTATGTAGTATTTATTCAATGGTTAAACTATCCTGAAGGCATAGAAACGTGCGATCTCTCTAAGTTTATAATGGCGTGCACTTGTTTCTCTAACGGTATGCAAATTTAGGTTTTGCTTTGATATTCGCGCGGACGTAGGTAAAGTGCGTTACTGATGGCAACATTTTCATAAACTCGATTATTAAATCAATGCGCGGACACTGGGAAAACTTTTTAATTTAATAAAACCAGGACTGCTATGAGGAGATAACAATTTAAATAATAGTGCCAAGTGAATTGAAAAATGGAATATTATATTGCTAATTAAGCAACGGTTTGTTTAGTTCTACTATGTCCTGTTGGAAATGCAAAATTCGCAAGGAATAAATATTACTTCCTATAATTACCTTGTGTTAAGTTTTTCCAGTTGTATATAATGTATATTCTAATGCCAATGGCACACTGGTCGAGGAGCATGAATGAGCGTCGAGGAACTCATCGATGAAACAACAGAACGCATTCGTCATCTATGAAAAATAGAGGCGCCTCTATTTCCATCGAGGAGTTCCTCGATGAAACGATTGTGCCTCATTTCACACGTATTATTGTGTCTCATGTAATGTTAGCGTGGGCTGTCATTTTGGTTTTGCTTTGTGCTATTTTTTCGTGTTTGTTTATTTTATCAGTCAGGGTGCGTTCTGTTGTTTCATCGATGAGTTCCTCGACGCTCATTCATGCACCTCGACCAGTGTGCCATTGGCATAACGAGTGTTCAATAAATCTTATAGTCTTGGGTGGCTATGGGCTGTGAAACATATGTCTGTACTTTATTCATATAATTTAACCTTAAATAAAACGTCAAACATCATTCGAAATGGGGAAAGTGCAATTCGGTTTTTATTTTGTTGACCATCGTGAAAATAAGACTTTACTATCAATGGTTTTTATTCCAGAGTAAACATTTTACTGTAAAACAGTTCCAAAATAAATTATTGTTTTAGTTTACTTCAAATAAATTATGACGTTTAAGGTTAAATTGTATGAATAAAGTTCAGACATGCGTTTCAGAGCCCGTAGTCACCCAGAGACTTATTTATTTATTTATTTTATTTATTTCAATATATTTTAAGATTCTGTAACCAGTGTTAAAGACTGTTATCCAGAACCTTATATAACAGTATACAGGCAGATATATAATCGAAAACAAAATAATTTTAAGTAAAACTTAATAAAAATATAGAACATTAACATCAAATATTAACAAAATATATATCTATATATATATATATATATATATATATATATATATATATATATATATATATATATATATATATATATACATACATGTAAATACATATACACAACATACTTATATATGGCTACAATAATTTTTTTTTAAAGCTTTTCTGAAAGTAAGAATATTAGACATGCTTTTATACTGAGTATCTAGACTATTATATTCGGTAATTGCGTTGTTGTAACTCGATAGATCACCCTTTGTTGTTTTGAATTTAGATAATCGAAAGTCAGCTGCAGTTCGGGTATTAAAATCGTGAAAGTCAGCTCCAACACTTAACAGTACATTGCACTTTTGTTTTTTTAGTTTTATTTTATGTATTAAAACAGATTGTTCTAAACGTTTTAAATGTTGTATTGGAAGAATGTTAGTGATTTTATACACAAGGTCCGAGCTAGTTAGTCTATTTAGATTAAACAAAGATTTAATGCATTTCTTTTGAAGTGTCACTACCCTATTAAATATATACTATAATATTGAACACTAAAAAGGAATTGTTATAGTTGGCAATACAATTCCAGAGATCTTTTTATTCCATAGTTGGCACAACGTCAGATAAAGGCGGAAATGCTATTTGACATTTCTAATATATATAAATAGGTTATGTCAGGAGTCTGACAGCTAATAGAATTTTGACTTTTTAAGTAATAGAAATACTTTAGAAATAAATGTAATAATAAATGTACTCAAATTTAAATTAACAATTGATATAAAATAAATAAATATATCATCACGCCTTTTATCTATTAATCTGCCGTAAAAGATCTCGATAAGTGATATATTTATGCATGTAAAATACGGTTACTAGTCGTCAGATTACTGCCCCCCCCAGGTGGAAACACACAGCAAAATAGAGAAAAAAATTATTATTATTTAAAAACTTAGGAAATTTATTTTTTTGGAAATTATGTTTAGAATTAAAAATGTAGCCTAAATACAAAAATTAATGAAGATTGTCAATTGTTTAATTTTTCATATTTATAAATAAATAAATATATCATTACACCTTCTACCCATTACTGGGTGCGATTCTCTGCCGTAGCAGATCCCGGTAAGTGAAATATTTATTTGCGTGAAGTACGGTTATCAATTGTCAAATCATGCGCCCCAAAGAAATTAGTGGAGGAGGAGCCACAGGGAGCCAAATAGTCGTAGAAATAATATTGTGTGCATCTCGAACAGGAAGTGTCCTTGCCACTCTTGCATAGTCTCCATACGCGAGCGGCAATGGACTACTTTCTGCTCTACGTACACAAATAACTATTTTCGTTTATCTCCAAATGTAGATTGTTTTAACTACTCCCTTCTTGCAGCAGGGTCTTCAACTGGGATTAATTTTTACTCATCTGTCAGATGAGTAGTCTGTCTTCATCTTAACAATAATAAACAAGCCCTAGATCTCAAACTAATTAAAAAAGTCTTAGAGTAAAGTG
The DNA here is from genome assembly GCA_911728475.2 of Pterostichus madidus. NCBI lineage: Eukaryota > Metazoa > Arthropoda > Insecta > Coleoptera > Carabidae > Pterostichus > Pterostichus madidus. Next base: position 2,308,509 of record OU452313.1, on the reverse strand, counting down.
ATGAAATAATAAATTTCCGGGGGTAATTAACACATAATAGTATATGCGCTGTTACAGCACAACAAAAGACAATCACATGCTTGTATACACCTAGCGGGAAGCGGGGGCAGCATGAATGCGTCTGACAACCAGCTGCATTGCATTTCCCCCCTCTGTTGGGGGTGAAATTAGCGCGAATAATGTAATCAATCTGCTTGTGAAAGTCACTTTCCACCACGGTTAACATGTGACAGTCAGCGTCGGCTTCAGGTAAATTGTGTTATTGATTTGTGCGAGCCGAACAAAGTGGCACAATTACCACCCCAGAGACGAGAGGGATAATTGTTATGGGAGCACCAAGATGCAGAAGAACGCAAAACTGCAGATCACGGATTAATGAAGGAGTTGAAATCTTTTTGGAGAGTGGAGAGCTTTAATCATTTTAATCATTTAATCAATATCTTGAAGCGGAAGCGAATTACGCTTAATTATTTATTTATTTATTACTCTGTACAACAGGAACTTGATCCCAATTATAGTATAGGAACTGTAGTAACCAGTCGGACACAATTGTATTTTTTTAATATAAGTTTCGAAGTGGGCCATATTAAAACGATTGATCTCTTGCTTGATATACACGAAATTTATCCACTGGGCTACGAGTATATAATGATTATACAGGGTGTTTCTATACTTATGGACCAAACTTTAAGGGTTTATATTATATATTGTATTGATCATATAAAAAATAGATTTTTTTTCAAAATTCGCAAAATTAAGGTTCGTTTACCTTGAGAAAAGTTTTTAGTACCACTAATTTGATAGTGATGATACAACATTATATAAATGATTACTTCATTACTTGCGGCTTTAATTATTTTATTTAATTATTATTATGGGGTGGCTAGCTCAGTGGTATGAAGTCGGCCAGTGGATCCTGAGAACCCTGTTTCGATTCCCACTGCCGACAAACAATTTTCATAATTTCAAAAACTACCCATGTGGCTCCTCCACCACTAACATCTATGGGGGGCGTGATTTGACGACTGGTAACCGCACTTCACGCACAAAATATATCACTTACCGAGATATGCTTCGGCAGAGTGCCACACCCAGTAATGGGTAGAAGGCGTGATGATATATTTATTTATTTATATTTAATTATTGATTTATTAAGAATTGTTACAAATCCAGTGTCACAAAAAATTTCCTTTAAGATAAATTGAAATTTTATTTTTCAAGCTATTGAAAAATTATTTTTGTTCCGTGATACCTATCTGATAGATTTGACATTTCTTTTGATTTTATGTTATTAGAATTTGTGATTAGAAGTAGGAAAACATATAATCTTGAATAAACAAATCAATTTGATATTTTGTTCAGCCAATTAAAATCAAGCTTATTAAAACTGCGCTGTAATCTTCCACCAAACGGCCTTAAAATAAATAGTCTAGAATAGTATGTCTAAATAGCCGTAGAAAAAATATTGTGTGCATCTCGAACAAAATGTGTCCTTGCAGCTGTTAGCAATATACTATTTTCTACTCTAGGTATTTATAAACGCTTGAAAAAGAATTAAAAATAATTTCTGCCAGTTTTTCTATTTGGAAATTCGGGTGACAGTTTTCATATATCCATGGATACACTTTCACATTGCCGCTCGGCAAGCGGCAAATATCAACTTTCTTCTTTCAACTATTTTCTGCTCGATCGTAGAAAAATAAATAAAATCCATCGTCCTCAATATGATGATTTGACAAGAAGGTTGTCTTTTGAAGCAATTGACAATTACCCTGGCACTGAAATCATATTTCGCAATGAAAATCTCCGCAGTGCAGTTCCGTTCGCCATTAGTTCGTCGCTCACCGTTTTCTATTCGTTTAGTTTGCACTCTGTTCAGAAAGAAACAACTTCCATCAGAGAAGCAGAACAGGGCCTCACGGAGCCTCGTATGCTCGGCTAGAAAACCACCACAGAGAGTGAATTAGCGCGAGTGAAGAGTGAGTGTCGGCGGCCGTCTAACGTGAGATAGATCGAGTGGTTAGTGGTTGATGCTTCACGCGTTTGATGGCTATTCACATGTCCAGACGCCTAATGGAAGAAGAGGCTTTGCTGTTTTATACAAATTCAATTGTGGGGTGGAAAAGTTTGCAGACGAAACTATGATACATGAGACACAACTGGACAGATTCAAATATTCTAGTTACTTGTACATACTTTAATTAGGAATTTTTATTATGAAATAATATTGCATGATTTTTTATTTTATTTTGCAATTTTAATTTTAACATGATTTGTACATAATACGAAGTGTGGCTATTAAATAACGAGACTGACGCTGCTACAGAAAAAGTGCGCATGCGCCAAAAGCCAGCAACCATCATCTTTTTTAGCGTGAAGCTTTCTCTTTCGAATGCTGTACCTCTCGCTTCTGTAAACAAATCCGTATAGCCGTAACTTTCGTTCTCATTCAAGTTGTTTTTTTTTTGTTTCGCCGAATTGTTGTGAAATTTCACATGAAACTTGGCAAAACTGCTGTTGAAACTTATAATTTATTGAAAAAAAGTAGCCGAATTGTGGAAGGACAAGTCACGGGTCTCCATCAAAACTATGCATTGGCTCATTCAGCAATGTCTGTCAAGAGATTTCTAGCCAAGTACAGCATTCCAATGTTGAACCATCCGCCTTATTCGCCGGATCTTGTACCGTGCGACTTCTGTCTGTTTCCTAAGGTGAAATTTGCCTTAAAAGGAACAAGATTTGAGCTGTGAAAGAGAAAACGACACACGTCCTTCAGAAGCTAACAGAAGAAGACTTTCAGCACTGTTTCGAACAAAGGAAGATTCACATGGAGCGTTGTAAGGATAGAAGAGGGGGGGAATATTGAAGGTGATAATAAGTAAATAGGTATGAAATAAAAACAAAATGTTAAAACAACGTCAGTCTCGTTATTTAATAGCCACACCTCGTATGTCAAGCACGTACTTAATTATTTGAAAAGTACTTCAATATTTTGTACATTTACTATCCAAAAAAGTAAGTCTTAAGTACATGCTGAAATTAAGTACTTAAAAATTTCAAGTATTAAGTAACACAAAAATAAATATACTTCAGTATAAGTATTAAGTACTAGAAGATACGGAAAATTTATACTTAAGTACTTAAGTAATTAAGTATTGTCCAGCTCTGCTTTCTTCCCTTAGTATTCAAATAACGATGTAGTTTTGTTCTTTAACCAAGTTTAATTTTATTTATTTTTTGTTTCCATGGCGCGAAAATCATAATTATTATAGTTGACGTATTAGTATAGGTAATCGGTATGGTATTTATACAAAATTGGATGAAAATGTAGTTCATCGTATATTATATTTGAAGCTTTTTTATTTAAAACAATTTAGGATCGTTCGACAAGAGAAAAGATACACATATTGTCAATTTATGTATATTATTTCCCCAATAAATTGAAATCAATTAAATTCATGGCAAGTGACCCCACAGCATTTAGCAAGTAGTATATGTTGGTGAAGTAATTGTGGCTGTAGCAGAAAAGAACAAGAGTTTCGTTGATTGTACCACAGAGATGAATTATGGCAAGTAGCGTCCGGGTATTATTTCTACTTCATTTGCATTTGAGTTTTTTGTGTAGCGAATCTTTGTTTTTCCCGACATAAATCATTGCCAGTGGTTCTTAGAACTAAAGATATTTTGTTTACGTCTTGTTATTAATTTCATTAATCATATTTTGACATTATATTTAAATGTTCAGTACATTGTACTTTATAAAAACCTTGCAATTCATTCTCATTTATGTACAACACTAATGAATATTTTAATGACATTCTTCTTCCATTCAAATTTAAATAATAATAGGATGCGGGCACTCACGTGACACTGTGACATTTTGTGACATAAAAACAGCTGTTCGGGCAAAGATCACTGCGCCACCTACAAAATTAACTATTTTTTTTGGGATGATATTTGAAAAGAACCGTTCTTTCAAACCTTGCCACCAAAAATAGTTCATTTTGTAGGTGGCGCAGTGATCGCAGCCCAACAAGATTTGAAAAGAACAGTTCTTTTCAAATCTCGTCCCAAAAAATAGTTCATTTTGTAGGTGCCCGAACAGCTGTTTTTACGTCACAGTGTCACGTGAGTGCCCGCATCCTATTAGCTGGTAGAATCTATACATAGCTAGTACTGAACTTACTTTTATTTTCACTGTTAAACAGTCTCAAATTATTACTTAAAGTAAAAGTGGTTCAAAATGTAATGCTATGATGCAACCATAAATAAGGAAGGAAATTTGTTAGTTTTCTCCTTAGGCAAGAAAATTTAGTTTCCTCCCGCTGGGAGATAATTGCCTACTTTATAAATAAAATATAAAAAAAAATAAATATATCATCACGCCTTCTACCAATTACTGGGCGTGGCAGTTTGCCGAATCAGATCTCGGTAAGTGATATATTTATGCGCGTGAATTGCGGTTACCAGTCGTCAAATCACGGTCCCCAAAGATGTTAGTGGTGGAGGAGCCACAGGGATAGTTTTTGAAATTATGAAAATTGTTTGTCGCCTGTGGAAATCGAACCAGGGTTCTCAGGATCCACAGGCCGACTTAATACCACTGAGCTAGCCATCCCATATAATAAAATATAAATAAGGAAATATATCATCACGCCTTCTACCCATTACTGGGCGTGGCAGTTTGCCGAATCAGATCTCGGTAAGTGATATATTTTATGCTCGTAAATTGCGGTTACCAGCATTCAAATCACGGCCCCTAAAGATGTTAGTGGTGGAGGAGCCACAGGGATAGTTTTTCAAATTATGAAAATTGTTTGTCGTCTGTGGGAATCGAACCATGGTTCTCAGGCCGACTTCATACCACTGAGCTAGCCATCCCATATAATAAAATATAAATAAGTAAATATATCATCACGCCTTTTACCCATTACTGGACGTGGCACTATGTAAAAACAGATCTCGATAAATGATATATTTTATGCGCGTGAATTGCGGTTATCAGCCGTCAAATCACGGCCCCTAAAGATGTTAGTGGTGGGGGAGCCACAGGGGTGAAAATGTTTTGTTAACTGTGGGGATCGAACCAGGGTTCTTAAGATCCACAGGCCGACTTGATACCACTGAGCCATTTTTCTCTATTTTTGAGCCTACTTTATGAGGGAAGAAAAGCTTTCTGTGAATGTGAATTAACTAATAACCATTTATCTATAAAATTTATCAAATTTAACCAATGATAATAAGTAATCTAGGTAACGAAGAACACATCAAACAAAAGACAGATTTTGTTTCCATCAACTGTCATTTGAATTATGAATTGTCTTCCATTGCTTTAAAATCAATTATGAACAGAAAAAATAAGTACTAAATTTTACGTTTTACTGTTTCTTAATATTATTATATTTTAGAGGTTTTCTGCACATAATGTACGAACAAAATCAACCTCCATTTGATGACAGCGCACGAGAGGACTTGTCGTTTGTATCCTCTATAATTAGCGTTATAATTACATAATCAAATAACTTGATAATTAGGTACATCATTGAATTTGTTTATAATACAAACATACGTAACTCATTTTATTTCTGTCATTAACCTTTTCAATATCTCTGAACAAAAAACAACGTATTTTCTTTGTTGTTCCTTTTTTATCGAGGTTGTCATAGTTTCAAATAGATGTAAATATTTATTTAATAATCATAATGATCTGAAATTTAAGTGTAATTCTGTTAAGTAATATTAAAAGCGTTGGCAATTAAGTGAATAATAATTAATTTATATAATAAAGCAGGCAATTCTTTTTATATTCGCAGAATCAATTTCTTTTCTTCGACACTTTCATCAGAGTAAACTAGCTAACATCGTTATTAGCAGTTCTCGTCTGAGAATCGAAAAATCCTTGAGAACTCACGCGCGATAAAGTGATAAAACAAAAAATCCCCACAAAGTAAAATGTAATGTATTGAGAAGTGGTTCCAATGTCGGCCGGTGGAAGCGCTGCGGTCTGTTATTAGTGCACGGAGCCCATGAGAATTACCTTTGTCCTGGCGACAGAAACATTGTGTGATGTATTTGTGTCTACTTCAACATTATTCATCTGTTTCTCGGTTTCATTTTTGTTTTGTTTGATGTTTTCTAGTTGGAATTGTTTTTGTTATTAACTGCTGCACTGTAATTATTTAATGAGTTCTTTCGTGGCCATTTTAATGGGGTTCATTTATACCTATTTTTAAATGGTTTTTAAGATATGTTTATGTTTTCTAATTAGTATTCACGATTGACATGAAGATGGAGCCATTAAGTTTTTACAAGAAAACATGGCGGAATATTGGTAGTTCTTGCTGCAATTATTTCATTATTAACTTGTATTTTTAAATATAAAAATTAATAAATATATCAACAAGCCTTCTTACCCATTACTGGTTGTGGCACTGTACCAAACCAGATGTAAGTAAGTGATATATTTATGCGCATGAAGTATGGATACCAGCCGTCAAATCACGGCCTCCAAAGATATTAGAGGAGAGAGCCACAGGGGTAATTTTAATGTGGTGAAAATTGTTTGTCGGCTCTAGGATTCGAATCCGGGTATCCAAATCCACAGTCCAATCTATTTATGAGCATGAAGTACAAATACCAGCCGTCAAATCGCGGCCCTCAAAGATATTAGTGGAGAGACAGCCACAGGGGTAATTTTAATGTGGTGAAAATTGTTTGTCAGCTGTAGGAATCGAACTCGGGTACCCAAATCCGCAGTCCGATTCGATACGACTGAGCCACCAACCCCAATAAATTATAAAGAAAAAAATTGGGATACTACTCGGATTTGAATCTCGGACCTATAAACTCTGGTTTTATGATTTAAACCAACTAAGCTACAATAGTCCTGAGATTGAAATATGATTTTATTTCAGTTTTTCTCTCTATTTTTAAAATAATAATTCAATTTCAATTTGATACCATCAATTTTGTTGTTTGTTAAATAATTACTTAAATAAACTAATTAACAGAAAATTACACGCTGTTAATATAAATAAAATAAATATATCATAACGCCTTTTATCTATTACTGGGTATGGCACTCTGCCAAAACAGATCTCGGTAAGTGATATATTTATGCGCGTGAAGTGCGGTTACCAGCCGTCAAACCACGGCCCCTTAAAGATGTTAATGGTGGAGGAGCCACAGGGGTAATTTTTAAATTGGTGAAAATGTTTTGTCGGCTGTGGGGATCGAACCAGGGTTCTTAGAATCCACAGGCCGATTCGGATACCACTGAGCCATTACCCCATACACTGTTAATAGTTATCATAATATTTATAACAATTTTAATAGTAAAACAAAAACACATATTTTACATAAATACTTAGTGTCACTCATGTACACTCAGCTACAGAAGTAAGAGGCAAAATAATGTGCATAATATACAAAATTTTTATTTAGAATGTATTTCAAAATGTGAGGGTAAAATTTTGCTCCAGCTTTGCCGCTACCTCCTAAAACGTAAAATGGTTTAAGATGACTACACAACCACTTTAAGATGAAATTATAATTTAGTTCACATATTTCCCGTCTTGCAGTGCGCTGTACATCACAATTTTGTAACACACTCCTGCGTTGCTAAGCAACCCTAGAATGCGTAGTAGCTTTCAGCTGTCATCGCGGAAAGAACGTGAAATTCTCGTATTCATTTCGGTTTTTATTCCATGTAAACAACATCAAATAACAGCATAGCGAACAGGGGCGCGCAGGCCGAGGGGCGGCTTCTTTGCATGCAGAGCTGAAGTCGCCGCCGCTGTTTATTTTTCTGGAGGCGGCGTACTGCCATCAAAACTGACTTCCGTCGGCCTACATAAAAATCAATTGTACTGCCTCACTCGACCAATTCATTTTACACGTGAAAATCTTTTCTTGAGGTGGATGAAGATGAAGAAGTTGTTGCCATGTTACCAGCGAATAGTTTTAAAAGGAAATTTTTTACAAAATATGCTTTTATTCTTTTTAATCTCAAAAGAATTCTATTTGATGGTTGAACCACTAAACTTGTGTGTGAAAAGTAAAACGTAAATGTCATCTCGATAACAATATTAATAAATTGACGTTCAATAACTGCCACAACAAGAAAATTAAGATAGTACTAGTTTGACGGTGGCGTCATCGGTTGTCTAGTGGCGAAACTGACGCTCAAAAAAATATAAAAATTAAATAAAATAAGTGTTTTATACCTATTATGATTTGAATATCATGAATTGTTAACAGGTTGTTGGTCCAGTGAATTTTCAAATACCATACCACCGTGTGGTGTTGCTATTATAAATTGGGATTCTTAATTTTTCGTTAAAAACAAGGCTTTGCATGGTTATATATCCATTACTAAACGATAAAAAACTTTCTCCTTCTGATACAATATACATGGATAGTTCTAGAACATCATACTAGTTTTTTAAATGAAACTGCAAAATTTTAGAGGTACACAAACCAAATATGTGCGATTCTGAGTGCTGATCGCCATAAGCTCCGTGTATAAGAACTCAACTTTACAAGCGAATATATTTGTTCACAGACGATGAATGTGTTTCATATTTTAACAGGATGCGTATGACTATCCAATGTTTACGTGCGCTAAATTTCATTCAGATCTGCAAATTCACGCTAGTACTACCTTAATCTCAATTACAGACGGAGAGCTCTCGTCTCATCTATCCCGGCGGGGTTAAAAGTAACACAACAGTCCTAGAAAAGGAAGAATAAAGAAGGTCATTTAGTGCGAAAAATAGTAATCTATTTAGCGCATTAATTATAAAGTTGTAAGTTTGCAAACATTGCACTTAGTACTTATAATTAATATAACAAAAATTCAGTCAACATTTATTAAAATTTTTTATTTTGTCAATTTATTTTTTATTTATTAATCATCATCAATAATTTAGTTAAAAAGAATGTTATATATTTTATAATTTATTTTGTCCTGATGAAGACTGAGGTGTCAGTCTAAACGTTGCCAAAATAAAAATTTAAAAAAATTTGTCTGAATTCCGAACAATCTTTTTTCATACTGATTTTGAACGCGCGACCTTTTGCGACCATGTTGATTTTACTAAACGTTTGTCTCTACTTTGACATAATTCTTATTCATGTCAATAATTCTGTAGAGCTCTATTGCAATATGTTGCAGTTGCAAGCATCTGCAACATCATCTGACATTTGTTGCACGTTGCAACCTTGCCAGTTGTTCGTGCTGGGAGTTGGTTCGTTGGTAGGAAGTTGGCACAACGGGAAAGCCAAGAAAGTGTCGCCCATGGCGTTATTTGGCAGCACCGGCGAATTATAGAGATGTAATTTAGTAGTTAGATGTCGTAACTAAACTAATGTATGGCTGGTTTTGTCTCTTTAAACATCGAGAATTATTTATATTTCGAAACGAGGAGAATTTATGAGCTGAGGGCATTTTCACTGGCATATTGCAATGAACTGCTTCCAAAATGCTGTATTACAAATGGTTGTTGAAATGGAACTAAAATTATAGTTACGCTTTAAATTGTACATTATCCTTCTGTTGTAATTAAATTTATTTTATTTTTATGGGGTAGGTGGATTAGTGGTCTCGATTTGAGAACTCGGGTTCGATTCCTATAGCCGACAAACAATTTTCACCAAATTAAAATTATCCCTGTGGCACTTCCTTCAATAACATCTGTGGAGGCCGTGATTTGACGCCTGATAAACACACTTTACACGCATAAATATTTTTTTTAATTTCACATTAAAACTGTGAAAGTCTCTAAACTGATCGATTGTTGGTTTTCCAAATATCTTTTCATAAATAATAAATATATAAATAAATAAATATATAAATAAATACATATATAAATAAATAAAAAATATAAATATATCATCACGCATTCTACCCATTACTGGGTGTGGCACTCTGCTGAAGCAGATCTCGGTAAGTGATATATTTTGCGCGAGAAGTGCGGTTACCAGTCGTCAAATCACGGTCTCCAAAGATGTTAGTAGTGGAGGAGCAGTTAAATCACGGCCCCTAAAGATATTAGTGGAGCGGGAACCACAGGGGTAATTTTAATGTGGTGAAAATTGTTTATCGGCAGTGGGAATCGAACCGAGGTTCTCAGGATCCACAGACCGACTTGATACCACTGATAAAATACTGGTAATGAAATAAATATAACATCTTGCCGTTAACCCATTATTATATATGGCACTCTGCTGTAGCAAATATGAGTAATTCATATGCTCGTATTTTGCACGTGAAGTACAGTTACCAGTCGTCAAATCACTGTACCACCTACCACATAAATAAATAAATATTAAAAGTGTAAATGATGATCGTCTTTCTTTAATTAGTTCCACACGTCACCATAGTTTCCAATGACTAATTTAATAATTGAAAATCACGAAATCACGTTGCTACATTTATATTTCATTCCACACGAGTTGTTGATTTTATGTTCGCGTCTCAACTTTGGTCACTAAGTACACTTTTAATTGATTGATGAGCTGCTGGTGTCCGCACCGTAAGCATTGACTGTGACGTAGAACAGCGGGCGGAAGCGGATGTCCTGGATGGCGGGACCGGGCCGGTGCCAGGACTTTATGGATATTTTGTGCGTTGTGTGGCAGAATAGCAAAATATGATACGCTTGATTGCTGATCTATTGTGAGGGATTTAGACGGTGACTTGATCTTTTATACTCGCACTGACCTAAATATCAATGATGTTTTATTTGCTGTATTGAAGATTTTATCATGTTTAGTTCTATAAATTATTAGTTATCGAAGATGTTATTATACAGGTTGTCCCAGATTTAAAAGGTCTAACTTAAACAATGAATTTAATACCTAAATATTAGTTAACAAGTTAATTTAAGCAAATGTCTGTAAGTGCTTTATTTCAAACCTATGTTTATAAAATAAATAAATAAATATATCATCACGCCTTTTACTCATTACTGGGTGTGGCATTCCGCCGAAGCAGAACTGCGATTACTAGCCGTCAAATCACGGCCCCCAAAGACGTTAGTGGTGAAGAAGCCACAAGGGTAATTTTAAATTGGTGAAAATGTTTTGTATGGGATGGCTAGCTCAGTGGTATGAAGTCGGCCTGTGGATCCTGAGGTCCCTGGTTCGATTCCCACAGGCGACAAATTTTCATAATTTGAAAAAGCTATCCCTGTGGCTCCTCCACCACTAACATGTTTGGGGGCCGTGATTTCACGACTGGTAACCGCACTTCACGCGCAAAATATATCACTTACCGAGATCTGCTTTAGCAGAGTGCCACACCCAGTAATGGGTAGAATGCGTGATGATATATTTATTTTATTTATTTTATAAAATGTTTTGTCGGCTGTGGGGATCGAACCAGGGTTCTTTGGATTCACAGGCCGTTTGTTTGTTTTAATAATTACATAAATAAGATTAGAATACATTCATTAATGTGAAAATTTAGCTTCAGGATTATTCTGTAGTCAAACAAATCTAAATTAATTTTGAGAAAAATGCTTAAATAAAAATGGTAGAAAATGCAGTTCTGCTATCTTTTATTTCGAGTTTTTCTTTTTATAATAATTTCGGAAGGTTTGGCAGGAGAAAATATACAATGAGAAATCTTATGTAGAATTGTGGAAACAGACAAAGGTTCGAACTAAAGTTCAAAGTATCTTGTCTGTTCGGAAATTGACGTCATAACTACGTCAATAATAAATGCCAAGGACGTTGGTGTCTTTCATGGACACACATCGAACTCAGATCTTCTGTCTATGATGGTTGCAGAAGCTTTGAATAAATCCAGATGCCTCGGTTTTTGAAAGATTGAAATTGCTCTCCATTTTCTTCCGTAGTTTAAAATAGACTTTTGGAAGTTTAGATTATTAGGCCGTTAAAGTATTTTAAATAAGGAATCAAAAGATCCAGGTTTATTGAATGAAGGCTTGAGAATTTAGTAAGATAAATCAATTATTTATTTCAATAAAAAACGACGACGTTTCGAACACTTGTTCGTGTTCATCCTCAGGTCGAATACAATTTTAACCACGACGTGGTTATTAACAATTTAAAAAAAGATAAATATTATATTTAAATAATTACATGTTTTTTAGCAAAAAAAAAAGATTAAATTTATTTAAGGAGTATGTAAGACTGCAAACCTCCGAGTCAAAACGGCGTCATACTTTGTCAACAGGCGGATTCGAACTGACGAACCTTGGTTCGGGTGACGTCATAGCATGTTAAGAAATGTGCATTAATACGCTCGACCACCGCGCCTTGTGCTTTGGATCCTTACAATACCTAAATCCAGTCCTGCCTGCCCAATACCAATAATTTCTATCCGGAATAAAAATAGAGTTAGTAAACCCCAAATTTAAACCTACTTATCTGTGGAATAATAAATAAAACAGTAGTGTAAATTTCGTCTGGCGCTCTTATGAAAATTCGACTATATGATAGGTTCAGTCCTCCATCATCTCTGCATTAACCCGCGGCGTCATCGTGTCTGCTCAGCTGCGTGTGTGCGTCTGTATGTGTGTATTTATCGGTGTGTATTCCAGCCGTGTACACTAATGATTTAATTAACTCGGATCACATAAATTGATACATAAAACCAGGCTCGAGCCCTGATAACAGATTCGTTTCGCCGACTCCTCGCACAGAGGTTCCACCGCCGCCGCCGCCAGCAGTCACGTGGCGACGCCGTGCGCCGCTGTCGAAGGGCGACGCCTGCGCACGGAGAACAGACCTCTCTCTCTCTCTCTAGGGAGAGCATAGAGATGCGACCTGCTCCAGGCAGTGGTGCCAAACTGACGGATACGGCTTGAAATGAAATTGAAGGATGGTGGTGAAAGTTTTCACATTGGCTAGGATAATACTAAATAGATGAATTTCTTTTTAAGAAATGGAGCGTCTCTATGAGGGTAATTGATTGATATTATTTTGTTTATTATCCCTTCAAATGGGGTAGACCGAATTTTTGAAACATTCATTGCATATTTATTCATCAGATTAATCATGCAATCAGACATTACTATCCTGACACATCACTTTACTTCACTCATAATACCTACTTTTCAATGAGGTAGGTGACAAACATTTTTACCACATTAAAATTACCCCTGTGGCTTCTTCGCCAGTAATATCTTTGAGGGCAGTTATTTAATGGCTGGTAACCGCACTTCACGCGCATAAATATATTACTTACCGAGATAAAAAACGTGATGATATATTTATTTATTTATAAAATTTCATGGGATGGCTAGCTCAGTGGTATGAAGTCGGCCTGTGGATCCTGAGGTCCCTGGTTCGATTCCCACAGGCGACAAATTTTCATAATTTGAAAAAGCTATCCCTGTGGCTCCTCCACCACTAACATGTTTGGGGGGCCGTGATTTGACGACTGGTAACCGCACTTCACGCGGAAAATATATCACTTACCGAGATCTGCTTCAGCAGAGTGCCACACCCAGTAATGGGTAGAAGGCGTGATGATATATTTATATATTTATTATATTATAAAATTTTTTTTCTTACAAGGTCGTTAATTTGTCACATCCGGAATCTTTCATTTAAGTCATATTCATTTATCTCTAGATTGTCCACCCAAACTGCCCGAGAAATTAAACGGTAGTGGTGCATAATATCAATATACAACATATAATGAAAGTATCATATTTTCCCTCATTTAAGTGATATACTCCAGCTTCGCCGTCGTGCCTCAAACTTCATATTTATGAAAAAAACAAAGTATTGGTTTAATTACTAATTGTACAAATAACTATTGAAAGGTTATCATGAACAAGAAATGATGCAATTGTTTTGTTTGGGTTGGTTTCACGAAGTAATGAACCACCCGCTGTTTCAATAATCCGTGAAAGTATAGCGCTGTTGTTTCAATTAGCCCCAATAGAGGCGCTGGCCACATGCGACTCTGTGAGTACGTGAGTGTCGCATGTTGCTCATTGTGCACCAGCTCTGTCGACGTAATTAGCGTTCACCCCCACAAACAAGGACAATCATACTATCATACGTGCGCCATCTACCTCTTACCCTTCACTGCAATTAAACTACTTCTAAATGAAAACTGTCATCAGCTAGACTTTATAATTAATACTGCTTACATCTTAAAATTTGGAATTTATTTATATTTTCTTGGCTATGCCATGGAATGGTTGTTATGGTACCGTGACTTCTCTATTATTCTCTCACTGATTGACTAATAGTGGGATAGTGGCTCAGTGGTATCGAGTCGGCCTGTGGATCCTGAGAATCCCGGTTCGATTCCCACAGCCGACAAACAATTTTCACCAAATTAAAATTACCCCTGTGGCATCTTTGGGGGCCGTGATTTGATGGCTAGTAACCGCACTTCACGCGCTTAAATATATCACTTACCGAGATTTGCTTTGGCAGAGTGCCACACCCAGTAATGGGTAAAAGACGTGATGATATATTTATTTTTATTTATTTGATTGACTGACTAATAATGGATATTATTTATTTCAAATAACTATAGTAACAGTTTTCTTACAATGCAAATGGCTACTTCTTGTACATGAAATAAATATAGAAAAACCTACTCTCTGTTATGGTCATATGTATATCTCGTGAAGAAAGTGTCATTCTTCGCCCAGGTGCTTTTTATCCCTCATTTTCGGCACGAGAAATGAAACTATATTTTCGGGGAGAAATGTCCCACGTTCTTCCCTTGATATATAAATAACTATTCCTGCTTCTTGCTATTGAAGACAAACGAAAAAGTAATATAAACATTTGACAATCAAGAAATGTTAACTTTCAGTTGTCAAATGACAGCTGAAGTACTATTCTTTCTGAATAGTAGTAGAAAAAAATTAATTGTTTACAACTTGATTTCTACAACTCTTTAAATAACCAGCTTCAATTGTTTGTAAGCAAGTTTGATTCTACATGTTGATCATTCACCATCGCGTTTGACTTCGTGCAGTTGTTTAGCCCTCACGTAGAGCCAGCAGGCCTGGGTGAGTCACGAGGGAAAACAAAGGGCAAGGGACGAACCCTAACTCGCTGCTCTGTCAATCAAGGATAACTGCTAAGAACGCCCGTTTATTTAAGGATTTGCCACAGTGCGCGCAGGCAGGAAGTAAAGAACTCTGGGTGAATATCCACTTCCGGAAGCGAGAGTGAAGCCACTTGCTGTGTTTCCGGATTCCTTGTCTTGTCTTGTCTTGTCTTCAAGCAGCCAAGTACTGCGGTGAAGACTTTAAGATCAAGTGTTTTTAATGAAAATTAACTCAAAATTCTTTACATTCAACAGAGAACAGCAAATCGAAATTTTCTGTTTAAAGGCTGAAGATAGCTACACTTATTTGTTAACTAGTAATTAGGGTTTCTTATATACTTTAGAGTTGACCAATCACAGAACACTGAGAATAGTCCATATAAAATTGTGGTAGGGTTATTGGCGTGCGTTTAGTAACTGAATATTTTCATAACGAATGATACCATAAATATACGAGTGCTTTAAGACAATAGACAATGGGGTGGCTAGCTCAGTGGTATGAAGTCGGCCTGTGGATCCTTAGAACCCTGGTTCGATTCCCACATGCGATTACAATTTTCATAATTTCAAAAGCTACCCCTGTGACTCCTCCACCACTAACATCTTTGGGGGTCGTGATTTGACGACTGGTAACCCCGCACTTCACGCGCAAAACATATCACTTACCAAGATCTGCTTCGGCAGAGTGCCACACCCAGTAATGGGTAGAAGGCGTGATGATATATTTATTTATTTAAGACAATAGCTTATATTGGTAAGTATTTGGGTCAATACCGACTGCTGCTATTAAAAAATTAATTCCGCTCTAAAAATCACCCCTTTGATTTTCCCTTTAGTGCCCTAGTAACCTCTATAAGGGTTGTAACTTGATCCACCTTACTGTAAAAAATACTTGATTTACTTAATCAACAATTACAAAGCTATACAAATATAAATGAACATCGAATGTTTTCAACAATTTTTATATTAAAAGTTATCAGCTGTTATGTCCCAAGGCCATTGGTAATGCGAAATAATTTTATAATAATTTGAAAGCACGATGTATGGAAACCGATGGCGGAGGACTGTTTCCTAAAAGCAATGTGCTTGAGGAAGTTATTATAAAATTATTTGTATATATCAATGCCCGAAGGATTTTCGATGAGAATTTTTGTTTGCTATTTTAAATACTGCGAAAATGACATTTTAAAATAAAAAGAACTAATACAAAGTGATCAAAAGGAATTGTTACTGTTGGTAATAAAAAAAACTACTTGAAATTGGTAAGCCTGATACATAAATTCATTTCCTGTTGTTGACAGTGACATTTAAAATTTAAATTTGAGTACATTTATTATCACATTTATTTCTAAAGTATTTCTATTGCTTATAAAAGTCAAAATTCTATTAGCTGTCAGACTCCTGACATAACCTATTTGTATTTATTAGAAATGTCAAATAGCATTTCCGCCTTTATCTGACGTTGTGCCAACTGTGGAATAAAAAGACCTCTGAAATTGTATTGCCAACTATAACAATTCCTTTTGATCACTCTGTACATATTTTGTTAAATATCAAAACCTGTTTAACAAGCTAATGATGAAAGCTGTATTCCATTTGCCACTTGGTTCATTTAAATCGGTTAAGATAAATTAGAAACATGACTAAATGAACTGAATTAAGCAAACTGATGCATTTATTGGGGTGAATTACTTCAAAATAAATTAAAATGAGTAATTCTAGTACTAAAAATAAAGTCAGTGAAGTAATTCAGCGAAATAAATAAGCGATTTGGTTCAGTAAATGTAAGTTAGATCTGATACAAATGACAAATGGAATACGACTAGTGTCTCCGAGACATTCCACCCTATTCTGTAATTTGATTATTATCTGTTAATGACCGATAAGTTAATGACAAACCTTATTTTTTATGATTAATCTGCAAATTCTTTCAAAATCATTTATTCTGTTACTTCTGTTTTACTTTCATGCATTTTGCTCTCGTACAAAACCAGCAGTATAAAAAATATTATTTTAACCACACTTTTCACAGAACTGTCAATGAGCTATCATTATATCATTTTTATAATAACAGCTACGTATATTAGTAAACAAAATTTATGAACGTAACATTAAAACGCCAGGATAAATTATTTTGGTTTCCAAATACCGAAATTGTGATCATCTGTAAAATAACGATGAAAACTAAAAATTATCTTTAATTATCGATCATTAACAGATAATGATACAGTTAAAGAATGTAAGGGATTGTTAGTGTAATATTGTTTTCATTGGTTGGTACCACGCACTTGATTAGAAATAAACAAATGTGATTAACTGGTATGTTCGTTTAAAAATTATGTGCAAACACGATTTACTGATTTAGAGATGCTGAAATTAGAACTCGAAGAATTTTCCCTGAAATAATTCAGATACCTTTGAAAGCAGAAAATATTGAATGCAAATATTTCTTTAGAAAACTCATCAGCGGTCAATATCTAAACATCGCCGAATCTTCGGAGAAATCATCTTCTCGACGATGACAAAATTACTCTCTCGAAAATATCCTTGCTTATTAATTTCGTATATTGATTTCCAATATCTTTAATTGAATGCAGTAAACACACTGTTTTCTAATTAGTCTCCGTAACTTGAATTGATCTCAGCTCTTACTCCAGCGCCGCACAGCGGGATTTAATGAAATCCTTATCGTTATCAGTTGCTGTGCATCGGATACAGCGGTTGCTAGGATCCAAGGATAATAAAAACAACAACGAGTCCAACCCGACCTGATCCCATCGCGTATATTCTTAACCCAACCTACAAGATCGCGAATCAATTTTAAGCCGGGAATATTAAAATCTTAGTTGGGAAATTATGTTACGAGATGGCGCGGCGTACGTTTTTGTTTATTTGACGTGATTAGAAAATTATGAGACGAAGCAGAATTATGATTTTCTAACCATAGATATAAATACCATAACCTAGTTTCTGTTCCATTTGACACATTGCACTATAACATCTGTTGGTAATAGTACATTACATAATGAGTCAGGAAAATGATATTTTAATCTGCTGAGTCAAGTAAAAACATTTTCCTGACGTATTAAGTATACTACTTTTTCTGAAACCGTTTAATTTAATCAATATTTAATCATAAATAATTCAAAATGTTTAAATTTTGAATTGTACTGACAGCAGACTACGTATCCAAGATTACAAAAAATATAACAGTCAGGTATAATCTTTACCAGACTGTTTTGTACTTTACCAGACTGTTATTTTTGTTGTAGCCTTGGATACGTACTTTACTTGACTATTTTTGTATGAACCTACTTTCCTTACAACACTGGTCAACTGGCCGGTTTCAGAAAAAAATTGCTATTAACCATGTATATTTTATTGTATTATCTACTACGGGGTGGCTAGCTCAGTGGTATGAAGTCGGCCTGTGGATCCTGAGAACCCTGGTTCGATTCCCACAGGCGACAAACAATTTTCATAATTTCAAAAACTACTCCTGTGGCTCATCCACCACTAACATCTTTGGAGACCGTGATTTTACGACTGTGACCGCACTTCACACGCAAAATATATCACTTATCGAGATCTGCTTCAGCAGAGTGCCACACCCAGTAATGTGTAGAAGGCGTGATGATATATTTATTTATTTTATTTTTACTAAGGATTGAAAGTAACTTTTTTTATTTAATGTGAAGACCTGATGAAATATTAGAAAATATCGAAGAAAATTAGAATGAGGAGAAGTTTTTAATGTACTCCTCCTAAAATCCAAGATGAAGCTGCAGCAAAAGAAAGGAAATTTAATTTTGTAGTCAGGTAAAGTAACTACTTTCCTGACAAGCCAAGAATATATTTTACCTGACTTTTTTGGTAATATCTTATTGTCGCATGACAAGCGGCAAATCTCAACTTTTTACTTTCAACTAACAGTTGGAAAAGTCTATTTCCTACTCAGTCGTAGGAAAAATTGTAAACTATAGAATAAAAGTAAGAAATAATGGTTGTTATTAGTAGCGTTCGATTTGCAAACAATCTCACCTCAGTTCATTTCAGCTGAGTTGAGATTGTCTGAAATGAGATGATATTTTTTCGATCACAAATCAAACGGGTTTTGACAGGTCTGAACTGAGTCGGTTACGTGACGAATGTTGTAGTATCATTTCGCGGACAACACATGATTTGCTTGATGTTTTTGTTGGCAGTTAGCTGTGAGACATGATTTATAATAACATGTACAATTTAAAAAAAATATTAAATAACTTCCAAATATTCAAACTACAAACAAAACATAACGAATTCTACCCCCACTCTAACTGAGTAGAAAATCTCAGTACGCACCAGTGAAATAGGTAGTGCAGCATCGGCAAGGGGGGAAGTGAGTGTGTCACTTGATCTCAGTTATGTCAGTGCAAATAGAACAGCACAAAAAAGCTGTCAAACTGAGGTGAGGTGAGATTAACTGAGATTTGCTGCAAATCGAACGCTACTATTAACTTACCGATCAGTAACAAATAATTATCGAGTTACAAAATAGAGGGCAATATGTTGTGTAAAATAGTAAATAAATAACTAAGACATATTGGTATTAAATCAATAGTTAAAATGAAATTTGACAGTTCTAAAATATGATTATGTTTCTTGGAACAAGCAGCGATCTAAGTGGCATATATGCGTGTCCAATTATCCTGTTGGCAATTGTAGGGAATTCAACAGTGCCTTAGTTGGCAACGAAAATAATTTGACGCCCAAAAACCACCAGATAATACATATCCCTAGAATAATGTTCACAGTGCTCCGACATATTTCGCCTTGTTGCATTTTGCAGCCAAAATGGCACCTGTAGCAGCTCCAGTGTTTAAATATTTACTCTAAAAAAGATAAAAAGAATTGGGTTTCATGGGCCAATAAAATAAGAACGCTCATCGTAAAACAATAATTTGGTGTGAAAATAATAAAATAGTAATGTTATTTTATTATTTTATAAATGCGATTTCAAATAAACATTTCATTTAAAATGAGTAAAAAGACAGTTGAACAACGGAATAATAGAACTGATATGTTACAGAGTTTTTGTGCTTGTCAATGAATGGAAGCTTTTGATTTGAACATAAACCATCGTTCATTTATTTTGCGCGTTATCTTTTGACAAGTGAAAATTATGACAAATTCTTTACAAAATAAACAACGTCAACAACATTGTCAACGAAAAATTAATAAGGTCATAATTGTCCTTTTTATCTACAGTCAGTTAAAAGGACAAATTGCAAAAGGACACCCTCCTCTCTATTCTGTAACTCGATCATTATCTGGTCCCAATCGACAAATTAATAACAACCCTTATTTTTGATGATTACTCTATAGATTACCACCATTGCAGCATTCCCTAACCAAAATCATTTCTATTTCATTTTTATACATTTTGCTCTTGTTCGAAGCTTCCAATATATCTACAAAATAAAAATAAAATAAGCACACTTTTTACGAAGCTGTCATTATATTCTTTTTTACAATACTTGTACTGTAAGTTACCTATTAATGACAAAATTTAAATACAGTAAGGGCCAGTTTTTTAATCACCGATTAATGTTAATCATGATTAAATAATCATGGAAACTATGGTTACCATTATTATTTAATCATCATTAACGTTAATCGAGAGTTAACCGTTGATTGAAAAACTAGCTCTTAGTGGAACTTTTATTACACTGTGGTTGCCATGGTTATATCAGGACTTTAATATTTACTTACCATCCACCGTGGACAGTAAGTAAATATTACATATCAAGGTCCTGTTTATTTTGACAACAATTTAACAGCTGTTAATTTTGGAACCTATTTGTCTTTGCCTTCTATTGGTGCAAGTATTGTACAAAATAGCTTATTAACCTCGAAATGTAAGTGATTTTTTGGTCGCTTTAGGAAATCTCGACCCTTTGGGCCTAGATTTCCCAAGCTACATTCTTAACCTAAAAACTGTCACTTACAGTTCATGGTACGTAATATACTATTTTAACAGCAGCTACATAGGATGCGGGCACTCACGTGACAATGTGACTTTTGTGACATACAAAACAGCTGTTTGGGCTTGCGATCACTGCGGTACCTACAAAATGAACTATTTTTTTGGGACGAGAAGAAGAGCCGTTCTTTTCAAATCTCGTCACACAAAAAATAGTTCAATTTTAGGTGGCGCAGTGATCGCAGCCCAACAAGATTTGAAAAGAACCGTTCTTTTCAAATCTCGTCCCAAAAAATAGTTCATTTTGTAGATGGCGTAGTGATCGCAAGCCAAAGCAGCTGCTTTTTACGTCACAAAACGTCACATTGTCACGTGAGAGCCCGCATCCTATATATAAGTTAGCAAAATTCATAAAACTGGATAAAAAAGTTAAGATAAATTAGTCTGATTAAAAAATACCGAATGTGTGATTATTATTATCTTTCGTGGTATCTTTCACAGTTGGAATATGTGATTGGCGCCATTATGGGTAAGATGGTGGACGAAATGTTATGTTTCACACTTCCAGTTCCGGTTTTAGCCAGTTCCGGATGGTCCAGACGGCTCCGGGGCCTAGTATGCATAATGCAGTAATGCGCGATCTCAAGAGAAGTATGTCACTGACAGCGGTGATGTTAAAGTAATTTACTATCTCGAAATAAACTCATTTTGCCTCATTCATTTACTCTTATAGCGGATTGTTAACTGTTTTTATAACCACTTTTTTAACGGAGGATTCTTTTTCCATATTGATTATATGAAATGATGAAAAATCTAAATTGACACTTTTTCAACTATTTTTAAAATCGTGCAAAAATGGTTTAATTATACTTTTTTCATTATTTTCATTTATATATCTTCTTGGAGATTGTTTAACATAAAAAATAAATATATCATCACGTATTTTACCCATTACTGGGTGTGGCACTCTGCCGATGCAGATCTCGGTAAGTGATATATTTATGCGCGTGAAGTGCAGTTATCAGCCGTCAAATCATGGCCCCAAAGATGTTAGTAGTGGAACAGCCACATGAGTAATTTTAATATGGTGAAAATGTTTTATTAACTGTGGAGATCGAACCAGGGTTGTCAAGATCCACAAGCCGACTTGATTCCATTGAGCCATTTCTTTATATTTTTTGAGCCTACTTTATGAGGGAAGAAAAGCTTTCTTTCGGTTAAGATATTATTCAACACCCACTAAAAATGTTAATTAACTAATAACCATTTATCTATTAAATAAATCAAATTTAAAAAAAATAAATATATCATCACGCCTTCTACCCATTACTGGGTGTGGCACTCTGCCGAAGCAGATCTTGGTAAGTAATATATTTTGCGCATGGAGTGCGGTTACCAGTCATCAAATCACGGCCCCCAAACATGTTAGTGGTGGAGGAGCCACAGGGGTAGCTTTTTGAAATTATACAAATTGTTTGTCGTATGTGGGAGTCGAACCAAGGTTCTCAGGCCGCACTGAGCTAGCCACCCTAAATTTAACCATTGATAAAGAGTAAACTAGGTAACGTAGAACAAACACATCAAAATGTTGACAGATTTTGTTTGCATCAACTGTCATTTGAATTATGAATCGTCTTCTGTGGAAATCAAACCAGGATTCTCAGGATCACTCCCTACTCCATATTGTATAGTATAAATAAACAAAATTAAAACACAAATACTTTTCCGGAGTCTGGTAAAGTATCTCCGGCACGATTGTTCTCTACCTTCGTCTCCGCCAGGCAACAAATCACATTTAGCCTAAACCGACATCAGAAGTTCATGTCCTGCGGAACCAGGGATCTCCGGGTAAATCCGTGGGACAAACAACACACAAGCAGTCCTGGACACGGCCGCCATGAAACTGAAACCGAATCGAGATGTGGTCGACCATTGAAAGGATTTACAGGGACACAGAAAGCTGCCATCAGAAACTCATACCACGGGAATGGAGACGTATGATGTCGAAGGATACTTGAAGAAATATTTGTTAGATTTCCTAACTGGAAATTACTGTAACCTTGAATTTTTTACCTCGAAATCATTTTTCTGCTAAATGAGTCGACCACAAAAGAAATGTTTTCACAATTCAAAAGACAGTTCATAAAAACATAATAACAACATTTTCTTGAGCGCATCTTCATATCTTTTTTAGTTTGCGAGTTACAGCGATTTTTGACTTTTAAAAAAACTCAATTTTGAAGGCCCATATCTCAATAACTAAAAGAGATATTGAAACGCGGTTTGAACGAGTGTATTTCTCGTGCTTTAATTAACTTTTATGTAAATTTTGAAAATTTGGAAAATTTGGAAAATTTTTGTAAAATTTTGACTTGCCGATATTTAAAAAAATTGAAGTGATAATGAAAATCTGTAACCACCACTGAATTCCTCGTGTCAAAATACGTAGGTATATAAATTTTCAAAATTTTTGCTCCACGGATACAATTTTTAGAGCAAAAAACTAAAAATGGCCAAAATTCGTAAAAATCTTAAAGGGTACCCCTTCAAAAATAAGTAAAAAACAGTAATTTTTCGTTTTTCTGTAATAAAATCTTTATCTGTGCGAATTTAAACCTGAAATTTTACATACCTATGTACTTTTACGAGTGGAATTCATTGGTGTTCACAGATTTTCAATATCTTTTCAATTTTTTGAAATACTGCGAAATGAAAATTATGAAAAAATTTGTAAAATTTTCAAAATATTCAAAATGTCGGTATAAGTTAAATGAAGCACGAAAAACACACTCGTTCAAACCGCATTTCAATATCTCTTACAGTTTTCGAGATATAAGCCTTCAAAATTGAGCTTTTCAAAAAGTCAAAAATCGCTGTAACTTAAATACTAAAAAAGATATGAAAATGCGCTCAACGGGATTCAATTGCTCGTAGTCTGAATTATAAGAACCATATTTTAAAATTTTTCGGTTTTTATACTTGTTCAACCAAAAAATTGAGGATCAAAATATGCATAATTATATAAAAAAAATATGAGGAGTTAAATGGAGAAACCCCAATTTCATATCTAGTTTCATATTTTTTTAAAATTAACCGTAAACAGAAACAAACGTGAATATAAACATCTAAATAAATAGTATATATTATATTTTTCAATTCATTAATCCTTAAAATTTGAATAAAAGTTTGTAACGGTATGAATCTTTATAAACATGTATTTTAAAATTTGTAAATAGCATCCGACGACCCTCCTCCAATATCTTCGAGACCTCCCGATGGGTCGCGACCCACATTTTGAAAATCAAAGCTCTATTATATTATATGACATTTTTCTTATGTTTGTTGTTTGTACTGTACTGGGTTGTACTAGCGGCAGGAATGCGAACTAAATTTTAAACTTCGCTATGATTCTAGAAAATATGTGACGCTGACCAATGATTATTAAACTGTCAATAGTAAAATTGCAAAGCGTTGAGAGATTTTATGTTCCGCTTTATAGTTATTTGAATTGTAAACGTTAGAGGTATAATTCTGTACTTTATCTTTATTTGTTTCTGTACTCGTAAATGATTTTTAATGCCATAGTTTTTATGCAGTCGTTGCCTTCCAAATTATTTTACTGCTAAATGTTTTCAAATATATATATATATATATATATATATATATATATATATATATATATATATATATATATATATATATATATATATATATATTAACTGCTTAACATAGATTTAAAAGGCATTAAATAATAAATAGTATATGTGCTTCGTATAATTCAAACTCTCTGCTAGCACTTTAAAAGTTATTAATAATTGTAAAATAAATATGCATAAAATTTATACAAAATTGAAATCTTTGTTTGTCGTCCTATCTGTTCAATAAATACGAGTACCTTATATACCGGGTGTATCATAAAAACGGACCACAACCGTGTGTTTTAGTGCTAAAAAGCGGGTTTAAACACTTGTTTTTGGCCCTAGGATCATAAAAAATAATTCCTATGGATACATAAATAAAATAACAATTTTTGTTTATTGTGCATACTTGATTTTACAAAGTGTCATTTTGACAAATAACCTACACTATGTACATATTTTAATCTTTTGAACATATAATTAAATGTTATTTTGTTGTGCATAAAATATTATATGTTCTACGGGTGAAATTAGCGTTTCTGACCCTGAGCATGTTATTAGCCCTCGGTGCTTTGCGCCTCGTGCTAAAATAAATTTTTCTGTATTGATTTAGATACAAAATTTTAAGCTCTACAACTTTTGTTTGTAGCATTTTCGTTTAAATTAATTTAGACAGCTATGCACACGAAAAAACTGTTTCTCCATATTAAACGCCTATGGCATACACCCGGTATAACAATTGACAATAATTGCAAAATTTGATATAAAAACAAAAAGCTAATATTGCCATCAGTTTTAATTTGAAGAGAATGATTCTAAATAAAATTCAACTGTAGCGTCCAAAAAACTGTTTTTAGAATGTAACGGATTCACCATTCGACATCTGGACATCGGTGTCTGCTAATCAATAAAACTATTTAATCAACTTCTCGGCCGTCGTTTTTTAAACACACGTTTACGTCGAAATACAAGCGATCCCTTGCCCTGCGCTCTTCATTCGTCCCGTGCCCTAAACTTCGATCTAAAAACATCAAATTAAAAAACGGTGATCGAAAAGCGTTTCGCGCGCTGCGCTACCCGGAGCCACCGGAGCCACCGGAGTCGGCCGGAGTTGGCTTCGGTGTTGAAGCGTATTTGTAGGCCACGCCCGGAGCGTGCTTTCAAACCTTACCCGCTTCCAGAGAGCTTGATATAGTCTGCAGATACTTGAATATTTGGCATCTGGGAGAACAATACTTCAACTATAATTGGTAAAAAATTAAGTTCTCTGTATCATTTATTAGAAGCATTTTTTTCTAAAATAATTTTAAAACGTTTGACAACGTTATATTATCATTATTTGGTACATCGTTTTACTGATTCTATTTAAGACTAATAAAATAAATATAAATATTTCATCACGCCTTTTTACCCATTACTGGGTGTGGCTCTCTGCGGAAGCAGATCTCGGTAAGTGATATATTTATGTGCGTGAAGTGCGGTTACCTGCCGTCAAATCACGACTCTCAAAGATGTTAGTGATGGGGAAGTCACAGGGGTAATTTTAATGTGATGAAAATGTTTGTCGGCTAAGGGAATCAAACCAGGGTACTCAGGATCCGCGGGCCGACTCGATATCACTGAGCCACCTACCCCATTTTACGACTAATCATGTGCCTAATTACAAACAAGATATTATTACTATTATAAATGAAACATATTATACAAAGTGTTTCAATACTTCAGGAAAAAATAAATAAAATATACTACATGATATTCTAATCGCGAAAAAAATATATTTTCTAAAAATTCTAAAAAAAATAATTAATAAATAAATATATCACGCCGTTTATCCATTACTGGGTGTGGAGATCTCGGTAAGTGTTATTTTATGCGCGTGAGGTGCGATTACTAACCGTCAAATCATGGTCCCCAAAGATGTAAGTGGAGGGAAATCCACAGGGATAGTTTTAAAATAAAGTAAATAAATATAAATATATCATCACGCCTTCTACCCATTACTGGGTGTGGCATTCTTCGGAAGCAGATCTCGGTAAGTGATATATTTTATGCGCGTGAATTGCGGTTAACAGCCGTCAAATCACGGCCCCCAAAGATGTTAGTGAAGGAGGAGTCACAAGGGGAGTTTTAATGTGGTGAAAATTGTTTGTCAGCTGTGGGAATCGAACCCTGGTTCTCACATCCACAAGCCAACTCGGTACCACTAAACCTACCTACCCCATAAATAATAAATAATTATTTTGATTAAAATTATGTAAAAAAATCATACAAATACTTATTATAAATGTAACGCACAAAATATAAATTTAATTACAATTATGAATGTTGCGTTTGGATATATAGAGGATATCTTCGTTAAAATCGTTTTAAATCTCGTTAATTTAACCGTGTAACAGGACCACGTGCGGTCCGTTTGTGGTTCCCGTCATCCTGGTTACTGATATTTCAAACAATTGTAGCTGCAATTTTAAACACAAATATATATTGTGAACGCTATCGATTTTTCGTTTACACCGATACTGCATTTCGTCAATTATTATTTTAGTATTACCTAGCGAAAATGTATAAACTTTCATTAAACTATATGTACGGATTTATATAAATTTAACCTTAAAATATTTTATACAGGCTGACTATATAGTTTTTATTTGCTTAGCAATTCCTTCAATTGTTTCACACAATTATATTTTAAATAAATGTTGTACTTGCCTAATTTGATATTTAAAACGTACACATTTGTTAGTATTTGATTAATACTACTGTATTATATTAGGAATATTGTTTAAAATATATTTTGAAAAAATATTAGTTAATTTTTTTTTAATTTTGGAAATTTCGTTATAAAGACATATGTCACATTTAAGGTTAAGATTTAGAAATTAAGTTTAATAAATAAATGCGACACATATAAAAAAAATCGTTATGTAATTATTGAGATATAGCCTGGGAAATGTATAAAATGTGTAGTAAAATTTACGGAATATTCTAGTTTTTAGGAGACTATATCTTAAAAACTAAACAAGATATGAAAATGCATTGAACGGCATTGAATTCCCCGTGTCCGAATTGACTAGTAAGCAAATTTGAAGCGATTTATTTTTTTTGAAAATTTCTTAAGGGGTACCCCTTTGATTTTTCTTGATTTTGGGACAATTTCAGACTGTTTGTTCTAAAACTCTTTCTCGTACGAATATTTTAACGAAAATATACATACATATGTATTTTGATCCGCTGAATCCAATAGTCAAATCACCAAATGCATATGTCTTCTAGCTTTTCAGATATTGCTCAAAAACTGTTTTATGAGAAAATCTGGGTGAAATTTTTTTGAAATATGAAAGTTGCTGAAAATATGCTTACAAGTTAATTAAAACACGAGCAATTCAATGCCGTTGAGCGCATCTTCATATCTCGTTTAGTTTTTGAGATATGGCGTCGGAAAAGTCGAAAATCTGATGAAATAAAGTTTTTAGAAAATTCAAATTTTCTGGACGCTATATTTTAAAAACTGAACAAGATATGAAGATGCTCTCAACGGCATTGAATTCTTCGTGTACGAATTGACTTATATGTAAATTTTTATGGAATTTTAAGCAATTTCATTTTTTCGACAATTTCTTAAGGGGTACCCCTTAGATTTTTTTCGATTATAGGCCAATTTCAGACTGTTTACTCTATAATGCTTTTTCATACGAATATTATAACGAAAATTTACACACATATGTATTTTGACCCGCTGAATCCAATGGTAAAATCCCCAAAGGCATATGTCTTATAGCTTTTGAGATATTGTTCGAAAATTGTTTTGTGAGAAAATGTTGGTGAACATTTTTTTAAATATAAAAATTACTGAAAATATGCTTACAAGTTAATTGAAACACGATAAATACAATGCCGTAGAGCGCATCTTCCTATCTCGTTTAGTTTTTAAGATACAGCCTCCGGAAAGTCGGAAATCTGATGATGTAAAATTTTATTTTAAAAACTAAATAAGATATGAAGATGCTCTCAACAGCATAGAATTCCTCGTACCCAAATTGACTAATACACAAATTTGATGATAAATTTTTAGTATAAATTATTCTTTTATGTAAATATCTTTAAAAATACTAATTAAACCCTAACAAAAATAATGATAACGATCACAAACAAATGCTTATAATTTCCCGGTGACACAGTGCGTAAAACCCACACACCCTGTTCGGTGCTCTGGCTCTCGCAACGAGCACAGTTCGGTCGATAGTCAAACTCTCGAGTCGAGCGAGCGGGCGACTGCGGCGCCGACACAAGGCGGTCGGTGCGCTCGTGTCATCCTGCAGCCCGGGTAGGACTCGCTAATAGGATGTCGAGGAGTGGAGCTAGCTCGGACAGACCCAGAAATGAGAGTAGAACGTGCAGGATGGAGGAAACAAATAAATATTTCTCAAAATTTGGAAAGTGCGATGATGGTTCGAATCAGAATTGAAAATAAATATATTATTACGCTCTGTACCTATTACTGGGTGTGGCACTCTGCCGTAGCAGATCTTGATTACAAGCCGTCAAATCATGGCTCCCAAAGATGTTAGTGGAGGAGAAGCCACACAAGTTTAAATAAAAAATAAAATAAATATATCATCACACCTTCTACCCATTACTGGATGTTGCACTCCGCCGAAGCAGATGTCGGTAAGTGATATATTTTGCGCGTGAAGTGCGGTTACCAGTCGTCAAATCACGGCCCCCAAAGATGTTAGTTGTGGAGGAGCCACAGGGGTAGTTTTTGAAATTATGAAAATTGTTTGTCGCCTGTGGGAATCGAACCAGAGTTCTCAGGATCCACAGGCCGACTTCATACCACTGAGCTAGCCACTCCATTGAAAATAAATATAAATATATTATTACGCTTTTTACCTATTACTGGGTGTGGCACTCTGTCGTAGCAGATCTTGATTACAAGCCGTCAAATCATGGCTCCCAAAGATATTAGTGGAGGAAGAGCCACACAGGTAGTTTAAATAAAAAAATAAATACATCATCATGTTTTCTACCCATTACTGGGTGTGGCACTCTGCCTACGCAGATCTCGGTAAGTGATATAAATTGCTCGTGAACTGCGGTTACCAGCCGTCAAATCACGGCCCCCAAAGATTAGTGGTGGGCGAGCTACAGGGGTAGTTTTAAAATGCTGAAAATTGTTTGTCGGCTGTAGGAATCGAACCAGGATCCACAGGCCGACTTGATACCACTGAGCTAGCTACTCTAGATAGTTTAAATGTGGTGAAAATTGTCGGCTTTGGAAATCGAACCGAGGTTCTAAAATCTACAGACTCGATACCACCCCATTTCTAGTCAAGTACAGCATCCCTGTGTTGGACCATCCGCCTTATTCGCCAGATCTTGCACCGTGCGACTTCCATCTGTTTCCTAAGGTGAATTTTGCCTTAATAGCAACAAGATTTTAGTTTTGAAAGAGAAATCGGCACCCGTTCTGAAGGAGCTGACAGAAGAAGACTTCCAGTACTGTTTCGAACAATAGAAGATTCGCATGGAGCATTGTAGGGATAGAGACGCGGTGTATATTGAAAGTGATAATAAGTAAATAGGTATGGAATCAAAATAAAATGTTAAAACAGCATCAGTCTCGTTATTTAACAGCCACACCTCATATACCTATAAATGATGTACAAAATCCCAATGAAACTTATGTCTTTATGAAATATTTTCTCCTTATCAATAATATCGATGCGATTTTGATCATTATTTAAAGATATACGAATCTACAAACTTATATTTATCGCAGAATTCCACCATATATTTAATCAACAAATGTTTATTTGTAAAAGACTGAAATAGATGTTGTAATTGAAGTGAAACTGCACATCACAATTTAAATAGTCCATCAAAACCCATTGAAAATCCAGACATTCAAAGCTGCCACCTACAGAATGAAATGTAACACGAGAAGCAACGCCATTTTATTTACTTGAAACATCTTGACAGTTTATTTTCTACCTACAGGAAATGCAACAAAACCCGAAGAATTATGAAACAAACAGATTTCAAGAGACATTTTAAATGCACGTGGGTTGCTATCGATTGCAAAGCAAACTTGTTCTACAGTAGAGAAATTAATCAACAGTAAAATATCATTTTGATTGTCATCTTCCTAGCTCATAGTCTACTAGGATACTTCCGATGTGATTATTCATATATCAACTTGACAGTATTGTTTGAAACCAATTACTAATGGAATCATCCGCGAATCTATTGTTTCTACATGCACATGTGAGATTCTCTCTCTCTGTCTCTGCACACTTGGACATCATTGAGAAATTATAGATGAACACAAATGTCTCACGTATTAAATGTCAAATTTGACAAGTCAAACAACCCTTACTTGCGACTTTATTGGCTATCTGATATCAGAAAAGAGAACTAATACAAATAATTCATGTTATATAGATCTAAAAAAAACAAAATCAACTATTTGGCAAGTTAAAAATATATGATTTACCACCAGAGCTGGGCAGTAGCTAGCTACTTTTGTAGCTTAGCTACTAGCTTAGCTACATTTACCTTAGCTGTAGCTGTAGCTTAGCTAACTGTGAAAAAATATAGCTGTAGCTTGCAGCTAGCTACTTTTTTTTGTATTAGCTTAAAAATAACAACTGAAGCTACTTTTAAAGCTAATTTTTGTAGCTTAAAGCTACTTTTTGTAGCTTAAAGCTACTTTTTAAGCAGAAGGTCAACAAAGTACGCATGCGTACAAGCTAAACACACACAAAATAATTATTTCTTGCCGGTTCTAACTGGCTCTAATACGCAAAAATACAAAGTAGGTGCCAGATGGTATTTGCTATTTTTGATATTTATGTACATAATAGTAAATTAACAGTCATTATAACAAAAGACTGATCATATAACAATGGCAAATTTAATTATTTCACAATAATTTAAAAGAGTAGCTTTAAAATTTAACAGCTACTTTAATGAAAGCTTTTAGCTGTAGCTTAGCTATATTTTACAAAATATAGGTTATAGCTGTAGCTTAGCTACTTTTTTAAAGAATAGCTGTAGCTGTTACCTTAGCTACTTTTTTTAAGTAGCTTGCCCAGCTCTGTTTACCACACTGCGGCTCGGTGGGTCCAGATCCTGTACTATAACTGGGATTAAGTTCCTGTTGTACAGAGTAGCATAATAGCTATTTACAAACCTCGTGCGCGAAGACATACTTTGCACATGAGTGCAATTTTAAAGCACGAGGAAGCGAGGGCTTTAATTTGCGCGAATGGTGCAAATGATGTCTTCGTGCACGAGTTCTGTACAATGCTTTTTGTAACGAGCAAAATTTATATAATCGACAATGAGGAAATTTATTAAATTTAAAGCGTGAATTTATATTGACAGTTTAGTATGCCATGAATTGACATTTGTTATTTGAAAACAAATTGTTTATTTTTTCTCGTAAAGTTTGTTAAAATATGTCTGATTGATGACGTTATAAGCTAATGGTTCTATTTATTTTATAAATTCCTTAAAATGTGTGTACATAAGTATAATTAGCGTTTTAATAGTCAAAATTTAGAACCATAAAATGGGTGTTTATTCAAATACTTTGCACACTAGTGCGCAAAATCAAACTTTCCATCGGTTTCCAAAGTAATGTAAACCTTATTTTGAATTTTGCGAGTACAAAATAAATAAATATGGTTTGCTAAAGTTTTATATATGAATTCTTTGGAGCATATTTAAAAAAATTATTAAAAATTAGGTTATAAATGTAGCTGTTCTTTTAGTTATGACATCAACATGGTTTAGCTTTTTTAATTTGTCACGAGCAAAATTAATTTGAATCATTAATAGGGACAATGGTGACGCTTTTTGATTGTCCCATCCACCATGTTTGACACAACAAAGATTCTAATATTTCATAAACATAAAGGATTTTTATAAAACTTATCTCAATAAAATACAAAATAAACAAATGTACAAAAATCTCTAAAATGTATTTAATATTTAGTACTTAATTTTCTATTTAAAACTAATGATGGAATTCTGTGTAAATCCATAAATTTGGTAGATCCATAAATCTGTAAATAATGAACAAAATCACAACGAAACTTATGACTTCATGAAATATGTTCTACTTAACAACAAATATTGATATAATTTTGTTAATTATTTACAAATTTACGGATCTATGAACTTATAAATTTATCACAGAATCCCACCATAAACCAAAAGAGAAACATGTTTGCACAATTCAAGTACCAGTTTTTCAATTACTTGTTAAACTCGATTAAATTAATTAATACTGAGTAACCATAGTTTCCATTATTAGTTAATCATGATTAACAATAATCTTTTCCTAAACTAAAGTCAATATTGTGCTGTTTCCTACCATACTTAAATTGCTAATTTTCATTGGTCAAATTGTACCACCTTTAGAAAAATGTTAAATTGATCATTTGTCAGTTATTCTAAACAAACAGTAAGCAATAAAATATTGCTAGATTTATTTTTTATTAACTGCCATTTGAATTGTGAAAACACGTATTTTATCACATTTAAATCCTATATAAACAAACAAAGAGAGTAAGTACTTCACTATATCTCACAATATTATGTAAATCTATTACCTTCTGAAATATAAATTTGCATGTTTATGCTGCTTTGAACGTACGAACAGTTTTCATCTTCTGTAGCATGAAGTTACATAAGTAACAGAGCAAGAACGAATGTTTTTTCTTGCAGTTTTTCTGTCGTGATTTTGCCACGTGCGTTACAAGTTCTATTAGTTTCTTTATGTTGTGTACACTGCATAATGAAAACGTTTTTATTGTACAACTGTGTTTATTAATTTGTGTTCTTGGTACTTACAACAATGACGATAAATTACTCCGAAAAACTTACAAACTAGAATATGCCTTACTATTTTATAAGTTGGTCAATATGGGTTCCTGGTCGCGGAAATAATGACGACCCATATATTTTTTTTACCACTATTCCGATATTTATTTATTTATTAATTCTACTCTGTACTTTCTATAACTTTCTATATATCAAATAAATGCAGAAAAAACGGTTTTCTCTTAGGGTCGTATAAAATAGTTATTTGTTTCATTAGGACTAAAAATACATATTTTCGAATCGAGTAATAAATGAGTTTATTTGGAGGGATCTATGAATGTGGTTGAAGTGAGGGTGATGTGTTTGGATGATAATGTTTGACGGGGGCTGATTATTTGATGAATGTTATGAATGAATGTTTTATGAGTGATTTTAGGGTTCGTGCTACCCCATTTAATGGAATATAGCGTGAAGATATGTATGTATATATGTATGTATGAGTAATAAAGATAGTGGAGTTTGTTGACTGCTTGCACATTGTTCTACGTTATTTAAAAATATTTCACTAACGTCAAGATAATTTCTTCAAAATCATCTTGATTGGAATAGTACAGTGAGTGATTCTTCTTTATCATTAACACCTCCAAAGATAATTGAAGCTCCGGATCATACTATGTTGGATCTACTTTCGATAATGACAATCAACCTGCTGCTGGTACTTCTAAAGCTGCCGAAATTGTTGTCAATAATATTACTGTTAATAATATGAACAGGTACGGAAGAAATCAATGTTTCTTTAGACACAAAAGTTTCCACTTTACATTATGTCAATATAAGCAACTGTAACAACTGTGTTAATAATATACACAAACAATAAATATGATGTATTTCACTTACTCTTTAAATAAAACCATTTATCGATATATTTTACTTTGTTCGGTTCTTTTTATTAGTTGTCTACAGATTAGATATACTGCAAATTAAGGTTACGTTTATAAACGTCAAAATATACTACTGCATATTTACTAGCGCTGGTTCACCGTATCTTCTTCTTCCATAAGCGTCTGTGGTCAAAATATGAATTCCGCGCTCGGCGCGAAATTTAAATCGCTGTCAAAACAATTTTCTTTTGGCAGTTACGTAATGAAGCACTTTCCGCACTAGTGTTTCTTTGCTTTCAGAAACGCACTTGGTCTGTATTCATCTACTTTCCATACGTAACCAAGGCAATTATAGTTACGTAATAACAAAGAAATCGTACAGTTGTAGGAAAATGCTATTTTTTGTCTTAAGACCAAAAAATTATGACGTATCCATGGTAACGTAAACATTCCTGTAAAAGCATTCTTTAACTTTTGAAAAAGTTAAAATAATAGTGTCATATTCAAACGGGTAAAAACAAAAATATTTTACAATAATACTGACGCTACTTCTAAAGTTCGTTTCAAAGTAAATTGAATTTACATTCCAGGTTTCATCCTTAAAAATAAAAGACCTAACCTCAAATCTTCAGTGGTCATTTACATGCAAATATCACAATTCATAAAAACAACACCACATCGTCAAAAAATATCTGTATCGAAAATATTTGGGTTTGATTTTCATAGAGCGTAAATACTTTCTGTCTTTGTCTGGCGCACGTGCACGCGTCATGGGCGGCAGGCAGGGAGAGGGATAGGGCGCGGGAGATACGAAGTTATATGTTGTCACGGAGCGTTAGTGTCATCGCCAGTTGTCAGTTCTGTTTTCCATCCCGCTCACCCAGCCACCCTCGATCCCTGGATCGGATAATGTAATGCATATTTGACGCAGTGAAACTTTCATACATACAGACCGCGATTTGCTCGGATGATACGGAATTAAATGTGGTTATGGTCAGAGCTGGGCAGTAGCTAGCTACTTTTATAGCTTAGCTACTAGCTTAGCTACGTTTACCTTAGCTGTAGCTGTAGCTTAGCTAAATGTGAAAAAATATAGCTGTAGCTTGTAGCGAACTATGTTTTTTTTCTATTAGCTTAAAAATATTGTTATAACAACTGTAGCTAAATTTAAAGCTACTTTTTGTAGCTTAAAGCTATCACTGTTCATTAAGAAATACCTATTCATTTTGTTTTGTATTTGAATTGTACTTTCTTTATTGTTTTCTATAACTGTAGGATAACAAGTTATTATATAATGTAAAATCTATTAACATATTTTATTTTTCACTTGTTCTTAACCTATCCTACTTTTGTATTAAATATTAGAACTAAACATTGACTGTTTAGGAGTCTTCTGTTAATGTGACTGTTAATTTATTCCGATATAAATAAGAATTATAGCATAACAATTAACAGTACATTTGTCCAATTGCGAGTTTTTATATTTATTAACAGTCATTGTAACAAAAGACTGATGACATATTTTTTTTCTGAAAGTAATTTAAATTAGCTTTAAAATGGTATCAAACACGTGAAAAACGGACTGCGTCTGTAGTGCCATCTGCTATTTTCTAAGGTGAAATGATGTATAGTTATTAGGTTGGTAATTATACCTTTCTATAGTTCCAATTATTGGCACTATGAGCGCAAGTTTATATTGTGAAGCTAATGAAGATAAAAAGAACTCTCCTGCTCTCATCCGCTTCTCATAACTCTGAAGTGAGTGAAACGAATAAAGTATAATATGGGGAATACCATTAATAACTGCGTGTCCCCATAGATTTGACTTGAGCCATTGGTCCTGAAGTTCTCGAGGAACAAGTCGACAGCGGGGCAGTTTTTGCATTCATAAAGCTCGCGTGAATGTTGGAGTTAAGCGTTAGTGTCGGCGCTAATGAGACGGACTCGGTCGGTATCTGACATCTGTCGTTTCCCACATTACCGACGACGCTCCTCGCCATACTTGCCGCCGACGCCGACGATGCGTCTTTGTTCGCGACGCTTGGTAATTTAGATAAATTATTTTGAATCGTATCGCGCACAGCGCCCCGCACTTCCGGCTGCGTTATTGTGTCTGTAATCGAATTATTTTGTTGGATTAATTGATTGCCTATTGATGGTTGCTGCATGTAACTAATGGAACGTAAGAGTTGCTACTTATTAGCTACCAAAGAAATAATAAATTAATGACCCTGTTTCATATAAGAATGTAGAAATATTCAAGGGATGCATATTAGAGGTGCAAAACTATCGACAGTGTCTATCGATAGTGTCTATAGTTCAGCATATTTCGATATATCGATATTTTTTTTAAATAAAATTAAATAGTAAATATACCATCACGCCTTTTATCCATTACTGAGTGTGGCACTCTGCCGAAGCAGATCTCGGTAAGAGTTATATTTATGCGCATGAAGTGCGGTTACCAGCCATCAAATCACGCCCCCTAAAGATGTTAATGGTGGAGGAGCCACTGGGATAATTTTTGATGTGGTTAAAATGTTTGTCGGCTGTGGGAATCGAACCAGGGTTCTCTGGATCCACAGGTCGACTCAATACCACAGAGCCACTTACCTCATTATATTTTTATGCTTGCTGTTCTTAGATATAAAAAAATAATAATGACAGCTCACTGACAGCTGTGTAAAAAGTATGGTTAGGAAGTAATATTTCTTATACTGGCAGCTCTGAACGAGAGCAAAATGCATAAAAATTAAATAGAAAATACAGAATAACTTATTTTGATCACAGAATACTAAAATGATGGTAATCTATAGAATAATAATGAAAAATAAGGGTAGTAATTAACTGCAGTACCGTCTTTTCCATAAGGGCACATGAGGTACGAACCCAGGGCCCCCGGCTTGATAGGGGCCTCAAACTGCCAAGGTCGTCGTTTATACGAAAAATAGAGAAGTACAATTTTTAATGCAATTTTTCTAAGAATTGCCGTTACAATTTTTAAATTTAAATGTAAATCGCAAACCAGATGAGATTTCTAAATAGTTTTTAAACAATGAACAAAATTTTACTAAACCTAAAAAAAAAAATCTAAAATTTCTTAATTAATCCTATAAAATTGATTCAAATATTAAAATAACTTTAAAATATTTAAAAGAACGTTGAGGACATAACAGAGGATTTTGCATAACAGAAATCTCGGAAGAAACTATTTTCATTAATGCAAGTCCAATTCTCAAAATACGAGTAGTAATCACTTCACTTATATTTGATTTGTATAAAGCTAACCATAATAACCAATAAAGTCACTAATTAAAACTACATGCTGATATTTTCATTAATTTTTTTTACTTTCTAAAAGGGCCCCAAATTTTGCGTGCCTAGGGGCCCCTACAGGACCTAAGACTGCCCTGAGTAACAGATAATGATCGGGGGATTATCTAGAAAATAGAACACGTTCTTCTTATGAGATATATCAAACAATTTGCTGTATGATATTAGCAAATTTAGATTGTTCGAAATCTTGTTCAATATTTAGTGTAACGTAAAACAAGTTTCAGAAGTAAATGAAAGTAAATTTGAGTGTTAGTTAACCTCGCTGTCAGTTTAACGTCGACGGACTAATGGACGAAACACCTGGTTAATGGAGAAGGTGCAAAGATGCATTGTTCCCACATTCCAGAAAGTTTTGGAGTTACCCCATACACAATTATAATAGCCCGACGTAGTGCGCGCTTTGCTCTACATGTGCTGTGATGTGTTTTATTGTTTATGCGGCCTACACAGCGTGATTGATGATTCTATTAACGCCGCACTCGTAGATCACACTGGCTATGATCTCTGCATCAGTACCATTTATTTATGACCAGCTCTATTGTATCAATGTACTAATTTAGTGGTGAGATATACCATTGAACTAGAACTACAAGGATAAATATTCCTCAAGCAGGTACAGCCATAATATAGACACAATATTTAGCTCTGTACAACAGAAACTTAATCTTTTAATATAGATCACAATATTTATAAATACAGTCAATTATTTAAACATAAATTTATTATAATACTGTCAAAAAATTATTATAAAGAAATTTAAAAATATACAAAACATCACCACAATCACAAAATTGAGTATAACCATAGACAAAATATATATAGACGTCTAACTAAATATATTTAAATGGCAGCGTTTTTGTCAATGAAATTTGTAGTTCTGGGTGAGGCTGTATTGCAGCGCTAATGTCGATTATTAGCATGGCCAACTTTATTGAATTGCGCTCCGCTTATTATGGCCGTTTCATTTCATCATTTTGCCATATAAAAATTTGTCGTGAGTTTTTTACAGTTTTGGTACGTCAAGTAATGCCATCTAGTGCTTTTTATTTCTATTAAAGGAAAGTGACAACGCTGTCAAGTTATAGAAACAACCTTAAAATATTTTAAAACTAAAGTTTATGTGATCAAACCAAATACATTTAATGGAACTGGGTGTTTTATTTATACATTTAATATTATTAAATATTATGACTAGTATTCTGAGCTTTCGACTAAAGTGACTAGCTAGTCTAGACTAAGTGAATTTCATTTGGCAACGTAGCATTATCTGTCACTTCAGGTAAATAATGCCGCCATATTGTCTACACATTTAAAATGTTTGAAGTGTTTATAGGTCAAAAGAAGGAAGTATTATTGAATTATTGGCGCCAACGGTTAGTATTTTACTGTAAAGATCGTATGATAATAAATATACGATGACTAGGCTTGTTTTTAGGATTTTTCAATTAATGTAAGCGGCAGTATTTTCAAATTTAGTTACGACGTATCTCATTAGAGGCGCTAGTTGACGTGCCCGCTCTGTAAATTTGAAACTAGGAATTTTAATGACATATGAAACGGCCATAATAAGCGTAGCGCAATTCAATGAAGTTGGCCATGTTATTAGTTCATGTACAAATACAAATAAAATATATAGAGACGTCTAACTAAACCTATTCAAATGGAAGCGTTTTTATCAATGAAATTTGTAGTTCTGGATGAATCTGTATTGCAGCGCTAATGTCGATTATTAATTCATATATAACCACAGACAAAATATATAGAGACATCTAACTAAATCTATTCAAATAGAAGCGTTTTTGTCTATGAAATTTGTAGTTCTGGACGAGTCTGCATTACAGTGCTAATATCGATTATTAGTTCATGAACGATAAATTATTTACTATTAATTTTTAATTAATTTCCTTTTAAAATGAATTGTATATTGTGAATTATAATCTGATGCAAAATGGCACTTCCTTCACTGCTCTATCAGAGAGTAAATTTTTTAAATATAAATTAGAAACTAGATTAGATTTATTATTTTCTTGACAGATGTCACCTGGATATCACTAATGTTAAAATCACTAGATTACTAAAGTACCGCAATGCTTGAAGCCTGTGTTAGAACCAAAATGGCGAACAGCTATTTGACAGCAGTATTCATTTTTAAATTTTTAGTCAAAATGTCAACTAATCGCGGTACTTTAGTAAATGTCAATCATACTGTTGTTTTCTAGATGCCATGGATATGACTTTACTTTCCTTCGCTAGGAAAACAAAATTAACTTCCTTTTCTGGGGATGAAAAGTATCCCTCTCTTCTCACAATTGAGGAACGAAAATTTTACTTCTAACTGTTTCGTAGAAAAAATTATTTAAAAACGTTTGACAATGGAATATATGCAATGTCAAATATGTATTTTATTTTGTAAATACTGCAATAGCGAATGAGTTATGGTGTGAAATATTTGTATTTCTGTAAATGAATGTGAAAAGTAATTTTCCGCTCGCGTTATGGCCGGTAATAAATACCAAATTTCCTATAAAGTAATAATAAGTGTCGGTTGGGTTATTTGTAAAGTAAATAAGCAGTTTTTATTATCGCCTATTAATGCATTCACAAATTCATACCATCTGCAGCCTCTATAAATAATGAGTAAACCCGCGGAGCTATAGAGATTTGTCAACACTGTCGTTTAATGCGACCATAATTTACCTTTACGAGTTTTAATTAGAACGATATAATATTATGAGGCCTATCGGAGCACGGTCGAAAGGAGTCACATTTTTCTCTCCTTTTTCCCTTGATCGTCGTCTAACGTCGATTATTTTTAAAACCACTTTATACAAATGCTACATCATTTGTTTTATATCCAATGCTTTTAGATCGAAATTAAAATACAGGGAACGCAAATTACAACGAATTTTATTTAAAATATTACAAGAAAAAGGGGACTCATTGCCGTTTGACATGAGAATTAAATTACTTTAGATAAAAATACTTGAAATAAAAGTTTTATACTGGGTTGCATGAAAGTTTTATCAATTCATTAGCAACTAACAGTTCAATAAGTTTCATAAAATCACTATTGATATTGTTGCTAGATAAACAATTCTTTAATTAAAGAGCTCTTTATTTTTTTCTTGCAACCCAGCATTAGAGATTTACAGGCTGATTCATAAAGCGGATTAGCGCTAACACCATTTTTTATTTCGTTTTTAACTCTCTTTTCAATATATGAAACAAGTTTATTTTAACTTGAGTTAAAAAGAGGTTAATTAGCATCAAATTTAGTTCATTTCTTTAATCTGTTTTAATTTGAAACAGAGTTATAGATAATATTAAAAACGGTGTTAGCGCTAATCCGTTTTGCCGGTTAGATTCTTTGCTCCACAGTCCACATCTAAGTATTATAGCACTAAAGTATTGTAATATTAAAACAACAAAAATACTAATTAATATAACATATAAAGTATTAACAGTAACTCCAAATTCAACTTACTTTACTTCCATTACAGTAAAGAAGAGCTTAAAGTAATCCATCTTCCTAATGCTGGGTTGCAAGAAAAAAATAGAGTTCTTTTGTTAAGAACTGTTTATCTAGCAACAGTATCAATAGCGATTTTCTGAAATTTGTTGAACAGTTAAGCTACATTCACAAATCGAAATTAGTTTTTGTTTTATGTTTTCCATTTTTGTTTTAATAACCTTGTAGACATGTTATCTTATGCAGCCATTCACAAATCAGTACTTAGTTTTGGTTTTTACACAAAAGTTTGCAAACTCCAAACTTATGTTTTAGTTTTACGTTTTATACTTAGGATTAGACCAATAGGACGAAGCGTAGAATGATGTAGTGATATATACTTGTCTGTTTCTATCATCCTTCGCATTGACAATAACCTAAGTTTGTTTTTATTCGAGTGTCAAAATGAATGAAAATAAAAACAAGATTTTAATACCTACTTTCTTATTATGATAATATTTATTTTGCTCTTCCAAAAAATACGAAAGTGAACAAACAACATATGACAGCATGTGTAACTTAGCACATCTGACAGTTCCATTTATTGTATTACCGATCTTCTAAAATTTATGATAGATGTCATTACTAACTAAAATCGACAAAGGCAAAACTATTTGTGAATGGCACCTAACAACACACTAAAACATAAAGCATAAAACAAAAACTAATTTCGATTTGTGAATGTAGCACAACATAAGTCAATCAGATTGTTCATCTCAGGTAGCCACGTGATTTTAACCGAATTGACATAGGGCAAACAGAATTAATAATAATTATAATATGGTCGTTTGCATCAACGAAACTTAACCTGACTTGTCCGTTTATGTCAAACTTAAATTTAAGTTTTATTGGTGCAAACGATTTCATAAATCCAAAGCAGATAAGAAACATTATTATTAAACTAGTTTACAATATTTAATGAATAAATTGCAAATAAAATAAGAACAAGTTGAATTTGTGAAAAAAACAACGAGCATATTGTTCTTGTTGTTAGCAAATTAGAATACTTCATTCACAGGGAGAATTCATCATAGAAGTCATTGTAGTTATCCTCCATCGTATTGTTTACGCATCCACTAGAAGAAAAAAACGTATTCTGCCCAAAAACGTAATAAAAACAATGAATCCACCGTTGCAAACAATTTCCCCTAGCAAACCGGTCCCAAAGCGCCCTTAAATGACTTTACCTCCATTACAAGTTCGCTGGCAAATAAATCTCACTCCGACATAAATATTTGTTGACAGTGCGGCACGCGCCGTGTTAACTCGCGTAGCACAACAGCTTCAGAATAGCACAGAATGAAAATGTTGAAATCTGGCGGAATGCGCGCTGACCGCTGACGTGAACTTTGACATTCCACCAAACTGTATCGGGCATCGGGCTGAGCCGGCAGGTCAAACTGTGGGCTGCGGCTTCTTCAAAGCTGACGTTTTTCCTACAGGAATTATTGCAGATTGCGAAATTGCAACCGTTTGCCATTTTGCCATTTTCACGAGGGCAACAATCTGATAGAAGTCAGTACTGAGTACTTATCGATGCATTTTTATCTTTTTACAAATATAAATAAATATATCATCACGCCTTGTATCCATTACTGGGTGTGGCACTCTGTCGAAGCAGATCTCGGTAAGTGATATATTTTGGGTGTGAAGTGCGGTTATCAGCCGACAAATCACGGCCCTCAAAGATGTTAGTGCTGGGGGAGCCACAAGGGTAGTTTTTTGAAATGGTGAAACTTGTTTGTCGTCTGTGGGGATCGAACCAGGGTTCTCAGGATCCACAAGCCGACTAATTAAATATTTAATCTATACAAATCCATTTGCGTTTGACACATTACAGTACGACCATCTGTTGATAAAATTTACTACTATACATTGGGATTTGTCTGCTATCAAATTTATTGTGTTTAAGTTGACAAATTTTGGACAGTTCCATATATCCGATGATGCACTCTTACGGCAAAATCTTACTGCCACTCGGAAAGCGACAAATGTCAACTTTCTACTTTCAACTGACATGTTAAAAAATTCTGTTTTCTGCTCGGTCATAGGAAAACGAATTATATTAGCGTTGTAATATTTTGTAATGTAACTATTGTAATAAATAAGAAAAATAGGAAAAAAATTTCCATCACTTGTCTCATAATTCCACAGAGGTTTTACAGCACGTTTGCATCAAATTCTCAGGTCATCAACAAACGGCTGGTCAGTTCAGCTTTAACCATAGACGCGTTTCGTCCTTCCGGACTCATCAGTATGGTGCGATCATTTATCCAACTAGATCAACTAGGAAATAGTGGATTGTGATACCGACTTACTATTGTAATAAGAGAAACGTCATTTTTACAATACTTGTACTGTAAGTTACGTATTAATGACAAAATTTAAACACAGTAAGTTGTACTTTTATTGCATAGTGGTTTCCCTGGTTATATCACGACTTTAATAAATTACTGTCCACCGTGAACAATAAGTAAATATTACATATTAAGGTCCTGTTTGCTTTCATAACAATTTGACAGCTGTCAATTTTGAAACCTATTATCTTTTCATTCTATTTGTGCAAGTATTGTAAAAAATAGCTTCTAACCTCGAAGTGTAAGTCATTTTTTTAGGACGGGAATGTTTAGGAAATCTCGACCCTTTCGACCTGGATTTCCCAAACTACATACTTGACCAAAAAACTGTCACTTACAGTTCATTGTACGTAATATACTATTTGAAATGTCAAATTTATTGTATATTTAATTTTGTTTATTTGATTTTCATAGTTACTACTAGTCTTTATGCTTTTTTATTTGCAAAGAGAAATTGATTCAGACATAATAATTTTTTGATTGATGCAGAAGAGGAAATAATGACTATTATACCCTACGGGGTTTATCATGGCAAAAATCACACATTTAATATTTGGATGAGAATGTTTGACGAGGACTGATTATTTGATGAATGTAATGAGTAAATATTTTATGAATGATTTTAGGGTTCATGCTACCCCATTTGATATAGCGTGACGATATGTATGTATGTATGTATGTACGTAAAATAAATAAATATATCATCACACCTTCTACTCATTACTGGATGTGGCACTCTGCCGAAGCAGATGTCGGTAAGTGATATATTTTGCGAGTGAAGTGCGATTACCAGCCGTCAAATCACGGCCTCCAAAGCTGATAATAGTGGGAGAGCCACAGGGGTAGTTTTAAAATGGTGAAAATTGTTTATCGCCTGTGGGAATCGCACCAGGGTTCTCAGGATCCACAGGCCGACTTGATACCACTGAGCTAGCTGTAGAAAACCTGAACGTCCAAAAATTTATTTTAAAAGGTTTATACTATGTTTTTAGTTTGCGAAATAATAAAACATTGGTCTACAGTTAAGAACTGCATATAAACAAACATGGTGAGATTTAAGAACTATCTTAAAAGATAACATTTGTCTATTTTGTAAGTTTAGTATATTTGTAACAAAATATTAATTTCTTTTGTTTTGTTTCAGACGGATCTTCGAAAGAAGCCAAGTTGGAAAGCTGCATCACTGGTGAGTCATGTATAAAGATATTTTCTTCTGAATGTTGGTGAAATATAAGACTCTGAATTGTATAAAGAAAGAGAAAAAGCATCGCAATAATTTATTTACTTATTCCGTTTAAAAGTTTCTTAAACAGACAAACACTTCTTGAAACATTGACGCTGAAATGAAATGTTTGAAACAAGCAGAATTTAAACGACTCCCTAATCGAATTATATCAAAAATTCAACACTTGAAAAATGTCC
This sequence comes from Pterostichus madidus, assembly GCA_911728475.2. Classification (NCBI taxonomy): domain Eukaryota; kingdom Metazoa; phylum Arthropoda; class Insecta; order Coleoptera; family Carabidae; genus Pterostichus; species Pterostichus madidus. The sequence continues at coordinate 2,263,521 of OU452313.1, read as the reverse complement.
CCCTTGCGCTGGCGTCAGGACAGAAATTTAAACACTATTTTGAATTGTTAACTGGACGAGTTTCGTCGCCTTTGTATTATTTACGTAGCGTATAAAGGCCGAGCATTCGCGTATTCAGCTTGTATTTATCGACGTTGCAATCAGATTTCCATTTTAGAGCGAGAAAACTTTCACAGAACTATTTTCATTTTAATCCACACTCTGTTTGATGCAGATTATTAACGTGATAGCAAAACTCACATTTTGACTACGTTGGTGAAAGAACTCGAAGATATATTTAACATCCCGTTTTCTTCTCAAATTTTGTTCATTCGTTCAAATAGACATATTTGATAAATTTGTTTCTGCAAAAGTCGTAGCTCTCATAGTTCTTGAAATCTCTAATTTATCAACTGTCAAAACATAACCTATAAACATAAAGTGACAGATAACCCATATGTCAGTAAAATGACAGTTAATAGAAAATGTACAATTTACAAATGAAGAGTAGAAATTCAAAACGTAGTTTTTACACAAAGTTACATTTTGAATAAAACGCAATAAACTGTTTCTCGTTAAGTAAACTGAGTACTTTTATATGTAATTTGTATTATTGTTAATCACATGATATTCGCAAACTTGTCTAATTAAAATAAATATTGTTTATTCCATTTGGCCATTATACCCTAATAAATTTTTAAAAACTACGTTTTGAACGTATATTAAGAGAAAACTTCTTTTTTAAAAACATAAATGAAATTAAAACTACATTTTGTTAATCAATGAATAACAACCTGTTAAACTTAAACAGGTAAAAGTTACGTTTTGATTTTCATAATTTTCATATATGGTTGTAAATACTGCGTTTTGATATTCTATCCAACTTTGAGCGTCTTGTATCGTAACATGGAAAAAAGTTTTGAAAATAACCCATTTCATTACTAGAAAGAAGCGGATTTGAAGCATATATGGCCATCTATAACTGTTTTTTCGAACTTTTAGTCAAAACTGCGTTTTGAATTTCTGCTCCTCAAATAAACAAACAGCGCGTAAAGCATCGAGTACTTTCATCGAATGGCTACTGTTTTTTTTTGCTCCTTCTTTATTTGCAAACAAAATCAATTTCAGGAAACATCTAAATCTTATATTAAGAAACAATAAAACATATAAATTATTACTTACTTTTCTGTTTATAATTGATTTAAAAACAATAAAAGACCTATGCTGGGTTGCATGAAAGTTTTATCGGTTCATTAGCAACTAAAGCTACATTCACAAATCGAAATTAGTTTTTGTTTCATGTTTTCCATTTTTGTTTTAATAAGCTTGTAGACATGTTATCTTATGCAGCCATTCACAAATCAGTATTTAGTTTTGGTTTTAACACAAAAGTTTGCAAACTCCAAACTTATGTTTTAGTTTTACGTTTTATACTTAGGAATAAACCAATAGGACGAAGTGTAGAATAATGTAGTGATATATACTTGTCTCTTTCTATCATCCTTCGCATTGATGATAACCTAAGTTTGTTTCTATTCGAGTGTCAAAATGAATGAAAATAAAAATAAGATTTTAATACCTACTTTCTTATTATGATAATATTTACTTTGCTCTCCAAAAAATACGAAAGTAAACAAACAACATTTGACAGAATGTGTTTAGCACATTTGACAGTTGAATTTACTGTATTACCTATCTTCTAAAATTTATGCTAGATGTCACTACCAACTAAAATCAACAAAAGCAAAACTATTTGTGAATGGCACCTAAAAACACACTAAAACATAAAGCATAAAACAAAAACTAATTTCGATTTGTGAATGTAGCTTAACGGTTCAATAAATTTCAAAAAATTGCTATTGATGCTGTTGCTAAGATAAACAGTTCTTTAACTAAAGAGCTCTTTATTTTTTCTTGCAACCCAGCAATATTTTCATATTTGAAATAACAGATCTTGAAAACATTTTATTGTTTTTTACGCTTACACTTTAGTTCACATATTTTGCGTCCTTCATTTCCCACCTTAAAATATTGGTCTTAAAGTTAGCTTCAAATCCATTTATTCTGGTGTAATTTGGGCTTCTTGTGATTCTAACAGTAATGTAGATTTGACCAATCACAAACTTTTTTTTTGTAAACTTCTAAACTTGAACAAATCTGTTTGTTAGTAAAAAGAATATTATAAATAGAAAAAGTAAGCTAAAATTCGTACGGTGAGAGAGTACGGTATGGATGCATAGGACGTATTTTGTTTGGCTGACGAAAACGTCAAATTAAAGACATATTTACTTGTGACAATGACAATTTTATTGTTTCACATTTTTTAAAACATTGATAATTAATAAATTATATAGTTTTTATTTGATTGTAGATGAAAGTGAAAGTGATAAAAGATTATTCGAACTTCAGTCATTTTTTTATTTTTTATTTTTTTATTTTGTCAACGTTTAAATAAATAAATTAATATATATATATATATATATATATATATATATATATATATATATATATATATATATATATATATATATATATATATATATACATTTATCTATTTAATTGAATTTTTCAAATCATTATTAATAATATATTTATAAACATTGTTCTATAATTATATTTTATTTTGTCCTGAAGAAGACTGGAAGTGGCAGTCGAAACGTTGACAAAATATAAAAATAAAAAATAAAAAAATGACTGAAGTTCGAATAATCTTTTATCACTTTCACATTGATAATTATATATATATATATATATATATATATATATATATATATAAAAATAATATATCATCACGCCTTCTACCCATTACTGAGTGTGGCACACTGCCGAAGCAGATCTCGGTAAGCGATATATTTTGCGCGTGAAGCGCGGTTACCAGTCGTCAAATCACGACCCCCAAAGATGTTAGTGGTGGAGGAGCCACAGGGGTAGCTTTAGAAATTATGAAAATTGTTTGTCGCCTGTGGGAATCGAACCAGGGTTGATAATTAATATTTAAAAATTGCTTACATTGAATCTATTGGATAGTTTATAACATGTAATTAAATTGTACACCATATTTATTTGGAGAGCAATTAGAATTGTCACTGTCACATTTATTTAATGCTATATAAATATGTCTTTATTTCGACGTTTTGGTCAAGCAATCAGAATAAAATACATCTTATACAACCACACATTAATCACTCATTGAACGAACTTTATTAGGTAATATTTTGTATATTAGGTTATGTAAGGTCAATTTGTTATAGTGTAATTTGGGCTCCACGTGATTCTAATAGAAATGTACCCTTGAGCAATCAGAGGAATCCGAGAAACGCCTATGCAAAAATTGTTTGTAAACTCTTTTAATCTTGTAGAAATCTGCTTGGTGGTAGAAGGAGCATTATGTGTAGAAAAAGTAAACTACTCGTATGAAGTAATATTTTGTACATTAGGTATCTTCCAACTGTTCGTTTTTGTGTTGCGGTAATGTGCACTTCCATAAATTACAAAAACAATTAATTAGCGATTACAAATGACCCCTCCACATTCTAAAATGAAAAAACCATTTTATTTCCATGAAAATAAAACAGTAAGTCATTTACATCATTATTCAAACCGCTAACTGCAACGTTGCCTGTCGAAAATCTCATTTGCAGTTGGAAATATTTGATGAAACAAAACTCGAAGTGAAATCATGGCAGGACGCGATGGGGCGTCAAGTATTAATACCTGGGGGAGTAAACAGGAGTGAGGATATAGCAGATCTATTAGCGCGGACAATAAAAGCGGCGCGGTGTTAGTTAAGTGTGTCGAAATTAGGCCATGCATTTTGCATGAACAGCGCCAACCGTTAGCGGAACTGCGACTTATCACTTTCTGTTTCGCTGTGAAATTGTTACATTTTTTATGCCGCCCCGTAAATGCTCGTTATTCACTGTTGCCAACCTCCCGGCGATTTACTACAAATTCCCTGCATCCTTTTTGGATCGTTCTACTTCTCTGTAATCTACACGAGAAGTGAAAGAAGATACAAACAAGTACTAGAAGAAATAACTTTATGCTATTCTACCTTTATTATTTTAAAACAACTTTTTTCATCTATAGGCGTATTCCATTTGCCATTTCGATCTGATCTAACTTAATAAATTCAAAAATAACACTCGGTTTGTTTCACAAAATAAATAAAAATTCTTTATTGTACAATTTCGGCTGTTAGGCCATCATCAGAAGAACTACAGAAAATTATTACAAGGACAGTGTATTTATACATCGATGGACGTGGATTTGGGTGGGAATTTTGGGATAATAGTATTCAAGAACGGAGAATGAAAGCCGTCTAACTGTTCATTCATTAGGGGTGTATCATAAAACTGGGCTTTCCATATGTTAGATTTTAGTCATACTTGTAATAATTTATCAATTTTACATGTCGAAAGCAACTTTGCTAAATTGCTTCTCCTAGAAACCTACGAGATTAGGAAAGCCCAGTTTTATGATACACCCCTAATGAATATATATAATAAATAACATTTGACTACGCATGCATACAAAACCACACATACACAATTCTAACAATTACCGAAGTTTTATTATTTTTTTATGTTTGTAATCGAAATAATAATAATAATAAATTGCTTGTTTCACCAGCAAAAGCCTGGAAACACATGTATCCTTTCAATCTTTTCTCGTACCCCAGGAGGTACGCGTACCACACTTTGGAAAACATTGCTTTAGACCATTGGAAGTTACCTTAATCTATTTTAAATAGGATTGCAAAGAATAAACTAATTTTCAAATTTGTAATGATTTGTTGGTGTCTTCCTTTTTTTATTTCAGAACTTTTATTATATTATGTCTTTTTCCTGATTTCGATAATTTGTTTGTGGTACGATACCTATTTTGTTCGTCCTTTATATTTGAAATATTTCCCAAGAAAACAACATGATTCAAAAAAGGTATTGAAAAAGTAAACAAGCGTATTTTCTTATTCTGCGTCAAGTACATAACAATCTTGTTAGAAATATTGTTGTTGAATGAAGCAATTCAGAGGAAAGTAGTAAATAATTCTCAATTCAATTAATTGCTTAGATTCTAGATTCTAATGAAAGAAATAAAACCGCAATCAAGCGTATTCTGTTGTAAATTAGGAAGGTAGGTTTTTGTGTAAAATGCTCAGGTAATTGAAAAGTAAACGCGAATGAATTTAATTTCCTTCGCAGTTCGTTTCACAAAACGAAAAATAAATCTGGAGCATCCCTCACAATAAAAACTCGAAATGTATCACAGAAAAGTGATTTATGATACATTTCCGTTCTTAGTAGTCTTGGTACTTTTGTATTGAATGGTGGTTGCTGGTGCAGTTGGATCAATTCTAATTTACTAATAATATACTCCATTAAAAGTGGTGGTGATAATGTTTGGTGAAGTCTGGTTTACATTGTAATAAAATGCGTGCGGAGGGGTGATAAAAGCGTTGGTAACCGATACAACGGAAATCTGGCAACGCGGCTAACAATCTGTTTCCTTGACACTTCACACTGAAAACTGAAACTGAATCTAGCTTTGAGATCCGCCTGACCTCAACTTGAGAGCTCACACTTCAAAGCCTGTTGCACACTACAATACTTTTTCTTATTTAGTGCTAGTTGCCAATGACATTCATTAAGATTTACATTTTACATATTGTAGTATTCTCCACCGTTTAATTCTTTCTTCTCACTTAGTTTACTTCCATCCATCAAAAAATTGGCCAATTCCATTATAAACTGTAGAATTAATAATAGCAAAAATAATTTGAAATATTTCAAAGATTTTAGACTTACTTTAGTTTTCTTTTTGTTTCAATTATTTCTTACTTCTTTGGTCTTATTTGGTAGTGATCTACATTACCTACTACTACAGGATAGCTACAGATAAATCAGTAGGATGTAAATCACCAGGAGTTTTGATCCAACAGAGATCCCTTTTTGTGCATACTTTATTTGCAAAATGGACCAATCTAAAAGTACCTCTACATGATGTTTATAACTAATTTAAAAACAATAAAAGAGTAAGTTCGAAGAAACATCTTCTGTCAATACTTTGCTGCTTCCAGTGCTACCTAGATGACTCAAACAGTGCTGCCGCGGTGGTACTTTTTTCTTAAATTTGTACAGTGGTACTACTATGTCTATTTTTAGTACGAAAATAAAAATGGCTATGACAACACTGGATTCTATAGGCTTATTACATTTGCCATTTGGATTTAACTTACACTTATTGCATCAGATCACTTATTTATTTGATTGGCTTTACTTTGCTCCCTTTATTCCTAGAACCAGATTTACTGATTCGGATTCAACTTAAAGATATCCAGCCCAATAAGTGCATCAGTTTGTTTAATTTAGATGAACGGGTTTAAGTGAGTCAAGTGGCAAATGAAATTCAGCTTATATCATTGGACAAATTTAGCATACATATTTTGTAGACATTCAAACGAAAGTTCATTTTTCAGACTTCACTACCCGTTGACTGCACTGTTATGTATAAACTAGCATGATCATCTTTCAAGCAAGAGGTGGCGAATTCATATCTTGTTGAATTCAACTTATATCTAAAATCTATTTGGATCCAAGTGGTTCTTATTCCACTATAAGCTGTAGACCCTCTGTACTAAGGTAGTAAGTTAATCTAGAGAAACTGTAGATTCTTATAGAACATGGTATGGTGTTCTAGAAGAGTTGAATAAATACCATCATCTTATAGTGAACTAACTAGATCAAGTATGATGCCCCTACATTCATCATTCTCCTCCAGAGTTCGTCTTCCAGTCAGTCGGCTGGAGCCGGTGACCGGCCGCTACCATCGATATCGATTCCCTTCCCGGCGCAGCACACCACGTGTTCGCATCTCTCTCCGCTCGTGCACCCTCGTGCACCCTCGTGTGCGCTCGGGGCCCAAGGCCACACCCGCCCTCCCCGCACGGGCCACGACTTGGTGCCCTGTAGCAACACGAGGAGCTGCGCGTGCCGTGCAGTGCCGTGCCGTGCTATAGCGGCACACGGGTTTTTAAATAAAGAGGGTTGTTTGATGTTGAGCATGCTACCCCCGAGGTCATGACTTTAAGATATCGAAAGTGGGATTTTATTTTTTGATGATTGCTACAGATGGTATCGTGTTGCTTCTAGCTATTGATGCGTACCTTGTATTTCAATTTGCAATTGCTTATTTTGTGAAATTTACAATGTACTTAACGTACCAAGTACCTACTTCAATAACAGTGGTTTAATCTATACTTTATTTTAGTCGAAACATCTATCCACTTTTATGTAACAGGGTTGCCATATTTGAAAATATTATAACCAGAACTACCGAAAAAAAAACTAGTTAAAAAGCCTATTTGAGTATGTTTTTTTGTTAACGTTTTTATTAAGTCCGAAATTATTAGCAGAAAATGCGCTATTTCTTAGAATGCTTGTATTAGTTTTAATAAACCGGGATATTCGATAGTTCCAAATTCTCTTATTGGGATACAAGGATTTGGACCATAAATCGGGAGTTCTGAAAAATCAGGACGTCTGGTAACACTATGTAACATGCAATCGTAGTTCAGTGGCAAAACTTGTGTAAACTAATTAACAAGCAGGAGGTCGTGGATTCAAATCTCGTTGACTTCTATTTGTATCCACAAAATATGGTTGTGCCTGAATGGTTTGGATTCCACTATAAGCTGTAGGCCCACTGTACTGTAATTGGGCTTAACTTCCTGTTGTGCAAAATAATAAAAAAAATAAGGTATCGATTTCAGATTTGGACTGTAAACTGATCCTTGAGGAATTTCAATATATTATTTATTATTTGATTAGAAGAAACTGAATAGACCACAGACCTTATTTCATAGTTCAAATTTCAATATAAATTACAATAAAATATATACATATATTTAGTACTAGGTATGCTGTATCACTTGTACATACTTTCTTCAATGATTCATATTCGATTTGTCTTTGAAAAATTACTATAAACATAGTTAATCTAAATGATATCCTATGGGTAGTCCATTGGATACAACTTCAACATCTTAAGAGTAGGTTCTTTGATATAAATCTTTTGCCTACAACCATCTATTACTATAACTTATATCTACGATATATCTCGTATATATAACTATGTCCAAGTGGTTTAGATTCCAATGTATTCTGTAGGCCTTCCAGTACTGTAATAAATTGGAATTAAGTTTCTGTTGTGCTATATGGTACGTCCCAAACAGTATATTTTACTAAAGAAATCATTAAAACATTACCACCAAGTAACTAGGAATTGTATCATTTAACTTGTAACTAAAATTTGTATGATCCAATTTTGAATCCAATTTCAAATGGCACAATTTGTTATTAAATAACAATGTTTAGAAATCTTTTATCATACCAACTGGTTGGTCCATCCAATATCTAACAGAGTTTTATTGCAATTTGTAGAAGTTTATCGTTACTTCAATTTGTTATTTGGTTACATGGTACAACCTAGAATAACCTTTGGACCACTTATTGTTTTTGTAAATATATTAATGTAAACTAAATCGTACAAGATGATCCAAATGGTACGAGTAAATTGGGTCCTTACTACCAAATGCCCAATAAATATTATTGTACCATTTTATCAATTATCAAGTGTGGTATTTAACCGTATTAGTAGAGGGGGATTTTAAATGTAGTGAAAATGAGTTGTCAACTCTTGGTCCTCATTTCCGCAGTTCGATACCTTTAGGGCCAAAGTAATTTGGTCGATGAAATGAAGGGATTAAATGACATAACTGCTCGTTGTCGTTCTCTTTGCAATATATTTTATGTAAATCTACGTTAACGAAAGGTGGTACTTGTTAAATAAATAAGTAGGAGATTTGTCGTTAGGTAAAGTGAAATGTAGGTAAACGTCGCTGCCTATTAGCAATTTCTCTCTCGTCGATGAGTGTGCGAAATTTACGTAACTCTTCGCCTTGGCTAGATCGTTCACAAAGGGAAATTCTTTGATCAGCAATTACCGAGAGGGCGCCGGAGTCGTTCCACGCGCAGGTGATGCGTCTTTTCCTGCGAGGGCGAATTTACATCGCAAAAGGATAATATTTTGTCCTCGACTCGTGTGAATCTCAGCGCCTTTGGTTCACGTTTGTGTTTTGTTCCATTTGCTGAACGACGACGAAAGGAAAATGGCGAATTTGATTTCTTATGAGGTGTTTTACTGATTTTTTTGGGGTTCTTTTTCAATTTGTTATAAATTATTTTAATTCTTCTATATTTGATATATATATACTGATTGTTTATAAATGATTTTGATTTGATGATGATGGTGGTTTAGTGGTCGCGCAACAGATAGACACATGTGAGGTTATGTAATGTGAGAGATATAGATATATGTATATTTACCTTACAATCATCGCAATGATATACAATTGAATAGGGCTGGGCACAATCGTATCGCGTGAGCACCTCGGTGAACTCGCAGGAGATGCGAGCGGCCAGCGCGTCGACGGCCAGCAAGGCCTCGAGGCGGCGGCGACAAGGCGGTCCGCCCGCGAGCAGCTGTCGGCGATCCTGCGGCCGCAACGCCTCGGCCACGGCGTGTTCGCAGCAATGGCGCAGCCGCAACGCGCCCAGAGTCCGCAACCGCTGCTCAGCGGACAGCCCGCCGTCGCACACCGCCACTTTGTGCGCTTCTTCCAAGTATAAAAGGCACTGGTTTGTTGTGTTTGTTCCGTCGTTGACGTCGTCTTTGTCTGTACATGGTGGCGGGCACATTTCTCGCTGTGCAGAGGACGTGCTGGAGCTGGATGTTGATGTTGTTGATGACGACATTGTGTGATGTTTGGGCAGGGGAGCGCGGAATTGGGCCATGCAGACGCCTCGCAGATCCTCGCTGGCGTTGTGCACGAGATCGCACGCCGACAGCCAAGGGTTGAGCTGCTCGAGGGCGTGGGGCGCGCGCGCCACCGTCAGGAGCGCGGCGGCTGTGGCCATCAAGAGCGCCGAGCAGGCCGGCCAGGGGGCCCGGGGCATGCTGCGGGGCGGGGCGCGGCTCGGACACAAGCAGCTACGGGGTCCGCGCGCATTGCTGCTGGCGGCCGCTGTGCCGCCGCCGCGCCGGACTCCGCGCTCGTCGCCGCCGCCGCCGGCACCGCGGCCCGGCACTAGGTGTTGTGGTCAGCCGCCGCCGCCGCTGCCACTGCTGCCACTCGTGCGGTCGCCAAGCCTCCACACAGCCAAGGCCCCCACTGTTCATGCTGCTGCCGCATCCTGTCGTACCAGACACTGCATCACCACATCTCACTACAACACACACGGACGCGAACGGCGAACGGCGAACGCCGCCATCTTGGCGACCAGCGGAGCTGCCTTTTTTATTTTCGGTCTCGCTTACACTTTGCTGGCCTCCCCGCCCGGGCGCGAGCTGTACCGCCGGTATCTCGCTCGACACTGCCGCACCGACGCCATACCGGCCGCCGCCTCGCGCATGCGTTTCTCGCCTTCAGGTCTGCCACTGCCACTCTCGGTTCCGACGCTGCCGTGCCATGCCGATCGATAACAAACAACACACACACATTTACATTTTACGTTACATACATACACACCCGTATCACCACCACCACCACCCCCAATCCCACACTCTTACTTCTATTACATGTCATTCATAAACTACTACTAGTACCTAGTACCTAGTATACAAAAATTACTAATACATCTATAACGTATAAGTACGATGCCATCATTTCCTACATCTTCATATCATCAGGTCTCAGGCGCTGCCACGCTGCGCCACGCCGTGCTTCACCACCAGCCGCTCAACTCAAATGTGACACTTATTAATTATAACACCGTGACACTACCGAGATCTACGGGCTGCAGGAGATGGATGGCTCTTTTATTTATAACCATCCAAATAAACAACTCAAACTCACTTTCTAAATATATTTATTTTTTGTAAAATATATAATATATATTCACAGTTAAATTATTGTCAAGTAATCATTTTAATAGCATGATAAATAAATAGGCAATATTTTTGGGTTACCCATTGGGTAAAACATTCCCTTAAAATATTAAAACAACTACTTGTTCACAAATGAGATGAATTACAACTAAACACGTCTCTTATTGCTTATACAATCGTCTCTTATTAGTAATACCATAGAGGAAATAATGCATATTTTTAAAAGTTCTTCACACAAAACGTATAAACATTTCCAAGTCAAAATTGCCAAGATCTTTTGAAAATACTGTATCTACTCTATAGTTAGTTCTAACCTAGAATATATTAATTACTCTCTGGTAATACGTATCAAATTATGTATGTTGCTTAAGTACTTATAATTGAAACTGTGCTCACTCACTAACAAATCAAGCGAATTAATTTATAATAAACATTCATCGCATTCACTCTCTACATTGGCTCCATCAAGGCACATGATGTAAAAATATCACTACACACGTATATTTAGTCTTTTTAAAAAATATATTTGGCGTTCATGTGCCCCGAAATTCAACAAATTAAAACATTTTATTAACTAGAAAACTTGAGGTAAAAAAATAACCAATGACAGATAATTTCTAATTTGATCGAAAGATATTTGGCGCCTTTTTACATAGATTATATACACAAGGGTTGATTCTTTGCTGTTACGTGTTTGCGAAAATCGCCACTAGGGTCGCTAGAATCAAAGCGACTGGTGCTGCCACATGACGGACTGGTGCGGAACTTCCGGGAGGCTTTGTTCCGTTAAATTGAGGCATTGGCATTGCTCGAACTTCATCGTAATCTGCTGTATCTACAATTATACGTAACAAAACAATGTTTAAACATTTGACAAGTGACAGCAGGCGGATTAAGTATTATTTGAAGCTAGTAGGACCCAAAAACTGTACAAAATTTTGGTGTTAATCAAGGCTTAACAATCCGCCTCAAATTTATACATTATTTTACTCAAATTATATCATACCAAGACACTTATTCTGTAACTATGCCACTATTGATATTGATACAATTGTTGACTTGGTATTTAAACTATACCCTTATCAGCACAATTGTACCTGAATATATCAACAGTTGATATTGATATAAATTACAGAATAAAGATTCAGGAGTTCTAATCTAATGCAAATAGCAAATTGATATGACATATCACATTCATCTGGATATTTCCATTGAGATAAAACATGAAATATCAACTTGATATTTGACTTAGAAATAGATTTGTATAACTTAGCTAAAACATTATTTGGTTGTTCTGAATATGGCAACATTACAATTCAATTAACAAAACAAAGTGAAACATTAAACGTTTAGACAATAAACAAGTGAACAAATGTGAAACAAATGATTGACTGACTGACAAATGAAGGTGCTGGTGAGGATGAGTGACACATACTTAGACAAACAAGGACGTCTTCAGCGCTCAGTGCCAAGATCGGCGTTTGCGAAACTGCTCGTCTGTAATACACAGTACAGTACGGTTACTGTTTGATGTAGCTATAGCGTACGCAGCTACATAGCGAACAAATACGTTACAAAACAATACAACAATGAACTAACAATCACTAGACAACATAAAAACATGCGGAACTAACTACTGACTACATTTACGTGCATGGGTAACTTTATTAGTTTTCTATTTTAGCTCAATACCGTCCAAGAATTATTGGTTAACTTTTTAGTCTTTGAACATTGATTAATAAATATACAGGAAGATTGGCAACCTTACTGTAGTTTTCAAAACAGATAACTGATGCGAAAAGCGCCATCTATCCCGTAGAAAACTAACTAAAACAACAAACTTCGTTTAGGTTAATCACGCGGTCTTATTCGTACAGAACGATGATCTGACATGATCTCTTTGAAATAAAATGTTATTGCTATTATGAATGAAACTTATTATGTTTTGTATAAGTCAAAACTTTGTGGTAAGCATAGTAATAAATTACAAAATAATAATAAATAAATTTATATGAAAAAATCAGTTTGTTTTTTCAAAAATGATAGGCACAATTTTAATTTTAAAGTTCTGTATATTTAAGAATATATGATCTTTTTTAACAAAGTAAATTTTTATCTAATTTAAACGAGACACTTTTGAGAAAATTGGATACTAATTTACTGGAGAGCATATTCTTAAATATAAAGAATTTTTAATTAAACTCGTGCCTATCATTTTCGAGAAAATAGACTTAATTTTTATCGTAGTTTCTTTCATAATTTATAGAATAACTTAATGGCATTTAGTTTATTACCATACTTTGAAGTTTTTAGTTTAAAATTATATAGAAAAGTTTCGTACATAATGATAATAACACTTTTTTTCAAAGAGGATAACCGTTCTGCATGAACTTCAGCTCGTATGATTCACCTTAAACAAATTTAAAATGCTAACGTAATATCTTTAAGCAAAGTAATTTAAATTAGGATCTCCCAAAACAGAAAACTATCGTTCCCTTTCAAATTGCGTCAACTTCAAACGTGCAACAAATTCCACGTGTCGTTTGGAAACACGTGTACAATGTCTCAAGTCGTGTCGTGTACGATAAATGAGAAAACAAATGTGTGTGTTGTGATAATGAGAACAAATGACTGCCTAACATATTTCAAACAAAACATCTTGTGGACAATAAGATGAATCCATATTCAGGCTACTATATATTAATGTTAGTAGAAGCATTGTGTTGTCAAACCATGCAAAGTGAGGTTATATAGCATTCGGTTGGTTCTAAATTCTATATTACGTACGATTTAGATGACTTAGTGGCGAAGAAAAAGACACCTACCCTAAAAGATTGGTTATGATCTGATCTTGGGAAATTTATAATTATTTTTGAAAGAGTTTTTGTTTATGAATATGAATTATTAATAAATGATTTCCCAGATTATTGTAAGTATTATTCCCGGTGTCAAATCAAGCTCTTTAATTATTGGCTATCTACTTTAATTAATTGCCACCAAAATTAGTAGTTGAGACCGTATTCCCCATTAAATCTGACTACAAAATTATCTTCATTCAATTTTCTCTACGTTTAAAGTTAATTGCTTCAAATAAATTCATTTAGCAGCATCAGGTATATACAATATTGTAGTGAACTTATAACAAGAAATTAATTAATTAATGTTCATTCAAACTAATACTATTAATCTAATTAATTAGTAGTAAATTAAATTAAAAACTAATTTTTAAAATGTAAAAGTATGGCAAGAATAAAATGATCAATGTAATTCAATTTTCAGAACAAAATTATAATCCATTTCATCAAATCATTTAATTCAAATTTAAAAATTAGAATTTCCAACAGCAGTAAGGCGTCATTTATAAACCATATACTTTGAATTAGAATTGAATTGTTGTTGTTTACTTTTTCAATAGGTTAGCTTATTGCGCTGATAAAAACGTCCCGAGCAATCAGATGCAAGAAAAACATCGCCCTATCTTACTCAACGCTATTTTCTATGGTGAAATGGGTTATAGTGATTGAGTTCATATGAAAGAGAAAAGATGTCTCTTGTGATTTCTTATTAAAAGTTCACTATTAGCAAATTTGCAGCCAGATAGCAAATGGACAACGGGGCTCACCTATTCCGGGAGGAAAATATCCGACGTCGTCGTGGAACCGATTAGATGGCTTGTTTTTCTCCACCACATCGTCATCCTCTTCTTGTGTCAGGCCGCCAGACCTGTCAATGTAATTACCTATTGTGCCTTTGGGTGCGTTTCGGCAACCGAACCACCACCAGGCTGTTGCTCGAGGGAACGCTGGGTTCACTCGCTCCACCTAGCGGAATAACAAAAATATGTTAAAAAGTTGACTCAAATATTTCTTAGTTGTTTACAAGTTTTAGATTCAATCGTTTTATCAAAAATATGTAAAGTTGCAAGTACCTAAGGCCTAATATACTCAGTGCTGGGCAGTAGCTAGCTACTTTTGTAGCTTAGCTACTAGCTTAGCTACATATACCTTAGCTGTAGCTGTAGCTTAGCTAACAGTGAAAACATATAGCTGTAGCTTGTAGCTAGCTACTTTTTTTTCTATTTGCTTAAAAATAACAACTGAAGCTACTTTTTGTAGCTTGAAGCTACTTTTTAAGCAGAAGGTCAACAAAGTACGCATGCGTACAAGCTAAACCCACACAAAATAATTATTTCTTGCCGGTTCTAACTGGCTCTAATACGCAAAAATACACAGTAGGTGCCAGATGGTATTTGCTATTTTTGATATTTATGTACATAATAGTAAATTAACAGTCATTATAACAAAAGACTGATCATATGACAATGGCAAGTTTAATTATTTACAATAATTTAAAAAAGTAGCTTTAAAATTTAACAGCTACTTTAACGAAAGCTTTTAGCTGTAGCTTAGCTATATTTGACAAAATATAGCTTATAGCTGTAGCTTAGCTACTTTTTTAAAGAATAGCTGTAACTGTAGCTTAGCTACTTTTTTTAAGTAGCTTGCCCAGCTCTGAATATATTTTCTATGCTGTACAACAGAAATTTAAGTTTTTCACGTTGTTAACAACGTAAACAATTGATAACGTTTTATGCAACCGGGCCTAAGGGTCAGTTTTTCAACCACCTGTGTATTTTCGATAAGCTATTCAATAATGAGTAACTATAGTTTCCATTGTTATTTAATTATGATTAACAATAATCGTGAGTAAACCGGTGACTGAAATACTTCTTCTTAATTAATTTATGGTAAATATATTATGACTTACGGCAAAGGCCCTATCGTTGAATCTATAGTAAGCACCCTTCTTGAAGAAATAAGTGTATCCATTCGTGTACTGGAAGGCCGCTTCAATATTATCTGGAACTCCTTCCCAATTGGACAATAGTTTAGGGTACGTACTCTTCACTGGAGGCCTCTGAGTTGGGTCAAATCGCCAGAATTTCGATCCTACAAAAAATAGTTATTTGTTTCATTGGGACAAAAATACAAGTTTCCGGGTCGATTGAAACATATTATTTTTTTACCCGCTTGTTTAGAAAATTTCGCAGATTTATTAAAATTAAACAAATTGACCAAATAATTTGTATCACCATGACAACTGTACTAAAAACGATGATGTATCCATGATAAAGTAAACATAGAGTTCTTTAACTAATCAAACAGTTGAAATAACAGTGTCATTCATATTCAAGTGGGTGAAAAAAAAAATTGCTGACAAAATATTAAACCAAAGTCACATTTTTTATAGAATTTAGAAGTAATAAAGTTCTAATTACCTTTGAAGAAGTAAATCTTTCCGTTTCCGCTCCAAACCATAGCAGCATCCACATTATCAGGAATACCCGTAAACCCTTCAGAAATATCCTTAGGGTATCCTTTCTCCATTTGTCTACCGACGAATCTCCAATACTGCTTTCCTTTGAAGAAGTAAGACTTGCCATTCTTGTAAGTAAACGCAGCATCCAAGTTACTGGGTAGTCCTGGCCATCCCTTACTGATAAGTTTAGGGTAACCGGGTGCCACTCGTTCTTCGTTGACTTTCCAGTATTTATCTCCTTTGAAGATATAAGTGTTTCCGTCAGCTGTGTTGAAAATAGTGTTGAAAGAAGGATCTTTACAGAGGAAGGGATCATCAGCTGATGGAGTTGGGTCGTGGTTTGTTGGTTTTACTGGGGGTGGTTGTTTTGATCCAGTTGTTTTCTCTCCGTATAAAGACTGAAAAATATTAAATAAATATATTGTTATGTCATTAGAAAATGGAGTAGGTGACACAGTGGTTATCGTGTCGGCCTGTGGATCCTGAGAACCCTGGTTCGATTCCCACTGGCGAGAAACAATTTCACCACATTAATACTACTCCTGTAGCTCCCCCTTCACTAACATATTTGGGGGCCGTGATTTGACGGCTGGTAACCGCACTCCACGCGCAAAAATATATCACTTACCGAGATCTGCTTCGGCAGAGTGCCACACCCAGTAATGGGTAGAAAGCGTGATGATATATTTATTTTTATTTATTAGAAAATTGATAGCTGAGTGAAAACGCGTCGAACCCGAGTTTAATTCCAGCAGTTGATAAACTTTAATCCACATTAAAATCATCCCTGTGGATATCTCTCCACTAACATCAGACGTATTTCTTTTGTCATTTGGATCAGATCTAACTTATACTTTTTGAACCAGATCATTTATTTATTTGATATTAATTTTAAATTTGTTACAATTGCTTTGATAATTTAAGCTACTTTCTATCTCGCATAATTTTCAAGATATCAATAAGTGTGTTTTTCCAATTATGGGTGAAATTCCTACCTGAATGCCTTCAATGTCGTCATCATCTAACTTGAAAAGCGGTTCATATCCTCTATAGAAAGGTGCCATCAAAGCCGATCTGACATCAGAATGGGAAAGACCTAACGAATGACCGAATTCATGAGCAGCTACTTGGAACAAGTTAGTGCCTCGGTATGAGTCAATTGTCCATCGTTCTTCAGCGTCAAAATGTGCGTCACCACCAAACACCTAAACAAGTCATTAATTAATTAATCAGTAATTAATATATAATTACAGTAACTTATAATGGAAACCGTACCACTCCGACATAATCGTAATTTTTTATATATACGTTGAAGACAACGTGATTTTAACGCGCCATCTCTCGAAATTATAATTTCATCTTAATGTCTTCAAAATATGTCAAAATAAACAAATGATAATAAGGCAACTAGGTAGCATTGGAAACAGCAAAATGTTGACAAATTTTGTTTTTATGAATTGTTTTTACTTTTTTTTTTACTTTACCCTAGGGCCAGTTTTTCAGTCATCGATTAATGTTAATCATGATTAAATAATAATGGAAACTATGGTTACCATTATTATTTAATCATGATTAACGTTAATCGAGAGTAAACCGGCGATTGAAAAACTGGCCCTTATAAACAGAAAAATAAGTACTGTAGTTATTTATATACCAAGGGTTGAAAGTAGCTGTAGACCAAGTTTAGGGATTGTAGCACGAGCATAGCTCTAAAGGTGTACACAAAATTTTTCTACGATCGAAAATATAGTTGAATCAATTATTAATTGTAATTAATAAGAATTGTGAATGTAGATAACTAAGAAAATAATATGTTTATGTAATTGGAATGTTAGGCCTTCAAAATCCAGAAAGTGGTAAGAAATACACAGAATTTATAGTTCAAAATTTATTAAATTTGACGTTTTGTACTTTACTGATGTGCTGAAGATGGTTGTGTTCTACAACCGAAACGTCCACTTTTATTGATGAATACATAGATCAATTGTTTTTTCTGTGTATTTCTTACCACTTTCTGGATTTTGAAGGCCTAACATTCCAATTACATAAACATATTATCAAGGATCCTATATAACCTCAAAATTTAAGAAAATAATACAAACAAAACAAAAATGTTACAAAATTTACATTTGTGGTCTGCAAAGAAATTTGTTGCCAAAAGTAATGACCTGCAAAGATCCGTGATCTGCAATTGTTCACTTCATTTCACCAAATGAAGTTCAAAATGCCTATTTTTATGACTGATGATAAAAATTATTCTTTTTAATATTTTTTAGAGGTTTTCTTAGATTTCTTTACTTTGCAAATAAAGTACAAAACAAAATCAATCTCCATTCAATCAAAGAACTCAAAGATATAATTCTTGTTGGTTTATTTTTAAATAAAATAATGATCTTACGGGGAAGTAGGCATGGGCGAGAGTACCCCCAGGTCCATCAAAGGGATCACCATCTCCATGTTCACCCTTCTCGAAGCTGATGTCGATATGAACTTGTCCAGTGTGCTTTTGTTCGAAAGTGAGATCAGTGTATTTGGACCAAACTTCGAACGCTCTCTTGATTTCTACATCTACTTTAGATTTTTCCAAACCAGCTGGATACTTATGGAGCTTGTATGTCAGTTTCTTTACCTTCCATCTGCTTCCTGTGAAACAAATAAAATATTATCAGACATTCTTTCGTAATCACTTTGTTAGTCAGATTTAGTTTCCTGTCTATTGGTTGGAAATTTTTGGTGTTTTCTTTTATAAGAAAGATTGCGAAAGAGTTGTGAAATACCGCAAATTGTTATCTCGTTCTCGTAGACTTATAGACATCAAAATATATATATAATAGAGTTTTTGTTTCAAATTGTATATTGCTATCTAATATTTCTATATTATCTTATAGTAATGGCACAGTGGTATCGTGTCGGCCTGTGGATCCTAAGAACTCTGGTTCCCCACAGTCGACAAACATTTTCACCAATTAAAAAAATTACCCCTGTGGCTCCCCCACCACTAACATCTTTGGGGGCCGTGATTTGACGACTGGCAACCGCACTTCACGCGCATAAATATATCACTTACCGAGATCTGCTTTAGCAGAGTGCCACACCCAGCAATGGGTAGAAGGCGTGATGATATATTTATTTATTTTTTTTATATAACCGAATAAAAATATAGTCACATCACAAGTACTCAAGCATTCTCATTGGCCACAAGTATTTTTGCATAGTAAATAAAAGGCATATGCGGAGTAAAACGTAACTAACTGTAACATCTCAGTACTGTTTTTTCAAGCTGCATGTCGTAAAATGTACAAAAACTATTCCATCAGTCTTTCGCTCTCTTTATTTCTCTGATTATTTTGCAAGAATAGTTTTAAATTAAATAAACAAATATATCATCACGCCTTTTATCCATTACTGGATGTGGCACTCTGACGAAGCAGATCTTGGTATGTGATATAATTATGCGCGTGAAGAGCAGTTACCAGCCTTCAAATAACGACCCTCAAGGATGTTAGTGGCGAGGGAGCCACAGGGGTAATTTTAGTGTGGTGAAAATTGTTTTCCACTAACATCTTTGGAGGCCGTAATTTGACGACTGGGACCGCATTTTACGCTCAAAATATATAACTTACCGAGAACTGCTTCGGCAGAGTACCACACCCAGTAATGGATAGAAGGCGTGATGATATATTTATTTATTTTCAAATTGTTTTCATAATTTGAACTGTAATTTCTATGCGACATTTTTGTATTTATTTGACATAAATTTATTAGAAACTTTGTAATACCAGCCGGTAACGAATTCAAAGAAGTTTGATGGCAACAAATGCATGTGTCAGAATATTTTCGATTATAAGTAGTGGCGTTATTAATTTTTGTATATTCAATTAGTTATTATCAAAAAATCGTTGTGAATTCCAAAACTTGTTATCCACAAACTGAATCTAACTGTTATGTTAATATAATGTCAACAATTTACAGATTGTTAACCCGGCTTTCATGGAACAATAACCACATCTAATTTACACCGATTTCATCTAAATTTATCCACCACTTTCTAAATTATAACTTCCTCCCTTTGAATCGCTGCCAAAAATAAACATTCGCTTCTGTTGCTCCCTCGCAATTCACGGAAATATCAAAAATAAAAAAGTAATTTGTTTAGACTGACACAGTGTTATATTGGATATTATTGTGTGCACATACGAGGCAATGAACCATATCTCCGTTAAAGTTTACCAAATGAATGCACGGAGAGAATACATAGAACTCTTTCACATGATGTATAAATACTTTGCTGGCCGCCTGGACGACTGTTAAAGTTTTTATTATTATTCAACAATTCTTATACTGTTTGATGCTGATGGCTCATGCTGTTTCGTTGTTTTGGGTTACAGTTGGTTTCGTGTTACAATCATTATATAAATTAGGACTGCGGTTCTATGATTTAATTTCTAAATAGTGCAAGAAAAAATGACAGAGCAACCGATTTTGTTTATCTCATTATTTATTTGATATTCTGTACAACAAGAATTTTATCCCAATAAGCTTTTCCACAAAAATTTGATTATTTTATATGTTAATCTACGTGCAAAAATTGGTTTTCCCTGTAATTTTACTTTCTTGTAAAGGTTCTATTAGGGATGAAAAAATAATAAAGATTTATTAATTAATCGTTACGTAACATAAATAAATAAATATATCATCACGCCTTCTACCCATTACTGGGTGTGGCACTCTGCCGAAGCAGATCTCGGTAAGTGATATATTTTGCCCTTGAAGTGCGGTTACCAGTCGTCAAATCACGGCCTCCAAAGATGTTAGTGGTGGAGGAGCCACAGGAGAAGCTTTTGAAATTATGAAAATTGTTTGTCGCCTGTGGGAATTGAACCAGGGTTCTCAGGATCCACAGGCTGACTTCATACCACTAAGCTAGCCACCCCATAACAAAGATAGCATAAGCATAATAATAAGAAAGAAGGCTTTCTTTTTTGAGAGATTTGGTTATACTTTGACAAGAACACGAAACATCTCACGGAACTAAGTTTATGCTTGTCAACATTTGTTTTTGCTAGTTTTTACTTATATTATACGAAATTTCTGAAGAACTATATTATTTTAATCACGTTCTAACTGTTAATATTCAGGCAATAATAAAAATAATTATTATTCTACACATTTAAGAAGTAAACAGGTATGTACAGTTTTTAGGTTCAAATGGAATAATTTGATTGTGCTATGCTAACATTTATTGTTTTAATTATTTTTGTAATGAAATATTGTTTTGTCCAAAATTGCCGTCTCGGTGCACATGCGCATTACCTCACAATTTGAAGTTGCAGTTTAATAGCGCTACCTGTCTCACAAAAACATCAATAGCGATCATTTTGAATAATTCACTTTTTGATTAAATATTTTAGATATGAATACGTTACTTTTAACATTTTTTTTGACATTATTGTAACACATTTACAACTAAAATTGATGTGCGTTAATTATTTCTTTAAACGCCGTAGTGGTGGAATAGCCTATTACAATATAGTGAAATTAGATTATTTTCTAAAATATTTGAAGAAAGTATTTACCTTGAAGGGCGTATCTTTTGGAGCGATCGCCATTACCAACGCCAACTTTGTCTTTAACACCACATCTAGGCAACTTCATAGTTTCTAACGTAACTTCATCAAGTGTACCTGTGAAACAAAACAAAACAATTATTCACCGTTTCCAAGAAATGCAATCTTTAATAAATGTAGTTCCGCATTTATAAATAAACTGTTAAATTATGATTATGGTTATGATAAAAAGATTTTCTGCTAGAAATCATTAAAAAAAGTCATCGATGTCTATGCATTACTGCGTTTGAGAATAAATTAAGTATGATTGTAGCTTTCTTACTCTTACGGATCCGGGTTTTAAAACGGAAAAAAGATATGAAATGTTTGTAATGAGACCTTCACCTGATTTCTACTTAAATATTCGTTATCAGAAATAATTATATACTGTCAAACTACTTTTGTTTAATTTGTTTATATAAATACAAAATCTTTTGTTGGATCTATATTGTAATACAAATAAATTTGTCGTAATTATGAAATATTGTAATTGCAAAATTCTAAAACAAATGTTCTAATAATAAACATAAGTTTGGAAAGATTTAAAGATGAAAATGAATAAACTTACCAGTAGGATCTAAGCCAGCGAATTCTTGAAAATCTGTGATAGCTTTATTGAATGTTCGTTCATCAACTAAGGCACCATTTTGTAGATTTCTAGTATTGGACGGTAAGTAGCCAAATTGAGATAAGTAAAACTGAAACAAGAAACAAAAATACCATTAATATTGATACACTTTTAAAAATAAAATAACTAAAATTAAAATTCAACTTTTGGCGATGCAACTGGCAGTACGGTAATGTTTGCAGCGTAACGAAATTCGAATCAGGAGATCCCAAGTTCAAATCCCACTCAAACTATACATATACATACTTATATACATAAAATCAAGCTATATTCTATCCAATGGGGTAGAACGAACCCTAACTACGACTCAAAGTCCGGACCCTGTACTGTAATTGGGAATAAGTTCCTGTTGTACAGAATAAATTAATTAATTAACTAGCTATTTTTATCTATGAGGTAATGGCTCAGTGGTATCAAGTCGGCCTGTGGATCCTGAGAGCCCTAGTTCGATCCCCACAGCCAACAAACATTTTCACCAATTTAAAATTACCCTTGTGGCTTCTCTACCACTAATATCTTTAGGGGCCGTAATATGACGGCTGATAACCGTACTTCACGCGCATAAATATATCACTTCCTGAGATTTGCTTCGGCAGAGTGCCACACCCAGTAATGGGTAAAAGGCGTGATGATATTTTTATTTATTTTTATTTATTCTAGTCTGTACAACAGGAACTTAATCGCAATTACTGCACAAGATCTGGACGACCAGAGCCGTATTGTGTTAGTTCATCTCGTATTTTGAATTCGAATTCCGTAGAATTAAATAATATACCATATAACCATTTCACAGCAGATCATATGTGATACCTTTCGAGATAATTTTAAAATACTATATATTGCCTAAAGTATAAAGCTTTTAAGTTGTTAATGAATACAAAACAACAATCATCTTCTCGATAAAAAACCACACAATTTAAATTGCAAAATGATAATGTAGCATTAACATAACAAACCAATAAATATTGCAACCCAAAACAGATTTAAATAATTACAGCTTGTCGCCAGTAAAAAAATTGGTCGAGATCAATATACCACCCAAGTGATATCATTCCTCTGTCATCCTCTTTTCTTGTTCGTATGACAAGCAAGAATTGTGTCCGCACTTCTGAGTACCAGATATGTAAATGTGCATTGTCAAATTTCTTCCCCGTGTAAATCGCATTCATTTGCTGGTATTGTTTTCGCGAATATTCTAAGAAGTATAAGCCTACGCTATTATTTCGGAGATTTAAATTTGTTTGAGTGATCGGATCGAGTAAACAATGAAGTTTAATCACAGGGCAATGACCATAGATCGGTATTTTGAGGATTAGTCGATCATTGACTGCTTGTCAGTTGTTTTGTTAAATAGTTCGGTTATTTTAAATCATTTCCGATGTTTTTATTTAGCAATGTAATGTGTTTTGAACCTTTACTACTTATTAATAAATAAAGGAATATGCAGTTTGTCCCAAAATTTTTTTTTGTCGACAAACATTTTTCTCCACTTTAAAACTCTCCATGTGTTCCTCCCTCCACTAATATATTTAGGGGCCGTGATTTGACGGCAAGTAACCGCAATTCACGTGTAAAATATATCACTTACTGAGATCTGCTACGACAGAGCGCCACACCCAGTAATAGGTAGAAGGCGTGATGATATATTTTTTATCAAGAATTTCAATTCAATGGATTACAAATTTTCAATTTTTTTATAATATATTTCTTTATAGTATAAGTTATGAGAAATCGAATGCCGTTGAGCGCATCTTAATATCTCTTTTAGATAAGGAGATACAGCGATTTTTCATGTTTTTAAAATTGCAACTTTGAGACGCTGTATCTCGAAAACTAAAAGAGATATCGAAATGCGGTTTGAACGAGTGTATTTCTCGTGCGCCAATTAACATTATAGTATAATAAAAAAAAATTGAAAAATTTTCCGGTTTTTTTCAAAATTTTCTTTTGGCCATATCTCAAAATTTTGTAAAGATAATGAAAATCTGTGAACACCAGTAAATTCCTCGCGTGAAAATACAGTGATATGTAAATTTTCAGAAAAAAATTCGAGCGCATAAGTATTTTATTACAGAAAAACTAAAATCGGTTAAAAATTAATTATTTTTGAAGGGGTACCCCTTAAGATTTTTACGATTTTAGGCCATTTTTCGTTTTTCTGTAATAAAAAACTTATCCGCTGAAATTTTCATCTGAAAATTTACATACCGACGTATTTTCACGCGAGGAATACACTGTTGGTCGCAGATTTTAATTATTTTTACAAAATTTTGAATTATGGACAACAACAAATTTTGAAAAAATAAAAAAAAAATACAATTTTTTTTTAATATACTATAAAGTTAATTAGCGCACGAGAAATACACTCGTTCAAACCGCATTTCGATATCTCTTTTAGTTTTCGAGATATAGCCTCTCAAAGTTGCGATTTGAAAAACATCAAAAATCGCTGTAACTCCAAAACTAAAAAAGATATGAAGATGCGCTCAACGGCATTCGATTTCTCCTAACTTATATTATATAGAAATACATTATAAAAAAATTAAAAATTTTAACCCTTTGATTTGAAATTTTTTACATTATGCTAAATTGGTTTTTAGAATTGCAGCCTCTCTGGCCATAGTAATCACACCACTAAATTTTTAGACCTACATATAGCTTTAATAACTCAATTAAAGCACATATTAATCACTAGTAAAGAACGCATTTCAATATCCGTTTTATTGTAGTTCAAATCTCGATGTAAAATAAAAATCAATGTCCCCAATGAATCATCTATTTCTACTAATATAAATAATCAAACAAATTGACTATAGACACCATTATAATTACACTCTGTAAACATCTAAAACAATGAGAAACCTTAAACGCCACACCCAGTAATGGGTAGAAGGTGTAATGATATACTTATTTATTTTATTTAAAATCAAGTTTATAATATGTTGTGACAGTTTCATTTATTCCAGTTTCAAGACTATGTAAATAATATCAGTTTTTGACAACTCTTAAAATTGATTTTAGCAGTAATGAAATAAGTGCCACACCCAGTAATGGGTAGAAAGGCGTGATAATATATTTATTTTATTTATTTATTTGAAATAAGTAGAGTAATCAAGGAAGCAATGGTAGTACAAAACTTAGTTCCCATTTTAATCGCTCATGGCGCAGTATTTATGAGACATAATGTATATTTAAAAAAATACTCTGGAACTACAAAAGGGAAATTAGTAAATCAATGTATAGATTCGTATTAATTGTCAATTTTCCCATATAACGCATTTCCTAACATTAAGTGCTGTTAACACGCATCAGAAGTAAAATGAATCCACCTATTTTTGGAATTCAAGAATCGAAGTTTATTTAATATTCATTATTCCGTGTTATATGTTCATGTAGTGTTTATAAAACAAAGTGTAAATATTATAATGAATGTCTAAACATAGATATGATATCAAATTATTTGTACCATTGTGTCGTAATTTTTAAAATTGTAGTAAATATTATAATCTTTTGTTTGACTACAAACATCGGTAAAATCTAAAAGCATAATTAAATGAGAGTATTTTTCTCTTTCTTAATTCATATACAACTTCAAGTAGCAACTTTTAAATATATTTTGGGGCTCTTATTTGTCGGCTGGTAAGTACACTTCATTTACAAATAATGTTTTATATTCCAAGATCTGCAATAGCAGAGCTAGCAGACACAACAATAGACACAATGTTCATTATTTTTATTTTTACTTAAATATTACTCTTGTAATTTACTTTTCTTGAACATCTTTGGGAGCTGTTATTTGTCAGCTGGTAACCACACTTCACGCACCAATATAATATAAATAAATAAATATATCATCACGCCTTTTTACCCATCACTGAGTGTGGTACTCTGCCGAAGCAGATCTCGGTAAGTGATATATTTATGCGAAGTGCAGTTACCAGCCGTCAAATAACGGCCCACAATAATTTATCATATTCCATCTGCAATAGCAGAGCTAGCAGACACAGAAATAGACAAAATAATGTGGCAGAAGAATTCTTCATTTTATTTAAATATTACACTTGAACTTTGCATTCCTTGAATATCTTTGAGGGCTGCTATTTGTCGGCTGGTAACCACACTTAACTTAAAAATAATGTATCATATTTCAATAGCAGAGTTAGCAGATATGTGTAGCTAAAATGGTGGTGATAGATTACTATATTTTTATTTCAAAATTACGTCTGTAGTTTGTCTGCGTTTAGCATCTTTGGGGACGTAATTTGTCAGTTGGTACCATTGTATCAAATACTGATATCTACAACAGCAGAGCTGTCAATTATGATAAATATATTTTTGCTACAATTTGCAATGATTAATGAATAAATTAATTTCTTTTTAATAAACAACAATGCTGTGTTTTTACATCAACATATTATCAGTTTTTATATCTTCACAGATTCAATTATATTCATATGACAATTTCGACACGCAATGATAATTTCGATGTTGCTATTAAACTTTTTAACGAAACCTTGAGATTTACAGCTCATCAAACAATACAAATTGCACGTTATTCCATTATTTACTGTCATGTAACTTGTAACGAAGACTGATTTACAGCTACATACATGTAATCCTCGTACAGAGAAAATCAAACGTTTTTTTGTAAACGGAAAATTAAAAAGAGTTACCTTGGGAGTGAAAAAAGTTTTCAAGTTCACAATGACAATTTGCATCCAGGTATATATAGTTAGAATTTGTTTAGGAACTATATAATATGCAAATGCATGTAAATTACAATACATACAATGCATCATATATTATATGGTATTATTTATAATAACAATAATAATAATGTTATATTTACATAGACATAAATTAATCCTGAACTGGATGGATTTATTAGCTATTTTACATCTAAGTAGGTACCTAAGAATTAATTAGACATAAAATTATTTTGTTTATAGTTACAATTCCTAGAAACTTAATTAATAAATATTTTTGACAAAAATATGAGGTAGATAGCTCAGTGAAAAAGAGTCACTAGAAACTATGTCTATATATTTTCACATTTAGCGAAGTTACTGCTATTAAGATATTCAACTGCTAAGAGATGGCGTTGAGCACGATAAATTAAACTTGAGATAAAGCTGCACTTTCAGTTGGTCATTGCTGCCACTTGTATTTCTTTGTTTTTACTTTCTTATACGTAGTATAAGGAAGTATTGGAATCGTGAAAAAAATCGTTGACGAGATTTTCGCGGCAATACATGTTTTGAGGTCCACTGAATCTGTTTTGATCATTTTCTCAATGATGTCTGTGTGTGTGGATTGATGGATGGATGGATGGATGGATGGATGTGTGTCCGGTCGTGCAATATCTCATGAACGTGATAAGATTTGTTAACGAAACTTGGTAATTATAAGTTTCATGAAAATACGAAGAGCTGAGTTGATTTTGAATGAAATTGAAAAACCGGAAGAGGAAGTTTACTGGACACACAAAACAATAAATTCCATTTATTTCAAAAATGGAATCAGTTTCGAAAAAAAGTTTCAAATAAAAGATGTTGGCAAAAATATTTGGAACATAAAATGTTATTTGCAATTTTCCTGTATATGCGTCTAATTTTGAGAAAAACTAATTTATATATTTAATAATATATTTCAATAATCATAGTAGCAATAGAAACAAAAAACAAAAACATGTTTAACATTTATATGTCAAATAATAATTGTCAAACGCAAGGAGCAAATCATAAGTGTTCAATTCAGCGTTTTTAATATGAAATATGCTGTGTATAAGAAAGTCGTGTGGTGCCCACACCAGATTTTTTTATTTTATGTTTGCTAGTAGTGTTTTTAAATAATTTATTTAGAATATAGTTCTGTGTTATCGTTAATTGTAGTTTTAGTATGAGTTTCATGTATCTTTTAACTTTTAAGTAAAAATTTAAATATATAGTTCATAGGTTCTTTTAATAGTGTAGATTTTTCTTAGAAGAAATTAATTCTTTTAATATAATATTAATTAATTACAGTTTTATTACCTTCTTTATTGTAAATATTAGTTTTATTATCATTCATTTTTATTTATTTTTTAAGTACTTATTTATTAGTTTAGTAGCAAACTGTACTCTTGTCATAGTTCCAATTATCGCCACTATGAGCGCATTCTTATTTATGCTATAAAAGTAACTATACTCTATCCATTTTAGTTAAAAAGAAGATGGCGCTTTGTGTGCGATCGTTTTTGCATGTATTAAATACAGAATTTAAATTCTGGCGTCAACAAAAAAAGAAAAAAAAACATTTCAAGACTTTAATTGTAGGTTACGACGCTTTCTGTCAATTGATTGTAACTTCTTGTCAATTATTTAGCTGTGTAAAACGGTTCGCGTTTGAACCAATCAGAGAGCTAGAATCGTAGGTCCTATCTCATCCAACGCTTTATACGGAGTGATCAAAAGGAATTGTTTCAGTTGGCAATACAATACCGGAGATCTTTTTATTCGACAGTTGGCACAACGCCAGGTAAAGGCGGAAATGCTATTTGATATTTCTAATAAATACAAATAGGTTATGTCAGGAGTCTGACAGCTAATAATAGAATTTTGACTTATTGATTAATAGAAATAATTTAGAAATAAATGTAATAATAAATGTACTCAAATTTAAATTTAAATTTTCAAATGTCACTGTCAACAACAGGAAATGAATTTATGTATCAGGCTTACCAATTTCAAGTAGTTTTTTTTATTGCCAACTGTAACACTTCCTTTTATCACACTCTGTAGTTAAAACGGATAGAGTATAGTTATTGTCCAGCCTTAGGCGTTTAATATATTTATAACAAAGTATCTTAAGAAACATTAATGTTGCAAGTCAGAAATTTCAGAGCATGAATCTGTCATAATGCATCAGAATGATTTAGCAAATTGCTTTACGAATGCCGTGTTCCATGCATAATTTCAGTTTTTGCTTGTGTTTGTGCAATGCGTCATTCAAATTACATCGTGTCCACTCGCATGTGGACATAAACACTAAATTACAGAATTATCTCGAATAAAATATGTTCGAAATATTATTCACTTCTTTTCAAATATTTTTTTTCGTTCGTGAGCGCTTTTTCTGTAACCATGGTGCATGATATATTTTTGTTATTTTGAAATTTGCTCACTTCCGGAATTAATTTTTATATTTTAATTGAATTTTAATCAGTTTAGATTTACACGAAAGCCTTCGCGAATTCAATGTCAACATTTATTGACAGACCTTAATTATAAACTATTTATTTCCATCTATTTACTAACGCAGTGGTTCCCAAACTGGGCGCTCTGGGGTTCTCACAAGGGCGCCTCGAATTATTCCAATATTTGCGAAAATGTACAGTAAATAACAGGCTCACCCATTTTACTAATTATAATATTGTTCGAAATATATTTTTTATTTAATTTTTATAATATTTTTAATGCGGTAATGGCTCAGTGGTATCGAGTTGGTCTGTGGATCCTGAGAACCCTGGTTTGATCCCCACAGCCGACAAAGATTTTCACCAATTTAAAATTACCACTCTGGTTCCTCCACCATTAACATCTTTGGAAGCCGTAATTTGACGACTGGTAACAGCATTTCATGCGCATAAATATATCAGTTACCGAGATCTGCTTCGGCTGAATGCCACACCCAGTAATGGGTATAAGGCGTGATGATATATTCATATTTCATATTTACGTAAATATCAAATCTTTATAAGTTGATAGCTATTTCCCAAAAATTACTTTTTACGGGCGTGTTAAAAAGTCAAGATCTCAACATTAAACTGATTGTAGAAAGTATCTTTTTGCAACTATAGCTGTATTCCATTTGTCAACTTGTTCACTTAAATCAGTTCAGATAAATTTGACACATGACTAAATGAACTGAATTTAGCAAACTGATGCACCTATTTGGGTGAATTACTTCAAAGTAAATTAGAATCAGTAATTCTAGTACTGGAAATAAAGTCAGCGAAGTAATCCAGCGAAATAAATAACTGATCTGGTTCAGTAAATGTAAGTTAGATCTGATCCAAATGGCAAATGGAATACGCCTATTCAGTGTGGCAAGAAATAGGTTATGATGTTGTCTCCAAGACAACCATTGTTGAACTATATATATATATATATATATATTTTAATTAATGTGAAATGTAACAGTAAATGACAGATGTCAAATATCTATTCAAATATTAATATTAAAAAATAAAAGTCAGGACCGTAAAAAAATAGTATGTATCATATGTGTGGTAACAGCCATTACCACACTAGTGTTGCAATATATTATAGTATTATACAGAACAAAACAGATTTAAAAATTAAATTTTACGCGCCCTTTTTCAGTTCATTACCGCTTCAGATGATGGCATTACTTCTATCCAGTAGGTGGGGGATCCTTAATTACAACATGTGATAAGTGAAATTAATTTATTATATTTAATTGTGCATTCCAAAGTTAACTATTATTATGTTAATATTGAATTGTCATACTTCGTTAAACAATTGACCATGAACTAAATTGATTATAATATTTGGATCATTTACGCAAATGTCAATCATTAGTTCATAACCTAATATTTATGTATCAACTTTCAACATTATATCCACAAACTATAAAAAATACGAGTAGCAATTGTCAAATTCTTTGAAACAAAATCATTGTTTCGTTTCCACAAAAGTAAAATTCAAACAAAAGTGATAAATACGAAAAATAAGCAGCAAGCACAATCCCAGGAATCAGTAATTGAACAAAACTCATTCCAATGAATTCAAAAACGAATAATCGTGTATAAAATATCTAATTAGTCCGGTAGTGTAAATCTGACCTTGATCACCATACACACAAACATAAATTATCATATATGAGTCAGAGCAGAAAGACATTAACAAGTTCCAGGTATCTCAGGTGAGTGTGCAATCATCTAATACCCCGCAACTGGCATATTACACAGAAATGAATCTTAGACTGTGCCGTTAAGGCACATTGATTCATCCATCGCTACTACTACGAAAAAATGGTTTCATTCATAGTTTTAGTGAAAGATTAGCGAGTGGGATTGTGGAGTAGGTGTCTGAGAATGTGTGAGTCAGTTTTCTGACTCTTTTTGATGCTGAGGAAAAGGTTTTTACTTCTGAGAGAGTATTAGAAAGTAGGAGAATATTTTGAATGGTCAACGCTGGATATTTTGTGCCGGCAAACGTGTGTCAATTGTTTTAGAGGAAAATACTGCAAATAAAAGTTACGGAAAACTACATTTTCTAGAACTTTTATTTAAAGCTTTTTTCTCTAAAATTATTTAGAAACGTTTGACAATGATGCCAAATGTTCCAAGATAATTTCAAATTATTATATCCATTTAGATTAGTCGACTAATGAAATAGAAAAAAATAGGAATATTGTATAATTAATCAACTGCTAGTTAGTCATTCTTGTCTTAATTGTCATTTAAACATTTTACATACCTACAAAAAAAAGTACGAAAGAGCAAAGAAAATATAAAACTAAGTTAATGTTTATCTATGGTAATATTATGATGGCGCTATAATAAAATTATATTAATTTAATCTTTTTATTTGCAGGGGAACGACAGAGGAGGGACTTCATTCAACGAATGTAAGTGTGACAAAACTTTCCTTTATTAAATGTTTATTAAAATGATAATCAGAAGTGCTCAAAAATATAACATTTTTAAGGTCATTATTTTATTCTCCCCCAGAGATTAAAAGTATTTTGATAAGATAACAGATTAAACAAAAAGTCATTATCTACGTATACCGGCGTTCGATTTTACCTAAGTTAATAATAGTATAAAACCAGGATCGTAATTAAAAAGCGGTATTTGCGAACTACATTATTTCCTAGGGAACAGTTTTCATATTATTTTGCTTACTAAAAAATACTAAAAATAAAAGTCGTAGTAAATTATTATTTTTTAAGTTGTAAGTAAGTAAGATTTAAATAAATATCTACAAATACAAATACCTAATAATATTTATCAAATATATAATTATTTACTTATTTCAAATATTTGCAAGATAAGATATTTCGCGACAAAGAAAACGTAATTATAAATGATAATTTTATAGTAAATAAAAATAGTTTCTACGTACAGGTGTCTAACTGTGATGCTATTACTCTATGAAAATTAATATACAAACAAATTCAAGTAGCAATATAAAAATAATAATGTCAAATTTGACTAATGATAATGAGTAACTTAGGTAACGTTGAAAACAGCAAACTTTGTTTTTGCGGACTATCATTTGAATTATAAAAAAAGTACCCAGTGACTTTAATTTTTTACCAAAAATTTTTGAATTGGCTACCCTGTTAAGTTGGCAATTAATTTTTTAAGTTAAAGTTAACTCAATTTTCTGTCATTGTATATAACCATTTTTTTTATAATGAAAGGTGAAATTAAGTTTGACAATAACCGATAATCAAATTACTATTATATTTTATTTAACATATTTTAATTTGACAATCATTTATACCAACATAAAACTAAGAAAACCATTTCATTCATTTATTTTTATATTTTACACGATAATAAATTATAGGTTATTATATTTAATTTTTTTTGCTACCAAGTGACCAGAAGTGTTTCAGTTGTCTGTAAAACCACTACTTGAAATTGGTAAGACTGATACATAAATATATTTTCTGTCGTTGACAATTACATTTGAAAATTTAAATTAACAAAAAACGTTCTGTCCCTTATCCACATCCTTTTATTTTTTAACATTACTCACAGAGTAATAATCTAAAGTATTTCTATCACTCAACCTATTTGTTTTTATTATAAAAATGACCTGTCAAATAGTATTTCTACCTGGTGTTGTACCAACTGTGGAATAAAAAGATCCCCGGAACTGTATTGCCAACTCAAACACTTACTTTTAATAACAGTATTATCGCTCTTCCAGCTATATATGTATTTATTTTGAATCGCATTCAACCTAATTAACTTAACAAGCAATAACACTGAGTACATTCATACTCAAATCCTTGCATAATGTGTTACTCATTCGTCTTTACTTTGATAATCGCAAACAAGATGCAGAATAAACAGTCATCCCATATGTCATATCTCTGATCTTTGCAATTGACTCATTTCGCGAAGGTTAAAAAACTCGTAAATCTAAATCTATAAATAAGTTCTCATCCTCTTCAGAGTTGTGACAGTAAACCGTTACAGATATTCGAAACTATTTACTTCTTGTACTTGAAAATTTCTTGATGACTAATCGAAACACATGAGATTGTTACAAAATTAAGGCGGGTGCGTTCTGCGTCATTGAGACTGGTTTTTGTGAAAGGATTCAGCGTTCAATATAAATTAGAAATATAATTATTGTATTATTAAAATCATTTTTGAAGAAAGTACGTAAAGAATAAATTATGACGAAAGTTTATTTTGCAATAATTTCTTTTTGTACAAAAATGATGTCATACAAGATAAAGTTGTTATCATTGTTATCAGAAGCTTCAACAAAAATTAAAAGATAATTTATTTGTTCAGTTTATCTGGTAATTCTTAATGATAACGATATTTTTGGTACCAACAGATACCTTCTTTCTAAGAATTGTTTCTGTTTTGCCAATTTTGCATTCATTTATGCACTTTAATATTTTGTTACAGCACACTGGTAAATTTTGTCAAGGCAAAATTTCAGTTCTTGATGTCGAATTTTACTTTTCCTTTCCACATTCCATGTAAATAAAAAAAATACAGGTTAGCCGCTAATATCATTTTTAGTTCCAATTTTAATTTCGTTTCTAATTCACAAAAACGACACAAATTAAATCTGTAAATGTAGAAAATTGCGTCAAAACTAACGATAGTCATGGAATTGAAACGAAATTAAACAAATATGTGACGTTTTATCTATCAAAACCAGGCGTATTCCATTTGCCATTTGGTTCTGATCTAACTTACATTTACTGCACCAGATCACTTATTTACTTGACTAGTTTGCTTTGCTAACTTTATTCCAGTGCTAGAATTATATATTCTAGTTTACTTTGAAGTAATTCATCTCAATAAGTGCATCAGTTTGCTTCATTCAGTTAATTTTGTTATGTGCCGAATTTATCTGAACTGATTTAAGTGAACCAAGTGGCAAATGGAATACAGCTATCATTTGCCGTTTGGATCAGATCTAACTTACATTTACTGATGCAGATTATTTATTTATTTCGCTGGATTACTTGGCTGACTTTATTTTCAGTACTAGAATTACTTATTCTAGTTTACTTTGAAGTAATTCACCTTAATAAGTGTATCAGTT
Organism: Pterostichus madidus; assembly: GCA_911728475.2. Lineage (NCBI taxonomy): Eukaryota > Metazoa > Arthropoda > Insecta > Coleoptera > Carabidae > Pterostichus > Pterostichus madidus. The sequence continues at coordinate 2,228,731 of OU452313.1, read as the reverse complement.
TGCTTAATTCAGTTCATTTAGCCATGTTTTCTAATTTAACTGAACTGATTTAAGTGAACCAAGTGGTAAATGGAATACAATCTAATATAAAGAAATTATTTGAATAAAATTAAAGTTAGTTTATATTTGCGTGTTAAAGATTACAGATATACTTTATTTCCCAACAAAAATGAAGATAAATTTTTAATAAAATCTACAACTAAATCTTAATTAAAAAACTTGTTGCACACGAAACATAAGTTGTCATTTTCACCCGGAAATTTCATACATGTATCATAATTAACATCAAACAATAAATACATTAAAAAAAAAAAAAAAACTAAAGTAATAAAAATCAACAATAGCCTCACAAACATCAAACAATTTTACCGATGTCGAAAGTGTATTAAAGTTGGGATATACCTAATTTTAAAGTGACTAAACATGAATAAATATTGATATGGGAACCAGTGTGGTTTCATTTCGACAGATGCTTATCGATTACCTGAATTTAACAAACGAAAATATAACATTGACACAGTAATATTATTTTTTGACCTTGGATCTTCAAAACTAGCTCTTGATCTGGTTTTGTTTATTGTCACATGATTATAGTTATTTAAATTTTAAACTGAAAACAACTTGAATATCATTGCCACTATTATAAAAAGTTTTTTAATGAATTAGCAGTTTTAACTAATCATGAATTTTGATTTAGTCAAATTAAGGAAACTCATATTCGTAAAAAAGTTTTACTAAATGATAAAATACTGTTTTTCTACGGTCGTGCTGAAAAGTCAACATACCAACATACAAAATAAAAATGAAAAGTATCTCTTTGCAACACTAATACTGGGTTGCAAGAAAAAATAAAGAGCTCTTTAGTTAAAGAATTGTTTATCTAGCAACAGCATCAATAGTGATTTTCTAAAACTTATTGAACCGTTAATTGCTAATGAACCGAAATAGTTATTTATGTATCAAGGATGAAAACAGGCGTTTCTGGCCCGTGGCATGATTATTAGCACGAGACACAAAGCGCCGAGGGCTAATAATATACTCAGGGTCAGAAACGCTAATTTCACTCGTGGTACATACAATATTTTATGCACAATAAAATAACATTAAATTATATGTTCAAAAGATTAAAATATGTACATAGGTTATATGTCAAAATGATTTTTGCAGAATCAAGTATTCATAATAAACAAAAATTGTCATTTTATTTATGTATCCATAAGAATTATTTCTATTTGGCCCATGGGCAAAAAGGAAGTATTTAAGCCCGCTTTTTAGGGCTAAAACACATGCTTTTCGGCTCAGTTGTGCATAAAAACATAAGCTGTATTCCATTTGCCACTTGGTTCACTTAAATCAGTTCAGATAAATTTGACACATGACTTAATGAACTGAATTAGGCAAACTGATGCACTTATTGGGGTGAATTGCTATAAAGTAAATTAGAATTTGTAATTCTAGTACTGGAAATGAAGTCAGCGAAGTAATCCAGTGAAATAAATAAGTGATCTGGTTCAGTACATGTAAGTTAGATCTGATCCAAATGGCAAATGGAATATGCCTATAAATGCAACCCAGCATCAGTGCGGCAAGAAATATGATTTTATTTCCAAGACAACCATTGTGAAATTAATGTCAAATATAACAGTAAATGACAGATGTCAAATAATAATTTTAATAAATAAATACGACCGTAGAATAAATACCTGTGGCAAACGACCATTGCAACACTTGTGTTACAATATACTATATCATTTAGTTTCTAAAATGTGATTTGGATTGACATCTTGACGATTAAAATAAGATTAGTTATTCAAAATTGGAATCATTTTTCTTTAAAATAAATTAGAAACGTTGACTAAATATTCAAGTTCTTGAATTTAATTCACAAATGTAACACTAAAGAAAAATGAAAGTAAACATCAGAATTATTTCTCACCGGAAGCATTAATTACCCAAATTATCGTCTCAAAGAGTGACTAACTGCAAACACTAACAAAAAAAGCAAAGTAGCCATGCGGTATCATCAACAACCGCCAAGATATTTCGAACCCATGCTACAAGAGTCAAAAGTCTTTTCGTGCAGACATTTATGACTCACTGACTTCACTCACTTGAGTTCAAGTTGTGAATAATAATCGCAAATCGCAGTTGCCGTGCGTGTGTCATATACAAACAAAAGAATCGCGAATTCGCCCCCGATGATGTTGAATGTTTTCGGCAGAGGAACAATTGAAATTCTTGACGGGTGCTTGTTTTTTACTGGTTCGTCTACCTGCATTTTTTTATCGCTAATTTGACGTTTCGGGTTTCGTATTGTTTTAGATGTTTACAGAGTGTAATTATAGTGGTGTCTATAGCCAATTTCTTTGATTATCTCATTGGAATTCTTAGTAGAAAATGGATGATTGATTGAAGGACATTGATCTTTATTTTACATCGAGATTTTAACTAAACTAAAGCAGATAATGAAATGCGGTTTTCGCTAGTGAATTCTATGTGCTTTAATTGATTTAATAAAGTTATATGTAGGTCTAGAAATTTTGTGGTGTGATAACCATAGCAAGAGGGACTGCAACACTAAATACTAATATAGCTTAATGTAAAAATTTCCTTTCAAAGGGTTCAAAATTTTCGATTTTTTAATAATATATTTCTATATAAATTAAGTTATGAGAAATCGAATGCCGTTGAGCGCATCTTCATATCTCTTTTAGTTTGTGAGATACAGCGATTTTTCATGTTTTTAAAATCGCAACTTTGAGACGCTGTATCTCGAAAACTAAAAGAGATATCGAGATGCGGTTTGAACGAGCGTATTTCTCGTGCGCTAATTAACATTATAGTATATTAAAAAAATATATATATTTTTTTCGATTTTTCTCAAAATTTATTTTGTCCATAACTCAAAATTTTGGAAAGGTAATTAAAATCTGTGAACACCAGTGAATTCCTCGTGTGAAAATACATAGGTATGCAAATTTTCAGAAAAAAATTCCGGCGGATATATTTTTTATTACAGAAAAACGAAAATCGGCTAAAAATTAATTATTTTTGAAGGGTTACCCCTTAAGATTTTTACGATTTTTGGCCATTTTTCGTTTTTCTCTAATAAAAAACTTATCCGCTGGAATTTTTTTCTGAAAATATACATACCTATGTATTTTTACGCGAGGAATTCACTGATGTTCACAGATTTCCATTATCTTTTCAATATGTTGAGTTATGGTCAAACGAAAATTTTGTAAAAAATCGAAAAATTTTCAAAAATTTCAAAATTTGCTATTATATTAAGCAAAGCACGAGAAATACACTCGTTCAAACCGCATTTCGATATCTCTTTTAGTTCTCGAGATACAGTCTCTCAATGTTGCGATTTTAAAAACATGAAAAATCGCTGTAACTCAAAAACTAAAAAAGATACGAAGATGCGCTCAACGGCATTCGATTTCTCCTAACTTATATTATATAGAAATACATTATAAAAAAATTGAAAAATTTTAACCCTTTGATTTGAAATTTTTCATAAAAAAAATTAATATATCATTACGCCTTCTACCTATTACTGGATGTGGTGGCATTCTGCCATCGCAAATCTCGATAAGTGATACATTTTGCACATGAAGTACTGTTATTAACCGCCAAATCACAGCCCCCAAAGATGTTAGCGGAGGAGGAGCCAAAGAGGTAATTTTTTATATCCACCTAAATTAGATAGTCCGACTTGCAGCCTCTCACATCATAATTATTAAATCACCAAATATCTATACCTAAATATAGGTATATTAAGCCAATTAATGTACCAGAAATTATCGAAAACCGCATATTTTAGTCTTCAAGATATATCTTGAAAGTTCTAATTAGGCGAAATGTCTTTTGTAATATTTCAAAAACGTTTGACGTTACGAGAATATATCAATAAATAAATAATAAATCTTTGAAATAACATATAATTTGTCATAACTATTACATAAAATTGTAAAAAACTTAAGGTCAAAACTACAAATTAAATAATTTAATATACTGTAATAACAATAATAATAATAATACATTCAACGGAATTGGAATCCACTTACTTGGCCAATCAGAAAAAATTAAAAACAATAGTAACGTATATATCCACATCTAATTTTACACAACAATACTCGTATTACTCATAAACTAGTAATTAATTAAACCGCAAATTAACATGTGAATTTTAATCATAAAAACTAACCGCATCAGCCAACAAACATCTATCCGTTTTGTGTAGGAAATGATCTTACATACGCACACGAATTCGGCAACAAAAAAAAAACCCTCGTGGTTAAATAGTTAAATAGTTTACCTCTTACGCTCATCTTTTAATTAGAACTAAATCCCTAATTAGTGAGTAATTAATTTCTGTTGAATTTTCCGATGAATTTTAGTCGATAGATTTCTGACGTCACTGTTCATCTGATAATCATGTGGATAGATGATGATGATGATGATGATGCCATCTCTTATTAATGATAGATTATTATAGTAAATACCTCTTGGATAAAATAATACTAATTCATATGAGATTATATAAGCATGAATATGTAGATTGGTACCTTCATGATTATTATTTTAATTATGAATTTTCTGAATTATCAGTATTTTCCCAAAGGCAAGAGTTTAACTTTGACTTTGTACCATTTGTAGAAGGTTTCAACATCATATGTATTTGTTAATTTATTTACTTGTTACTCTGCATAACAGGAAATTATTTTCAATGACAGCGCTGCAGGTTATAATGGAATCCGAACCAAACGGACACACACAGGCGGACTTTGGCCTAGGCTAAAGAGGCAATAGCCTAGTGCCCAACAATTTTAGGGCCCGGATTCAAGCTTTTAGTTTAAATAATAGAAATATATATAGAGGATGGTGACCGCGACTCTCGAATATGAGTATTTAACATGTAAAATCATAATTTTATAATTTGCTGCTTCCCTAATTATTTTATGCAAGACAGCTTCAAATAAAAGTTTTTAGGACATAAAATTCTGCAACTAATCCAATAAACAAAATTAATTTTGCATGCTTCGTAACGGCACAAATTAGACCGTTGTTTTCCAGATGTCACGGATAAGGCTTTACTTTCCTTTCCTAGGTAAGAAAGTAAAATTTTCTCCCCTAGAGATTCTAGGGATGAAAAGTATTATTTTCTTATCTCTATTGAGAAAAGTATACTTTCTGACAGGGTCAGGGAAATAGCGATTTATATAATGTAGAAACAAAATGTTACTATAAATACAACCATAAATAAGGGCGGCAAATAATTACTTTTCTCCCTAGAGAAAGAATATCCAACTTTCAACACTTTTATGAGGAAAGAAAAGTCTATTTTCGGTTAAGGTCGTACTAAACCACTAAACTATACTGTATTATATGCTCATGGGGTGGCTAGCTCAGTGGTATGAAGTCGGCCTGTGGATCCTGAGAACCCTGGTTCGATTCCCACAGGCGACAGAATTTTCATAATTTCAAAAACTACCCTTGTGGCTCCTCCACTACTAACATCTTTGGGGGCCGTGATTTGACGACTGGTAACCGCACTTCACGCGCAAAATATATCACTTACCGAGATCTGCTTCGGCAGAGTGCCACACCCAGTAATGGGTAGAAGGCGTGATGATATATATTTTTATTATTATATGTTCGACAAGGTTCGCTTCACTTATACCGCTAACAATTAAACAATTATGTTAAGTTTCACTTATGGTCAGTTGCACTACCAAAAATTAAACTTTAAACTGGATTTAAATAAATAAAAGAATAAGAAAAGTCATATGAATTCATTGACATTGCTGCCAAACGTTCAATCAAATCAATATTATTCATTTTATCTTCATATTTTTATTAGAAATAGATTGAATTTAAACAATTTGGCGGTCTTAACTTCCCCTAAAATCAGCTTTAACAAAAATATTTTCCGAAACGTTCACCAAAGCGTGAAATTTCGCGTTAACCAAGCAAATTGTATTCGTATCATTATTAATCAAATATTGTCATGACAATATGAAATTGTTATTTTGTCGTCACTTCCGCGATTCGCAAACAACGATTCAAAATCGCGCCAGTTCCGTTGATCATGAAAGCGATATTCGCCAATGTCACACCGATGTGACCCTGCCGGGATACGAACTCGTGATTGGCGCGAGCGGTAATGGTGCGTGCCAATGTCATAGAAGTCTTTGTCCAACACGGACGCGAGTTTTATATTTTTTTCTTCATCTTGTTTATGGAAATGTTTAGGGATTTTAATATTTAATTGTTGGTAATTAATTTATTGTGAAATTGGTAAGAATGGATGTAATTTGCAATTGTTTTTGCTGGGTTATTCAAGGTAGTTAATTTTATTTAGTTACGAGTTAAAAATAATATATGTTTTGATTTTTGTACGGTTGTTAATTCAAATAAATGATGCATATTTTGCAATATTTTTGCTAAAGTCCAAATAAGTAATAAAAATAATTCACATTATTAAATATTATAATCTTTATTGAGTTTTAAGATCAAGGACAGTTGTCTAACTCTAACAAAAACTATTTAAACATAAAAACTGGTAATACTTGTATTTTACTTTAAATTAAAATATGTCAATAAAAACACCAATACTTTTAACAACTCTATACATTAGTAAAATCAACACAGAATTAATTTAAATTCGTGCCGACTTAAGCTAGACAAGTGACAAAATTAATGCATTACTAATCTCAGTTTTAAGTGATAATTGCCAGTTTTGAATATGATTCACCGGATGTTACTTCATTGCCATAATTTACTTCCTTTCTTCTTGCATCTTGCTAAATTATTTACTACTTATTTTAACTTCGTTTTATTTTGACTCAACACAATAATTATTTTTATACGACCATGACGAAAAGTAGAGTTTTATTTAAAAACAAATAAATAAATATATCATCACGCCTTTTACCGGGTGTGGCATCTTCCAAAGCAGATCTCGGTAAGTGATATATTTATGCGCGTGAAGTGCGGTTACCGGCCATCAAATCACGGGCCTCAAATATGCTAGTGGAGGGGAAGCCTTAGGGGTAATTTTAATGTGGTGAAAATGTTTGTCGGCTGTGGAAATCGAACCAGGGTTCTCAGGACCCACATCCCGACTCGATACCACTGAGCTACTTGTCTGGAAAGTAGGCATTTATCGCCTACTTATGTAGAAAGTACTACTTTTTATTACAATTAATACAAATAAATAATTGTAATAAATTGTTCTCAAAATGAATTAGTAATAAAGAATAAGAAATATTTTTCTCTGGGGAATATACTAATTTACTGCATAGTAAAAGACCAGGAGTTCGTATAAATAGACAGTACTGGAACATAACGTACAGTCATATGCAAATTGAGAATTGTGCAGAAATTGTAATCACATGACCTTTCCTTTAATGTTTATAGTTGCCAGACGAAACGTAATCACAACGTTTGAATAATAAATATTTCTGTATTCATCAAGGATTCTAAAGTTTCCTAAAGGTTAACAGTACTTAAATAGCAAGGGATGCAAGCTAACCCTTTACTAGTATTAGTCCTACATAAACTTTAATTCTAATTTTATGCTCATCTCAAACATTTGACATTCATATTTTCCACAGTACAACCTTTACAGCCCAATTCTTATTACAATTTGATATTTTTCATTTTAAAAATCCTTAAAATTGAAGTGAAAGCGTGTAACTGAAAGGATCTTTGAAAACATGTTTATTGAAATTTATAAATAGCATCCGACGACCCCCTTTCAATGTCTTCGCGACCCCACAATGGGTCGCGACCCACAGTTTGAAAATCAATGCACTAGATCTACGATTGCCGTCAAAATTAAATTAAAATAATTGATATATTGTTTGATAAGTGTGATGAGAGAATGTTTTATAAGTGATTTTAGGGTTCGTGCTACCCCATTTGTTGGGATGTAGCGTGAAGATATGTATGTATGTATTGTTCTATTTTAAATTATATAGATTAGCTATTCACGATTGTAAAAAGAATGAAATCTAATTTTTTTTCAAATTTTCTAGTTACTCTGTTGAACAGTTTAAGTTACCAACTGATTACTATTCAGTTACGTTTCAAGGTTTATTTTATAAATAAGTTTGTTCCTTCTATGGAAACAGGAACTAAATTTTAAATGATTTCCTCCTTGAATGATTTGTAAACTGAGTCATTTATAAATAAATATATCATAGTCATTATCCAATTATGGAACTTAGTATGAAACTAATACTAAAGAGATTCATCTCAGGTTGAATAGTTAAATCCACACCTTAATAATTGATGAATCATTTTATATCTCAGTCATAATATTAGGTCACAAATTATGTATTTATAAAAATTACAAATTTTCTACTGAACAATTTATCTGAAGTGGGTTTCCTAATTCAATAATAGTTTTGAAATAAGGAAAATATTAATGGTTTCATCATAAAATAATAAGAATGACAATGATATTCATGAACCTACGCTCACAGTTGGGTGCCAAATATTTAGCAGAAGTTGCTAACCTACCGAGACACATTTACATTCTGGTAGCGCGCTCCTCCCAAAGAAAAATTCGCAAACAATTCACCGGTCACCTCACCGCAGATTCAACACAGATATCTCACTTAACAGGACCGGAACGGGAAATTTCATCTTCAATCAGAACTCAACCAGAATTCAATCAGAACTCAACCAGAATTCAATCTGAACTATATTCTCTTCAAAACATTATACTCGAAAATAATTTATAAAATAGAGATTAGTTGCACAAACAAAACTTAAATTTGAAACTTGGTTCAAATTAATAAGAGCAGATGGAAGATACATGCTAAACCCACACAAAATAATTATTTGTTGCCGGTTCTAACTGGCTCTAATACGCAAAAATACACAGTAGGGGCCAGATGGTATTTGCTATTTTTGATATTTATGTACATAATAGTAAATTAACAGTCATTATAACAAAAGACTGATCATATGACAATGGCAAATTTAATTATTTCACAATAATTAAAAAAAGTAGCTTTAAAATTTAACAGCTACTTTAACGAAAGCTTTTAGCTGTAGCTTAGCTATATTTTACAAAATATAGCTTATAGCTGTAGCTGTAGATTAGCTACTTTTTTTAAGTAGCTTGCCCAGCTCTGAATTGAGAGACGAACGTAATATCTTTAATCCCTAGGATCTTTAGAGAAGAATGTAAATTTTTCTTCCCTAGGGAAGGAAAGTGAAGACATGTCCATGGCAACTGGAAATCAATTATATGAGCTGTATTCCATTTGTCACTTGGTTCACTTAAATCAGTTCAGATAAATTAGACAATATGACTAAATGATCTAAATTAACCAAAATGATGCACTTATTGGGTTGAATTACTTCAAAGTAAATTAGAATAAGTAATTGTAGTATTGGAAAAAAAGTCATCGAAGTAATCCGTCGAAGTAAATATGTGATCTGATTCAGTAAATAGCTGTATTCTATTTGCCACTTGGTTCACTGAAATCAGTTCAGACAAATTCAACACATGACTAAATGAACTGAATTAAGCAAACTGATGCACTTTTTGGGATGAATTACTTCAAACTAAATTAAAATCTGTAATTCTAGTACTAGAAATAAAGTCAGTGAAGTAATCCAGCGAAATAAATAAGTGATCTTGTTCAGTAAATGTAAGTTAGATCTGATCCAAATGGCAAATGGAAAACGCCTAATGTAAGTTAGATCCGATTCAAACGCCAAATGGAATACGCCTAATATTAGTGACATTCAGGTAAATAGATTTTATCGAAATTTCTAATTTATTTCTGAAAAACTTACTTACTGGTAGGGTAAGAAATATGTACATCGCATGAAGAAAGTGTCATTCTTTCCTTGTTAAACAAATAACAATTTTACCATGATTTAAATTTTGAAAGTACCTAAGCACAACATGATGTTAATGGTCGATGTATCCAACAATTTACTAAAAGGACAAGAATTGTTAGTACGGTGCTGCAGTGGTAGGTGGTGCAGCAGGCACGCGCTGCGCGTCACTATAGAATATCAAGATAGAATTAGGGTTTCAGATGTCAGTGGCCACGGTGACAGAACACTCACCTTAACAATGCAAGGTCGTGGAATGCGCACATCGCGAGTTCATGTAATGTGTAATACATCCACGTATCATGTACCATGTTGTACCTGCACCACGGTTACGTACCACAAACACACACACAACACAACACACATCCGGAATATCATCTAGAGAAATACGAAAAGACATCAAATTTTAATTTGGGTGTTCTCTGTTGGTCAGTTATTTAGTTACTGTTTTAAGGGATAGATGGCGCTAAAGTTTTTCGGATAATCTTGATGTCGAGCAAATGAGATAGTATGAAATTTATTAAATTTATCCTGTAATTCATCAAATAGTCCTCTGCTCCAACCATAATTATTTTCAAACAAGTTCCCTTCTATTCGTAATCTTTCGTTGACGCAACAAACCTTCAATCATATCCTTTCAATTATTTCTAAATCGTCCATGCAATATCACCCCATCAATGGGGAGTTATATAATTGACGTCATGCCAGAGAAAAATGGAAGGGAACCAAAATAAAGAGATCTGGCAGTAGTGAGAGAGTTAGTTGACAGACCACGACTAACCAAAGCATACTTTTAATATACGATGCAAATTAAATAACATGTTGAAGATATGCTCTAGTTGATCATGGTCTATCAACTAGCTCTCTCACTAATGCAAGATATCTCTTTTTGTTCCCATTTTTAAATGCATAACTCCCCATTTCATCAACAATCTTTCTTCCAATATTTTAAATAAACATAACGGGAAGAAATGAGTAAAATATTCAGAAATAAATTTGAAATTTAGATAAGTTTTATTATTCTCTTGACAGATGTCACTAACATCAAATTATACCGTTGTTTTCAATTCGAATTCAATTTATTCACACATTTAAGGTACAGAAAACAGTCACAAATGACGTGGTAATCTATACCTGAATATTAATATTAATAATATACAGGGTGGTGAACGCAACTCTCGAACATAGCGATTTAACATGTAAAATCACAATTTTGTAATATCCTGCTTACCTAATTATTTTAACCAAAAAAGCTTCAAATAAAAGTTTTAGGGAATAAAATTCTGCATCTAATAAAATAAACAAAATTAATTTTGCATGCTTCGCAACGGCACAAATTTAATCTGAAAATAACGAAAATAGCCTGAAAACTATTGATAGCCATGGAACTAAAACAAAATTAAACAAATGTTTGACGTTTTATCTGTCAAAATAAATGATAAATAACGAAATTATTTTGACAGATTATACGTCAAATATTTGTTTAATTTTGTTTCAATTCCATGGCTATCGATAATTTTGAGGCTATTTTTGTCATTTGTGCCGTTACGAAGCATGCAAAGTTAATTTTGTTTATTGGTTTAGATGCAGAATTTTATGCTCTAAAACTTTTATTCGAAGCTTTTTTGTTTAAAATAATTAGGGAAGCAGGAAATTACAAAATTGTGATTTGACATGTTAAATCCCTATGTTCGAGAGTTGCGTTCACCACCCTGTATATTATTGGCAAAGTAGCTGCATAAAATACAAACAAAAAAATGCCAAAGATAATATGACTTTACTCTTCTTCCATACGGATGAAAAGTATCACTTTCGTCTCCCAATTTACGGAAGAAAATTTTACTTATTGACAGAGTCGTGAAAAGAAAACATTATCCAGCAGGATACTAGATCTGTTAATTTCCCTGCGTCTTTGTTAATAATTTCTTCAAAACTTGTTCCAAAATATACAAATACATAAAAGAGTTTACAATTAGCATTTTACTAATATGATTCTATTGTATGTAAGTACATCATAATATATGTACATATGTCGGACTAATTCAAATCCCACGCTAGATTAACTAACCTACAACTCTATCTAGTTTGCCGCTATTTTAATACAAATTCTTCTAAACAATGATTAAGAAATTTACATCTCTCGTGATTAAATGATCATGATTAGTGCTTTGTCTAGCACGGTTAGATGTGCGATAGTACGCAATGGCGTTTATGGGTTCAAAGCCATTGTTTAGTTTGTTATGGCGTTGTATTTGGTCTGTGGTTCGACAAGTCAATTATTTATTAAGGTAATGAGTCAATTGTTGACGAATATTTGCTTGATTATCTTTCCCATAAACTTGTTTATCACTTGAACTATAAAATTATGTTTCATACTGTTTTCTTCAACATATTTTCCTCGGTCATACGATTCTGAATTATCACGGAGAAAATACTTCAAATAAAACGCATTATTATTTTTATTTACGAGCATTTATTTATACTGCTCTGCACAACAGCCATAGTATGGCAGTTCATATATATTTTTTTTTAGGTGGCACTGCCAATAACCTAAATCATTTTATTTCCTTAGTACTTATCGTTTTTAGTTGCCTTGGTAAATAATGAAACATATTAAGGGACCAGTTATTCAATCACCGGTATACTCTCGATTAATGTTAATCATAGTTTCCATTATTATTTAATCCTGATTAACATTCATCGATGATTGAAAAACTGGCCCTAAGTAATAATTTTAATAAGAATAAAATTATTATTTATCGGTTGTATTTAAAAATATTTAGTTGTGATATGATTTTCTAAAAACCTGTAACTCTTGAATATTTTTATGACAGATAAAGCAGTTTATGATGTCACAAAAACGATAAGAAATCATGTAGAAAACAATAAATTTTATCACTGCAATTTATCTTTTAATTATTTATGCGTGCAATTGTTTAAAACTTATTGAATCACACAAAACGAAGAATGTAGTCCAAATACAAATTCTGTGACATCACTTCCGTTTGACCATTTGCAGTACAATAGCTATTTTCATATTACAATGTTGGCCAGCCTGTGGCTGGCGACCGCCAAGGTAACGTACTTATATTGGCAGCATTGGCTTCCGTGTTTGTGTAGTTTGCAACTATTATCGACCTGTCATAATCATTAAATGTTTAATGATAAAACGCTTTTGTTTTTATAACATTGTTAACTGACACTGACGTTTTGTTGTTTACAATCGTTGACAATAAAAAACAAAGATTGATTTTTCAAATTATCTTAACCATTTGATATCATATATTTTATCCTTATCATTTATCTAAAACATTTTTCTCCAAAATAATTAAAAAAATTTTAATAGCAGATACATACAGACAAAAGTAATGATATTCGTACTGACAGAGATAATATATGTGATAAAATGACAGCACTTTTTATCAATGCAATTTGTAGTTCCGGATATGTCTGTATTGCAGCGCTAATGTCGATTATTAGTTCACGAACGGTTAATTTGGACTTATGTATTAATTTTGAATTGTGGCTCTCCCTCCACTAATATCTTTGAGGTCCGTGATTTTATGACTGGTAATCGCTCTTTACGCGCATAAATATCGCTTACCGAGATCTGCTACGGTGGAGTATTACACCCAGTAATGGATAAAAGGCTTGATGATATATTTATTTTATTATTAATTAATTTAAAATGTATTTAGTATTGTGCATATAATTCCTTTATTTTTAGTGTTCTAATTAATTGTCCATGAACTAAATCGACATTAGCGCAGCAATACAGACTGGCCCAGAACTACAAATATTGTAAATAAAAAATGCTGTCATTTGAATACACTTGGTTAAACGTCTGTATATATTTCGTCAGTGGTATTGTTATTTGTCTAACCTAGTTTTTAGTCTACTTGTTACATATTACGGTTTTGGTTATAAAGTTAGAATTTAATTTCTAAAATTGTCGTAAGAAAAAAACCGCACAATTATTGTATAATTTGCAAGTGGGTCATTCTGCTCGATTGAATTGTTAATTTGAGGTAATTCTACAATTGCAATTATTTCAATTATCGGCTTTTTAAACGGATGTGAAATTTCGAAATAAAATGAGAAGCGTCCTTGAATATCAGCGGCTAATTAATTGAGAAATGATGTGACACTCGGTTTCCATTATTATTTCGTGATAACTTGTTTACAATGTCCATAAACCCGCGTGTGTAAATGCAGTTAATTTATTCACAGATCGATTTTACTCTGATAGCATTACGATAATAATTCTTTCATTTACTATTTTATTTTTATTACTAAATTTGCAGCAAGCGTCATGTTTAATTAAAATCAATTTAATAGTCATATTTTACATTTAAAACAAATCTAAATGTAGTTATCATGTTTAATAACAAACATTTTTAACTCTGAAATTGATTTACCAGCCATCAAATCAATGCACTCACAGATATTATTAATGTTAGAGAGAACCACAAGAACCATAAATACATGTTTTCTATCCTAAATAAATAAATAAAATAAATATATAATCACGCCTTCTACCCTTTACTGGGTGTGGCACTCTGCCGAAGCAGATTTCGATAAGTGATATATTTTGCGCGTGAAGTGCGGTTACCAGTCGTCAAATTACGGCCCCCAAAGATGTTAGTGGTGGAGGATCCACAGGGGTAGTTTTTGAATATATGAAAATTGTTTGTCGCCTCTGGGAATCGCACCAGGGTTCTCAGGATCCACAGGCCGATTTCATACCCCTACCTAAGTCAGTTTTATCCTTTTTTATTATAAAATTAATGTTAGACTAAACAATACGTTTCTAAAAATGTAACATCCAGATTCTCAAAAAGTTTTAGCTAATCTTGAATTTTAAAATTACCCCTGTGGCTCCTCCATCACTAACATCTTTGAGGACCGTGATTTGACGGCTGATAACCGTACTTCACGCGCATAAATATATCACTTACCGAGATCTGCTTCGGCAGAATGCCACACCCAGTAATTTGTTAAAAGGCGTGGTGATATATTTAATTATTTATGCTTATAAAAGTTAATTCAATTCACTTTCCGAAAATTAAATGGTAAGAAAATTACTTTTTTTTGGGAATATGGTTTAGCTTAATTTGACCAATCCAAAATTCAAGATTAGCTAGATTCTTGTTAAAACTCTTTTGAGAATTGGGGTGTAAAAGAATAAAGAAAAAAATATATTCAATTAATTCTGTATTAACTTACATATGTTGCCATGAAATAAATATGAAAATATAAATTTATGTAAAAAAAAAACCGTACTGTCGAACATTGATTCATTGCAGCTTCACCGTCAAATTCATGAAAAAAATACTACTTTCATTATTAGTTGTACATATATTATTGCGCTGAATGAACAAATAAATATAAACAATTTACGACCACAGATCATTGAGATCCCACATTTGATCAGTATATCTAATTTATTACCTTACAACAATAAAAACAATAGCTAACACAATCTTGAAACTGTAAATAATAAAATTAATTCAATCTCTACCGAAGCTACTTTACAACATATTTATAATTCAACCACAGAACAATCAATATAAATATTTATACAAAACTGTATAAAACCATCAGATGCGTGTCTGTCAAGTTAATAACATACTCCACACACTTCCACATCGTAGTGACAGTGTGTGACAGTCACAACACACATCATACTTCATACACACATGAGACCTTGTTCAGCGAACAGCCTTGTCTAGGACCTCGGAGTCACGTGATCGCAGACAGCTGGATTTGATCCCAGAATACAGCCCGCATGGACAATGCAATGCACTGCGAGCAATCGATGATGCTCTTCTTTGATATGAGTGATATATGCGTCAGAAAATCGTTGCACCATAAAAGTTAAGTTTAAGCTTAAATTAATATAGGTTAACCTGTACATATTAACATTGTATGTTAAGACAGTATTTTAGAGAAAAATGCTTGGAATTAGAGACAGGCAGAAATAATTTTTCTACCATTTTTGTCTAAAAAAGTTTTAATTTCTTTTACAGAGGAAATTTTACAATGCCAAATATATAAGGTTATTTGAAGGTACTATATTATTTACTATAAAACGTTTATAAATTATTTTGGAGAAAAATGCTTTAAATAATTTTTTTTTCTGAAACCAGCTAGAAAGTGCCTACTTTCCTGACCAATTTTAGTATGGAAAGTAGATTTTTAATAACACAGTCACGTAAAGTACGTATCCAAGACTACAACGAAAATAATAGTCTGGTAAAGTACAAAACAGTCTGGTAAAGATTTTACCTGACAGTTTTTTTGTAACCTCGGATGCGTAGTCTGTTGTCAATACAATTTATATTAAAAAATTTAAAACTTTTTGAATTATCTATGAGTAATTTTTGATAAAAAGAAAAAGTACTATACATAATACGTCAGGAAAAAAATTTTACTTGATTCAGTGGATTAAAATACTCGGCCTAAAGCCTCGTATTTCAAACAACCGCTACGTTTGACTTATGTAATATACTATTTTCGTGACATACGCAGAAAACTCTACTTTTTTATCGCAAAGTAGTGAGGAAAATAAGTTTTTCTATGACCGTAACCGAAAGTATTTTTCTCTTCCCTCATATGCAGGTTGAAACTGGGCTATTCTCTCCCTAGAAAGGAAAGTAACTATTTTCCTCCCTAGGAAGGAAAGTAACTGTTTTACTCTCTTATTTATGTTTCTTAGCAACCGTCAGCACTGTCTTAGATTTCTATTTATTTATTCATATACTCGTATAACATATTTTAATTTTGCCAACGGGTAAAAAGCGTGATTATATATTTATTTTATTTATTTATTTGAAGCAATTGTTTAGAAACATTTGACAACAGAAAATATATGATGACAGCAATGGTTCAATAAAGAAAGAAATAAATTAATTAGAGTAACAATTCTATCATTGCTAAATATTTCTTAATTATTAGGTAAACTTGTTAAAATTATATTTGCCTTTTTTACCCTCTAACTTTAATTCTCATTTATGTAAAATGTTTTAGAAATCAAAACAAACCAAGCGCAAATATTTTTTTGTAGAAAAACTTGACGTTTGGTAAGAAACAGCAATGTATAACTGATTAGGTTAGAAAGCGTCAAATTTGTGCAACTGATTTACATGATTTTTAACCGACAAGTCTTTGAAATTCTGCGTAATATAGAGTATTTTTTACGAATTTTGCATACTTGTTTCTGTGGTTTTACTTCCTGTTTCCTGTATCTGAGAAGGTTGTCTCCAAACTAAGTCATACGTCATCTTAAAACCGCGAATTGTCAAATTTTAAAAGATTAACCAAAACAATTTATTTCTTCATCCATTTACAAATAGATTAATTATATCATCACGTCTTTTACCATTTACTAGATGTGGCACTCTGCCGTAGCAAATCTTGGAAAGTGACAAACTTATGCTCTTGAAGTGCGGTTATCAGCCGTCAAATCACTGCCCCCAAAGATGTTAGTGGTGGGGCAGCCACAGAGGTAAATTTTAAAATTAAAATTAATAAATTATGGGGTGGCTAGCCTGTGGATCCTGAGAACCCTGGTTCGATTCCCACAGGCGACAAACAATTTCCATAATTTCAAAAACTACCCCTGTGGCTCCTTCACCACTAACATCTTTGGGGGCCGTGATTTCACGACTGGTAACCGCACTTCACGCGCAAAATATATCACTTACCGAGATCTGCTTCGGCAGAGTGCCACACCCAATAATGGGTAGAAGGCGTGATGATATATTAATTTATTTATTTATAATTAATTAATAAATATATAATCACGCCTTTTAAACATTACTGGATGTGCAACTCTACCGTAGCAGATCTCGATAAGTGATATATTTATGCTCATGAAATGCGGTTACCAGCCGTTCAATCACGGCCCCGAAAGATGTAAGTGGAGGAACCAGAGGGATAATTTTAAATTGGTGAAAATGTTTGTCGGCTGTGGGGATCGATCCGAGGTTCTCAGGATCCACAGGCCGACTCGATACCACTGACCCATTATCTCATTAATAAATAGAATTAAAATTAAAGACCGTAACAAAATAAATATCACGCCTTTTACCCATTATTGGGTGTGGCACTCTGTCTAGCATATCTCGGTAAGTCTAGTAAGTGATATATTTATGCTCGTTACCAGCTGTTTAATTACAGCCCCCAAATATGTTAGTGGAGGGGGAGCAACAGGGGTAATTTTAATGTGGTGAAAATTGTTTGTCGACTCTGGGAATCGAACCTGGATTCTCAAATCCACAATACCAATTCAACTCGAATTTTTCTCTCTAAAATAATTACGATAATATATTGTTTCAAAAAGATTGTTGTTCAAGTCTCAAGTTCAGATCCAGTTAGGCGTATGATTCACCTAAATTTTATTTATGGTTTATCTATTTAAACCCCAATTTAAATTTAGTTATAGTTAATGTAAACAGGTATTAAAAAATAATCTAAAATAAACTTACAAGTAATTGGATTATATTAGGCCTGTTTAAACATGTTTAAAAATATTGGTCAGCTTAATTTAACAGTTTTTAATATTAATTCTATTTTGCTAATTTGGCTGTTAATATGTTTAACAGAAAACAATTACGTAAACTTTATATAGCATTTAATTGAAAATTAAAATAAATACAATGAACTATTCGACCTACTGTACTGTTATAAACATGGAAAAAACATTTATTGTTCCTAAAATTTATTCAAATTATTTGCAAATAATATTGCTATAATAGTACTTCATTATACAAACAATAGAGACAAAAGTCGAATTTGCAAATGTCCTATAAATAATTAATTACAACAAAATGAAACAAAACGGATATACAAATTAATCAAGAAATAATTTTATTGAAGTAGCCGCCAAAATCCCAAGAAATAAAACAATTCACGGTCAACAACTGACGTCAAACAGTCTACCTGATGATGTCATTATAACAGTATCGCACATATCAAAGATACCGAGGAAATATTCGTCAAATTTCCACATTTAATATTATATAAAACGACTCAAAAAAATATAAAAGAAAGGAGAACAATCGATCAGCGGTTTCCTACTCAACGTCATGCTCTACGTCACACGTGCAACCAAAACAAATGAATGCGATATCAGCTGTGTGGTGTATCAATACTTAGTTTGATTTCTTGTTCATAGATGGCATAGATGCGCAAAAACACAAACTGGTATTTAGGTAATCACTGACAATTTTTACGTTTATTCTTTAACCTAGATATCTCAGAAAAATTGTATGTTTTGCAAGTATTCTTTTAGAATTTAGATAATTAAATTATGAGTCAGCATTTTGAAGTGAGTCATGAAAGTGACAAATAAACATTTGTTTTACGATGGTTTTAAAATTAAACATTATTTAAATATCATTGAGATGTTTCAGAATACTTATCAGTTTTTTCATATCAATAATAGTACGCACGCAATTGTTTTTTGTTGTTTAAACTAATATTTACTTGATGCATTATTCATCTTTATATTAATCATAATTTTATCATAATTATTTTCTGTCAACAAAGAAAAATGTCCCAAATATTAAAAATAATATTAACCAATTAACCCTGGTTCGATTCCAGCCACCGACAAACAGTTTTCACCACATTAAAATTACCCCCTGTGGCTCCTCCTCCACTAGCATATTTGGGGGCTGTAATTTAAGGGCTGGTAACGGGCATAAATACATCACTTACCGAGATATGCTAGACAGAGTGCCACACCCAGTAATGGGTAAAAGGCATGATATTTATTTTGTTAAGGTCTTTTATTTTAATTCTATTTATTAATGGGGAAATGGCTCAGTGGTATCGAGTCGGCCTGTGAATCCTGAGAACGTCGGATCGATCCCCACAGCTGACAAACAATTTCACCAAAATTAAAATTACCCCCTGTGGCTCCACCTCCACTAACATATTTGGGGGCTGTAATTAAACGGCTGGTAACGAACATAAATATATCACTTACTAGACTAACCAAGATTTGCTAGACAGAGTGCCACACCCAATAATGGGTAAAAGGCGTGATATTTATTTTGTTAAGGTCTTTTATTTTAATTCTATTTATTAATGGGATAATGGCTCAGTGGTATCGAGTCGGCCTGTGGATCCTGAGAATCTTGGATCGATCCCCACAGCAGACAAACATTTTCACCAATTTAAAATTACCTCTCTGGTTCCTCCACCATTAACATCTTTGGAGGCCGTGATTTGACGGCTGGTAACTGCACTTCACGCGTATAAATATTTCACTTACCGAGATCTGCTTCGGCAGAGTGTCACATCCAATAATGGGCAAAAGGCGTGATGATATGTTTATTTTATTTATTTTGTTAGGTTCTTTTATTTTAATTCTATTTATTAGAGCGTGATTACCGGCTCCATTAATAAGACAATATTTGCTCATTGTTAATGTAAATTAAATTTGTCGTAGTTCGCCATGATAAGATAAAATACCTGTGTTTAGAGAGGATATTATGAAACGCATTTTAACTGTAAAGTATGAACGTATATTTGCACAAACACCTGTATATCGTATAAAGAAATAATCAATAAAATGTTGGTTACGATTCTACAAAGGTGACTAACGTTTCTTCAAAATAATAAACAACCTCACCTACAAAATCATTATTGAGCTTTTTATGACCGATGTATGAAACATCATTTTTTGCCAGTCTGCAAATTATTCTTGGCTATTTATAATATTGCTTACATCAATTAGGTAATTGTTGATTCATTTGCATTTATATAACAATTATTTGAATACTTTTTTTATTATTTGAGCTTCATGTGAATTACTATCTTAAAATCATTATTATTATTAGATTAATTAGTCATATTTAGTTTATAGTATATTATATAACAAAGGACTAAAGTTTATAATTTAATCCTGAGGGTGAAGTCGCAGGCGGGATTAAATACATTTTAGTCCTCGTATATACACTATTTTTCGTTCTTCTCAGCCATAATTTTTGATAAATGAGTAATTTTGATATTGACTTCACATATAATTCACAATAACAGCAGTATTCAAATTTTTAGGTCACTTAGGGTCAAATTCATAGTCGTAACTCACCCTCACCTCTTTCTCATCTCACACTTAAAATAGAAGTAACTAAGGCAACTAATTCAAATTGTGCAAATTCTTGAGTTAGTTGCCTTAGTTACTTCGACTTTGAGAGTGAGGTGAGGATTATATGAGAGTGAGTGACGACTGTGAATTTGGCCCTTAGGGTCAAATTCATAGTCGTGACTCACCCTCACCTCTTTCTCATCTCACACTTAAAATAGAAGTAACTAAGACAACTAACTCAAATTGTGCAAATTCTTGAGTTAGTTGCCTTAGTTATTTCGATTTTGAGAGTGAGGTGAGGATGAGATGAGAGTGAGTGACGACTATGAATTTTGCCCTAAGACTACATAAAGAAAGTAAAATATTTTGAGGTTAATAATATTCTTGTGGCTACGGTAATGTTTGTGTACTTGTTAATCTAATTCTCGGGGGATTAAATATGAAATTTATATCCTCTAAGATTAAAAGTGACACTTCAGTCTCCGAAAACTAAAAATAAAATAGGTTATTTAAATTTATTAATAATAAAATCAATATTTAAATAGAGTTCTGTATATAACTATATATTTTTATTTTTTTATCTACTTATATACGGCTCGGTGAATTCGGACCCTGTACTATAATTGGGATTAAGTTCCTGTTGTGCAGCCTAGCATAAATTTATTTATTCTACTCTGTACAACAGGACCTTAATCACAATTACAGTACAGGGTTTGAAGTTTGAACTCACCGAGCCGTAATGTGGTAGTTCATATATTTTTAGTTTGAGTGGGATTTGAACTCGAGATCTCCGAATTTGAATGCCGTTACGTTGTACACACAACTGTACTGTCGGATAATAAATAAATGAATGTTGAAAACAACGTTTTGACAGCGAAATGCTGCATGTCTCAGATTAATAACTAAATTTATTTTTTAATTAAATGCATAACAGGAATTAATCTTAATACAGCACAAGGGACCGTTTATAAAAGATTTTGAACCATTAGGTCGCATGCACTCAAAATTTAAATTTATCATTATGCCTTTTTGTTTATTTTTTATTTTTAATATTATACAGTATATCTTTTGAACATGCAGAAGATAAATATAATCACTTCACTTTTAATCAACATTTTACATCATATTTTTCCGTTATCAAACGATTGTAAATAATTGTAAAAATTATACTTCAAACAAAAGAGATGGACAACTTAATATTCTATCAGTTTTATTTGAAGAATCTGTGTCTAAAATAATTCAGAAATGTTTGACACCGCCAAATATGCGTTGATAGTTCAAAATATCTTTATATTGCCGCTGTCAAAATGTTCCTAAATAAATTTTTGTGAAATTACTTTAAATCAAAATACCATTTTTAGCAAATTATTTGAAGAATTTTTGGCAGCAGAGAAGGTACAACCCAAAAGTTATTTTGAAAATACTTGGTAGGTATATTTTTGGTTGTAAAACGCTCGTAAATTATTTTACAGGAATATGTTTGAAATAAAAGTTGTAAAACATTAAATTCTCTGTAACTTTTATTTGAAACATTTAGCTGTAAAATAATGATTAAAAAAATAAAATGACTTACCATTGCTTGAGAATCATTGCCAATGGGTGCACAGCTAACAACTTGTATCAAAACAACAACTAGAACCGTCCTGATCAGCTTTCCATACTTCATGGTTTCCATGTTTCACTACACAACTTCCGCACGCACTGTGTCTGCTCGCGATTAGATCCACCTAGCGGTTTGAATTTCGCGCCAAACACCTGCGGGTTTCAACTCGGCGGGAACACTGATCCGGAGTCGCGCTCGGCGGTTCTTATTAACTCTCGCGGAGGCGGCGGTGACGGCGACGGACGGAGGCGGTGGGAGAATGATCGCACTGATTAGATCAACGCGAAAGAGATAGAAATGCCGATGTGTGAGTTGTTGGAATTACGGAAATTTTATAGCGGCGATTCAGTTTTTGTGATTTACATGTAATACTTGAATTGATTTAACGGATTATGTCATGAGTAAGATTTTTGGTGGAATATGGAGCAATGGTTTATTAAATTTTATCGGTGGTTTAATTTTAAACGTGAGAGCAATCATGGTTCAATAACCATTTATTCTTTTCTAAATTTTATGAGCAAAATTCTAAATAAAAAAATTTAAATATATCCTCACGCCTTTTACCCATTACTGGGGTAGGTGGCTCAGTGGCGGACTGTGCATTTGAGAAACTGGGTTTAATCCCCACAGCCAATAAACAATTTTTTCATCACATTAAAAAGTACCCTTTAGCTCTCCCACTACTAACATCTTTGGGGTCGTTATTTGACGGCTGGTAACTGCACTTAACGCGCATAAATCACATACCGAGATTTGCTCCGGCAGAGTGCCACACCCAATAATAGGAAAAAAGGCGTGATGATATATTTTTATAAAATAAATAAATAAATATATCATCACGCCTTCTACCCATTACTGGGTGTGGCACTCTGCCGAAGCAGATCTCGGTAAGTGATATATTTATGCGCACGAAGTGCGGTTACCAGCCGTCAAATCATGGCCCCCAAAGCTATTAGTGGTGGGGAAGCCACAGGGGTAATTTTAAAATGGTGAAAATTGTTTGTCGCCTGTGGGAATCGAACCAGGGTTCTCAGGATCCACAGGCCGACTTGATACCACTGAACTAGCTATATTTTTATGTATTTATATATTTTATAAAATGACCCCCTGTGGCTCTCTCTCCACTAACATTTTTGGGGGCCGTGATTTAATGACCATAATCTGATATGGCACTAATGGGTAAAATGAATTATTTCTTTTATTTTATTTGTATGTGGCTACTGCCGTAGCAGACCTCAATAAGTGATATAATTTGTGCGTGAAATGAGGTTACTAGCTGTCAAATCACGGCCTCAAAGATGTTAGTGAGGGGGAGCCACATGAGTAAAGTGTATCGGTAGTGAGAATCGAACTCGATGCTACAACTAACTTATCTACCCTAATATACTTTGTATGTTTTGCCAATTATTAATTTATTGTATTAGAACGTATTCTTGGCAGGGCTCGCTTCACTCACACTTTTAACAAACAAACACTACTAAGCCCGTAGAACACATGCTCCGTATACGCACGCCGTTATATTCGATTTTAGCTCAAATTATTTCAAGTCTGATATATCTATTTGAATATTGAACGAATTCTTGGTAAAGCTCGCTTCGCTCACATTTTAAACGAACAAACACAAAGTTTGTAGAACGCACGTTCCACTTACACAAGCTTTATAAGTAAAATTTTCTTAATTCAGTTTAAAATAAATTTTATTTATGATTTGGAAAAGTTAATTAGTTAAAAATGCATTGAAAAATTGTAATACAGATAAATCTGAGATATTATTTAATTTTTTAACCTATTTCCTAACAAAATTTCTAACTAAAAGATTAGAAAAATGCGTCATGTACTGATTATTTATTTACTTTAATTCCAAAAAAATGTAGCTAGGTCAATCTAACCATTCTGGTTTCCCAATTTACGGCATACACTTTTATTATATAAATGTTTCCACAATCTTAAATAGGATGAATTTATGTATCAGTTTCAATTAAAGACACATTGATTTTTTAAATATTTTATTAGATTACTTTTAGCTATAATTACATTCTTTGAATTGACTTTGCATACAGATAAAGATTTTTATTTGATAGTTGAATTCCAGATTTTTATTTCCAATATTAATGTGACAGAAATGTATGTGGACTAAATATATCGTCACGCCTTCTTCCCATTACTGGGTGTGGCACTCTGCCGAAGCAGATCTCGATAAGTGATATATTTTGCGCGTGAAGTGCGGTTACCAGTCGTCAAATCGCGGCCCTCATAGATGTTAGTGGTAAGGGAGCCACAGGGGTAGTTTTAAAATGGTGAAAATTGTTTGTCGCCTGTAGGAATCGAACCAGGGTTCTCAGGATCCACAGGCCGACTTAATACCACTGAGCTAGCTACCCCTTAAAATGGTATATGAACTACCACACTACGGAACGGTAAGCTCGGACCCTATACTGTAATTGGGATTAAGTTCCTGTTGTATGAAGTAGCATAATAGTTATTTATGTACCAAGGGTGAAAACATGCGTTTCTGGCCCGTGGCATGATTATTAGTACGAGGCACAAAGCGCCGAGGGCTAATAACATGCTGAGGGTCAGAAACGCTCATTTCACCCGTGGTACATACAATATTTTATGCACAACAAAAAAACATTTAATTATATGTTCAAAAGATTAAAATATGTACATAGGTTATGTGTCAAAATGACATTTTATAAAATCAACTATTCACAATAAACAAAAATTGTCATTTTATTTATATATCCATAGGAATGATTTTTTATGGTCCTAGGGCTAAAAAGAAGTATTAAGCCCACTTTTTAGAGCTAAAACACATGAATTTCAGCCCGGTTGTGCATAACTAAATAAATAAATAAAGTACTTGGATGGGTGAGCGTCCAGAGAATCTCACGTTGCTGTTGACCATAATACCAAAAACGCAGATCCGGGCATAATGGCGGCATATGACCAAAGTAGTTGGTCCACCAAAGAAGTCACAAAAAAAAGTCATAAATTCTTCATATATAGGATAATGCCTCAGTGGTATCGAGTCGGCCCGTGGATCCTGAGAACCCTGGTTCGATCCTCACAGCCGACAAACATTTTCACCAAATTAAAATTACCTCCGGTTCCCCCACCACTAACATCTTTGGGGGCCCTGATTTGACAGCTGGTAACCGCACTTCACACGCATAAATATATCACTTACCTATATCTGCTTCGGCAGAGTACCACACCCAGTAATGGGCAAAAGGCGTGATGATATATTTATTTATTTATAAATTCTTCATTGCTATTTCAAGGAGGCTAACCATTTTTACAAATCTACAATTGCAGCTCCTCTTCAATCAACATACCAGCATTATTGAAATTGTAACTTAACATTTCTTTGTAATATATCACTTACCGAGATCTGCTTCGGCAGAGTGCCACACCCAGTAATGGGTAGAAGGCGTGATGATATATTTGTTTATTTATTTTATTTATTTCTTTGTAAAGATTCAATACAAAATTAATTATTTCTTTGTTTTGTCTGCGCGGAGGCGTATATCTTTTACAGTAACGACTTGACCACGCGTTTAAAATAAAAATCTAAAACAGTTAATGAATATTAGCTGTCCGGCCTTCCTTGTGCTTGTGATTTGTATTTCTGCGTAGCAATCGGAACGCAAACCTTGTCTTGTGTCACAACATTGAAAAATCCTTCCGTGGCTTCGCTAAAGCAATGTGTGTGTGTGTGTGTCTTGTTATCCGATTTCCGAAGTCACAACATATTTAACTTTTCATTGGAAAGATGCTTGAGGGAATAAATTATAATATTGTTTAGTTCTCTGCGCACTTTAACGATTATTTTCTGTGACTAATGTTTAATTGAAATGATACTTAAATTAATTTCAACCAGGGCAGGACTTATAATTAAACTGCCTCGGGAAATTTTTACTACAATGATGTGGGTAGCGTTACGGCATTCGAATCTGAATTCCCTAAGAATATATGAAGTACCATACTGTGGCTCGATGAGTTTGGACCCTGTACTGTAATTGGGATTATGTTCCTGTTGTGCAGAGTAACAAATAATAGTTATTTATGTACCAAGGGTGAAAACATGTTCAGGGTCAGAAACGCTAATTTCACCCGTGGTACATACAATATTTTATGCACAACAAAATAACATTTAATTATATGTTCAAAAGATTAAAATATGTACATAGGTTATATGTCAAAATAATATTTTGCAGAATCAAGTATTCACAATAAACAAAAATTGTCATTTTATTTATGTATCCATAGGAATTGTTTTTTTATTGCCCTATGACCAAAAAGAAGTGTTTACGCCCGCTTTTTAGGGCTACAACACATGAATTTCGGCTCGGTTTTTTATAAAATAAATTAAACAAAAAAATAGTTCTGGACGATCCACATATTTATATTCTTTGTAATTTTTGTTTAAAGTATTTTTCTCTCAAATTATCCAGAAATGTTTGACAGCCGATAATATACGATATCACATATTTAAAATGTTTATAGGTTATTAATTGTATAATAGTATATTATACACCAAGGGAGAGAGCTGTATAAAACGTTGCCAGTTAATCTCTAAAAAACTGAATTAAAATAAAAAAACGCATCTAAATAATGTCAAACCTTTTAACAGTTCAATATTTTAAAACATTATAATTTCTATAGACTACACTAAACTAATAATTACATTCAATAAATACTGTTTTCGCATTTCCGGGAGTTTACTTTATTCTTCCTTTTCGAGGACTAAAGTGTCACTTTTAATTAGATACAATCCTCATCAAAATTAATCTTTAATTCAAAATGTAGGGCATAGGAGAAACTTAAGGCTAATGTTTTTGTTATATTTTAAGGGCAAATATTTCAAAAAAAAACGGTAGAAAATTTGAATTGGAAGAACAGATTTTTATCCTAAGATGGTAAAATAATTTAATACGACGTTAACAGGAACATATTAATTTTCTCGGTGAATCTGGACCCTGTACTGTAATTAGGATTAAGTTCCTGTTGTACAGAGTAGCATAAATAAATATTATTTTGGAGAAAATGCTTCAATTAAAAATTACTTTAACTAGATCTTATTTAAAGCTTTTTTCGTCTAAACTAATTTATAAACATTTGAAAAAATACAAAGCAAATTGTGTCACATTTCGTTTAAACTTTCACGGGTAATTTTCTAACTTCCCAGTCCTGCCCTGATTAGGACCTTGTGTATATTTGACATATATTTTGTGCGTAAAATATATTAGAATATCACCGTTACGCATTTTCATCAGACTTGAAGGTTTAAAAGAGTCGCATTTTTGACAATGTCAAGATGGCCTTATGCAAAACATCTGAATTATCTAAACATCAAATGTAAGAATTTTTCCACATATGTGCTTTGAGTCACGGAATAAAATACTATGTTGTAGGATTATTCATACAATTATTGTACATTTAAAAATATAAATATGGTGGTTTCGCATGATTCATTCATCAAAATTTGATCTCTGCTCTTTACAGCTGCTGCAGTTTTTCATTTCTCGAAAGTAGATTTGAAATCAGTTATTATACTACTTTACTTGTTTACATGAATCAAGGGAAAATGTATGCTATTAATATTTCATTTTCATTTAATGCACACCCATTCATTCTATTGTCATTTGTCACTAACTAGTTATTAAATACAAATTATAGTTATATTCATTTATCCGGATTCATATACTTTTCTAGAAATTATTGTTGATGATTATTATTCCTTGAATAAATAAAAATAAAAACTTTATTAATTAGAGATACTATTCAGGGTAGTTATGCTAACAATTTCTGAAAATGTAGATGTGTCAGGATTAATATTAAAATAAATAAAGGATAATAAATGTAGAATTTTTATGTTGGTACAAATAAGTTTAATTGAAAGACTTTTCGTTTCGGTACTTGGTGGGACATATTAAAATTAATAAATAAAGACAAACTACCAGATTTTTCAACAGATTTTATTTTATTTTAAATGTAACGATCGTTTTGTCGTCTCGGGCATCATCATACAATCAATGTCTGGATATACCCTCCTATTCTGTAAATGGATCATTATCTGTTAAGGATCGATAAGGTAATGACAAATGACAGCCCTGATTTTTTATGATTAATCTATGGACTATGGGGTAATGGCTCAGTGGTACCGAGTCGACCTGTAAATCCTAAGAACCCTGGTTCGATTCCACAGCCGACAAATTCGCCAATTTAAAATTACCCCTGTGACGCCTCCACCACTAACATCTTTGGGGACCGTGATTTGACGGCTGGTAACTGCACTTCACGCGCATAAATATATAACTTACCAAGATCTGTTTCGGCAGAGTGCCACACCCAGTAATGGGGAAAAGGCGTGATGATATATATTTATATTTATTTTTAATCTACAGACTACCCCCATTTCGGCATTTTGTGACCAAAATCATTTATTCCATTACTTTTATTTTTTTTATGGATCCTGAGGTGCCTGGTTCGATTCCCACAGGCGACAAATTTTCATAATTTGAAAAAAAAAGCTATCCCTGTGGCTCCTCCACCACTAACATGTTTGGGGGCCGTGATTTGACGACTGGTAACCGCACTTCACGCGCAAAATATATCACTTACCGAGATCTGCTTCAGCAGAGTGCCACACCCAGTAATGGGTAGAAGGCGTGATAATATATATATATTTTTTTTATTTTACTTTTATGCATTTTGCTGTCGTACAAAACTGCCAGTATAAAAAAAATATTATTTTTAACCAAACTTTTTACGCAACTGTCAGTGAGCTGACATTATATTATTTTTTATAATAACAGCTACGTATATTAGTAAATAAAATCCATAAATATAACAAAAATGCTAGGGTAAAATATTCTGGTCGCAGAATACTGAAATTGTAAACATCTGTAAAATAATGATAAAAAATTAATATTATCATTAACTCATCGATCATAACATATAATGATCCAGTTACTGAGCAGGGGGATTGTTATTACATTATCTCTGTAGACGCTTCACGTACCCTCTCTAGAAGCTCTGGTTCAGAATCCCCTTTTGTACAACTTTTCTTAGATTTACTCAGTTTGCAAATAAAATACGAATTTCCATTCGATCAAAACACTCGCTGAATAATTCCTGTGATTTTATTAACTGTATAATTTGTTAAAATAGTTTTATTTGAAACAATGGAATACCTAAATTTAGTAAATCCTAAATAATTGTAAAAGAACTGACCGGAGTTTATTCTAAAAATATTTTTATTCATAAATATGTAATACATTTTATTTTCACACAGTTGGCAATTAGAACAAAGAATTGTCTGACATTCAACCATCAGAAAGGCTAAAGACTCTTCAATATCAAATTATAAATTCAAAATAGTTTCTCACAAACTCAAAACGCTTCATAACTAAAGTGTATCAAATCGTAGGTCAATGAATTTAATGCAAATTACAACCAAACATAATGAATCATATTTCAGACATAATAAACAAATTGAACGCATTTTAATTATTAAATTTTCCACCTTGCATAACATAAAAACATTAAAATCATTATTCATTAGTTCAAAGTTCTTACTGATTCATTATTATTTATTATTATTAATTTCCCTGTCTGAATATTCTTAAATAAATACCGGAAGTTACTATATTTTGTGTACCTTTTGAATTAATTTTGATTTGACGTGGCAAAAGTGACTAAACTTCATTTCTCAATATCCGATTTGTATTTCTGAAGAACAAAAGTTAATTTTGGCCACACGTTGACCAATCTTTATCTAACTTTAGGGGATAACCCAGGTAACTGTCAATTGTTTGATATAATTATCATACAATAGTAAATAAATATTTTGTCTGTGCATACAAAAGTCATGTCGAAATTCCAAACAAGAACATGACACGTGTTTTCATTCATGGAACATTTTCCTACATTGGAAATTAATTTTTTTCTTGTTGTATTGTATATTCCGTTACAATAAAATTGTCCTGTAAGATTTCTTAGAATTGTTTCATAAATTAACTGTAAACGTCAAAGATGTACAACGTTCTGGAAAATTTTTGATTACTTGTATTAATTAATTACTACTGTGTTAACCATCAGTAATTATAAACAACTGCCAAGTCTTGTCGTCAATGCAACGAAGCAAAACAAAAAGATATTTATAATGAATCTGTCAGTTTGACATTAGTCAGATTTTAAAATCAAATCCAGATGCTTTCGTATAAATCCTGTTTCCATATCTGTTGAAAAATCCTCCGAAATAACTTGACGTCTTCAGAATGACCTAAGTCACGAATCATTGATTGGAAACAAAGAAGTACTTTTACTGTTTTGCTTATTGGTGCAGATAAAATGAAAGAATTTTATGTTGGCTTAGCAGCAACGGGTTTTGATTTTGGCGTTGATGTGAGTCAGAACTTATGACTGGACCAATTCTTGGAAATATTTGGTGAAGACAGAACGTTAACTGTTTGTATTAATTTGAGAAGAAATGGAATTTGGAATAATATTTTATTTAATAGTGTTTCTAAATTTTACTATTGTAGTTGTTATGTGTGTTAGTTTTATTTTGTTAACTTGTTTGCAAGAAATTATAGCGAGTTATGTATATTATTTTGCAGAAATTTATTGTCATTTGATCGCTCGAAAAATGACACTTTTTCGATGTGTTTTCAGTCCGCACAATTAATTATTTCAGAACGTTAAAGTTATTGCTAGACAATAAGAAATAACAGTAAAAGAATAACTCTTTTTTACAACTGTTTCCCTCGATTAAGAGAAAAAAGTTTCTCACTCTTAGGGGAAAATAAAGGTTTTTTCAAACGTCGGAAAAAAATGAAATTTCAGAACTCAAAAACAAATTTTTGACAAATACTTTTTCTGCCGTTCACGAGCACCAGAAAAATTATATGGCATAATTGGGTAAATATTTCGATGTTCGAAAAAAATAGCATATTTTATGTGGTGCGAAAGTAACTTTTTGTGCTTCATCTGTAGTTGTCGGCCTTGCTGCGCTCGCAATAAAAAGTATAACTTTAGCTCCTTGTAAAATAATATACTACTTTCTTTCCTAGGGAAGAAAAATAAAGCAATATTCATGGCAACAGGAAAACAGCGGTATGATTTGACATTAGTGACATCCAGGTGACATCTGTTAAGAGAATAATAAATTTTATCTAAATTTCTAATAGGATAGTAAAAAAATTATATGTATGCTTCGTGAAGAAAGTGTCATTCTTCCCTCAGATGCCTTAAATTAAATGTCACCTTCGGGAAGAAATGTCTCACTTTCTTCCCTTAACCAAATAACTATTTCGGTTGGTTCGCTTCGCTCGTATTTTTTAGTAAACAAACCCTAGACTTCCTGAACTCTTGCTTGATATGACCCTTATTTTTAGCTGGAATTTTATCAGTATAAAGCTGTGCTTATTGGTTGCTGTTTCAAGTGTTTTGTATTATGATTGGTCAGGAGAAATTATCTCTAAAAATATGTAGATGCATCATCATGCCTTTATCTAATTGCTGAGTGTAGCTCTTCTGCAATTGCATATCTCAGTAGATTACATTATTTTATGAATTAATCTCTACATTCATTTCTAATAATGACAGTTCTGTAAATGCGTATCACAATAAATAACTTTTTCATTGCGTTTAAATTATGTACACGCACCTATTAGGCAACGAAAAATATATCTTAATAAATTGTCGGGTTAATATTATTTAAAATAACAAATCTGGTTTGTTCGTTTAGTATCGGCAAAATTCGACAGCTACTGGATCTGTACATTGTATTTAGTAGGTAAGATTATTGATTTTAATGATAAATAAAAATATCTTAATGTTACCGAACAAGTGGTTTCTTGTCGGCCTGTTGGTCCTGAGAACTCTGGTTCGATTCCCACTCCTGACAAACATTTTCACCACATTAATACTATTTTTGTAGCTCTCCCTCCACTAACATCTTTGGGGGCCGCGATTTGACGGCTGGTAACCACAATTCACGCGCAAAAATATGTCACTTACCGAGATCTGTTCCAGCAGAGTGCCACACCCAGTAATGGGTAGAAAGTGTGATGATATATTTAAAATATATTCGTAGCGATTATTTATATCATTGTTTATTTACATCAACACTACAATAAATAAATGTGATTATGTATTAACATATTATATTTTCGATTTCAAAAATTTTCGGAGCAAAAATTTTTTTTTCAATTAATGCCATTTTGACCCTTTTGAAATGAAGGTCTTCAATTATCCTTAACGATAACGTAATATTAAATCATTCTACCATCTTATTACAAAAATCTGTTTTTCCAATCCTTGCTAAATTACTCATTCGTTCTTTATCTATCATTTCTATCTCGCTCAGCATTTCTTGAACAATTGCCGATTGTCCTGAGGGGAATTTTCCACCCACACTTGCCGGCTTGATCTAAATTCCGCGTGTGTGAAGTGACAAACAGTTTTACGACTTGAAACAAAGAGTTAACAAAGATGCGTTTCGGATAATCGCAGGTGGCCTGGGATACTTTATGCGTAATGAAGAAATCAGTCTGTGCTTTTTTTTGTTTTGACGGCTCTTCAAGGAAGGATTATGGGTTTTATAGTTTGATTTGTATGATTGAGTGAACAGACTATGGTGTGCTTTGAATTTTAATGTACTTACACGAGAAATGAGAATGCTAATTCGTTTTTAATTTTTATTTTAGAAATTGTACTTATTCTTTGCTCTTGGGAAGAATGTAGTGGAAAAGTAATTAAGTTGCTGACACTGTGATCGCAACCCTGTTCAAATTTATATAATAGAGATTACAATAATTTCTATGTTCTGTGATTGAAATAATTTACTTCTATATTTTGTAATTGCTTTTGTATCTGTTAATGATTGATAAGTTATTGACAAATTTAATTTTTCATGATTATTTTAAAGATTATCATAATTTCGGAATTTACCAGAATAATTTACTCTAGCATTTTTACGTTATTTTCATACATTATACTTATGGGGTAATGACTCAGTGGTATCAAGTCGGCCTACGGATCCTAAGAACCCTGGTTCCCCCACCACTAACATCTTTGAGGGCCGTGATTTGACGACTAGTAACCGCACTTCACGCGCATAAACATTCTACACTTACCGAGATCTGCTGCGGTAGAATGCCACGCCCGTGGCATGATTATTAGCACGAGACGCAAAGCGTTGAGGTCTAATAACATGCTCAGGGTCAGAAACGCTAATTTCACAATATTTTATGCACAACAAAATAACATTTCATTTTAAATTCAAAAATTTAAAGCAGGTACATTTATTATGTCAAAACGACATTTTGCAAAATCAAGTATTCACTATAAACAAAAATTGTCATTTTGTCCTAGGGGCAAAAAGAAGTGTTTGTGCTCGCTGGACTGTACTGTAATTGGGGTTAAGTTCTTGTTGTACAAAGTAGCATAAATAAATAATTTTATTACGATATAACCCGTAATAGCTACCATTATAAACTTGTTGGATAATTACTGAATTACTGCATTTTTATGTCAAATAAGTAGTAGTAAAAATAATAACAAGCAACAAATCTTTCACTCAAATGTTTATTTCAAATAAAAGGAAATAAAGTTTACAGCTACCTCTTCAATAAATTTATTTATTCAATGGTAAATTTTCGATATTTGTAATCGTGTTTTATAGTCTTAAAAACGTATTTAAATTATAATTTGAATCATGGCATATTTAACTTGACCGTGAAATAGCAATGTAAATCAATTTGATTTACATGCAAATACTTAAAGATTTTAAGATAAATAAATTGTAATAAATTTCCTAATAATCATTATTAAAATCACGAACAAATTAACCATAAGTACAGAATACTAAACACTGTTTGTATTTTCGTCTTGTAATACTGTTTTATTCTTTTTAATTACTTTAAGGATATTTCTAGGATTAAAAAAATAAGTTTTGAAAGGTTTTATAAAGTTTTATTTAGACACAAAGTCATTTCCAGAAAGAAGTCAATATAAAAAGTTTTGTTCTTGACAACATTTGAATAATTCAGTGTAGAGACTGAAGAGAATTTCATGGAACAAGTACGAGAACATTTTTTTGCTATTGAAAGTTATGTGAAACGGTAGGACTATGAATTACATTACTTGCATACACAATGATTTTTCAATACCTATAATATCATGAAAATACATTTAGTTTAGTTATTTTTGCAGCCTTCCCATTCTGATATTGATGTTTCGACTGCGTCCTAAAATATAAATAGTAAATATTATTTAAATTTTATGAGAAACTAATTTTATACCACATTTATTTCAAACATATATTTGCCTAATATACCTAATTTAGGAACATATAACAGAAAGAAAAAATATGAATTTTGACGAAGCTATGTCAAGTTTTTCAGTTATATATTTTTGTATAGAATTATTATAAGTATTTGACAATGACATCATTAGAAATATGTGTATTTTTCCCGCTGTGAAACGTGTCACACGTTCAAAGATTTTCCAATTTAATAATACTTTTTGTATGACAATCATAAAAATATGACGTCTCTTCACATATTTTATAAATTATATTATTTTGTCCGCTTCCTAGATATTTTATGTATTTAATGCAGTTATACCAATCTATAATAACAATATGTCACTAAAGATCTTTTAACAATGAAGCTTATTCTACAAAAGGTATATTCCATTTGCCATTTGTATTAGATCTAACTTACATTTACTGAACCAAATCACTTATTTATTTCGCTGGATTACTTTGCTGACTTTATTTCCAGTACTAGAATTGCAGATTCTTATTTATTTTGAAGTAATTCACCCCAATAAGTGCATCAGTTTGCTTCATTTAGTTCATTTGGTAATTTTTCGAATTTATCTGAACTGATTTAAGTGAACCAAGTGGCAAATGAAATACAGCTAGAGTGATCACAAGTAAGAGTTTCAGTTGGCAATACAATTCTGGGGATCTTTTTTATTCTACAGTTGACACAATGACAGATAATGGCGGAAATACTATTTGACATGTAATTTTTATAATAAATACAAATAACTTGAGTGACAGAAATACTTTAGATTATTGTTCCGTGAGTAATGTTAAGAAATAAAAGGATGTGGGTAAGGGAAACAACGATTTTTATTCATTTAAATTTTTAAATGTCACTCTCAACACCAGGGAATAAATGTATGTTTCAGTCTTACCAATTTCAAGTATTTTTTATTGTCAACTCGAACACTTACTTCTGACCACACTTTAGCATCAATATAAGTGCGAGAATATGATGTTCTAATGTTGAAAAAGAGAATAGTTCTTTCGCTGCGGTTTCAGAAAAAATGAATTATTCTGATATATCTAGTTTTCATCATATAAAAAATTTAATGATGTGACGTTGTGATACATTATTTGACAAATTTTAATCAAGTAAACAGTGACCGTATGACACCGGCTTTTTACAAAAAAAAACCTAAATTTTCTGTCACTTTTATTTCAAGTATTTCTTCAAACTAATTTAGAACGTTGCCAAGTTTCATACTTACATTGGTCAAAGCATTGGTGTCAAATTTAAAATATCTCGTTCCTTTAAAAAAATGAGCTTCTTCATCGTAATAATAAACAGCGTCAATATCTCCAGGAACACCTTTCCATAATCTGGAAATATTTCTTGGATAATCAATTCGTACCATTGACATTCCTGTTTCATTTATATCGTATCGCCAATACCGCGAACCTACAAATAAATATTAAATAGCAAATAATAATAATAATCAAGAAAGTAAAAATATAAGAAACAGACAATAAACAAACACAAACAAAAGAAAATAATTGTATCTTAATCTTAATTAACATTGAATAAAGTTTCTTTACCTTTGAATGTGTACAGTCTTTCTTCAATAGTCACCGCGGCATCATATTCATTTTCTAGGGAAGTGAAATATTCCGTTTTTGAGCCATTTACTTTTAATACTGATGTTCCTTGAATGAAATAAATGTGATCGTTATGGAAAAATGTTGCATTTATACTTGATTGTAATCCTGGAAACTCTTCTGATAGTAATTTTGGGTAATCTGATTGGAGAGAACCCAAAAAGTACTTCCAAACTTGAAATCCTCGAAACATATAAATTGTATATCCAGTTTTTAGAGCGGCATCTATTTTTCCGTCTTCGCATAATGAATATTTTTTGCCGTATAGAATCTAAAACCAAATTATTGCTTAATAAACTTATTTATTTATTTATTTGTTACTCTGCGTAACAGGAACTTAATCCCAGTTACAGTACAGGGGACCTAGAGCTTATAATGGAATCCGAACCACTCAGACACAATCGTATTTTTTATATACAAAGTGACCAAAAGGAATTGTTTCAGTTGGCAATAAAAAAAAACTACTTGAAATTGGTAAGCCTGATATATAAATTCATTTCCTGTTGTTGACAGTGACATATGAATATTTTTATCTAAATTTGAGAACATTAGGTTTTTTTTATTACTCAAAAAATCTAAATCCTATTAGGTGTCAGACTCCTGACATAACCTATTTATAGAGGGTGATCAAAAGGAATTGTTATAGTTGGCAATACAATACCAGAGATCTTTTTATTCCACAGTTGGCACAACGTCAAATAAAGACGGAAATGCTATTTGACAAATACTAATAAATACAAATAGGTTATGTCAGGAGCCTGACAGCTAATAGAATTTGGACTTTTTAAGTAATAGAAATACTTTAGAAATAAATGTAATAATAAACGTACTCAAATTTAAATTTTAAATGTCACTGTCAACAACAGGAAATAAATTTATGTATCAGGCTTACCAATTTCAAGTAGTTTTTTTTATTGCCAACTGTAACAATTCCTTTTGATCACTCTGTATTTATTAGACATGTCAAATAGCATTTTCGCCTTTACCTGGTGTTGTACCAACTGTAGAATAAAAAAAGTCGCCGGAATTGAATTGCCAACTGAAACAATTTCCTTTGATCACTCTGTAGTTTAAAGTCAGTGAGATTTGAACGCATGTTCTCTAGCTTGAAACGAAATTTTATCTCGGCTAAGTTTGTCTCTACTTCGTACCTACCTCAATAAATTCTATATCTGTGTAATTCAATTGAAAATTATCCTTATAAACAAACATTGGATACATAACTGAATTAATATCATTCAAATGATTTAACCCTAAAGAATGACCAAATTCATGAGCGGCAATTTGATGCAAATCAATCGGAGAATCACTTAAATCATTCCAATCAACATCTAAATAATACATGTCGCCATCTGCCTAAAACAAATCACTTTATTATAATACTACAATAGAAAAAATAGTAAAAAGGTTCCTACAGGAGCTGCTGCATAAGCTAGTACTATCGATCCTTCAGGACCTTGCAAAACAGAATTATCAACAAATTCAATATTGATGTCTGGTTCAATTTCATCATCGTAGATTTGTTCAATAACAAGATCAACCCTATTAATCCATAGTTTCATAGCTTTTGTTACTAAATCTTCAACTGTTGTTTGGTTGTAGTTGTTGTTTGTTGGATAATTTAAGAATTTGTATGTCAAATGAGTATAGTTCCATCTTCCTGAAATGATTGATATTGTCAAATCTGTAAAATCTTAAATATTGGATAAGGTTACCGGTGTATACAAATGTTCGTACATTTGGTTGTTTATCTGGCATTTTGCATCTTGGAACTTGCATCATTTTCTTAGTTTCGTCGTCCAAAATACCTACATATAAAATTAATTTGATTAATCTCTGAATAAAGATGCATAACCTTATTTTTCGCTTGTTATTTAGCCATTTACCGACAGATTCACAAAGCGAATTAGAGTTAACACCATTTTTTATTTCGTTTTTAACTCTCTTTTCAATGTATGAAACAAGTTTATTTTAACTTGAGTTAAAAAGGGAATTAATTAGCATCAAATTTAGTTTATATCTTTAATCTGTTTTAATTTGAAACAGAGTTATAGATAATATTAAAAACGGTGTTAGCGCTAATCCGTTTTGTGAATATGCCTGTTAGGGTCTAATTCATTGTCTTGATTCACCCACATCTCATTTTCACCTCACACGTAAAAGACACATTCCATTTGCCATTTGAATCAGATCTAACTTACATTTACTGAACCAGATCACTTATTTATTTCGCTGGATTTATTTTCAGTACTAAAATTACAGATTCTAATTTACTTTGAAGTAATTCATCCCAATAAATGCATCGGTTTGCTAGATTTTATTTGTTTAGTCATGTGTCAAATTTATCTGAATTAATTTAAGTGATCCAAGTAGCAAATGGAATACAGGTAAAATCGAAGTAACTAAGGCAACTAACTCAATTTGCGCAAATTTTTGAGTTAGTTGTGATAGTTACTTCGACTTTAAAGGTGAGGTGAGGATGAGGTGAGGGTGAGTCACGAATATGAATTTGGCCCTTAGTCATTCCAGCTCAATCAGTTACTTTCAATACATTAGTATAAATTTGTTATTTATTTAATCGGTGAATTATGAAATTTAAAATTAAATAAGTAAATAAAAACAGCACGCCTTTTACCCATTACTGGATGTGGCACTATGCTGTAGCAGATCTAGATAAGTGATATATTTATGCGTTAAATAGTGAACATTTTTTGTTGGCTGTGGGAATCGAACCGAGGTTCTCATCTTCACAAGCCGACTCAATGTCACTGAGTCACCTACCCTATATTTATTAAAATTACAAGAATATATTACTTTCATCTATTTCATCAACTACTATTTAAGTTTTAAAAAGCGCGCCAATATCAGCATCTTAATTTGAAAAGACTTTTTATTGGTTAGGTACACATATTTGTTAGGAATACAAGAAACCCGAATTACACAATAACACATTTAAAAACGTTGTTGTGCAACTAACTTCGACCTATATTATTCATGTCAAAATATATCTATATTTTCAGGGATTGTTAACAAATTACTCTGAATAATAGTGAGTAATAATATGGTATTTATTTAAGAGATGAGATATTAAACAAATTAAATTGTAATTCTATCTGAATAATTTCTTACTTTCTGAAGTATACGCTGAATAAAAGTAATTGTATTTACTCGAACATAACCAACAAAATACCACACATTATCTAACCTATCGACTGAATTGAAGTATTAGCGGTGATTTTATCTAATACCTGTCACAGGGATATTAGCAACTTTTTGGTATTCTTCAACTGCATCTTTCATTTCATTTCCTGTCATTGATTCCATTGTTTTATTGTTCGTATAACCGAAATTCATCAAATATTTCTACAAATACTTAGTTAAAAATATTGTACATAAAATTTTTTATTCTTACCATTGCTTTTTCGTCTGTCATTGGAGCACATTTTATTGATGAAATTAAATACAAAAACCAAAATATATATGCTTTCATAATGCTTGTAGTTTTAAATCACAATAGTGTTTGAAATTTTAAAAGAGTTGGAATATTATGTATTTATAAGTGAGAGGTCAGGACCTATTGATAATTTATCGTTTCGTAAGGAAAACTATTCAATAACTGATAAATGAAAGAAAGATTTTAAATAATATTTTATCATATATTTTTAATAATAATTACATTTTATTTTTTCATTAATATTATATTTAACAAGATAAATACTCCTGGAGCGACATTTCACTTTTCTGTAAAAATAAAACATTTTAATATTTATATAGTATTTTCAAAAGATCATGTATGTTTTCTGTTTCAAACATTTCTAAATTAACATAAAAGTGGTTATTCTCTGTATCTTTCATTTGAAGTATTTTCTTAAAATAATTTAGAAATATTTTATACAAGAAATTATGTATATATATATTTACCATATTTCCGTTGTCCATATCAAATTTATACACACGAGTTCCTTTAAAGAAATAAAAATATTTATATGGAGAAGCATTTTCATAGTATGCAGCATCTAATGATGTTGGTACACCTGTCCAAAAACTAGAAATTGCTTTTGGATATCCAGGTTGCGCTTCCATGTTGTCATATCTCCAGTAATTTGAACCTGGACAATTTTACGTTTCAAAATTTGTACATTATCCTCATGAAACCAACACATTCTTAAAGTGTGGGATCGGGAAATGGCCCATATAAATTTGTTTACAAGTAAGAACTGCCAGAATATGAGTTTAATATGAAATTAATCATAATAAATGCCAATTCTAACGCTTTGTATATTTAATAATATAAAAATATGAATTCATATTTTGTAATATTTATCGTAATATTGTCATATTACAAATAAATAGTGTGAGATTAAAATACTACATTAATCAAATTAAGTTACAACTGTTAAAAAAGGTAAACAAAATTATAGCTATGTGGGCCAATCCCTTTACCCCACTATTTCAGCTGTTGGCTTCAAATCATTGTGTAGCTAAGCATAAAGAATTACTTGTCCATTTTAAATGCTCGAAGGTCCCATTAATTGGGGAATTATTCACTCAACTTTTATTGATTTATTTATTAGATTCATCTTGCTGTATCTTTTCCATTTTCTCGTCTTCATTTATAATTCCTTATATACAAACTCGTTTATTCCTTATACTCGGAATATTTCGTTCAACAAACCTTCAATCATATCCGTCCATTTGTATTTATGCACCATGCACACGGGGTAAATTTTCTGATACTTTTAAGAAAGAAGAATAAGGGCCAAATTCATAGTCGTGACTCACCCTCACCTCATCCTCACCTCACACGTAAATTCGAAATAACTAAGGCAACTAACTCAAATGAGTGTAGCTGTATTCCAGCTGTATTCCATTTGCCACTTGGATCACTTAAAACAGTTCAAATAAATTTGACAGATCACTAAATGAACTGAATTAAGCAAAATGATGCACTTATTGGAGTGAATTACTTCAAAGTAAATCCGAATCAGTAATTCTAGTACTGGAAATAAAATCAGCGAAGTAATTCAACGAAATAAATAAGTGATCTGGTTCAGTAAATGTAAGTTAGATCTGATCCAAATGCCAAAAGGAATACGCCTTCCATTTGCCACTTGGTTCACTTAAATCAGTTCAGTTAAATTAGCCACATGACTAAATGAACTGAATTAAGCAAAATGATGCACTTATTGGAGTGAATTACTTCAAAGTAAATTAGAATTAGTAATTCTAGTACTGGAAATAAAGTCAGCGAAGTAATCCAGCGAAATAAATACGTAATCTGGTTCAGAAAATGTAAGTTAGATCTGATTCAAATGGCAAATGGAATACAGCTAGTGATGTGAGGGTGAGTCACGACTGTGCATTTGACCCTAAGTCAAGTTTCTTGAAAATCTGTCAGATACACTTTGATATGAAATGAGTTAACTGCTGTGCCACAAAATCTATCTCGCGATAGAGGCGCCGCTAATTTTCAAGAAATTTTACTGATTCACGGAGCAGTAAGTCGTACACCAATCTTTCATTCGATATACTTTCCAAATACCCAAACCCTTTTAGCTGTCTCCTAATAACATTCTTCTCATTCTTACATTCTTCGTACGAAAATGTATTCCGTTTAAATTATTATTACCTTTAAAAATATATGTTCTGTCTCCATATGTCAAACCTGCATCAATGTTTGTTGCAATATTTTTATTAGATTTCTTTATTTGAGTATCATACTTCCAAATATTTCTTCCTCCATGGAAATAAATACTATTATCATAGTTATAAGCAGCATCTATTGGAGATGTACTTCCTTTCCACTTTTCACTAATTTCTTTTGGGTAATCAGATTCTACTTTATTGTCTTTAATTTTCCAAT
Organism: Pterostichus madidus; assembly: GCA_911728475.2. Classification (NCBI taxonomy): domain Eukaryota; kingdom Metazoa; phylum Arthropoda; class Insecta; order Coleoptera; family Carabidae; genus Pterostichus; species Pterostichus madidus. Next base: position 2,186,355 of record OU452313.1, on the reverse strand, counting down.
AATAATTATCTTTAATTAAATAGACAGCTTGATCTGAATTTGAGAAAATTGCTGCGTCTATTTTATCTACATCACAAATATCAGAAGATTTTTTTCCGTAAAGTTCCTAAATGTAATACTAGTTGTAAAATGATGAGAATACTGTAAAATATAATAAATACCTGTATTCTTGTAATGTCATCATCGTGTAATTTATAATTGGGATTGTAAGATCCAATGTATGGATATAACAACGCGTTTCTTACTTTGGAATGTTCTAAACCTAAAGAATGGCCTATTTCGTGGGCTGCCACCAAAAATAAGTTAAACCCTCTGTTGACGTTTGCTGTCCATTGTTCGTTGTCAAAGTATATGTCTCCATTTCTCTATTACAATAATACCAATGAGATATAATAATAGCTATTTATATAATGCAGGGCTTTATTGGACGAACTGTTTATGGCCCAGTGAAGGAAGTTGATAAAATAATACAAAGATTTATGTTTGAATGCCTTGGAGGCTATTTGTTTTCTAAAAATACAGAATGTACAGAAGTAACTGCTTCAGTTGGCAATAAACAAGGACTGATATATAAAGTTATTTCCTGTTGTTGACAATGACATTCGAAAATTATTCCTTAACGTTACTTACAGAGCAATAATCTAAAACATCACTCAAAATTATATTAGCTGTTAGGCCCCCTAACATAACCTATTTATATTTGTTCTAAAAATTAAAAACCTAATAGTATTTCCGTTTTTTCTGACGTTATGCAAACTGTGGAATAAAAAGATCCCCAGAATTGTATTGCCAACTAAAACAGTTACTTCTGATCATCCTGTATGTTCATGTAAAAAACATAGTTATATCTCAAAGTGTACTTTATTGTTGTGTTGGTTTAACAATATTATTTAAAATTATCAAACTATCAAATTTGTGAAAAAAGTGTTCATAATGTCTCCAAGTTGTTTTAAACCAAAAGAAATAAAAGAATTTGCAGAATTAATTAATAATTAGGCTATTTTTGCTATTTTATTCTTCTAGTCCAATAAAGTGCCAATTTACTGGCAGTAAACAGAGTCATAAATCAAGTAGTTATTGTGCAATTGAATATAGAATGTATTAATGAAACATTCAAAAATTGCTAATGTATTTTTGCAACTTATATTTTCTGCAGTTAGGAAGTATGTTAAATGACATTTTATAACGGAAGAAGAAAAAAAATTCAAGGTAACAAACCTACTTAATTCATACCTAGTAATGAGTTATATGCATCATTAATAAATTAGTATATTTTACCGGAAAGTAGGCATAAGCTAAAGTTTTCCCAGGTCCGTCTCCTTTCTCATAAAAATTTATATCTATGTCTACTTTTCCTTCAGGCTTTTCTTCAAATTCACGAGGAATTTGTTCTGACCAAATCTTGAAAGCTTTTCTCATTTCACTTTTAGCAATACTTCTACTTAAGTCATTTCTGGGGTAATTTTTGAATTTATAAGTTAGTTTTTGCTTGTTCCAAATATCTAAAATATATTTTAACAATAATTTGCCACTTCCACCACCAAATGTTACACTTTAACTTTAATTACATAAGTAAGAGCAAAACGAAATTTTATATCGTAAGGAATACAGAGTGATCAAAAGGAATTGTTACAGTTGGCAATACAATTCCGGAGATCTTTTCATTACACAGTTGGCACAACACCAGGTAAAGGCGGAAATACTATTTGACATGTTTAATAAATACAAATAGGTTATGGTCAAGAGTCTGACAGCTAATAGGATTTTGACTTTTAATAAAGGAAGGAGGACTAAAAACGAATAAGAACTAAATATACCTACTCAAATTTAATTTTAAATTTTCAAATGTCACTGTCAACAACAGAGAACGTATTTGTGTATCAGGCTCACCAATTCTACGTAATTTTTTTATTGCCAACTGTAACAATTCCGTTTGATCACTCTTTAGTTTGCATTACTGTCAAACAATCGATTTGCTTTTATTTATGTATTCGAACTATAATTTAACTTTTGGTAGTACAACTGGTCATTAATACTGCTGGACTAAATTATTTGTCAGTTAAGTAAAAATATATCGTATTAACAAGCTGTCGTAAGTTAGTGGATAAAATGAAATTTCTATTGTGTAGAGTAAGAAATAAACAACAAAATAAAAATATAGCTTGTAACTTGTGCAATACTAGATTATCTGTTGCTTTATTTCTTAGAAATACCGATTTACTTTGATCATTCCTAATTTTCATTTTGTCTGGATGTCCACATCTTGGTCTTTCCATTTGTTGTGACGTTGCTGTATCTAACTGGCCTAAATTAATAAAAAAGTATTTTAAAAATAATCCAGAAATGAAGTTAGTAAAATAAACCTGTAGCGGGAAGAGAAAAGGTATTTTGATAGTCTAGTAAAGATTTTTGAAAATCTGCGTCGTTCGTTGTATCGTTAGACATGTATCCATACTTTTGTAGGAATGCCTGAAAATGATCTTAGTTGAATATGTTTAAAGTTATTAATACTTTTTACGTACCATTCCTTCATTTTTATTCATCGGAGCACATTGTATTGAAGATATTAATAATAATATAGGTAGAAGAACTATTATTTTATATGGCACCATTTTAAATCACAACTATTTATGCAAACACTACGTTGTAAATGATTCAAGTTCAATTTTATTTTACATTTATATATTAGTTCTTATCTATTTACTTATCATCTATATTTTCCCCATGTTTTTTGTTGTTTTATTGTGTAAGTTTGTTATATTTTCTTAGAACTATCTTGCTGATAAATAAGACAGTTTATTGAAAATATTTTGATATATTTTAAATAGTATAGTTTTACAAATATCTGTTTATCGTAGTTACAAATGTATAAAAAACGAGTATCTAAAGAATTTATGAAATAAGTTAAATAGTATACTTTTTCTACAATCACAAATTAAGACAACAAAATGTAAAGTTTTATGAATTATTATTAGGTAATATTGACAGATACATGAAGTTAACTTCACCTCATTCTTAATTATTGTTAACTTCAAAACTACAGTTTGTCAACACGTGATTCAGTTGGTTTTTAACGCCATGGAAACCAAAACGTTAATAAGTTATTTAAAATGCTAGCACGGCTAGCACTATTTTATCTACGACCGAAAAAACATCAGCAAAAATATCGAAATTATTGACATTAATACTGAAAAAAATAATTATTTTATTGAGCTAACCATGGCAACCATGGTAAACAATGCGTATAGTAATTTTTTCTAACACTGACTCATAAACTGTCTTCCATTTGCCACTTGGTTTACTTAAATCAGTTCAGATAAATTAGACAACATGACTAACTGAACTAAACTAAGCATATTGATGATGCACTTATTGGGGTGTATTACTTTAAGTTAAATCTGTATAAGTAAATATAGTACTGAGAATAAAGTGAGCGAAGTAATCCAGTGAAATAAATAAGTGATCTGGTTCACTAAGTGTAAGTTAGAAGTTAGAACTGATCCAAATGGCAAATGGAATACATTTATAATAAACCTGTTACTATAGTTACTTGAAATAAATTTCGTAAGCTAGTAGAATAAAGGAAGTAGATTAGAGATAGTAGGAATTTTAGTATGAATTATATCACGCCTTTTACCCATTACTAGGTGTGGCACTCTGCCTGTAGTAAATCTCTGTAAGTAATATATATAAATGCGCGTAAAGTGCGGTTACCAGCCATCAATCATGCCCTTCAAAGATGTTGTCGAGGGGGCCCAAATCTACAGTCCTACTCGATACCACTGAGTCACTTACCCCATAAACATATAAACATTTAAAAACAGTTGTACAGATTCAAACGTCTATTAACAAAATAAATATACTATTATTGTAAATATTTAAAAACGAAAACACAATAAATACATATTCTTTTGCTTAGTTACAGCAAAATTACTTATACAAATTTGAATCATTATTTCATCATGTTTTTTCCAGAAAGAACATAAAAATTATACATATATTGCTTTATTCCACATTTATTACAAATATCAATAAGTATACATGTGTGTATTATTATATAATTACTATTTATATCTAGGCTATTAATAATAAATTATTTGAATTAATGAATTTATTCGAATAAATCATTCGATAGTTCGAATCATTCAATAACTTATTATTCGATAGACAAATTAATTCGATAGTGTTCATTATTATTTCTTACAATAATTACATTTCATTTTTTCAATAAAATTATATTTAACAGGATAAATACTCTTGGAGCGACATTTCACTTTTCTGTAAAAATAAAACATTTTAATATTGATACAATATTTTTATCATGTTTATTTTCTGTTTCAAACATTTCTAAATTACTTGTGATATATATTTACCATATTTCCGTTGTTCATATCAAATTTATACACACGAGTTCCTTTAAAGAAATAAAAATATTTATATGGAGAAGCATTTTCATAGTATGCAGCATCTAATGAGGTTGGTACACCTGTCCAAAAACTAGAAATTGCTTTTGGATATCCAGGTTCCGCTTCCATTTTGTCATATCTCCAGTAATTTGAACCTGAACAATTTTACGTTTCAAAATATGTACATTATTAACCTCATGTTCAGACCATACAAAATTGACAAACCACAGGAACTTTCGTGGCAAAGTCAACACATCCTTAAAGTGGGAGAAATTAAATGGCTCATTTTACGTGACTATTATAAATGAATAATAATAAATGAAAATTTCTAACGGTTTATATATTTAGTGATATAAAAATATTAATTCATCTTTTGTAATATTTATTGTAATATATTCTAAAATATTTTCATATTATAAATAAACAGTACGAGATTAAAAAACCATACTAATTATATTATGTTAATACAACGGTTAGAAAAAGGTAAATAATAATTATTTATGTACCAAGGGTGAAAACATGCGTTTCTGGCCCGCTAATAACCATTTTAAAAACTATCCCTGTGGCTCCCCCACCACTAACATTTATGGGGGCCGTGATTTTACTGCTAGTAACCGCACTTCACGCGGCTAAATATATCACTCACTGAGATCTGCTTCGGTAGAGAGCCACACCCAGTAATGGGTAAAAGGCGTGATGATATATTTATTTTAAGTATGTATTCCGGTTAAAAGTTCTGACGATTTTTTTTTACTTTAAATTATTATTACCTTTAAAAATATATGTTCTATCTCCATATGTCAAACCTGCATCAATGTTTGTTGCAATATTTTTATTAGATTTCTTTATTTGTGTATCATACTGCCAAATATTTGTTTCTCCATGAAAATAAATACTACCGCCAGAATTATACGCAGCATCTATGGGAGACGTAATTCCTTTCCATTTTTCACTAATATCTTTCGGGTAGCCAGATTCTACTTTATTATCTTTAATCTTCCAATAATTATTATCTTTAATTAAATAGACAGCTTGATCTGAATTTGAGAAAATGGCCGCATCTATTTTATCTACATCACAAATATTAGAAGAAGATAAAGCTCTCCTTCCGTAAAGTCCCTAAAAGTAATGCTAGTTGTAAAATGATGACCATATTGTAAAATGTAATAAATACCTGTATTCTTCTAATGTCGTCATAGTGTAATCTAAAATAGGGATTGTAAGATCCAATGTAGGGATATAACAACGCGTTTCTTACGCTGGAATGTTCTAAACCTAAAGAATGGCCTATTTCGTGGGCTGCCACCAAAAATAAGTTAAACCCTCTGTTGACGTTTGCTGTCCATTGTTCGTTGTCAAAGAATATGTCTCCATTTCTCTATTATAATAATTACAATTAGATATCATAATACAGAGTGATCAAAAGGAATTGTTTCAGTTGGCAATAAAAAAAACTGTTTGAAATTGGTGAGCCTGATTCCTAAATTCATTTCCTGTTGTTGACAGTGACATTTGAAAAATTAAATTTGAGTACATTTAGTTCTTATTTGTTTTTAATTATATTTTTCTTAAATATCCATAAATAAAATTGATTTATTTTGACATAACCTATTTGTACTTATTAGAAATGTCAAATAGTATTTCCGCCTTTACCTGGCGTTGTGCCAACTGTGGAATAAAAAGATCTCCGGAATTGTATTGCCAACTGAAACAATCCCTTTTGATCACTCTGTAGCTATTTATAGTAGTGTGAATGTAGGAATTCAATAATGGACAAAGGATTAAATTGTAATAATTTAATGAAGATTCATTGGCGACGTTTCGGCCAAGTTTATGACCATCTTCAGGTCAAAAGTAAGATGTAAATACAACAATTTAAATTATTTAAAGTTGAAGGTTGAAGTTTCAGAGCAAACATTCAACAAATGAACAAAATATAAAGCAAAAAACATTATTCTAAATTTTAATGTTTGCTCTGAAGAGTCGAGAGGCACACATTTAAGCCTATGTCCATTATTGATTACCTACAATAGCTATTTATGTAATAAATACATAATGCAGGACTTTATTGGGCGAGTTGTATTGTCAAAAAGGTTGTTCATAATGTCTCAAAGTTGAAAGGAATCCCAAAAGGATTAAAAGAATTAATAAATTAGTATATTTTACCGGAAAGAAGGCATAAGCTAAAGTATTTCCAGGTCCGTCTCCTCTTGCATTAAAATTGATATCTATATCGACTCTTCCTCCAGATTTTTCTTCAAATACAAGAGGAACTTGTTGTGCCCAAACATTGAAAGCTTTTCTTATTTCCCTTTTAGCTATACTTCTACTTAAACCATTTCGAGGGTAATTTCTGAATTTATAAGTTATTCTCTGCTTGTTCCAAATATCTAAAATAAATTGTAAAATTTCATTGGCCACTTCTACCACCAAAAGTTAACCTTTAACTTTCATTAAATTTTTACAATATATTTTTTTTTTATTTAATTATTGTGATACGGCTTCAACTGCTTTGGTTACTAGCCGGTATGATGATGGAAGCGTCTGCGCTGTAGTTAGTACAGACGCTGATTATGAAGATGGAAGCGTCTGCGCTGTAGTCAGCACAGACGCTGATTGATGCCAGCCCTGACCGGGAATCGAACCCGGGACCTCTGGGTTAGTAGCCTAGTAGTCTAAACCACTGAGCCACATTACTTGTACTGTAAGTTATCTATTAATGACAAAATTTAAACACAGTAAGTGCAACTTTTACTGCATAGTGCTTTCCATGGTTACATCAGGACTTTAATATTTACTTACTGTCCACCGTGAACAGTAAGTAAATATTACATATCCAGGTCCTGTTTATCTTGACTATAATTTGACAGCTGTGAATTTTGAAACCTACTTTTATTTTCCTTCTATTTGTGCATATATTGCAAAAAAATAGCTTACTAACCTCGAACTGTAAGTGATTTTTTTAGGTCGCGAATGTTTAGGAAATCTCGACCATTTGGGCCTCGATTTCCCAAACTACATTCTTAACCTAAAAACTGTCACTTACAGTTCATGGTACGTAATATACTATAATAAAAGCAACGCGAAATTTTATGTCATATGGAATAGTATACATTGCTACCAATCGTTCATTTACTCTAACTATAATTTAACTTTTGGTGGTACCACTGGTCATTAATAATGCTAGCATAACTTATCTGTCAGTTAAGTAAAAATATATCGTATTAACAAGCACTCGTTAATTAGTGGATAAAATTAAGTTCCTGTTGTGCGGAATACCAAATAATAACAAAATAAAAATATAACTTTGTTCATTAGAATTGCTTACTTTGATAATTCCTGATTCTTAGCCTATCTGGATGTCCACATCTTGGTCTTTTCATTTGTTGTACCGTTGCTGCATCTAGTTGTCCTAAATTAATAAAAAAATATTTTTAAAACGAACCCAGAAATTTTGTTAGTAATATAAACCTGTGGCGGGAAGAGAAAAGGTTTCTTGAAAGTCTTGTAATGATTTTTGAAAATCGGCGTCGTTTGTTGTATCGTTAGACATGTATCCATACTTTTGTAAAAATGCCTAAAAATGATTTTAGTTAAATATATTTAAAGTTATTAATACTGTGTACGTACCATTCCTTCATTTTTATTCATCGGAGCACATTGTATTAAAGATATTAATAATAATATAGGTAGAAGAACTATTATTTTATATTTCACCATTTTAAATCACAACTATTTGAGCAAACACTAAATTGTAAATGATTCAAGTTCAATTTTTTTTACATTTATATATTAGTTCTTATCTAGTTACTTATCATCTAAATTTTTCCCCATATTGTTTTAGTGTTTCATTTTCTAAGTTTGTTTAGATTTTCCTTGTGCTATCTTGCTGATAAATAAGACAGTGCATTCAAAACATTTTGATAGAATTTAAATAATATAAGAGCCAGTTTTTCATCTCCGAATAACTATCAGCGGGATAAATAAAAAAAATATCGCATCGAAATTATAGCACAAATGGTAATAATTAAATTAAAAGTCATATTTTGCTGCGATATTTTTTCAATTATCCTGCCGACAGTTATTAAAAACTTTACCTGGAAATGGAAGAACCAGTCCTAAGTTTTATACACATCTCTTTAGTTAAGAGTGTATAATATAATTTTTTACAATTCTTGTACTGTAAGTTATTTTAATAACGGGAGTAGAAATAAAATTAAATACGTTCAATATAAAATTAATCTTTATCAATCTGTCTATGACCGATATTTAACACATTTGTTTTAATGCATAAGAAATGTCGATATTTAATCAGTATTACCTTGATGATAAATTTATTCAAATATTTATTATAAAGAAATATCAAATAAATTGCAATATAAAACTTATGTTTAGTAATTTATTATTGACCAATATTTTCTTTACATTTTTGTTGTGTTATTTTATAAGAAATATCAGTATTTTCTTGGTAATCTCGGTGAATGGTGATAAATGAGTAATAAAGTATATTTAAAACATTTTATTAAAATAAATACTTATTACACAAAAACATAAATTAGATACAATATAAATATTATAATAAATTATTATTTTTAGCTTTCTAGCATGATAACCACTTTTCCAAAGATGTAGTTTCGATCTGAAATACAAAATAATTATTAAGACTTTATTGCTAAAAAGAGCCCATTATCAATACAAGCACAAAGTGACAGCTAACTCTTATTATTTTATATAATTTTTTACAATACTTGTACTGTAAGTTACCTATTAATAACAAAATTTAAACACAGCAAATGGAACTTGTATTACGCAGTGGATTCCATGGTTACATCAGGACTATAATATTTGCTTACTATTCACCGTGGACAGTAAGTAAATATTACATATAAAGGTCCTGTATATTTTGACAACAATTTGATAGCTGTCAATTTTGAAACCTGTTTTTCTTTTCCTTCTATTTGTGCAAGTATTGTAAAAAATAGCTTACTAACCTCGAACTGTAAGTTATTTTTTTTAGGTCGTGAATGTTTACGAATTCGAGGCCCGTGGCCTAAAAACTGTCACTTACAGTTCATGGTACGTAATATAATATTTGCACCTATCTGACAGATAAATAAGGTTACTTTATAAATATACGTACCAAATTTCTATTTATGTCAAATTTAAAAACAGTAGAATCTTTGAAGAAATATAAGTAATATTTCTGATCAAAATATACCGCATCCACTGTCGATGGAGCGCCTTGCCAATATGACGATATAGTTTTGGGGAATCCAGGTTCTAAGTAATGACCTCCATATGACATATCAAACGAGTAGAACTTTGACCCTAGAAATACAATTTTTATTCGTTAATTTAACAAGAAATGTTAAACTAAAAATGTAGACTTTTCGAACGTCATTTGATGACAGAAAATGAACACTTGCAAACCAAGAGTCTTTCAGGCGTAGTTGCTATTGGCAACAGTTTTGCAGCAAATGTTAATTTTTGTTTACAGTTTTGTTTGTATTATTTTCCTAATTACCGACATTCAAATCTTAAGCTTTCATAGTTGTGATGATATAAGTGAATACTTATGGGATGGCTAGCTCAGTGGTATGAAGTCGGCCTGTGGATCCTGAGGTCCCTGGTTCGATTCCCACAAGCGACAAATTTTCATAATTTGAAAAAGCTATCCCTATGGCTCCTCCACCACTAACATATTTGGGGGCCGTGATTTGACGACTGGTAACTGCACTTCACGCGCAAAATATATCACTTACCGAGATCTGCTTCAGCAGAGTGCCACACCCAGTAATGGGTAGAAGGCGTGATGATATATTTATTTATTTATTTTTTCTTATAAAACATTTATTTATAACAATTATAAACCGAAAATTTTTAGTTAATAATCAATTATTTTTATTTTTTGTAGATATTTACCTGCAAACAAATGCAACTTGTTGTTAATAACTTCAGCTGCATCGAGCCTTTCTAACAACGTTAGATATTCGTACAATCTTCCATTATATTTCCAAATAGAAGTATCTTTTGCAAAGTAAATGTCATTTTTGTAGTGATACGCGGCATCTATCGATTGGGGAATCCCGGTCCATTCTTGAGTTATCTCTTTAGGATATCCTGTTACTAATTTTCCATTTTGTATTTTCCAAGAATAGTTATCTTTGATTAGAAAGACGGATTGGTCTTTTGGTGAGGAAAACGCGGCATCTATTTTATTTACTTTGCAGATGTTGGTTTTCTCGGCAGCGGGTTTCCTTCCGTATAGTTTCTACAAAGAAGTTTGATAGAGATGCATGCGTATTCAAAAATGTTTATATAGGCATTTCTCGCATACAAATGTTACTAAACCTTTCACTGCTCTTAACATAGTCACTGTTGAAACAAATGAGAAATCATAATATTTTTGTTTGTTTGATTAATTAATAAATACATTTTGATATTCATTTGATTCTTTCATAGTACGCTGTTTCCTTTGCGATTTGAATTAAATTAATAAATAAATAAATAAATAAATATATCATCACGCCTTCTACCCATTACTGGGTGTGGCACTCTGCTGAAGCAGATCTCGGTAAGTGATATATTTTGCGCGTGAAGTGCGGTTACCAATCGTCAAATCACGGCCCCCAAACATGTTAGTGGTGGAGGAGCCACAGGGATAGCTTTTTCAAATTATGAAAATTTGTCGCCTGTCGGAATCGAACCAGGGACCTCAGGATCCACAGGCCGACTTCATACCACTGAGCTAGCCATCCCATAATTTAATAATAATAATTAATAATTTAATATGCATTTTTCTCAAAAAAATTGTAAGGGTACCGAACTTTGTATTCGTTAAATACAGAATAAAATTCCTTTCTTCATAAAACAAAAACAAAAAATACGTGTTCTCATTTCAACTAAGAAATTTGAATCCCATATTTGCACTACTGATCGGCAAAACAATTGTTAATAGTTTTGTAACAGACATGCAAAATGGTATTTCTTTACTAATTTAACCAACCTTGTAGCTCTTATAGTTTTCAAGATAACAATGGTGGCACACTCACGAGTATAAGAAAAATATCCAGGGTGATAAAAAGGAATTGTTATAGTTGGCAATACAATTCCAGAGATCTTTTTATTCCACAGTTGGCACAACATCAGATAAAGACGGAAATGTTATTCGACATTTCTAATAAATACAAATAGGTTATGTCAGGAGTCTGACAGCTAATAGAATTTTGACTTTTGAAGTAATAGAAATACTTTAGAAATAAATGTAATAATAAATCTACTCAAATTTAAATTTTAAATGTCACTGTCAACAACAGGAAATGAATTTATGTATCAGGCTTACCAATTTCAAGTAGTTTTTTTATTGCCAACTGTAACAATTCCTTTTGATCACTCTGTATTAAAGTGTTAAAGATTTATGAAGATATCTCACCTGTATTCTAGCTATATCATCTTGAAATAGTCCTAAATTAGGATTATAGTCCATGATGTATGGATTCATTAAAGCCCTCTGATTTGTAGAATGCTCTAATCCCAAAGAATGTCCAATTTCATGAGCTGCAGTGTTGAAAAGATTTGTACCTTGGTATGAAAAAGCAGTCCATGGTTCTTCATCAAAATATATATCGCCAACTTTCTATAAAGACAATAATTTATATAGTTTTGTTTATAAATAAATGCAAGTAAAATTGCTTACTGGATAATACGCATAAGCTAAAGCATTTCCAACGCCGTCTCCCTTATTAGCAGGGTTGAAATAAATATCGATGTCGACAGATCCTTCTTGTTTCAATTCAAATTTTACTGGAATATGTTTTGCCCAAACGTTGAACGCTCTAGAAATTTCTTTAATTGCTACACTTTGTTCGAAACCATTTCTTGGGAAACTTTTAAACTTGTATGTTATTTTGTTTTTACCCCAAGGATCTAAGGACACAAAAAGAGTTAATATCTACAAGTTGTTGATTGTAATTGTTTCTTACTTTTTGTAAATGCATTTGATAATTTGTCACTTTTACCACATCTTGGTTTATGCATTTGTTTGTTTGTTTTCACATCTAGTTGTCCTGAAAAGTTTTTATGAACATGCAAAATATTCAAATAAGTGAGTAATGCTTCATACCTGTTACTGGTAGAGAAAATGTTTTTTGGTATTTTTTTAAAGCGTTTTTATATTCTTCTTCCTTACTCGTTTCATTTTGGAGGTATCCATAAGTTTGCAGATATTTCTTAAAATATTATAAAGTATTTAATATAGGTATTTTCTTTTTAAAAAGTAAGGCCAACCAAGACATATGATAAGACAATTTCTTTGATATTGTTTATTTATTTATTCTCCCCTGTACAACCAAGAACTTAATCCCAATTACAACCCTCACTCGCTTTACTTATTCGTGTTGTAAAATCCAGAGTTGGAAATAATTGCGTCCATTATACCGTCGTTGTATAATATACTACAGAGCGATCAGAAGTAAAGGTTTCAGTTGGCAATACAATTCTGGAGATGTTTTTATTCCACAGTTGGCACAAGCCAGGTAAAGACGGAAATACTATTTGACATGCCATTTTTTAAATTAATACAAATAGATTGAGTGGTAGAAATACTTTAGATTATTGCTCTGTGAGTAATGTTAATTAATAAAAGGATGTGGGTAAGGGAAACAACGATTTTCATTAATTTAAATTTGCAAATTTCATTGTTAATAACAGGAAATAAATTTATGTAGCAGTCTTACCAATTTCAAGTATTTTTTTTAATTGTCAACAGAAACACTTAATTCTGATCACTTTGTGTTTTATATTAACTGCTACAAATTATATTAATAAGCAAAAATGCATGAAAATAACATATAAATTTGAGGGTACATTATTCTGCTCACAGAATACCGAAATTGTGGTAATCTATAAAATAATTATGAAATAGAATAAATTGTTATTAACATATCAATCGATTACAACTTATGATCCAGTTATAGAAAACATCAACATATTTCAATTGTTTTAAATTGTCTTACCACTTGACTTGGGTTTTATAGTTATTTATTATACAAGTGTTTTATATACTAATAAAACACGAGTGTAATACAAAATTTTATCCACAATTCATAATTACAGGTATCGAAGAAGATTGGTCGTAACGTTTAACGTTGATTCAGTTATATATATAGTTTCTCAAAATAAGATTAATCATGAAATGGTTGCTAAGTAACAAGTTGTTTACAGTATTTTATGGAATACAAAACACTAATATTTTATGAGCCATATAAAACAACTGAAATCAGTGTAATTATGCCTTTATAATATATGAGTTGTGAATAAAATAATTTTAAGTACTTACTTTGCAATCTTCTTTTTTTATTGGAGCATTATGTACAACAGACACAACAAAAACTAACAACCCAAAGTAAAAAAACACAGGATTCATGTTGAACAGAAGTAATTGTGAACAAGGACACTTAGACAATGATTCAGATGATACAAATACTCGTCTTTATAAATTGATTTTATCTTTGATATGGGCAGGGAAATTTTGAAACTTGTTTAATTTATCTTATATTTATTTAATGATTCTTTAGCTTCCTGTGTAGATTTAATAAAATTTCAAGAAATGATTAAGGAATATTTATAAAATATCCCTAAAGGAAACGTGACATTTAAGTAATAAATAAATTTGGGTATTTTTTCAAGGTATTTTTATTTATATAATATAAATTAATAATCTATAACATATACATATAAACAAACAAATCTCACATATAATGGAATGGTATTTTAATTATTTTATTGTTTATTTTTATCGAGTTATAGTTAATATTTTATTTTATTCTCACTACCATTTCTTGTCTTATTCTAAGAAATTTGTAGGTACGTTCGTTGTTTAAATCTATTCCTAAAAAAAACTATCAAAAATTGAACAAATAATTTTTTACATCAACCATCATCAATATGTACTTTTCGGAATAAGATGGTTAAACCTAATGAATGATAAGGAAATATTTTGTAAGACCGGAAGTACGTACAGTTTATAAAGATAACTTTTATTATATTTGATTTAATTGCTTTTTTTTTATTTATAAATGGTTTATCACTCGGAAATATTGTCTCTAACGACTTGAGGTAAAAGTGTTTTAACTCTATATTTTATCATTGTTTCTTTAGTCTAATTTTTAAAATGTGCTTTTATTTTAAGTCAACGAAAAATTACATCAAACAGGAATAATATTTAGGGCTATTTTATCACGCTCTAAAGGTTCGTTTAAAGATAAAACAACTGAATCTGGTTCCATAGTAGACATTTTCAAGAGCCCGTAAAGTTATTTAAATATTAATTAGTAATAAAATAAAATATTACTGGGTGTGTCATTCTGCCGTAGCAGATCTCGGTAAGTGATTTATTTATGCGCGTGAAGTGCATTTACCAGCCGTCAAATCACAGCTCCTTAAGATTTACGTGGAGAGGGAGCCACAGAGATAATTTTATTGTAGTGAAAATTGTTTGTCGGCTGTGGGATTCAAACACGGGTTCTTAAACTCACAGGCAGATTTGATACTACTGAGCCATCTACCCCATATATTTATTAATGGTATACTTTTATCTCGAAAATTGATATTTTACATTTTTTGCTGCAACCTTAAAAAATTTGGAGAAAAATGCTTAAGGTAGTACTAGCGTGAAAAAAAATTTTGCAGAACCGAATGAAATTTGGCGTACGTAAACATTGGATAGTCACACGCATCCTGTTAAAATATGAAACACATTCATCGTCTGTGAACAAATATGTTCGCTTGTAAAGTTGAGTTCTTATACACGGGGCTTATGGCGATCATCACTCAGAATCGCACATATTTGGTTTGTGTACCTCTAAAATTTTGCAATTTCATTTGAAAAACTAATATGATGTTCTAGAACTATCCATGTATATTGTATCAGAAGGAGAAAGTTTTTTATCGTTTAGTAATGGATATATAGCCATGCAAAGCCTTGTTTTTAACGGAAAATTAAGAATTCCAATTTATAATGGCAACACCACACGGTGGTATGGTATTTTAAAATTCACTAGACCAACAACCTGTTAACAATTTATGATATTCAAATCATAATAGGTATGAAACATTTATTTTATTCAATTTTTATTTTTTTGAGCGCCCGTTTCGCCACTCGACAACCGATGGCGTCACCGTCACACTAGTACTACCTTAACATAAAAAGAATAATGTGATTCTGGACTCGTAGATTATTATTTGCATCAAGGGCATTTGAATAATTGTTTTTCTTGGGCCCGACAGGGTCTTAAGATTGTCCTAACTATTAGATAATTAATTTTGACAAATTCTGAAAAGATAATAAACTTGGAAATTGCTTCACTCTTTGCCACGGAACCACATCCGGTTTATTTATCTCTATCTATTTATAAATACCGAGATAAAATGACAGATAACTCATCTCTCAGATAAATAAAAAAGAAATTTATCTTCAAGTCTTTTACCCATTATTGCATGTGGCACTCTGTCGTATCAAATCTCGATAGGTGATTCCATTTGTCATTTGGATCAGATCTAACTTACATTTGCTGAACAAGATTAATTATTTATTTCGCTGGATTACTTCGCTAACTTTATTTCCAGTGTTAGAATTATATATTCTAATTATCTTTGAAGTAATTAACGAGAATAAGGGCATCAGTTTGTTTAATTCAGTTAATTTAGTCATGTTGTCTAATTTATCTGGACTGATTTAAGTGAAACAAGTGGCAAATGAAATACAGATATTTTATGCTGAAACTGCGGTTACTAACCGTCAAATCACGGCCTCCAAAGATGTTAGTGGAGGGAGAGCCACAGGAGTAATTTTACTGTGCTATCTACCACTTAAAAACAATGTACTAATAAATGAAAATTTGTGCAATTTGTTCAATTTGTGCTGCGATTTCATTGCGATATTTGTTATCTGTTATCTGTCATTTTATTCTAGCAGATATAGATAACGAACCCTAACCTAAATCACACACTCTAATTTTTTTTGCACAAAATGTGCGTACAATTCTTCACACATTAACACTGTGTTAAGTAACTAAACTATATTTAAAATAGTCTGCATTTTAAAATTGGTTGTCACATCACAGAATTGGACAGTTCTGTTCGATATAAACATGAATACAGGGCCGTCTTAGGCCATGCAGGGGCCCTGGGACACACAGAATTTGAGGTCCTTTTAGAAAGTTTCAAAAAAGAGAATTAAAACATCAGTATGTATTTCTATTTAACGACTGTATCGGTTATTAAGGTTAGCTTTATATAAATAAAATATAAGTGAAGTGATTACTTCTCGTATTTTGAGAATTGGACTTTATGTTGTGCAAAATCTTCTAGGGTGATCAAAAGGAATTGTTATAGTTGGCAATACAATTCCAGAGATCTTTTTATTTCACAGTTGGCACAACGTCAGATAAAGGCGGAAATGCTATTTGACATTTCTAATAAATACAAATAGGTTATGTCAGGAGTCTGACAGCTAATAGAATTTTGACTTTTTAAATAATAGAAATAGAAATAGAATAAATGTAATAATAAATGTACTCAATGTCAACGGCCATGGCTGCACTCGTTGGAACTGATCTAAGCGATAACGCGAGTTAAGTAACATTGCGCGCGGGTAGTACTTGGATGGGTGACCGTCCAGAGAAACCCGCGTTGCTGTTGATCATAATACCTAAAACGCAGATCAGGGCGTAATCGCGGCATATGACTGGTCCGCCAAAGAAGCCACAGAAAAAAAAAATGTACTCAAATTTAAATTTTAAATGTCACTGTCAACAACAGGAAATGAATTTATGTATCAGGCTTACCAATTTCAAGTAGTTTTTTTTATTGCCAACTGTAACAATTCCTTTTGATCACTTGTATTATGTCCTCAAAGTTCTTTTAAATATTTTAAAGTTATTTTAATACTTATATACATTTTATTTATTTAGAAATCTCACTGAGTTTCAACTTACAATTAAATTAAAAAAATTTAACGGCAATTCTTAGCAAAATTGCACTAAAAATTGAGTGCCTCTATTTTCCATGTAAACGACGACCTCAGCATTTTGAGGCCCCATCAAGCAGGGGGCCCTGGGATCGTGCCCCATGTGCCCTTATGGCAAAGACGGAACTGCATGAATATTTATAAAACTTAATCTTAAATACCCTTGAAACATTTTACTATTTTCTCCGACATTTCTACCCACGAACTACATAAAAACAAATAATTTAATTACAACAATCACTCTCAAATCTCAAACCATTGTTAACATTGTATTTTCGCGAATCCTGGTATTCGTATGAATCCAGTTTGGAACACATCTTTGTCGGAGGCGATGTTAAGAGCAAAAGCAAGAAGTTTCTCTGCCGCCAATGGATGCCAAGCACCAAATGTGCAAGAAGGATTGTCGTCGTTGTCATAGTAATGACAACGTTTTGTTACTCTTGTTGATGGGACGTATTCGAAGACGTCTACGTAATCGCAGTGGCGTAGGAGCTGGGCTATTCCTAAGGGGGCAGAATTCATTTCAGTTAAAGGATAGAATTAATTTACTTCCATAGAAAGTGTAGATAAATTTACAAATTCAAATCAGTTTTATTTATTGTATAAGGTGTTTATTATGAACACCCTGTATATAAATATAGTCAAAAGTCCGACTGTCATTTGAATTATGAAATTTTATTTAGTTACTTGTTTATAAAACTGGCAATAAGTCATTCAAATTTTGATAAACAATATTTCGGAAATTAAAAGAGATTTAAAAATGCGTTTTTCGTCGGAGAATTTCCCGTGTATTAATTTAGTTTATTAAAGTTATAAATAGATATAAAAATTTTGTGGTTTTGATGGTATTTAATTTAGCTTCATATCGAGAATATCTGTTTACATGGGTCGAATTTTTAATTTTTTTTTAATAGGTTTCTATATAATTTAAGCTACGAGAAATCGAATGCCGCAGAGCGCATCTTCATATCTTTTTTAGTTTTTGAGTTACAGCGATTTTTGATGTTTTTCAAATCGCAACTTTGAGAGGCCATATCTCGAAAACTAAAAGAGATATCGAAATGCGGTTTGAACGAGTGTATTTCTCGTGTACCAATTAACTTTATAGTATATAAAAAAAAAATTGTAAATTTTCCCGATTTTTTCAAAATTTTCATTTGTCCATAATTTAAAAATTTTAAAAGATATTGCAAATCTATGGAAACTTGTGAATTCCTCGCGTGAAAATACATAGGTATGTAAATTTTCATTTAAAAAAACGCACAGATAGAGTTTTTATTACAGAAAAACGAAAAATGGCCAAAAATCGTAAAAATCTTAAGGGGTACCCCTTCAAAAATAATTAATTTTTAGCCGATTTTCGTTTTTCTGTAATAAAAAACTTATCCGCTCGAATTTTTCTCTGAAAATTTGCATACCTATGTATTTTCACGCGAGGAATTCACTGGTGTTCACAGATTTTCATTATTTTTTCAAAATTTTGAGATATGGACAAAAGAAAATTTTGAAAAAATCAGAAAAATTTACAATTTTTTTTTTATATACTATAAAGTTAATTGGTACACGAGAAATACACTCGTTCAAACCGCGTTCCGATATCTCTTTTAGTTTTCGAGATACAGCCTCTCAAAGTTTCGATTTTAAAAACATGAAAAATCGCTGTAACTCAAAAACTAAAAAAGATATGAAGATGCGCTCTGCGGCATTCGATTTCTCCTGGCTTATATTATATAGAAATATAATAAAAAATAATTGAAAATTTTGAACCCATTACCAGAAATTTTCAATATGAAGTTAAGTTATATATTTCGATTTGCAGCCTCTCACGTCGTAGTTATCAAACCACTAAACTACTTTACCTGCATATAGGTACACTAAATCAATTTTAGTACGAGCAATTTAATAAAGAAAATCGCAATGTCATATCTAGCTTGGTTTTCAAGAACTGAAAATAGAAATTTCCCAAATTTTTCAATTTCATATTACAATTATTTATAAATATTAATTAACTGTATAATACTGATACAAATATACAAAACTAAATTAATATTTAATTATATATTAACTTGAACAGCTACAAATATATTAATTTATTTTATTTTTTATTTTTACAGGGTGTAGCAGAAACCAGAAGATCGTCTAGCAGAATTACACCTAATGTAAGTTTTTAAACAAACTTTATTTGATTAATTATTCAATATTTACCGATGCAAAATTAGAGTTTTAATATTATAATGCAAAGCTCACATTTAAATCTTACACACCTCAGTTTTAATCTTAAATCCGAACTTGAATTATTAACGAATATAAATTTGATGATCGGTTCTTTATCGCGTAGTAAAAATATGAGGTACTTTTCAAATATTAATCTATTCAATATCAAATATCAAACAAAGAAGTGTCCGTATATGGTTGTGGTGACAAATAACTGTCAAAATTTTGTCACGAGCTTAACTGTCTATTGTTTTATCTCGCCAAAAACCAAAATTCATTGCCCCGAAGATCAAGAACGAATTTCAGGAATAAAAATTAGTCATCATTGCAATAACTTCCACGATGTTTCAATGTGCAACAATGTGAATTAAAACAAATAAAATTTGGATTAACTAACCACAACGATGAGTAACATATTCCTATTAACTTATTATTCACTCTGAAAACAGAAAATGCGTAAGTTTATTTGATAAATAAATAGATTAGAAATAGGTAGTTTTTCTTCCTTTCCTGTTTTTGTGGTGAGTTGATAACAAATTGCGGAAAAGAATACACCGTGAAGTACTTTGAAGTAGAACTAATAACATTAAGCATGAAAACTAAATATTTACCGGGTATTTAAGTCTCAAAATTAACATAATTTTACAGTAAATTTAATGTTCTAACTTTATGCAAATTATTCAAATAGTTTTACTTCTTTAATTTCCTAAAAGTAGTCATTAGAAAGTTGTTAAATACTCAAATATAATTTCTACTACTTCTTTGACTCTAGAAAATTGTTATTTACTAGCTTCTTTTTCAAATTTAGTTCCAAGATATGTATTTTATGTTTTTATGTTCGATAACATATGAATATGTTGGTGAAATTGAGGGTGTGAGATTTCATGAACAACCTAAGAATAAATTGTTAGATCTAGTTGAAGGTTTGTTGCGTGAACAAAAGATGAAACAAGCTTGTATTAAAGGCATTTTAATAATTGGAGATCACGCAAAAGTAGAGGGAAATGATTGGCATAAATTAATTTCAAAATAAATAGATATAACTGAAATTGCGGGTGTGAGATTTGGTTGATGATTTGGTCTAGAAATAAGTGATGAATATGATTGAAAATTTGTTGAGTAAATGACTTATTCGGATTGTGAAGAATAAATTAGATTGTATTTACTGTCAAAAACAAGCGCAGTTGACACCCCGTTCCTTTTTATCTTTTTGTTTCATTTTCAGTTCTTATAATAGAGTGACTAATTGTAATAATTGTGCGGAATTTTCTTTCAAATATAAGCGCAGACTTTCGCTTTATTTTTTTCTAATCTTTGTAGATTCGTTGTTAAAGGAGTAGGCGTGAGTAATTTGAGATGTTTTGAGCATATGATCGTTCGTCAAAGAAAGTTTAACGAAAAGTGTATAGAAGTGATTGAATGGACGTGATTGAAGGTTTGTTGTGTGATGAATAAATGAACTATGAATGTGTTTGAATGGAGGGTAGTGTGTTAGGATGAGAATGTTTGATGATGACTGATAATTTGATTAATCTTATGAGTGAATGTTTTATGAATGATTCTAGGGTTCATTCTTCCCCATTTGATAGGGGATACAGCGTGTTGTTATGTATGCATGTGAAGTAATTGTGATTGTTGTGTTGTGGTTGGCGAAGATAAATTGCAAAATAAATCAAATGAGTAAATATTTAGTGACTGTTTCAACATAACCTCAAAATGAATAATTACCTAAAAATCCGCTAGATGGCGGGTTCCTCCTTAACCTATTCGGCGAATTTTCTTGTAAGAAATCCCACAAATTCCATAGACTCTTTGGATCCAAAACATAAAATCTAGATCTCGGATATTTCTTTCGATAGTCTGCATAAACTGGAAACAAATTAAAATCGGGGCTGTGGTACCAATCTTCTAATGAAGCTGTGTAGTTGCTTGGATCCCAAGCTAGTAAATTTATATTCCGGTAGATGTCAGAAGTGAGGAAATTAAATGCAGGTTTGCTAACTACTTGAGAGTTGACGATACGGATTGTTGTTTTTTTGCCTACGTCTTTTTCGTAGCCTGAGGTTGGCGCGTGGTTAAATCGAAGAACCAGATCATGAGAATCTAAAATAAATAAATAGTATAGTTACGTTATTAAATTTAATTATTCTACAAGACATACGTAATTCATTAATTGAAAAAATACCCATTTTTATGGTTCTAAATTTAGACTATTAAAACGCTAATTGTATTTATAAATAAAGAAATAAATATATCATCACGCCTTCTACCCATTACTGGGTGTGGCACTCTGCCGAAGCAGATCTCGGTAAGTGATATATTTTGCGCGTGAAGTGCAGTTACCAGTCGTCAAATCACGGCCCCCAAAGATGTTAGTGGTGGAGGAGCCGCAGGGGTAGCTTTTGAAATTATGAAAATTGTTTGTCGCCTGTGGGAATCGAACCAGGGTTCTCAGGATCCACAGGCCGACTTCATACCACTGAACTAGCCACTCCCTAATTGTATTTATGTACATATATTTTACGAAATTTATAAAAGAAGTAGAGACATTAGCTTATAACACCATCAATCAGACATATTTAATATTGCACTCATGTGCAAAGTATCTCTTTGTGCACTTGTTATGTAAATGTTGCTTCTGTAATTTTTAATATTGCTCAAACAACGTATTTCGTTTGTTGTTGTTTTGTTATGATTTAAGCAAGCTTTATTTCATTAAATATTTATTAATACGGTAAATTAGAGCTTCAATTATTTTGTAAGTTCATATTTTGCCACTTTTAATCCTTCACATGCAGATTCATAAAGCGGATTAGCGCTAACACCATTTTTTATTTCGTTTTTAACTCTCTTTTCAATGTATGAAATAAGTTTATTTTAACTTGAGTTAAAAAAACAGTCAATTAGCATCAAATTTAGTTTATTTCTTTAATCTGTTTGAAACAGAGTTATAATAATATTAAAAACGGTGTTAGCGCTAATCCGTTTTGTGAATCTGGCTGAAAGGGGTTAAATTTCAAATTTAATCACGCCGGAATTATATTGACAGGTAAACAAGCGTTACCGTATCAACAAGTATATTATAAACCTCAAAATATTTCACTTTTTAAAAATAGTGTATATACCCAAGGACGTTGAAAGGAGGGGATATGGCATGACAATACTGTAGCATTGTTTGAAGTGAGGCTTGGGCAAGGGAAAGAGACAACAATAGTTTTTCTGTACCGTGCTTAGCCAAATCTCTTCTTCTTTCAAATATTTTGAATTTTTATGTAAGAAAAGTGACGTTTAGACGTTGTCATGGAGCGTTGTTTTATGTAAACATAACCACGAAGTGTCATTTGTGTTTTAATTTTTGTGTTGTATGGAATTGGACATAATTTTTGTGGATAAAATGGTAGCAAAGTGTTTATAATTTCAGTTTCCTTGTAAAAATGTATAATCTTTTAGAGAGAATGATTCTGTTCTGTCTATTTAAATTTCAAATCTCTTTATGACACATGTCAATCAATAGCAGGCTAAGCACGGTACAGAAAATAATACTTCTGTCTCTGTCAATCTGCCGAGCCTCACAGTCTTGACTTGAATGCCATACCCCCTCCTTTCAAAGTCCTTGTATATACCATAGGACTAAAATGCATTTAATTTCGCGTGCGGCTCGTGAAATAAACTTTATTCTCAGGATTAAATTATGGAGTTTAGTCTCTTGGTATATTATATACTGTTTTACACAAATAGAAATATTATTACAAATATAAACTTAGTAAATAGTAGTAAACAATTTTATGAAGTCGTAAATCAGTTATAACAAATTTGTAACGTATAAAGTAGTAAGTAAAATTTATTAGCATCAATTTGCATAGTACTAATTATTTACAACAACAATATCAATTAATAAAATAGTAATTAACGATATTTTGACTGAACAATAACAATAAAAATTACAACCACAAACTTAAATTCCAATAGAATGAATAAGTCGTGAAAGATAACGACTTCGATAGCAGTTGTTGAACTCTGTATGCAAATTAAGGTCGGTAAGTTAAAACGGAAGTGGATTATAATTCTAAGTTTTTTATATCACTTTGTTATTTCCACGGTGAGTAACAAAAGCGGAATGACAGATACACCCAAACATCGCTGCAGGTAACCACAACAAACGTGCAACTTTGTACCGCGCTCCACATCATGTAAACATACTAAACCACTAGAAAATTACAATGAAGCTGACACATGTAAATGATGATGGCTAGAAACAATGCAGGAATCATTAAGATAGATATTTCTAAATAATGCAAACATCCGGTATCAAAATAGTTATTTGTTTCATTAGGACTAAAAATATAAGTACTCGGGTCGAGTAATAAAGGTTGGAGTACGACGCGAAGCGTAGTCTGGCAATATTGCGAGACTCGAAATTGTATTTTTAGTCCGATTGAACCATATATTTTTTACCCACTTATTTAGAAAATGTCGCAGATTAAAATTAAACAAAATGACAAAATTATTTTTATCCCCATGACAACTGTAGCAAAAATGATATTTATGCACAATTGGGCCGAAAAGCATGTGTTTTAGCCCTAAAAAACTGGCTTAAACACTACTTTTTAGCCCTAGGGCCATAAAAAAATCATTCCTATGGATACATAAATAAAATGACAATTTTTGTTTATTGTAAATACTTGATTCTGCAAAATGTCATTTTGACATATAACCTATTTACATATTTTAATCTTTTGAACATATAATTAAATGTTATTTTGTTGTGCATAAAATATTGTATGTACCAGGGGTGAAATTAGCGTTTCTGACCCTGAGCATGTTATTAGCCCTCGGCGCCTTGCGCCTCTTGCTAATAATCATGCCACGGACCAGAAACTCCTGTTTTTTCACCCTTGATACATAAATAATTATTTTGTCCAAGGACCAAAAAACGATGACATATCTATGGTAATATAAGCATTCCTGAAAATATCGTTCCTTTACTATTGAAAAAATAGAATTGAATATATTTAAAATATCGAAAATTATTTTACGTGATTGAGTTTAATTTTAAACTAATAATTTTATGTAGCGTATACTCGTATAATTATAAATAACTATACTACACGTACAATTATTAATTAATTAATTAATTATGTTATTTACTAATCAAAAAGCACGTACTATAATGCAAGCAAAAAAGCTATAAATATTAATTAAAATTATCCTGTAGCGTACTAGTACAATAACAATTTACATAAATTACACTTCAAAAAACAATAAAAAATAATAATAACACCTATATCACATTATTAATTTACCTATTAATTATGTAATGCACTTTTTACAACATTTATATTAGGTAATATATTTCTTAAATTAGCTTAATTTATCTCTGTACATATTGACAATTATACTGGATTTATGTAATAACCTAAGTTCCGGTTTTTTCATCTCCGGATAAAGTTCCCAATAACTATCAGTGGGATAAATAAAAACTATCGCATCGAAGTCATAACACAAATGGTGATAACTATACTGAATGTCAATTTCTAATGCGATATTCTTTAATTATCTAAAGATGAAAAACGGGCAGACATAAGTAGTTGATTCAGTTTTCAATAAAATCTAGTTTTCATTGTTTGTGTCATACTGTCATTTTACTGTCAAAATTAATTACAGCACTTATATCGTAATAGAACTCTTAACGACACGCTTTTTAATATTGTAATGTTGATATTACATTATGATATTCGATAAACAGTCACTTTTTGCACTGAAAATAAGTACAAAATGACTAACTTTCATTCTGTATTGTACACGTAATTTTTTTACACTGATACTAAATTGATTTTACGGAGATAAAAATTATTTTGACAGATGTCAACATTTCGATGGCATGTTATTAGTTCTCCAATAATCTCCAAGGAGACAAATAAATAAAAATAGTGAAAAAAAAGTCAAATGAAACCAATAAGAATGTAGTATTTAGTTCTTTTTACGATTTTTAAAATAGATGAGTAATGTATCACTTTCTACCATTTTTCATTAAAAAAGATTAGTTTCACGATAAATATGCAAAAAACAAACTTAAATTATAAAAATTACATATTTAATTTTATGATTCAGTTGCATAAAACAAACTTACCAATAATTTGTCCCAATCCAGAATTTTTCAAAGATCCTGCGCTCGCAATAATAGCACAAGTATTAAAATGCTTCTTTTCAAACAACCCTTTTTTGGGAAAATATTTTCCAATATCTAATTTATTAAACGGCGAATCAGATCTCACTACAGTTCGTACATTGACATTTTTTAACGCACACATCAATTGTTTCCAAGTTTTATCTGCAAAATTGCCTCTTTTGCCTTTAAAATGTACATTGTAGGGATTGTGCGTTGATATCCCAGATTTAAAGACATTACTTTCATCCGTAAAGACCCTTCGGAGTTCATAAAGAAGTTCATTTTTAAAATTAGCAGTTTTCAAGCTACATTCGGATTCGGAATCATTTTTCTTACATCTAAATTTGTGTGTGTCTAACTGCAATTCTTTATTCTGCAAATTTGGGAAACGTGGTCGACTATTTTTTATTACAGTTACTGTATTATTTTTTACTTCCCTAACTGAGTGTTTCTTTCGTTGATTTTCAGTGCGATTTACTTTTGTTTCGTTAGGGTAACCATGGTTGTAATAATAAATCTGTTGGTCGTAGATATTTTTTGTTGTTATTACATTCTGGTTTTGTCGTTCAAGGTATAACCAATATTGTGACCAAAGTAAATAAATGTAACCACCCATTCCTAAAATAACTAAGTTTACAAATACCCATATTGAAACTACAACTGCTCGCATCTTACATTCAACCACTGTAAGAAAAATAACATATGTTAGTTCACATTTTGTAAACATGTGTTTTCGGAACAGCAGTGCGAACTTCGCACGGAATATAGTGCAGCAAATGAGGACAAAATCGATAAAATAACCTTTGGGAAAAATAAAGCCATGCTTTATTCGAAATAAATATTATTATATCACACATTTAATTATAAATATCACACTTATTTATATTTGTTTATTGTTTAAAGTTACTTACATATTTTATTTCGTGATTGTCCTTAAATATCACATTATTATAAATAAATTTCGTGTCATACACCGGAATTTAGTTTCAGTAACTTGCCTGGAATTTCCGGGCCCAGGGATTTATGCAACACAAATTACAGTACTGTAACAGTTGCCTATATTAAAGTTTTATTATTCATTGAAAGCAAGAAGGCTGTGTGAAGTCTGTGAAGATCATGCTCAATGATCAACATTAATAAGTGCGGTTATGTCCTTAAATATCACATTATTATAAATAAATTTCGTGTCATACATCGGAATTTAGTTTCAGTAACTTTTCGGGAATTTCCGGGCCCAGGAATTTATGCAACACAAATTACAGTACTGTAACAGTTGCCTATATTAAAGTTTTATTATTCATTGAAAGCAAGAAGGCTGTGTGAAGTCTGTGAAGATCATGATCAATGATCAACATTAACAAGTGAGGTTATGTAATGTTTTCGGCAAATATTTAGAGTGTAAAATGTGAAATAAATACTAAAGATGAACCAGACGTTAGTGGATGAATTTAAACGGTCCTGGTTGACGTCAATAATCGGATTGTTATTGTTTTGTTTTGGAATATGGTTGTTGATATGGAATGAGGTAAAATCAAATCAAAACAATGTATTATAATAATTATTCATTATGATTTATCTTAGGGAATAGCTGTACAAACTCAAGAAAACTTAGATGAAGCTTTTAATAATGTAATTTCATTAAACCCTTATGAAAAAATAAAAGCTGAATATGAAGGGAGACTGGTACATCTTACAGGAGATTTAAATATTGAGGAACCTTTAACAGAGCCAGATTATGGAATATCTGTGCAAGCTGTTAAACTTAAACGAAGGGTACAAATGTACCAATGGGTAGAAGAAATTACGTAAGACCAGAAAAGTTGTTTATTAATTTTATTTACTAATTAATCATTCAATTCAGAGAGCACAACTTTGGAGACACAGTTTCAGAACAACAAGAAACTAGTTATGCTTATATATCTGAATGGAGGGATAAATTAGTCGATAGTAATCGATTTTACATTCGTACGGGGCACCACAATCCCAGGTATAAAATAATAAACAAAATAACAAAATAGTTTGTAACAATTTATTTATAAAACAGCGAAATACCCTTAAAAACCCATACATACATAGCATCGGTCGCTAGAATAGGTCACATGACTTTTGGAAACGAATTAAAAAGCCTATTTTCTGATTTTGTGGAAATGACAAGTGACGAACGTCCAGAACGAAAAGATATAAAGCTGCATTTAGGTATTTATTATCATTGCAATGATGTTTGGAATCCAGAAGTTGGTGATATACGAGTGCAGTTTTACTACGCAGGACACATCGGCGATACAGTAACAAAAAATATAGAAATACTTACAACAAAAATAAACTAAAATACTCTTTATAGGTGAGCATAGTAGCTCAACAAAAGCATGGCTCTCTAGTGCCATTTTATACAACGAAAAATCATAAAATATTGCTGATAAGATCAGGTGCTCTAACAGTTTCTGAAATGTTCCGAAGGGAACATGGAGATAACAGATGGCAAACTTGGAAGATTCGTGGTTTAGGATGGTTTTTTATATTTGCTGGTACCAATTGTTTGGCAAGGTTGCTGTTGATCATAAGTAAGAAAAACAAGTGAAGCTTCTTTTCAAATGTTTCAAACTTATTTGTTTTTTAGTGTCTCGTCTTCCAGTTTTGAACAGAATGATTCCTATAACACCTACAGCATCTATGAGTTTTGTGTTTTCTTTTTCGGTTTCTTTAACGGTTATTTCTTTAGCTTGGATCGCGTATAGACCGACTTTAGGTGCAGCGTTACTTATGGCTGCAGTATCACCAATTATGTACTCAGCAGCTGGATTGTATAATGGGAATCAGTTTTATAATAGATTATAATTTATTAAAATTGTATAGTAGCATTTAAATAGGTGTGATGTCTGTATTTAATTCATCTGTTTTTGATAGCTGCAACGAAGCTGTTTTTAATACAAGTTTGTTTAATTTACTCAGAGATGTAGTTACATGTTCCTGATTTTTTCTTAATTTTGTAATTAATTCTTTTGATTTTAAAATGTTTTCAACAAATAAATTAAAATCTTCATTATTGCCCTCATTTATTTCTTCTAATAGTTCAGCCATTTCTCTCAGTACATTTTGTAGTTTGGTATAATTTTCATCGGTAGTTTCAAATGTTATGTTTTTAAAGTTTAAATTATCGCAAATTAATTGTAAGTTATCATTTATTTTGTCTACTTTTTGAAGGATTTCTTTCTCAGTCATGAAAGTGTAAATATCGTCTAATGTAGATTCCAAAAATTTAAGTTTGTAATCGTTTTCCATTGCTGCTGAGACATCCAAAACATACTCTTGTTGCCCCTCTAGTTCACCTACTGCTACCTCGTGTATTTCTTCATATTGTGCTAATTCGTCATCGTAAGACCGTTCAGCACCTTTGTGTATTTTAGTTAATATGTTCTCTAAAGCTAAATTTTGAATGTATTTGTTGTAAGCCATATCTAACTTATGTTGCATATATTTTTGAGAATGAGATGGATCAACTATAACTGGTTCTGCTATAGTCATATTAATAGTACTCTCACTAAGTTTTCTTGTATTTGGTACTGCAGATGGTTTGAGATTAATTGGTGTTCTTTTTCTAGCACTCATTTTATCCTGTAAATTTAGGACGTACTTATTAATTTAATACTAAAATTTGTTATTTATATACCTTATAATAAACAACTGAAGTTACTTTTAACACGTAACAGTTTTTATCAAATTTGACTCAAGCTCATCAAATTCAAAATCGTAACCTCTTATTATTCTTAGAACAAAACTTTATTTTATCTTTATCTATCTTATACAAAATTAATATACTATCTCAACTTGTAGGTGCGCTTGCGTATTTTATATAAATCTGACAGCTGGTTTGATAAGCATTTGTTTTTTTTGCTAAGCCGGTATCAAATAAAATGTTACTTAGTTTTTAGCTTCTATTTCTTATTAACACTATGACTTCTTACGGTAAAGTAGAGACTGAGAAACTAATTGAAAATTTAGAACTTCAATTAAACCGATTAGTGACACAATTGGAGGACATTGAAACCAGCAAAGATGATATGGATGAAACAGAGTATAATGAAACAAAAGAGGATACAATTGAACAGTTGAAAGAATTCCATGAAAGACTTGATAAATTAGTAAAGGGTGATATTTCACTAGTTACTAAACTCGGCTCAATTAGACTAGTAAATATGTTTGCACAAAGATATAGGTTATGTTTTTCAAGAATAATTTTCTGTAGGCAACTCAAGCTGCGATTTCACAAGCTTTTCGTACACCTGAAGTTATTAGGTTATTTGGTCGCCGGGAACCAAAACTATTGAGGGAAAAATTATCAACTGTTGAACAAGAATGTAAACTGGGTAAAATTAATTCGAATGCTGCAGACCAACAAAAAGTAAATGTTTTTTTTTAAACAATATGCAGTAAGATACTAATTTAATTTAAATTTACGATTATAGATGGAAATATTAACTGCTTTACGCCAACTTGGAGAACAATTATCTGCTAATGAGCTTCAGTTTCTTGAAAAACATCAAGAAACTTTTCAGGCATTTAAAAATATCGAATTTATTCAAGTCCACGAAGATGATTTGTAAACTACTGATTTTTTCAGTATTCACTGCTTGACCAATATTACAGCTTTTATAATCTATGTGCTAAGAAATATATATTTTCATAATCGTACAAATGTAAACATAAAATTATGTTTTCAGTACAAATCTTAATTATATTTTATATTTGAAACTTTATTTCAGTTCATTACACTTAACATTACATATTTATTTATGTATATACATAATCATATCTATTTAAAAAAATGTATGCACACTATTTTTACTTTCATACATAAAAAATGTAAAATATATTTGAATAATTCAATAAAATTTATGGAAAATTTAATCAAACCATAAAAATATTTATTTAACAAAAATCTCGGAACTTTGGTATCAAGTTATTAACGCTTACGTCGACAAACCTTTTTATGTTCGGATTGCCAATGTTGTTGTTGACAAAGAGTTGAACAATAAGCCGTGTTCCAACAACAATGATATATGGCCTCTTGTTCGCAGTTGTAGCACTGAAAAATAATTTCCCTAAATTATATATTTATACACCATGTCAAATAGCTTGACAATTATTTCATTGAATTTGTTTGTGCTGCGCAACATACGTTTAACTCATTTTGTTTCTCTCATTATCATTTTCAGTAACTATAAATAAAACAATAAACGTATGTCGTTTGTTGCTGCATTGCTATGATTTAAAATAATATATATATATATATATATATATATATATATATATATATATATATATATATATATATATACATCATATAAAATTGTATGATAATTACGTCATTACCAACTAACGAAATATGTTATTTTCACAACAAACAAATTGAATATATTACTCACCCATTGTTTTTTCTTGATTTCGGAAATCTGTATATTTTGCGAGTCAACCATAGACCGAATATGCTCCGAATTCGCGCTTTGCATTCGATCCATTTCACATTGCATCGTTTCTAAAGCAATGCGAATCATCGCATCCTTATCTGACATATTCTCAAGTTGTCTTCGAAGATTTTCAACTGGATCGCTAAAAACTCTTTCTAGTTGTTGAGTCCCAGAACCAGAAGTACTTCTAGATCTAGAACCGATTGTTTGTCTTTCGGGATTTATCCGACTGAACATTGGTACATTCTCTGTTGAACTACTAACATGATCATGGTGCAAATCAGAACTGTCATCTGAAAGTAGTGGTTGTGTTTTAATTATTTGATCATTGCTACTATCATTTTCAGACTTACGTCTTTCAGGAGATAATTGTTGATCTTTTTCTGCAGCAAATCTTTGCATCATTGCTTTCGTACTTTTGTTTAAAGATCCCGGTTTTCTACCACGTTTTTTCTTTTCTGTGTTTACTGGAGGAGTGCTTGATGAATCTTCATAGTCAAAAATATCATTATCGCTTTCTTTTGACCGTTTCGGTTTATTTTTTGTATTAGGAGATTTATTAAATTTAATTTCAGGGGTATGAGCCATAATTTCCGCAACATCGTCCGGTGATTTTAACAGTCTTTGGTGTTCAGTCAGTTCTTGCATAGCTTTATTAAAAGCTT
This sequence comes from Pterostichus madidus, assembly GCA_911728475.2. NCBI lineage: Eukaryota > Metazoa > Arthropoda > Insecta > Coleoptera > Carabidae > Pterostichus > Pterostichus madidus. The sequence continues at coordinate 2,154,409 of OU452313.1, read as the reverse complement.
GTGTTCTTTTAACTTGCAGTTTTTGTATGTTTGTATCGATTGGTTTACAATAACTTTTATCCACAACTGCTCGTAAATGTTTAGCTCCAAAAAATCTAACATCATGTTGTCCATCAGCTGTGATTCTTATGACTTTCGCTGGCCAATAAGGATAGCCTTTTTGTTTAGCCCAGACTAAATCATGAGCTGGTCGACAAGGAATACAAAACCATTGTTCATTTCTTTTCTCATTGCTGTGTCTGTAACAATCAATGCACTGTTGCAATTCAACCACATCATATCTACTGTCAGTGAGCATCAGCTCTGATCCTTGCATTTCTTGAGATTCCAATCCGTGGAAGATGGCAACATTGTGTTGAATTGTTATTACATCAGCATGAAATTCTGCTAATCTGGTGTATTCTTTCATTCGGAGTTTCATTTCCATTAACGGTATATCCATAGTTTGATATAACAGTTGCCGAACTCTCCAAGCAATTTCTTGTTCTGTCATCCAAGGATGTTGGACTCGAGGAGCCATAACATCGGTGATATTTGATGGCAACCAAATTCGAATTCTATTAAGAGTAAAATTAAGAAGATAATTAAGTTCTTCTCGCTCGATTTTTCCTGGTTTTTCTTCTCGTAACATTCGACAAACACTACAAGTTCCATCCGACTCCTCTATATTAATTTCACTATCTTCTATCGCAATTAATTCCTCTTCTTTTCGACTACTAGATACATTTTGCTCATTCAGATTCATTGTCGATGTCGAGGGTAAATTTTCGGGTCTTTTATGAATGCTAGCACGAATTTTTCCCGCACATTCAGGATGGAAAACCCTGTAGCAAGTTCTGCAGTTGACTACATTTCCTGCTAAATGGCATTCGATGCAGTACCAATCATGTCCATCGTCAACAGGCTACAGAAACAATTGATACATTAACAAACATTAACAAGAAGATTGACGAACATACCGCATTGTTATCAGTTGAAGGGATTTTAAAACATTCGGTTGTGATGCCAGCTTTGGTGCCTTTCTGCGCTGTTTTTTTAACGCAGACGAGAAAGTTATCTTTGTAGACGCGTCTGATGTACTGCTCGGCTTGTATTGTAGTTACATCGCAAACTTTTTGAAGATATTTTGTGAGCCGAGCAATGTCGGTTTGCTGTCGTTGTTGTAAAGTACAACGGACAGCATCCCAAACATGCTGGACCGTTATTGGGTTCGCGTATCTTCTTACAGGCATCGCTAAAATATATTTTTATAAGATTAGTATTCTTTTTTTTTATTTGTTACTCTACACAAGAGGCACTTAATCTCAATTAAAATAGGTTATACTGGAATTCGAACCACTAAGGCACTGAAGTTTTGTAGATCCGTTAAACTGTTACAGCCGAATTTTCAAAAAAAGTTTTAACTAATCCTGAATTTTGGTTTAGTTAAAATAAACTAAACCATATTCTCAAAAAAGTTTCAATTATTAATAATATTATTTTGTTACTATTTGATTTTCGGAAAGTGATTTAAAATAACTTTTTTAAATCGGACTAGAATAATATTAATTAATCCAAAATTCAGGATGAACTAAAACTGCGTTGAGAAATGATGAACAAAATCGTAACAAAACTTATAACTTTATTAAATATTTTCTACTTATCAACATTGATGGAATTTTGCTCACTATTTACAGTTTTACGGATCTGTAAGATTATCGATATGTCAAAAAATTCCACCACAAATCAGGAAAATTTGAACACAAATTATTTCGTCGGTTTTATTCACTTAACTACAACTGCCTATTTTAAAATTATCTTGGCCATTTGGCATCGTACATTTTCCATTGTCAAACGTTTCTAAATTATTGTAAATAAAAAAAAATCTACCAGTGTAATTTGAGATATTTTTCACTAAAGAAATTTCTAAAAGAGTGACAGCAGAAAATATACGATGACAAATGTTCAAGATAATCTGATAATTATCGGTGTTTATTTGACAAAATCATAATTATTCCCGCATAAGAAACAATCTATACTTACTAGAAATTGCTATGTAACATAAACATAACTGTTGAACAAACATATCAATATGAGGGTTCCCGCATAAAATTAAAAGAAAACTATTTAGTTTATTGTTAACCGTAGGTCAGACACGATGTCCGAAATTCATGTAGTAGTTGGTGCATCTCTTTTATCATTTGGTGCAGCAACAAGCGCGTACATCGCATACAAATTATTTGATTTACAAAAATTCCACCGATCAAAAAGTGGTTCTCTCATGGTGATGCTATCAGAAACTTTAATAGCAATAATTATCGGAATTTTACATATTTATTGTTATACTTGCGAATGTTCAGAAGAAACATTCACCGAAATAAATGAGATTTTTAATCAAACTATTCGACAAGATGAAAGTGTAGCTGTAGAAAATTGTGAAACATCGGTGGAATGCATGTACCGAAAAATGTTGATAGAACAATTGGTATTAACAATTGCAGCGATTCATTCATTTATTTCATTAGTTACTAGTAGTTCTTTGTGCAAAAAATCGGACAGCTGTTCAACAAATGAAGAACCATCAACATCAACAACTTCAGGAAAACAATCAATTACGAATTCTTCAGATTTACAAACGATTATTTTTCCAATTGCTGCACAATGGATTCTACCAATTATAAGTGCCGGATTTTTATGTTATGTGATGAATATGCCTGATGGCAGAAATATGTGTGAAATTACTAATACTGTGTCGAAAGTACCCGAAAATTTTCAAACTCTCGTTTCTGAATTACTTGATAAACCAATCAATGTAACAGAAAAATCAATTTACAAAACAGAAATTGATAATATTGTTGGCAAAGTATATTCGATTGTTGAAAGCGCAACTCAACCAAGCGATATTACCAAAGTTACTGATCTCGATGACGGTTTTCAAATTCTAAACATAATCGAAAGACTAAATACTCAAAACCATCGAACACCTAAACAGATGAAATATGACTTTTCTTTTAATGATATAAGTTTCAAGATTTATACAATAATATTTTTGTTACTTGGTTTTATCGTACCAGTTGTTTATTCTACCAGTGCACATACAAAACTTAAAATATTCCTTCAGATGGGAGAAGGAAGAGGTACTAATACTGAAGTTAATTTACAAGATAAAGTTAAATACCTGAAGATGTCTATAATCGCAGCAGCAGCACTTTGGACACCTTCTATAATAGAAACGTTCTCTAGAACTTTTATAACACAAACTCAACCAAATGTTACTATGCACATACTAATGGCAATTGGTAGCTCTTATATGTTGGTTCGATACGGGATAAATCTAAAACTATTGAAAGCTTTTATTGGACAGCAAAACAGTGTCGTACCAAAGGCCTAATATTTTAGTTTTAGCTCTTTTCATATTTCGATTTTCACAGTCATACAACCATTAAAATATCATATGACTTGATAAGCTTGTTTAGTTAAAAGATATTGAAAAATAATACTGTTTACTTTTATTTCTACACTTTAAGAACGTTTACCACATAAGTAGTCTACGTACATTTTAATCATGTTCTAACAATCGTATAGTTATTCTAATAAAGGTCACTCTTAAGAAATGTAATTGTTATCTTTAATGTATATGTAAATAATTAAAATTGTGTATAAAAATATAATTTCAATTATGTGCACAATATAATTTATTAATATATAATTGAAATGACAAATTGCCTAAAATGATTTTGGCAGACGTAAGGCCATACCGCCATACTCGCAAAATAATAACATTTGGTTTGGTTGATAAAACAGTGTTTTTAATTTTAATCTATATTTTGATAATTATAATCATACATTCAATATAAATAACTGTATACAATAAGTATTTGTTATTATTATTCATGAAAATATTCTATAACATTTTTATAAACGAAATAAAGTTAAATCCTCTCCCGCTTTATTTCAAATTCATTTGTTTTTATTAAATACAGATGACGCACAACCAGTGTCGCCAAATAATAAAATGTATTTAATGTAATTTAATGAATTAAAAACTGATTAATTGGTTCGGAAATAGTACGTATAATATTCATTTTTAATTATTTCGTAGGTTTGATTAGTAAAATAATGAATTTTAAGTAGGCGTTCAGTGAATAACAAGTGCAACAGATTTTAAAAGATTGGCAACACTGCGAGAGACCCATAAATGGAACTTGTGCACTTGGCACATCTTCCATAAACTGATCATTTGTAAATTTTGCACAAAAATATTAATTAATTATAAATTATTAATTGTAGTAATATATTGCACTGATTAAAGACTAATTGTAGTATTTAAGTATTTCAAGGTACATTACACAACATTTTGGGGTTATGTATCTTGTACTGTCATCGTTTTCATTTGATAATAATAATCATGATATGGATTAATTAAAAATTTAACTTTATTGCCCGCAAATCCTAACTCCAAATTTATAAAATACAAGTCCATAAAGCTTCCATTAGTAACGCCTTTTTCAATTTCAGAAATGGATCGTATAAGTGACTTAAAAATAGCTGTAATTTGCTCTAGTAATATGAATCGTAGTATGGAAGCTCATGCTTTCTTAGCAAAAAAGGGTTTTTATGTTAGGTCATTTGGCACGGGCGATAAAGTTAAGCTGCCGGGTACCGCTGCGGATAAACCGAACGTATACGAATTCGGTGCCACATACGAAGAGATATACAATGATCTCATTGATAAAGACAAGTCATTGTATCCTTTATTACCTCCGAACATAATCTCACAATTTATTTCCATAGATTTCTTTAACTTTTGCACAGCTATACTCAAAATGGTTTATTGCATATGTTGGAGCGCAATAAACGAATAAAATCGAATCCCGAACGCTTTCAGGCCTCGAAAGAAAGGTTTGATATTATAATTACTTGTGAAGAAAGAGTGTATGATCAAGTTCTCGAATGTATGGAGTCAAGAGAACCGGTAGACAATTCAACAGTTCATGTTATTAATATTGATATTCAGGATAATCACGAGGAAGCTACGATAGGTGCTTTTCTCATTAGTGATATGTGTCTCATGGTTCGTAATGTTCATTATTAATTAAGTATTATTCACAACTAATTTCATTTTTATTAATTTGAACTTTCATAAACAATATTTCAAATTTGCATATTCCAAACTTTAAATTTCTGGTACTTTGCAAAATAAAAAGAAATTGTCCAAAGTTTGATTTGTGACCGTTAATTTTTTTTAATTCAAATTTAACAATGTGCTTCTGAGTGCAATTAAATAAATAAATAAATATATCATCACGCCTTCTACCCATTACTGGGCGTGGCACTCTGCCGAAGCAGATCTCGGTAAATGATATATTTTGCGCGTGAAGTGCGATTACCAGTCGTCAAATCACGGTCCCCAAAGATTTTAGTGGTGGAGGAGCCACAGGGGTAGTTTTAAAATTGTGAAATTTGTTTGTCGCCTGTGGGAATCGAACCAGGGTTCTCAGGATCCACAAGCCGACTTCATACAACTGAGCTAGCCTCCCCATAATTTGAAGACGTAGCTTTTGAAATTATGAAAATTGTCGCCTGTGGGAATCGAACCAGGGTTCTCAGGATCCACAGGCCGACTTCATACCACTGCAATTAAATTTATTAAAATTCAAATTATGGGGAGGCTAGCTCAGTTGTATGAAGTCGGCTTGTGGATCCTGAGAACCCTGGTTCGATTCCCACAGGCGACAAACAAATTTCACAATTTTAAAACTACCCCTGTGGCTCCTCCAGCACTAACATCTTTGGGGGCCGTGATTTGACGACTGGTAACCGCACTTCACGCGCTAAAATATATCACTTACCGAGATCTGCTTCGGCAGAGTGCCACACCCAGTAATAGGTAGAAGGCGTGATGATATATTTATTTATTTTGTTTGTCGCCTGTGGGAATCGAACCAGGGTTCTCAGGATCCACAGGCTGACTTCATACCACTGCAATTAAATTTATTAAAATTCAAATTAAATAAATTGGTTATGAATGAATCTTAAAATTAGACAAAATAATTTATAAAAATTCTTGCAGATGGCAAAAAGCGACGATTTAGACAACGATATCGATGAACTACTACATGAATTCGAATCAAAATGCCAAAGACCAATATTACATTGCGTATTGTTTTATTAACTATATTTTATATAAAAGAACAACCAATATTACAATGATTTGTAAAAAACAATGAAATTAATTAATAAGAAGTGTTAATGCTGATCTAATTGAGCATAAACTCTACGCAACTTTTCCTTCTTCTTCTTATTAGCGTGCTTGTTGGTTTTCTTCCATGGTTTTTCGACAGGTACACCATTTCTGAAATTATAACAAAAAATATAAACATCATAATTTTATACAACCAAAAAATTGATTATTTACTCGTCCAGATTTGTTGGCAGTCCTGCAGATTTTCCTACTACTCCTTTTGCGTGAACTCCTTTCGATTTTACGTCGAAGAAAGCCTTGTCCACATCGGATCCTGTCACACCAATCGCCTGGAGAATTAAATATTAATTATTTGTAATTATTAATTAATTTAAAATAAAAAATAATACTTTAATTGCGCGTTGTTCTCTTGGAGGTAGGGGTCTTGGGGCTCGTACTTTTTCGGGGTACGTATGAAATGTATTTTGATCAATTCCAGGTGGGGCATGACAGTATAAAAGTCTCCCATTCACAAAATCTTTTAAAATATATCGGGCAGATCTTGGATTATCTGGTTGGCCATTCGCTGTCATGAAACCCCTAACAACTAAAATAAAAATAAATATGTTATACATACATACAGGGTGAACGCAACTCTCGAACATAGGGATTTAACATGTAAAATCACAATTTTGTAATTTCCTGCTTCCCTAATTATTTTAAGCAAAAAACCTTCGAATAAAAGTTTTAGGGCATAAAATTCTGCATCTAAGCCAATACAAAATAAACTTTGCATGCTTCGTAACGGCACAAATTATATCTGAAAATGACAAAAATAGCCTCAAAACTATCGATAGCCATGAAATTGAAACAAAATTAAACAAATGTTTGACATATAATCGTCAAAATAATTTATTGTCATTTATTTTGACAGATAAAACTATAAACATTTGTTTAATTTTGTTTTACTTCCATGGCTACCAATAGTTTTCAGGCTATTTTCGTTATTTTCAGAACAAATTTGTGCCGTTACGAAGCATGCAAAATTAATTTTGTTTATTGTCTTAGATGCAGAATTTTATTCCCTAAAACTGTTATTTGAAGCTTTTTTGCTTAAAATAATTAGGGAAGCAGGAAATTACAAAATTGTGATTTCATATTTCATGCTCGCAACAATCCTTCAATTTCTCCAACCTTTCATTCAACATACATTCCACATGCTCAAACATCATTCGTCTCAATCTCGCGCCCATCAAAGACAATTAATTAAACTTACATCCGTAAGAATTCAGTAACTCTTCCGATGTAGGAGGCCTGTCTTGGTCTTCGCCTTCTTCGGGTAAAGGCAACATGATGCCATATTTATCTTCAATCACGTGTCTTGGAATTAAACCAGAAACAAGATTCACTGGAGGAACATGATCTCTCATCTGATCAATCGGTAAAATACCGCTACAAACCATTTCGGCTTTAGTTAAAACAAAACTTGGCATAACTAAACCGGGACAGTCGCAAAGAAGTAAATCTTTATCTAGGAACAAAGTTTGAAAGTGTTTTGTTTTGCCGGGAGTTGCGGAAACGGAAACTTTTTTAGTTAGGAAAAGAGAATTAATTGTGGAACTTTTACCCACATTTGGGTAGCCGACTAGTCCGACTGTTGTGAGATTTTCTGTTACTTTTGGTCCGGTGTGAATTTGTTTGAATAGTTCTACTAGTTCTTCTTTGGTTAATAATTTTGATGAATTTTTAATTTTATTTGAAGATTCAATTTGATTATATTTAGGAAGAATCTGTTTTGTAGCTTCATCTATGCTGCACTGAAGTTCTGTTAATTTTTGTTCACTTGCGTCAACTGCTGCAGAAAGTTTTTTGATTCCTTCTTGAACAATTTTCACTTCTTCTGAAACTTCGGAAGATTTATCATCATCTTCTTTTTCTGTATCCTTTTCTTCTGACACTTCAACTTCATCATCTTGTTCTGTGTCGGATTCCTCTTCAATTTTATTCAATTCTTCTGAAGCTTCTAACGCAGAATAAAATATAACTCTAACATCAATGTTTGTGAAATAGTCTGCCCATTGATGTCTTTGCGGTTCGGTTAAGAAGTCCGCTTTATTAATTAAAATCACGTTTATTTTATTTTCTGAAACTTCCTTTACATATTTTTCTAAGTCTTCGCATCGGAATAATAAAGGATTTCTTCCGTCGACAATTTGAATAACTACGTCACTTTTTTCAACGACTCTCCAAAGTTGACGCCAAAATTCCAAATTCTTTTCGAATGGAGTTAATAATAAGCCTTGGTCTTCTTGAAGAGTCGCTAGACCTCTTCTCCATTCAAGGAATTTTTCTCTTTCTTTTTTATCAAGTTCTTCTTTAGTTGTTTCGGAAGTCCAAGCAGGCCGACGAGGAATTGTAATAAATTCTTTATTTTGTTCATGTTCTGCTTTCATTTTCTTCGTTTCATCCGCTGATAATATTCCAACGTTTGAACGAGGATTGACAAACGTAATGTTCATCTTTTCGCCTTGAAATTCAGTTCCTGCTAATTCAGCAGTTGACAGAAACTCTTGAAAAGATGATTCTTCTGTTACCGATTGTAAATTCAATCGACCCCAATCGTAACCGTCTTGGATTTCTGTTGTATGTAGCTAAAAAAATAATTAAATAATTGTAATGTCAATGATCCTGATTTTCTTTTAAATTGTTTACCATTGTGTTGTTTTCAACCATTTTTCGTCCTTTTCCGGTACCAAAACGGTCTTTAATTAGGGCTCTGCCTAAACTCGATGTTGATTTATTCTTTTTACCCATTTTTATGCCTTTATTAAATATTGCACAAACTCATGACACATGTCAAACCATCAGGTTATGTTTTTTTATTAAAATAACATGAAAATCTCGCATAGGAGATGTTGCCACCTGACGGTAGATTTTGAAATCAACGAACGGATGTCTGGAACGCTGAACGTGCGCAAAAGTAAAATTAGTCGGGCGTTCAATAGCATTTGCGCGCGCAGCGTTCTTTATTCCGTACGAACGGTGCGCGCCGAACGCTCTGTTCAACTTGCGTAGCAATACACAGCGAAGCAAGTACTGGCATTTAAAAATTGTCATAAATTATATCATTTACTTTCACTAGCCTGATTCTCAATAAAAGTTTTAGCTAATCCTGAATTTTAGATTACTTTATTCTAATCCGCCAAATCACAATTTGAAAACTAAACGCTATCAAAATTATATTTGACTAAACCAAAATGCAGGATTAGCTAAAACTTTTTTGTGAATCGGCCTGTTAATTTATTAATTCATTATTCATTATCTTTTCCACAATATCACAATTCTCTTTTAAGTAAAGTAGAGCCACACATACTATTGAAGTGATTACAAAATCTGCGAATGTACAAACAACTTTTCAAATAAAAAACAATTGATAATCACTCATTTTATTACTTTTTTCAATCATCTACTTTGATTATTCTCATTCTACATCATATTCGATATAGTTTAACCAACTTTAGTAAAATTAAAATGTCTTTTTGTAACTACTCATTTTGAGTGCTTTAATTTGATACCACACTCAATAGGGTTTAAACAACTAATGTAAAAAAAATAAAAATCGTGTTAATTGAATTTTCAAGATGGTGATATAATATAATCTTATTAATTAACACCTCATAATGAACAAGTTATTAAAATTTGTCCCGTAAAAATCCGTTAAGTCGATCTATAGAAAAATTAAAGAAAGCAATCTTTATGGCCGCCATTTTGTTTATAAATGGTGGATTATGATCATAGGCTACATCATTTTAAACTCAGCACAGATTTCAAGTTCTCAATTGCCGGTGCACCCCCAAAAATTATATTTTGAACTTTGTTTAAATAAATAAAAGTAAAACAAAGTTACACGTCAAATGGAATAAATGACTTTGCTAACAAACATTTTATTTGGTTTAATTTATTTAAACCAAGTTTAAAATTTTAATTTCATTAGTGCAAACTGGTTATAAACACTTTAAGGACCGATATTTGAATCTTTTAACAAAATTCCTAATAAATTTATTTGAAAATCAAACAAAAAATATTGCATGGAAATCAAGTTCAAATTATGAAAATTATGTCATTTTTTGAGATGCCTGTTTTGTTGGTTAAATGAATAAATTACTAAAGAACTTTGTTAGAAGATTGAAATACCAGTCCTTAGTTTTTAAGTTAAAATTTGCAATGGACAGGATCTAAAAGGGAATATATGGTTTTGTCCATATGTAGCTTATAATTAAAATCATGAAAATAGTCTATTTAGTATGTGTAAATCATGTCAAATAATAATAATACAACTTATTCTCACATGTGACCAAATAAAATGTAACAATGGCAGCTTATGAGGGATTATACTTAGTCGAATAAAGAAGCTGTCAGTGTTGAAGTAGGCACCATCCTCAAGACATTAGCGTTTACCTGCTGCTGTTGATGTTCCCAACATTTTTCTCTGCAGGTGGCTTCTTCAAGTGTATGCGAAACAAACACTCAAATCTGGTGGCATTCATAAGCGTCCTACAGGGACGAAAAGTAGGGGCATAACATATTTTTATCTAGACCCTGTCAGAATGTAAAATGTTATCCCTTCAATTGAGATTTAAAAGTAATACTTTTTATCCTTAGCGAGAAAAGTAAATTGTTCTTATCTAGGGAATAATTTTACCCGTGACACATACAATATTTTATGCATAACAAAATAATATTTAATTATATGTTCAAAAGATTAAAATATGTACATAGGTTATAAGTCAAAATGACATTTTGCAGAATCAAGTATTCACAATAAATTAAAATTGTATCCATAGGATTTATTTCTTTTCAACCCATGGGCCAAAAAGAAGTATTTAAGCCCGCTTTTAGAGCTGAAACACATGCTTTGACAGCTGTCAAATTTTGTAACTAAATTAACAGTTTGTTAATGTGAATAAAAAAAATAAGACAAACAGTTAAATAACAATTGAAGTAAATATAAAATCTGGAAAGAGCTTTAGCATTGCGTATTAATAAATAAGAATTATTTTACACTTTGTGCCAAGAATAATCACATATTTTGATAGCTTTGGCTCAAGTTTATAGTACGTCAATTCAATTTCATTTATTTTAACAGTCAATGAAAATATTGATGATAACATTTACTACATAATTTCGACAATATTTATGTCATAAATTTTGGCAACAAACGTCATCAAATGAAGTTATCTCAAAACAACCACAATTTTTATTATTAACAGTATTTTTCATTCGAAAATACATTCTAATTTTTAAAATATTAATGTGTTAGTTCAAATTTCAGAGTTGGCAACTGCGACAGGGAGATCAAGTCAATAATAAACGTAACTCTGTTGAAATGACAGCGTGAAAATGACAGTTTTTTGGCGTGAAAACAAAGAAGATATAAATTGCGGTTCTGCCGTCGGATCCCAGCTAGTTTTACGAGGCGGTGTGCTCCAATTTCGAAATACGCATAACTACGATCTTAGCAATTTCTAAATGCAAATGAACATTGTATCTTTTATACTTACATCGTTCTACAAATTAGCTTTACGTAACTCTTATTTAAAACACTGTTTAAAAAGCATTTTCAATGTATCATTAAACATTTGGCAACGTACATTTTATGCTGTCAAAAGTTTCTACATTTTTTATTTTTGGAGAAAAATGCTTCAAATATAAATAATAGATAATATAGTTACGTCTCACTCACAGCTCGTAACATAGATACTGTTTTTTCGTTTGTCTAATTTACACTTTACTGAACCTGATTACTTATTTATTTAGTTCCACTAACTTTCTTTGCAGTATAATATAGAGGTAATGGCTCAGTGGTATCAAGTCGGCCTGTGGATCTTAAGAACCCTGGTTCGATCCCCACAGCCGACAAAACATTTTTACCAATTTAAAATTACCCCTGTGGCTCCCCCATCACTAACATCTTTGGGGGCCGTGATTCGACGACTGTTAACCGCACTTCACACGCATAAATATATCACTTACCGAGATCTGCTTCGGTAGAGTGCCACATCCAGTAAAGGATAAAAGGCGTGATGATATATTTGTTTATTTAAACAATATAGATTAACTGATTCGAATTAAGCTTGAAATAATCCACCCCAATATTGCTGGGTTACATGAAAGTTTTAACGGTTCATTAGCAACTAACGGTTCAATAAGTTTCAAAAAATCGCTGTTGGTACTGTTGCTAGATAAACAATTCTTTAACTAAATAGTATATTTCGTACCATAAACTGTAAGTGACAGTTTTTAGGTTAAAAATGTAGGCTGGAAGGGTCGATATTTCCAAAACATTCGCGACCTAACAAAATCTCTTTCAGTTCGAGGTTAGTAAGCTATTTTTTACAATACTTGCACAAATAGAAGGAAAAGAAAAATAGGTTTCAAAATTGACAGCTGTGTAATTGTTGTCAAAATAAACAGGACCTTGACCTATAATATTTACTTACTGTCCACTGCGGACAGTAAGTAAATATTAAAGTTCTGATGTAACCATGGAAACCACTGTGTAATAAAAGATACACTTACATTAGGCGTATTCCATTTGCCATTTGGATCAGATCTAACTTACAGTTACTGAACCAAATAATATATTTATTTCGCTGGATTACTTCGCTGATTTTATTTTCAATACTAAAATTACAGATTCTAATTTACTTTGAAGTAAGTCACTCCAATAAGTGCATCAGTTTGCTTAATTCAGGTCATTTAGTCATGTGTCAAATTTAACTGAACTGATTTAAGTGAATCAAATGGCAAATGGAATACAGCTTGTGTTTACATTTTGTCATTAATAGGTAACTTACAATACAAGTATTGTAAAAAAACTCTTTATTTTTTGTATATCAGTTTGCTTAGTTCAGTGCAGTTAGTCATGTTGTCTAATTTATTTGGACTTATATAAGTGAACCAAGTGGCAAATGGCATACAGATGTTTAATTCATTTAATGAAATTAATTTAAATTAAAAGTAATTAATTGCTTCACAGCAAATTAATTTTTATTAGCATTTGTTCTGTTATCTAAAACAAATGTAAACATAAACAATTAATTCAGTTTTCGTGATGGTCAAATTATATTTTATGTAGCATTAAACTGATTTATTATATCGTAAAAATCAAGTGTTGACGGTGTACAACACAGAGTGTATATATATATATATATATATAAGCTCGTAGAATCCGACGCATTTGATATTAAGAAAGATAGGAACGTCAACATATAATTAGAGACTCTTTATATGCTAATTAGAAATTAGGTCGCACTAAATATTTAGTAGTTGAAGGAACAGTCTACGCTATGCCTCGCTTTAATTACATCTGTTAAATGTCAACGAAAACTTACAAGCAATGATAACATAAATCATTCGATTATGTTTTATATTAAAGTTAGGCCTAACATTAAAATAATTTAAATAGTTTTAATACACTAAATTTGTAAGGGAAGCTATTTTAAAGATTCCAAAAATTGAATTATTTAAAAAAATAAATATATCATCACGCCTTCTACCCATTACTGGGTGTGGTACTCTACCGTAGAAGGTCTCGGTTAGTGATATATTTTTATGCGTGAAATGTGATTACCAGTCGTCAAATCCCGGCCCTCAAAGATGTTAGTGGAGGGGAAACAACAGGGATAGTTTTTAATGTGGTGAAAATTGTAGGTCGGCTGTGGATATCAAACCCGGGTTTTCAAATTCACAGGCCGACTGTATACCACTCACCCACCTACCTCATAATTAATTATTTTAAATTGTAATCATTATACATTTATATGATCTTGAACTGAATAACAAAATAACTGAAAAAATGTTTTTTATTTTCTGTCAAAAGAATTATGTCATTTCAGCATAAATAAACAGGCTGTTTATCATTTTGTTACTGTCATAAATTAAGTTTTTAAATAAAATAAATAAATATATTATCACGCCTGACTGTTTTTTGTTATTGTAACCTTGGATACATAGTCTGCTGTCAATATAATTCTTATCAAAAGATTTAAACATTTTTAATTATTCATAATTAATTATATGGGGTGGCTAGTTCAGTGGTATGAAGTCCGCCTGTGGATCTTGAGAATCCTGGTTCGATTCCCACAGGCGACAAACAATTTTCATAATTTCAAAAACTACCCCTGTGGCTCCTCCATCACTAACATCTTTGGGGGCCGTGATTTGACGACTAGTAACCGCACTTCACGCGCTGAATATATCACTTACCGAGATCTGCTTCGGCAGACTGCCACATCCAGTAATGGGTAGAAGGCGTGATGATATATTTATTTTATTTATTTTATAATTAATTATTGATCACATTAAGCGGTTTCAGAAAAAACAGTATACATAATACGTCAGGAAAGTTTATTTTTCTGACTTATTACGTAATATATTATTACTGAACTTATAACGTAAATAACTATTATAAGATACGAGAAAGCATGAGTATTCGCCGAGTGTTTGTAGCTCAATTAGTTAGAGCAGTCACCATGCGAGTAAAAGGTTCTGGATTCAAATCCCGGCGAACGCTCATAGCTTTTTCACAAATTTTTTCTGTAAATAACTGTTGTTCCAATGGTCTTTGGACGTACTATACAAATAACTAAAACATCCCTTATTTTAAACAGACCAAAGTAGTTTTGCACAATTACTCCCCTTTCTTCCTCTTCAAACTTATCTCTTACAATCTTCAATCATTCAAGTACTTTGCTACCATTTTCAGCCATCCTTTCACCCTTTTCCTTTCCTGCGTTTTCCCTCGACGAGACAAACATCTAAACATCTAAACCCACCCCATGTCATCTCAAATATCACCAACGACAAAACAAAACTCTCTGTGGATGTTGGTCATCCCGCGTCGGTCTCCGACATACGATTTATCTTCCAGCCTCGCGTTATCGCTGGACCCATCGCTGAATCTGTGTTCAGCAACGCGTTAACTATTTTATCGGCTCTCGGATTAGGTTATGGATGTCTGACAGCTAGGAGGTATTAGGTATTTTAGAGTTTTTAAGGTTTGGAGGTGGTACGAACGGAGACAAATGACTCACGCTGTTTTTAGATTGTTTGTGATGTAGGTAAATGAGGAATTTTTCAAAGGTGTGAAATATATTTACAATGATACTTAAGACAATTGTAGTTTAATAAATAGGTAGAATTTTACTTTTAAAAGGAGATCGTAGAAAGAAAAATTTGGATTGTGTCTGAATGGTTTGGAGTCCATTTTAAGCTGTAGGTCTCTTGTACTGTAATTGGGATTAAGACTAAATTTGTAATGGAAGCTATTTTAAAGATTCCAAAAATTCAATTATTTAAAAAAATAAATATATCATCACGCCTTCTACCCATTACTGGGTGTGGCACTCTGAAATTTTGGTGATTTCAACTCGGTCGGAGTTCATTATAAGTTAGTATAATTGGGATTAAGTTCCTGTTGTGCAGAGTAATAATTAAATATATAAATAAACAAAAGTCCATGAACTAAAACTTCGCTGACTTCAATTTAAGTAGCAAAAAATACGACTGTTGTAAAAAATATATATATATCATCACGCCTTCTACCCATTACTGGGTGTGGCACTCGGCTAAAGCAGATCTCGGTAAGTGATATATTTATGCGCGTGAAGTGCAGTTACCAGCCATCAAATCACGGCCTCCAAAGATGTTAGTGGTGGGGGAGCCACAAGGGTAATTTTAAATTGGTGAAAATGTTTTGTCGGCTGTGGGGCTCGAACCAGAGTTCTTAGGATCCATAGGCCGACTTGATACCACTGACATAAAATAAAATAAATATATCATCACTGTGATATATTTATGCGCGTGAAGTGCAGTTACCAGCAGTCAAATCACGGCCCCCAAAGATGTTAGTGGTGGAGGAGCCACAGGGGTAGCTTTTGAAATTATGTAAATTATTTGTCGCCTGTGAGAATCGAAACAGGGTTCTCAGGATCCACAGGCCGACTTCATACCGCTGAGCTAGCCTCCCCATAATTTAGTTATGTTCTGAAAAATATGGTTGTGTGTGAATAATTCGGATTTCACTATAAGCTGTAGTCCCCCTGTACTGTAATTGGAATAAAATTTATATTGTACAGCGTAACAAATAAATAAATAAGTGGTCCGAAACTTTGGCGATTCCTGTTGTGTAACGTAACAATGAAATAAATATGCAAAAGTTTATAAGCAGAAATTTCCCTAAATTCATCGTGCCCTAAGAAAATATGATCTCTACTAAAAGTTACTGTAATTGGGATTAAGTTCCTGTTGTACAAACTAACAATTAATTATATAAATAAATAGGCAAAAATTTACGAACTTAAACTTAGCTAATTTCAATTTAGGTTTTAAAAAATATTACTGTACATATATCTGAGTAATTCGGATTCCGCTGAAAGTTGGTGTAATTGGGATTAAGTTCCTGTTGTGCAAACCAACAATTAAATAAATGTTCATGAACTAAAATTTCGCTTATTTCAATTTAGATATGCCCTAAAAATATCGTTGTGTTTGATTGGTTTTAGTTCCACTATAAGCTATTATAATTATTGGGATTACGTTCCTCTTGTGCAGAGTTACAAATAACTAAATAATGCTATTGAATGATTGCTTACATCTCTGCCTAAAATGGATGTTAACCAGGAAAAGGAGTGTAAAGTTTAGTAAATTGGTTTTAACAATAAAAAGATCGAGTTTAATGTGGAATAAATGTAATCACAATGGAGCTGCAGGTCAAAGGTGAATCATAATATGTACAAACCTTTCACAAGTCACATTCATTATATAAAAACTAGCTTTATAATACACAATAAATATATTAAAAAAATAATCAATTTAAACAAATAAAAAATTACACCTAACAGAGTAATAATCATTCATAATGTTTGACTAAAACTTCTTAACAAACGTTCATCCTCACATGTTCGTATCGTAGTTACGTATAGAGTATTGCAGAACAACAAGCTGCCACCCCCGATTTAGGGGCAGAAATGTGTGTGTTTAACTTTAGAGATTAATTTACAATTTCAGTACGTCACGGAATATTCGAAATATTTAAATGATAGCAATGATTCAGTTATTTAATCTTTTTATATTTCTATTAAATATAAATAATATAGTTACATCTACTAGTTCTGGTCGTTTTTAAAATATCTCCTAATATTTTTATCCGTCGGAATAGTTTTTAATTATAAAACTTTCAATTCAAATCTAACAAAAAGGAATATTTGAATTCCCAAGTTTTAAGCACGATATTATTGTTATAATAAATTAAATATATACTGTACATAAAGAAGGTAATAAAAAATTCGGTATATTTATAAAATAATAAACTATACCTCAGCAAACATAATTTTATTTGAACTCTACAATTATGAGGACAAAAAATCCGGGAGCAAATGTCGGTTTCTATGGCAACAACATCGTGACAGAAAAAATATATTTTAGCCCATTGTGCCAAGAGCGACGGAACTAATATGAGCTTGTTCTTCCGTTGCTAATAATGATGGAAGCAAAAGTACATTTTAGTCCCGTTGCTAAGAGTATTTTATTCCCATTCCTAACGGAATAATAGGATGCGGGCACTCACGTGACATTATGACGTTTTTGTGACGTGCAAACAGCTGTTCCGGGAAAGATCACTGCGCCACCTACAAAAATGAACTATTTTTCGGGACGAGATTTGAAAAGAACCCGGTTCTATTCAAATCTCGTCCCAAAAATTAGTTCATTTTTGTAGGTGGCGCAGTGATCTTTCCCGGAACAGCTGTTTTCACGTCACAAAGTCACGTGAGTGCCCGCATCCTATAGTATATTATAATCCAATGGACTAAAGTACATAATTTAATCCTGATGCATTAAATGCAGTTTAGTCCTGTGGTATGTGGATTATTTTTCTCACTTCCAGCCATACATTTTGAATTAACAATTGATTTTGATGTTGATTTGATATATAATTCACAATGACAGCAATATACAATTTTTTATGTAACTTAGGCAACGTGAACAAAGTGAAATATTTTGAGGTTTATAAGAAATATCCCCGAGGGATTAAGACATTTTTGTCCTTGAAATGGAAGAGTAAAGTAGGTCATTTGTAGGTCAAGTGTGGAATATAATATATACACCTCGTGAGAAAAGTTATTTTTCCCTCAGTGTAGAGGTATTGTAACTGTTGCCTTCGCTTCGTTCGTCAACATTACGTTTTGGGAAAAAAATTACTTCTCTCTCGGGTTGTATAATATGCTATTACTTTATTAAAATAACAATAATAACTTGTTTAAAAATATCAGCGTTAGACTCAATTAAGTGCACGAATCACTTTTACAGTTTTTAACAAGACTAAAAAAAGTCTGAACCCTAATCATTGCTTTTACATAATTTGTCATTTCCCTCAAACGAAACAATTGACATCACAGTGTTCTTCACCAATCTATCCACCATAACTTAACCCTCGCCATCATTTAAACATTTCTACACGTACCCTAGTCACTCACTCCTCATTTCCTAACTCCTGTGAGCTTGGTCCTGAAGCCAGCGTCACAAGGTCTGATACTGATCGTGCAGTGGCGGTGGGTACAGTGCGGCAGAAGGGGGCGGATACCCCCCAGCGCCCGTAGGGGGTTGCGGTACCGCAGTGAGGTACGCAGCTCCTGGTGCAGGTGCTAGAGTTGCTCCTGAAGGAGGTTTGTGTTGACCTGGTACTTGGTGGAGAGGGTGGGACATGTGATGAGGCTCGGACTCGCTGTCGGAGCCACTGGAGTCCATCAGAGGGGGTTTGTCGGGGTTGCCGCTGCCACTGGAATAAAATAAAAGATGAACAAACGAAACTTGAGGTCATAAAGAGTTGTGTTATTTTTGACACTTGGCACGGTTAATTCTGTTCAGATGAAATTGAAGCGAATAAACTGATTGACCGATGTAGGAAGGTGGATTACTTCAAACTAGGTTTTAATCAGTAAATCTAGTACTATGTACAAAGTAAACCAGTTAAATATAATGACAAATAATAAGTGATATTAATTATACAAGATGTTATGTAAGTAAACGTAGCTTAATAAAATGTTAATACGTCTAATTGGAACCCAAATCTCTGCGGTAATTCAATGTTTAATTCTTTTCGTATAGCAGCAGAAGAAGTTTAATGGAAAATAATGAGGGATAATTTCGAATTTATTGAAATCAAAGTTCTTTGTGCAAAAACAACCGCGAAACTGTCACGATTGTTTAAGATCATTGACGCTGCCATGAAAAACATGTTTATCAACACTAATTTTTAGAAAAATATAATTGTCTATAAGTAATTAGATTAACAAGTGAGTAAAATAGATGAATACAAAATTTAAAAAATGAATGGCTGCATAGAGATCACACTGTTTTTTATAGTTTTACAAAATTTTGAACCATGACATAATTGATCAATTTTAAGAAGCTTCAATTCTTATAAAAACATGTAAAACAAATATGATTATCAGATTTTCTATCTGGACTTATTCTGTAACAAAAATTGCTAAATGTAGCAATTGCTAACATGATCTTTTGATAACAACCTTCCTAGCAACCATCGTTGTTTGGAATCTTAGCATTTGCTATACTTAACAATTTTTGTTACAGTATAGTTCCAAATGTGGTCAGTTCTACCAACGGTTAAGCCCCATTCACAACACGAAATTAGTGGTTAGTGTTAGTAGTTATGGTTAGCGTTAGAAGTTTGACATATGTATTCCTCTAGTAGCGGTCACAACAACGAACTTAGCTCAGCGCAGGTCTACGCTAATCGTGGTTAGCGTAGAAGTTTGTAAACTTCAAACTTTTAGTTAGTGGTTAACGGCACAGCCAATCAAAAACGAGGAGTAAAGTGACAGTTGGTTTTCTCAGTTTGAATTTTATGTAACGAAAATGAATCGAAGCTAAAAAAAATAGTTGTTACTTGCAACTTTAATTTTGCAAATGAAAAGAAATAAAAAAACAAATAGAAGATGGTGGGTTCGCCAAATCAACCAAAACCGAACAAAGACTGGGATAATTTGATCCAAGAAATGAGGTCATATGATGAAGACATGTTCTTTAATTACACCAGAATGACCATAGCTCAATTTGGATTATTGTTAGAACTTGTAGGACCAATTTTTAAATAAAATAGTAGAAGAAAACCAGTTCTATCAAATCAAAACTACAGACAAAATATCAGAACTCAAACAAACAAAACTGTAACTATTTGTCAAAATTTTAAGTTGACAACTGTGACATCTATTATAATTTCTTGTAATATCTATAATTTTGAAAAATGTCCACTACATTACAGGCAGAAACATAAATTCGAAATCATTAATTTGGGACATTGTGAACGATGTATTTTAATCTGTAACTACTAACTATAACCACTAACACTAACTACTAATTTCGTGTTGTGAATGAGGCTTTAAGCGTTGTACCCTTACTTAAATAACACCCTGTAATTGAGAAAACTTTGGTCGTAACTCTTTGATTCTAGCAAAGCGTTTTCCAATTAGACTTCTCATCCTTAAATTTTAACATCTTACAGGTACATAGATTCATAAAACAGGTTATTCGTTAATACTATTTTTAGTTCCAATTTCTAATTCCAAAATTAATCAATAATTATGACAGCAAGTGTTAAGATGGTTAAAAAATAACCTAAAACTACGAACATGACAGTAAAGGATAACGGAGAACTTATTTTGTTTTTTTAAATCTATATAGTATCAAACCTTTCAATCCAGAATTTTTATTTATGAAGTTAGTGAATTCCAAATTTAATCGTTTTTATTAATCTGCCTGCTAAATAATAATTGCTTTAATCAGTTGATAAATATTATCTACTATAAAGTATGTGACCTGTTTCAGTAAGAGTAAGTTAGATCTGATGTAACTGACAAATGTAATACGTCTTATATTAATCATGCAGATGACAGAAACAAAATTAGATACGTATGTTTTGTACCACAAATAAGTTAAATCACGGAATTATTTAGTCATTAAAACAAGTTGGTTTTGTGCCGTGCCATAAACAAGTTCATTGTGCGTAGTTGTCAAACCGTTTGACATTCATTTACAATAATATCAAATGAAGAGATGCAAGCCAAATAAATAAAATTAAACTAAATAATGAGATATATGCACCTATTTTGTAAAAAAATTGTTACGTATAGCAATTTCTAAGATCCCAAACAACAATGATTGCTAAGAAAGTTGCTATCAAAAGATCATGATAGCAATTCTTATATTTACAAATTTTTATTACAGAATAGGTCCAATTGAGTTAGTATTATCAACTACATTTAATTCTTAAATGTAGTTTTAAAAAGACAATAGCGAGTCAGTAAAATTAACATTATTATCAAAATTTATATGGTAGTTAACGGTAAATGCGCATTTAAAAAGTTTGATAATTCCGGCCAATAAAAATATATTTCTGAGTGGCTTGAATTCCATTAAAAATTGTAAATCTCCAGTATTCTAATTAGGATTAACTTTCTGTTGTGCAACATTGAAAATAAATAAATAAATATTATTTAAAATAAATTTGTAATAAAGATAAATAAACAATAATATTTAAATATAATTCTTTCATGATTTAAATTGGCCAGCAAGAAATATAGTTTCAAATAACTTGGACATAATAATCAAAGTACTTATGGTGTATATTTCAGTACTATACTCAGTCGTTTAATGACTAGTTACACCAACAAAAATTAAATCTTAAACGCGATTTAATAAATGCAAATCGAATGTTTGACAGCAATGTAAACTATTTCATGTGACATTTATTTATTTATGCTATACAGTACAACAGGAACTTAACTCCAATTACAGTATAAGGTCCGAACTCACCGAACCGCAGTGTAATAGTTCATATATTTATAGTTTGAGTGGGATTCGAACTCGGGATCTTCGGATTCGAATACCGTAATACTAACCACACTATCGAACTGCCTGAGTTTAACAGGTAACATTTGTTGAAAAAACTGGCCATTAACCAAATAATTCATCAAAATAATAATATTTAAATATGGACTTAGAAAATGTATCGAGTTAAATTAGAGTATACTCCTACCATTTCAATAAAATATCGTTCAGATGGAAACTGCGGAAATATGACTATTTCTAGTGCATCAAAGCATGTGGATATTATTATGTTTTTATGCTGGTTAGCTGCGCTTAGGTTCCAGATTGTATTTTAAGCTACGAAGTTTGTAAACCGTGGCTTACTGTTACTCAGCGATATTATTTCAAAGTCTACGTTGATCGGATTTATATTTAGCCTGGCGCATTCAACACTCAAAGAGATTGTAACACGAGATTCAGGATTTTGCCAGCAAAACTATTGCTCTTGGAACGATTTCACATTAATTGATTGTAATCGTACAATTTAACGATTTGGAATTGATACGTATTTTTAGAAGAAAAACAAGAAACAGATGAAGATAATTATGGATATAGACTTTCTGAAGACCTAAAAGAGGCCCTTTTAGAGCCCGATTCTTAAAAATGATTTAGTTAATCCTGAATTTTGAGCTAGTTAATTTTAATTTAGTCCGATTTTAAAAAGTTAATCCAAATGATTTTAGAGTTTCTTTAAACTTTTTTGAAAATAAGGTTTAAGGCTTAATTTGACTAATACAAAATTCAGGATTAACTCAAACTTTTTTAAGAATTGGGCTATAAAAGTTTATTTTCAAAAACATTTATTGGGAGCATATAGTTTCTTCCACACGTAAAAATGTACTTGAGAAGTGCTTATGAAGATGTTTCTTCATTATTCACAATGATCTAATTAAAATTTACATAAAAACTTTGACAGCCCAATTCTGAAAAGAGTTTTATGTAATCCAGAATATTGGATTTTTGAAAGATAAAAAGTATACAGTTTCAAATGTTTAAAATAATAGTATATTATACACCAAGGGACAGAAGTGCATGTTTTTTATCCAAGGTGTCGAACTGAAGCACGAGAAGTAGCCGAAAGCTACAATTAATCGAAAGAAAAAGAACTTTTCTCACAAGGTGTATATACTATTTTTAACGACTCCAGTTTTTAAAACGTAAGCTTCTTCTTATAAACAATATTAAAATTTAAATTAATAAATTATTATTATGATCTTTAGTAACGGGACTAAAATACACCCTTTTCCCGTCATTATTGGCAATGTGAGAAAATGCACATTTTAGTCCCGTCGCTCTTAGCAACAGCACAGCAGGCTAAAATATATTATTTCTGTCAGAATTTTGCTGCCATAGAAACAAACTTTTATTCCCGGTCGTGGAAACTGCGTATTATTAATAAATAATTAAATAATTTTTTAATTTCGGTCGCGCTGCATTTGTTTATTTTGCCTATAGACTTTAAAATAGGCCTGATCAAATGTTTTTAATTGTACCTCCTACTAAATTTTCAATTGCATCTTTGTTCAAAGCGAAAAATATCCATTTGATGCCAAAGGTTCAATAGGTATAATTTGAAAATATTACTTATATTAAGAAAGTAAATAATTGTGAAAATTTGAGGTCTCAACTAGGTCAGGTTGCTTTACTAAGTTTTATGGCAGATCTGGCACTGTTTTCAGTTCTAGAAAACATTTTCAGTGTTATAAACAACAACTGGGGTACATCGCAGTACGTACAGAGAATTAGAATGACGTTTCTCGTTATCTCGTTATTCGTAACAAAAAATTGTATGGTAGGAAACCGTGGGAGGGATGCGGGAGGCAGGCGGCGGGTGGTCTGGGGGTCGTGTAACCTGATCCTGCCGCCGCCGCCTCCACCGCCGCCTCCGCCGCAACGGTGTCGAGTTTCACCGCGGGATTCTATTTCGGTGCGGTTCGCCGTACCTGTCTTTATGTTCCGCAGCTCGGTCTCGCTGCCGCCGGTTCTTAAACCAGTTGGAGACCTGCGTGGTGGTCAACCCCGTCGCCTCCGCCAGCTCGCGCTTCTCCCGAGGACTCGGATAAGGGTTGTGCGCGTACCAGTCCCTCAACACCGATCTGGACTTCTCCTTAAAGCAATAACTTGTCTCTTCTCCGTCCCATATTGTCCGTGGGAGAGGAAATTTACGACGCACGCGATACTTTCCAACTGCACCTAGAGGTCGTCCTCGTAGGCGTTCCGCTTCTACGTAGTGTGCTTTTAACCATAACGCTTGAAGCTTTGCGTGGTTATGTGCGCTAAAAGCTGTTCCTTCGAGAATGCGATAAAGTTCTTTGAAGTTACCACGGTGGAAAGCTACTATAGCTTTTGCTTTTAAGACTGATTCATTGTTGTGAAGCTTGTCGCAAGCGGGAAGTGACCACAGAAAACGTCCAAGACGCTCCACGTTTCCAGCTTGCTGGAGAACTTCACACACGCAGGCAACTTGTTCTTGGGTGAATCCGAAGCTAGGTAGAGGAGAGTTTCGTGCAGCAGAGCCACCGCCCGGGCTGTACGGGGGCGTGGCGCCCGAACCGCCACCGTACGCCGCTGACGCCGTCCCCAACATCACTTCACATCACACACTACACGACACAAACAACTATCACACACTTGATGGTAAATCCTTCGACGTGCTAGTCGTTCTCTTCGCTGTCTGACTGTTTGGCAAGATCGCTGTGGATTCTATTTTAGGTGATTCCCCTTTCATGCAACGCGCGCCGCGATAGGCAGCAAAGGATATGAAGGCGGGGCTTGATCCACCAGCGAGCTGATTGGTAGATGGGGCTACACACGTTTAAAGGACGGGAAGGAAGTAACGATCCTGCAATTTGTGAGCTATTGTTGCTGTTTGTCACCGTCGCATCTTCCTAACTAGAACATTGTTACTGAATAACAAACTGTTATTGACTTCCGGGGGGAGATATTTATTACTGGCAGCGTCAGCAGTGTCAGCACTAACGTCACACTACTCCAGTTATCACTATGAATGAAGTTGCTGCCCACACTTTATTTATAAAACACTGGACTTGGACAGTCAGCGAAACAACGAATAATCTTGGATGATGTTGTTATTTGACACCGGAAGAAGAAGCCGAGTTTTCGCTTCGTCGAGTAGCGTTCACCGAGCAAGGGATGATTTCTTTCTGCTGTACCTGGTGCAGTTGTCCTCTTGATCGCTGGGCGAGATACGAACTCTCGTACAATACTGAGGCGAAGTGAGCAGCAGCCCGTTGGATCCCATAAGCCATGCGGTCTATTTATAGGCATTGTCAATGTGCAGCACTGTTCATTTTAATGTGTTTGTTTTTCTGCTCCGAGAGCAACAGAGATGGCGCGCATGTTGGCTGTGGGTGAAACAGAGACAACAAGACCCTCTTAAAAGTATCAGGTTTCCTATACGCAGACAGCTGTTTTTAGGCGAGATGGAAACGTGTTTTGAGCCGAGGAATTTAGTTTTGTGCGCTAGGCATGGCACTAGCATGCTATGAAGATGGAATGTTGTGTGAGGATTAATTTTTTTAAATGCACAGGTGGATTAAGCATCCTGAACTAATACCTCTAATTATAAATCGATTTCATTTTGACATGTTAAATATGTAAACCAACTATATAGAGTTCTATTTATACTGTTATTTGTACAATTCATTCATAGAGTATTTTCGAGTGCGCTGCTAAGCCAATTCTTATTTCAGTTCTAAATCATTGCTCTGTTATGAAACGTTAGACAAAAATAATACTGTGTTAGCTTACTTGTAATCTTCAACATTTGGCATAATTTATTTTCGGCAGTTTACCTTTTCTAAATTGTTTTGAAGAAATATAAATAAATAAACAAACATGTCATCACACCATTTACCCATTACTGACAAGAGAAATAAGTTTTTCAGTCCCATTGTTTCTCTGAATACTGAAAATATTCAAGTGACTGTTTAGAGCAGAATGTTTTAAACTTTTTTGTCTATAATATACTTTTTCGACGACCTGATAAAAAAGTATACTTTTTTGAATAACTTTAAAAAACAAAATAGTTATTTTTGTATTAAGTGCGCGAAATGATGTGAGAATCTCACTTTTAGTCGAAATAAAAAAGTCATTTGAACGCGCCAAAAAATATGAATTTCGCCCGCGAAATACTTAGAAACAACATTTTTTCTACAACGGTAAAAAAATAATAATACAATAATTATTGATTTATGTAAGTAAATTGAAGGAATAGTATATTACATAATAAGTCAGCTAAGTGATATTTTACTTGACGAAGAGGTTGTTTGAAATACGAGGCCGCAGGCCGAGTATTTTAATCCGCTGAGTTAAGTAAAAACTCTTTCCTGACGTGTTATGTATACTATTTTTTCTGACACTGTATAATGTAATCAATATTTAATCATAAATAATTCAAAATGTTTAATTTTTTTGATATGAATTGTACTGACAGCAGACTACGTATCCAAGGTTGCAACAAAAATAACAGTCAGGTAAAATCTTTACCAAACTGTTTTGTGCTTTACCAGACTGTTTTGCACTTTACCAGACTGTTTTGCATTTTACCAGACTGTTATTTTAGGATACGTACTTTACTTGATTGTTTTAGTAAAAACCTACTTTTCATACAAAAATTGATCAGGAAAGTAGGCACTTACTGCCTGTTTCAGAAAAAAATAATATGCCTTTGATGTGTTGTAACCGAGAGAATATGAAAATGTTTGATAAATAAATAAAAAATATTTTCAACGAATTTGAAATTTGACATATTAATGACAAATACACAAACTTCACGTATCCATAACGACGTAAAAATATCGTGTTTTTTGACAGTTGTAAAAAATAGTTCATTATGCAACCAGTATTAAAAGTATCACTTTATTGCCCCAGAGAAAAGCCTACGGCTACAAACCCATGAGTGTAATAAAGACACTTTCAACACGATTTAAACAAAACATCTTTATTGTACATAACAAAATTATAAACAATTTTCATAATTTCAAAAAGCTACCCCTGTGGCTCCTCCACCACTAACATATTTGGGGGCCGTGTTTTGACGACTGGTAACCGCATTTCACGCGTAAAATATATCACATACCGAGATCTGCTTCGGCAGAATGCCACACCCAGTAATGGGTAGAAGGCGTGATGATATATTTATATTTATTTATAAAATTATAATTTCTGATAATTTTTTTTGTCATTTTGACTCTATCATAATTTAAAAAATAAAAACAAAACAAATAAAAGAGTGAGGTACAAGTTAATCCTTCCATCTGTTATTCATTTTATTCAGCTTATTTTCGACATAAAAAATGCAATAAAACAAGTCTACATAAACATATATTTATTATTTTATCAACAAAGTAGTAACATGAGTCACATAACGGTGCAAAAAATAAGAACATGTCACATTTATCAACAGTTTACAGTTAGTTCAGCATCATGAATCTGACAAACAATTAACAATGAAGAATCGCATCATCATCTCAGACTCTCTCAGCGGAAATGAATCGAAACAGGAAGTAGTTCTTGAAATGGCGGCCACCCGCTGTCCAAGAACGACTGTCCACGTCTGCAGAACAAATGGCGGTCAAGCGACAATCGGTTGTTTTGTTTTGCCGAAGCCGAAGCCAACTTGTAGATTTTGCTGTGGTTGTGCTTTGTTCCCCGGCGGGGGGTGCAACGAATTATGGGTTTTTTTGTTTTTGCGGGGTTGGAAATGTTTAGGAGGGATGGTATTAGAGGCTGTTAGTTTTGTAGTTTACTATAAGTAATTATTAAAGAGGATTATGACAATATGGTTATGGTTTTTTTGTTGTTGAGTGATGATAAGTTTTTGTTTTGATGGTATTAGCAATCTGGCAAGTGTCAAAAGTAGATTTTATGGGCTCTCTGGGAATTAAGACATGCACTACAACATTACAAAACGTACTAAGACAAAGCTAAAAAACTATTAATTATGTTTGTTTAATTTTTTATATCTAAATAAATTTTAAGATTGAATTTCAACGAATGATACATTGTTAGTGCATATTCAAATCAGAAGGAGAATATTTTGGGCTATTTTCAGACTGTTTGTTCTAAAATTCTTTCTCGTACGAATATTGTAACGAAATTTTACATAAATATGTATTTTGACCCGCTGAATCCAATGGTAAAACCCATAAGTGCACATGTGTTCTAGTTTTTGAGATATTGTTAAAAAACAGCTCGATGAGAAAATTTTGGTGAAAACTTTTTGAAAAATGATGAAAATTTGTTTACATGTCAATTGAAACACGAGAAATTCAGTGGCGTTCAGCGCATCTTTATATCTCGTTTAGTATTTGAGATATAGCCTCAGGAAAGTCAAAAATATGACGAGGTAATTTTTTTTGGAAAATTAAACTTTTCCGGCGGTTATATCTTAAAAACTAAACAAGATATGAAAATGCGCTCAACGGCATTGAATTCCCCATCTTCGAATTGACGTATAAGCAAATTTTTAACGATTTTTATTTTTTGAAATTTTTTTAAGGGGTACCCCTTAGATTTTAGGCCAATTTCAGACTGTTTGTTCTAAAATTCTTCCCCGTACGAATATTGTAACGAAAATTTACATACATATGTATTTTGACCCGCTGAATCCAACGGTAAAATCTATAAGTGCATATGTGTTCTAGTTTTTGAGATATTGTTAAAAAACTGCTCGATGAGAAAATTTTGGTGCTAACTTTTTGAAAAATAAAAAATGCTGCAAATTTGCTTACAAATCAATTGAAACACAAAAAATTCAATGCCGTTGAGCGCATCTTTATATCTTGTTTAGTTTTTGAGATATAGCCTCGGGAAAGGCGAAAATATCATGAGATATTTTTTTGTGAAAATTGACCTTTTCCGGAGACCGTATTTTAAAAACTAAACGAGATATGAAGATGCAATCAATGACATTAAATTTCCCGTGTCCGAATGTAAATATCCGAATATTCGAATATCCGAATAAAATCAACATCCCTAATTCAAGTGGTAGAGCTTTTTAATATATATTTATTAAAACAAATTCATGACCGTACATCATATTTAATATAATATAAAATCATACCATGAATGATATCTTTATTGCTGAAATATGAAAGTTAAAGTTGAATAATTCAAATCGCTCATTTGTATTTCGCACTGCCATATTGCAATTACGTAGTTGCATTAAGCCAATCACAGAACTTTGTCTGAAACATTTGTCGGTGCTCAATTTTACTGAGAGGAAGACGAAGAAGAAATAAGCATTCAGCATTCTACGATTCTACCAATGACGTATAATACTAAACGAATTATGCTGTATTCAAGTCAATGCAAACGCCGTTGTTATTCGTCTAGTTATGTTTTGTCTGAGGATTCTACTGACAACAAGTTACGTGTTATTTATCTCTGTCTTATCTGTCTCTCTTTAAGCTAAGATGCAACTACGTCATATGCGTTTGTTTCGAAATTTTAAATATTTTTATCATGCTTAATACAAGTTTAAAAAAAAAATAAATTTTGGGTATAATAATTTTGTTACGTAGAGTAAAATATAAAAAATTCAAAAAAGTCTTGAAAGGCCCATTATCACTAACACACATTTTATAGTACCCAATTTACGAATGTAAAATAAATGAAATCATTTTGTCGTAAAAATCACGCCTTCTACCCATTATTGGGTGTGGCATTCTGCCGGAGCAGATCTCGGTAAATGATATATTTGCGCGTGAAGTGCGGTTACCAGTCGTCAAATCACGGCCCCCAAAGATGTTAGTGGTGGAGGAGCCACAGGAGTAGCTTTTTTAAATTATGAAAATAGTTTGTCGCCTGTGGGAATCGAATCTAGAGTACCAGGGTCCTCAGGATCCACAGGCCGACTTTATACCACTGAGCTTAGCCACCCCATGAATGAAACTGTATTAATCAAATGAATCTTGTATTACAAACAAACATAAAAAGTTTTCGTAAAGAATTTGATGTGCATGTCGGCACACCATTCACACTCTCAAGACATAAAAACACCTATAACTTGTAACACAAACACTATAACCTCCTGTCGATTGTTTCCTCCGCCGCCCTTCCCGCGGTTGCGACGGAGCGGCCGAGCCCTGACAATATATCACACCTTGTTGTCCGCACTTCCATTCAGTCAAATTGCCATAAAACTATTAAACAGGCGAACAGCCCCTTCATTACACGCACAAAGCCCCACGATAAATCATAGCACGTCATGGCCAAACCGTCTCGCTTTTTTATTTTCGACGTTTGTTTTTTTCTCCGCTGTCAGTTGGGGGTGTCGTATATTTAAACACTTTTGGCTCGTATCGCTGCTTGTATCTCGAAATGATTAACACCTGGAAATTAAATTTTAGCTCTTGGGTGGCAAAAGAGAAATATGAGACTTGTTATACTTTATACAGAGATATTTTATTGGTTTCAAATTATACCTGTGTGCAAGGAGAGGTAGTTTATGTGGAATTAAAGCTGGGAGAGGTGATTTAGTTTTTATCGGTGTGGATAATTGCAGTGGACACCATTTTGCCGGAAGTTCTAGACTTTTAGATTATGTTTCAGATTTGTTACTGTTCGTGAACATTTTATATTTTGTTTATTAAAGTTTCATGAAATTACTAACGTTCATTTCTAACATTTCTGGTTGGTTCGGTGTTTGACATCTGTTACTTTATATTAATGGGATGGCTAGCTCAGTGGTATGAAGTCGGCCTGTGGATCCTGAGGTCCCTGGATCGATTCCCACAGGCGACAAATTTTCATAATTTGAAAAAGCTATCCCTGTGGCTCCTCCACCACTAACATGTTTGGGGGCCGTGATTTCACGACTGGTAACCGCGCAAAATATATCACTTACCGAGATCTGCTTTAGCAGAGTGCCACACCCAGCAATGGGTAGAAGGCGTGATGATATATTTATTTATTTATTTTATTTTTTACTTTGTATTAATTTAAAAAAAAAGATTGTTAAAAATGGCTATTTTAGAAACAACATCATAAACGATTTCTTGTCGCATTGAGTGTTGCTAAAAGATACTTTCCACACTCATTTAGAATGTAGACTTTTAAAAACAACCGTAGAAAAAGTTATTTTTTTTCCCAGGAATGGAAAATAAAGCCATATCCATGGTAACTGCAGATGATTTGTTCTTAATAACATCCTGGTGACATCTGTCAAAAGAATACTAGTTATCTTATCTAAATTTATAATTTACATCTGAAAATTGTACTTTCTGATTATATGTATATATAATGGAGTGGCTAGCTCAGCGGTATGAAGTCGGCCTGTGGATCCTGAGAACCTTGGTTCGATTCCCACGGGCGACAATTTTCATAATTTCAAAAACTACCCCTATGGCTCCTCCACCACTAACATCTTTGGGGGATTTGACGACTGGTAACCGCACTTCATGCGCAAAATATATCACTTACCGAGATCTGCTTCGGCAGAGTGCCACACCCAGTAATGGGTAGAAGGTGTGATGATATATTTATTTTATTTATGTATACCTCGTGAAGAAAGTGTCATTCTTCGCTTGACGTAAAAATAACCGAAATAACGATTTTCACATCTTTGATTTGACGACTGGTAACCGCACTTCATGCGCAAAATATATCACTTACCGAGATCTGCTTCGGCAGAGTGCCACACTCAGTAATGGGTAGAAGGTGTGTTGATATATTTATTTTATTTATGTATACCTCGTGAAGAAAGTGTCATTCTTCGCTTGACGTAAAAATAACCGAAATAACGATTTTCACATCTTTGATTTGACGGCTGATAAAATCGTACTTCACGCGCAAAATATATCATTTACTGTGTGACACATCCAGTACTGGGTAAAAGGCGTGATGATATATTTATTTATTTTATGTGAACATCATTTCACAATTTTTTAGGTCAACTTTTAATTAATTTTATTTTCTTGCAGGCAAACGTTGCCTTATTATTTTAGAAAAACAAATTGTCTGAAAATTAATTATCTTACTTTTTTATTTAAAATAAAACATTTACTACTATACTATATGTCAAATTCTACTAATAATATCGTGTTTGCTAGGTAACATTGGAAAAGAGCAAAAGGTTGTCAAATTTTGTTTCTTAAACTGGCATTTAGAGATGTGAAATCATATCTTTTATTGCTTTAAAATCAGTAATAAACAAAAAAGTCATGTGTAAAATATATATTATATCGCTTCTTAATATTAGATATATTTTAGAGATTTTCTTAAATTTGTTTATTCAATAAAATACGAATAAAAAACAAACTCCATTCAATTGAAGCTCCTGAGGATATCTATAAATTTCCTTTTTATGTCATAAAAATGTGATACTTTTTGCTTCTTGGTTTTTTTTTACGAATAAAAATCAAAGTCTCTTTCATGTGAATACGTTCTAATTTGAGTCAAACAGATACCGATAATAATAAAACTGATTTACCCTCTTTTCAAAAAGATAAATGAACATCTCAAGCAGGACACATTTTTTGTTAAACAACTTAATTTCATCATCCTCTTCTCCGTTTCCCGGGAAACATAATATCCTGTTCTCTGCCTTTTATATTCTATTATTTATTATTGAAACGTCACCCAACACAATCACCATGGAAACCGTAAAAATAGCCTTAATTTCTTAACAATTTAAAACTGATTATCCTCACCGTAGGAAGGCTAAGTACATCATCTCAGGTATAGCGGTTACATAGAAGAACCATGAACCATTGATGGTTTTGATGCCTTTTTGTTTCCCTTAACAATGCAGGGCAATGAGCAGGGGGCCTGCAGAGAACCCCTGTGAAACGCCTGTTTCAATTACATCGATATGTTCGTTGTTGCAAAACGGTGAAGCCATTTGAGAGAAGGTGGGCCCTTGGGAAAGATGGTTTAGTCGTTTGGCACTTGTTATGCACCCTTGTTATGATTATAGTTATGATTGATTTAATTAATTACAAGGTATAGTAGAAATTATACTAGTGGAATAATTTTTTGGGCGGAAGGAGATTGAATTAAATGTTGTAGGTTTTCTTATCATTATTGATTAGAATAATATAAGAGGTAGATAAATTAAAACGATGAAAACTGTCATTTATTGCTGGTATAAAATTATAGATAAATAAATAAAGGAGTGTGACATTCTGTCAAAGCAGATTCCGGTAAGAGATATATTTATGCGCGTGAATTGAGATTACTAGCCGTGGAAACACGGCCCCCAAAGATGTTAGAGGGGAAGCCACAGGGGTAATTTTAATGTTATGAAAATTGTTTTTCGGATGTGGGAAACGAATCCGGAGTCTCAAATTTACAGGATGACTCGATACCATTGAGCCACCTACCCCACAAAAATAAATAAAATTTTATAATTACAGATCTGTCATAAAAACTAAAAAGCCAAAATGCAGTATCACTGGTCAATTTAAAAAAATGTAATTTTAGGTTGGTGAAATTTTGTGAATTTCAATCTCTCTAAAAATTACTAAATAAACCAGTGCTTCGAAACTGTTATTTGAAAAATATTTTCTAGCTTCAAACCTCAAGCATGGTGTAACCTACTATTATCAGGAAATAAATAATAATTATTTCTAATCTAACCAAGCCTTATCTTAGTGTTTGCTATT
Source organism: Pterostichus madidus (assembly GCA_911728475.2). Taxonomy (NCBI): domain Eukaryota; kingdom Metazoa; phylum Arthropoda; class Insecta; order Coleoptera; family Carabidae; genus Pterostichus; species Pterostichus madidus. The sequence goes on along the minus strand of OU452313.1, from coordinate 2,120,668 downwards.
TTGATACATTTATGACATTTATACTTCTTTGCGATGAGCTTCCAATCTCTAAAAAAGATTTAGGATCAGTGATAAGTAAATTATCATTATAGTAATGGTAGAAATTTTAAAAATTTGTTAGTGTTACTGCACTTTAGCCTTAAAAAATATCTGAATGACAGTTATTAATATTTGCGTAAGTTACACTTTGATAAGGAATTATTTACTGAGCTGTCAAAATAAGATTTTGTTTAATTTATATTTATTTTTTTTTAAATTAATTTAGTTTCATAGCTATTTAATTTTTGATAAAAATATAACATTTAATTTTTCAAATATCTACACAAGTGCTATTTAAATTCGTAAAATTAATTTCAAACAATTTTTTATTCTCGTACTTATATTCTAAAATATAAAGTACTGGGTGATCAAAAGGAATCGTTAAAGTTGGCAATACAATTGCTGAGATTTTTTTATTCCACAGTTGGCAGAACGTCAGATAAAGGCGGAAATGCTATTTGACATTTCTAAAAAATACAAATAGGTTATGTCAGGAATCTGACAGCTAATAGAATTTTAACTTTTTAAGTAATCGAAATACTTTAGAAATAAATATTATAATAAATGTACTCAAATTTAAATTTTAAATGTCACTGTAAACAACAGGAAATGCATTTATGTATCAGGCTTACCAATTTCAAGTAGTTTTTTTTTATTACCAACTCTAACAATTCCTTTTGATCACTCTGTAAAACCAATTTCCACATTTCTGTGCACATCGTGTATATAATTCAATACATGCTTTTCTTTACTCATCATTGGTTACATCTGACATATTTTGTAGAGATTTAGATGAAATTCCACTTTAGTTCACATATTTTCCGCGCTCCACCTTCTGTTAGTTGCGTTATATGCAAGGTATATAATTTGTGCAATTTGTGATACGATGTGATAGGTTTTCTTATCTGACAGATAGGTGAGTTATCTGCCATTTTATCGCTGCATTCAGTAACAAATCCTTAAATACAATCGTTATTTCGTAGATTATTGCCGTAAAAACTAAAGTTTCTGAATTCTAACCTCACAGACTTCAACTTATATTCCACTATTAGCTGTAGGCTCCTGTAATTAGGATTCTTTTTTTCATCTTAGTTGATTACATTTGTAAACAAAGGTTTTTGTTCTTTTGTTTTAGATTTACGGAAGCAGAATGAAAGGCGCAACGGATGACAGCACTTTGAACTACTAATGTAAGTTTATAAAATTATTTTTCTGTAATTTAGGTAAGCTTGTAATCTTGTGCAGACTTTAATGATAATACTTGACTCTTGAAATGTGAAAAAGTGATAAAGCTAATGGATGTCTCGGTATATGATTATTTTCGTCTAAATTTGTTGATATTGAAGAGCGGGGCACTGCGATCCGATCAGGAAGGTCTGTTGGCGTGTTCATTGGCAATTCCGTCCCGGCCGATTAATGGAAACACGAAATTACACACATACATCGCCGAGATAAAAACGCTTTCAGCATAATACGAACAAGAATATGATTAAAGATGCCTATCTGAGTTGGAAAGTTTAATAAGACGGGCACAATGACAAACTACCGGTCATCATGCCATACGCGATCGCAGAACGAAGCAGCACAGGGCAGAATTGGGGAATAAACAATCCAAGCGTGCGAGAGAACCAATTAGCGGGGTGTCACAATCCACAATAGTTCCTCGAAACAGCCGTAGATGGTGCGCGCGCAGACAAATTGTAATAGCTGGGCTGTCTGCGTGTGGCCCGATAAATTACGCCAGCTAGGTGGGAAAACGTCCGTATTATTGAATAAATAAATAATTAAATAAATAAGCAGGCTTGTTAGTCAGTGTGTGGCAAGGCGTGTTGAGCCAGGTGATAAATATGCCACGGCAGGTTCTACCTCCTGAGGAGAGACACCACGGTGCTTCTTGCTCTTGCGATGCTAGCGACCTAACTACGGTACCAATGCGAACTTCTTTCACACCGTGCTGTCATTACTCATCCTTTTGTTACGTTGTTTATAATTGCTTCTGAAACGAACATACCAACTTGCCAAGTTCATTGTCGTTTTGCAATCTTCATCCGGGTCAATTCTAATTTTACTAATTTGTCAAATCAGGGCTGCAATATGCATTAGACAGTACATTTGCCGTCTAGTCGTGTAGAAAGTTCTATTTTCCGCATATGTGCAGAAAGTGAATTTGCATGTACGACAAATAATGAAACCATCTTTTTTCTTTTGCTTTTATTGTTTGTTATACAAATAACTGTTTAAATTCTTTTTCAAATATTTCTATTTTGTCATTACTCATCCTTTTGTTACATTGTTTATAATTGCTTCTGAAACGAACATACTATACCAACTTGCCAAGTTCATTGTCGTTTTGCAATCTTCATCCGGGTTAATTCTAATTTTACTAATTTGTCAAATCAGTACTGTAATATACATTAGTCAGTATATTTGCCGTCTAGTCGTGTAGAAAGTTCTATTTTCCGCACACGTGCAGAAAGTGAATTTGCATGTACAACAAATAATGAAACCATCTTTTTTTATTGCTTTCATTGCTTGTTTTACAAATAACTATTTACATTTTTTTTTCAAATTTTTTGTAGAATTAAAACTAATGTTTGCTCCACGAGCAGCAGAAAGTATCTTTGCTGCTCTTGCAACTACTTTCTGCTCTATGTACACAAATAATTATTTTCAGACGACCACTTATAAAAGTAACCATAACAACATCATAAACTACTATGGAAAGTTGAAAATAACATACATTGATATGTTAGTATTACGCACACTTCTAACATATCAGGTGAAGTTCCAATGATTGACTACAGATGGCGTTACGATGAAAGAAAATAATAAAATAAATGAAAAGAATTTGTATTATTATTTGAATTGAAATTTTGGCAGATTTTTTAACACATTTGCACAGATAAATCTTTTTTAAATTAATAATTACTTATTTACTAATATTTTAGCATTATTTAATATTTTGACATTACGGTTAGTACAATTGATATTACAATACCTAACCTCAAACGTCAACGCTTACCTACAAAAACGCATCAGCTGTCAAAGTATAACAACATTATTCTTATACACTTTTTTTTAGAAATATTTTATGGTCGTCTGAAAAATATTGTACATAACTCGCTCGAAAGTGTGATAACTGTGCTCGTGTACTGAAATCACTCTGCGCTGCGCGCCTCTTTTTTTAATTTGTACACCCGCACGTTAACTTACACTTTCGATGCTTGTTATGTAATATACTATTCCTTCAATTGTTTCTCGAATTATTTTGAAAAAAAAATTTCTTTTATAAGCTGTAGCGAATTATATTCTGAATTTTACTTATTTGATTACTGTGATGCATTGACTATATTATAATAGGATGTCTGTGAGGTAAATCTGTCCAGGTTCAGAGTTCGTTATAAATTCAAGTTATATTTTGTGAATAAATCGTGTCGGGTTACACTAAACATAAACACTTTCAGGTAGAGAAATTTGATGCGCTGTGTTTACTTTTCGCTATAACATGATTCTCCCGCCCAATATGATTTACTGCCGATCAGAAAATCATTTTTATATCATGCAAAATATGCCATAAAAATTGTGCAATAGACCATTAATATGGAAAATAAGTTTTTCATTACCATTACTTCCCGGATTACTAAGGATACATAAGATTTTAAAAATGTGATGAAATTTAGAAATTTCCGTTTAGTTTTCGGGTTCTCCATTTTCGTTTATTAGCGCTACTATCATAACATTGTTATTTATTTTCGAGCAAGATCGAAATTATAACTGTCAAAATTATTCCGAAAATGGCAATAATCGAACACTATGAATATAGTAAAACATAACATAACCTTAAATAGTATACTATTTTTTTCTGAAACCGTTTAATTTAATCAATAATAAATCATAAATAATTAAGGTTACAACAAAGAAATCAGTCAGGTAAAATGCAAAACAGTCAGATAAAGTCTTTACCAAGACTGTTTTGTACTTTACCAGACTGTTATTTTAGTTGTAACCTTGGATACGTACTTTACTTGATTGTTTGATTGGTACAAATCTAGTTTTCATACTAAAATTGGTCGGGAAAGTAGGCATTTTTTTACCGGTTTCAGAAAAAATCTCTTACCTTATGTTATACAGGATGCTCAAAAGGAATTGTTACAGTTGGCAATACAATTCCAGAGATCTTTTTATTCCACAGTTGGCACAACGTCAGATAAAGGCGGAAATGCTATTTGACATTTTAAATAAATACAAATAGGTTATGTCAGGAGTCTGACAGCTAATAGAATTTTGACTTTTTATGTAATAGAAGTACTTTAGAAATAAATGTAATAATAAATGTACTCAAATTTAAAGTTTAAATGTCACTGTCAACAACAGGAAATGAATTTATGTATCAGGCATACCAATTTCAAGTAGTTTTTTTTTATTGCCAACTGTAACAATTCCTTTTGATCACTCTATGTTATTCTATGCTATACTACGCTTAAAAATTAATTTGTAACAATTTTTTATTCTTGTACTTTTGCTCTAAATTATACAGAAGATCCAATTTTCCTACATTTTAAAAATCCTGTATTAAATTATTATGTAGCGAGCTTCTGTGAACACCTTGTATATAATCTCTATGGAGACAAATTTCGAAACGGTTAATTTCAAAATTTTGCTATATATAATTTAAGAACTTAACGATGAGGAACGTATATAGTTTGTCAAACATTGCGTGAAATACTAAAACTCTGCTTGTCAAAAATATTTTAATAGTCACATTTGGCACAACGTTCAAACAACACAACTGTGTCTTACAACGCGTTCAACAGAATGTTACAACACAGTATGAGGTCGTGTCGAACAATTCAAACATGTGTCGTCTCTTCTTTATACACATACAAACGCATGCCTGGAAAATTCAAATTTATTACTTGAATGTTCTTATGAATAATTTGGGCTGCGATGGACTTCGTCGTAATTTTGTTTTAATAGGATTTGTGTCTTCTCTCATCACTTCGACCATCGTATGTTTCTACTTTATGACACCTTAATATTTAAATCAAAAAGGGGCCAAATTAAAATTGACGCGCTGCTTGATTGAAAAGAGATTATTTTAAATATAGGTTCATTCGCTTATTGTACAAAAAAGCAATTAAGACTCTATGTAGAAAGTAAAATTTTCTTCTTTCAGTCAGACTACGAGAAATCGAGTACTGTTGAACGCATCTTTATATCTTTTTTAGTTTTTGAGTTACAGCCATTTTTGACTTTTTTAAAAATCTCAATTTTGTAGGTCCATATCTCGAAAACTAAAAGAGATATTGAAATGCGGTTTGAACGAGTGTATTTCTCGTGCTTTAATTAACTTGATAGGGAATTTTGAAAATTTTGAAAAATTTTCGATTTTTTTCAAAATTTTCTTGGGTCGATATTTCAAAAAGTAGACGAGATAATTAAAATCTGTGAACATTAGTGAATTCCTCACGTGAAAATACGTGGGTATTTAAATTTTCACAAAAAAATTCGTACGGATAGAGTTTTTATTACAGAAAAACGAAAAATGACCAAAAATCGTAAAAATCTTAAGGGGTACCCCTTCAATAATTATTAATTTTTAGCCGATTTTCGTTTTTTGTAATAAAATGTTTATTCGTGCGATTTTTTTTGCGAAAATTTGCATATATATGTATTTTTACGCGAGGAATTTACTGGTGTTCACAGATTTTAATTATCTCTTCTATTTTTTAAAATATCGACACCGGAAATTTTTTTTTAAATCGAAAATATTTTGAAAATTTTCAAAATTCCCTAACAAGTTAATTAAGTGACAAGAAATACACTCATTCAATCCGCATTTCGATATCTCTTTTAGTTTTCGAGATATGGCCTGTCAAAGTTTTGATTTTAAAAACATGAGATATGAAGATGCGCTTAACGGAATTCGATTTCACGTAATCCGAATTATATAGAACCATATTTTAATTTTTTTCTGTTTTTAAACTGGTTTAACAACAAAAATTCACATTTTCATTAACAGACATTTTTACGATCACGACTTATTTATTATTGTACCCAATTTCTGCCCATTTTTAAATTCTTGTGTTTACGTTTCGCATTTTTGTACATCCTGTACAATAAATTGAATCACTCCAATGACGTAATAGTCAAACAATTTGACATGGCGTATAATAATTATTTTCTATTATTTTATCTATATACGAGTACAAAATAAGAAAAAAAAATATGATGACTATATGATTCCTGTAACTTGTTATACTTTTGCACTTAGTTACATATTTGCTGTACAGAATAATAAAATTTTCCACGAAGTTTCCTGGGGTGTGGGGGCGGTCGTCGGCGTCAGTGGCGCCGGGAGCGGAGTGGCAGAGGGTGACGCGGGGGCAGCATATCACATTACGCGACCGCGCGCCGCGTCGTCTCATTACACGCGCGTAATTAACTTTGTTATCCGGGGGCGGCGGTAGCGGCGGTGGCGGCGTTGCACGTGCGCAGGTAACGAGCGGCGGCGGACACGTGGCGTCGCGATGCTACTCACGTGCATTACAAACATCCCCCAAACGTGGGAAACTTGCATCCAGGTGAAATTACATCAGCATATGTCGGATATTGTTGCAATGTGACGGAGAAATATTGTTCATTTTTTAAAATGGGGTTAGTTGGTTAGTTGGACATAATGTCCGACTTTAAATCTAAACAAAATAGCAGAGATTATTTTTGTTAATGTTCTGAAATTGTTATTTAAATTTTTTTTTTATCTTGAACAACTCATATTTACCGATAAATATTTTAAAATGATTACTTTTTGTATATTGATCATACATCTTTTTTAAACGTCATCATCATCACGCCTTTTACCCATTACTGGGTGTGGCACTCTGCCAAAGCAAATCTCGGTAAGTGATATATTTATGCGCGTGAAGTGCGGTTACCGGCTGTAAAATCAGGCCTCCCCCAAGATGTTAGTGGTGAGGGAGCCACAGGGGTAATTTTAAAAATAAATAAATAAATATATCATCACGTCTTCTACCCATTACTGGGTGTGGCACTCTGCCGAAGCAGATCTCGGTAAGTGATATATTTTGCGCGTGAAGTGCGGTTACCACGGCCCCCAAATATATTATTGGTGTAGGAGCCACAGGGGTAGCTTTTGAAATTATGAAAATTGTTTGTCGCCTGTGGGAATCGAACCAGTGTTCGCAGGATGCACGAGCCGACTTCATACCACTGAGCTAGCCACCCCATATAATTTTAAATTGGTGAAAATGTTTTCTCGGCTATGGAGATCGAACCAGGGTTCTCAAGATCCACAGGCCGACTTGCTATAAATTTTATATATAGAAAGTAACACATTTTTCAACTATTTAAAAAAAGAAACACGATAAAAAGTAAATCCTAATTTATTTAGTATTTAAGTAAATATTTAACAATTGATGAAATTAAATTAATTATGAAAAATTATCAGATTGATTTGTATAGTTACCTGATAACTACTGTAACAGTTGCTTAATTCGGTGTTGCCAAATTTACATTTCTTTTAAGTAGCTCGTGTGGCTTTACGAAGGGTCATAAATTTTTGCATTAGGTTTAAAATTAATCAAAGAATCGTTCTACCTGAAGCTAGGACCCTATTTTCTGAACAGCCTATATAAGAATAGCTAATTAATGTCGTACCGATCACCAAAATTGTCGAAAAGTGCGCCACTTGAGGCAAAATTCCACAAGTTTTGATTTGGATTCCACTATAGAAATTAAAAAAATATAAAAGCCTCAACATATCTAGTGATAATAATTAGGAAGAAAGTAATAGTTTCGATGAATTGGTGGGTAATTTAATATTTCACGGTATATTTAGCTAAACAGCTCGTGGTTTGTATAATTTCTCCCGTGACGAACCGTCAATGATAGTCGTGATCGTAAACGAAACCTATACAGGTGTCGAGCTTATCATAATGGGATCGCATCGGGCGAGGGTGTGCCAGTTCACCCGCACTTCCCCTGCAGAGAGAAACAACGGCCACACTGTTTATAGTGTTCTTGTGTTCTTCTTGGTCAAGAACGATCCGATGTTATGCTGGTATGATTTATGTCCGGTGACTGCCCACAGAAATTCTATTAGAGATCGCGTCGAAATAAATCACAGGCCAGTTACGGCTCGGATCAATCGCACCTTCGAGACGAGAGAGATCGCGCGGGATAACAATCCACCAGCGATACTCAAACTTTTATACTTTTACATCTTACATTCATTCTTTTATTTTCACTATGAAATACAAAGCCCGAAATGAAGGTACAGTGAGCAATCGAAATAATAAGAAAAAATAGTGAAAAATAATGTTTTATTCCAGAGATATAAGCAATTAAAAATATAGTGACATCACAAGTATAAAAGCGTTCTTATAGGATGTGGGCACTCACGTGATTCTGTGACGTAAGAACAGCTGTTCCGGGAAAGATAACTGCGCCACCTACAAAATGAACTATTTTGTTGGGGCGAGATTTAAAAACGGAATACATTTTCAAATTTCGCCCCAACAAAATAGTTCATTTTGTAGGTGGCGCAGTGATCTTTCCCGGAACAGCTGTTCTTACGTCACAGTGTCACGTGAGTGCCCGCATCCTATTGGTTAATAAGAGACATGTACGGAGTAGAATGCAACTAACTTCATTGAGCTGTCAGTGGAATAATTTTTGTTTACTTTGGTTAGATATTCTTTTTTACTTACCAGAAAATAAATAATTACAGTACAACACAAAAAAACACCTTTTCTGCGGTCAGTAAAAAATCCCAAATATCATAGATAAAAGAAGAAAAAACAAATATGAAAAATTCTGTAAATGTGTGACAGTACCCTTCCAGATTTTTGTCTAATGTCATTGTTTTCTCAAACTATTTATCATATGTACATGTTTTATACAGGGTGATCAAAAGGAATTGTTATAGTTGGCAATACAATTCCAGAGATCTTTTTATTCCACAGTTGGCACAACGTCAGATAAAGGCGGAAATGCTATTTGACATTTCTAATAAATACAAATAGGTTATGTCAGGAATCTGACAGCTAATAGAATTTTGACTTTTTAAATAATAGAAATACTTTAGAAATAAATGTAATAATAAAGTACTTAAATTTAAATTTTAAATGTCACTATCAACAACAGGAAATGAATTTATGTATCAGGCTCACCAATTTCAAGTAGTTTTTTTTATTGCCAACTGTAACAATTCCTTTTGATCACTCTGTATTTATTAATAAAATTTAATTTCTTTTCCTTAAACGTTCAATTACTATAAAGTATGATCTTTAACATATTCAGATTATTTATCAAGAATTAAATCGTATTTAATTTTTGTACTCTTTGAACGAAACAAGTTAAGTAGCACTGAAAGAAACTTGTGACGTACAACCACAATACTAAACTTGAAAAAATCATATCTCTTGTAAACCTGCGTTTTTACTCATCGTCATAGTAGTAGTTTCATAAAAAAGAAGCATAGGAACCCTAGTTCGATTCCCACAGCCGCCAAACATTTTCTCCACATTAAAATTACCCTACGGCTCCCCCATTACTAACATCTTTGGAGGCTGCGATTTGACGACTGGCAACCGCACTTCACGCGCATAAATATATCACTTACCGAGATCTGCTTCGGCAGAGGGCTACACCCAGTAATGAAGAAAGGACGTGATGATATATTTATTTATTTTTTAAATTTACTTACCAGGTTTACTCGAAATCATTGATATCTGTGTTCCTAAGTTAGGGCTACGTAATCAAAATAATATACTATTTAATTGTAATCTCTGTTATAAGTTATCACCGTTATATCGATTATTTATTTGTATAGACTCAGTATGTATTCTCAGCTTGATTTATTTAATTGTAACATTGCTATGTTAAGAAATGTACTTACATCTACTACTTAATTTTGTTAAGTTAAAAATTGTACTTACTTCATTTACTTAATTATGTATTTTATAATTGTTTTTATAAATAAATAATAAATATATCATCACGCCTTCTACCTATTACTGGGTGTGGCACTCTGCTAAAGCAGATCTCGGTAAGTGATATATTTTGCGCGTGAAGTGCGGTTACCAGTCGTCAAATCACGGCCCCCAAACATGTTAGTGGTTGAGGAGCCACAGGGATAGCTTTTTCAAATTATGAAAATTTGTCGCCTGTGTGAATCGAACCAGGGACCTCAGGATCCACAGGCCGACTTCATTTACTTAATTATGTATTTTATAATTGTTTTTTATTCTCGCAAACTGTAATTAGGTTCTCCTGTAGTTTGTTGTTCGTAATAAATAAATAAATAAATAATAAGTTTGATTTATATATTTAGGTTTAACAGATATTTTGTTGGTTTGGATTGTCCAATGTTTGATACCGCTGTGTTGCGGTTATTAGGTATTTTTTTCGGTCCATCAATAATGCTGGCCTGTTATATGAGAATTTTAAAATTGCTGTTTATTAAATACATTTTAGCTTATTGAAATCTATAAAGAAAAAAATATTGCACTTCTCTTTTTAGTCAGAACATTTATTTTACATTTCAAACATAGTCAGTCGGACATCAAGAAAGACAATTAAAATTAAAAGGGTGGCTAACTAGTTGTTTATTAATGGCTAATTACAATCAACTAAACATAAATTTGAAACTTTATTTTAGAAGCAAATTAAAGTTATATGTCAAATGGAATAATATTTATACACGTAATTGTGCAATTAAATATTTTGAACATTTGCTTTCTCATATTTTCCAATGCTAATAGTTATCTGTACAGCTAATGAAAACAATACTTTTTTCATTAATTTTAAGTTTAATGAATGACGTCAAAGCCGGAGTGTATCAATCAAATGAGTGAAAAATGATGCTTTCTGCACATCTTGTACATCTAATTTTTTTGTATATTAGATGAATTTTACGGAGATATAAATTAAAATTTATTTTAATACATGTCAAAATTTTGAGAACAATACTGTTAAACTTTAAATGATCTTCAAAGAGATTAATAAATATATATATATTGAGAAAAAGTTAAATTAAACCAATGAAAATATATATAGGATATACTATTTTTTACGATTTTTAAAATAGTTGAAAATATGTCACTTTCTAAACGATTTTTCGTTCAAAAAATATAGTTTTCATGATCAATATGCCAAAAAGGGAACTAAATTATTTTATAGTAAAATACTTTCAATAAAAGTTTCGGATATCTAAATTTTTATTTGCAGCGATAGTTTATTAACATTTGACAGCGGAAAATATTTGAGGTAAAAAACGTGTTCGCGAATATATTTGTAATGCTTCGAAGTGCGCTAGGATATATGAAGATTTTAGTATTCTGACTACACAGTATTTATTAATGGCGCCACTAAAGTGGCTTGAAGTGGCGCTACTGGTTTATACTTAAATGTTTAGTATGCTGATGATAAACATGATCGTGTTTAGTGTCATATAAAATGGTTGGCGTGCAGAATAATTTATTTTTCGGTCAATAATTGTTTTTATGGTGTGGCTAGCTCAGTGGTATGAAGTCGACCTGTGGATCCTGACGACCCTGGTTCGATTCCCACGGGCAACAAACAATTTTCATAATTTCAAAAGCTACCCCTGTGGCTCCTCCACCACTAACATCACTGGTAACCGCACTTCACGCGTAAAATATATCACTTACCGAGATCTGCTTCGGCAGAGTGCCACACCCAGTAATGGGTGGAAGGAGTGATGATATATTTATGTATTTATTTATTTATAATTGTTTTTCTTAAAATAAAATCCTATCGATTTTGGTATCGGATATGAAAGTTCTTTACAAGATAATTTTGCAATTTTAGTTTTATTTATGTTTTTGTTGCGGTTATTTTTTAAAATGAATCTGTTGTAAATCTCATATGAGTATGTTAAGTGTAATGAAGTTTGCGTGTATCTCTAAAGATAAAATATATACAAACTAAATTTATTCAAGTGGCAGCGTTTTTATCAATGAAATTTATAGTTCTGGACGAGTCTGTATTACAGCGCTAGAGTCGATTTTGTTCATGTAACTTAAATTAGAACACTAATAATTTCACAACACAGAATTAATTTTAAAAAGAATTAATTCACAATTCAAAATAATTGATTCACAATTAAAATTAATACATGAACATTTTTGTGTACTTAATGGAAAACAGTCATTTTTTAGATTACAAATCAACATAGTAACATATGACATTACTCGTTAGCAACCAACACTTTACTTATTAGCAACTAATATTTTACTCATTTTAGGGCCAGTTTTTCAGTCACTGATTAATGTTAATCATGATTAAATAATAATAGAAACTATGGTTTCTATTATTATTTAATCATGATTAACGCTAATCAAGAATAAACTGGTTATTGAAAAACTGGCCCTTAGACAATTATTTTTTTGTTTTCTTATCATCATGCATGTTGATTTTGAGGAATTGAAAAAATGTGTGTAGAAATGTATTCAATTATTTTAATTTCAACTTTTTAATGGGGTAATGGCACAGTGGTAGCAAGTTGGCCTGTGGATCCAAAGAACTCTGGTTCGGTCCCCACAGCCGACAAAACATTTTTTCACCAATTTAAAATTACCCCTGTGGCTCCTCCACCACTAACATCTTTGGGGGCCGTGATTTGACGGCTGGTAACCGCACTTCACGCGCATAAATATATCACTTACCGAGATCTGCTTCGGCAGAGTGCCACATCCAGCAATGGGTAAAAGGCATGATGATATATTTATTTAATTTATTTAATTTCAACTTTTCCATTACTTACAATAAAAAAATGTATGTTCAACGCGAAAAGTGGGTTTTCAAGCTCGTGTAAAATGTATGCATTCGTTACGCTCGCTAAAAAGCTACCAATTTTATTTACTTGTTAAACAATCTTCTATTAATATATCGTTCATGAACTAATAACCGACATTAGCGCTGCAATACGGCCTTGTTCAGAACTACAAATTTCATTGATAAAAAGCGTTGGCATTTGAATAGATTTAGTTGACGTGTGTATCTGCGGTATCATGTGAGTTTGTTTGAAAACTGCTGTGTAGGGATAAACGCAGTGTTATTTAGCAGTGGATGGCGGCGGCGGTGGCGGTGCTCGGTACCAGGCGTCCGTGTGCGCGCAATTTGGTATCAATAAACGGCCGCCGTCACCGAGAGCTCTAGCGGGCATTACGGCCGTTTAGCAATAATTTACGTGGCCGCAAGGTGTGATTACCTGCGAACGGGAAGCGATGCTATCGCCGCCCGCCGATAATCACACGGCTGCGTCGGGTAATTGATTGGCCCGTTCCCCGAGTCGAGCCAACACCGACACTTTACGATAATATTATTCATAAACACTTCATAAATCTGCGCTTGCTTGTACATGCTGCCTCTCTGCCTATACCTACCACACGCATACTACAACCATCAACCAAAGGCGGACATCGAATTCTTTACCATTTTACAAACCTGATCCACACAACTGCCATTATCTATTTCATTTCTGTACGATATATTCATTTCAAACACTGAAAATATTATAACAATAACTTTAAATAATATGCGAAGCAAAAATCAAAATGCGAAACATTTGAAAATTCAACTAATGAGCAGTTTTTAGCAGGGTAAAATTCCGCTACTGTTTGTTGTCAATTTGACACAAATTTTTTCTACGTTTGTTATGAAAAGTTGACAATTACGATCTCATTTATCATCGTAAAGTTGATGTTTTGTGTGGAGCAATCGAAATAGTTATTTGTGTACCTAGTACAGAAAGTAGTCTTTACCGATTGCGCATGAGGAACAACAATCACACTTTCTGCTCGTGGTGCACACAATATTTTTCTACGACCATTTAGAAACACTTGAAAAAAAAATTGTTTGTGACAATTTTTCTGTTTTGAAATTCGCTTGAAAATGTTGGCAATTTTCCTGTGTCGTCGGCAAGCGGCAAAATATTATTACTGCCCGGTAAGCTGCAAACATGAACTTTTTGTTTTCAACAGACAGTTGGAAATGTCGATTCTCTGCTCGGTTCAATGGCAACATATAAAAAGATAATAAATGCGCACTTGTTTCAATAGTTAACAGGGTTATAAACAAAACAGAAACTTGTCTTTTTGGCAGAACGAATTTATATTCAGTACGTACACATTTTTTAATAATCTAAATTTAATATTAGAAAAATTATGTGTTTCTCACGTGCGTAAAATGTCTTTGTTCCTCTTGTACTATAGGCGAGTAACAAATAATCATTTTACGCTCTTAATACACAAATAACTATTTTCTTCAAACGTCAGAAAAAGATGACATTTCATAGAAACTTTGACTTTTCTGATAAATATTTTTTTCTGAAACCGACAAGAAAGCGCCTACTTTCCTGACCAATTTTAGTATGAAAAGTAGGTTTTTACCAAAACAATCAAGTAAAGTACGTATCCAAGGCTACAACAAAAATAACAGTCTGGTAAAGATTTTACCTGACTGTTTTTTTTTTTTGTTATATTCTTGGATACGTAGTCTGCTGTCAATACAATTAATATAAAAATTTAAACATTTAGAATCATTTATGATTATTTATTGATTAAATTAAACGGTTTCAGAAAAAAATAGTATACATAATACCCTTGATTATACAGTTTATTAGTCAATCAACGATAATACGTCAGGAAAGTGTTTTTACTTGATTCAGCGGATTAAAATACTCGATCTGCGGCCTCGTAATGCAAACAACCGCTTTGTCAAGTAAAACATTACTTTCCTAACTTATTATGTAATATACTATTTCTAACGCTTTAGAAGGTGTAGTAAAAGTAGGTATACTTACTAGTTGAATAAAAAAACTAGATGCCCCCAAGAAAATAATTTTGCTACGACACTGTCGAGCAGGTTGCTTAACACTCACGTACACTCTCTCATAAACGGTGCTTATTACGTACTTATTTCTCTTTGAACAACTTAGACACACGTTTCATCAACACTCATAACATTTTTTTAATAGGTTGAGCGCGCGCTGGGAAATAAAATTATTTCACACAAATCAGACGACGAGGAAAGACAAAAAAACTGAAACTGGTTTTCGCGTCGCTTCTCTCATTTCAGGACAAGTTGCATGTTACAGAAAATCATAACTGCTGTGTAAATTAAATAACAAATATATATTTCTTATATGAGTTACATTCAATTTGTTTAATGATCCCAAAGATTGGAATTATTCAGGGCGGTACTAACTCATTTTTTACTTTCACTGTCACCTTTTTTACTCTGTACTTCACTTTATACATTCGTTGGCTAAATAGAAACAATTATGGATTTAACTAACCCAATACAGAGGCGGACTGGACTATATTTTAGCAAGAAACTAATGTTGAAATTCGTAATTACAAAATTGAATCTTTGGTATATTTTATAACTGATCTACAAGCAGTATTCTACTTTTTTTTTGTTGCTTACTGTCTATTTTTTGTATTGAATTAATAATTATAACTATTTATAATTACAGAATATCTCGTACACAACATGATAATTAAAAAGTGGAATTCAAAAATTTGTTTATTATTATTTAAAAGCATTCTCTTGAACTGTTTTAAATTTAATTTTACTGTACATATTCGAGAAAAATTAATCTGATTTAAATGTCGATTTTAATTCTCTCCTTATATTATTTGAAATATTTTATGCTGGTACTTCTCGCTTCTTAATTAACACCTTGTAGATAGAATAGTGGTGATTAACTTTTTTATTTTTTGCTGTCAAACATTCCAAAATTATTTTAAAACAATATTTTTCAAGTAAAAGTTGTGTATAATAGATATTTGTTTACCTGGGGCGTGTAATGAGTATTTGGAATATTGAAGAATGAAGTAGACGACATTCTAAGTACGCCAAACACACATTTCATGTGCCAGATGTATATTTATTTCAAATTTTAGTTTTAAAATTGTTTTATATCAAAAAATATGATTCTGTAACAAAGGAAACGATAAGTTTGTTTCACGTGTTCAACAAATTTTTGATACTTTCACAGTATTACAGATTTAAAAATTTACTGGCAGATTCATAAAGCGGATTAGCGCTAACACCATTTTTTATTTCGTCTTAACTCTGTTTTCAATGTATGAAACAAGTTTATTTTAACTTGAGTTAAAGAGAGCAATAATTAGAATCAAATTTAATTCATTACTTGAATCTGTTTTAATTTGAAACAGTTATACATAATATTAAAAAACGGTGTTAGCGCTAATCCATTTTATAAATATGCCTTTTAATACTTAAAAAGAATTCAAGAATATTTGACAGAAGAAAAATTAAGTAGTTATATCGACGTGTCCCTCTATTAGCACAATGCAAAGTCCTTTACGAAATAAAACAAGTCACTATTAAACTTCTTTTAACAATCAATACTAAACACAAACCAATAAAATACCAAACATCCACTAAAAAAACAATCCTTATTACACACAAATTACATTTTGTATCCAATCCGTCCCTGCAGAAAGATACAATAATAACAAACACGATTGAAATGCAGATCAACTACTACCTAAATTCTTTAATATTACAATTATATTTGTTCAGAAAAATAACTTACAAACTACAAAAACAGTTCATCAACTGTCTTGATTCACAAAGTCACTTTGTACCAAAAACAAATCCCCACGAGCACTAACCACCAATTAGTGCTGCAGTCCATTCTGCAGTACACTCTGCGTCATAATTGGATAAGAAACCATCGGCTGCGATGCGTTAGACATCGCAATCGCCTGCGAGGTGGCGTTCATCTGCGAGATCTGCTGAGTGCTTGCAGCGAGATTCTGCTGCGCCAGCAGCTGCTGCGAAGTGCTTGCAAGCGCTAGCTGTTGAGGAGTCGATGCTAGAGATGTTAACTGTGGTTGATTTTGTTGTGCAGCAGCTAAGTTATTAGCAGCAGCTAAGTTATTGGCAGCAGCTAAGTTATTAGCTGCTGCGATGTTGTTTGCTAAATTCTGCTGAGCTATTGCTGCTAACTGTGTGGTGTTGTTTGCTATTAGCTGTGAAGTTGGGTCTGTTAGAAGTTGTTGACTTTGGGCTAGGATTTGTTGGGCTGCTGGCTGAGCGATGCTGACGGCTGGTACTGCTTGGACGGGGGCCATGGACACGGCGCCCATTGACACTGGGTGACTACCTAAGTTATGGATGAAAATGTTCATACTTATATTGGAATCGGTAGCGTTATACTTTTTTTGAAACAATAGGATGCGGGCACTCACGTGACAATGTGACGTTTTATGACGTAAAAACAGCTGTTTGGGCTGCGATCACTGCACCACCTACAAAATGAACTATTTTTTTTTGGGTCGAGATTTGAAAAGATCCATTTTTTAAAATCTCGCCTCAAACATTTTGTAGGTGGCGCAGTGATTGCAGCCCAACGAGATTAGAAAAGAACCGTTCTTTTCAAATCTCGTTCCAAAAAAATAGTTCATTTTGTAGGTGGCGCAGAGATCGCAGCCCAAACAGCTGTTTTTACGTCACATTGTCCGTGCGTGCCCGCATTCTATGGTACATTTGGAAATAATTTCTTCCGTATCAGTTTTAGAACAAAAGTTTAATAAAAAAAAGGTTTTCAGAAAAAACCGCATTCAATAAGTATAAATAAATACAGTGCAGGGTGTTTCTATTTTGAATTATGAGTTTTTTTTTTGTATCTACACTTTTGTTCTAAAATTAATATGGGAGAAACTATCGGCAAATAAAATGTGTTGTATTTCCTAAACTGCTTTAAAGCAGTAGTTTTCAAACTTTTCGAAGCCATGACTCCCTTGAAAACAAAACTCACAAATAAATTCTTTCGCAACCCCATTATTTTTGTCTGATCAAAATAAGTTTTCGAAACTGATTTAAAAATGTATGTTACAAAAATAGAACCACGATATCAGAAATTAGTAAATGACAAACATCTCATTAAAAACTTCGGTATAGTTTCTTAGGAATTTTGGTATGTTGGTATAATAGTTTATTGAATTAATTATATTTTGCTTCCAAGCTTGAATTATAGAATTAATGTTTTAAAAATTTCTAATGGAGTAATGGCACAGTGGTATCAAGTCGGCCTGTGAATCCTGAGAACCCTGGTTCGATCCCCACAGCCGACAAAACATTTTCACCAATTTAAAAAATTACCCCTGTGGCTCCTCCACCACTAGCATCTTTGGGGGCCGTAATTTGACGACTGGTAACCGCACTTCACGCGCATAAATATATCACTTATCGAGATCTGCTTCGGCAGAGTGCCACACCCAGTAATGGGTAGAAGGCGTGATGATATATTTATTTTATTTATTTAAAATTTGTAAGTAACGTCAGGCGATCACTCATGAACGATAAATTAAGGCATATGTTTACAATTTATTTTGAATTGTGGTCTAATTCTTTTTTTAAGGAATTGTCAATTAATTCCTTAACTTTTAGTGCCATAGCGCTGCAACTTTTAACTCATTCAAAACTACGCACAAATTTCATTGTTAAAAACGCTGCCATTTGAATACAATTAATTAGACGTCTGTATATATTTTGTCTGTGGTTAAATGCACAATTGTATTTTACAAATCCATGAAGTATGTATTACAAATAAAACCTAGAGAAAAATTACTACTTAATAGTACAGAGATTTGTGGAATTATATCGGTACCAATACCTTAAATCAAGTATCAATATTGATAAAATATCGAAACAAAGATATCGTAAAGTTGATATCGATATTTTACTGTTAGTATAGCAACAACTTTACCTGCAGTTACAGTTGCAAGAGACACAGGAACAGTTGCAACTGATGCCGTGACGGTCCGAATCATTTGTTGAGGCGGAGGTGCTGAAGTATTTATTATCGGTGGAACTGTTGTATTTGTGATAGTCACTGCTGGCACGGTTACCGACGTCACACTTCCACCATTGCGTTTGCTTGATACGCGAAGTTGTGCATTTTGGTCCAAGAGAAATTCGTTTGTTGCGGTTAAATCAGAGACTTGTTTCTTTAGTTCAGCAATTTGTTTATGTAAGATATTGTTTTCTTCTTCAAGAAGAAGCATTCGTGGGTCTAATCGGGAGAGAAGTTGGTTTGTTTGTGGATTACTGTTGAAGAATGCGTTTAGTCGTAAGGCTCGAGCTTCTAAGTCACAATCAGTTATCTCGAAGTTGTTACTGTCTACGAATTCTACTTTGTTTTGGGTGAAAAAGCGACGTTTGACGTCTGGTGGACCGTATTCGCCGAAACTATTGTAATTTGTACCGTTTCTTCGTAAACCTGTACCTAGTATAACAATATTACAATTATTTATAAGATGGAATCGTGAGATTGAGAATAGATGTGTCGTATGACAGATCAGTGAAACATGTGAGGAAATATGATGATGATTGAAAGTTTGTTGCGTGAATGGATAATGAGATGAGGTTGTATGAAATAAATTTGGAAAGGATGAATCTAATGGAAAAAAAGGTTAATGAATGTATGAAGTGTTTGTAATTCGTGCAATATATAATTAAATATTAGAATAACTATTTACCGTTTATGAATCCAATACGGTGCCTGGCTAAAGCATCAGGAACAGTATTTGGTATGAGCGTTTCAGGAGTTTCAGTCATTTCAAAAGGATTTTTTTCTGGAGGGCTCTGCAACTTCAAAGCACGACGTATTTCTGCTTCATGTTCTGCTCGTGTTATGTGCCGATATTTGCATGATCCACGTCTGGAAAAACAATTACATTTAGTAATTATTCAAGCAATACACGAGCGACAATTAAAATAATTAAAAAGTACATCTAATAAAACCATTTTTTTTAAATCAAATAAATGTTTGATACTATTTACAGATTGCCATTAGAAATAAAATAATGAACGAACGTAGGGAGTACATTACTTTTTCACGAGCTTGAAAACTTACTTTTCTTACACATTGAATATGCTATTTTTTGTGTAAGTAATGGAAAAGTAATAAATAAATTTCTACATAAAAAACAATATATATATCATCACGCCTTCTACCCATTACTAGGTGTGGCACTCTGCCGAAACAGATCTCGGTAAGTGATATATTTTGCGCGTGAAGTGCGGTTGCCAGTCGTCAAATCACGGCTCCCAAAGATGTTAGTGGTGGAGGAGCCACAGGGGTAGTTTTTGAAATTATGAAAATTGTTTGTCGACTGTGGGAATCGAATTTAGGGTACCAGGGTTCTCAGGATCCACAGGCCGACTTCATACTACTGAGCTAGCCACCCCATTAATTTAATTAATTCAAGTTGTGTCTTTGCGGAAACATAGAAACATCAACATGCATGGCACCAAGCAAACAAACAAAATAATTGTCTAAAAGGAGTAAAGTGTTGGTTGCTAATGAATAAAGTGTTGCTAACAAGTAAAGAACACAAAGAAACAAATTATTGTCAACACAGATAAAATAGACACCCAGTACTATAATGTAGATAGTGATGAATATTGCCCTACCTGCAGTCTCCATTGAGGAAGTTCTTGCAGACAGGAGGCTGCGACCCATAAGCAAGCTGATGCTTCCTGATAGCATCCGCTTGCAGATGAAGCGGCAGCTCCCCGCTTCGTTTATACTGCTCTTCTTCAGCAGGTGTGCAGTGTATGAACCTGCAGTTAGGCCTGGGGCAGCTGTTGTTCTGGTAGTCGTGACAGAAGTTTAACACCACGGGTCCGCCGTTACCGTTCATGTCTGCCAACGTGGAACTCGGTCGCTCGTGTTTGTATTTACAACGTTGTCTATCACACACGCCGCGCAGATAGTCTCTGCATATTCCTTCGCCTGCTGCCGCTGTCGAATCTGACTTGCAATCCAAATGGTCGGAGTTGTCACTCATATTACGCTAGAGACTGGGGAATACTCATGGTTTGTCCGAGAGCTCGTCTGAAAACAATCAATAAGGATAAGTGAGTTTTGGTGTTGAACCACATGACGTCGAATCTACTGTACAGAGCTGGAATCAAGAACTTATTCAGAATAATACTACAAGACTAAAATTCCATTTTTATTTACTAGAAAATGGTTACTTGGTAACAACTGATAAGGACAGGGTATAAAATTGGCAATAAATTTAGCTAGAGAAGAATTCTAAGCCTCCAGTGGTATTTATTAAAATAATTTACCGAATGAAGTATTGGATTAAAATTGTGACATTTGTAATCGCTGTTGCTAAAGTAATGAACTGACAAAATGATATTTTTATATGGAGATATTTCTATATAACTATTAACAGCAGTGAGTTAAGAGTATAATTTGAACTCACTGATCAAGGGAAAAAAGTGAGGCATTTCTTTCCGAGCCGAAGGTTTGTGATATAAAGCACCTGAAGAGAGAATAACACTTTATTCACGAGGTATACATGATTTTAATAATCAGAAACTAAATTTTTAGAAGCAAATTAAAAATGTAGACTAAAAAAATTGTATTTCTTGACAAGGTCGTAATAGACCTGAAGTGATACTTTCGCGGGCAAGCAAGCATTTTTCAGAATGAACATTTGTAAGTACAATATTTTTTTGCGACCATCAATAAGAAATTATTTATCATTTACACACGAATGAAAAATATTTGCCGATAAAAACCTGAGCACCATGGAAACATTCATTTTCTAATTTCTTTTTCGTCTTTAGGAATCGGTAGTTTTATCGAACTAGATTTTCTAGTCTAAAAATTGATAAGAAAAAATGCTTGAAATAAAAGTGTCGCCGAATATTTTTTTTAAAGATTGTGTAGAATTTTGCGAATGCCAACTCTGGTATATTCTGGTTATAAAAGGGCTAAATTTGAGAACAAAGTTTCTAGTTGATCTCCAGACATGGCACAAACAACTTGGCAATTTTTCTTTGTTGTCTTTGGTCTCATTTCTGCGGTCTGGGGACAACTCTCGGGAGATGAGAGTTGTGAAACCTTGCCATCGGAGATACATTTGATCAAGGGTTAAAAAATTCTGTAATCTTTTATTTCATGATTACTGATGATGTTTGTTTGTATTACAGAGGAATATGATGAACTCGGACGACTGCAGAGAACTTGTAATGGGGAGGTGGCTGTGAACAAATGCGAGGGCGCTTGTAACAGTCAAGTTCAACCATCCGTCATCACGCCAACTGGGTTTCTGAAGGAATGCTACTGCTGCAGGGAGAGTTTTCTTCGGGAGCGGGTGGTGACTCTGACCCACTGCTACGATCCTGATGGCATGAGACTCACCGCTGAAGATATGCACAGCATGAACATCAAACTCCGCGAACCCAGCGACTGCAAGTGCTTCAAGTGTGGCGACTTCAGCCGATAAATTATTGTCTGTCTATGTTGTTGTATTATTCGTATTATGTAATCGTAGAAAAGAAATAAATTGATTTATGCATTTTATAACAAACTGTTTCATTGCGAAAATTTTAAGTTTTCTGATTTTATATTTATTATTTTATGTTAACTTAGAAATACAAATTATTAATCGATCAATATTTACAAACTTTTAAATGTAATATTATTAACTATTATTAATAATTCAATTTATTTCTTTCATACAATATTTTTATAAAAAAAGCATTATTTTTTTTCAATTATACAATACGAATACGTACATTCAACAAAAAAGTTTAACCTTGAGCTTAAAGTCAAAATCAAGAATTATACATGCATTTTTGTTAATAGTTCCATTAAATTGTTGAGAAGGTAGGGATATAAAACCATGTACGACTACTAGAGGCATAATGGACGTGGGGAAAACAAGAGTTCCTGCTGTGTTGTTAAGAGTTTTGACGACAACTCTCAGCAGGAGTGCTAAAGTGCTAAATGCAAAACTGGTGCCACGGTGCAGGGTGGTGCAGCTTTCCAAAAGCTCCGGATTATATAAATACTGACACTCCTGTCAAGCTTTTCCATTCTGTGATATCCACTGCAGTGAGAAACTTCTGCAGGACCATGACTCACTTGCTTTTCAATTCGGTTGGTGAGTAAATGAACAACAATAAATATTGTGATAGTAATTGAGAGTTTGTTTTGACAGAGTTCTGTGCAGCAATAACGTTTCTACTAGCTAGTATGTGCATGGATCCACGTTTTGCAAAATCAGCTGCTGATGCTTCAAGCACGGGAGATGAGTGTCAAGTAACGCCAGTCATCCACGTTCTGCAATATCCTGGTTGTGTCCCGAAGCCCATCCCAAGTTTTGCTTGCATTGGGCGATGTGCATCCTATTTACAGGTAACATATTACGTTAATAATTTATATATATGATAACGGCACGGTAAAATATTGTAGTTAGTCGAAATTGAAATGACAAGTTTTTTACTTTAGGTTTCAGGAAGTAAAATATGGCAGATGGAACGATCCTGTATGTGTTGTCAAGAATCTGGTGAACGAGAAGCTTCGGTGTCACTGTTTTGTCCAAAAGCAAAACCAGGCGAACGAAAGTTCAGAAAGGTAATAAAATAAAATATAATAATGTATATAAAGCTAGAAAGGTTAGAAAATACTTAAAATAACATGTCGTACATAAACATTCATATTCATACGGTACAAACATAGATAAAAATTACACTTACTGTTAATATATGTAAACTATGTAACACTTCTTTATCTGCACTGTTATTATACTGTCAACACCATTTTGTTTGGCATGTTTTACGCGTTACAAGACGTTACTTAAAGCCAGTAAGTTAGAATAAGATATACATACAGTAATAATACATTCCAACTAACTATTTTACGTTGGGATTGAATATATTCGCATGCGCGTGATAAATTTAGCAAAAAAATGGCATGAATCAATTATCTGGTGGAAAATAAAAATGAAACAAACAAAAATAACTAACTCAAACAATGATAATTAATAGGTATCAACAAAAGCGCCCCTGGACTGTATGTGTCGACCTTGCACAGGAGTCGAGGAGAGCGCTGTTATCCCGCAAGAAATTGCTGGCTACGGCGATGAATCGCCTCTTTCAAACCATTTTCGCAAATCCCAAAAAGATTAAAAATATTTTACCCTTGCATTTTTAAAACTAAATTGGCACTTGTTAACTAGCAACACATGTAGTTACCTGTAAGTTATTTATTTTTTTACTACAAAGTAGTAATACATCTTAAGTCTTAAATGTAATATAATAATTTGTGTGTTTAACTTATTTGCTAAGAATACAATTACATATTTATAAAACATCACCTATTTATCCCACAATCCAACTTCCTTCATTTTAGTTTGGAAATACTTTTCCAAACCTACTGCACATTGATAATATTCAGTTTCTGCTTGATTATACAATCTACAATTAGTAAAAATTCTAGTCATATCAGCAATAAACAATCGGCGAGAAACATAATATTTATTTTTTAATCGTTCGGTCATTGTTTTTAAATCCATCGGATACTTGATGTGGTCATAGTAATCAGTAACTTCTTCTTTATCGACGGGTTTTTGAAACGGCCACGCCATTTGATGAGCTTTAACGGCATTTAAAACCGATTTTAAAGTTGTAGAAAGTGTATCCAAGTCTTGACATTCTTCCAAACCGTAACCACCACGAGTGGCTCTAGCTGCTGGCCGCCATCCAGCTTGCCTTATTCCCGGAATTGCTTCCAGAGGAATACTGCGCAAACCTTCTTTGAAACAAGTTAATCCAGGATGTTCTTGGATTACTTTTTGCTGTTGTTGCCTTATTAAAAATTTTACGATTTCCTTTTGGCGCCTTATTAAGGAAATAAATTCCGTGTAAACAATTTTAGAATTTAATTCACAATGCATCGGTGTAGCGCTTTCATAATCTTTTATATAGCCCTGATAAACCGATTTCGGTAATTTAATATCTTCCGAAAAACCTTGTTTTTTAAAATAACCGATTGCAAATTCATCCGCATAAGTTAAAAAGTGTAATACATTATTTCTTACATGGTAATCTTTTAAATGATTCATCAAATGTGTGCCGTAGCCTTTAACTTGTTCTTTAAACGTAACGGCACAGAAAACGATTTCGGTGAAACCTTGAGTGGGAAACATACGGAAGCAAATGCCACCAATAGGTTTGTTGTTTTTGATGAGAGCTAAAGTACGATGTTTACTGTCAAACAGCAACTGACTGATGTAATTTATCGGCATTCGCGGCAGTTGGCGGCTGAACACTTTTTGTAAACCAATCAACCATAACATGGTTTGTTTGGAAACAGTTTCGGTTAAACTATTTCCAACGATGTGAAATTCTATTATTTTCCGAGCTTCTTCAGAGATTGCCATTTCATCTCGAGGAGTATTTTCGGGAAAAACAATCTGCAAAAGTTATTATAAATGAAATTTATTTATTTGTTACTCTGCACAACAGGAATTTAATCCCAATTACAGTACAGGGGACCTACAGCTTATAGTGGAATCCGAACCACTCAGACACAATCGTATTTTTTTATATAAGTAGAAGTCAGCGTGATTTGAACACACGACCTCTTGCTTGCTCATTAAGAAACGCAAGTTTTACCTCGCTTTTATCCACTGAGCTACGATTGCCTGTGAAATATATATAAAGTAATATTTAATTTATACTTACGTTTGGGCCTGTCATATATTTGGGATCATCAATTGTAGCAATAATTTCAGCAACAGTTTCATCACTGAGATCATCAGATTCTTCTGTTCTTTTTCTTTTATTACTTTCTCTCGTAGTTACTTCAAACAATTTTCCATCTGATTTGATACTACCAGAATTTAAAGTAATTGTTGTAAAAGATTCTTTTTCGTTAGGAGTAATATGCACTTTTTCAAATTCACCCATTTTTCTTTGAGTACCTGTACAAAATAAAATTAATAGTTATTTAAATAGGCAAAAGTGTAGCAGATTTATTGCCATGGCTGACGTTTATCAACGTCATAAATGTTATTTTACTTTTTGTGAATATCATCAATCAGTATACATTATTAATTAATTTTTAAGATATGATGGAAAAAGACTAAGAAGTGTTAACGCCATCCGAGATTTAAGTAGCGGCATGCGGTTGTATATTTATTAAATTGAATATGTTGTTTTCCCATAGCAACAATTTTTACTGCCTTGGCTGTTAAAAGTATTTAATTATGAATGTATATGTACTTTTAGCTTTATTTTTCTCGATTAAAGACTGTAGATGTGCTGGTGGTGCTTGTTTAAAATCAGGATCCCAGATTGGCGATTTATCTTTATAAATTTCTTCTTCCAGGAACGACAGAAACTTGGGGAAATGGGTCAAAACAATGACCCTTCTCTCATATGGCATCCGATCCCGTTCCAAGTGACACTGATCCAGCAACTGCCGCCGAACATAACGAAACACGGCTCTGAGCAAAGTTCGTCCAAACACTTGAGTTGTGTCGTAATGCGGTAGCGAATCGCAAAATGCCGGGACGTGACAGAACACAAGCCATCGAATGTAGTTTTTCTTATAAACGTCCGCATCTTCTGTTCCCATACTCTGCTTCCGACTGTTCGGAGATTCAAAGTCCCAGCGATTCATGCAATGAAGAAACATTTTCGCCAAATCAAAGTAAGTCTGAAGTTCTTGTCCAGAAAAATTAACAAATTTGTACAGGACAAAATTAGTGACAGCTTGATTGATTGAAGGATGTTCGAAAGGTGGCTGGCCCAGCGAACCTTCAATCACTGGTTTGATTTTTAGTAAAATACATTTTCGAAGCAACTTGTATAAATAGTAATAAATATGTTTTGTATCAACATCTTCCTCTCGATTCATCGATGTGAAAATGTTTTCTGCATCAACAACCATTCCAAGAAGTCTATTGATTTCTTGATCAGCACTCTGAGAGTGAGAGACATGAGCAACTAATAAATGATTACAATTTCGACAGGGTTCTGTAAATGATTCTAAAGGTTGCGTGAAATCAGTTTTTTGAGATTTTACAAGGTGTGCTGGAGTCTTCCATCCATTACATTCGCATCCTTCAGTCTGTAAAAGTATTCATTTAAATACAAAGATAGTATTATGCCAGAAACGATTACCTGACAGGCAGAAAACATTGCAAGTTTAAAAAGTTTTTTATTACGAGGCCAGTTGTATACATCTTGCTTTTGTTGCTTAATACGTTGTAAATTTGTCTGTACTGGCTTGCTGGGGCCCTCTCCAGAACAAGCACTAGTAGAAGGTTGAGCTTGAATTATTGTTTGTTTTTGTACAGTGTCACTGGATGTTATTACACTGTTAGTTGCTTCCATTTCATTGCTCACTGCTGATGAACTTGTAGCACATTCAGTTTCCATACTTTCTGTATTCATAGTTTTTTAGAAATCTGCGTTTAAAACTAAATATTTTATACAAATCGAAGAAGTTTGAGGTTAAGTTAAATTTTATGTCAGATTGCATCTTACCAAAATATTTATAGATTGCATGTTTTTTTTATAAAAAAAAGA
Source organism: Pterostichus madidus (assembly GCA_911728475.2). Classification (NCBI taxonomy): domain Eukaryota; kingdom Metazoa; phylum Arthropoda; class Insecta; order Coleoptera; family Carabidae; genus Pterostichus; species Pterostichus madidus. The sequence continues at coordinate 2,093,203 of OU452313.1, read as the reverse complement.
GGTTTAACACATTTGCAACAAGTCTCTAAATATAAACAATGTCTTTTGTAAATAAACAAATATTCTCGTTACAACACTTCTGGAAGACGATGCATACGGCCATAATGGCTCGTTTCCATGCATCCGTCGCAAAATTTGATTGGTTGAATTTGAATAATTAAAAAGGGCGCGAAGCTACTTAATTTTAATTTTGCCTTTTTTAAAGAAAAACATAATTCTGTAATTTTTGTGTGGAATATATATTTGTACGTATTTTGAATTCTGTTCTTAATTTTTAAATTTTAAACAGTATGAAAAACTCGAAAAATATCTGACAATCCAAAGTTTAAAAGCTTATCAGACTTGCTTCAAAGTTTTTCAGCGATTTTTTTCTAAATGGTTATCAAACTAATAAAAATAACACATAAAAAAAAAATAATAATAAGTAATAATAAGTGGGAATGGCCCCCCTATGTGGATCCGCCCTTGATTTCTTGTTCTTCAAGTTGTTTTTAGAATTGGTGTCTTTGTTCTTTCTTCGATTCTTTCTTGCCTTTTCCCTATCTAAGTTTTTGTGTACAAGTAACTAAGCACAGAATCTACAACAAAGCAACCGAAGCGTGCTTGTTTTTAGCAAAACGTGAGCATATTCCGTGCCCCGACCTCTCGGTTTGCGCCTAGTGAACCTACCCGGCTGATGGGAAAATGGTAAACAGTGCTAGGCTGGCAGCACGGCTTCTAGACCTCCCAATGACTCATTGGTACACACCTCCGACGAGGCTGGTTTGTGCAGATTCGGCTACGCCACCAGCTAGACATCGATTTAACACTCTCTCGCTAGGTTACACCAAGACAACAGCTAGCACGAGGGCCGTCCCTACCGCGTCGCGGACGCTAATAAGACTTGCCTGATGTATGTTGGGCTTCACGTGAAGCTAGCGTATGTGGTGGACATTACAAAACCCGATATCGCGATAACCCAACCCACGAAACGATTTTCAGAGGCCTTCTAGCAAGGCAGAAACCCACAAGTTAAAAGTACGTAGCGCGTCTGTTAATTTGAAAGGTTGCGAGGCAAGTAAACAGCTTGTTCGTTTTTAATGAATGCTGGTTTCGACAAAACTTACACAACAAAAATTACTCCGATAACTACAATGTATAAGACAGAGATAGACAGCATACAATTCACAATAACGATGTTACGTTGTTGTATATTACGACGCATTAATTGGTTCTAACTAAAGTTTATAAATGTTACGAGTACCTTGAACGCCACAAGAATAGAAATACGATTCTAAAGTATTTTAGAAACTTTAACACCGAATATACAACACCAAATCCCATAATAACCATAAGCATTTACAAGACGTAGAGCATCTGCACTGTGTTGAGTAACACGAGCATGTAATAGCTGTCCAGGATGGTGTATCGCTGCAGCAAGTCGTGGTATGTCTAGCTGTGTGCGGCCGGAGCGTGTCATCTCGTGGGAGATGTAGTTCCATTCAAATACTCCAACAATAATTATTACAGGCTGATTAATTTTAGTTTTTATTTATTTAGTTTCGAATACAATTACTAAATATGGATAAACATTTAAGAGTAATGCAGTTAATTTCATAATATTTAATCTTCAGTCCATTCGAATGGTTCAGGGGCATCAGGTTCTTTCTCATCCTCTGACTTCGGTCCGAAAGCTGCAACAATATAAATGTACAATAAATATACTGCAATAGTGGTTTCCAAACATTTTAGAGCTATGGCCCTCTTAGAGGCAAAAATCACAAATATATTCTTTCGCGACATTCTTACTTTTTAGGTGATCAAAATTGCTGTTTGTAAAAAGCTGATTTAATAATGTACATTACGATTTCAGAAGTTAGTAAAGGGAAAATTAATTGTATTCCACTATCAAGCTTGTAATAAATTCTTTGATTGACAGTTGCATCGCTGTTACTCACATTTTTATAATAAGCTTTCCTTAAATGAACAAGATCGTATCGAGATAAGTTATTTAACATTGTTGTGAAACAATCGATTAGATTTTTTTCATTTAAGTAATCCTTTAAATTTAAATTCAATGTCATCGTGACCCTCCGAGGAGTCACGACCCATAGTTAGACTAACATCTTTCGGGACATGATTTGATGGCTGGTAAGGTATAGTGGGGGGATACATACCAGCAACAGGCTCAACGAGCTCCTCTTCCCCGGGCTTGGTGCAGCGCACCATGACGATGCCACCGATGCCGACATCCTTCACGGGCACGTACTGCGAGTTCTCTACGATGGACACCACCTTAAGTTGCTGACGCAATACGCGAGCTGGGTTGCTCAGAACCTCAAAGTTGGCTTCAGGTTCTTTCTTCTCAGTTTCTGTTGAAGCAGCCGGTGTAGCTGTTGCGGTACCAGCAGCTGCAGTTTTCTTCTTTTCTTCCTGTTTGGGATCAGGCTTTTTCTCTTCTTCATCCACTTCCATCTTGGAGGAATCGGCGGAGATTGTCGAGGTGCTGGAAGCAGCATCACGTTGACGACGCTCGTGTTCACGGCGTCTTGCACGAGCAGCGATACTTAGAACAGCAGTGGTAACTTTTTCGCGCTCTTCACGTTTCTTTTCCTCTAGAGGTGCGGGGTACGCGTACAGAGAAGGTCTGGCACCACTTCGCACTTCTAGTTTAGGCATTTTTAGTTGAGCGTTCAGTCCAATAAGACAAGTAGGAGTGAACGCAAGTGCCAGACAGTGAGCCAACGGGAACCAGTACCAATACTGAGTGAAAACCAATGCACCAACGACTGCCAACATGTTAGTATGACCGGTGCGTGACTGTAGAGAAACAGTGACATTTCTTCCGCCCGCATCAATGATGCCTTGAGCTAAAATAGCGCCGAATTTAGCCATGACGTCTTCGTGTTTATTGGAAATAACTTGGGCGTACGACTGCCGGAAGAAAGTGACTTTCGGACATGTTTGTTCGGTTTGTTGGATGAGGATCATGGCGGACGCGATGAGCGCTCCTTGACGGACAAAGTTGACTGGGTCGAACATCACCATGGGCTCGAGGAGGGCGATAGCTTCTCGTAGTCCGGTGCCGGCGCAGGCGATGCCTAATGCCATTGCGGCACCGTAACGCACGTGCGGGTTGTAGCTCTCGGCGAGAAGTGACACCACACTTGGACATTGCTCTGGAGTTCTGTAACAAAATACAAATGCGTGTTATTCTTCGGTAAAAGAGTTCCTTCATCCCTAGATGAATGATCACTTTGAGTTAATCTTGTACCGTACGATCAATTATGCGCTTCTGACAAACTTGTTTAAATATCAAAATGGTTCATTAATAATTTAACCTCAGGTTTCGTGATGTGAAAGTTTTATAAACAATTTAAAACCTTCAAATTATAATTAATTATCTATTATTAACTACCTGTATCACTACTGCAAAACCGATGTTTCTTTTTATCAGTTATTTAAATAACGCACCAATCATTCCACTGACGCAACATGACATTTGATAATTATTACAACTAATGAGACTTCTTAATTTCTACAATACTAATTTAATTTTTTAGTCAATATATTTAAGTTAATAATCACATATCATCACGCTATTTATCTAATGTTAATATAATTAAAGAGCTCTCCAGAGCCTGTATTGAAATTGGAGTTAATTTCTTCAATGTATATGTTAGTGTCTGAAATAGATTGGAATACTGAAGATGAGTGATTGTGAAGAAGTTAGATAGAGTTGAGATAGTTTGGGTATGTGGTGGCATCGAAAGGTGTATGTTGATGAAACTGTAGGTGAGAGATTACGTGGACGACTTAGGAATAAATGAATGGATATGACTGAAGTACATAAGTGAATAATTCCAAGAAGAAGCAATGAACGAGTTTGTATGAAAGGAATGATTAATGTGGATGAAGCGAAACTGAAATATTTATATTTTTTGATGTCAAAGATTTCAAAATTATTTTGTAGACTATTTTCTACCAAAATTACTATCAAATTAATCAATATGGCGCTGATTACAACGAGCAGCATGTATGTAGCTGTAATTGACCTAGTTTATTTAATAAAACCCTCAATCAAAAATAGTCTTCCTAAATACTACTCGAAGTAATATAGATTTTTTTGAAAGAATTGTTCGTCTTTTCAGTAGCAATTTAATTTCATATTACTTCATAATACATCATAAAAAATGTTCAATTTCGTTTCGTGGAATAAAAATAAGTTGTCATAAAAAAGACTTCTCAAATAATTTCATCTCTTCTGGTATTACTTCTGAATATTTTTAAATGAAATAATTATCGAATCAAATGCCATCCATTTGTTATCAGGAGTGCCAAATTAACTAATTAAAAGTTAATTATACTTATGTCATTAGGTTGCTAAGTAATAAACAGTGTTTAAAGTTTTAAAATATTACTTTATGAAAAATACTGATTAAATTAACAGAATTACTATAAAAAATTGTCTGTTCGAATATCCCACAAGCATTCATAAATTCACAAGTTTTTAGGTAACAGCCTCCCGCCTGTGGTACCGGACGGTTACCAAACAATGCACTTTCGGAGTGTGCAACTAGTGGTGAAATATGGTGCATTTTATCACTAGGTGTGAGATTGTTCGTTGAGGCGCCGCCGAGATGAACAAAACTCCGTGTGATAAAAAGACACATTTTACCACGTGTTTCATAGCAGATTTTTTTCAAATCAGATGTAATCTTTAAATAACAGAATTATACGTTTCTCTTTGACATATGTGTATAATTTAATAAAATAATTGTAGTAATTTATCTAAAAGACTGTGGTTGTTTGAAGCGTTGCAATGAAGAATCAGGCGCAAACATTAACTGTCAGTTTTGTGCTTAAAAATAAGTGAATCTGAAGATTCTACAGCGTGTTAAAAAAGTTCCGGGACGGTGAAATATCTCGAGAAATACACATCGAATCAAGAAACAAAAAAACACGTGTTTCATATTTTGCAAAAACCTATCTAAGCACACCAACCACAAACCCCAACTCCCAGCCCCAGGGGGTGGGGCGGGGGGCAACTTTGAAACCTTAAATGGGAACCCCCATTTTTTTATTGCAATTTTAATTTATACTTATTTTTGCGTTTAGAGCGCCATCTATTCCGAATTGGAAAAAAAGTTTCAGATAAAATTAACTTATTTTTTTCGCAGAATACGAATTTGTAATAAAAAATGGGGGTTACCATTTAACGTTTCAACGTTGCCCCCCGCCCCCCCCTGGGGGTGGGGGTTAGGGTTTGTGGTAGGTGTGCTTAGATAGGTTTTTGCAAAATATGAAACAAGTGTTTTTTGGTTTCTTGATTCGATGTGTATTTCTCGAGATATTTCACCGTTCCGGAACTTTTTTAACACGCTGTATACCATCTGGCATAGAAGATACTGTCAAATCAAAGGGTTTATACGAAGTAGCGTACAATTGCTAAGTAATCCAAAATGTAAATAAATAAATAAATATATCATCACGCCTTCTACCCATTACTGGGTGTGGCACTCTGCCGAAGCAGATCTTGGTAAGTGATATATTTATGCGCGATTATCAGCTGTTAAATTAGGGCCCCTAAAGATGTTAGTGGAGAGGGAGCCACAGGAAAAAATATAAAAAATATTATTTCCTTTGTAGAAACAAAGAGTAGTAAAACTGTTGGGTGGTCCATCCTTAGTTACATGCCAGGACATGAACCCGGGTTCTCAAGTAAATTTATGAATGTAATGAAGTTCATGTTTGAAGGGGTTGTATGTTGTTGCGCGCGCGCGCGGTAAAATCCGCGGCACGTGCTCGACTCGCGGTCCGGTACTTTGGCAGTCGGGTCCGCAGTTCTGCGTTCGCAGCCGTGTCGGTGGACCGGTCTTCGCCCCAGCATGACATGGTTGTCGCGGGGTGTTCTCGCGCTTCTGTACACAATGCGTTATGTGATACCGTGTTGTTGTTGGCGGCCTTCGCTGCGACTTTGTGCGCTCAGTGCAACATGAACTTACTGTGAATAGTCGCAAGGGACTCATCACCAGGTATGAACAACATATTTTCATTCTTATTTACATTGCAGTCTTTATTTCACTAAATGTTCGATTTCATTTTAAACTAGTTTTACATACCGCGCCTGAAGGTACCTATTACCTTGATACATCAATCATAATAAATTTTTTCTAGTCCAGAATGATAGTGCATAACTTTTGACAAACTTAATCAAGTTGTTTTATAAAAACTGATAATAAAAACTGTAGCTGTTTGTTTAAATAAATATTATTTTTATGGTATATAAATCATTAATTATACTTAACAAGTCAGTGAAGTTTTTGTGCATGTGGTTGTTTGAAATGCCGGCACTTTTTGCTGTATTACTGAAGTTGTGTGTGAGGATAATTCCCCAAAAAGTTTGAGGAAAGAAGTACTTCAACTCCTCGAAGGGAGTTATAATAAATCTGAAAGAAACTGTGCGCCGCACTAAATTTTTTATTTCGCGGATAATCCGTGCTCGGCCATAAAATCAACTTCATCTTCGAAAATCCATCATAAAAAGACGAGTATACGGCTTGATCTCGTTGAAATTTCACTCATTCCAAGATTGTGGACTGACACGCTGGCCTGGCATAAAAAATCTATCATGCTTAAAACGCGTAAAATTAAAAAGCGAAAAACGAATTACCCTACTTGTCTCCACAACAAAATTTCTTACAGTATATATTCTCTTTTTCCTCCTAAGAACAAAAATAACACTTTCAGAACTAATATTTAATTCTCAAACAAGTTTTTAGCTAATACTGAATTTTGGATCAATTAATCTTATTCTAATCAAGTTTCCGAAAATAAAAAGATTATATAAATAAAATTAAATAAATATATCATCACGCCTTCTACCCATTACTGGGTGTGGCACTCTGCTAAAGCAGATCTCGGTAAGTGATATATTTTGTGCGTGAAGTGCGGTTACCGGTCGTCAAATCACGGCCCCCAAAGATGTTAGTGGTGAAGGAGCCACAGGGATAGCTTTTTCAAATTATGAAAATTTGTCGCCTGTGGGAAACGAACCAGGGACCTCAGGATCCACAGGCCGACTTCAAGATTATATACGGTTTAATTAAACTATTTTATAATACAGTTGAGCTTAATTTGCCTAAAAATTCAGGATTAGCTTAAACTCTTTGGAGAATTGGGCTGTAATAGTATATTACGTACCTCGAACTGTAAGTGACAGTTTTTAGGTCAAGAATGTAGTTTGGGAAATCTAGGCCGGAAGGAAAAGAAAAATAGGTTTCAAAATTGACAGCTGTCAAATTGTTGTCAAAATAAACAGGACCTTGATATGTAATATTGACTTACTGTTCACGGTGGACAGTAAGTATATATTAAAGTTCTGATATAACCATAAAAACCACTGTGCAATAAAAGTTGTACTTACTGTGTTTAACTTTGTCATTAATAGGTAACTTACAGTACAAGTATTGTAAAAAAGTATTTATCAACTGAAACTTATCAGCGCGGATTATTTCTACTTTAAGTTATTGTTTAGAAATTGGAACAAACATCTGCATTGTCTAATAAAGTTAAAGTTTTCCACGTAAACAATTCATATTTAAAAAGGGTGCTGAAGTAGTTTCTAACTGCATTTCCGAAGATGAGTATTTAATTAAAATGCATGTTGTTAGGTATCATAATTTCATTGTAGCGTCAAAAGTTTGACAAAGTGTAATAGCAAAAGTTACATTTCATCCAATTATCTTGTTAACTAGTTACCTAGTTATCCTTATTTGCCAATAGCTTATAATCACATTGTTACATGCTCTAAAGCTCAGCTAATTTGTTAAATTTAAAATTTTAACCATTTTCACCGTGAACATCGGGAAAACTTTCATAACTTGGTGCATAAAAAGGGTTAGGCGATAACACCATTTTTAATACATATACATAACATCATGCTGTGTCCCATCAAATTAGGGTAGCACGAACTCTTGAAATACTCACTAAATATTTATTTTTTTAATTTATCACGCAATTAATCTTTCCTATTTTATCACAGGAATTACGCTTCATTAACATTAATAATATATTTTTTCTACGACCAAACAGAAAGTAGACATTTCCAGCTGTCAGTTGAAAGTAGAACGTTGACATTTACCAATCACCGAGCGGTAAAGTGTGTATCATCGTATCCATGGATACATGAAAACTGTCACCTGATTTTTTAAACAGAAAAATTGTCAAAAATTATTTTAAATTTTTAGCGTTTATAAATGGTCGTAGAAAAAAAATATTGTGTCCACCTCGAGCAGAAAGTCTTCTTACCACTCTTGCATGGTTGTTGCTCTTGGCTATGCCTCGATCAACAATCTTCTTGCGCGTACGAAAATAGACTACTTTCTGTCCTAGGTACACAAATAATTATTTCAAAGTTGTAGAAAAACATACACCTGTTTTACCAATCTTTTATTCGTCATACGTTCTACAAAATATACAAACTGATACACGCTCATTCTTCTAGTAACATTATTCTTAATCTCAGATGCCAATGTATTTTTTTTTTAAATTAGTTTTATTTAATTAATCTTTGATGTGTAATGATATTTATTCATTGGTTTCATTCTGCATCATCTATATTAATAATTCCGTACCAAACCTTCAATCATATTCTTCCATTTATTCCTAGGGATCTTAGGTCGTCCATACAATTTCATTACCAATACATCTTTTTCTCGACACATTCAAACCATCTCAACTCTTGTGTATCTGTGTATTTTTTATTTGAAATATTTTTCGCTAATATAATATAGTTATCTTTTTGATTTGTTTTCATTTCTTACCTTACAGTACAATACTTAACTGCAATTGTGTACAATTTATTTTTAAATAAGTGCAGAATAATGTTCCTTTACTTTCTTATATTTTTAAATTCGTTGTTAGAGATGTGGGCGTGAGTAAATTGAGATGATTTGAGTATGTGGAATGAATGTTGAATGAAAGATGAATGAAACAGGTATATAGGAGCGAATGAATGTAGGTATGTGATTTAAGGTTTGCTCCTTGATGAAATATTCCACGTGTGAGGAATAAATGAGCTTGTATGGATGGAACTATGAATGTGATTGAAGCGAGGGTGGTGTGTTAGGATGAGAATGCGTGGATTCATGCTACCTCATTTGATAAGATATATGCTGAGGTGCATGAAAGTTTTATCGGTTCATTAGCAACTAACGGTTTAATAAGTTTTAGAAAATCACCATTGATATTGTTGCCAGATAAACAACTCTTTAACTAAAGATCTCTGAATTTTTTTCTTGGAACCCAGTATCAGGGTGAAGTTATGATTAGCGACGTTTGATCGCGTAACCTATACACTGTTTAATATCCTCGTGTGTAGTTTGAAGTTAGAACAAACACCTGCAGTAAGTTCCCATTTCAAAGTTCTGTCTGTTTCCGCAGGTGATGAGTGTGCCGCCGGCAGTGTCGTGCGAGGTGGCATGCCACAACTTCCAACCATCCCCCACGTCTCCGGTGACGCTGTCCACCGTGACAAACTACACAACTGGTGGTGTGAGCGCAACACAATACGACTGGAGCTTTTTGTTCGTGGTGGTGTTTATTCTGGCCGGCGGCTTGGGCAACATCCTCGTGTGTCTGGCTATTGCGAGTGAACGACGTCTACAGAACGTTACCAACTACTTTCTACTGTCACTCGCGGTTGCGGATCTGCTGGTCAGTCTGTTTGTGATGCCACTTGGAGCTATGCAAGGCTTTCTTGGTGAGTAAGATGTTGGGAATGAAGAAAAGTGTAGGCAGTGGTTTTTAAAATGATGATAAATGGTTTTAGGATTTGAATTATTTATGGGTATGAAGAGTTCAATAGCATTGTAGATATTGTTTGAGAAAGAACTATATATCCCTTGTCAAATGGCTTGACAACTACGTCACAATAAACATATAAATATATTGCTGTTTTCTTGAGAAATGTAGATGTAAAACTTATTAATTATTTACAATGAAATTTGTTTTTATGTGCTACGAAATTGAAAAAGAAATCGAAATTCAAATTAATATTCGTAACCTCGGAATTCCATTAATTTCAAAATAAAATAAGTTACGATCTACTCATTAAATGTTGCATTTTTATTTTTTTTCATCCAATTACAGATAAACAATTCGATGAGAAGTAAGTCTTTGATTATACTGTCAACTATACATGCTTTTATATTTTCTAAGTATATAAAAATAAAAATATATCATTAAGCCTTCTACTCATTACTGGGTGTGGCACTCTGCAGAAGCAGATCTCGGTAAGTGATATATTTAGGCACGTGAAGTGCGATTACCGGTCGTCAAATCACAGCCCCCCCCAAAGATGTTAGTGGAGAAGCCACAGGGGTAATTTTAATGTGGTGAAAATGTTTGTCGACTGTGGGAATCGAACTAGGGTTCTCAGGATCCACAGGCCGATTCGATACCACTGACGAAACCTACCACATATTTTCTAATATAGCAAAACCAATTCGCAAGCAAATAGTGAACAAATTTCAAACCCCTCTACAAAATATGTTTGACACTTAAGTAACCTAGGTAACGCAGTAAACAGATTTCATTTTTTATTAACAGTCATTTGAATTGTGAAGACATATTTTATTAAATTTAAAATTCTATATAGGTAAAGAAAGTAACTACACCTTTCTTGCACCGCCAAAACTTGATCAAATAACTAAAAGTAAAGCGTAATTAACTGTCATATTAAATAATTGACACTGCAGTTTGCTTTGATTTATTTGCACCAAGTTTAAAATTTAATTTTTGGCGGTACGACTGACAATGTTACTGTAAAGTCCTTTTTAAAAATATTAAGTTGCAGTGGTATCGATTCCCACAGCCGATAAACAATTTTCACCACATTCAAATTACCACTGTAGCTCCCCCTCCACTAACATCATTGGGGGCTGTAATTTGACCGCACTTCACGTGCACAAATATATCACTTACAGATATCTGCTACGGCGAAGTGCCACATCCAGTAATGGGTAAAAGGCGCGATGATATATTTATTTATTTAAATTTTATATTTATGTTTTTATTTTTATTGGTTCATTGTATATAACAATAAACAAAATGAGCAACGTATACCACAAATATTTTTATATTTTCCTCCTGAATGCTTTTTGTTTTAAAGAAAGTGTGAATATAGAAAAAGAGTAAAAGAGTAAAGCCAACTGTACAAATTTAAATAATATGAAAATTTGTAAACTATGTGTGGATATGGTAGGTACATTCACATATTTTTGTGCAAAGGATGCCTCAAAATATGTTGTGAATTTGAGGAATTTTGTGAAATATAATACTGTTGTTTTACTTTGAGGATCTACAGAATACAATAGCGCCAGGATTAGACTTTAATTAATAGTTTATCCTGTGTTAATTCTCAATTTCATGTCACCAATAATATTGTATTGTAGTATAATTGTCAAAGGCTAAATACCACCAGTAAAATATTACACGAATTTTCAATATAAGCAACACTATTACAACATTTGTTATGTACATTTTCACTTACCAAACGTTTCTAAATTACATATGGCTTTCATTAAATATAGCAGATAGAAGAGTTCTCTATCTTTTTAATTTCCAATAATTTGAAATAGTTTTATAGTTTTTAAATGAAAGATCAACATCTTTAATAGACCAATGTTAATAGTATCTCTACTACCATTTATTTCTAAATTGTCCACATAATCTCACACCGTCAATTTCACTAATTCATACTTGTTTCATTTTCATTTCACATACATTTCACATACTCAAAAAATCTCATTACATGGCACAGCACAAACCTTTGAAACATTTATTCAGCTAATTCATCCCGCAATAAATCTTACCAATCATTTCTATTCTGTCAATTTCATCAACATTCATAATTCCTTTCACACAAGCCCGTTTATTTCTCATATTCGGCATTTATCGTTCACGTAACAAAATTCAATCAAATTCCGCCATTAATTTACTCTTCTGTCTTTTATTTCACAATTAAAATTTAATAACGTGTAAATCTGACACTAATAATCTAAATAAAATGTTATTTTTATTGTAGCTGTCAAATATTTTATAATTGAGAGATAAATTCGAGCAAAAAGTTGATTTAGCGTGAAGTACTTTTAATTATGATGTATAAAAGGTGAACTCTATAAATTAAACCTAAAATTTTTGTTGTTAATTTGTTAATCGCACAAAAAACAAGAGTTATTAATGGAATGTAAAGAGATAATTGTTGTTTTTGCTTGCTGGTAGCGTGCAAGACTTTTTACTGCAACAGAAACTAATTTGGATATGGCTGCCTAACCAGTTTGCTTTTTGTGGTCTTACAAGGTCCATACTACTGCCATGTTAGTAGTGATTTAATCTTTTAAAATCGCTTTACTTTAAACTGAACACGAGATTGACAACTACGCAGTTCAACTCGGTTCACATTAGATTTATTTTTTTTCAATGATTCAACATTAATTTTTATTCGAACCTTATCCGAACTAGTTCATTAGTTTCTAACAAACTTTTGTTCAAATAATTTGTTTGATTATTTGACAGGTCTCAGTATACTTACTGCGAATTTTCCTCAATTCCAGAATTTCTTTCCCGGAAAACATACATTACAGCGGAATACATTATCGATGTGCAAAACCTCAGACACTGCAAATTAGTGATGTTTTATAGTTAGAAAATAACGATATGATATGAACAGTTATTTATAGTTTAATTTGATTATGTACAATAATAATTAATTCTGATATTTTTATATAACGATACAACAGGAAATTATTTCCAAATACAGAGGTACAAGATTTTTAGAAGATCTTAAATGGACAGTAAGCAATTTACTATTTGATGAAGAAATTATTTTTTGTACTACACAACTTTATTTTACGCTGCTATGAGCGACATCCATTAAAATGGTTTTATCGGTCGTTGCTAGTGGCAACTTCCGCTAAAGCACTAAGGGTCGGTTGCATAAAATATTGTTAGCTAATCATCACGTTGTCAACTACACGAAAACGTTGAATTAGAATAAAAAACGCCTCTAAAAAATGTAAAAATTTTTGTCAGCTCAATATTTTAAAACGTTATAATTTCGATAGTAAAATAAAATAAATATATCATCACGCCTTCTACCCATTACTGTGTGTGTACTCTGGCGAAGCAGATCTCGGTAAGTGATATATTTTGCGCGAGAAGTGCGATTACCAGTCGTCAAATCACGGCCCCCAAAGATGTAAGTGGAGAGGAAGCCACAGGGGTAGTTTTAAAATGGTGAAAATTGTTTGTCACCCGTGGGAATCGAACCAGGGTTCTCAGGATCCACAGGCCGACTTGATACCATTGAGCTAGCTACGGCACAAATTAATAAATAATTATTTGTTATAAATATTATTTTACTATTATTATTAAGCAAACAATATGCATTTTAATGCTGATACTAATTAATTATAACATAAAAATTAGAAAATATGTGAAATGTGGTGTCAGCCATCTTGGTCATTGTCAACTTTTGACATGCTGTTAGCTAAAGACATAGTTAACATCGCTTTATGCAACCGGGCCCAAATATTTCTTGAATATAAATTTTAAACAAAGTTACCAAAGACTCATTTCAGTGATAAGATATAGAAATAACTATTAAAGTAAAACATCTCAAATAAAATTAGTTACAAAAAAATTAATGAATAATTTGTACAATCTAGTGTGTCCTCTTTCTGTAATTTTCGCACATTTGTTTGTACTCCCTATAAATCAGTTGAACAAAAACAAACATATACGGCGCGAGCGCGGGCTGAACACATTTCATATCTGTTTCATTCTTAAGATCGATGTGGATCGCAGTCGAGCCCAGGGATTTGCATCGCGCTGAGCGCTAACTAAGCCCCGCGAATTGATTTCGTTCCCACGTGACGCCACACTCACTCAGTGCCCTCAAACAATCAGATTATACACTACACACCTGCCAAAGACAAAATGCCATCGCATTCACCTACTTCATGGGAAATCAAATTCATTATCTGTCATTACTATAAAGCGTACACATAATATACACTATAATCGCATGAATTTCATGATGACGTACCTCTGTTGTGGCATCGATTGAGTTGTGGAGAAAATTAGATAAATATCTGACGATAATTTGACGAACGCTGATGCCCAATACTATATATTACTATATATTAATATTACAATGGGCCTTTCAAGACTTTTTTGAATTTTTTATATATTAATCTACGTAATAAAATTATTATACAAAAATTTTTTATTTTTTTTTAAACTTGTAATAAGCATGATAAAAATATTTAAACTTTCGAAACAAACGAATATGACGTTGTTGCATCTTAGCTTAAAGAGAGACAGATAAGACAGAGATAAATAACACCTGACTTCACGTAACGTGTGTCGTTGTCAGGAGAATCCTCAGACAAAACATAACTAGACGGATAACAACGGCGTTTGTTGTGAAGCAGAAAGGGATTGAATAACTGGTTGGTGAGGCGGGTGCGCGGCAAGGAGCAACTTGCATGACATCAAAGTGTACTCGCTCCTTGCTGCGCACCTGGCGGACCCAAAAGTTATTTCATCCCTTTCTGTTTCACAACACTGCATTGGCTTGAATACGGCATAATTCGTCTAGTATTATACGTCATTGGTAGAATCGTAGAATGCTGAATGCTTCTTCGTCTTCTTCTCAGTAAAATTGAGTACCAACAAACGTTTCAGACAATGCTCTGTGATTGGCTTAATGCAACTACGTAATTGCAATATGGCAGTGCGAAATTTAAATGAACGTTTTAAATTATTCAACTTTAACTTTCATATTTCAGCAATAAAGATACCATTTATGGTATGATTTTATATTGTATTAAATATGATGTACGGTCAAGAATTTATTTTAATAAATATATATTAAAAAGCTCTACCACTTGAATCCCCCATCATTATTTCTGCACTATTAAAGTGAAAAACTAGAAATAATAACTACAAAATACAAAACAAACAGCGTTCCATTACTTCAGAAGTAATTATTTACTTATTTATTTGCATAACAGAAAATTAATTCAATTACATAACAGGAGACTTTCATTGGAATCTAAACCATAGAATAGTTCAAGTTTAATTTTAAGAAAGTAATTGTATTTGGTGACATCCGGCTTCAAAAATATTCTTATCTTTTTCCTTGTCAAACGTTTCGAATTATTTTAATAAAATATACGGAGGACTAAAATATTGCACCACATTTTCAAGAATCAGAAAATATACGATGTCAAATGTTTCAAGATGTCTTGAAGTTCCTTTTCTTGAAATTAATTTCTTTTTGTCCGCTTATTCCATCCTACTGTAATCGTCTTGTCCTTTTAACGAATATTCTTAATATATCTGTTTATTTTTATTTTGAATCTTCATATAGAAAATACAATAATGTCATGTACCAGCCACCATCACGAGATGTAATAAAAAGAATTGCAGAGCATTCTCGTTTGTTTTGGTCTCATTAATAATTAACTGTAATTTTGAAACGTAATATTGCGAGTAATATTTCGTAAAACCATAACCTATTTAGCGGGATAGTAAATAGCGTGGTGTAAAATTGTTTCTTTCCATTGCACAAATGAGCGAAGCTGCTGCACGCTCAACAACCGAACAATGCAATTTTCTTGTGTAAACTTCGGTTTCAGTCGGATTTCGATTTGTTTTGTTGTGTTGACGCCATGACAACAGCACATTTCACTGCTCGGTGTTTGTTTATATGCGAGCTTCCCGATAAAAAATGATACTGCAGCGCAGAAAAAATATTTTCATAGATATATCTCCATTACTCATTCGCAATTCGCAGATAATTTTTCGCACGATTTCGGAGAGGATAAAAGCACAAATATATCATCAAATACCTACTACTGTATCGTGTTTTTTCACAGTTGTAGAAAATACATTTTTTTTACAATACTTGTACTGTAAGTTACCTATTAATGACAAAATTTAAACACAGTAAGTACAACTTTCATTGCACAGTGGTTTCCATGGTTACATCAGGACTTTAATATTTACTTACTGTCCACCGTGAACAGTAAGTAAATATTACATATCAAGGTCCTGTTTATTTTGATAACAATTTGACAGCTGTCAATTTTGAAACCTATTTTTCTTTTATGGGGTAGCTAGCTCAGTGGTATGAAGTCGGCCTGTGGATCCTGAGAACCCTGATTCGATTCCCACAGACGACAAACAATTTTCATAATTTAAAAAGCTACCCCTGTGGCTCCTGCACCACTAACATCTTTGGGAGCCGTGATTTGACGACTGGTAACCGCACTTCACGCGCAAAATATATCACTTACCGAGATTTGCTTCGACAGAGTGCCACACCCAGTAATGGGTAGAAGGCGTGATGATATATTTATTTTATATTTTATATTTTTCTTTTCCTTCTATTTGTGCAAGTATTGTAGAAAATAGCTTACTAAACTTGAAGTATAAGTGATTTTTTAGATCGGGAATATTTAGAAAATCTCGATTTCCCAAACTAGATTCTTGACCTAAAAACTGTCACTTACAGTTCATGGTACGTAATATACTATTATTCACTAAAGATCTGCAATTGAGAGAGCTTATTAATAGAAGGGTATGATGAATATCCAATTTTGAAACCTTGAAAAAGTTTTGCGAAACGTTTCTATTGAAAATGTTTTTATTCATCGCCATAATTTATATTTTTTCTGAATAAAAGAACCCTTATGAAACAGCGAGACCTACCCCTAATTGGGGAAAAGAAGCAAAATATATTTAGCGTAAACACCCTCGAAATTTGTGATTATGAATGGGAGTTTTTCTGCGAAACAAAGAAGTCAACAATCGTTTTTTTCTTAGCTGTCAGTTGCAGGGCCCTTGATGACGTCATCAACTCCACCCTTCCTGCAACATGTACCTGTGTCTGTGTCGTGAGACTTCACCCCTCATTATTCTTTAATTTGTCGCACGAGACAGGATCAATCAACGGAGAGAATTCGACAGCTGACGAATTCACTTTTCTAACTCTTCGGCTGTTTGTTCTTTGTCTGTTTCGAATGATATCCACTTAAAGACTGGTTCACATTAGATGAACAAGATTCTCTCTCACTTCAAGTGTTACATCATGCTTTAAATGAGTAGAACTTAAAAATAATCCAATAAAAACCAGTCCAATTATAATCAACATTGTTTAAAGTTTGCCGAAATAATTGACACGACTGAATGCTGTTTCTAATTTAACGAAACTGTTTTGTATTGTACAAGAAAGTAATTTTCTATCTGATATTAAATATTAATTAGGTAACCAACCAATTTCAGATTCATTAAATCGTGCTTAAAGCAGTTTAAATTTCTATTACGTGGAAAATTATCTCCTAGATGATAGATATTTAAAAATATTCATTATTTTCTTTCGCAGTGCATCATTGAACCGGGGAAAACAGATGAGATACACACACTTTGATTATCCAACTGTGAACGCGGACGTAACTTTTAAAAATGCAACATTTTCATTTGCCAACACGAACTCCTGTTCGTTTTGCTTTCGTCTGTGAAATAGAGTTTGTTTAATCTATTGTCTCGGTATTTCTCTAATGATTTGCATGTTCATGCTACGAATAAGTAAACTACTAACTATATTTAAATAAAATATAAATACATCATTCTGGATTTCTCTACATTCTTATTGAAGCAACTGGCAAGTTTTCATTTCATGTAAACTTTTCTAACGGATTGTATACTTACATTTGACAGTACTACTTCCATTTAATGCATAAAATCATATCAAATATGAAAATATTCTTCTAGTTGTAAATAAAATTTTAGTACGGAAAGTAGATTTTTTTCAAAAACAGTCAAGTAAAATACGTATCCAGGGCTACAAGAAAAATAACAGTCTGATTCCCAAAATCGACAAACAATTTTCACCACATTAAAACTACTCCTGTGGTTCCCCCTCTACGAACATGCTTGGGGGCCGAGATTTGACGGTTGGTAATTTACGCACAAAACATATAACTTACTGAAATCTGTTACGGTGGAGTGACACATCCAGTAATGGGTAAAAGGCGTGATGATATATTTCTTTATTTATTTTATATAAATAGTTTCTGCATTGTGTGGACTTTTCTTTTATATACAAGTGCAGGCTATCGCTTTCATCTTTTCTAATCTTTGTAGATTCGTTGTTAGGAGTAAGCGTGAGTAATATGAGATGTGTTACGTATTTGTTATGTACGTCGAAGAAAGAAGATGAATGATAAGTGAATAGGAGTGATTGGATAAATGTGATTGAAGGTTTGTTGTGTGAGGCTATTTTTGTCATTTTCAGATCTAATTTGTGCCGTTACGAAACACGCAAAGTTAATTTTGTTTATTGGCTAACATGCAGAATTTTATACCCTAAAACTTTTATTCGAAGCTTTTTTGTTTAAAATAATTGGGGAAGCAGGAAATTACTGTGATTTTACATGTTAAATCCCTATGTTTGAGAGTTGCGTTCACCACCCTGTATATAAGTAATTCTGTGATTTCATAAAAAAATATAATATACAGATACTTGTATTACTCACGCCTTGAAAAATAATACTCCACATCCGTAATAGCTATAGCTCTGGTAAAGAAATAACTATTAAATAAAATAAATAAATAAATGTTTTTGAAAAGAAATTGAATGAGAAACCATAATCCGCTCTGGATGAAATCCATACCTCATCATTTTAAAATCACGCAAGAAATCCCCGACAATTTGCAGACACGTGTGACGGAATCCAAGAGTTTCTCGTGTCTGAGAATCACGATGTTCGAGCGCCGCCATCACAGCGCTGCTGCTCGTCGTTTCGAAACTTATCAAGTGTGAAACAATCTGTCCCGCCATTACGCGAACAATTCTCCTGGAATCCGTTCGCATTCCACGCAAATGCGCTACTCGGATTCGGATTTTTCCACTTTTCGCCGCTAATTTCCCGCCATGGAATGGTTGCCACGCAGCGAGAACGAGCGAGTTCTGTCTGTGTAGTGATGTTGGCTTATGGAGGCAATACGTTGTATTGATATGGTAATTAAGGGTACATGACTCGCTCTATTTCGATACTGAGATTTATCAGGCTGAAGTGTGCGCCTTTACAGGGATTTAAGGCTGTATTCGAGGATCAGGGGAAGTGTCATTCTTGCTATACAATCGTACAATGACGAATAGAGATCAGCAGCGACTACCTAACACTACTTACATACATACTTATTTATTAAGGACTGGTTTCTTCATCTACAATTAAAGTTTCCAATAACTTTTGGGGGGATAAATAAAGAATATCGCATCGAAATCATAATACTAAAAATAAATAAATATATCATCACGCCTTCTACCCATTACTGGGTGTGGTACACTGCCGAAGCAGATCTAGGTAAGTGATATATTTTGCGCGTGAAGTGCGGTTACCAGTCGTCAAATCACGGCCTCCAAAGATGTTAGTGGTGAAGGATCCACAGGGGTATCTTTTGAAATTATGAAAATTGTTTGTCGCATGTGGGAATCGAACCAAGGTTCTCAGGATCCAAAGGCCGACTTCATACCACTGAGGTAGCCACCCCATTATCCTCATAATACAAATGGTAATAATTATCCTGTATCCGGAGATGAAAAACTGGCCCTTAATAATAAATACGAGGTGTGGCTATTAAATAACGAGACTGACGCTGCTACAGATGAAGTACGTATGCGCCAAACACCAGCGACAGGAAGCTTTTTAGCGTGAAGCTTTCTCTTTTGAATGCAGCACCCCTCGCTTCTGTAAACAAATCCGTATAGCCGTAACATTCGTTCTAATTAGAGTTGTTTTTTTTTGTTTCGCCGAAAAAATGTTCCGTGCAACATTAGAGCAACGAATTGTTGTGAAATTTCACATGAAACTTGGCAAAACTGCTACTGAAACTTATAATTTATTGAAAAAAGTACCCGAATTGTGGAAGGACAAGTCATGGTTTCTCCATCAAAACAATGCGCTGGCTCATTCCGCAATGTCTGTCAAGAGATTTCTAGTCAAGTACAGCATCCCAGTGTTGGACCATCTGCCTTATTCGCTAGATCTTGCAATTTGCCTTAATAGCAACAAGATTTGAGCTTTGAAAGAGAAATCGGCACGCGTTCTCAAGGAGCTGACAGAAGAAGACTTCCAGCACTGTTTCGAACAATGGAAGATTCGCATGGAGCATTGTAGGGATAGAGGAGGGGTGTATATTGAAAGTGATAATAAGTGCGTGAAGTGCGGTTACCAGTCGTCAAATCACGGCCCCCAAAGATGTTAGTAGTGGAGGAGCCACAGGGGTAGCTTTTGAAATGATGAAAATTGTTTGTCGCTTGTGGGAATCGAACCAGGATTCTCAGGATCCGCAGGCCGATTTCATACCACTGAGCTAGCCACCCCATAAATAATTATAATAATGATTGATTATGTCAAATATTCAAGTAATATTTATTGAAAATACTTAAAATAAATTTGTTTTATAAATCCTTTGAAAATAACGAAGCCAATAATTTATGACCATTTAAAAACCAAAATCTCTGAATAAACGAAGCAATATTGAATAGAATTTATCTTATTATGAAAATTAATTCCAGTGCTACTGAATAATGTAATATTTGAAGAATGGTTCCAAACTGAATTTACAATTTATGATAAATAATTTTATATGTAGGTCGGTTTTATCCACATTTTAAAATTTA
Source organism: Pterostichus madidus (assembly GCA_911728475.2). Lineage (NCBI taxonomy): Eukaryota > Metazoa > Arthropoda > Insecta > Coleoptera > Carabidae > Pterostichus > Pterostichus madidus. The sequence continues at coordinate 2,072,466 of OU452313.1, read as the reverse complement.
AAGTTTATTATTTATTTCCGTGAGTATGCTGTGACACGTTCACGCAACGCAATCAGGAAAAATCGTTCGTGACCATAGAAACGAAATCAAGAAATCGAGAAATCCCGTGGGATCATCTACAAACTAACCTCAAATCGGGATTCTCCCGTTCGTTCCAGACGAATCCTGGCCTGGGTAATTGGTCTCATTAATGTCCGCACTCTCGTTTTTAATAAAACGAGAACTGCGATGACACAAACGAAGAGAGAAAGACATGACCTCTCTCTGTGCATTAGACGGCAGATCTGATATTTTCAGTGAAATTAAAAAGTCTCGCCATCAGCAGATGGACTCGGTCAAGCGTTAGTCGTCGCTGCTGGTATCAATTCGTAAAGAGCTTTAAAGCTTCTGCTACGCTGACAGATAACTTTCTACCAACTTTAAGTTTTAAAAGCGCGTATTTAGTTGATAGTTGCTGGAAATACGACAGCGAGGTTTAACTACTTATTAAAGAAATTATATACTGAACATTTACTCTCGTTAATTTTTCTACAGTCAAATGAGAACAGAAACATTCTTCATGGAAATGTTGGAGAAAATTTAGATGTACTTTTCATTTATATTTTAAGTATTTTTCTTTAAACTAATTTGGCTTGGTAGCAAGAAATATATCAGTCAAATCATTATATATGTGTTTCTTGATACATAACGCAGTTCATTATGCACGTCCGTGAGTAATATTTATTACACTTTGGTTATGTAAAATCACATCGACATTGCTATGACATCGCACCGACGGCCATGAGTAATAATATATTATTCATGGGTCTAGTCAATCACATATACATAAAACAGTTCATTACTAGGGGCCGTGAGTAATAATATTTTATTTACGGACTGTGGTCAACCACATCGACAATGCTGACATCGCAACAACGGCCGTGAGTAATAATTTATTATTTACAAACACATCGAGATTACTATAACAATTCAACCAGAGTTTGACATTCACCTTATATACCCTTATAATAATTATTTTTTCAAAACTTATGTAAACCTAAAAGAATAATTTTTAGGTTAAGTAGTTGTAGAAAAAGTATAGTATTGAACTTGTTAGTAAAACTATTACTTATTTGGATAAATTATGCTACTCGTCTACGGCTCGTGTAGCAAACTTCATCCTAAAGAGTAACAACAATCATTTCACGCTCGTCAAATAATAAGGCATTTTATGTATCTTTCTAAATAATATACAACACGTAAAGTATTCTGTCTATGAAGTTCATATCTTCTACTTTATTTTATGTTGCTATTAGCGACGGTTGTTAAATCTCATTTTACGGCCTAGGTATAAGATCTATTAAAATACATAAAATATTATCAAATGTTTATTTCCATATAAATATGTCATCTGCCATTTATTTAACGAAAATTTTTCGCTGTCTAAATTATTTATCTAATAAAATGCAGAAAATTTACTTCCCCGCATTTTGTATATGACATATATTATTGTAAAATAATTCAGAAATATTTGACGGCGGAAAATATTTCATGCTAAATGTTGACGATTGATGGATAAAATACCTAAATATTTGCCAGTAAAAACAAAAGAAGATTTATTTATTTCAATGTGTTTAAAAAGTAATTAATTTTTATATAATACTGTTGTTTTGCAAGCACGTAACAAATTGTTTTTCACATGATTAATTGCTCATAAAAAGTCTGGTTGAGTAATACATTTTGATGGAATATTAAAATTCCGATAAATACGTTTTGAATGTAAATACATTTAGATGTCGTGGCTTTAGAACCTATGTCAATAAGATCTAAAAAGAGGGTGACAGGTAACATCCAGCGCTGTTATAACTTTTTTTAGGAAAGCAGAAATGCTAATATTAAAAAAAGTCAAATATGTCATCGTTGCGAGTGGTGAGAGGTAAATCTTGCGCTCGCCTTGCGGATTTCGCTTCGATTTTTCAAATGAAAAGAAAGCTGATGCATTCGAAGCTAAAATTATTTTTGACTGAAAGCGGAAAACATATTTCCTGACCCATGAATTTACTTGAATGTGAAGTATGTATCTTTATTTATAAATTAATAGTAATAGATAAAAAAATAAAAATATACTACTTAACTGTTTGGATAAATTGGCTTGGTATAATTAGAAGAATTAGCACAATGAGTGACGACGTTTCGAGACTTTGGGTTTGTCTCATTCTCAAGTCAGAAATTTTTTTTTTTTATAAAAAAGTTACTTGAGAATGGGACAAACCCAAAGTCTCGAAACGTCGTCACTCATCATGCGTTTGTAAAATAAATAAATATATCATCACGCCTTCTACCCATTACTGGGTGTGGCACTCTGCCGAAGCAGATCTCGGTAAGTGATATATTTTGCGCGTGAAGTGCGGTTACCAGTCGTCAAATCACGGCCCTCAAAGATGTTAGTGGTGGGGGAGCCACAGGGGTAGGTTTGAAATGGTGAAAATTGTTTGTCGCTTGTGGGAATCAAACCAGGGTTCTCAGGATCTACAGGCCGACTTGATACCACTGAGCTAGCTTGTAAACTTCTAATTATACCAAGCCAAGTTATCCAAACAGTTGAGTAATTTATCTATAAAAATTTACGGTTTAATAAAATTAAATCTCTATAATGAGATTTTATAAATTATTATATGTGGTGTCTAGCTCAGTGGTATGAAGTCGGCCAGTGGATCCTGAGAACCCTGGTTCGATTCCCGCAGGTGACAATCAATTTTCATAATTTCAAAAGCTACCCCTGTGGCTCCTCCACCACTAACATCTTTAGGGGCCGTGATTTGATGACTGGCAACCGCACTCAACGCGCAAAATATATCACTTACCGAGATCTGCTTCGGCAGAGTGGCACACCCAGTAATGGGTAGAAGGCGTGATGATATATTTATTTATTTTTATATTTTTATTTATAATTGACTGAAAAGCAAAACTAATGAAATGGGATAAACTGGCCCGTGACGAATTTTAGTCATGAATAGTCATGACATAATTATTCATTGAAAAAATCTGGTTGATTTGTATTTATTCTTTTGTTGAATTTATCTTCAATCAAGTCAGCGGTACTTTTATTTTTAATTTGAAACAGACAATATTTCGCTTTTCATTTGTCGCGAATCAAACTGTCGAATAACAAAAACAATACCATGAAAAAGATTCCGGTTTTTAAAGGGATGGACGTGGATGTCACATTGTTGTTTGCTCGCTAAATTGCGATATTTTCAGCGTTGCGCTGTTATGTGGTTGTGTTGCCCTAATAACCAGATATAAAAGGCGAATTTCAGTAACGAATTCCCTAAACATATTTGCGCGTACTTTTTTACTTTCATCCCTCCATGTTGCCGTATTGTGGATCTATAAATAAGCTTATTTGAAATGCATGCACTCTCCTTTCGCTACGTTAAATATGATTCTGCAAACTTGGATGGGTTGAGGATGAAAACAAACGCACAGCGTCACGGAATACGATTAAAATTTAATCGGTTTCATTAGCTCTATTTGTTCTAGATGAATTTGTGAGAGAACTACATTTATTCATTGGACTCAGACTGCAATTAATCTCCGACAAATATTCCTATCCTGGCACACAATTTTCCTTTCATTCACATTTATAATTCCTTTCATTTCAGCTCGTTTATTATTCCCTCTGAAAATCACTTGTTCACGTAACAAATCTCCAATCATATCCCCAACCATTTATTTCTCGATTAGTCCACGCAATCTCTCCTTTAATTCGATAACGCAACATAACCAAACATACATAACATTAAATGGGGTAGCACGAACCCTTGGAACATTCACTGAATATGAGGTTCATTAGATGCACTCTGCAATTAATCTTCGCGAAACATTTCTATCTTAGGACATTATCCTCATTTTTAATACCTTTCATATAGAGGTGTGTAGTTCGTGAACGAACTAGTTCATATGAACTATTCCTTATAGTGAACGACACGAACTAGTTCGCGAGTTTATTAAAGACTAGTTCACTGCGAACTATTCGGACATGATTCACCACCACGGCGGCACGGCCGATAAGGTCGAATCGAAAGCAGAGAACTGAGAACGAGTGAATGGGACTCATACTTCAAATTCACTTAAAAATTCAAAAACAATCTATTTATATAGTTACATTGGGTATCTGTAAGTACATACAAATACAACAGAGATAGAAACAGTTTAACACATTTGGGATTAGACAGGTCATTAGAAGATTCTTCAAATTTGTTAAATATTATCAAACATGTTTCAACAAGTGCCAGCTTACTCAATTAATTATATTCAATTCCGTAATGTTTATGTTTTCTGTTGTAGGTCGCTGGCCATTGGGTGTAGCCTGGTGCAACGTCTACGTAACCTGCGACGTGCTAGCCTGCTCCTCCAGTATCCTCCACATGTGTTTCATCAGCGTTGGTCGTTACCGAGGAATCCGCAATCCTCTTCGAACTCGTCGCTCCGCCACGAAACGCGCTGTATCAGTCCGAGTCGCTTGCGTTTGGCTTCTCGCTGCTCTCGTATCATCACCCATCACCGTACTCGGTCTCATGGACCACAAGAACGTAATGCCAGTTGATGATGCTTGCGTGATCAACAACAGAGCGTTCTTTGTCTTCGGTAGCTTAGTAGCTTTCTACATGCCCATGTTGGTGATGGTAGCAGCGTACACGTTAACAGTACATCTGTTGAGGAGGAAAGCAGCAGCGGAGAAAGCTAGTCAAGGGACAGCTGATAGAGCAACGCAGACTCCTGATGATATACCTGGGGAAGCGGCAGCTGCGGCTGCAGGACAAGACTCACAAAGAGCTAGAAGACTTAGAAGTTTAAGACTGCAGTTGCATACTGCAACTGCTGCTGTGCCAAGCATGTCTTCAGCACTGGATCTGAGATTTCTTCCAGGGAGGAGGGGAGATGCTGCTGTTCAAGCTGAGCAGAAGGCGTCGAAGGTTTTGGGGTTGGTGTTCTCGACGTTTGTACTTTGTTGGACTCCGTTTTTTGTGTTGAATATCTTGTTCGCCGCTTGTCCAACATGTCCGGTTCCGGAGAGAGTAGTTAATGTTTGTTTATGGTTGGGTTATGTGAGTTCGACGATAAATCCGATTATTTATACGGTGTTTAATCGACAGTTTCGGGCAGCGTTTGTTACGCTATTGGTCTGCAGGTCTGGACGGAGAAGACGACGGCCACATTGTTATACGCCAGCGTCAGCGAGTCTTCCGTTAGTGCTGCATGATACACCGTTACTTACGCCCGCGGTGGCAAGTGTCACTCGGCATCATTCGTCATCGTTAAACACGCCACTGTCGTAATTGTGCCAAACAGTATATTCCGAAAATTAACCATGGTAACCGTGGTTACTATTTGCAGAAATCGGTGGTTACTTCAACAATTAAACAATGTGACTGCAATTCTTTTTAAATTGGTGTTATACGATCAATGTTTTCAACTTTTCTTATTCTGTCATAACGTTTTCATTAGACTTTTGTTCTCTTACTAATTGAAAAAGTTGAAATAATAGTGTCATATTCCAGAGGGTGAAAAAGAACTTAATTTTAAGTGCAACTTAAATATAGCATAACCTATATTATGTTTGTATTTGACAATCTGTACTTTGGTAAAAGAATGTACGTTTGACATATCTAATTTCCATCATATATCAAATTGAACGATGATTATACATAGTTTGACAAATAAAAATAAAATAAACATTGACTTGTGTGATACTGGATACAAACTAACCAAAACCGTGGTTTATTTTCGGAATATACTAAAAATCTGTGTACAGACGCTCAAATAAAACAGTAGTGATCCCCGTTTCTAAACTAAAACAAAGTGTACTAATATGTGTTCGGCCATTTTGTAAATCGTGGTGTAGCATAGATGAACTCCAAAAACTTTTTATTTCCAAACGATAAATTAAATGTCATATTTAAACCATTAGCACCATAGGATATGTGACTGTAATTTCGAGAATAAATATTCACAGAGTGAGTGCGTACAGTTCACAGGACGTAATTGGAAATTAATTGTACCATAAATGGAAACAGATCAACATCGATGGCGGGTATATTACAACGTGAATTCAACATCGCGGTGTAATTAGTTTCCTTAGATGTCCAAGGAAGAAAAACATCTAAAATGAATTTTCTTGACGTTTACTTTCATCATTTCGTCAATGGGCTCCTATATCTATTTTTTTTATAAAACTACATGATAAATTATGATGATCAGTGAAAACGCGGGTTGAAAATTCTTTTTGTATTGGAGTTGTGACGTCCCAAGTTCGGTTCAGTGGTACTTAACCTGTTTCGTTCAGGAGTGCAAATAATAAAATAAATAAAAAATAAATATATCACGCCTTCTACCCATTACTAGGTGTGGCACTCTGCTGAAGCAGATCTCGGTAAGTGATATATTTTTGCGCGTGAAGTGCGGTTACCAACCGTCAAATCACGGCCCCCAAAGATGTTAGTGGAGGGGGAGCCACAGGAGTAGTATTAATATGGTGAAAATGTTTGTCGCCAGTGGCAATCGAACCAGGGTTCTCAGGATCCACAGGCCGACACGATAACCACTGTGCCACCTACTCCATAAGTGCAAATAATATACGATTGAATTCTTGAAAAATAATCTGAATATGTTGAAAATCATATTTTATAGAAGTTGCAGGCTCAGGAAAAAAAAATTAAATTATAGTAATAAATATACAACGTGTTGAACATGTACATACCAGCAAACAGTTTGAAAAACCAGTGCTGAGATGTCAGAGTTAGTTACGTTTTTCTCCGCGTTTGTCTCTTATTTACCGCGGGAAAATACTTGTGGCCAATGAGCGCTTCTGAACATGGGAGGTAACTATATTTTTAATCGCTTATATCTCTGAAGCAAAACACTATTTTTTTCACTAATTTATTTATTTATCGTATGGCAATTAAAACACGTACATATAGAAATGACAAAATAATAATAAGAATTACAAACAAATATCAAGATTGTTAATATAATCAATTGAATCATTAGTTGCAATCAGGAAATCTTCGGGGCTACCTTTGTAAGACCTTATGGGACATTCTTCAATGATGTGTTTGATGGATTGAATCATACCGCAATCACATTGTGGGGATGGCTGTTTTCCCCATTTATGCAGAAAATAATCGCATCTACCATATTGACTAATAGTCATTATTTAATACATATATTTTATGTTTTTATCCATTATTCTTGTTATTTCGATTATGGTATACAGGAGCCCATTGCATCATCAATCAAATCTTGTACCTAATTAATCATAATTCTCATCCAACAACAGTATTGTAACTATTTATAAATGTCAATTTTGTTTTTTGTTATCAACAAAAATATAGTTTCCAGTGAAATGATTACATGTTTGTTACTTGTAAGTCAACCAGAATGTCAATATTTTTGAAAGTGAGGTTTCAGTTGTCAGAGGCAATTCTATCTCATTCAAAATTCAGGCTTCAATCGAGACTTCAATCTTTATGTTAAACGTCTTTGACTGTCGTACCTTTTTCGCTTAAGATGTGTAAATAATTTATTTCGCACATACGCTTTCAGATATTCTTTCCTCTTTACAATCACAATGAAGTTTAAATTTGACGTAGGTACAATTGTCGCTTGAAAGTGGCTGCGTATTACCATGATGGAAGTGAAATTGTGAAATGGGACAGTCAAATTTACGTAAGTAGAGTATTCCAATACTTACAACTATGTATACAGCGACAAATGGATAGTTCAACTTTAATTGGTTGCGCAGATTACTAGGTGAAAAGTAGTTATGTAGCAAATTGAAATTTTCAAGGAAAAATTAATTATTTAGGTCTCGTAGAAACGGTAAAATATTAACGGAATTTGTTTCTGTGAACTGTCATTTATTTATTTATTTATTTATGCATCTCTGTACTACAGGAATTAATAGTTATTTATGTTATAAGTTCGGTAAATGAGTTTTTACGGTACGAGTAAGATGGTTCCGGACGAGCAGTCTGAAATTTCGAAACAAGTAGCGTAATAACTCATAAACTGACGTATGACGAACAACGTTTTATTTCATACTGTCTCGTATTTAATTATTAATAGCTATTTACATAACTAGTGCACGATGACATACTTTGCACATGAGCGCAATTTTAAAACACGAGCGAAGCGAGTGCTTTAATTTGCGCGAATGGTGCAAATGGCGTCTTCGCGCACGAGTTTTGTACAATGCTTTTTGTAACGAGCAAAAATTATATGATGGACAATGAGGAAATTTATTAAATTTGAAGCGTGAATTTATATTGACAGTTACGTATGCCATGAATTGACATTTGTTATTTGAAAACAAACAAAAACGTCCCTATTTCTTTTATAAATTCCTTAAAATGTGTGTATATAAATAAGTACAAATCGTGTTTCAATAGTTAAAATTTAGAATCATATAAAATGGGTGCTTTTCTCAATTACTTTGCGCACACTAGTGCACTAGCACAAAATCAAACTTTCCATTGGTTTCCAAGGTTATGTAAACATTATTTTGAATGCAGCGAGTACAAAAACATTATTATCACATCCTAATCTTGAAAGTGACATCTTAAAATAATTGTAAATAAATATCAAAAACTGTTAGTTACCTAGCAAACTCACGATATAATATCGCTTTATTTCATTACGGTATCTAATATCATAATAACTCATTTCTCTACTATCATTACATAATATCAAAATTATCTAATTATTTTGCGTGTCGTAATAATCAGAATTGATGACAACTTTTGAATAAAATTCACGATAATAGGTAAAACGTTGTATGATATTCGTAACGTAATGTATTAATACGAAACACAGTACGTTGTAGATACTTAAATCGTAAATAACTATTATCGGACTGAAATCAATCCTGTAAACATGCAAATGCGATATAGTATGAAATAAATCTCAATTACAGTACAGGGTCCGGACTGACCGAGCTGCAGCGTGGTATATTTTAAGCCTGAGTGGGATTCTTCATTGCCATATTACCAAACATTGTTTTAAATTGTAAATAATTATTTCTGTTTGTATTTTATTGACAATAGTTATACGAAAACCTGTTGTTTAATTAGATTTTTTTTATAAAATCATAAATTACATATTTGGAAAAATATGCCAGATCTTCTGTAGCCATTATCTGTGTTTAAAATGTTTCTTCTACACTATTATATTATTTATAATATTTAAATAACCTAGGTGACTCAGTCATCAGCAAAATTTTAATAACTGTTTATATATCAAGGGAAGACAGTGAGATATTTCATCGCGAAGGTACCGTTTCATTTGCCGAGCCGAACGCGAGAAATGTAAAGTGCTTTTCCATTACTCTTTTAGAAAGAACAATTTTCAAAAATAAATTAGAAATTTGGATAAGATTTATTATTCTCTTGATAGATGTCACCTGGATATATTCCTTCCCTAGAGATTCTAGGGATGAAAAGTATTACTTTCTTCTCAACAGAGGAAAGAAAATTTAACTTACTGCCAGGATCTTAAAAAAAATTTTAACTACTATTTGAATTGTTAAATGGTGAACAAATTTTCAAACTATTTTAAAATTATATAAAATAAAATAAATATATCATCATGCCTTTTACCCATTACTGAGTGTGGCACTCTGCCGAAACAGATCTAGGTAAGTGATATATTTTGTACGTGAAGTGCGATTACCAGCCGTCAAATCATAGCCCTCAAAGATGTTAATGGTGGAGGAGCCACAGAAGTAGCTTTAAAATCATGAAAATTGTTTGTCGCCCGTGGGAATTGAACCAGGATTCTCAGAATCCATAGGCCGACTTGACATCACTGACATAAAATAAATATATCATCACGAATTTTACCCATTATTGGATGTGGCCGAAACAGATCTCGTAAGTGATATATTTATGCGCGTAAAGTGCGTTTACCAGCCGTCAAATCACAGCTCTCAAAGATGTTAGTGGTGTAGGAGCCACAGGGGTAGTTTTAAAATGATGAAAATTGTTTGTCGCCTGTGGGAATCGAACCAGGGTTCTCAGGATTCATAGGCCGACTTGATACCCCTGACATAAAATAAATATATCATCACGTCTTTTACCCATTACTGGGTGTGGCACTCTGCCGAAACAGATCTCGGTAAGTGATATATTTATGCGCATGAAGTGCGGTTACCAGCCGTCAAATTACATTCTTCAAAGATGTTATTGGTGAGGCAGCAACAAGGATAATTTTAATGTGGTGAAAATTTTTGTAAAATAAATAAATATATCATCACGCCTTCTACTCATTACTGAGTGGGACACTCTGCCGAAGCAGATCTCGGTAAGTGATAATTTTGCGCATGAAGTGCGGTTACCAGTCGCCAAATCACGGCCCCCAAAGATGTTAGTGGCGGGGGAGCCACAGGAGTAGTGTGAAAATTGTTTGTCGCCTATGGGAATCGAGCCAGGGTTCTCAGGATCCACAGGTCGACTTGATACCACTGAGCTAGCTACCCCATAGATAGAGAGAAAATTTTCAAGCTATTTGTACACTCAAGAATTAAAATTATCTTGACAGAAACTTACATTTTCTTAAATGGAGCAGATAACTAAAAATAAGTTATTTAAGAAGCACGTAGTTTTTTCTCTTCCACCTGATGAAAATTTGACTCTACTGAGTGATTTATTTACATCGCAGTTGTAAATATTTGACGAGTCCGGGTCTGCAGGAAAACTACAAAGTCACGTCTCTCGACTTGAAAACGTAAAGTTTCAACTTCAGGGCAACAAAACAAAAATATTTCCCGAAGCGAGGGCGAAAACGCCAACTAAAGACAAAGCCCGACAGTGTTCTAGAAGCTGCTGGTTGTGCGGAGGCAGAGAGTGAAATGAATGATGAACAGTCAGTCAAGTGGGACAGGGCGGTGGGTAGTTCGGGGGTGTCACGTAAGTTTCCAGTAAACCGCGTAGGTAATTCGCCGTAAACAGCCCCCGCCATCAATCACACTCTCCAGCCGAGGGTATTACTGATTTTTTAATTAGTTTTGACGGGTGATATGAAACCTCTGAAATGCGATCTTCTCTTGGGAAATATATTATTGTCGAGGAAACGAAATTGTCAATATTTTTTTTGTTTGCTTTTCACGTGATTCTAAACATGTTTGTCTTGTGCTGCCCGATGAAATATACTTTGTGTGAAAAGTAAATACACTTTTCAAATAAGTGATTATAAAATATATAAATATATCATCACGCCTTTTATCCTTTACTGGGGTGGCACTCTGCCGTAGCAGATCTCGGTGATATATTTATGCGCGTGAAGTCATATCACCGTCCCCAAAGATGTTATTGGGAGCGGAACCATAGGGGTAATTTAAATGTGGTGAAAATTGTTTGTCAGTTGTAGGAATTGAACCCGGGTTCGCAAATCCACACTTCAACTTGATGTGGTAAATAATCGGGTAGAGCAGTCCAATTAATAATACTTATTTAATTATAACTGGCAATTACAATTATATAAATATTATTACTTGACTGCTGACAATTATTAAAATTATTAAATAATTATTAAATTATTAAAATAACATATATAAAGATATAAATATATCATCACGCCTTTTACCCATTACTGGGTGTGGCACTCTGCCGAAACAGATCTCGGTAAGTAATATATTTATGCGCGTGAAGTGCGGTTACCAGCCATCAAATCACGGCCCCCAAAGATGTTAGTGGTCGGGGAGCCACAGGAGTAATTTTAAATTGATGAAAATGTTTTGTCGGCTATGGGGATCGAACCAGGGTTCTTTGGATCCACAGGTCGACTTGCAACCACTGTGCTATTAACCAAAAAAAAAAAAATAATAATTAGTAAAAATAAAAATAAAATAATTAATATGAATACTACCGACACGTATGTATTCAGGTATGGTATACGTAATTTTTTTTCACGACCCTATATAAAAAAGTTTAATTTTCTTTCTTCAGTTGAGTAAAGAAAGTGATACTTTTCATCACTAGGAAAGAAAGTAGTTTTTCTGTCCTAGGAAAGAAAAATATATCCATTTATATGCTCTGCCAAAAGAATAATAAATTTTATCTAAATTTCAAATTTATTCTATCCATCAACCTAATAAAAAGAAAAATTAATAAATATATCATTACGCCATTTTATCCATTTATAGGTGCATCGGATCTCGGGGTAAGTGTTATATCTGTTTGTTACTATCGAAATTTTAATTTGCTATTGTTAAACAAAGAGATTGAGACCAGTGTCTCATTGTTGTGTAAATTTTTCTACATTTCACTACAGAGTATTTAAGCAGTAAATGTTCCAAGTCCTGCCGATTGTAATGCTAAGTACATTTGTTTATTTCTACGTCGCGTGGCGCGGTGGTATTGAAACTTCAGGACAGCAGCTCGGTGAAGAGAAACGTTGTTTGAACGGAGCAGCAGCTATTACGATGTTAATCTCACAGGGAGTAAATTTAATCGCGTGTTGTGCAGCCTCGGCGCTCGAGAGCTCTGCTACCTCTCGCTGTCGTGTCTTTGTATCGCATCGCGGTTGTGGTGACGCCGTGTGTTCGACGCAACGAACCCCTAAATGAATTAATTGACATGCGACACCCCCTCTTACCTACCCTAAAAACTTACACAGCGAAACAACACATGTAGGAAATGTTTAGAACTATAATGAATCAAGAACCAACAATAAAATAGGAGAAAAACTGAGAATACAGATTCAGAAGAACAACAAACCAAGTTCTAACATTGATTTTATACGTAATAAATATATGGTAAATAAATAAACTCAAAGAATAAATAATAATACAATAGACTTTCTATTTTGTATTTACCCACTGTTTCCATTTGTCATTTAGATCAGATCTAACAAACTTATGCCCAATTGCACCACAATTCCTTAAAACTGTCCTTAAGGTAGTACTAGTGTGACGGTGGCGCCGTCGGTTGTCGAGAGGCGAAACTGACGCTCAAAAAAAATATAAAAATTGAATAAAATAAGTGTTTTATACCTATTATGATTTGAATATCATGAATTGTTAACAGGTTGTTGGTCTAGTGAATTTTGAAATACCATACCACCGTGTGATGTTGCCATTATAAATTGGAATTCTTAATTTTCCGTTAAAAACAAGGCTTTGCATGGCTATATATCCATTACTAAACGATAAAAAACTTTCTCCTTCTGATACAATATACATGGATAGTTCTAGATCATACTAGTTTTTCAAATGAAACTGCAAAATTTTAGAGGTACACAAACCAAATATGTGCGATTCTGAGTGATGATCACCATAAGCCCCGTGTATAAGAACTCAACTTTACAAGCGAATATATTTGTTCACGGACGATGAATGTGTTTCGTATTTTAACAGGATGCGTATGACTATGCAATGTTTACGTGCGCCAAATTTCATTCAGATCTGCAAATTTTTTTTTCACGCTAGTACTACCTTAAGCAAATAAATACTTATTATTAAGTTTTCCTTAATTTAATTTTCGTAGTACCAAATACATTTAAGAAATACTTTGTAAAGAATAGAATAACAGTACAGTGGTGTAGTTAGCATTACAATATTGGAATTGAAAGAGCCCGAGTTTGAATCTCCCATAAAGAAAGTACTATCACATTGTGGCTCGGTGAATTCGGACCCTGTCTTGTAATTGGGATTAACTTCCTGTTGTACAGTGTAGCATAAATAAATAAATGTAAAAATTTTATCTAAAATTTAGCTTTAAAAAATATATGTGTAAACAATTACAGTACAGGAGATCTACAGCTTATAGTGGCGTACGAACCTCTTGGCCGCAGTTGTATATCTATTTCGAAGCTAAAATCACACAAGATTTGAACCTACGGCCTCTCGCAATAAACTTGAATGTAATACACTTTGAAAATTTGAACATAACAACAAACTGGCAAATATCTATTCCAAGTGTAGCAACGGTGCAAGTTCCAAGTGAAATTATATAGCGAGATAGTATCAGTGTGTTTCAAACTCAATTTGATGAGTATTAATACGAATTTGCATCTTAATACTGGGGTTGGTAATTGCCGTAAGATAATGAGATTACGTACTTGGAAAATGCACTTTACTTAAATGTTAAATATCATTTTGATGCTAACTATTATCTCTGAATTCCGCATCAATAGATAACTTTCAGTATCTCACGAATTAATTACAAAAAAAGTCTTTCATGAAAGAACTTCGGTATTGAAACTTTTGTATTAACTTTATTCTACTTTTTTCCTAACAAATTACAAAATGATCAAAGGAACTGTTAATTATTATCAATATACAGTAACCCAGACAGTTCTTCAATGCAACAACAGAATTATTGTAGGCAATATTTAATTGGGTTGTCAAATATTTGAAACAAAAAGTTGGAGAAAGAAGAAAGATTAGCATAAGTAGAAAACTGAATTTAAGTTAAAATCTGATTATACACCTTTGATTGAAAAAACAAAAAGAACTCATTGTTTTATTATAATTTTTAAAGTTAGTACAAAGTTTAAAAAAAGATTAATCTTTAATAAGAATGGAACTTTGTAAACAAAAACGTTATACATTCTTCTCATTCATGGAAATCGCAATACTTCACATCTCATGTGAATATAAATAAATATATCATCACGCCTTCTACCCATTACTGGGTGTGGTACTCTGCTGAAGCAAATCTCGGTAAGTGATATATTTTGCGCGTGAAGTGCGGTTACCAGTCATCCAATCACGGCCCCCAAACATGTTAGTGGTGGAGGAGTCACAGGGGTAGCTTTTTCAAATTATGAAAATTTGTCGCCTGTGGGAATCGAACCAGGGACCCCAGGATCTACAGGCCGACTTCATACCACTGAGCTAGCCATCTCATGTGAATATGCTGGTGTGAAATTGAGAAGAATGTATTATAAATGAAAGGGTGGTGAAAAACATACATGTAAGTCAAATTGAGGGTTAAGTTGAATTAGTAATGTACCTTAGTAAGGGAATAAAGTTTGTTTTAAAAGTTATTTTAAAATTTATTATTCAAATGAAGAAAAACTGTGAAATCAAGAATTTTATATAAACACTGGATAGCTGAATTATATGTACAAATCAGACAAATGTTGGGAGTATGCCGCACATTTCCAAGAAAGGCAAAAAATGCATTGCTGTATTGTATTACATGACATTTTTCTTGTGTTTATATTGAATAAATACTTGCAAGTGTGAAATTATAGGTTGAGTAAAATAGACTATTGTATATTATAACACGAACATTAAATAATGACGTTTTTTTGTCGCTTATAAATGCACTTTGGAGATAAAATATTTATAATTACATGAACAATTTTAAAGAACACAATACAGTCGATCAAAACGAATAAATAAAATTATGATTCGATGTTTTAGATATTTTTGTTTGGTTAATCTTGTACTTCAAAATTTATATTATACAAATTAATTAAAGAGAGGTAAGTGATATATTTTGCGCGTGAAGTGCGGTTACCAGTCGTCAAATCACGGCCCCCAAACATGTTAGTGGTGGAGGAGCCACAGAGATAGCTTTTTCAAATTATGAAAATTTGTCGCGTGTGGGAATCGAACCAGGGACCTTAGGATAATAATAATATATCACTTACCGAGATCTGCTTCAGCAGAGTGCCACACCCAGTAATGGATAGAAGGCGTGATGATATATATATATATTTTTAATTAAAGTGAGGCTAAATAAATTATTTTAAATATTTGTTATCATTAGTTGTATTCCATTTGCCACTTGGCTCACTTAAATCAGTTCAGATAAATTAGACAACACGACAAATTAAGTAAATTAAGCAAACTGATACACTTATTGGAATGATTTACTTCAAAGTAAATTAGAACAAGTAATTTTAGTACTGCAAATAAAGTGAACGAAGCATTTCAGCGAAATAAATAAGTGATCTGGTTCAGTAAAAGTAAATAAGTTCTGATCGAAATGGCAAATGGAATACGCTTAATAAGTCAAATTTTAAAATCAGATTAATATTTTCTCAAGTTCCGATTTATTATTTTTTTTTGTATTTACGAATAAGTACAAATTAAAACCTATAGATTCAATAATAAAATGTTATGTTATATTGTGTCTATTTGTTTATAATATTATTATTACTATACTTTCAAATATAACGCATAATGTATGTTTCTTTATTAAAACATTTATGTAATATTTTAAGTAAATTTAAGTATGTTGTTAAATCATGAATGCATGTGATACATTTACTCGTAAATATAGTGCTATTTTGCCTGCTCTGCAAATGGCCGCCGTCAACATGTTTGCATCTCAGATGTCATTGCATGAGTTATCCAGTGTTTATATAAAATCCTTAGGAGAAACTAGATATTAAGAACGATGACAAATGTTCAAATTATTTTGAAAATACTATACATATTTATTTATTTGTTACTCTGCACAACAGGAAGTAAATCCCAATTACAGTACAGCGGACCTACAGCTTATAGTGGAATCCGAACCACTCAGACACAATCGTATTTTGGATATAAGTAGAAGTCAGTGAGATTTGAACGCACGACCTCTTGCTTGCTAATTAAGAATTGCAAGTTTTACCTCGCTTTTATCCACTGAGCTACGATTGCCTGTATGTAATGTATATTATGTTTATTAATCAATAAGTAACAGCCCGTGCGTTCAAATCTCGCTGACTTTAACTTATATCAAAAATAATACGATTGGGGTGGCTAGCTCAGTGGTATGAAGTCGGCCTGTGGATCCTGAGAACTCTGGTTCGATTCCCACAGGCGACAAACAATTTTCATAATTTCAAAAAGCTACCCCTGTGGCTCCTCCACCACTAATATCTTTGGGGGTCGTGATTTGAAGACTGGTAACCGTACTTCACGCGCAAAATTTATCATTTACCGAGATCTGCTTCGGCAGAGTGCCACATCCAGTAATGAGTAGAAGGCGTGATGATATATTTATTTATTTATTTATTTAGTGTCTAAGTGGTTTGGTTTCTACTATAAGCTCCTGTAATTGGGATTACGTTCCTGTTGTGCAGACTAACAAACAAATAAAATAAATAAATAAAATCTTGCAGAAGGAATTGAGAATCTGTAAAGAACTAGAGAAATCGCCTCCCGTCTGTGCATTTAAAGTGTGGGTGGCATCGTCGCTGGTTAATGGGATAAATCGATGTTCCGAGCGACAGGAAGTGGGAATTAAAACTTCCGGACATTCGTGAAGGAACCTCCCGGACTTGGGCACCGAGCCGTGCCGGCTCCGGGGGCACTTGACCGGATTTTGAAATATTTTCTCTTGCTGAAAATCCGCGGATATTGGTAAAGTTTTTTCATTAGGCGTCGTTCCCGCCAAGATGATGTTTACACTCACACACACTGTTGCAATTCTTCTGTACATGGACGCACTAACACGCATTCATCATTGTTTATGACTTTATTATAAACAGGAAAATATTAATGTGATTTTGAACGATTTCGTGACATGATTATCAGATTGACAAATTGAACTTTCCTCCCTATTCTGTAACCGGCTCATTATCTGTTAATGATCGATAAGTTAATGACAATTTTTCATGATTACTATATAGATTATTATAATTTTGGTATTCTGTGACCAGAATATTTTACCCTGGCATTTTGTTATTTTCATACATTTTTCTTACTTTTATAAGTAGCTTTCATTATAAAAATGAAAATAATGACAATTTCGTTAAAAGTATGGTTAAAAAAATAATATTCTTTATAATGAGTTTCATGCGAGATCAAAATAAAAAATTAAAAAAAAAATTAAAATAGAAAGAAAAGAATAAATTATTTTCTCCTACAATTGTGCGATTTCTTTGTTATTACGTAACTACTATTGTCTTGGTTACGGGTGAAAAGGAGACAAATGCAGACCAAGTGCGTTTCTGTAAGCGAAGAAACACTAGTGCGAAAAGTAATTTGTGTTTTAAGCAATTGTCAAAAGAAAGTTTAATTGAGAGCGATTTAAATTTCGCGCGGAGCCCTCAGCGTTTGCTTCACGAGCGACCGTAGGGATGTAATATACCCTTATCTTCTTGTATGATGGAATACGAAATATACTATTAGTTGCAGAAGTTGTGATAATTTATAGAATAATCATGAAAATTAGGGGTTGTCATTAACGTATCTGTCAGTAACAAACAATGATTAAGTTACAGACTAGGGAGGGTTATTTCTATTTGCTACTTTGCACAACAGGAAATTAGTTCCAATAGGAAGACGTTATTGAACACAGAGGTGAAAATATAAATCACTGTTGAAAAGTTTTATGTTCTGTATTTAAAGAAAAATATAGCGCCAGAACTTGGACAACAAAATTTGATTTATTTTATGTTTAAATTTTCAGTGAAATATCATAAACTGTGTATTGAAACATTTTATTGGAATTTTATTATGTATTTCTTTCGTTGGCGTTTTCTGTTGAGAATAAAAGAAAATAATTTTAAAACCGGTTTTTCAATTTTTGTATATTTCAATAGATTTCAATAAGATTAAATTTAATGTAATATTTTGAGGAGAGCTGAGAAGTAAACTTTTACAAATTTGTTTTTAGTATAAATAATTAATAAAACCGGTAAAATTTACGATGTTTTTAAAGAATTTACGGACGATGAAAAATTGATCCTTTTGGTCTTGTTTGTAAAGTTTCTACCGCTTGAAACAAAGTTTCCTAAGAAGATATGTTTGTGACATATGATGTACTATTAGTACCTTACTACGTAGAGTCAAATATTTTAAGGAGAGGATTTCAATCCACATAACGAAATTTTACTGAATTTCTGTAAAATCTCTACAAGATATGTCAATACAATTTTGTATCATAGTCCAATAGATAAAACTTGCGTTTCTTAATTAGCAAGCAAGAGGTCGTTTGTTCAAATCTCACTGACTTCTACTTATATCCAAAAATACGATTGTCTGAGTGGTTCGGATTCCACTATAAGTTGTAGGCTCCCTGTACTGTAATTGGGATTTACTTCCTGTTGTGCAGAGTAACAAATTAAATAAATATGTGTACCTCGTGAAGAAAGTGTCATTCTTCCCGCAAAATACAATTTTGTATTGACATATCTTGTAGAGATTTGACAGAAATTCAGTAAAATTTCGTTATGAGGATTGAAATCCTCTCCTTAAAATATTTGACTATACGTAGTTAGGTACTAATAGTACATATATTTATATTCATTTTTTAATAAACAAGCTTTGCACGTAATGTACGAACATAAAAACAATTTCGATTTGATCAAAGCGGCCGAGAGTGCAGAATTCAAAGTTGAAATTAAAATGTAACTATGGTAATATGTTGTTTATTTCATGTCATCACCGAATATGTATCACACAAACAAATGCAATACACGGTTCGTTATTATTAATCAAAGTTTCCGACTCGTAAAATAATAATAAAATTACTAACGATAAACTAATTAAAAACTATATTAATAGTTGTAATAAAAGTTTGATGTTATATTTTGTGGAGTGAGCCATCGTTGAATATTAATACATACACGATTATTAGATCAAAATAAAACCTGAGGAGAGTTCTCAATTTATATTTCTTTCTCTCAACAAATCAATCATACCAATCCATTAACTTATTGGTTGGGAAAACTGAAGTTTTCAATCTTACCAACTGTCTTTTTCATTTACACTTTTGCTTACTTTTTAATCACATTTATTCCATATAATTTGTCTTAAAGTCGATCCGTTATTTTATCAATCAATTTAAAATTTATTTATTTTTAAAACATTTCACAATTCAACTATTTCATCTAATGTATTTTATGAGAAATGTTTGGCTATAAATTCACGTAAGAATAAAAAGAAATCCAGTAACGTATTGCCGTGCAAGCTTGCCAATATATTGAAATAAATAAATACATGACCACGCACTTTGCCCAATTTTTGGGGTGGGTACTGTCATAGCTCTCAAGAGCTGATTTACATGATGGCGTGATAAATTAGATTGAGAATTCTAATATTACTTGGTAACAGTTATGTAATTGAAATTGAGGGTGTGAGTTTGCGTGGATGAAACAGGTATAAATTGATGGTTGTGATTGAAGGTTTGTTACGTAAACGAAAGAGATAAATGAGGTTGTTTGAAAATAATTAAATGATAATTTTGTGGATGTAATAAAAGTTATAATGCTACGATTGGAATGTTTGGCGAAGATTAATTGATGGATGAATTTAATAAATTAATGTTTAGAAAATAAGTCTCGAAGAGAATTTCAATTTTTCTTGGACATAAGTTGAATCAGCCATCTTCGTGAAGTAAGAACTTTAAATAAATAAAAATAAATCGAATGTTTGTCAGTAACTTCAGTTATTTCGATTTTCTTTTATTTACACACATAAATAAAATATAAATATATAATCAAGTCTTTTACCCAATACTGGGTGTGGTACTCTGCCGAAGCAGATCTCGGTAAGTGATATATTTTGCGCGTGAAGTGAGGTTACCAGTCGTCAAATCACGGCCTCCAAAGATGTTAGTGGATGGGGGGGAGCCACAGGGGTAGTTTTTAAAATGGTGAAAATTGTTTGTCGCCTGTGGGAACTAGGGTTCTCAGGATCCACAGGCGGACTTGATACCACTGAGTTAACTACTCGTATCCAATAAACAAATAAATATAAATATGCCATCACGTCTTTTACCCAATACTGGGTGTGGTACTCTGCCAAAACAGATCTCGGTAAGTGATATATTTATGCGTGTGAAATACGACTACCAGCCGTCATGTCACGGCCCCCAAAGATGTTAATAGTGGGGAAGTCACAGGGGTAATTTTAAATTGTTGAAAATGTTTTGTCGGCTCTGGGGATCGCACCAGGGTTCTCAGAATCCACAGACCGACTTGATACCACTGGGTCATAAACGAAGTTAAAAATTTAACTTTAGGGGTACAACTGGTTAAAAGCCTAACATACTTGGTTATATCATAAATTTGACTGTTTAAAAATAATTGGATTTGAACCTAAGACCTATGAACTCCGGTCATTTGCCACCAACTAAGCTACGGTCGCCATATGATTCAAATTTGATTTTATTTTCATCTATTAATAAGTATTTACTTAAAAACGCTACTTAGATTTTAAAGATTTCTTTTTTTTTTATATATTACTCAAAATAATTGTCCGACAAATTTGAAACTCAAATATCTAATTGTAAAAATGAAAGATAAATGCAAAAACGGAATCAGGACAACTTCAATCGGTTTTTTCTCAACGGTGACAAGAAATAATTATAATTATTACAGACCTCAAATTTTCTCCTAAAAAAATGGTTGTTATTCGCAAAATACGTTTTTACTGAAGTATTTTTCTTTTTTTTTTTGTTTAAATAAAAGATTGGTGAAAGAGATTGTTTGGACGACGACCTAGGAAAAAATGAATGTAAACAAAAAATAATGAGTGTAGGGAATAAACGAATTTGTATGAAAGGAATTATGAATGTGAGTGAAGCTAAAATGGTGTGTCAAGATAGAAATATCTGGCGAAGATTGATGGCGCGATGAAGCTGATGAATAAATGTTTGAATCTCATGGGATATGTACGTTTGAGAGCATAAAATACAGGATGTGAGATAATTTTAAAATACCTAGTAGAAATTTCTTGTTGAGAAAGTGGAATGCTGGTGTCGTGGTTCTTATCTGAAAGTAGGGAGCAACAAATCGAAGCGGCAGTAAAGGGCGTCGAAATTAGTTTTGGGCTTGTTTTTACGGCCCATAACCGAGTGTCGGGCGCGTGCTGCCGAGCGCTTAATTCGTCGTAAATGTGATGAATCACCGGAGCAGCATGGTCGCTTGGGCTCAGGACGGTCCTGATATCGCATTTGCATGATTATTTCGCGGCTGGACGTGCTGTTATTTGTCTGGACTGTAAAGTTTCGTTTCGGCTCTCCGAACTGCGGAGAAATGTTCTCGCGTTATTTGCGTTGACAGATATGCCTTGTTCCACGCTGATGTACTTTTTACGCTCGATGATTCTTTTGAGTGATTTGGGACAACAGCTGCTAATGAACTTAACACAGGTTACAACATGTCTACACACATCCGTCAAATCATTACTTTTAAATATATGCATATGTTTACATCCTTCATATTATCACATTGTGCATACTGCATTCATGCACTCTTCTTTAGCAAAACACTATTTATTTTAAAGTTATTGTCGTAAATATTATGTACAGAATTGAAAAACTGTCAAATTTAGGTTTTAAATTTAGTTGAAAAAAGTACTTTTCTACGACTTACTTGAAAGTTAGCAACGAACAAGTATTGAAAAGAATAGGAGAAAAAAGGACATTGTATGAGCCTATTTGGAAAGAGAATGTAGTTGAGTTATGCTTTGAGAAGGGAAACTCTAATGAAGGACGTAATAGAAGGGACATTAGAAGGAGAAGGTAAAAGAGGCAGAAGGAGGAGGAAGATGGTACATGATCTGAAGGAAGGAAGAAGTTGAAATAAAGAGGCTGGCTATGAGTAGAAGAAGTTGAAGAAGGCAAGTAGGTTTTTATTCCGCATACGCGGGTTGAAAGGGAGCTATTTTCTTCTTGGGGAGAAAAGTAACTATTTTCCTCACTAGAAAGGAATGTTACTACTGCCCTTCCTTATTTATAGTTGGTTTCATAATAACCATTAATACACATATTTATCTATTTAATCATATATCGCTAGATTTTAAAATTTTTATTTAAATAACAAGGAAAAATTATATATTCACCATTGGAGTGAAGCATAGTTCTCTCCTTTGTGTGATTAAATGTCACCCGCGGGAGGAAATAATATACTTTGCTCCCACTTTATAAAAGTAGCTTTTTTTACGACAAGATCAGAAAGTAAAATGTATTTTCCTCAAATGATACTTTTCATTTCTAGGATTCCTACAGAAGAAAAATGTTTCATCTTTAGGCAAGGGAAGTAAAGCCATATTCATTATAGCAACTGAAAAACATCGATATAATTTGACATGAGTGACACGTATCAAGAGAATAATAAATCTTATTTAAATTTCTAACAGTAGAATTCATAAAATAGATTAGTGCTAATACCACTTTTAATTTTATTTAACAACCATTTTAAACCAGGTTAAAATAAACTTGTTTCGTGAACTGAGAAGAGATAACTCTACCCGTAATTTATTTCCGAAAATTTTACTTTCTGATAGGATAGTGAAACAAATCATATGTATACCTTGTGAATAAAGTGTCATTCTTTCCGTAGGTACATGTATCTCACTTTTTTTATTTGATATACAAAATTAATATTGTGTAAAACAACATTATATTTATAATGAATAATATACGAGATCGAAAAATATTTCGCCTTAAAATATTTTCCGCACAAATTGCCCGCAAGATTGTCTATAAGTTATCAGAAAATGGAAATTTCAGATCTGAAAATTAATTATGTTGTGTGACAAGAAGAAAAATAAAACGAAAGGTGTTTCCAGACCGGCTACAAACAGTCTGAAATAGAATTCAATGTTATGGAAATGCTTCTGAAAAGTTATGTGTAAATTAAAATGTTTTTAACAGATTTTTTGTAGCTTTTTCCATTTATTGTTCCTTTTCATAAAATATTTTCTCCCTGCATACAACATGGCCAACGCAGATATTCAAATCATTTATTTGTTTAACAAATCATATATTTGTTTTTCAACTATTTTTAATAACAATTCCGGCATGCAACGATATCAGCTCGGCAATAAATACATAAATAAATAAATGAATAATTGAACAATAATAGTAAATCGTAATCGGTTTATTTTCTACTAGCTTCGTTTATGATTAAATATATCAATTAAAAACTTAATTTGGATGTAATTAGCATTTCAAAGCATTAAAACCAAAAAGTACGTTCAATTAATTAGGAAGTGAAATGTTTTTGACAATTTTCAAATGTACACTCGCCATTAATGTAAATTATATTCACAACACACGAATTTCACATTTGTAACTAGTTATATCAAAACTTTTACCAACACATTTATAACCCAAACTTTGAGCAGATTTAAAACAGAATTTTTGGTACATCACACAACATATCTACATATTTAATTATTAATAGAGAATGTTTACATTTCAATGTTTAATATCCTCCAAGCTTTATTCTAACTTCAAATTATTAGTTTTATATTTAAGTTAAGTTGGTAACAATTGGTTCCAACATCAAAGGCGAATCTAGAAAATTTTCAAGAGAGGAGGGCATTTTGCCTTTTTTTAAAGGGAAACAAATAATACTGACAAACAATTTGTATGTTTTTTGTATTCTCTTCTTAGTATTTAAATTTGAAACAGTCTGAAAAACTCGGAAAATTTCTGACAATTCAAATTTTGAAAGCTTTTCAGAGTTGTTTCAGAGTATTACGAAATTTTTCAGCGATTTTATTTCTATTAGTGTTATCGAACTCGAATAAAAATAACACTTATAAGAAATATGGAGTGGCTAGATCAGTGGTATGAAGTCGGACTGTGGATCCTTAGAACTCTGGTTCGATTCCCACAGACGACAAACAATTTTCATAATTTCAAAAGCTACCTCAGTGGCTCCTCCACCACTAACATCTTTGGAGGCTGTGATTTGACGACTGGTAACCGCACTTCATGCGCAAAATATATCACTTACCGAGATCTGCTTCGGCAGAGTGCCACACCCAGGAATGGGTAGAAGGCGTGATGATATATTTTTTTTTGTTGTGGCTTCTTTGGCGGACCAACTACTTAGGTCATATGCCGCCATTACGCTCTGATCTGTGTTTTAGGTATTATAGTCAACAGCAACGCGGGTTTTTTCTGGACGGTCACCCATCCAAGTACTACCCGCGCGCAAAATGATATATTTATTTATTTACTTATGAGAAATTAAAAAAAATAATAATAAGCCCAAGGGGCGGCTATGGCCCCTATAGCTCCTTCGTGGATCCACTCTTGTCAAACATCACGTCTTTTTACCCATTACTGGGTGTGACATTCTACCGTAGCTGATCTCGGAAAGAGATCTATTTCTGCGCGTGAAGTGCGGTTACCTGTCGTCAAATCACGGCCTCCAAAGATGTTAGTGGAGGGAGAGCCACAGGGGTAATTTAAATGTGGTGAAAACTGTTGTCAGCTTTGAAAATAGAACCCGGATTCTTAAATCCATAGACTGACCCGATACCACTGGGCCATCTACCCCAATATTTGGTTAAATCTTTATTCTAATATTTTAAGCTTTTTGTGAGGGTGTATGTTTTAAATTTAGGATCCAAATGATAAATATTTCTTTCATAATTTTTAAGCAGAAGCGTGAACAGTAATTTTTTATAAAATATGACAGTTTTGTAAATAAAATTATAAATGGTTTATGCCTAGACACACAATATTTTATTTCTTAAAACGATTTGAAAAACTGGTTTTGAATATTTTCTTGAAACATATTTCATCTTTAAAATTCAGTATAAAAATTGTAATTAATATTTTTATGTCATTAAATACAATACGATAAGATAAGGAAATCTTGACTGAGTTGTCAAGAAGAAATTTTGTTTAATTAGTTTCTTTTTTTTCTTCAGGAGAACTAATTTCCGGACACTTTAAAAATCCTATGTTAAAGTTCTATTTTCCGCATTTTTTTTGGACACTCTGTATATGTATGCATTATGATTGGTTTCATAGCACTAGTCAGTACAATCTTACAGGCAGATTCATAAAGCGGATTAGCGCTAACACCATTTTTATTTCGTTTTTAACTCTCTTTTCAATGTACGAAACAAGTTTATTTTAACTTGAGTAAAAAAGATAGTTAATTAGCATCAAATTTAGTTTATTTCTTTAATCTGTTTTAATTTGAAACAGAGTTATAGATAATATTAAAAACGGTGTTAGCGCTAATCAGTTTTGTGAATCTGCCTGATATATTTATATTTATTTATTCGTATATTGCAAGTATTTTTAAATTTTTATTTTTTCCACCCAGTTTATAGCTCTTCATTAATGTTGTTAAAAGAGGGAAATGACTAAATTGAGTTAATTTGATTACGAAGAATGTATGTCGAATGAAATATTGGTGAAATAGGTGAATGTTGATGAAATTAAGGGTGAGAGATTGTGCGGAAAAATTAGGAATAAATGTATGGATATGAATGAAGGTTTGTTGCCTGTACTAGAGATGGGAATTCTAGTTCATTTGAGTGAACTAGTTCATTCATTCTCGTTCACCCAAAAGATTAGTTCACTGAACTAGTTCATTAGTTCACTTTCGTTCACGAAATTTTGAAGACTATGATGAACGGAAATCGTATTGTATTGTGTTTCACGAGCGAGAACAAGTGAACTTTTAGGATCTGGTTCTAGTATAATTTGACAGCAGACAGCAAAACGCTGATCACAGCAACGACCACGAACGAATGAAGTATGAGTCTCGTTCACTCGTTCACTTGTTCATTTGTCTCCGCTTTCGATTCGACCTCATCGGCCGTGCCGGTGAATCATATCCGAATAGTTCGCAGTGAACTAGTTTTTAATAAACTTACGAACTAGTTCGTGTCGTTCACTATAAGGAATAGTTCATATGAACTAGTTCGTTCACGAACTACACACCTCTAGCCTGTACGAAAGATGAGAGAAGCTTGTATGAAAGGAATTAGAAATGTGTGATATTATGTTTATAAAATTTTCGTCATAATTTTTCTACTACGTAACGTCACGTAAAAATAAAGGCGGTTATCGTGTAAACGTGTTACGACGCGTGAAAGAAAACTTTGTTGAACTTTTCACTCTGTAATAAAATATCCAAATATTTGCCATCATGTTTTCCATTAATTTTCAAAAATTCAATTTTGTTTAACTGCATGTCATGTCACGTATTAAACTTTCACGAATGTATAATATTTTATGAACATAAATTTATTTCACAAATACAGGTAGTATATCAACAAATGTTTGCGAGTAATTTTAAAGGTTAAAATTGAATTAAACAGCCCGAAACGAAAGCGAGAACCCGTTGATTTCATTTCGCTGAATTAACCTAATAAGATAATCCGATTTCAAGATTAACGTCTTTAAAAATATTACCAACTTCCTTTAGGTTCAATCATTTCATTTCTAAATGAACTTTATACCTAACTAGCAATTATAACAGATCCTTTAAACTTTAAAACAGAAAACTCACCACTAAATATTGAAGTTATGATGAGTTTCATTATCATAAGTCAGAGACAAAGGTACTAACCTGAAACAAAAAAAAAACATTATTAGTAACAAAATGATTTCATGATGAACAATAGTATGTATGTTATATATTTAGGGAGGAAAATGCACTGAGGGAAAAACAACTTTCTCTCCGAGGTGTTTTTCACGACAACAGTACGATTAAAAAAAAAGCTATTTACATAACAAGTGCGCGAAGATACTTTGCGCGAATGACGCAAATGATATCTTCGTGCACGAGTTTTGTACAATGCTTTTTAGAACGAGAAAAAATTATATAATCGACAATGAGAAAATTTATTAAATTGGTAGCGTGAATTTATATTG
The DNA here is from genome assembly GCA_911728475.2 of Pterostichus madidus. NCBI lineage: Eukaryota > Metazoa > Arthropoda > Insecta > Coleoptera > Carabidae > Pterostichus > Pterostichus madidus. The sequence continues at coordinate 2,044,903 of OU452313.1, read as the reverse complement.
ACAGTTAAGTAAGCCATGAATTCACATTTGTTATTTGAAAACAAACTGTTTATTTTTTCTCGTAAAGTTTGTTAAAATATGTCTGTATAATGACGTTATATATATATATATATATCATCACGCCTTCTACCCATTACTGGGTGTGGCACTCTGCTGAAGCAGATCTCGGTAAGAGATATATTTTGCGCGTGAAGTGCGGTTACCAGTCGTCAAATCATGGCCCTCAAACATGTTAGTGGTGGAGGAGCCACAGGGATAGCTTTTTCAAATTTGTGTATATAAGTAGTATAATTAGCGTTTTACTAGTCAAAATTTAGAATAATAAAAAATGAGTGTTTTTTTCAACTACTTTGCGCATTAGTGCGCAAAATCAAACTTTTCATAGATTTCGAAGGTAATGTAAACCTTATTTTGAATGATGCGAGTACAAAATAGTTATTTTTGTATTAAGTGCGCGAAATGAGTTTTTTGGGGACTCGCGAAATAATATATTTATGATTTTTGCCGCAAGGGAGTCATGGATCTGAGAAGTTTAAAAACAACTGATCTTACAATATGGGCTAGATCGACTAATATTAATTTCAATTACTGTTCTTTTGTATCTTTTACTGTGAATGTAAATAAATAAGTTCTTAGGTCTTTATTTGTTTCATTGTAGGTACTCTATTGTATTTTACTTATATACAACTGTACATTTTCAAAATAATATAAACTCACTAGAGGAATGTGCACATTATTTCCCTAAGGATAAAGTTTTTTTCTTTTGTTCCGATTTGTGTATCAAAGAGAAGGTCAAATACTTCCGGCCGTCAAAGGTTTTTATTGGCAATTCTACGTAATTTATTTGAAAGAAGAATCGTTTATTCGGTAACAAATCTAGTAGAATCAATTGAAATAATCATAATTTATAATATGTTGTTTTTCACAGTAATAATACCAATGTTAAGATACTAAATATAGTTGTGTACAATGTTTCAAGTTCAATATAAGCACTTGTTATTGATGCAATTATTAGTAACGATTATTGAATTCCATAAAATGACTTATATTTGCAAATTATCTTCATTGTAAACCCTGAATAAATTATTGTAACAATCACCCTTGTGGCACATAAACATCATTGAATGGCAAGGTGTATTTCGCTGGTAACTGCTCATCATAAATCAAAATCTGATGTATTCAATTCCGACACTTATTGATCCACATTACGAGTATTTGTGGTTAACTAGCTAGTATGCTCGCTGCAGTTGCAGATACATTTTTATGAAGCATTCAATTTTTTTTTGGAAATAGATAGTCAAAGAAATTGAGGGTGAGAGATTGCGCGGACGACTTGGATCCCTAGGATTCCTAGGAATAAACGGATGGACATGATTGAAGGTTTGTTGCGTGAACGGAAGATGAGACGGGATTGTGTGGAACTAATTATTAGATTAAAATTAATAGATGAATGAATAAATGGGCAGTAAATGTTGCTAAAGTTCGTAAATCCCATTTTATGGGACGTGGCATAATTTTGTTTTTATTTATCTCTGGCAGATAATAGCGTGACGGCATTTGAATCCGAAGATGCCGAGTTCGAATACTACTCAGGTTAAAAAAATACGTACTACCACACTGCGGACAAACCGACTAAGCTGTAGAAGACGGCAATTGACCGTATGAATGTATACAAATATATATAGATTTACCCTTACGGCTTTTAGTAAGATCGCAAAAAATTCGGTTAATAAAAATACGAATTTGATGTTGAACCAGTTAAAAAATTTAATTTAATTTAATATGTTTCTATATAATTTAAGCCACGAGAAATCGAATGCCGTTGAGCGCATCTTCATATCTTTTTTAGTTTTGGAGTTATAGCGATTTTTGATGTTTTTAAAATCGAAACTTTGAGAGGCTGTATCTCGAAAACTAAAAGAGATATCGAAATGCGGTTTGAACGAGTGTATTTCTCGTGCTTTAATTAACTTGATAGGGAATTTTTAAAATTTTGAAATTTTTTCGATTTTTTTCAAAATTTTCGTTTGTCCATAACTCAAAATTTTGAAAAGATAATGGAAATCTGTGAACACGAGTGAATTCCTCTCGTAAAAATACGTAGGTATGTAAATTTTTACGAAAAAATTCGCACGCATAAGTTTTTTATTACAGAAAAACGAAAATCGGCTAAAAATTAATTATTTTTGAAGGGGTACCCCTTAAGATTTTTACGATTTTGGGCCATTTTTCGTTTTTTTGTAATAAAATACTTATCCGCTCGAATTTTTTTCTGAAAATTTACATATCTATGTATTTTCACGCGAGGAATTCAATGGTGTTCACAAATTTCCATTATCTTTTCAAATTTTTGAGTTATGGACAAACGAAAATTTTGTAAAAAATCGAAAAATTTTCAAAATTTTCAAAATTCCCTATCAAGTTAATTGGCGCACGAGAAATACACTCGTTCAAACCGCATTTCGATATCTCTTTTAGTTTTCGAGATATAGCCTCTCAAAGTTGGGCTTTGGAAAACATCAAAAATCGCTGTAACTCAAAAACTAAAAAAGATACGAAGATGCGCCCAACGGCATTCGATTTCTCGTGCCCTAAATTATATAGAACCACAATAAAAAAATATGAAAATATTTAATCCTTTACCGACATTAACAAATTTTTTGTGTTTTTTCAATTACTTCGCGCACTAGTGTGCAAAATCAAACTTTCCATCGGTTTCCAAGGTAATGTAAATTTTATTTTGAATGATGCGAGTACAGTATTATGTAAAGTTTTGATATTAATTATTTAGACATAAAATATAATTATAATAATAATTGCAACTAGTGCCAACAATTTGACTGTTCGCGTGAAATTATGTATAATCACGTGACGTGATAATAGTGTGCTCGTACCTTTAGTGTGTACTTCATGTTAAAAGGAAATAATTTTACGAATTTAAAAATCAAATTCCTTTTAATTCGAGATCAATCTTGTGATATCTGGCAATTATTTATTTATTTTTATGTAGTATTGAAAATAAATAAATGAATATATTATCACGCCTTCTACCCATTACTGGGTGTGGCACTCTGCTGAAACAGATCTCGGTAAGTGATATATTTTGCGCGTGAAGTGCGGTTACCAGTTGTCAAATCACGACCCCCAAAGATGTTAGTGGTGGAGGAGCCACAGGGGTAGTTTTTGAAATTATGAAAATTGTTTGTCGCCTGTGGGAATCTAACCAGGATTCTCAGGACCCACACGCCGACTTTATACCACTGAGCTAGCCACCCCATATATAATTTTAATAATAATATTTATTGAAGCATTTGAGCAAGAATGTAATTTAGGTTATTTTCGTAAAAAAGAGAATTTTAAATTACGTTTTAAAAATGTTGTGCCTGATTTTTGATGAAGGTTAGCTTTGTGATTTTGTAATTAAAAATATTTGCTTCCTTGAGATTTTTGATAGATTTTTCTTTTAATTATAACATCAAAGATTAATTAGTTATAATGAAAATGTACCCTTAGTCACTTTTAGAAATTAACCCTATTTAATAATGGTAAACACACCATTACTATTTTGTTTAAAACTGACTTCTTTATAGCTATAAATTAATGAACTACTTTTTCATTAGCATTCTCCAAAGTTTATCAATTAATCTTTCGTCAAAATTAGTTTCTTCAAATTAATTTTTGATTAATTTTATGACTTTATCTTTAATTATAACGCTGTTATTCAAACTTTAATCGGAAAAAACTCTCGGCTTGATATCTCTAGAATACGAAATGTAATTCATTCGCGTTAATGCTATTATTATCTGCGACAAACAAGATCTATATTTGTAGTAATAAAGTGACAAGGATGTAAGAAGCAATCACGTATGTCTTGCGCGTATTCGGATAGATGTATCTGTAGGTAAGGCCGTTTTCACAGAGGCCGACATTATCTCTTTGATAGTAGTGATGCTGGTCATTATTTATTGGTTGGGTATCGGCGTCCGATCGGTCATAATTTTAGACCCAAACCGGTAAACTATCAATATCAGTATCGTGAAAATTTCGATGGTATTGCGTTACAGAATATATTGTATTCCAATCGGGTTTCCTGCCATCATTTAATAATCCTTTAATATCTAAATGGTCTTTATTTATTTCATGCAATGTAATGATTTGAATCTTCTTCATCCGGAAATTTTCCTGTAGTTTATAAAAGAAAACAAATGAAAAGTTTGTTTTAAATGTGAGCTGATTTGCATTTAATCTCATAAAAAAATAATCTAGTTTAACTTTTAAATCTAGTTTATATAACTGGCCATTAGTATTTTAATCAAAGAATACAAAATATTGGGAGCCATTTAATTATTTATTTAATCCCAATTACAGTACAGAGAATCTATACAGGATATCATAGGGAAACTATGCCACAGATGAATAACATGGATAATAAGTTTATGTAGAACCGGGCGGAAAAGAATGTGTTTTAGCCCTAAAAAGACGGTTTAAACACTTCATTTTGGTCCACGGGCCAAAAAGAAATAATTCCTATGGATACATAAATAAAATGACAATTTTTGTTTATTGTGAATACTTGATTCTGTAAAATGTCATTTTGACATGTAACCTATGTACATATTTTAATCTTTTGAACATATAATTAAATGTTATTTTGTTGTGCATAAAATATTATATGTACCACGGGTGAAAACAGGCGTTTTGATCCAGAGCATGTTATTAGCCCTCGGTGCTTTGCGCCTCGTGCTAATAATCATGCCACGGGCCAGAAACGCCTGTTTTCACCCTTGGTACATAATTAACTATTTTTGAAACCATTGCTTTCCTGATTACTTTACAAGAAAAATCTGGTGTGGTTGCCACACGACTTTCTTATACACAGCATATTTAATATCAAGAACGCTGAATTGAACATTTATGACTTGCTCCTTGCGTTTGACAATTATTATTTGACATATAAATGTTAAACATGTTTATGTTTTTTGTTTCTATTGCTACTATAATTATTGAAATATATTATTAAATATATAAATTAGTTTTTCTCAAAATTAGACGCATGTACAGGAAAATTGCAAATAACATTTTATGTTCCAAATATTGTTGCTAACATCTTTTATTTGAAATTTTTTTTCGTAACTGATTTTATTTTTGAAATAAATGGAATTTATTGTTTTGTGTGTCCAGTAAACTTCCTCTTCCGGTTTTTCAATTTCATTCAAAATCAACTCAGCTCTTCGCATTTTCATGAAACTTATAATTACCAAGTTTCGTTAACAAATCTTATCTCGTTCATGAGATATTGCACACTCGGACACACATCCATCCATCCACACACACACACTTTTAATAATACTTTAGAATTTGTGACGCCTGATACAATAATGTATCTAGTGTATATGTTGCTTTGTCGAGTATAATCAAGTTATTGAGGTTCCTCTGCATATGTACGATGTAGTCATGTTTATCATCACTCGTAGCGCCGCGTCGCACTCGGCGTCGTTTATTCACGATCACGCGTGTCGCCGTTAATATTCACAAGATGTCGCGATGATCGTCAGCCGCGCCGCCGCCACCGCCCGGTTAATGAGACGCTACGCGCCGAGACGCTAACCCAATTGACCCCCCCTACCCACCCCACACCACAACACTGACTGCCTGGAACGGTAATTGAGGTGCGCGAATTTCGTTAAGAGTCCGCACGAAAAATAACAACGTGCGGAATGTTGTTAGACGGGGCGAGAAATGCTAGGGGTGTTTTTACACGGACACAAGACGATTATTTTAATATCTACCAATGACAGAAGACATTGACATTTTAATTTGCTATACTTATTTATTATTATTATTCGTATTGTGATTATATTGTTATGGGGTAGGTGCTCAGTGGTATCGAGTCGGCTTGTACATCCTGAGAACCCTAGTTCGATTCCCATAACAAACAAACATTTTCACCACATTAAAACTGTCCCTGTCCCTCATATGGGGTGGCTAGCTCAGTGGTATGAAGTCGGCCTGTGGATCCTGAGAACCTTGGTTCAATTCCCATAGGCGACAAACAATTTTCATAATTTCAAAAACTACCCCTGTGGCTCCTCCACCACTAACATATTTGGGGGCCGTGATTTGATGGCTGGTAACCGTATTTCACGCGCATAAATATATCACTTACCGCGATCTGCTTCGGCAGAGTGCTACACCCAGTAATGGGTAAAAGACGTGATATTTTTTGTTATATATTGTGATTGAAGGTTTGTTGTGTGTGATGCTTAAATGAGCTTGCACGAAGGGCACTATGAATGTAGTTGAAGCAAAGATGAACATATTTGACGAAGACTGATCATTTGATGAATTTGATGAGTGAATGTTTCTCGGGTTTGTGCTACCTCATTTGATGGGATATAACATGATGTTATGTTTGTATTTTTATTCACAACTCATATATCATAAAGACATAATTACACTGATTTCAGATGTATTATATGGCTCATAAAACACTGTAAACAACTAGTTACTTAGCAACCATTTTATAATCTACCGTATTTTGAGAAACATTAGCTGTATTCCATTTGCCATTTGGTTCACTTAAATCAGTTCAGATAAATTAGATACTATGAATAAGTGAACTGAATTAAGCAAACTGATGCAGTTATTGGAGTGAATTACTTCAAAGTAAATTAAAATCAGTAATTCTAGTACTGAAAATAAAGTCAGCGAAGTAATCCAGTAAAATAAATAAGTGATCTGGTTCAGTAAATGTAAGTTAAATCTGATCCAAATGGCAAATGGAATGCGCCTTATATATAACTGAATCAACGTTAAACGTGACGACCCTTCTTCGGTATTTATAATTATGAGTTGTGGATAAAATGTTGTATTACACTTGTGTTTTATTGGTATATAAAACACTTGTTTAATAAATAACTATTACATACATACTCGTACAATAAAATAGTTGCTATGAAACAAACTAAACTACCTAACCACAGACAAAATACCTACAAACGTCTAACTAAATGTATTTAAATGACAGCGCTTTTCATCAATTAAATGCCGTGTTTTCCCTCGACAATAATATAAGTTTTCTAAATATCAAATAGTTATAAATTTATCTCTAGCTAATTGAACAAAGTCTAATTGAAAGTCTGTAATTCCCACAAGTACAGAAATTTCTACTCTCAGTAAGCCTTGGAGGCACCACGCAAAACAAAATAATAAAATATTGCGGTGAGGGCTGTGTGTTTCTAATTACAAAGTTCATCAAGTGTTACGGCAACTTCCCCTCACGGTAGCAACGCTGCTGTAAAGCTAGATTCACATGGTGTCGGCGTCGCAGACACACGTAAATTTGTGGCCGTTGATGAACACTTTGAAATGCTTCATTCTTGGAGGTTGTTACCATCCTTGACTCATGGGGCTCATGCATATTATATTTATTTATAAAATAGCACAAGGCATATTGCCACATTATTTAAAGAACAAAATTTATTTTCTGGAAGAGATACTATGGCCGTATTTATTTGACATTTTTAAATTAACCCAGTAGGTTACTTTTGTTTAATTGGCACGTTTTAAGTAACCTAGAACTGTTTCTGAATTGATCCTATTGCCCTAGCTATATTGGAGGGTTGGCAGGTTGAACCAGTTTTCCAATCAACTTGTGTTCCTTGTTATTCATTTTTAAACAAATGCCACTTAGAACGGATATTCAGATTTTAAACGTATCGCTGATTTTTATAAATGCCACTAGATGCATCATTTATTTGGAAGTAACACGAGTTAGTTCTAGATCAGTTCAGGGTTGAACCCAAAGATCCCAAATAAATACGGCCCTTATCGGTACTCTAGTTTATTTTAAATCCGTTGCATTTAAGATCTTAGAAATGGGAATAATAGTATATTATAGAACTAGTTTCATAAAGCAACCTTATGAAACGTGTTCTTCATACTATTTTTTCTATTGAGGTAATTTTATAATTTTGTTAGATTTTTAAAAACTGCGACTTGCCAAAAATATAAATTGGTGTTTTTTATCATTCGTGTTGGTAGCGTTTCTCATAACACAGACAATTGAAATATCATATTTTTTGACAATTAATCAATATTTTTTTCTGTATTGTGTTAGCGATTATATTGCATTTAATTGTAAATTCATTTTTGTTTATTTATTTTTATAATTACGATTGATTTGGTTCATTAATAAACTTCTGGTATGACGCAACATAGTAGTAATTTATCTTAGATAGTTACACAACCCTTAATGATATAGACATTTTATTCGATTGGCCGGCAGTTGGGTTTTGTCTACGAGCGCGGGAGTATCTCGGAGCAAATAAAGTGCAGTAGGTGACACGTTATACGCGTATATGTTACTGTTTAAAAGGTGAGTCCTTTACCTTGCATTTTTTCACGGACTTTAAACAAAAAATAAAGTACAAAGAATGGAATTTAATTTCAGTAAATACGATGTTGTCTGAATGATATTCATTATCGACTGTGTTTTTAATTTATCCACTTTGTAAGTAATTTATTCCTAGAAGTTTTCCTACTTTGGCTCCGATTTTCAATTAAACAAAAAGTTCTGACTCCTGGCAACATATCGCTTCATATATCATCGCACTTTTGGCAAAGACTGTACAAGGAAATCGATGAGGAATCATTTTATTTCTTAATCTGATTTAAGGAAGGGTCCTGAACCGGTTTTATTTTTTAATGAAATCTTATACAAGATTAATGATGATCAATTAATGCCCAGCATTAAAATTCTCTGAATTAAGGGAGATATGCATTCTCTGACGCAAGAAATACAGAGTGATCAAAAGGAATTGTTATAGTTGGTAATAAAAAAAACTACTTGGAATTGGTAAGCCTGATACATAAATTAATTTCCTGTTGTTGACAGTGACATTTAAAATTTAAATTTGAGTACATTTATTATTACATTTATTTCTAAAGTATTTCTATTATTTAAAAAGTCAAAATTCTATTAGCTGACATAACCTATTTGTATTTATTAGAAATGTCAAATAGCATTGCCGCCTTTATCTGACGTTGTGCCAACTGTGGAATAAAAAAATCTCTGGAAATGTATTGCCAACTATAACAATTCCTTTTGATCACCCTGTAGTTATTTATGTATCAAGGGTGAAAACAGGCGTTTCTAGTCTGTGGCATGATTATTAGCACGAGGCGCAAAACCTCAAAGGCTAATAACATGCTCAGGGTCTGAAACGCTCATTTCACCCGTGGTACATACAATATTTTATGCACAACAAAATAATATTTAATGATATGTACAAAAGATTACAATATCTACATAGGTTATATGTCAAAATGACATTTTGCTGAATCAAGTATTCACAATAAACAAAATTTATCATTTTATTTATATATCCATAGGAATGATTTGTTTTTGGCTCATAGGTCAAAAAGAAGTGTTTAAGCCTGGTTTTCAGGGCTAAAACACATGCTTTTCGGCCAGGTTGTACATAAAGAAAATTAATTAACATAAGAAGATGATACAAAGATCAATTCCACGCCTAAATATATGAATGATCAATTGATCAGGAAAAGCTATTGAAATTTATAAGAATAAGAACAACTTGAACAACTGTAATGGCAGTTAACTGAAAAAAAAAAACACTTGGCTACAGTTGATTAAGAAATTATAATTGCTTGTTTACTCATTACTTAATTACTTATTTACTTGTTTTGTCAGTAAGTTACTTGTTTTAGTTACGTTTTGTTTATTTTTTCTTTTATTTTCCTGAAGAAGAAACACGTCTAAGGCACCGAAACGTCGATTTTTAAATAAATTTAAAAAACTTAAACCAAACATTGTTTTTTAAATTATATAATAAATACAAATATATCATCACGCCTTTTACCCCTTACTGGGTGTGGCACTCGGCCGAAGCAGATCTCGGTGATATATTTATGCGCGTGAAGTGCGGTTACGAGCCGCCAAATCACGGTCTCCAAAGATGTTAGTGGTAGGGGAGCCACAGGGGTAATTTTAAATTGGTCAAAATGTTTTGTCGGCTGTTGGGATCGAACCAGGGTTCTTAGGATCCACAGGCCGACTTGACACCCTAATTTTATTGTTACTTAACTATTTTAATAATAATTTATATTAATATTTATTTAATGGTGCGCAAGAGAACGAGTAAAAATATAACAGGCAGTTTAACATTTTCGCTTGAAAAACTGTTATCATGGTCGTAATTTTTTTCAGATTGTTTTAAATGTCAAGTGCGGCAGGACACGTATAAGGATTGTGGAGATTCTGTGTTGTTTACGATGAAGGTTCAAAAAGGATTTCAGCCGCTGAGAGACCTAAGTAAACGGAGCATGCATATTGTATTATAAAAAAATAGCACACTTTGATCCAGCATAATCTGGGTAATTTTTATAAAAAATTAATCAAACAGAATAGAAAGAAAATAAACGGTTGCTTAAGTTAATATTACATTATCTATTCCATTTATATAGTGCAGATTCTGACCTACATTTTAGCATGAAGTGTGGTTACCAGCCGTCAAGAACTATGAACAGTGAGATTTAACAGTTATGATAAGATTTTAATTAAAGGGTGAAAACAGGCGATTCTGGCCCGTGGTATGATTATTAGCACGAGGTGCAAAGCGCCGAGGGCTAATAACATGCTCAGGGTCAGAAACGCTAATTTCACCCGTGGTACAAACAATATTTTATGCACAACAAAATAACATTTAATTACATGTTCAAAAGATTAAAATATGTACATAGGTTATATGTCAAAATGACATTTTACAGAATCAAGTATTCAAAATAAATGAAAATTGTTATTTTATTTATGTATCCACAGGAATGATTTCTTTTTGGCCCATGGGTCAAAAAGAAGTTTGTTAGCCCCAAAAAGCGAGCTTTTGTGCATAAAATTTATTTGTTTATACTACTTTGTTTAACAGAAACTTAATCCCAATTACAGTACAGGGTCCGAACTTATCAAGCCGCAGTGTGCTAGTTCATTTATTTTTAAGTTGAGTGAGACACGAACACGGGATCTTCGGATTCGAACACTTTAACGTTAACCACACTACCGTACTAAAAAGTAATAGATAGACATAAATATTATGACGGGATATAGTGCAATATTAACTTTATTTACTTCTAATAGGATTTAAAGGTAATAAAAAACCGTGTATTACAGTTCAAACGACAGTAATAAAAAATTAAATCTGTCAACGTTTTTATTGTTTACTAGGGTAGCTTAGGTTACTTAACTGATTCAGTTCATCAAAGAGGCCGTATTCCATTTGCCACTTGGTTCACCTAAATCAATTCCGATAAATTATACCACATGACTAACTAAATTGAACTAAGCAAACTCGGTGAATTACTTCAAAATGAATCCAAAGTAAATCTAGTACTGGAAAAACAGTGAGTGAAGTAATCTAGTGATTTGGTTCAGTAAGTGTACGTTAAATCAGATCCAAATGACAAATGAAATTTTAAAGAGAAATATTTGAAATTGGTTCACTTTTTATACGAAAATCAATTTTACTCTTATATGTCTTTCCTCAAATTTCCCGGTCGCAGTGCCATCTATGAACAACTTTCCAAGCTACAGTAAAGTTCCCTATTTTCCTCAGTTTTCCACGCAAGGTTTTCCCGCTCCTGCGCGGCAGGATTTATTGACGAAACAAAGCTTCTACCTTTGGACGCTTGGCGTTGCCAGGCGTCTGATTTTCAGTTTTCCATGGTTGGAAAAGTAAATCAACAAATTAATTCACAGACGCTGTGAATAATTTTCCTGCAGTTTTGACACTAACAAAAAGCCTTGTCAGAATATATGTTGCAGTGAATATTGCAGGATTTATTGGATAGATTTTAAAGAAAATGATAAATTTGAGGGGAGTATGCAATGATTTGATTATGCCTTTTTCGGGTTGTTGAAATTGTGTTAAGTTTTGATTAAATTAAATGGAGACTTTACCGTGTTTTTTTAATAATTTAATTTACTGAAAGCAATCGTTTTATGTTTTAAATTTTTAAATGTCAGTTGATATTGTGGAAAGCTTTTATCGAAGTATTAATATTTATAATGTAAACTATTTGATTATTTTATGTTTGTAATTTATTATGAACGGAATGTAATTAGGCTACTAAAATAAACCTAATTAAAAGTCTATAAAATCTGTGTTGAAGGTAATGTAGAAAACTTTCCCGAAAATAGGATAGTTGGTAATTGTATAAAGTAGATCAATATCTATTTTCAGAATAATGTAACATTTAAAATACCATTATCAAAGAAATTTCTTTGATAATTACTTTGTTCTATATCACTTTGATATTTTCGTTGAAAAAGCAATATTTATATTTATATGAACAGATGCTACTTTTCAATATCACAATATAGTTATTTGTGTACCTAGAGCAGAAAGTTGTCTATTACGGTTGACGCATTGTGTGCAGTCGAATGCAACAACCATGCAAAAGAGGTAATGACACTTTCTGCTCGAGATACGTAAACTATTTTATGCACAACCGGGCCGAAAAGCATGTGTTTTAGCCCTAAAAGCGGGCTTAAACAATTTTTTTTGGCCCATGGGCGAAAAAGAAGTGTTATATTTGATATATTTTGGTATCAATTCCTAACGGTGAAACAATTTCATAAAACGAACTTAACGACAGAATTAATCGAAACAATTCCAGTTCTGAAACTATGGAATTTTAAGGTGAAACATTTGATCTGAAATTAGCTTCATAACAATTGCATATCGTGTAATTAGGGTTTCATATGTTTCTAACAAGAATGTAAACTTGACTAAAAGACAATAACTTAAACTAACTAAATAAAAAATATAGAAATGTATTTTAACCCTAAAAAGTGGACACTTCTTTTGGCCCATGGGCCATAAAAAAATAATTCTTTTGGATACATAAATAAAATGACAATTTTTGTTTATTGTGAATACGTGATTCTACAAAATGTCATTTTAACATATAACCTATTTACATATTTTAATAATTAAATGTTATTTTGTTGTGCATAAAATATTGTATGTACCACGGGTGAAATTAGCGTTTCTGACCCTGGGCATGGCACGGGCTAGAAACGCCTGTTTTCACCCTTGGTACATAAATAACTATTTTTATGGGGTGACTAGAACAATGGTATGATGTCGACCTGTGGATCCTGAGAACCCTGGTTCGAATTCCACAGGCGACAAACAATTTTCATAATTTTAAAAGCTACCCCTGTGGCTCCTCTACCACTAACATCTTTGGAGGCCGTGATTTGACGACTGGTAACCGCACTTCACGCGCAAAATATATCACTTACCGAGATCTGCTTTGGCAGAGTGCCACACCCAGTAATGGGTAGGAAGGCGTGATAATATATTTATTTTATTTTTTTTAACGACCATTTAGAAACGCTCTAAAAATAATCTATAAACTATCTAGCCAATTTTAAAAAGGACTTTACTTCCAAAATATATAAAATTTATTCATTCACATGACAGTCGAACTTTTGACAATAATAAAATATATTAATTAATTAGAATTTGTTAGTTTAAATCCATTTACAATGAAAGTAAATTTATTCTGTTCTTTATAAAACCAAGAATAAATGTAATAGACTATTTAGATTTTTGTATCGTTTATTTGAAGCATTTTCTCGCTATAATAATTTCGGAAAGTTTGACACAAACTCAACTGCTAGTTAATAATTTTTAATCGATTGTCCATTGATTCCGAATGGTGCATAAGCAAAGTTTTCTTCCCTGACATTTCAACTTTAATACCTACTAGTCTCGTAGGGTTAGGACAGGAAGGAAGGTAGATTCACGTAAATCTCTGTGTAGGTATGTATGTAACGAGAGTAAATCCAGGTCGTCTTGTCTCACGTCAGCGTCGCGACGACCATCACTACACTATATACTAGTACCATCGCGGCGCGTATGCCATTATATTAAAACCAGGGGCGGGGCGCTAATGGAGCCGCTCCCAGACCAAGCCGCGGCTAAACTCGTTAGCTGCGCGTGACAAGCGTGACACGTACATACCACCACTCTGCATATCCTCCGACCACCACGAAAATAAACAAAATAAGGATTATCGCGTCAACAACACATTCAAGATATTGAAAAGATATCTAATCCGACAAATAAGAATTCTTTTTCTAGTACAGCACAGTATAATTATTTATGTACCAAGGGTGAAAATAGACATTTCTGTCCCGTGGCATGGGTGTGTGTGTGTTCATGTGCGTGCGTGCGTTTGAATGTCCGTATGTTTTCGAGTGTCTACGTACTACGGACAATTGAATGCCAACCTCTGCAAATGTCTCTTTTTTTTCAAAAAATCATAACTTTTTTAAAAATCATCCGATTTTGATGTTGTTTTACGTTTCAGTAACAAAAATGTCTATATTTTCATTATCTGATGACAGATTTGTCAATTGACGGTTGATGATTCCCACAGAAAGCTTTAAAAATCACCTTTTTTTTTTAGAAAAAAACGTGTTCTCGTTTGGGGGTTGCTGGGGGAAGGAAAAGGGAGGTTAGTCAAAATAAATTCACAGCTTTTCAAAGACTAGACTTTGGGCGACTTCGGTAAAAACATTTCATCCAATTTGCTTAAAAACTGACAAATTGACAGAGGTTTGAAAAGTGACGTTTTTTGGGATTCTTTAGGTGTCAGGTTTTTTTTTTTTTTGAGCAGTTTATATATTCAAATCACAGCACCCAAAGATATTAATGGTGGGGGGGGGGGATACACAGGAGTAATTTTAAACAATTTTAAATTGATGAAAATGTTTTGTCGGCTGCTGTGGGGATCGAATCAGGGTTCTTAGGATCCACAGATCGACTTGATACCACTGTGCCATTACCCCATTAAAAAAAGTACATAGTTTGAAATCTACTAGTATAGAGTAACATAAATAAATAAAATGTGCAGTAGTCATCGTATATGAAACATAAGCTTACTAGCATCTCTCGATGATGACATTATCATAGCATGTAGTGTCCACTCAATCCACTTGGCGCTAGTGTTGATGTAATTACCTCTTGGAGAGCTCGAGA
The DNA here is from genome assembly GCA_911728475.2 of Pterostichus madidus. Classification (NCBI taxonomy): domain Eukaryota; kingdom Metazoa; phylum Arthropoda; class Insecta; order Coleoptera; family Carabidae; genus Pterostichus; species Pterostichus madidus. The sequence goes on along the minus strand of OU452313.1, from coordinate 2,029,838 downwards.
CCGAGTGAGGGTTCGCCGCGACCACTGTGAGAAATGAAGAGCACGGGTCCAGCGTGGTACGTGGCCGAGCTACCGCAAATAACTACACTGCTACTGCACTGGGATACACTCAGTGTTCACTGTACTTGTTCGTAGCTGTAACCCAGGGACCAGGGAGTTTATGCTGCTAAACACCACTCAACTAGTTCGCAGTTCTCAACTACTGAACTGAGGAGGAAGAGATATGGAGGAAGGTTAAGGGTTATCTTTACTATTGATTTTCAAGTGGTTACAGACTATTTTTAACGCTAATGTTACTGCAGTTCATCTGGCTGTAAGAATGATTGAAAATACTTAGCTCTCTAGATGTGGAAATGCGAATTTTTAAAATTATTGTATAGTTTTGCTGTCGTTAATTTTAGGTATTGGTTTCTACGCATTTATGTAAATTGTCGGTGATACTATATTGTTTGTTTACAAACAATTTTTTTTTGGTAGTTTATTGTCAAATCAAGATGGAAAGAAATTTTGGATGAATCTGAATCTTCACAGAGAAAATTAGTATCTTAAATGTTGTTGTGTACTTGTGATGGCAAGGATTAATTTGCACAATAAAACACACAAGTACAAACTAAATATATACTTTATTTACGGTGGTTGTTAATTTTGTGTAACTCTACGCTGTTTGCTTGTTGCTGGATGGCGAATGAATCGGGAATGAATAGGGATGAATGAGTTGACTGAGCTGACTGAGTAATGTTTGAGGAATGAGTATGAGTATGAGAGCGTCTTCTTGGACGGGTATGATTTTTATAGGATTTTTAGTAAGGGCCAGGGGAAAAGGGCAGTTTAGAAAGTTAAGGGTTGTGATGTTGCTGGATTTAGAAAGCGGATTGGAATTTAGGGGTTTTATGGTCTGAAGGAATGCTTTTTGTATCTATAAAAAGTAGCTTTCTAAAATATGTACAGAACTGATCAAAATTATATTATTTAAACTTAAATATAGGAAAATTAACATGATTAATACATTAACTTTATATAAAACAAGAAAAATAGAAATACGAATAATTATAACTATAACTAATAAGAATGCGGGGTACACAACAATGTCAAAAGAGCTTTACGAAAAACAGTAAGATTTTGTCGTGTTGTCTGACATTTATCCATAAATCACGATTTTGATTTGTATGAATAGCTGTTGCTTGGCAACTTTATACCCTAGGAAGATAGTAGCCAAATTACGCCTATAAACAAGTTTATAATGCCAAAATAAAATAAATACATATCTTGTGACCTATACAATTCTTTTTAGAAAAACAAAAACAATTGTGGCAATATCCCTAATTTAGGTTGTTTTTGTTTAAATTATGTGTTTTGTTTAGTTTCAGTTCATTTATAGTTATTGGTTTTAGAAAATATTAAGTATTGTGAGAATGGAATATTTGGGGTTGTGTTTATGTTTTTAAACCAATAAATTATGGTCAAGTGTGTCTGGGTCTGTCTGAGTGACGCCAGATGTGAGAACATGTAAGAATGGATGAGGGATGAAGACACGTGTGTGATTGGTTAAGGGTGCATGAGACTTTGTAAATAGTTTTTAAGATAGTTTGTATTCGGCGAAAGATGAGAAAGGTTGAACGTAATTATTGTGAATGTTTATTAATAAAGCTGCTTAATAATAAAGCTGATTCACTGTACTTCGTCCATTATTATCCTGACAAATATATGAATAGAGAAGTGCAGAAAGAGCAGCATCAATCCAGAAAAAGTTACAACGTATATATGCGACAATTATCAGAAGCGGCTTAGATTATTTTATATTAGATTGCGACACAATGTCTAGTAATGTAAAAACTTTTGTCTATTTAAGGTAAATTAAAATCATGTCTTTCAATCAATGTTTTATTCAAAGACAAGAATGTTTCATTTATCTCAAATCCTGTAAATCAACTGTAAGAACTTCTACAATATAACTTCTGTCAAATTGAAACGAACTCGTAATTCTTATAGTTTTCGACATCCCAATGGTGGTCAGAGCTGGGCAAGCTACTTAAAAAAAGTAGCTAAGCTACAGCTATAAGCTATATTTTGTAAAATATAGCTAAGCTACAGCTAAAAGCTTTCGTTAAAGTAGCTGTTCAATTTTAAAGCTACTTTTTTCAATTATTGTGAAATAATTAAATTTGCCATTGTCATATAATCAGTCTTTTGTTATAATGACTGTTAATTTACTATTATGTACATAAACATCAACAATAGCAAATACCATCTGGCACCTACTGTGTATTTTTGCGTATTAGAGCCAGTTAGAACCGGCAACAAATAATTATATTGTGTGGGTTTAACTTGTACGCATGCGTACTTTGTTGACCTTCTGCTTAAAAAGTAGCTTTAAGCTACAAAAAGTAGCTTCAGTTGTTATTTTTAAGCTAATAGAGAAAAAAGTAGCTAGCTACAAGCTACAGCTATATTTTTTCACAGTTAGCTAAGCTACAGTTACAGCTAAGGTAAATGTAGCTAAGCTGGTAGCTAAGCTACAAAAGTAGCTTAGCTACTGCCCAGCTCTGATGGTGGTGGAGCCTGTACTTTTACTTTGCTGTTAATTAATATTTATTTAACAGTTCAATTGATAAATGATAAGTATTTGTTCATTTTGAAGGAATGAATTCCATTGATGAATGTGAAATATAAAATAATCCTTTTGATATAATGTCTGTGATGAAACAGCCTTGAACTACGTATTTCTCACTCTATGTAGAGCTGCTGTAAATATCAATAAATATTATTAATGGAAACTCTAATAGAACTATAAATGTGAAGCCATAAATATTTTATATTAATATTGATTTATATATTTATATATTCATTAATGTTGTGTGGCGCGCATAGGCTCTCTAGAGCAAATAAAATTTGTTTGTATGTTGTAATATCTAACACATTTCAAGTGAATTGAAATAGAGTACATTCGAATTACATACACACAAATAATATATCCTCGTCGTGTATGTAAACACTACATGCTTCTGTTTCGTGTTTGCAACTTTGCCATATCACAAGCCATGTCTTATAATGTTGACTGTGACCCAAAAATATAGACGTGACACTTTAATTAGTTTATGCACTTTGTCTACTAGATAAAACTGTCATTTATTACAAATTGTTGTGAATCCTGACAGCTAAAAATTATTTACGATCATTAAAGTGTCTTTAATGAAAGCCTGATAAGAAAAACTGGATATGCGCTTTGTAACATGACGATGCATTTTGGATATTATTTGCACACGATGGCCATGAACAATATTAGCGCAAGAATTTCAGTCATTATATAAAACAGAGTAATGCAGTAATACTGACATTTCATCAAATTGATCAAAACTACTACTATAAGAAACATTTAATTGTATTTGGGGTGGCTAGCTCAGTGGTATGAAGTCGGTCTGTGGATCCTGAGAACCCTGGTACCCTAGATTCGATTCCCACAGGCGACAAACAATTTTCATAATTTCAAAAGCTACCCCTGTAGCTCCTCCACCACTAACATCTTTGGGGGCCGTGATTTAACGACTGGTAACTGCACTTCACGCGCAAAATATATCAGTTACCGAGATCTGCTTCGGCAGAGTGTCACACCCAGTAATGGTTAGAAGGCGTGATGATATATTTATTTTATTTATTTAATTTAATTGTATTTGAGCATATTTGTACGAAACGAAGATTAAATAATTCTCATTTTTATACTGACCACTACTCAATCCGGAAATGACATAAATATATAAAATGTAAATACAACAGTAGAATCAAAGTTGGTTGATTTGTTACATATTATAGAAACTTAGCAAATAAAATTTAGATCAAATTAATCAAAATCTGCAACTAAAAAACTGCTGCAACAAAATCAACAAGAAATGAATTAAAGTGTAACTTTGTCTGAATCTCTACAAAATATGTCAAATTTGATCAATGATAATAAGTAATAAATATTGTTACTCACAAATTGGGGAAAGGTTCTAGTAAATAATGATGTTAACGATGATGATATATTTACAAATAATTAATTAATAATGATTTGATCCGTAGTTAAGCATACAATACTGTTACTGCGAGTAAGTGAATTACGAATGTATTATTGAAAGACGAGTGTATTATTAATTCGGTGATTTCGTTGTGGAAGCAGTGCGGAGTCACATTGTAAGCGGAACCGGTGCGGAAACCACAAAGAGAATTGATTTATAACCACACTGGTTACCCCAATCTGGTTACACCGGCTAATTGGTCAAATAACTTAATGGTAACAAACGATTGTGATACATATACGATAACCTAAAATTATTTTTCATTGCATGCGAAAATGTTATCGAGATTTCAACACTTGAGTTTGTTTGCTTATAAAATATGTTAGCGAAAAATGTTTCGAATAAAATAAATAAATAGATAATTAAATATATCATGAAGCCTTTTACCCATTGCTGGATGTGACGCTCTGCCGAAGCAGATCTCGGTAAGTGATATATTTTGCGCGTGAACTGCAGTTACCAGTCGTAAAATCACGGCCCCCAAAGATATTAGTGGTGGCGGCGCCAAAGGGAGAAAGATGTTTTTTTTTCCGAAGATGCCGGTTCATTTCCCGAACTAAGGGCGAAGGATATGAAGCACTTGAGGAAAAAATTATACCTTCTTCGCAAGCTATGTAAATAATTTTTTCTATGACTGAGCTGAAAGTAAATATTTTCATTTGTCAGCCAAGTGCAGAAAGATGACGTTTATCGTTCACCGAACGGTAAGAGGCGTATTCCATTTGCCAATAAAATCAGATCTAACTTACATTTACTGAACCAGATCACTTATTTATTTCGCTGAATTACTTCGCTGACTTTATTTCCAGTACTAGAATTACAGATTATAATTTACTTTGAAGTAATTCACACCAATAAGTGCATCAGTTTGCTTAATTCAGTTTATTTAGTTATGGATCTAATTTATCTGAACTAATTTAAGTGAACCAAGTGACAAATGGAATACAGCTAAGGTAATAGTGTATCATCGTATCTATAGATACATGAAAACTGTTAAAAATTATTTTTAATTCTTCTTCAAGTGTTTTTAAATGGTCGTAGAAAAATATTGTGTGCACCTCGAGCAGAAAATATCCTTGTCGCTCTTTTTTGGCTTGGCTAGACTACGATTCGATCAACAATCTCTATGCGCGAGCGGCAATAGAATACTTTCTGCACTAGATACACAAATAACAATTTTTCATTATCTATCAGAAAGTAAAATTAGAAATATAGATGTCACCTGAATGTCACTAGTATCAAATCATACCATTGTTTTCTAGTTTCCATAGTTATGGCTCTACTTCTTCCCTAGGGAAGTAAAATTTTTTTTCTGACAGGATCGTAAGAAAAAAGAACGTCCAACTTATTTCACGAACATATAAAAATAACGGTTGTATTTAACGTCATAGAAACTAAATAATGCATTACATCTGCTCGATTTGCTACAGACAAAAGATCAATACACATAATAACATAGTTTTTATTACCTTTGAGTGCCCAGTCACAAACACTGCAGTCCTCAAACAACAATTTAATAATCTTTCAGCCCACTTCTCAAAAGAGTTTTAGCTAGAATCTGGCTAATCCTGAATTTAGGATTTGTCAAATTAAGTTAAACCATATTCCCACAAAAGTTTAAATAAATTTTAATACAACCTTCTTATCATTTAGTCATCGAAGAGTGAATTGAATTAATTTTTTAAAATGAGACTAGCATAAAATTAGCTAATCCAAAATTCAGGATTAGTTAAAACTTTTTCAGAATCTGGCTGCAAGGGTCTTTATTTCATTTTATTTTTAATCGTGTTTGAGAATCTGGCTGTTTATGGTTTACTTTAATTTTATTTACCCGAATACAATTTCATGAATGACAATTTCAATGAATAACAATTTTAAAGAATATGTTTTTCCCGAACGCAGATTAGAAGAATGCATTTTCACAAATGGAAAATTTCCGGAATAACCGCCTTTTCGAGCGTCTTCTCAAATTACCATTTTACCATAATCGAGAACTGTTTATTGCTATGTATTTCATAAACTAGTTAAATAGTTTTATTTAATATATATATATATATATATATATATATATATATATATATATATATATATATATATATATATATATATATATATATATCATCACGCCTTCTACCCATTACTGGGCGTGGCACTCTGCTGAAGCAGATCTCGGTAAGTGATATATTTTGCGCGTGAAGTGCGGTTACCAGTCGTCAAATCACGGTCCCCAAACATGTTAGTGGTGGAGGAGCCACAGGGGTAGCTTTTTCAAATTATTATTAAAATTATTTTATTCAATATATTCAATGTTATTATTAATTATACAATATTTGCAGCGAAATATTAATTCTGTTAATAATCTATACCATACAAAAATGTAGAAATTATTTTTATAAACTTTTTAGGTTACCTATACTTTTGTATCTGTTGTCCAGAGTAGCACAAATAAATAAATAAAACGAAGCTTTACTAACAGTTATTTAATTTAGTTTTATTGTTTAAGGTTCCTAAGTAATTGGAAAATTGTAAAAGTGATAGAAAATGAATCTTAAATAATTTAGGAGACTTAGTTAATGGTACGAGTTAAATTAAAACGTAAAAGTTTGAGGTTAGCTGACGGTAACATAGTCGTATATCTTTCCACCGTGTAGCATTATAGGTGTGCAGCTGATAAACGCGCGTACAAATATCACGCACACGCATGAAATTAAATCACGCTAACGAGGTGCGTGACAGTGACACACGCACGCGTGTTTCAACTTGAAATCTCTAACTTCTACTGACTGTAAATTCACTATTACACAACATATTTCAAACTTTATGTTTTCGGAATACGTTTCAATGTTTTTATGACTGATACATGTAATTAAAATTCATTTTGTGACACAGATTAAACTGTAATTTAACTGTTTTAATATAATTTATTGGGCGCAACCAGCTTTGCGGACATGGGTTGCGCGATGTAGCAGTACTTTCAAATTTAAGTTCTACACTGGAAATTTGTTTACGCATTTTCTTTCATTCAAATTTCACACTATATCATTTTATTTGACAGTTTGTAAACTGTAACGTCCATTTTTATTTCTTTTATTTGTACAATGCAGGAATTGCATTACACGCGTTTGGTTAGTAAAACTGTGTGTACGGATTCGAATTTGTTGAGTGTAAGTTAAATATTTCCTTAAAGGTAAAACCATTTCATTTTGAAACGAACTTTAAACTAAAGTTACTAATTATTATAAATGTCGTCTTAAACTTTAAAACAGAAAACTTACCACTAGTTGTGAAGTGCTTCGTTCATCATAATTAAGAAATAAGGGTACTAACCTGAAAAAGAAAAAAAAAACACAATTAGAAAAAAAATATTTCATGAACATATTTGCATCGTATAAATAATTAGAGCAATGAATATTTTTAACTAAAAAATGCAGCCCAATTCTCCAAAGAGAGCTAGAATCTAGCTAATTCTGAATTTTGAATTTGTCAAATTAAGCTAAACCATATTCCTAAAAAAAATTAAATAAACTTTAAAATATTCTTATTAGTTTTCGGAAAGTGAATTGAATTAATTTTTGTAAATCAGATTAGCATAAGATTAACATATCCAAAATTCATGGTTAGCTAAAACTTTTTTGAGAATCTGGCTACAAGTGTCTTTATTTAATTTAATTTTTAATCATGTTTCAAGAAGGGCCAACAGCTTCATCAATTGAATCTATTCATGAAGTTCATCTTTTTTGTACAATACGACTTTATTTTACGTTGCTATTAGTGATGCCCGTTAAATCGGTTTTATCGACCACTGCTATTGCCAACGGTCGCTAAAACTACTAAAATACAACGTTTGTTAATTATTGTTTTTATAAACTTATTGTAGTTGCATAAAGTGTGACATTTCTTTCCAAAGGTACAGATTTATTTTTCGAGCACAAGGCGAGGGAGGAATAATACTTTGTTTACGAGGTGTGCATATAATTTTTTTCACTACTCTACCAGACAGTAACCTTTTCAGATGTGTGTAACAAATTTAGATAAGATATATTATTCTTTTAACAGATGTCATCTGGGTGTCATTAATGTCAAATCATATCGTTGTTTTCCAGTCGCCATGACTATAGCTTTACTTTCCTTCCTTAGGGAAGAAAAATGTACTTTCTTCCCTATAGATGAAAAGTAGCACTTTCTTCTCTCAAATAAGGACAGCAAATTTGACATTCTAACAAGGTCGTGGAAAAATATTTTGTACAACTCGTTCGTGAAACGTATCTGGTGTTCTCAAAATGTCGTTCATTAAGACAAGTTCTTTTTTCGAAACGCCAAATATTCATTTTCAGACAGATTCACAAAGCGGGTTAGTGCTAATACCATTTTTTATTTCGTTTTTAACTCTCTTTTCAATGCATGAAAACAAGTTTCTTTTAACTTTGGTTAAAAAGAATGTTAATTAGCATCAAATTTAATTCATTTCATGACACTGCTTTAATTTGAAACAGAGTTATAAATAATATCAAAAACGGTGTTAGCGCTAATTCGTTTTATGAATTTGCCTGTTAGTGTTGTCTACAAATAACTGTTCAAGAACATAGTTCAAAATAAAAGATTTTCTTTGAATTTTATTTGAAGCATTTCTCGCTCAAATAATTTAGAAATGTTTGATAATAGTTTGAAATACGTAGCATGTCATACATGGCTTGAAATATGAAATAGTTTCATCACAAATAGAAATGTAACCGTATCTCTCCTGTGATCTCGTATGCATGTATAATGAAGAATTTCAATTTATATATTACAAATTAATTAAATATGGAGTGTGCACATGTCAACATTGGCAGTATGAAGCGTTCGAGTGCTCGAACCTATCAAAACAAATCCCAGCCAAACTGTTTACAAAGTGTTATTAGTTCACTGTGTCAATTATATTCATAGACGCAGTCAAATCATCGATGTGCACTAAAAGTTATTATAATTGCCGATATACTTGTTTTCGCTATTATGCATTTCATTAGAATTACCTTCACACTTTGTTATCACCGTGTTAAATTTATCTAATCGAACTAAACATGGGTTACACTTTTTTGCAACCAGATTGGAAAAGTAAATACAACATAAATTTATAACGTTCGGCATTAATTGGAAGATCTGAAGGAACCTTACGATAAAGGTAGTGAAGTAAATAAATATATCATCACGCCTTTTACTCATTACTGGGTGTGGCACTCTGCCGTAGCAGATCTCGATAAGTGATATATTTATGCGCGTGAAATGCGGTTACCAGCCGTCTAATCACGGCCCCTAAAGATGTTAGCGGAGGGAGAGCCACACGGATAACTTTCATGGGGTAGGTGGCTCAGTGATATCGACTCGGCCTGTGAATTTGAGAACCTGGATTTGATTTCCACACCTGACAAATAATTTTCACAACAATAAAACTACACCTTTGGCTCCCTCGCCACTAACATCTTTGGGTACCGTAATTTGACGACTGGTATCCGTACTTCACATGTAAAATATATCACTTACCAAGATCTGCTACAGCAGAATGCCACACCCAGTAATGGATAGAAGGCGTGATGATATATTTATATTTTATAATTTAATTTGATTTCATTAATTCTATTTTACTTAGTACTTATTAATATCGATGGGACTTCTTTATTATTATTTGATGTAATTTCACTTTCCTTTAATAATATTATAAAGAATAGAGATTCCGTCGATGATGTTACAAATTGATTGACATTTTTTATCATTGTCCGTCGCTTGGTATTTCATTCTTTTTTGTAGGTGTTTTTTTTGTGGCCGATGAGAATGACGAACGTTAACTCATTTCGTCAATGTGCTTCGATTCTCCAGAACAAAATGAACATTGACAGATTTTTCATCATAATTTAGTTTTTGATTGATTTAAAAACAATGAACTAAACGTTACCTAAAAAATAAAAATCTACCACCAAAATAAAATAAATATATCATCATGCCTTCTACTCATTACTGAGTAGTAGTATATTTATGAGTGTGAAGTGTGGTTACCAGCCATCAAATCACGGTCCCCAAAGATATTAGTGGTGAGGGAGCTACAGGAGTAATTTTAAATTGATGAAAATGTTTTGTTGGTTGTGGGGATCAAACCAGGGTTTTTAGGATCCACAGGCCGACTTGATACTACATAGCCATTACCACCAAAATAAAATAAATAAATATATCATCACGCCTTTTACCCATTAATGGTTGTGGCTCTCTGCCGAAGCAGATAAGTGATACATTTATGAGCGTGAAGTGCGGTTACCAGCCTTCAAATCACGGCCCCAAAGATGTTAGTGGTGAGGAAGCTACAGGAGTAATTTTAAATTGATGAAAATGTTTTGTTGGCTGTGGGGATCGAACCAGGGTTCTTAGGATCCACAGGCCAACTTGATACCACTGAGCCATTACCACCAAAATAAAATAAATATATCATCACGCCTTTTACCCATTACTGGGTGTGGCACTCTGCCGAAGCAGATCTCGGTAAGTGATATATTTATGCGCGTGAAGTGCGATTACCAGCCTTCAAATCACGGCCCCCAAAGATGTTAGTGATGGGGGATCCACAGGGGTAATTTTAATTTGGTGAAAGTTTTTTTCGGCTGTGGGTATCGAACCAGGGTGCTCAGGATGCACAGAACGACTTGATACCACTAAGCCATTACCACCAAAATAAAAATAAAAAACGTTGTAAATGAATTCCAGTAACAAAGAGAAAAACAAAGTAAAATCTTTATTTGCCGAGGTGGTGTATTGTGTGATTGTAACATTAATAAAGAACTTTTTTCTGTGGTGTGATTAAAAACGTCAAATTGATTTTCCGCTTTTCTTTCACCGAATGTAAATTGATCTTGTGGTAATTTTCTCGGCGGACGTTTGTAACAAGTCGCTACACATGAAAATGGCCGTTGTAATCAAATTTCTGATCGTATCGCCTACTGTAAATAAATGTTAATCAAAAACGCATTAAATATTCAGCGTTTTAAAGCACGCCATGTCAACAATACACACGTCATGTGACGTGATAGTGACGTCATGTCATGTTGCTGTGACCTGAAGTTTGACCAATGTCGACATCGACGCTTCCACAGTTTATATACAGGATGATCGGAAGTAATTGTTTCAGTTGGCAATAAAATTCGGGAAATCTTTTTATTCCACAATTTTATTAAATTATTATTTTCTGAAACCGGCAAGAAAGTTTCTGACCAATTTTAGCACGGAAAGTAGGTTTTTTTTACGAAAACAGTCAAGTAAAATACGTATCCAAGGCTACAACAAAAATAACAGTCGCGTAAAGTACAAAACAATCTGGTAAAGATATTAGGCGTATTCCATTTGCCATTTGAAACAGATCTAACTTACATTTACTGAACCAGATCATTTATTTATTTCGCTGGATTACTTCGCTGACTTTATTTCCAGTACTAGAATTACTTATTTCTATTTACTTTGAAGTAATACACTCCAATAAGTGCATTAGTTCGGTTAGTTCACTTCAATATTCATGTTGTCTAATTTATCTGAACTGATTTAAGTGAACCAAGTGGTAAATGGAATATAGCTAAGTCTGACTATTATTTTTATTGTAGCCTTGGATACGTAGTCTGCTGTCATTACAATTCATATCAAAAAAATTTAAACATTTTGAATTATTTATGATTAAATATTGATTAACTTAAATGGTTTCAGAAAAAATATATAATACGTATTTATGGAGTAATGGCTCAGTGGTATCCGAGTCGGTCTGTGGTTTCTAAGAACCCTGGTTTGATCCCCACAGTAGACAAAACATTTTTAAAAAAGTTACCCCCGTGGCTCCCCCACCACTAACATCTTTGGGGGCCGTGATTTGACGACTGGTAACCGCACTTCACGCGCAAAATATATCACTTACTGAGATCTGCTTCGGCAGAGTGCCACACCCAGTAATGGGTAAAAGGCGTGATGATATATTTATATAATACGTCAGGAAAGTGTTTTTACTTGATGAAGCGGTTGTTTGAAATACGAGGCCGCAGGCCAAGTATTTTAATCCGCTGAGTAATATAGTAATTTTTTCAAGTGTGAAAATAAAAACACAAACTTCGCGTAACCATAACGATGTAAAAATGCCGTGCTTTTAACAGTTGGAGACAAATTGTTATTTCAGTCCTAGGATCAAATTAACGACGACGTATCTATGGTAACGTAAACATTCCTGACATAGCGTTCTTTTACTATTAAAAAAGTTGAAATAACAGTATCATATTAAAGTAAGCGAAAAAAAAAATACTGTTAGCACGGTATATAGCAGATTGGGCTACCAATATTCCACCATGTTTTAGTGTTAAAAAATTGACTTCTCCTAAAATCTAAAATAAGCAATGCATGTAATACAAGAATTGCCGATAAAAGTAGATTTTATTTTTCATCTTCTCGGTGATATTTTGATCGAAGTGAATCATACACATGAGAATATTTTCCATTTTGCCTGCATAAGATTGAAACACGGGTAGTGAGTGTGACACAGACAGTTCTTGCCCGCAGCGCAGCAACGCCAAAGATGCATGCTGAGTGTTTGAGCTCACACCAAGATCAAAAGATTCTCTAACCCGGCGTGAGATGTCGCAGACAGACCACCAAACCTCTCGTCAAGAACTTCCTAGTTACCACACCAGAGAGAGATGTGAACGGAAAATAGATGTTAACTTCATTCATTCTAATTGTTTAATTAATCCCATTTACTGTAGCTTATAATGAAATAAGAACCACTCAAATACGATCGTATTTTTAGATATAAAGTCTTAAGTACAGCTCTTAACATAGTCACTGTTGTCTTTGAATGGATTGGACCATTTCCAGCTGTTGACCCAAAATTAATTTGTATTTTATGTTTGTTATAATTTTTACCAACTAGTTTTTTGACCTGAAGATGGTTACATCCGTAAACGAAAAGTTGTCAACTATGCTTCAATAAAATTGACCACAACTTAAGCCTAAGTCCTTTAATTTCAATCCTATATAAAATACATATTTAAAATACAGAACTTTTATGTTTGTATTTATGTTTAAGAAAAAACTAAAACTGTAGCTAAGAATGGTCTGATGTTATTCAAAAGAATATATTATGCCAAATAACGAAAACAGTGCCTATGTTAAGAGCTTTGAAAGCACGAACTTTCGTTTGAGACGTTTTATTGGTAGTCAGAAAGTTCAACATTTCGGAGGTTATATCTTGAAATCTAAACAAGATACGAAGATGCGTTCAACGGCATTGAATTCACCGAGTTAGAATTGACTTATAAGCAAATTTTCAACTAATTTTAAGTGATTTAATTTTTGAAATTTTCTTAAGGGGTACCCCTTGGATTTTATTCGATTTTAGGCCAATATCAGTCTGTTTGTTCTAACATTCTTGTCCGTACGATTATTGTAATGAAAATTTACATACATATGTATTTTGATCCGCTGAATCCAATGGTCAAATCCCCAAGTGCGTACGCATTCTAATTTTTAACATATTGTCGAAAAACTGTTGTAGACAACATAATTATTGAAAATATTTAAATTAAATTTTTAAAATCGCTGAAAATTTGTATACAAGTTAATTAAAGCATGAGAAATTCAATGCCGTTGAGCGCATCTTCATATCTCGCTTAGTTTTTGTGAAATGGCCTCTGGAAAATCGAAAAACTAAGGTGTAATTTTTTTTTTGAAAATTCAATACTTCCGGAAGCTCTATCTCAAAAACTAAACGTGGTACGAAGTTGCGCTCAACAGCATTGCATTCCCCGGGTCCGAATTGACTTATTAGCAAAATTTTAGCTCATTTGAAGCGTTTCTAGTTTTTTGAAATTTTTAATTATTTTTCCAAGGGGTACCCCTTAAGTTTTTTATGATTTTCAAACAATTTGCTCTAAAACTCTTTCTCGTACGATTATTGTAATGAAAATTTACATACATATGTATTTTGACCCGCCGAATCCAATGGTCAAATCCCCAAGTGCGTACGCCTTCTAGTTTTTAACATATTGTCCAAAAACTGTTGTAGAAAAAATAATTTTTGAAAATATTTGAAAATTTTATAAATCGCTGAAAATTTGTATACAAGTTAATTAAAGCATGAGAAATTCAATGCCGTTTAGTGCACCTTCATATCTCCTTTAGTTTTTGAGATATGGCCTCTGGAAAGTCGTAAAACTGAGGTGCTGAAATTTTTTGATAGTTCAACACTTCCCGAGGCTCTAGCTCAAAAACTAAACGTGATACGAAGTTGCGCTCAACGGCATTGAATTCCCCGGATCCATATTGACTTATTAGCAAATGAGGCAATTTCTTGTAATAAATAATAACAGTATCCAAGAACATTGCTTTGCGAGTTCATCAACAATGTTGACTGTTCCTGTTTGTTTAAAGAAATGGAAATTTAAGATCTGTGTATCAAATTTTCAATTAATAATGAAGGCATTATAGCAAGCAGCGAGACACCGAACAGTGGGTAGATTAGTGAAAGTAGAAAGAAGGAAAAGCTGGAGAAAATGAAACATGAAACAAGCGAATCCAAGCCAAGTATGATCCGCGATGCGGAAGCAGTCGAATGGCGAGTTGAATCGTTGGCTCTCTGACTGGCGAATGAGTGGAGTTTAATTTTCTAAGTCGACGGTACTTAATGAAAAATTCAACTAAAATGAAATGGTGAACAAATTTACAATACGCCATTATGAGCAGCTTCGGAACTCTGTTAATTTGCTTCTTTTGTAATTCCTCATTTTTATTAATTGCCTGTTTTACTTGTCGTTCACGGCGACCCGAAGTAATTAAGGAAATAACTTACAATTTACAACTCATTTACTGGGAATATATTCATTACATGCTAGTTTCTTATACAATACAAGGAAACCTACAAAACAATACTTTCAAAAAGACAACTTGTTTTTTTTTATGAAAGAGTAAATTAAAAGTTAATTGTTTTCATTTTATTACTCAGTTGCATAATAGAATCCCAATCACAATGCAAAAGCTTTAAACCAATCGGGTGTAATTGTAAAATTGTGAACTATCGATTTTGAAACTATATCTGTCAGTTCGGCAGTACGGTGGTGTGGGTAGCATTATGACATTCGAATCCCAATATCCCGAATTCGAATCCATGCATGCTATAATTGGGATTAAATTCCTATTGCCTAGAGTAGCAAAAATAATAAATTAGTTATTTTTATATTTATGGTATTATGAAAAGATGTTTATGGACTCCGAGGGCGATGTTTACAAAGCCGAGGATCTCTGTTCTAAGGGTATAAACATCAAATGATGTCCGTGGTGCAACAATATTTTATGTCTAGTATTAAAATAAAATAAATATATCATCACGCCTTCTACCCATTACTGTGGCACTCTGCCGAAGCAGATCTCGGTAAGTGATATATTTTGCGCGTGAAGTGCGGTTAATAGTCGTTAAATCACGGCCCCCAATGATGTTAGTGGTGGCGGAGCCACAGGGGTAGTTTTTGAAATTATGAAAATTGTTTGTGGTCTGTGGGAATCGAACTAGGTTTCTCAGGATCCACAGGCCGACTTCATACCACTGAGCTAGCCACCCCATAACAAACAATTTTCACATTGAAAATTACCCCTGTGGCTTCTTCTCTACTAATATCTTTAGGGAGCGTGAATTGACGGCTGATAACTGTCTCCACGCCCATAAATATATCACTTACAGAGATCTGCTCCGGCAGAGTGTGACACCCTACAGCGTAAAAGGCGTAAAGATATATTTATTTTGTTTTATTGACAAACTAAATTCGTCTTGAGAAATATTATAAATAAAATATTACTACAAATAAATTCAATGATGTGAAAATGTCAATCAATTTGCCATACTCGCATGTAAAGATACTTGTATGCCAATCTAATGAAGCAAATTTTTGCAAAATGAAAAATTCTGTTTATCTAGTTACGAAAACAAAATTTGTATATCTCTTTCAATATTTACATTACGAAAAAATGTCCGAACCAAAAATATAAATATTTACAGAAAAAATAAACACGTCGAAATGATATCAGCATTTCTGTTCATTTAAAATTCATCTTACAAAAAATCTAATTACCGAATCATATTTTTATATTACGTACTAATTATAAAAGTTCTCAATCAAAAATTCCACCTCAACAGTCATTTAAAAGTTCAGTAAGTCTTCCCGGGTTTCAGACCTTTGCTAATTTGTACAAATAATCCAATTTCGAATCTAATACCTGTTCCGAAGTTAGTGAAAAGTACAAAAAGTTCATTTTAAAATACCGCGCACCACAAAAAGTTAATAATACCTAATAATTAAAATCTTCTTCTGCGCTTTCGTTAATCCGCTGGCGGTGCAAAGCAAACATAATCAGCTGTGTTTAAAAATGCAGTGTTGCCATAACGAACAGTGGCACTGGCAACGTCGTACGCTAATGAAATCGTTGCCAAATTCATGATTTTCACTTCAGCTGCGTCGCCAACATATTTCTACGAGGGTAATGGGCAATAAATTATGAAGGGCTTGCAAACAATAGGATTCAAAAGTTAAGGGTAAAATTTTTTCACCCTTTCTAGCGGCGGTCGCAATGCCAACTTTTTTATATTGTTATGGCTTTTTTGCATGATTAAATAGGTTACATTTTCTTTCAGGTGTTTAGATTTAATAAATTAATTTCATCGTAAAAATAAATATTGTGATTAATTTTGTACAAATTCCTTTTGATACATATTGCAGATTCTTCTCTATTTTGACGTAAAGATGTAATATAATTAGCTATATATTTATTTACTTACTTATCCATTTGTTGAATATACAATTCCTCCAAAAAAATGTTCAGTTTATAAATTGTAATTTATCTGCTACTAATTTGGAACAATGTACGTCAATGGTTAAAGCACCAATCAATGCAGTACTGTAATTTCAAATTTTGAATTGGTTTGTGCATGTGGAATGTATGTCGAATGAAAGATTGGTGAAATATTTAGGTGTATGTTAGTGAAATTAATGGGCTAAATAAACGAGGTTGTATGAACGGAATTATGAATGTGGATGAAGCGAAACCAAAACGGAAATGTTTGTCGTAAATTAATTGTAGAATGAATCTAATAAATCTATTTAAATTTTCACTAACAATATATTTTTTATAACTATAAGTTCTAAAATATATGTTAAAATTTTAACAATAATATTAATAGAACCTTAGTAGAAATAATCTAGCGGCCACGTCCCCCGTTGTCCACTATCAAATCAGCACAGCCTTGGGATTTTCTTAGGTTCATCCAGTTTATTCCACAGCACTACCACTCATATATTAACGTTTCTTTTACACATCACACACTAATACGCACTGTAACGCACAATTTAAGCGAATTTACGCATTAAAACATCACTAAATATTTAGTAAAACACTCACGGAACACTAGAAACACTTCGGTCACAGCAATAGCCCGCACTCGACTGACTCGAACAAACGAAATTAATTGGTAAACTATGTTGTACCTTGTTAAGATATTTTTATTTATCATTAAAATCGATAATCTTACCTACTAAATACAATGTACAGATCCAGCAGCTCTCGGATATTTTCGGTAATAAACGAATGAACCCGATTTGCGAATTTAAAAAGTCTTACACGCCAAAAATATTTACCACTGTTTTAAATATAAATATAACTTAATATTTATTTTACAATGACAAATATTTCTAAATTATTAAGTAAAATGCATCCTTTTTAATGGGATCTAACGTGAATATTATTTTGTATAACAGGAAGGAATATTTATAAAATAGAACAGTGGATTTCAAACTTTTAGAAGTTATGACCGCCTTGAAGGCAAAAATCACAAATAAATTCATTTGCGACTCCCTTACTTTTGTGTGATCAAAACTGAAGTTTGTAAGAGGCTGATTTGATAATGTACAATTTCAGAAATTAACAAAGACAAATTTTCTCATTAAGAACTTTGATATAGTTTCTTTAGAAGTTTGGTATGTTGATATAATAGTTTGTATTTTGCTTTTAAATCGTTTGAATCTTAGAATAATGTTTTTTATTTTTTATTTTTAAGTAGTCTTCAATGTTTTTGCGAGCCCCTGAGAGTGTTGAAAATAACTGAAATAGAATATAATTCAATTATTAATTTGGCGAGAAAAATTCAGTTAATAAGTATTTACTTAAAAATAAATATATCATCACGCCTTTTATACTATACTGAATGTGTGGCATTCTGCAGTAGCAGATCTCGGTTCGAAAACATTTATTTTTGAGGTAAAATTTTTTATTTTTTTTTGGCTTCTTTGGCGGACCAACTACTTAGGTCATATGCCGCCATTACGCCCTGATCTGCGTTTTAGGTATTATGGTCAACAGCAACGCGGGTTTTCTCTGGACGGTCACCCATCCAAGTACTACCCGCGCGCAACGTTGCTTAACTCGCGTTATCGCTTAGATCAGTTCCAACGAGTGCAGCCATGGCCGTTGACAGGTAAAATTTAATTCATTATTTGTATTAAAATAATAAATTATAGTGATTAAATTTTTTTTATAACTCAGCCAGAAAGAAAGATTTTCTTCTCAGAACTGCGAGAAGTGATACTTTTCGTCTCTGGAGAAGAAAATTCATTTTCACAATTTCACATATAAATAAAAATAAATAATTCATCACGCCTTCTACCCATTACTGGATGTGGCACTCTGCCGTAGCAGATCTCTGTTAAGTGTTATATTTATGTGAAGAAGCGCGGTTACCAGCCGTCAAGTTACGGCCCCTAAAGATGTTAGTGGAGGAGGAGACACAAGGGTTGTTTTTTTTAATATGGTGAAAATTGTTGGCTGTGGGAATCGAACCTGCGTTGTCAAATTCACAGTCCAACTCGATACCACTGAGCCACCTACACTATTAAATAAATATTAAAAATAACAATTGCTCCAAATCCTGAGTATCTTAAGTTTCTCATTAATTGATTAAAATCTTTATTTTAGCATTAAATATATTATCACGCCTTTTACCCATTACTGGGTAAGACACACTGCCATAGCAGATCTCGGTGACATATTTATGCAAATGTAGTGCGATACCAGCCGTCAAAGAACGGCCTCTAAAGATGTTAGTGGTGGAAGAGCCACAAGGGTAATTTAATAGGTAAAATTTGTCGGCTGTGGGAATCAAACTCGGATTCTCAAATCCACAAGCAGGCACGATACCACTGAGCTATCTACCCAATAAAAAAAATACTAAAATAAATAAATATAAATATATCATCACGCCTTCTACTCATTACTGGGTGTGGCACGAAATAGATCTGGGTAAGTGATATATTTTTGCGCGTGAAATGCGGTTACCAGCCGTCAAATCACGGCCCCCAAAGATGTTAGTGGAGGAGGAGCCACAGGAGTGGTGACAATGTTTGTAACCAGTGGGAATCGAACCTGGATTCTCAGGATCCACAGACCGACACGATAACCACTGTGCCACCTACTCCATAAAAAAAATACTACTAATAATAATAAGAAAAACTAAAATAGTCCAATTATATTTCTAATGCCCCCCCAAAAAAAATCTGTTTATCTATGTCAAAGCATGTACGCCACTGTATTCTGACAAAACCTAGTCCTGTGTGTGTGTGTAGGTTAGAAACGACGTCGTTTTTGTTAATTACGGATTGAAGATGGAGGAGTGTCACCCGAGCAAGACAAAACCCATACCGTGCAGTGTGTGTGAGAGAGACAAAAAACGAGAAGATGACGTCATTGTGACAGTATTTTCGCTGACCCGACATATGCCGTGTCATGGCACGGCACGGCAGCAATGTCAAGTGGCCTAGTGCGAGCCAAGCGAATTAAAGACGTCACATGTAGGGGAAATGAGGGATGTGGCAGCCACTTAAGGACCCAGGCTTTTTTTAGTGTTATTAAAAGATGTTAGAGGAGACGAGCAACAGAATTTCCTTTTTTTTTGTTCGTTATTTCACTGTGAATGATAATCGCATGTCGTAAAATGGAAAATGCTTCTGAGAACTGAATATGAAAATGAGTACATTATGTTAATTAATTTTTGTGATTGTATTTCTGAATTTAATTAATCATTATGTGAGATAGACGCGCGCATTAAAACGATGGCTTGGTAATAAAGATTCTGGGATTATTGGAAGCTGCACTCACAGTTACCTAATTAGTAATTATAATTAACAATTACAATTAATGTTATTGTTTGTCATATGTCAAATTTGTCTAGCAAAGATCCCGAGTTCAAATCCTAGTCAAGGTAAATATATATATATATATATATATATAAACTACCACACTGTGGCTCAGTGAGTCTAGACCCTGTACTGTAATTGGGATTAAATTTGTGTTGTACAGAGTAGCATAAATAAATATATAAATAATACTAGTGCAAGACATTAATTTATAATAAACAATACATAAATTTTAAACGTGGTTTTAAATAAATACAAGCTAATCGAACGTTTAACAGCAATCCAGTTATTATTCTGAATTTTGGATTAGTCAAATTAAGCTAAACCATATTCCCAAAAAAAGTTTAAATAAACTATAATATAATCTTTTCGGAAAACGATTTGCATTAATTATTTTTGTTCGGACTAGAATCACATTAGTTAATTCAAAATTCAGGATTAGCTAAAACTTTTTTAAGAATCGGGCGGCATATAACATATAATTTAAATATGCTTTATTTATTTAAACCAAGTTTAAAATTTAAGCTTCATTGGTGCAACTGGTCATAATTCTTGTTAAGTAGGTACTAAGTGAAATATTTGCAAACTTCAAACTTTTATTAATAATTTGATAGTAGTGAAAACGCAGCTCGCGAAGTAGTACACAACTTTGGGTATAGCGGAAATAGATTATAATTCGATAAAAAATTGGAAATAATAAAAAATTTAAATATCTCGGTCATATATGGATCGAACTTGACCTAAAAAAAAAATTTGGTTGAAATCGATTAAAAAATGCAGGAGAAATTTGAGACACAAAAGCGAGCGACCGAATAATCTACTAACCGAGTGAACGACATTGGACTACTACACCTAAACCGGTAGTACAAGTTCGAATCTCACTTAAGCTAAATAAATATGAACCATCACACTGTGGCTCAGTGAGTACGGACCCTGTAGGTACTGTAATTGGGATTAAGTTTCTATTGTACAGCGTAGCATAAATAACTAAACCAAAATTGGATTAATCATCTATATAGGAACTCGATCTAGAATTTTTAATATTTTTCACTTATACTCATTTCTTTGAGAGTAGATGAACTAAAAAGAAAATGCGTTTCACCTTGGAGTATGACAACGTTTCAGTTATAATTTGTTCTTAATAATGATAGAATGTAAATAAATTTGTTTCAATTATGATCATTTATAATTTATATCTATTGTTAGTAGAAATCATTGATTTCCCTTTGTTTTCCATTATGGGTCGATTATTGGACGATGGTTATAATTTGTTTTTAATGGTCTTGGTAGAAACTTGTGACAAACTATTACAAGTATTAAATTAATGAACGTGTTTAGTATTTTGTAACATGAGACCATATTAAAGTAATTATTAATCGATAAAACTTAAAGACTGACGCAGCTTAGCTTAAAAACATTCAATTATTATTACCAACTAGAAATGAAGAAGTGTTGACAACAAAAATACATATTGAATTACTATGCGCTAATACACAGATGTTTTGAACATTTTAAAAGTACGCCGAAAGAAAGATTACTGTAGGTATATAGAAGTGATTGGATGGATGTGATTGAAGGTTGTATGGAGGGAACTATGAATGAGGATGGTGAGTTAGGTAGAAAA
Source organism: Pterostichus madidus (assembly GCA_911728475.2). Lineage (NCBI taxonomy): Eukaryota > Metazoa > Arthropoda > Insecta > Coleoptera > Carabidae > Pterostichus > Pterostichus madidus. The sequence continues at coordinate 2,007,939 of OU452313.1, read as the reverse complement.
TGGAAAGGACTGATTATTTGACTAATGTGATGTAGGGTTCGTGCTACCCTATGTATGTGTTATACAGGGTGTCGTACGAAAACTACACCATAACGATTAACATGGAAACTTTACATCAAAAAGTTTCAAATAAAAATAAAATAAATCCATAAGTACATCATCACACCTTTTATCCATTACTAAACATTTCTCAAAGCTCATTACCATCAAAGCTCCCGAACTTATAAGCAAAGCACACGCTGATGATTCAAAATAAAACTATGCAATACAAATGCGGTGTAAGTGCAAGAAAGTTGTAGCATTTTCCCTGATCACAGAATGCTGTTGAACAAAGAATAACGATCCAATCAACGCCGTTGTTCTCTTGTAGCATCGGTAATGCCGCCGTGCATATGTGTGCCTTTGTTATCACATTGCTGAATTTCACACTCACCTATAGATGGAAGGTTAGTCTGGGTTATAAGTTCCCTGGCTGCCGATGGAAAGGTTAATCGTGTTTGAGGAGATTCTATTGGATTTTTATTTGTTTTATATCATTTGTATGAGAGGTTACATTTTGATATTTTTCTTGGTAATTCGAATGGTTAGAATATCCCAAGAGAACTGCGCCATAGGCGAATAAAATTTACGTTATCGTTGTTTTCCTGATCACATGAAAAACTTTCAAATAACAGTTGTAGAGTATTATATTCAGCATACAACCGAGTATAGATATTACATTTTACATATTTTGTCAGTAATAATATAACAAGAGAGTGAGAATAAATTGAAAATAATTTGACACATCTTTCGAAAACTTGTTCCCAGGTAATAGTCACAAAAGCCCGTAGGGCTTGAGTGGCTATTGCCAAATGACAACAAGTTTGAGAAAGGTACTGAAGAATTATTTTCTAATTTATCCAACTCTCGAGTTGTATTTAATTAGATTATTTTTTGACTTAGCTGTTGAGGTCGATTCATCCAACTTAAAAAATTTTAAACTGTGTTCATATCGATTGATTACTTATTAATGTATTCTTGGAAGTACATACATTTGTTTGCATATGTTCCATCACTTACCGAGATCTTCTACGGTAGAATTCCACAGCCAGTAATGGGTAAAAGGCGTGATGATATATTTTATTTTTCATTTTTTAAAGTGTTCGGTAAACAATTATAATATGAACTTGTGCAAGTTTCTAGTTTAAGCTTTTAACTGTCTCACCCATTTGTTTTCCTTACCAGTAACTAAATAAAAATAAAAGAATTGTGTATAACCGATTAAAATGAAGAATATAATCGTATAAAACTTTAAAGTAATCACAGAAGCAACGACGGGAGGCATCTTACCCCTCCATGTTTTAATTTATGTTTGCAAAGATTCAATATGAATTGATCCTTTCTAAATCAGTGTAGGCAATGATGAATACTAATGAAATTTATGCTGAAATCAACTATCACCCATCGATGAACAGACACACATCGCGCGTTGGAGTTTCGCGCAAGCGTGAGCGTCGACCGGCGTCGAATCCGCGCCGCGACGCTCCAGTAACTCTCCGCCGGCGCTCTCGACGCTACATGTCGCTCCTAGGCGGGAAACATCGCACACCGAGTATACGAAACTTATGCCAATTCTCGACAAGCAATCCTTTAGCTTTGTGATACAATATTAGGTTTTATTTTTAGTGAATTATTGCTCAAGGTACCGAAATTAGTTTGTGTGCAAGTGATGTTTCACACAGTGGGCTTAGTTTTGTTTCGACAATCATTTGTTTATAAGTGTTAATCGTGATATAAGTTGGTGTTGAGTGTACAAGTGCGGTACAGTCCGTGTAGCAAAGTGATGGATGAAGGTTAAGAGGTGTTGAGTGTGATGTCTACGCTCGTGGTTGGGAATGCGACCGATGGTTGGTACGAAGTGGAGGACTTGGAGCTCCCAGAAGATGTTCCCCAGGTGAACAACTGGTGGGGATTGTTGGCGCTGGCACTAGTGCTGGCTACGGCAGGAGGGAACATCTTAGTGTGTCTTGCCATTACATGGGAGCGACGACTGCAGAACGTCACCAACTACTTCTTGATGTCGCTTGCCATTACGGATCTGATGGTGGCGGTGTTGGTTATGCCTCTTGGGATTCTCACCCTCGTTAGAGGTGAGTGGAGATGAGGACCAAGAGTGAGTGTTTCCGAAAGAAGTGCAATGGATTGGTTAGTTTCTTTGGGAAGCACTGACAGCTAATAGTGATGCCGCAAGTTGAAATCCAAACTGAGAAAATACCGTGAACTCGCCTAGGACATTTCCCGATAATTTCCTTCGACAATAGACAAATATTGGGCAACGTATATTTTCCGCGGTTAAACATTTCTAAAATATTTTAGATAATAAATACTCCATATAGAAAAGTTACTACAGGAACTTTTTGCAAGTGGATAAACTTGTATTTACCTTCGAAACGGAGAATATAAATGTCATAACTTTCATAAAATACTCTTTAATAGCCAGAGTTGCACCAACAAATCTTAAATTTTAAACTTAGTTTAAATAAATAAAAGTATATCGAATATTTGACAGCAATAACAATTATGCCATATGATATACAATTTCGATTAGCTTTTACTAAATTAAACCAAGTTCTAAATTTATGTTATTTGGTGCAACTAGCCATTCATAAATTATCTCACTACACGAGGTTTAGAATGTCTAAGAACAAAATCGCACAATAGAAATATGGCAATAGCCCTCATCAATTGTGACCTAGGAACCCCGTTGTTGTAAATAAATATTTGTGGGATAAAAAATAAACATCTCTGGCCAATTGCACCGCTAAAGTTATAAAAGTTAAACTTGGTTTAAATAAATAATTGTAAGTTTAAAGTTTGACAGTAATGTCATTTATTCCATATAACAGGGAACTTCGTTCTGCTTTTATTTATTTAAACCAACTTTAAAATATAACTTTTATAGGTACTCATAAATACTTCAAGTTAAAGTGGCAAGTTTTTTTTTGCATATCGATCGTGAAAGTCATCTATTTTTAACGAAAAATCGTGTTGAAAGTGATACATTTTCTATCTTGAAAATCGTGATGGTGAAATAAATAAATATTACATTTTCATTAGTTCCATTTTACTTTTCTTTCACTATTATTATTTATTTATCTCCTTGGAAATCATTTAAAATGTATCAACATGCCACCGAAATATTGTCATTGTCAAAATAATTTTTATTTCCGTAAAATCAATATGCAAAAAAATACGTTTGCAACACGTAATGAAAACATCTTTTTATTATACCCGCACAATAATAATTGTTTAATAAATTAAAAAGCTTGTGAAAATACAACATTCAAACATGCCGTGTTTTAAAATAGCTAAGCAAAAACAAAATTATTTTGCTCTTTAAATCCATTCATATTTATCAAAACAAACTGCAAAACAACGAATCCACATAGCAACGTAAACATCAAATACTAACCTATCTCCATGTGAACGATATTACGTCAAATCACACACACAAAATTATAAAACGAATCAAAATGAAAATTCTGCTTTCCAGTTCTATTTTCCAAATTATGATGCAGGTATAATAAAAAATAGCGTATGACACTTGCTTTTAAGTGCCTTTAAAGAACTAGTGTCGTTAGATGGACCATGCATTTGAGATCTCGGGTTCGATTCCCACAGCAGACTAACAATTTTCACCACATTAATATTACCCCTTTGGCACCACTAACATCTTTGAGGGCTATAACTTGACGGCTGGTAGCTGCATTTCATGAGCATAAATATATCACTTACTGAGATCTACTACTGCAGAGTGTCATACCCAGTAATGGATAAAAAGGCGTGATGATATATTTATTTATTTATACAAATAACAGTTCTTTTTAATGGAGTAATGGCACAGTGGTATCGTGTTGGCCTGTGAATCCTAAGAACCCTGGTTCGATCCCCACAGCCGATAAACATTTTTACCAATATAAAAAATTACCCCTGTGGCTCCACCACCAATAACATCTTTGGGGGCTGTGATTTGATGGTTGGTAGCTGCATTTCATGAGCATAAATATATCACTTACCGAGATCTGTCACGGCAGAATGTCACACCCAGTAATGGATAAAAAGATATGATGATATATTTATTTATTTATACAAATTATTATAGTTCTTTTTAATGGGGTAATGGCACAGTAGTATCGTGTCGGCTTGTGAATCCTAAGAACCCTGGTTCGATCCCCACAGCCGACAAATATTTTCACCAATTTAAAAAATTACCCCTGTGGCTCCACCACCACTAACATCTTTCGGGGCTGTGATTTAACGGTTGGTAGCTACATAAATATATCACTTACCGCGATCTGTTACGGCAGAATGTCATACCCAGTAATGGATAAAAAGGCATGATGATATATTTATTTATTTATACAAATAACTATAATTCTTTATAATGGGGTAATGGCACAGCAGTATCGTGTCGGCCTGTGATTCCTAAGAACCCTGGTTCGATCCCCACAGCCGACAAACATTTTCACCAATTTAAAAAAATACCCCTGTGGCTCGCCCACCACTAATATCTTTGGGGGCTGTGATTTGACGGTTGGTAGCTGCATAAATATATCACTCACCGAGATCTGTTCCGGCAAAATGTCACACCCAGTAATGAATAAAAAGGCATGATGATATATTTATTTATTTATACAAATAACTATAATTCTCCATTAAACCAATATTTAGAGATGTTTAACAGCGGAAAATATAATAATTCGTCGTTTTAGCGGCATCACTACTGGCAAAATAATTCCAATTATTTACAAAGCCTTCTTCTAATTACGGTGATTCTTAAATAAATATATTCTATAATCTCGTCTTTCCTCCGTCCCCTCCTGCCATCTGTCATGAAGTTGTTTAACTTTAATGTTGTTCTTATTCCTCCGAAGAGTTTTCCAACAATGTTATGTGTCTTGTACTCACTGAGTTCCATGAAGATTTACGTGACAAATAAATAGAAATATGTGGTGTTATTCCAGAGTAGGAATTTGAAAAACAGAATCGTAATCAAGTGAATAAATGCGAATGGTGTTTACATTTCAATTACACTAAGCCAACCGTAAACATTTAATCTGTTGTGGAATGCGTTAGCGTTGAACAATAACATTATTAACTGCTGAAATCAATTCAGTTGCACTGAAATGAACAATGTCTGAAATATATTGCGTCTTGGAAAGTGTTCTGTTCAATGGAATGATAGAGAAATGTGATATTTAATCGGTTGTCACAAAGAAGTCAATGACAACTAAAAAGCTTTCTCTGTTACTCTGTGAAAGCTACAATTATCAATTCTCTAAGAAGCTTCAACTTTTCATATAATTTAGAGAATGTTTCGTCATTTGATATTCAATACAGTAAATTATATCTCGTGAGATTAATAAAAATAAATATATCATCACGCCTTTTACCCATTACTGGGTGTGGCACTCAGCCGTAGCAGAACTCAGTAAGTGATATATTTATGCGCGTGAAGTGCGGTTCTCGAAGATGTTAGTGTAGAAGAAGTCAAAGGGATAATTTTAATGTGGTGAAAATTGTTTATCGGCTGTGGGAATCGAACTAAGGTTCTCAAATCCACAGGCCGAGTCAATACCACTGAGCCACCTACTCGATACGAGATTAATATATAAATAAAAATAAAATAAATATATCACGCCTTCTACCCATTACTGGGTGTGGCACTCTGCCGAAGCAGATCTCGGTAAGTGATATATTTTTGTGCGTGAAGTGCGGTTATCAGTCGTCAAATCACGGCCCCCAAATATGTTAGTGGTGGAGGAGTCACAGGGGTAGTTTACAATAATAAATAAATATATCATTACGCCTTCTACCCATTACTGGGTGTGGCACTCTGCTGAAGCAGATCTCGGTAAGTGATATATTTTGCGCGTGAAGTGCGGTTACCAGTCGTCAAATCACGGCCCCCAAACATGTTAGTGGTGGAGGAGCCACAGGGATAGCTTTTTCAAATTATGAAAATTTGAAAAAGCTATCCCCTGTTTACAATAATAAATTAATATATTATGTTTTTAAATTATTTCCAGGAAATAGAAAAACAGTTGCTACAGTAACGTTTATGAGATATCATTTTAAACAATTTTTGACAGTTGTAACTGATATGATTTAATTATAATTCTAAATTAAATTTAAAATACGACTTTAAGATCAATATGCAAAAACTATATTTGCGAATTTGTGCTTGAAATTGTGCCTCATTATTAAGTCATGTGGTACTGTGATGTTTTGAACCATAGCCCAGTTTTTTTTAAATTCCTGTGGGCAATGAATAATTTTGTTAATCAGTCAGAAATATGACATTATTCCAGTACAAAAAGTTCCTAAATCAGAGTTTTGTATCCAAATTTAAAGTTTGCAACCCGTGGTGTCCGCAGGTTGGCGCAGAGCATAAATTATAAATATGGTCGTTGTTAAAACATCAGCCGTCAGCTGTCATCGCGGGAGTTTCTAGCTGCAGATTTATGTCCTCACGCACATAACACGCATTTAAACACGCACCTGACCTGCACAGTCTTCCACTAACTAAATATTATGTACCTCCAGCTGATGTTTGCATTGAAAACTCACTGTAATAATAAATAACTTCAAACGAATATCATAATAAAGTTGTTTATTTGTTACTCACTTGTAAACGTCATTTATTCAAAATGTTTGGTAACTATGTAAGAGAATCTTTACTGTTACTAACTTATAATAGTATATTACACAATAAGTCAGGCTAGTGATATTTTGCAGCAGGTCGAGTACTTTAATCCGCTGAGTCAAGTAAAAACACTTTCCTGGCGTATTATGTATACTATTTTTTCTGAAACCGTTTAATTTATTCAATAATTAATCATAAATATTACTAAATGTTTAAATTTTTTTATGCACAACCGGGCCGAAAAGCATTTGTTTTACCCCTAAAAAGCGGACTTAAACACTTCTTTTTGGCTGTAGAGCCATAATAATTATTTATTTTGTTGTGCATAAAATGTTGTGAAATTAGCGCTTTTAACCCTGAGCATGTTTTCAGTTTTGGTACACAAATATTACATGACTTGTATTGACAGCAGACTTCATATCCAAGATTGGAACTTAAAAAAACAGTCAGGTAAAATACAAAACAATCAGGCGAAGTCTTTAGTAGACTGTTTTGTCCTTTACCAGATTGTAATTTTTGTTATAACCTTAGATAAGTACTTTACTTGATTGTTTCGGTAATAATCTACTTTCCATACTAAAATTGGTCAGGAAAGTAAGCATTTTCTTGTCGATTTCAGGAAAAAAAAATTCAGGTCAGCTGTCAATTTTATAAGTTAGTACACAAGCTCATTGTCACAGTAATGCTCGTGAGATATCATTTCAAACAATTTTTGACAGTTGTAACTGACATTATTTAATTATAATTTTAAATGTTCTTCACAACTAAATAACAAATAAAATATTGTACAATACAGGCAAGGCAACTGTTTTTACTACCTCAAGATGACAGACTCCCCTAGTCGGTTGGCCAGTCAATCCTCCTTTCGGCACCAAAAACTGTTTTACCAAGCTAGTTTTATTATAAACTACCACAAAGATTTAGACAGGACGAGTAGTCAGAACAAATTATTAGATGCGGAGTTCATTTTGCTGAATAAAGTGCAGTTTCATGTTTTGGTGATACTGAAAATACGGTTTCAATGTATACCTTACAGCAATAATCTAAAAGCTCTCAACGACGACTCAAAAGCACATTTGAAAAGCTACTTAGATTTATAAAAACAAAATTACCTAATTCTATAAATGAATATTTTATACTGAAGTAAAATCAATTCTTGATGTTTAATTTATAGTTTGACAAATGTTTGGTTTTGTAAAACAATGAGAAGAATTTGGTTGATTGGTTGTTCGACAGAAATAACAAATACATCGATTTTCGTAAGAAAATAAATCATTCTGTTGAACTAATGCATTCGTATGTCACATCAAGGACGCTTAGACATATACATACAGTTCAACCTATAGAATGTGAATTTAGAAACAGAGGAACCTAGCAGTATGTCTCATCGTGCGCTGCCATCGGATGCAGATTGCTTTTTGTTTGTACAGTATGTTGTACTATAAAGAAATGTAAATAAAATCGCTAAAATATAATGATAGTAAGAAGCAGTAGACTAAACTCAAATTTGAAACTTGGTTTAAATTAATAAAAACAAAAAATAAACTAAATAAATATATCATCACGCCTTTTACCCATTACTGGGTGTGGTACTCTGCCGAAGCAGATCTCGGTAAGTGATATATTTATGCGCGTGAAGTGAGGTTACAAGCCAACAAATTACGGCCCCCAAAGATGTTAGTGGTTGGGGGAGCCACAGGTGTAATTTTAAATTGGTGAAAATGTTTTGTCGGCTGTGGGGATCGAACCAGGGTTCTTAGGATCCACAGGCCGACTTCATACCACTGTGCCATTACCCTATGTAATATAGAGTAATTGATATTACTGTCAAACATTCTATATGCTTTTGTTTATTTCAACTAAGTTTAAAATTCAAGTTATTGCCAGTGACCAAGTAAATAATAACATATTAACAGATTTGCTGTTACCTGCTTGATTATTTCATATTTAAAACTCTACATAAACAAAGAAAATAAGTACTGAACGATGCTTCATAATATTTGAAAATTATTTACAGCTAAATTCTCAAAAAAGTTTTAGGTAATCCTGAATTTTGGATTAGCTAATCTTTTGTCCAATTTAAAAAAGTTCTTTCAATTCAATTTCCAAAAACTAAATGGTAAGAAGATTATATTCAAGTTTATTTAAACTTTTTTCGGAATATTGTTCACCTTCATTTGGCAAATCATCAAAAATTTAGGATTAGCTAGACTCCAGCTAAAACTTTTTTGAGAATCTGGCTGTTATTGTTTATTTATTTATTTATGCTACTCTGTACAACAGGAATTTAATCAAAGTTACAACAGTACAGGGTTCAAACTCATCGAGCCGTAATGTGGAAGTTCGTCTGTATTTAGCTAGAGTGGGATTCGAACTCTGAATCCCCGCACTGCCGAGCAAATGAATGTACGTATTTGTTGCTGTGAATGTACGAATAAAAAAGAAGCAATCAACATCAAGTTGGTTCTTCTAAAGCTTTCACAAGGAAGAGGAGTAAAGGAAGTATTGATCAATTCGTGAAAGAATGTAACGAACAATTGCAGCCAATAAATTGTTGAAATAATCTCACACGGCAGACATAATTCATGGGAATAATTTGAAGTAGGTCGCTTAGTAGAATTTATGTTCCAGTGTCTAACGGTTCTATATGTCCCCGGTGACATTCGTGAATATGAGCTAAAGTTAGTCTTGACTTACAAAGAGAATTTATGTTCGCGTCGTTTCACAGAGCTTTACTCACTTTCAATGAAAATATTTACATTATACCACACAATTACATAAAATATGGTGATAAATTTAGAATGGTTTTCAGAATTCTTAATAGTTATTTTTATAGGACCTACAGAACAGCAGTTTTCAACCTTTTTGTTGAGGGAGTATACTGAAACTATGCTTTTTAATGATAGATTTTTCGTTTAAAATTTGTTTGCATTGTAATACGAGAGTCGTTCAATAAGTCCTTAGAAAAAAGTAGAAAAAACACTTTTTTTGGGTAGATTTTTTTTCGTGCAAAATTAAAGCGACTGTGCCTTGTGATATGCCTGTAGCCTCAACTATTTCGCGCACTTTGATTCGTCGGTCACTTAAAACTATATCGTGGATTTGGTCAATCATTTCGGGGGTAGACACTTCTACAGGCCGTCCGGAACGATGTTTATCTTTTGTGGATGTACGGCCACGTTTAAACTCATTCACCCAATTGTAAACAGTTGCAAACACAGGAGCAGATGTGCCATGAACTTCATCCAACTCAGCTTTAATTTCTTTCGGCGTTAAGCCTTTTAAATACAAATGTTTAATCACCGCTCGAAACTCACTTTTATCCATTATTATAAACTATCAAAAGTTTTTTACTACAATTGACAACAACAATGAAACTACGTGACGGCTAAAGCTAAAACTCTAACAGTTGGCTAGTTAGGAGTGTTGCTTACTGGAAAAAATTCATTTTCGATACTAAGAGCACCATCTCTTGGATTTTCTAAGGACTTATTGAACGACCCTCGTAATTTATAGTAGATAGAAGCGAGATAAAATTGTGTTTCAAGTAACAGGTCAAATCTCGCTGATTTCAGCTTATAGCTGGATTTATAGTTATATCGTAAATAACTATTATAAACATCTGACAACTGAAGATATATGTTGCTAAATGTTGAAGATATTTTGAAAATGAAAAGGATAATAAATGAATTTCAATGATGTTACCGCAGATATTTTTTATAGGATTAGGTGTAGTTTCCATTGGGAACCACTGGAATAGAACATCTGTGAGATATGTTTAAAAATTCCTAATAATTTACGTACTCACGTGATTGGGAAGTTTAGACACAAAACATCACATTAAAAGATTTCAGTTAGAATTTAGCAAGTGTCTTTCTTCTCAGAAAGTTGATGCATCGAACAAACTTTAAAGACTAATAAATTCCAAAGTACATGATCAAAGAAAATTAAAATGGCTTGCTAAATCATAAACTAGTATACGCTTCACGAACTTTTCACACTTTCCGATTTTTCCGCCCATAATTCAATTTGTCATCTAATAAAAATTGCCATAACACAAACCAGAAACTTACGATAAATATACTTAATAATACTTATACGTAAATGTGTCGATTTTCTGCTGGTTATATTCGGGCATTTCCGCTTGTGGTCGTTACGACAAAATGAAAACAAGCTCATTAGCATATATTACATGAAAATTAGGTAGTCGTGCAACGATGACGGCACGAAATAATGACAGGGATCGATGAGAGGGATGGACTTTTCAAATAAAATACAATTAAATAAATGTAATTTGATTCCCTTGTGAAATTATTTATTTTGATCCCATAGGGTGGTATTTTGTGATTTAAAATAAATAGATTGAAATGAAAGATGATGCTGTATCATTGATTTGTTTTGTTTTTGATTAAATATTTTTTGTAAACAGGTTGGGCTGCTATTTTAGGGTATTTACAAATTGATAATACAAATTTGAAATTCCAACTAAAAATACAATTTATGTTTAAATGGATTGGGTTTCAGAATAAGCTGTAGGTTATCTAGGCGGGGCTAATATCATGACGTCATAAATTAAAATAAAGTAAATATAAATATATCATCACGCCTTCTATCTATTACTGGATATGGTACTCAGCCGTAACAGATCTGGGTAAGTGATATATTTTGCGCGTGAAGTTCTGTCACCAGCCATCAAATGTGGAGGAAGGGCCACAAGGGTAGTTTGCTAGTTGTGGTGAAAACTGTTTGTCGGCTGTGAGTACCCGCGTTCTAAAGTTAAAGTTAAACTATCAAGAATTTTGACATTTCTCACACGCGTATTTTTAATTATAAAATAAATATAAATATATCATCACGCCTTTTACTGAATGTGACACACTGCCGGGCAGATCTCGGTAAGTTATATATTTATGCACGTGAAGTGCGCTTACCAGCCGTTAGATCACGGCCACAAAGATGTTAGTGGAGGGGAAGTCACAGGGATAATTTTAATGTGATGAAAATTGTTTGTCGGCTGTTGGAATCAAACCGAGGTTCTCAGGATACACATTCTGACTCGATACCACTGAGCTAGCTACCCCATATTTTTAATTATATAAAAAAATAAATAAATATATAATCACGCCTTCTACTCATCACTGGGTGTGGCACTCTGCCGAAGCAAATCTCGGTAAGTGATATATTTATGGGGTAGCCAGCACAGTGGTATCAAGTCGGATCCTGAGAACCCTGGTTCGATTCCCACAGGCGACAAACAATTTTCACCATTTTAAAAACTACTCCTGTATATTTTTAATTATAATTCAACTTTTTCGCGCAATTAACAACGGGCGTTATTTATGCTTCATATAATTTCGCTTTGATGCTAGGTTGCATGAAAGTTTTATAGGTTCGTTAGCAACTAACGGTTCAATAAGTTTCAGAAAATCGCTATTGATACTGTTGCTAGATAAACAATTCTTTAACTAAAGAGCTCTTTATTTTTTTTCTTGCCATTCAGCATTATGCTAGGTTGCATGAAAGTTTTATCGGTTCATTAGCAACTAACGGTTCAATAAATTTCAGAAAATCGCTATTGATACTGTTGCTAGATAAACAATTCTTTAACTAAAGAGCTCTTTATTTTTTTTCTTGCCATTCAGCATTATGCTAGGTTGCATGAAAGTTTTATCGGTTCATTAGCAACTAACGGTTCAATAAATTTCAGAAAATCGCTATTGATACTGTTGCTAGATAAACAATTCTATAACTAAAGAGCTCTTTATTATTTTCTTGCAACCCAGCATTAGTGGATCGAATTTCAGTACAAGCTGTAGTTTTTCCTGTGCTGTCATTGGAATTAAGTTCCTGCTGTCCGAAGTGGCAAATAAAAAGGGACGTACATTTCTGTGCATTTAATAGCAGGATAATACCTATATTTACCGCTAGATGTAGTAATATATCAAAAACGAATAGTAAATGAAATAAATAAATAAAAGTTAAAAATGTTCATGGAAGCGAAAGATAAGCGCCAGGTGTAAATAAATTGTGTATTAAATCAATTATTTAAATTTTTACGCGCTTAAATGTTGGCACCATTTGAATTGATCCATTTAGATAATATGCGGTTATCAATCCATTAAAATTTAAACCGTCCATCATTGACGATAAACCACAAACAATGAAATTATTTTACATTCAATTAATTATCAATCATCATTAAACAAAAAAATATTAGCATTTGATTAAAAACTCGGTGAATAAATTCGTAGATAAATTGAAACGTGTGCGTGTGACGTCACAGTGCGTGAATGGGGGTGCTTTTGTGAAGGGAGATCGAGTGAGAAGTGCGAAGCCACACGCTGTCACCATGAGATTGCCAATTCCCTTGATTAACAATGGTTCGAGTGTTGTTGAAACAGCTTGGTAGAGGCAGCACTATCGCTAACACACACACACGAGATGCTGCCTCCTTTCTTCGATTCTCACGGGCGAAGACAACACCACACATGTGGCTATTGTCATCAACAACAATACACGCGGGCTGCGATAAATATATGTAGTGAAAAACACAACGGGATATTTATTATTCTCGAGGATTATATGTTTCGGCTAAACAGAAAATCTATTGAATTTGTAATCGTATTTTGTATACGAGCTCTGCGTCACGTCAGTTTGCCTGAATTTTATATTTCGTTTGATGTTTTATTTTGCTGTATTTCTCGTGTATTATGCAAGAGAATTTAATGATATTTTAATGATATACATACACTAGTATGTTATTAATATACAGATAAAATTTGAAGTCAATCGATACCATATATATCTAGGAATGGCAGTCTGTATTAACTGACACTTTTTCGTTTTATTCAAAAACTGGATAATAATAAAGTTAGTTGTAAATAATAATTAACTTTAATTTCATCTGTCAAAATACCTACAAGATATAGTCATGATGTCAACGGCCATGTCTGCAATCGTTGGAACTGATCAATGCAATAACGCGAGTTAAGCAACGTTGCGCGCGGGTAGTACTTGGATGGGTGACCGTCCAGAGAAACACGCGTTGCTGTTGACTCTAAGACCTAAAACGCAGGATCAGAGCGTAATGGCGGCATATTACCTTAGTAGTTGGTCCGCCAGGAAGCCAGAAAAAAAGTCTACTTGGTGTTGATATACGACGTGTGGCTATTAAATAACAAGACTGAGGCTGATAATTATTTACTTATTATCACTTTCAATATACACCCCTCCTCTATCCCTACAATGCTCCATGCGAATCTTCCATTGTTCGAAACAGTGCTGGAAGTCTTCTTCTGTCAGCTCCTTCAGAACGCGTGCCGATTTCTCATTCAAAGCTCAAATCTTGTTGCTATTAAAGCAAATTTCACCTTAGGAAACAGATAGAAGTCGCACGGTGCAAAATTTGGCGAATAAGGCGGATGGTCCAACACTGTTATGCTGTACTTGGATAGAAATCTCTTGACATTGCGGAATGAGCCAGCGCATTGTTTTGATGGAGAAACCATGACTTGTCCTTCCACAATTCGGTTACTTTTTTCAATAAATTATGGGCCAAATGATGTAATTCTGGTCTCGTACAACGAAGAAGTGCAAATTTAGAATGATACTAATATTTAGTACTACATATTAACACCAGATGTCAAACAATAGTTATTTGTTAACCTAGTATAATGAAAGCAATACTTTTTTGAACAGAATGGAAAAAGATGCTTTCATGTTGATGGAAATTTCTTTATAATAATTTTCTCGGTATAAATTGGTCTATTATGAAGTAATGGTGAGATGTATTGTATAGTCTTGAATTTGTAATCGTATTTTATATTGTATATTTAGAATGTAGAGTTTGAATATATTTATATGTGTACGTTGTATTAGTTGATTAATAGTTGTACAACTATTTTCAGAGTTACTAGTCATGCCAAAGAAAATAATTATTGGGCCACAATATTAGTAATAGATTAAGGAATGACGAACGGCCAAAATCGTTACATACTTCATTGAATAAATAACTAAACACTAACAGACAAGTTCTAAAACAGATTAACCACCGGTAATACCATTTTTAACTCTTTCGTAATTTAGAAAAAATACATCATCACGCCTTTTACCCATTACTGGGTGTGGCATTCTACCGAAGAAGATCTCAGTAAGTGATATATTTATGCACATGAAATGCGGTTATCAGCCTTCAAATCACGGCCCCCAAAGATGTTAGTGATGGGGGAGCCACAGGGGTAATTTTAATTTGGTGCAAATCGTTTATCGGTTGTGGGAATCGAACCGGGGTTCCTAGAATCCACAAGCCGATTCGATACCACTAGCCACAACCTCATTTAAAAAAAAATACAGATAAATATAAAAGTTCGTGCATTCAAATCGTGTTCACTTCAACTTATAAAAAAAAATTGAGTGTATCTGAGTGGTTCGGATTCTACTATAAGCTACTGTAACTCAGATTAAGTTCCTGTTGTGCAGAGTAGCTAAAATAACATAAATTTTTTACGTTTGAATTTTTAGCTGCAACTCCAAACTATGATGTGATTTATAAATGCATTCAATGTAGTTTGTCTATTTCCCGATTAGAGCATTGCGCGCTGTGAACAGTCCAATACCCAACACACACGTCATTTAACAAAAACACTAGTGCGCTATGGCTAGGACGAATGAGTTGCTGATTGATTTTTAACCAGGCGGGATCCATCACACCGGCCAACGTTTCATTTATTTATCCGCTTCGGACGCGGTGCGATCGGCCACGGAAAAAAGCTCATTTATCAAAACGGAATTACAGGTGTTAGTAGTATTTTTAGCACCGTGGTGCTGCCTATTTATATGCGAACATATGTGGGAACTAGCGATGTCAGGCGGTCAACTTGGGAAACACTTAGAAGACACTATGAAAATGATGATTAGGAAACTATATTTATGGTGACCATATATCCTTTGTTACGGAGGACAGAGTTCGTTAGATTTATTTCTGTCTTAAATACCAATTTTTGTCCTTTATCATTTGCTTAGTTATAAACAGACAGGTTCATAAACTGGATTACTGTTAATATTACTTTAATTAACATTATCTATAGGTAGGTAACTTCGTGACATCGAGTCGGCCTGTTGGATTTGAGAACCCTAGTTCGATTCCCACAGCCGACAAACATTTTTACCACATTAAATATACCTCTGTAGCTCCCCCTCCACTAATATCTTTGGATGGTCGCGATTTAACGGCTGGTAACCGCACTTCACGCACATAAATCACATACCGAATTCTGACAGGTAGAGAGCCAACACCCAGTAATGGGTAAAAGGCGTGATATATTTATTTATATGGGGTAGCTAGCTCAGTGGTATCAAGTCGGCCTATGGATCCTGAGACCCCTGGTTCGATTCCCACAGGCGACAATTTTCACCATTTTAAAAAAGCTACTCTTGTGGCTCCTCCACCACCAACATCTTTGGGGGCCGTGATTTGACAGGCTGGTAACCGCACTTCACGCGCATAAATATATCACTTACCGAGAACTGCTTCGGTAGAGTGCCACACCCAGTAATGGGTAGAAGGCGTCACGACATATTTATTTTATTTTATTTATTTATAATTGAACAACGTTTGTCAATGCCCATTATTGGAAAATATTTTTTTCACGACTCTTATGAGAACTAAAAAGTAAAAAAATCGCATAAATTCCCGAGATCTGCCACTGCAGAATACCACACTCAGTAATGGGATAAAAGACGTTATAACATATTTATTTCATTTCTATTCCTTTAAGATTGTATACACAGTTGTGTATTTTTATAAATCTAGGAAATACTGTATAAAAGTTAAAGGAAAAAAAAAGACATAATGTAGAGTAAATATTTCATTGTGTGCTGCTACGGAATCTATCGTTTTTCGATTTGTCAGCGAGTAATAAAGTTATAAATAAAATGTGTTTCCCGAAAAGGCAGTTTACTTATAGAACACAATAAAAGTTTTAAGTGAAAAACTTCTAGTGGTCCCGAGTCGGCGTTTATAGTAACAGACAGGTCGGTGATGCGCGGGGTGAGAAGAAGGTGCGTCTCCGTCGCTGTGAGGGTGTCACCGGGTTATTAATAAATTTGTGTTGTCCCCCAAGGGGTTAAAACCTAAATCAGGAGGTTCGTTATCGGCGAAATGCGACAGTCGTTAATTCCAACTGGATTATCTATTATACATTCCTTAGTTCTTGCGCGAATTTCTTGAAATTATGGTTCCTTATTAATTAATTAATGAGGAATAAAAATTTTCAAAATGGTTTTAATTATCTTTACTAGATTTAAAGTTAGAGGCTAGTGAAGTTGCACTTAAGAGTTGTATTCGTAATTTCGTTTGCATTTAAACATTTTCAAAATCCTGTAAATGTGATTCTATATCATTTCATCTCGGCGGGATTAAATTTGAAATCTATTTCCCCTGGGATTAAAAGTGACACTTTCGTCCTCGAAAGGGAAGAATAAAGTGGCTCTTTTACTCCCAGTAGTGTGTAAAATTTATTATTCTCTTGATGGATGCCATTTGGATGTCATTTCAAATGATTATTTTTTTCTAATGCCATGAAATTGGCTTTACTTTTCTCCATAGGGAATAAAAACTCATTTTCTTCTTTAGGGATCAAAAATATCTTCTCTTAATTAAAGGAAGAAAATTATTCTTTTTGAGAGGGTCATAAAAATATATTTTGTATTTTTGAAATAACCTTAGATTTACATAATATGAAGTGAAATTTAAATAAAACAATATAGAATCAAGAAATAAAGTCAAATTAATTAATATACATTGCTATCACAATTCGATTCGATATTTTTTTTAAGCATTTTTTCTAATTAGAGTTGTTTTTTGTTTCGCCGAAAATCTGTTAAGTGCAATATTAGAACAACGAATTGTTGTGAAATGTCACATGAAACTTGGCAAAACTGCTACTGAAACTTATAATTTATTGAAAAAAGTACCCGAATTGTGCAACGACAAGTCATGGTTTCTGCATCAAAACAATGCGCTGGCTCATTCCGCAATGTCTATCAAGAGATTTCTAGCCAAGTACAGCATCCCAATGTTGGACCATCCGCCTTATTCGCCGGATCTTGCACCGTGCGACTTATAT
Source organism: Pterostichus madidus (assembly GCA_911728475.2). Taxonomy (NCBI): domain Eukaryota; kingdom Metazoa; phylum Arthropoda; class Insecta; order Coleoptera; family Carabidae; genus Pterostichus; species Pterostichus madidus. The sequence continues at coordinate 1,990,128 of OU452313.1, read as the reverse complement.
CTGTATCCTAAAGTGAAATTTGCTTTAATAGCAACAAGATTTGAGCTTTGAAAGAGAAATCGGGTCGCGTTCTGAAGGAGCTGACAGAAAAAGACTTCCAGCACTGTTTCCAACAATGGAAGATTCGCATGGAGCATTGTAGGGATAGAGGAGGGGTATATATTGAAAGTAATAATAAGTAAATAGGTATGGAATCAAAATAAAATGTTAAAACAGCATCAGTCTCGTTATTTAATAGCCAATAAACCTATTGGTTGGTAAATAAATGAAAGAACTAATAAGTATAATATCTCATATCGAAGTCAAAGTCGGCAGTCGTAATCATAGAGCAATTCTCCACATCCGTACATCATGTCTCCGTTCAGTGCAGCATCGTCGTAGTTGGCGTGGGGGGGCTCGTTAAAACGCGCACCTGGCTCCTAAATCATCGTTAATGTGACGTTTAACGCGAGAGTAAGTCGCGGCGTGAGCGAGACGCAGAGAAATGCCCTTTGCGGCGCCGGAATTACCGCCATTACTCCGGAGGTTTTTCGGGGCAGTTGGCCGCCGCCACACGCCGCTGTAATAGCCACCGTCGCCGCTCCCAACCAAAGGTAACAGAGACCGTTACCGCGATTTTACACCGATCTCCCCGTTAGAAGTATTCGAACACGTTCGAAATTAATTTCCAAGTAAAATGGAATGATTCGCTCGGGCTTAAACGATCATTATGCCAGATTAATTGTCCGAACCCAAGTTGAAATTAATAGTTTATTATCATCGACGCACGACGAGGATGTACCCTTGACTCCCAGTTAATGTTTTCATCCCCCTACGGAGAACAAATTTCTGAAATTTCACTTGTTCCATCCCAATAAATTATCTTCTGCCACACATTGCGCCTGTCTAAACATTCTCTACTTATTTGTACTCGACTGTTTTGCATTTCAAAAAGACATACGTTATTCAGTTTGTTTCTGTCATTTACCATACATTTACTGCCGTACTTCACTAACTTTACTTATTTTATTTTTTTAATATGGTACTATATAAATCAGAGTACGAGAAATCGAATGCCGTTGAGCGCATCTTCATATCTTTTTTAGTATTAGAGATACGGCAATTTTTGTCTTTTTAAAAATCTCAACTTTGAAGGCCCATATCTCGAAAACTAAAAGAGATATTGAAATGCGGTTTGAACGAGTGTATTTCTCGTGCTCCAATTAACTTATACCGAAATTTTGAAAATTTTAAAATTTGTCAAAATTTTCCTTTCTCAATATTTCAAAAAATTGAAAAGAAAATGAAAATCTGTGGACACCAATGAATTCCTCTCGTAAAAGTACATAGGTATGCAAAATTTCAGGTAAAAATTCGCACAGATAAAGTTTTTATTGCAAAAAAACTAAAAATCACTGTTTTTTAATTATTTTTGAAGGGGTACCCCTTAAGATTTTTACGAATTTAGGCCATTTTTAGTTTTTTTGCTCTAAAAATTGTATCGGTGGAGCAAAAATTCTGAAATTTTATATACATACGTACTTTCACGTGTGGAATTCACTGGTTTTTACAGATTTTCATTATCTCTTCAACTTTTTGAAATATGGGTAAAAGAAAAATTTGAAAAAAATATAATTTTCGAAATTTTGTAAATTTTAGTATAAGTTAATTGGAGCACGAGAAATACATTCGTTCAAGCCGCGTTTCAATATCTCTTTTAGTTTTCGAGATATGGATCTCTTCAAAGTTGAGACTTAAAAAATATCTAAAATCGCCATTACTCGAAAACTAAAAAAGATACGAAGATGCGCTCAACGGCATTCAATTTCTCGTAGTTTGTTTTATATACAACCATTTTTTTTTTTCGATTTTTAAACTGGTTCAATCAAAAAATTCGTATTTTCATTATTTTTTTTTGAGATCATGAGTCCGGCGATTAAAAAAAATATATTTTGAGGATCAAAATATACATATCTACGCAGAAATATATATGAAATCGAAAGATGAAATCCTCAATTTCATATCTAGTGTGTATATTATTTAAATTAATACTTAAGGTGGTACTATCATGGAAGCATTTACGACAGATTTTAATAAAATTTAAATATGTTATTTTCCATAAGTTTCTACATTAGTATGCAAATTTGTTGTTTCATTTACCATCCATATAATTAAATACTTGTTTTTATAAACTTTTCGGTTACTTGTACTTTTATAAGTCATGATAAAACCACCTTCATGAGAAAATTTTCCTTTACTAATATCTAAAATCGTTGTTCTATGTTTGTAATGTTCATTATTAAATCATCCTTTTACAAACTGCAGTTTTGATCACATAAAAAGTAAGGAGGTCGCGAAAGAATATATTTGTGATTCTGCCTACAAGGGGATTATAAAATCTGGTCAGATTAGTTCCAAGTAGTAAATGATGTTTTCCGCGATATCTTTTCGATGGTTATCACCGTATGACATTTCCCATGGAAGCATTTGTCATTGTGTCTCTATAAAATCGAAACCCAAAATCAAATTAGGTAAGTTGGCAAACAGCAAATGGCTCTTGGCATTCTGGCCAACTGTTGCGATTGTTTATTTACATCCCTCCTCGCCTAATGGACGTGGAAGACACTAACCGAACACTAACCGTTCCGGATCGCAACCATACAACATGCCAAGGCCTTTTGTCTTGCCTCGTGAATAATCTATGAACCCCAGCGCATAGATATGGAAATCGAGTGTCTTTCAAGCCGTATTTAGAGAGAGTTTTCGTATAGTTACATTCGGAGGTATTTGTTATTCGTTTCAAAGGTAATATTGAAGTTTTATTGAGGAGATAAACACGGTTTATGGATGTCGTTAAATGAATTTTTAATTAAACTTGATGCTTAATTGGGCGCCCGTACTTTTTACTGGTGTATTTAATGAATTGAAACGTACCAGAATAATAGAAATGTATTTATCACAAATGAGAAATTTATAAATACTGGGTGTGGCACTCTGCTGAAGCAGATCTCGGTAAGTGATATATTGTTGCGCGTGAAGTGCGATTACCAGTCGTCAAATCATGGCCCCCAAACATGTTAGTGGAGGAGGAGCCACAGGGATAGCTTTTTTAAATTATGAAAATTTGTCGCCTGTGGGAATCGAACCAGGGACCTCAGGATCCACAGGCCGACTGTGCTAGCCATCATTTATTAATATCAAGTACAACCATCACAATAACTCTTTCAGAACCAATTCTGCCAACACAATAGACCGAAAAAAATATTAATAACGTTCATGATGGCTTGTAACTAATTTCAGTTACAGTAAAGAGGAGCTGCGGCTTATAATCGAATCAAAATCACCAAAAGTGCGATTTAGTTAAAATTTGGCATTTTGTTTTTCAAAATTGACGATTACAAGTGTAATCAAAATTTATTATGGGATAGTTAGCACAGTGGTATAAAGTCGGCCTGTGGATTTGAGAGAACCCAGGTTTGATTTGCAAAGGCGACAAACAATTTTCACCACATTACAATTATCCCTGTGACTTCCCCTTTACTTACATCTTTGAGGCCGTGCCACATCCAGTAATGGATAAAAAGCGTGATAATATATTTATTTATTTTATCAAAATTTACTATGGCGAAGATGGCTCAGTAATAACGAATCGAACTGTGAATTTGAGAACGCAGGTTCGATTCCCACAATCGACGATTTTCACTATATTCATCACCTGTGGTTCCCCACCAACTAACATATTTGGGGGTTGTGATTTGACGGTTGGTAACCGCATTTCACGCGCAAAATATATATCTTAGCGTGATCTGCTTCGGCAAAGTTCCACACCCAGTAATAGGTAGAAGGCATGATGACATATATTTTTAAATAAAAGGTGAATTTCTAGATGCCAAGTTCATATCCATCTAAGAACCTATTTCATCTTAAAATATTGTTCTTGACAGTGGAAATATTCATCAGAATTTCAGTCGCAAATATTTTTCTTTTATTGATGATATTCCTAGTTTGGTAATGTTCACTGAAGATGACAGTTTGCAATTTAAACTTCCAAATCATAAACTATACCTATTTGCACTGACACATTTTCAATCATCCGATTGCAGTTTTTCTTACCATTTCCAGAATCAGAAATCATTTTATTTTCTTGTCCTTTTTACATTTGTGAATCGAACGTCTAGTAAATATCAAATTTCAGAATGTAAATATAACAAACATAGTTTATCTTCTAAAGAAATGATAGTAAATATTTGGAGAGTTAAATGTATAACGTTTTGCAACGTTGCCAAATATGTTTTGTCGATGGGTGACATTGAACTAAAAGTAGGGTGATGTTTTTAGGTCGCGAATAACATTCTATGCCTACACCTAAAAACTGTCACTTACAGTTCATGGTACGTAATATACTATTAAATCTTACTTGTATTTTTTAATAACCTAAATAATAAACAATGGATTACCTGGCAACACTTGAAGAAATATCAGTTTTTGATAGTATTACCATAGTAATGCCACTCTTAATATCCTGGAGTGTATTAATAGTATATTATGATACTAGTGTATAAGTGTGTTTTATATGCTATTTTTTATTATACCTGCATCAAAATCAGGAAAATATAGCAGGAAAGTAGTATTTTCATTTTGAATCATTTCTTTTTTTTGGTGTGATTTGACGTAAATCGTTTATATGGATATAGGTTAGCATTTGTTGTTTACGTTACTATATGGATTTGTTGGTTTGCAATTTGTTCTGATAAATATGGTTGAATTTAAAGAGCAATATGATTTCGTTGTTGCTTAACAATTTTTAAACACTAGATTCGTTGTTAGGAGTAAACGTGAGTAATTTGAGATTTTTTATGCATACGTTATGTACGTTGAAGAAAGAAAATGAATGGTAAGTGAAAAGGAATGATGTGATTGAAGGTTTGTTGTGTGATAATAATTTCGAGTGTAATAAATGAATAAGTTTATATGGAGTGATCTATGAAGGTGGTTGAAGTGAGGGTGGTATGTTTGGATAAAGATGTTTGACGATGACTGGTTGTTTGATGAGTGTGATGAGTGAATGTTTTATGAGTGATTTTAGGGTTCGTGCTACCCCATTTGTTGGAATATAGCGTGACGATATGTATGTATGTATGTATGTATGTGTTTTAATGCTGCATTTTCACACGGCTTTTATTTGTTAAACAAAGATTATTATGCAGGTATAATAAAAAAATCATATAATGCCCTGCAGCATTATGTACTACATAATGTACCTTGTATCCATGATATTAACAAACAATAATAAACTAGAAAGACAAAAAGTTAGTTTTCCCATTGATACATAGGTGGTGACATATAAAATGAAGATATGATCCTGATGGAATAAAGGAAATGTTAGTATAATCCCTAAATAAAGGAAACCGTGACATTTAACAGTAGGTTAAATATTGACTCTCTCCCTTCCAAAGGCTTTCATGAAGATTGCTAGTTGTATCGACCAAACTACGATGAGTGTAGTGAGTGTACCACGGTGGCAATTTGAATTGTAGTTGGTATTTAACGTAGTAGAGGGCTCCAGTGTTAAACCAACACTCGCTGATATATGAGAGGCAGCGGTTCTCTTGTGTCAATATTTATGGTTCTGTGTAGCGCAGTCATTTCTCTATTGCATCGGCTGCAGTTCAGGCCAGCATTGGGAATTTGCAATTCCAAACTGCGAGGATATTGCATGGAGGCTACCGCATGTTGTAGCGAGACCTGCTTTACTTTACAAACTTCAATTATAAAAAGACATGAAAGGAATTTATATATTACATTTTTCGGCAGGTATTTCATTAAATCTTTTTTCGCTATTGATTCTGTTCTTTCTTAGTATGAAGTTTGCCAATTAAGTTAGACGTTAAACTATAACAAAGTTTACTTAGAATCAGCATCAAGTTCGTTTTCAAAGATTTCATTCACAAAATAGTAATGTTTTGATTACTACGTTTAATTTTTTTTTTTAATGTTCTGAAACTAGAAGACTGATTTTTCAATGTCAAACTCTCGTTTACCTACAAAGTTTTGTCAAAACAAAGTGTCTACAACCTGATTATAATAATGATTAGATTACAAAATTCATGTTTTATTTTTATCAGACAAAGTAATGATTTTTAATAGTTATTTATATATCAAGGAAAGAAAGTGACACATTTGTTTCCAATGGTGACATTTCATTTTACGAACCAAAACTGAGGGATACAAAGTATCTAAGTACAGAATGACAATTTTTTCTTAAACAATAGTTTGAGAAGAAAATGAGACATATCTTCCTGAAGGTTCCGTGTCATATCCCGATCTTTAGATAAAGGCGAGGGATATAAAACACTTGAGGAAAGAATGATACTTTTTTTCAGTATTAATATAACAAGAGAGTGAGAATAATTTGAAAATAATTTGACAGATCTTTCGAAAACTTGTTGCCATGCAATAGTCACGAAAGCCCGTAGGGCTTGAGTGGCTATTGCCAAATGGCAATAAGTTTGAGAAAGATACTGGAGAATTATTTTCTAAATTATCCAACTCTCTTTCAGATTAAAAAAATGAATTAAATTTGATGCTAATTAACTCTCTTTTTAACTCAAGTTAAAATAAACGTGTTTCTTACATTGAAAAGAGAGTTAAAAATGAAATAAAAAATGGTGTTAGCGCTAATCCGCTTTATGAATCTGCCTGTAAGAGAATAAAATATATATATATATATATATATATATATATATATATATATCATCACGCCTTCTACCCATTACTAGGTGTGGCACTCTGCTGAAGCAGATCTCGGTAAGTGATATATTTTGCGCGTGAAGTGCGGTTACCAGTCGTCAAATCACGGCCCCCAAACATGTTAGTGGTGGAGGAGCCACAGGGATAGCTTTTTCAAATTATGAAAATTTGTCGCCTGTGGGAATCGAACCAGGGACCTCAGGATCCACAGGCCGACTTCATACCACTGAGCTAGCCATCCCATGTTCATTGAATTCTTAAAACAGCATCGCGTGCAACTACTTTATTAATTTCCTTCTCCGGGATAAACAAAACAAACTAAGTCCCTAATTACTCTGGGCGTAAAATCCGGTGAAAAATGAAATTGCTTCTGTTACGGTCCTAGAGCCTTTGTCCTGTCGCATCGTTTTACTTAATCGATCAAGACAAATGAGCGTCCCACAAGCAGATATTTGTTCTCTGCATGCTAAGGTTGGCAGCAGTGTGGACTAACGTTGCTCCGCTATTATCAGCAGCTCGTGGACGTGGAGACGACTTGCTGAATGCCGGCGTTGGTCTGATCTCATCTGGGATCTCATTTTGTTCGTTTCTTTTTATTTAGTTTCCATTTCAAATGCTTCGAATGGGGTACGAGGTACTTATTTACATTCCAAGTTTCAGCAAGTACCAAATAATTGGATCTTTAAGATGCTCTTAGCAACATAGTTCTTACATGATGATTTTTAACATACGAAAGCAAAATGTCTTCTAAATTGGCAACAGGAAAATGCGTACATGGCGAAAGCTTTCTGATAAACTTTTTAGAAAGAATAAGAAATTAAGAAAGTTTCTTGAAAATTATAGCGGCGCCTCTATCGCGAGATAGATGTATAATGTAGTATTTTTGGACAGAAATAAAAAATTGCAAACGATATGCTATGGTCGCAATGGTTACGTAATAACAAAATTTATTTAGTATGAATTAAAGAAATAATCTTGACATATACCCCACCTGTTAAAGAATTTAACCTATTAAATTTGACATGACTGCATGGTTTATTTGTAAATTTTGCTGTCAAAAAATTAATTTCGTACATAATAATTTCAGATAAATTATTATGCACTTAAAAACTTTCTAAGCAAAATTTTGTAAATAAAGCTGTGAACCATTTGCCACTTCGTTCACTTAAATCAGTTGAGATAAATTCGAAATATGTCTTCATTCAAACTGATGCACTTATTGCGGTGAATTACTTCAAAGTAAATTAGAATCTGTAGTTTCAGTATTAGAAATATAGTCAGTGAAGTAAAAAAAAAAATAAAAATATATATCACGCCTTCTACCCATTACTGGGTGTGGCACTCTGCCGAAGCAGATCTCGGTAAGTGATATATTTTGCGCGTGAAGTACGGTTATCAGTCGTCAAATCACGGCCCCCAAAGATGTTAGTGGTGAAGGAGCCACAGGGTTAGTTTTTGAAATTATGAAAATTGTTTGTCGCCTGTGGGAATCGAACCAGGGTTCTCAGAATCCGCAGGCCGACTTCATACCACTGAGCTAGCCACCCCAGTAATAAGTAATAAGTTTTATTATGAGGTAATATCAGTTTATGGTTTTATCTAAATTAATATTGCTTTTCTTCGTTTAAAAAACCGCTCATAAAATACGAATTTGCGTAATGAAAATGGGTGAACATAAGACAATAAGTTGGCTAAAAGGCTAGTTTAAAAAATTGATTAGCATCATACTTCATACTTAGTTAAATGCCTTTGAAAACCTCACTTTTGGGTCGTTAAACAATTACAACATTGAAACTGTCACAACTCTAAACAATCTCTCTCATTGTGTCGCAAAATAAATTGGGCGTTTTTTCACAAGAACATCGTCATTTCATTTATCTGCAGAGAGCTTGTTACCGCAGAAAAAAGAAAAAAACATTGTTGGCACCGCGTTGCGGAGTCTTGTCAACCAGAGTGCATGCGAATTAAGGTAAATTAAGATGGATAGCTACGGCAGTGTTCCAGAAAAAGATAATCGTTAGCCCAGCCTCGAGATGGGAAACGGAAGCTCAGGACGGAAAGCCTACTGCCCTTGTCGGTTACAAAAAGAGAGAAGATTATAAACCTACGTTTGTTTTCTAGTATAAGATCTTTAGAAGACTATAGTCTGTTTTTTAACCAGGAGGAGTAAATGCATAAGTCAGATTTACACTATAGAAAGTTACCAAAGAAAGTTACTAGATTTTTTTTGGCGCGAAATACAAAAATTTCTTTCACATCTGCACTGATGAAGTCTCATGGAATTGATTTTAAAATACAAATGACATTATAAACTCTAATTTGTCACTCCGTATATTATTAGTTCTTAAAAGAACTGATTTATTTGAATGTCACAGAAATGCAAAAAACCAACAAGAAAACAGATAACCTCAAAACTTATGACAGCTCTAATAAAACCTATGTACAGAGTAAACTGGACGAAGCATTAGCCAATCAGAAGCGTCAGTTTTAGCGGTTAAAATTTAAATTACTCCTCCTGGTTAAAAAACAGAGTATAGCCAGTTTCATGGAAATTGAAATAACAGTATATTAAAGAATTAGTTTCATAAGGCAATCTGTTAACGCACAAGTGCATTAACAAGCCTTATGAAACGTGTTCTTTATACTATTTTTTATATTGAGGTAATATTATAATTCTGTTAGATTTTTAAAAACTGCGATTTGTCAAAAATATAAATTGGTATTTTTTATCATTAGTGTTGGTAGCGTTGGGTTGCCAGACAATTTAAATATCATATTTTTGACAATTAATCAATATTTTTGCTGTATTATGAATGTTTTGAATTTTATTTGATTCTAGCATATTCTGTTAGTAATAGGCGTATTCCATTTGCCACTTGGATCAGATCTAACTTACATCTACTGATCCAGATCACTTATTTATTTCGCTGGATTACTTCGCTGACTTTATTTTCAATAAGTACTAGAATTAAAGATTCTAATTTACTTTGAAGTAATTCTCCCAAAGAGCATCAGAATGCTTAATTCAGTTCATTTAGTCATGCTGTCTAATTTATCTGAACTGATTTAAATGAACCAAGTGGCAAATGGAATACAGCTACTATTTCAACACCGACAATTTACAATTTTGAGGTTATATGTTATTCATCTGTCAGATTTAAGAGCATTCATACCACTCGTAGAAAATAAAAAGCGCCAAAAACAGGGCGTAGTAATCAAAAATAATGGTTGTAATTAATTTCTGGGTCAATTACAAAATACATGTAAACAACAGAAACAAAAAGAATGTAGTACGTAATTGAGGTAGGATAGTGTAAAGCTCTGAAGGATATAGGGGGATATCCTGACGATATTCTCATGCAGGATATCACATTTTGTAAATTCCGTATCGTCTTCTTTTTTCCAGTGAGATAAATCAATATGTCACACAGTTTTCCCGCGGGTACACGGGAACATATTTCCATAATTTTCATTTTATATATTTTTCCTGTAGCAAGCGAGCGTGTCTTGCTGGAGGCGCCCATAATAAATCGTGTAACTCGCTGAATATGTTCCTCGCCCTCTGTGTGTGTGTGTGTGTGTGTGGTTACAAGATGCACGCGGATAAATCCCAGACGTTGGTAATGAATCAGCAGTAAGTCATGCAGTCAAGGGCGTCGTTTTGTCGCGAGTAAAACACGCGTTTACTGCAACTGACATTCTGACATTGTGCCAACACATTCATTATTTCACCAACTATAAATGTTATATTTAATAATTAATGAGAAAATAATTCAACTACTCGAACGATACATATTCGTGTCACTTGATGGATAGTTCCGACAACAATGACCGTATTTGTTTGGAAATTTTAGGTTTAACCCTGAACTGATCTAGAACGAACTCTTGTTACTTCCAAATAAATGATGCATCAGTTGTAAAAATTAGCAATAAATTTAAAATATGAATCTGCTGAAATACAAATTTCGATGCCACCAATTCAAAACGGCTAACAAGGGACATTAGATTAGAAAGAGATAGAAAACGGATTCAACTGCCAACCCAGCAAAATGCCTGGAGCAGTAGGATCAGTTCAGGAACTGTTCTGGGTTACTTAAAACGTGCCAATTCATCAAAAGTAACCTACCTGGTTACTTTAAAAATGCCAAATAAATACGGCCTAAATAAGAGTTCGCGCGTTTAAATTGCGCTAAATTAAATCTAGTCAGAAGTAATTAAAGAATCGTTTGTATTTATTAAATTAAATCACAAATTTATTGTTTTTCCATAGCAACATTTTTAATAGCAAAGGCTTTCAACAAGAGCCCTCTTTTAATGACAACCGGTAAAATAGTATATTACGTACCATGAACTGTAAGTAACTGTAAGAATGTAGTTTGGGAAATCGAGGCCCGAAGGGTCGAGATTTTCTAAACATTCGCGACCTAAAAAAATCACTTACAGTTCGAGGTTAGTAAACTATTTTTTACAATACTTGCATAAATAGAAGGAAAAATAGATTTCAAAACTAACAGCTGTCAAATTGTTGTCAAAATAAACAGGACCTTCATATGTAATATTTACTAACTGTTCACGGTAAGTAAATATTAAAGTCCTGATATAACCATGTAAACCACTGTGCAATAAAAGTTCCACTTACTGTGTTTAAATTTTGTCATTAATAGGTAACTTACAGAACAAGTATTGTAAGAAATAAGTTTCTGTGATTTATTTTTTCTGTCAAATAGCATTAAATTATTTTGGAAAAAAATAGTCCAAATAACAAATGCGAAAAACTAAATTGTCTATGCCATTTAAGTGAAGTTTTTTGATTTTACAAATAATGGGAACGCTGGATAAGGGGAAAATGACGTAAGTTAATAAATATGCAGTTACAAATTCAAAGTCTTAACTAACTGAAAGAAAAATAAGAAAAGAAGAATAAATTGGAGGTAACAGGTCAATTAGCAGCAATCAAAGCACTCATTAACACAATTACAAACGTTCAAAAATCATTAGCAATTCAACATCGCGGCGTTGAAGCCACTGAATTAGAAATGATTCGTGTCTGGTGTGCATTACATGCTCACCATTCAAACGCCTTGCATGCCCTGCCATCCATCGCTATCTGACAACGTGTTAGAGTGAATACACAGATGGTATGCAGCACGAAAATATTTAATCGAGAATCTGCAAACCGCCAAGTTAACCACCGAGCTACGTGTGCTATTGTACGAAGTTCAGTCAAAGTTTAATAAGCTTTGATACTGCATACGAGGAGGAAAAATGCGGGATGCAAGTTTTCATTTAATACAACTTTTATAATTTAATATTTTTGCGGGATGAATAAATTTGTTTTTGATTTATTGCTGGGGAATATGGGGTTTAAAATGAATAGATATATAACTGGGGCAGCAAAGGGTTAATACTTAAAACATTTGCGTGTTTAGTTTGTTCGTTTAGCATTTAGTTCATCCCCTAAATGTCATGCTATATTTGGAAGCTAACAACAGATTTACCTACTTGATTTATATTCGAAAAACTACTACATTTTAAATTGAGTTATAAAGAGGAAGATTTTAATACCGTCAGGATTTTCACCTGGGACCTATGGACTCAGTTTATATGCTTTAATCAACTAAGCTACGGACACCATATCTTTCAAATCTAATTTTAGACCCATTATTCTCTCTATCTAAATTTCAACTGGTAAATAAAATAATTATAAATATATCATTACGCCTTCTACCCATTACTGGGTGTGGCAGTCTGTCGAAGCAGATCGCGGTAAGTGATATATTTATGCGCGTGAAGTGCGGTACCCAGCCGTCAAATCACGGTCCTCAAACATATTATTGGAGGGAGAGCTACAGGAGTAGTATTAATGTGGTGAAAATGTGCAACCCTTGGTTATTAATTAATAAAATAAATTTTTACCTCGATTTTATCCACTGGGCTACGATATACTGTTCAAGTTCTTGTTTTCTGTTAATTGTATAGCTAATATCGCAACAACAACAATAACAACCACATAAATATATACTCGTAGGTTGTTTCCTTAAGATTGACAATATAAATCAATAAAGGCAATTGAAAAAGTTTGATCAATATTTTTTGTAGATAGTTAAATAAAATTTAACAATTTACTGTATCTTTAAGTAAATAAAAGTCGTGTTCATGAGTAATAATTCAGTAAATTTTTCTATTGAACTCAAAGTGAATAAATTGAATCGCCGTGCCGGGTTGGTGCCTGACTCCGAATCTAAACAGCGTCTTGAAATCAGAACCGTCGAACGCAAAACGAAAACTAAAGCAATCCATCTTGCCAATTAATTAAACTACGCATTTATCCTCTCTCCGTATTCCAGGCTGGTCCTCGCGTCGCAAATCTCGTGAAATACACCTTCCTCGCACGAGAGAAAACACTTAGCGCGCGCGCGCGATTCTCAAACAAGAGAATGGAGGAAACATTTAGTTCAAGTGCAGGGCGACCGCTAAAAATAACATCCGAGTCTGTATGAAATAGTAATAAGATGTGCAAGACGCCGGTTCTCACTGCTAGAGCCAGTGGCGTCGAATCTAAGGCGGCGTCATCTATCTAGGAAATCGAATTATGAGGGTGTGATGGCCAAATGACACGCGAGGTTTCTTCAAGCGTGCTGATGGTTGTATTTGGCGAGACTTGGAAATAATTTCTTAATTAACTAACTAATAATATGGTACTGATTGAATTACTTAATTTGCAACACAAATTACGAAAAAAATGCTAACATAATCTAATTTAAAATATTAGATTTAACCTGAACCTTCACATTTTTCATTGGCGTGTCTTTCTATTATCAGTTACATTGCGTAATTATTGTTATTTTCTGCTCTACGAGGTGTGGCTATTAAATAACGAGACTGATGCTGTTTGAACAAATAATCAATTCTAATTAGAACGAATGCTACGATTTACGGATTTGTTTACAGACGCGAGAGATACTGTATTCGAAAGAGAAAGATTCACGCTAAAACGCTGACGATCGCTGGTGTTTGGCGCATGCGTACTTCGACTGTAGCAGTGTCAGTCTCGTTATTTAATAGCCACATCTCGTATATCTAATTAATTTATGTAATATTCTCTAATACATTTAATTTACTCTCATTTACATATTCAAGTACATATTATTTATTTATTTATGCTACTTTATACAATAACAATTTAATTCCAATTACAGTACAGGAATTCAAACTCGGGATCTTCGGATTCGAATGGCGTAACGCTAACCACACCACCGTACTAGGTCTAATTAAACATTTTGTTTGTTGAATTCAATATTTTAAATAACTAAATATAAATATATGGGCAGGTAGCTCAGTGGTATCAAGTTGGCCTGTGGATTCTGAGAACCCTGGTTCGATTTCCATAGTCGACAAACATTTTCAACACATTAAAATTACCCCTGTGGCTCCCCCATCACTAACATCTTTGGGAACCATGATTTGATGGCTGGTAACCGTACTTTACGCGCATAACTATATCACTTACGGAGATTTGCTTCGACAGAGTGACACATCCAGTAATGGGTAAAAAGCGTGATGATACATTTATTCATTTAAATAACTAAATAAATAAATATAGTTATTTGATACATTCAAATACAAGTTTTATGGGATGGCTAGCACAGTGGTATGAAGTCGGCCTGTGGATCCTGAGGTCCCTGGTTCGATTCCCACAGGCGACAAATTTTCATCATTTGAAAAAGCTATCCCTGTGGCTCCTCCACCACTAACATGTTTAGGGGCCGTGATTTGACGACTGGTAACCGCACTTCACGCGCAAAATATATCACTTACCGAGATCTCACACTCAGTAATGGGTAGAAGGCGTGATGATATATTTATTTTTTTTTTTTAAATACAAGTTTTCTGGTCTAGTAATAAAAGTCGCCGGACAACGCGCAGTGGAGTCGACTCGATATAGTATTTTTAGTCAGACTTAAACATTTCATTTTTCTTACCCAATTATTTAGAAAAATTCGCACATTTATTCAAATAAAATTGACAAAGTTATTTTCTCCATCATGACAACTGTATTAAAAATGCTATTTTTGGTACTAAGACCAAAAAACAATATTGTATACATGGTTACATAAACATTCCTGGAATACTCGTACAGGCAGAATCATAATACGGATTAGCGCTAACACAATTTTTTATTTCGTTTTAACTCTCTTTTCAATGTACGAAACAAGTTTTTTTTAACTTGAGTTAAAAAGAGAGTTAATTAGCATCAAATTTAGGTCATTTCTTTAATCTGTTTTAATTGGAAACAGAGTTATAGATAATATTAAAAACGGTGTTAGCGCTAATCCGTTTTATGAATCTGCCTGTAAGTGTTCTTTTACCACTGAAAATATTGAAACAATAGTGTCATATTTAAGAGGATAAAAAATGGAACATGTCTGCATTGTATTGTATTAGCAATGGTGAAATAATGTCATTCACAATTACTAGACAAATATGTGAATTTGAAGATTAGAAACAACAATGTTAAAATTTGTGAATTCTATCGAATATTTTCATTGGAACTTTTAAATTTGTTTTGGAACGTTTCAACACAAACCAGCAATGTTTTCATCAGTTAATTTATAACACCGTTTGTTTAGTTGTAAATTATCTGACGAAGGCATCACAGTAGCTGTTGAAACATACAAATATTCTTCTATAAATACAGACATCGTTGAGTCACCATGTTTCTCTTCTCATTTACTAGTCGCTAGTTAACGTCGTGTTTGGCTGTCAAGTTCGACTTGTGTTGCGCTGTGTCTGTTACCGACCTTGGTTGGAGTGGTTGCAACTATGAATTGTTTATCGGGTGTTTACGTCACAGAGTGTGCTACGTCTCACAATCACCGAGAGAGTGGTGAATTATTCACCGAGTGGCGAGTCGATCGTCCGGTGTCATCATTACCGTGAGAAGAAACACATCACCGCGGCGAGGCATATGTTGCATTTGTTTTTTATCACATCGGTTGGTCTTGTGATTTTACAGCAACTACTATAAACTACAATTGCAGATCTGCGATTTTCAAATGAAGATATTATATTCATAATTATGGCGTCGTGGCTCAGTGGTATCGAGCCGGCCTGTGGATCCTGAGAGCCCTGGTTCGATCCCCACAGCCGATAAACATTTTCACCAAATTAAAACTACCCCTGTGGCTCCTCCACCACTAACATCTTTGGGGGCCGTGACTTGATGGCTGGTAACCGCACATCACGCGCATATATATATATATATATATATATATATATATATATATATATATATATATATATATATATATATATATATATATCATTTACCGAGATCTGTTTCGGCAGAGTGCCATACCCAGTAATTGATAAAAGGCGTGATGATATATTTATATTTATTTATTTACAATTGAAGAGTTGAAAATTAAATGAGTCAAATTGTCAAAATTAAAGAATTTTTTCTTTTTTCTCTAAGAAGGTTCTAAGTCTAAAAAAATGAACTCGCGTTTTTAAACCAACCGTGTTTACCTTTGAGTCATAACTATCCGTCAGTCAGGATGTTTCATGACTAAAAAAAAAAACAACACCACGCCTGTCAGGCAATTTTAAAATGGAACCTTTTACTAGCGATTGAATTTCGTGGAATTTTAATTATCGTTTCGCGGAGATCAATATTCATCATTTCACACTATTAAAAGAGCAATTTACAAATTGTTTCCAGAAGATTATAGATAGCTTTCAGCACTGATTCAACGAAGAAGAAAACATCCCTTGACGAATATCCCAAATACAGTAGTAGCTTGTAGTGGAATATTTAGGGCTGTAAATATCAGCGGGATAAATAAAATATCACATCGAAATTATAACCCAAATTAAACTCAATTCAATATTTTCACAATAGGCCGATATTAAACTTCCTTATATTACGCGGGATATGATTTTCTGGAGTTCTGTAGGTGTTTGTGACGTCACAAGTATCTTTCAATGTCTTTAAATGGTATTAAATTTGTTTTATTGCATTGATACGAATTATTTAATAGAATATAGTCCTACCATGTTGAAAATCATTTTATAGTAGTTGAAAATCCAAGAAAACGAAATTAAATTATTGTAATAAATATACAACGGGTTGAAAATGTAATACAAGCAAACGCCAAACAATGGTGGGATGTCACAGTTAGTTACGTTCTATTCCGCATATGTCTCTTATTTACCGCGCGAAAATACTTGTAGCCAATGATTGAATACTTGTGATGTCACTATATTTTCAATATCTGGAGTATAATATCACTTTTAACTCATTGTTTCATTAGTAATTATAATTCAATACTTTTGTTTTTTTCATAAAAGGAGTCGAAAGATCCAGGGTTCTTGGATAAAAGGCTTAAAGAATTTAATAAAAATTATTTATTTTAGTTACAGATGACGACGTTTCGAACACATGTTCGTGCTCATCCTTAAAAAATTTGTTATCAGAGATTAATTACACAGTGTCACAGATCAAAACTTTAGAAAAACTTAAACAAATTGTAAAACGTTATCTCACTGACCACATTTTTAAAAATTTTCTAACTTTTGAACAAAGGAAATACTTCTGGCATTTTGATAATATTAAATTCAAACTCATTAAAAAATTTGACAGATTAATGATTAAAAACAACGCGTATCGTTTCCTTAATAAAATCAAACCAAATTTAAAAAAAAAAAGGATGAACACGAACATTTGTTCGAAACGTCGTCATCTGTAACTAAAATAAATAATTTTTATTAAATTCTTTAAGCCTTTTTTATCCAAGAATCCTGGATCTTTCGACTCCTTTTATGAAATAAACTTTTACGGCTTAATATCAAAACTTTAACATATTTTGTTTTTATTATTTCGATTATGGTACAAGAGTCCATTAATAAGTGAAAGTTTTACTTTGGTTTTATGCAGTAGATTGTGATAGGCTATGAATATGAGAAGCGTAGTAAAATGATAATTTTTTCCGTTGCAGCTAATGTAATAACCATCCCTTGTCGTACCGGGTGCCGGGGGTGGCTGGGGGGTAGGTAGGTATAATTTTGGCGTGATTGCAGTGCTCGCGCCACTTTACTAAGGTTCTCGCACTAATGGGGGCGATGTGACGCGATATGATGGCTTGCTTTGTAAGACGCTCACTGCACATAAAAGTAATTAACCGAATGTAAAATCGATAGTCTCGTTACTAGCTGCCGCCGAGCACAGCCTTCTATTCTCTCTTCTACTACACGAAGTATGTTTTATGTCTCTTTATGTAGCGTTTCATTCATGAGCGAGCGAATTATGTGGTTCTGTTCGCTGTACGCTTCTTCTTCTTTTTGTTTAATGACGGGGAGTTATTCAGACAGCGTCGGCCGCTAGCAAGCGTCGTATAATAAGTAGTTACATACTAAGAACTTTGTAAAGATATGAAAGAACATTTATGATGAATAAAGTATGGCTTTGTAGCTCTACTCCAATTATTTTATTTTCATATCATAAAAATTTAAATTTAAACTTGGTATTTTTTATAACTATGCGTTCATGAATAGATTTCAGACGGAATAAGACAACTTGAGTTTGATATTCAGTTAATCAGGACCACAAATAAATAAAAGGTATTTTTAGAAACATCAGAGTGAGATGCATTAGCGAACAGAATTTAGACACACTAATTCATTGTAGATTTATTTCAACTGAGGCACGCTTTAAGTAACCCAGAACTGATCTTGAACTGAGCCTACTGCCCCAGCTATTTTGGCCGTATTTATTTGGGCTTTTTAAAGTAACCTGGTAGGTTACTTTTGTTTAATTGGCACACTTTAAGTAATCTGGAACTGTTCCTGAACTGACCCTGCTGCCCTAGCTATTTTAGCGGGTTGGTAGATTCAACCCGTTTAATATCCCTTTCTAATCAACTTGTGTTCCTTGTTATTCGTGGCGGCATTGCGATTTGTAATAGTATAGAGAGGTTAGGAGTTATTTTTATGAAAAACCTAAGTAATTTTATAATAATATTTTGACAAAATATACTAAACTATTATTTATGCAGATGATGGAAGAGCAATATGCATTATGTGTTTCTTGCAATATAAGTCACAGAGGATAATATTACGACACATAATTGCAACTCTGAAATTAATTATTTTGATACTGCTGATGACAAAATTATAAAAAAATGAACTCTGACGTTATTTGCTTTTTGACTACATATAAAAAATATAAAGATGACTTAAAACATCAAATTAAAAGGGCAATTTAACACACAACAAAACTAAAGAGATGTCGCTTTGAACATGCATTCAGATTTTAAATTTGCCGCTAATATTTACAACTGACACTTGAGATACATCATTTATTTGGAAGTAACACGAGTTACCCCTTTCACTAACATCTTTGGGGGCCGTAATTTAACAGCTGGTAATCGCACTTCACGCGCAAAATATATCACTTACTAAGATTTGCTATGACAGAGTACCACACCCAGTAAAGGGTAGAAGGAGTGATGATATATTTATTTTATACTTCATTTGTATTTCTAGTTTAAAATTAAACTGTCAGCTCTCGTTTGTGAAGCGAAAGTGCAACCATAGTGCTGCAACTTCCCATTATTTCTAATTTAAAATAAAAAAAAGCTTCAGTTTTAAAGGAACAAAAAGGAAAACTCGCTGATCATCTCAAAATGATCTAATTTCTTTTATCTCGTTTTGAAGAAAAGAACTCTTATGAGTGAACATTAAACGTAATAACTGTTCTTGCAGTAGGTAGATGCTTCCTGCCTCAACAGAATAAAGTGTAATTATAGTCTTGCGCGGAACAGGAGCGGAATAAGAAGAAGATTGCGTGATCCGGAAGCTCGCGACGATAAAAGACAAACAAGAACTCAACTTTGTAGGCGTATTATACAAACAAACATATTTCATGAATAATTTTTACCTTAATGTTGTTTTTAAACCGATGATTATAAAGTTTCAATCTTGCTTTAATTATTTATAGTGGTGTGAAAGTAATAGTCTGGAAGAGTTTGATTTTGAGGGATGCAATTTCACTTCATATCGAGAATTTTACTTAAACGGTTCAAAATTTCCAACTTATTTTTTATTGTGGTTCTATATAAATTAGGGCACGAGAAATCGAATGCCGTTGAGCGCATCTTCCTATCTTTTTTAGTTTTTGAGTTACAGCGATTTTTGATGTTTTACAAATCGCAACTTTGAGAGGTCATATCTCGAGAACTAAAAGAGATATCGAAATGCGGTTTGAACGAGTGTATTTCTCGTGCTTTACTTAATATAATAGCAAATTTTGATATTTTTTCGATTTTTTTCAAAATTTTACCTAGTCGATATTTCAAAAAGTAGAAGAGATAATTAAAATCTGTGTACACCAGTGGATTCTTCGCGTGAAAATACGTAGGTATGTAAATTTTCACGGGAAAATTCGCACGGATAGATTTTTTATTACAGAAAAACGAAAAATGACCAAAAATCGTAAAAATCTTAAGGGGTACCCCTTCAAAAATAATTAATTTTTAGCCGATTTTCGTTTTTCTGTAATAAAATACTTATCCGCTCGAATTTTTTTCTGAAAATTTGCATACCTATGTATTTTCACGCGAGGAATTCACTGGCGTTCGCAGATTTTAATTATCTTTTAAAAAATTTGAGTTATGAACAAAATAAAATTTTGAAAAAATCCAAAAAAATATCAATTTTCTTTTAATATACTATAATGTTAATTGGCGCACGAGAAATGCACTCGTTCAAACCGCATTTCGATATCTCTTTTAGTTTTCGAGATATGGCCTCTCAAAGTTGCAATTTGAAAAACATCAAAAATCGATATAACTCGGAAACTAAAAAAGATAGGAAGATGCGCTCAACGGCAATCGATTTCTCGTAGCTTAAATTATATAGAACCACAATAAAAAAAATATGAAAATATTTAATCCTTTACCGGCTAAATTAGTTATTCCGAGTTACCGCCTCTCATGTCATAACTATTAAACCAAGTAATTTCTATACCTGCATATAACTTTAATTAGTCAATTAAAGCACGGGGAATTCGCGGGTTCAAACCGCATTTGAATATATCTTTTAGTTTTTTAGTTACGGCTTCTCAAAGTTAAAATGTTTGAAAATAACAAAAACGCTGTATCTGTAAAAAAGTATATATCATCACGCCTTCTACCCATTATTGAATGTAGCACACTGCAATATCATATCTCGGTAAATGATATATTTTACGCGTGAAATGCAGTTACCAGCTGTCAAATCGCGCCCCCTAAAGATGTTAGTAGAGGAAGAGCCACGGGGAGACTTTTAACATGGTGAAAATAGTTTATCGGCTACGGGAATCGAACCCGGGTTCTCAAATCCACAGGTCGACTCGATACCACTGAACCATGTACCCCTTTTTACAATATTATAAAATAGAAATGCCTGTTTTCCAAAAGAGTGTTTTATAATCGTGGTCGTGACACATCAGTCACCAAAATACAGTTTAAAGCAAAACACACCAGCTGCGAAAAGAATACACCTCGGCTTTTTTCCATAATTCTCCGCGTAGCTACTAAAACTGTCGTTACAGACACATTACGCTACGTTCTACGCTGTGAAAGCCCTTACGCTATGTTGTGTCAGACGTATCACAGCGCGAGGTATTTACTGGATTTCTCAGTTTGTATCTAAGATTTCATGTATAACAGTGGTATCATGTTCCCGTCTGAATGTTCTGAATGTAATACAATAGTACTTCAAGCAGCGCCAACCAGGTGCAGATGGGGAAATACATTGTTAAAGTTTGGTTAAAATTATGTCTGCCGTAGGGTGGAAATATCACTATGCTAGCTTAAAATAATGGAGTAGAATTATTTTATACAACGTTTTGTTGAAGTGTTTTAATTCTAAATAGTGGAAAAAACATTGTTTGAAACTGTTAAAATGAAAATGTTTTCTATAGGTTACTAACAATTTAATTCAATTGTTCCATTACAGTTTCAATTACTTTTTGGTTAATAAAATGTTTTATAAATATTTTCTGTTTGAATATGTTTTTATTTTGAATAACAATTTTTATAAATAAAACATAATCAATATTTTAGCTCAGCATATCTTTCGTTTCAAATCATTCTAAACTATTATCCTAGAGGCTTTAGAAGTACCAGCAGCAGGTTGATTGTCATTGTCGAAAATAGATGCAACATAGCATGATCCGGAGCTTCAATTATCTTTGGAGATATTTATGATAAAGACGAATCACTCACTGTACTATTCCAATCTAGACGATTTTGAAGAAATTATCTTGAAGGTAGTGAAATATTTTTAAATAACGTAGAACAATGTGCAAGCAATCAACAAACAAACCATAGTAACGCCGTAAAACATCATTCTCGTGTAATATCATTAGAATTATATAAATTTTGATAATATTTTAGTGATTTACTCAATCGCACAGTTGTAGGAAAAATGTTGTTTATAACACGTGCCGAAAAAGGTTACGTGCTCGTGCAGATTTCTGCACGTAACAAACCTTTTTCGGCATTTGTTAAAGTAACTATTAAAATGTAAAACTGTCAAAAACTGATATTATTTACATAGCCATGAAACAAATGCAAACAAATGTAAAACTATTAACTGTAACATACATATTTTAAACTTGATTGTAACAGTAACAAGTTAGATGCAGAACTTACGAGTAATAATTCTCCACAATTTTTATTTAAAACTTTTTCCTATAATATAATCAAAGAATCAATACCAGTCACAAGCTTCCATAAGACCAGTACAGCTGTCAGTTTTTTCTATTTCATTTTTAAAATTACCGATACTCATACAAAACCTTCGATATACACGCTTCAAACAATGATGTTATTTATCGTTATGTTTTTGTTTCTACATATTCATAATTGCCGCATCGAAAACAAACAATTACTCATTCTATCTTCAATAAATGAATAACAGCATCTGTGGATATCCGGCCGTGTTGTACCATGGTACAGCTATGCGAATCAATATTGACAGGAATACCGCTCTCGATTCTAATAATGCAGCTGCAGCAATGTGGAATGCAGGCAGGTTTTGTGTCATGTTTTGTGCCAACCAAGCACAAATTGTCTTTGTGTTGTGTGGTCAGTCATAAATTATTTCTCTCCATTCCGTTGTCTGTTCAATTCGGAATTATTCTCAGTTGAGAAATGCTAATTTTACTACTGCACTGTAACTACTAGACAGAGTTACTGGGTTCAAACCTCTAATTCAGAAATAATTGAAATATTTTCGAAAATCGGACTGATTTAGTTTAGTGAATCATTTTGCTACTAATAATTTCTCTACGGAATAAAGTTATAAATTAAAGTTTTTCAAATCGCAAATTTGAGAGGCTATATCTCGAAAACTAAAAGAGATATCGAAATGCGGTTTGAACGAGTGTATTTCTCGTGCTTTACTTAATATATTAGCAAATTTTGAAAATTTTGAAAATTTTCCGAATTTTTCAGAAATTTTCTTATGTCAGTATTTCAAAAACTAGAAGTGATAATTAAATCTGTGAACACCAATGGATTCCTCGCGTAAAAATCCGTGGGTATGTAAATTTTGACAATAAAATTCCAACGGATAAGTTTTTTATTACAGAAAAACGAAAAATGACCAAAAATCGTAAAAATCTTAAGGGGTACCCCTTCAAAAATAATTAATTTTTAACCGATTTTCGTTTTTCTGTGATAAAAAACTTATCCGCCCGAATTTATTTCTGAAAATTTGCATACCTATGTATTTTCACTCGAGGAATTCACTGGTGTTCACCGATTTTAATTATCTCGTCAACTTTTTGAAATATCGTCAAAGGAAAATTTTCACAAAAAATTAAAAATTTTCAAATTTTTGAAAATGTAGGTATTAGTTAATTGACGCACAAGAAATACACTCGTCCAAACCGCATTTCGA
This sequence comes from Pterostichus madidus, assembly GCA_911728475.2. Classification (NCBI taxonomy): domain Eukaryota; kingdom Metazoa; phylum Arthropoda; class Insecta; order Coleoptera; family Carabidae; genus Pterostichus; species Pterostichus madidus. The sequence goes on along the minus strand of OU452313.1, from coordinate 1,966,452 downwards.
TATCTCTTTTAGTTTTCGAGATATGGCCTCTCAAAGTTGCGATTTGAAAATCATCAAAAATCGCTGTAACTCAAAAACTAAAAAAGATAGGAAGATGCGCTCAACGGCATTCGATTTCTCGTGGTCTAAATTATATAGAACCACAGTACCAAACCCAGTAATTGGTAAAAGGCGTAATGAAATATTATTATTATTTTATATATTTATTTAGCTCAGTGGTATGAAGTCGGCCTGTGCATCCTGAGAACCCTGGTACCCTAGATTCGATCCCCACAGACGACAAACAATTTTCATAATTTCAAAAGCTACCCCTGTGGCTCCTCCACCACTAACATCTTTGGGGGCCGCGATTTGACGACTGGTAACCGCACTTCACGCGCAAAGTGTATCACTTACCGAGATCTGTTTCGGCAGAGTTCCACACTCAGCAATGGGTAGAAGGCGTGATGATATATATATTTTTTTATATATATATTTTCGAAAATCGGACTGATTTAGTTTAGTGAATAACTTTCGCTACGGAATAAAGTTAGAAGTTAAAGTTTCGTTTTTAAAGATATTTGGTAAAACGCGAAGAAGAGACCCCGAAATAAAAAATACAGTGACATCACCACCCTGTCATGCGTTAACCCATGTTAGCCTTTGAACTTGAGGGAATCTCGATATCACCCGACGCAACCCGAATAAAACCGAAAGAAGGCAGGAAATTTGTAGCACAAGATACGTGCCAGTGCGACCTATTGTTGACTTGAAGGAAATTAGATTCTGTGCGGAAAAAAAGATTCACACAATTCTTTCTTTCACGCGACGGAAACTCAAAAATATCTGCTTACGGACGAACATAGGCACGGATTCGTAATGAATAATTGCAGGTTGAAGCTTGTGTTACGAGTTGTAATTGCGCGGGAAAGAAAATAAAAGCTGTGGAATGACTTCGATTTCCCGCCAACGGAGATTATTCGACAGCGGATGTTACGACAGAACGGTAATCGATGGCTGAGCGTAATTTACCCCAAATGTTTAGACCCTAATGCTTGTTTTTGACGGTGAAAAATTATGCTTTAATGAAAACTAAATTCACCGCGTCTTCAGAGGTTTACCCTCTTTTTACCACCACATCACTTTAATCTGGAAATTGGATCTTTACTTTTATTATAGACAGACATATTTGAACCTGGATCCTTGAACTCCACTCAAATTATGTAACCAGCTGGGCTATGGTACTCATCTAATTATAATCCAATGTAATTTTTTGTTTGTTTTTCACGCCCCTGTTCAAAAGAAAATTTTGTTTCCCTCAATTAAGAGAAGAAAATGGTACTTGTCATCCTTAAGGAAGTTATTTGTACAACTAGTAATCAAACCAATACTTTTTGCAAGAATTTTAATTTTGATGCACGACGGCAAAGAAAAGATGGTTTTGTTGTTGTAGATGTATTTTTGTGTTAATAAACTCTAATATAATCTTGTCACAATTTGGTTTTCGGAAAGTAAATTGGATTAACCCTTTAAGGTAGTACTAGTGTGACGGTGGCGTCATCGGTTGTCGAGTGGAGAAACTGACGCTTAAAAAAATTTAAAAATTGAATAAAATAAGTGTTTTATACCTATTATGATTTGAATATCATGAATTGTTAACAGGTTGTTGGCCTAGTGAATTTTGAAATACCATACCACCGTGTGATGTTGCCATTATAAATTGGAATTCTTAATTTTCCGTTAAAAACAAGGCTTTGCATGGCTATATATCCATTACTAAACGATAAAAAACTTTCTCCTTCTGATACAATATACATGTATAGTTCTAGAACATCATACTAGTTTTTCAAATGAAACTGCAAAATTTCAGAGGTACACAAACCATGTGCGATTCTGAGTGATGATCGCCATAAGCCCCGTGTATATAAACTCAACTTTACAAGCGAATATATTTGTTCACAGACGATGAATGTGTTTCATATTTTAACAGGATGCGTATGAATATCCAATGTTTACGTGCGCCAAATTTCATTCAGATCAGCAAAAAAAAAATCACGCTAGTACTACCTTAAAGTCGAACTAGAATAAGATTAACTAATCAAGAAATTAGATTTAGCTAAAATTATTTCAAGAATCGGGCTATGTATGTATATTTCGTGCAGTAAGTGCTATTATAATTTTATTAAGCCTCTACTTTTTGGGAAGATCACGATTCTTTAGTAACATTTACTTTTGAAACTATTAATACTAGATTTAAGTAATCTAACAACAGCTCATCCGTCAGTAAACTATATCTCATTATCTCATCCCCTCTTCCACTAAACCAACAGAACAGAATTACTATTATATCCTGCAGGCGATGTATTCCGTTAAGAACAAACAGAATCAAACTAACTACTCAGAAATCGTAAACCACGCTATTAAATCGCTACTATATACGCTTGCAGGATCGCAAAACTCATAACATTAACGCATTGCGACAGTTCAAGAGTGGGAGACAGAGATAGAGATATTGTCAGTCTCTGTCAGTGAGAGATATATCGCGATTATTTTTAGGGATTTACTAAGATTGAATTCCATTTTTTATCGGTGACATATCTGAGGCTTGCTGAAAAATGTGTAGAGAGAAATCTAAATTACCACCATAAATAATATTGTAGAGATAAGTAGAGTATTTTATTTATTACTCACTTGTAAACGTCATTTATTTAAACTGTTATAATTTAATTACAGTTTTTAATTTTATTTACAAATGAGTAAAACATCAAATACACGCAAGGTAATAGTATATTACATAATAAACCAGGAAAGTGATATTTTACTTGACATATTATGTATACAATTTTTTCTAAAACCGTTTAATTTAATCAATCATTAATCATATGTAATTCAAAATATTTCAACTTTTTGATATGAATTATATTGACAGTAGACTATGTATCCAATGTTATAACAAAAAAAAACATAGAGGCAAAATACAAAACAGTCAGTACTTGTACTTTATCAGACTGTTATTTTTGTTGTAGCTTTGGATACGTACTTTACTTGACTGTTTTTTGTAAAAACCTACTGTCCATACTAAAATTGGTCAGAAAAGTAGGCACTTTCTTGCTGGTTTCAGAAAAATGTTTTTACTGTCTCAAGGAGATGACAGGATCGCCTATTCGGCTCGCCAGTTAATCCTCTTTTCGATATTTTACCATGTTAGTATTGTAAACTACTATTCCTCGCTGTCCGAGCCATTGCTAAATGCTTCAATTAAAGGTTAAAGAGAACTAGTTCTACTCATTTTTATTTAAAGCATATTAATTTAAATAATTTAGAAACCTTTGACAGTTTTAAGTATAACCACACACTTTTTCCTTCTAGTTCTTTTTGATGTTTCAGTATGAAAGTAAATGTTTATGTTTTTATAAAAGTTTCAGTTTATCTTTTCCTTTAATTAACCACTAAGTACCTAGTAAAAACAAATGCAAGAAATTCTAAAGTGTTTTTTTCGTAAATATTCTCAGGTCTTGTGTTAATTGACCGAGTTTAATTAAATACGTAAGCAGGGTGTTTCAAATTTCCATATTTTTAATCGAAAGCAAAAAAATAATATTTATTATTAGATACCAAGCGTAGAGCGACACTCCCTTCCTTTCTTATCTTTTAATTCGTTTTCAGTTCTTACGTAGAGTGTTTAACTGCAACTTTTAAAAACAAGCGCAGGGCGACGCTCCCTCCCTTTCTTATCTTTTTGTTTCATTTTCAGTTACTGCATTGTGTGGACTTTTCTTTCATATACAAGTGCAGGCTATCGCTTTCATCTTTTCTAATCTTGTAGATTCGTTGTTAGTCTCGGTATTAGATTCGTTGTTAGGAGTAAGCGTGAGTAATTTGAGATGTTTTATGCATATGTTATGTACGTTAAAGAAATAAAATGAATGATAAGTGAATAGGAATGATGTGATTGAAGGCTTGTTGTGTGATAATGATTTCGAGTGTAATAAATGAATGAGTTTATATGGAGTGATCTACGAATGTGATTGAAGTGAGGATGGTTTGTTTGGATGAAAATGTTTGACGAGGGTAGATTGTTTGATGAGTGTGATGAGTGAATGTTTTATGAATGATTTTAGGGTTCGTGCTACCCCATTTGTTGGGATATAGTGTGAAGATATGTATGTATGTATGATGTATAAGAGTAGGAATTTTCAGTAAAAATTAATTGGAGATGGATGTTTAAAAGATTCGTGCTACCCCATTTGGTGGGATATAGCATGATGGTATGTATATTTAGTATTTAAAACGATTCATTTTCTTTCCGGTTTGAGTTGATTTCGATTCGCGAATGGTTATAAAAGAGATAAAGTTTACCTGAATTTATCATTTCCCAGTAATGAAAAGCAGTAGAAAACGCAGTGGACTTACCTGGAAATAAAGAAAAAACATTAATACAAATCCATCATCTCAGCATACATTTTCAAATAAAATATTTCAAAGCCACCATATTTCACATTCACGTTTATGAAAAATAATCTCACGAAATACGTAGCAACTTTAAATTGAAAATATCGAAGCTTACAGATAAAACACATCGATGAAAACCGCACAAACATGGCAAAAAAGTCTTCATCCCCTTCGGTTCATTATTCCGTTGCGGGACTGTTAAATAAAACAAAAACCGCCACCAGTCGGTATTACGAGAAGTTTGAACTGCGATTAAAGTAGGCAGTGGTAGCTTGGCAACCGTTATTAACAAATGCCTGCAGGACCGGAGAGATCGATTTGTCTTTTGACCAGACGGCCAACCAATAAATTTTCACCGTCTAGGTGATTTGTACTAGTTGTTGAATGGACATGAAGACGTGCAAAAATTTTAACAGGCTAAGAGATTTCGAAAGGATTTGGATTCTACTATCGTGTGGCGTGAATAATGACATTGATCGATTATGAACGCCAATTAAATGTAGCCAACTTTAGTTTTTAGCTGTTAAAAGTTTGTAAACTACTTCAAATGAAGATGATAAAAGTTGTGTTTCATTTGACATTTAATTCTCTTGTTAGTTCAAATAAAAACATGTTACTAACTCAAATGAACAAATTGATGTATCTAGAAAGGTGGATTACTTCAAACTGAATCTTAATCAATAAGGGTTAGTTTTCAATCACCGGTTTACTCTTTCATGTTAATCCAGATTAAATAATAATGGATACTATAGTTTTCAATATTATGTAATCAAGATTAACATTAATTGGTGTTTGAAAAACTGGCCCTAAATCTATAAATTAAGAAAAGTTATGTAAAATAAACCGGTGATAAATAAGTGATAAATGTTCTCATAATTATTTGACATAGCCATGGAATTGAAACAAAATTAAACAAATGTTTGACGTATAATCTGGCAAAATAATTTCTTTATTTATTATGTCATTTATTTTGACAGATAAAACGACAAACATTTGTTTAATTTTGTTTTAGTTCCATGGCTCTCAATAGTTTTCAGGCTATTTTTGTTATTTTCAGATCAAATTTGTGCCGTTGCGAAGCATGCAAAATTAATTTTGTTTATTGTCTTAGATCCAGAATTTTATTCCCTAAATTTTTATTTGAAGCTTTTTTGCTTAAAATAATTAGGGAAGCAGGAAATTACAAAATTGTGATTTTACATGTTATATCCCTATGTTCGAGAGTTGCGTTCACCACCTTGTATATATAAAAAAAATACAATACTTCGGGTAGAAAATATAATTCTTCCGTCAGTTGCTTTATATCCTTTGCTTTCTGCGGCTGGGGAAATGAAACACCACCTTCGGAAAGGACCGTCTCACTTTCTTCTTTTGATATATAAATAACTCTTTTCTTATTTATCGTGTTTGAGCGTTATAAATAAATATGGATTTAACGTTTTTAAAAATAGTTTTATGTAGTAATAATAAAGAGAAGGTCTATGGCAGAGTTTCTATTTGAAACATGAATTTATCATTTTTAAAATCCGGCCGAAATTGCGATTATAAATGTCAGATTTCATCAGCATAAAATCCTCTGCAGTCGTAAATATAAAAACGTAGTAATAACAATGTTTTTACAGCGAATTTTCATTACGTTAAAAACAGTGCAAGTGCGAAAGGTCACAACAACAAAACTAAATCACGAGCACACGGAGTCACGTGGCTTCTGTTCAATAATTCTCAATTATTCCGGACGGGATCCGGGCGACGCCGCGCCGACCGGAATCCAGAGTCGAACATAACTGGATGATGGTCGAGAACGTAAACTCGATCAGTTGACCCTATACGGATAAATAAATTTCACCGAATCGAAACTTTCTGTAACGGGAATCTGATTTCTCTTTACTTCCATCATAGCTTTGTTTCAAAATATTATAGAACTGTGACGGATTTATTGGAAAACCATTTCCGATATTTGCTTCTTATATCAACATCGCATCAATCCAGAGTTGAAACAAAAAAATCAATGCGTCTTCTTCTGATATTGAGAATCAATTAAATACTAATCATGACAACTACAACCAATAACCAATTATGGACAACTAAATAGTAGTTGACTTTGTTTTTAATTGGTTGCTGTCAAATATTATTTTGGATACAAATACTTCAAATAAAAGATATTTGTTAGGCATATTAGAGTAGTCATTTGGATTAAATTATATTTTTACAATACTTGTACTGTAAACTACCTATTAATGACAATATTTAAACACATACAGGCGGATTCATAACGCGGGTTAGCGCTAACACCATATTTTATTTCATTTTTAACTCTCTTTTCAATGTACGAAACAAGGTTATTTTAACTTGAGTTAAAAAGAGAGTTAATTAGCATCAAATTTAGTTCATTCCTTTAATCTTTTTTAATTTGAAACAGAGTAATAGATAATATTAAATACAGTGTTAGTGCTAATCTGTTTTGTGAATCTGGCTTTGTAAGTGCAACTTTTATTGCACAGTGGTTTCCATGGTTATATCAGGACTTGCATATTTACTTACTACCGTGAACTGTAAGTAAATATTACATATCAAGGTTCTGTTTATCTTGACAACAATTTGACAGGTGTCAATTTTGACCCAGATTTTTCTTTCCCTTCTATTTGTGCAAGTATTGTAAAAAATAGCTTACTAAGCTCGAACTGTAAGTGATTTTGTTAGGTATATAATGATATTTTACTCACGTGTAATATACATTTTATCTTACAGTAACGGTTTTTCTACAATAATTAGAGAAAGGTTCAAATTAAATTGAATAGAGATGTCAAATAAGTGCAATATCATTGTTGTCAAACTGTTGCCATGGTAAAAATTGTTAGTTCGTTGTGGTTCCCATGGATTTAATCATTTTAATCACATGTGAATAATTGCTCATATTATTCACAGAAAACTACTGTATAATGTAAATCAGAAACCGCTATTATTAAGATAAAAGTATTTTTTTCCTCCCTAGAAATGCGATAATATATTGCACAAATATATTTGTAAAGTAAATATGAAATAAATTGTCAACACGTGACAGCAGCAAACTTTGATTCGTTCGCCGTATACATTTAATATTTATGACGTCATTTCCGGATTATGTGGCGGTCAATTTAAAATGACATTTCTTTAAATTTCTTTTTATACAAAATTGTATGTTGCAGCAAAAATAAATATTTGATAAACTAGAAAGCGTAGAATTTAAATTAATTTTCTATATTGTATATTTATTTTTTAAATAAATAAAATAAATAAATATATCATCACGCCTTCTACCCATTACTGGATGTGGCACTCTGCCGAAGCAGATCTCGGTAAATGATATATTTTGCGTGTGAAGTGCGGTTACCAGTCATCAAATCACGCCCCCAAAGATGTTAGTGGTGGAGGAGCCACAGGGGTAGTTTTTGAATTTATGAAAATCGTTTGACGCCTGTAGGAATCGAACCAGGGTTCTCAAGATCTACAAGCCGACTTCATACCACTGAGCTAGCCACCCCATTATTTTTTATATTGAATTTAATCTCAATCCTAATAAAAATATTTTAAATATAGAAAGCAGGCATTTCGGTTCCTTTTAAAAATCATGGGTATCAAGTTTTCAATTGAGCAAATCAAGTTGTATTAGTTCATGAAATTGCGTTAATTCAGATGTTTGTAGCTGGCTCGGCAGTTTTCGTTTTCCGGTTTCCGGTCCGTTTGACACACGAGCAGTTACATAACAAGTGAACGTTGACGTGGAGCTACCGACGAACGATTAAGGGGTGCGACGCCAGGAAACAAGAGATCGCTATGTGAATAATACATGATGATTGTCACGTACAATAGTGTATTAGCTTTTATGCGCATCATCAAAATATTTACTAATAAATCTTTTATCTATTTTGGATTACACTTGTTCACTATAATTACAAAATAAACTAAATTATATATTAAATTATATCATCTATATGGGGTGGCTAGCACAGTGGTATGAAGTCGGCCTGTGGATCCTGTGAACCCTGGTACCCTAGATTCGATTCCCACAGGCGACAAACAATTTTCATAATTTCAAAAACTACCCCTGTGGCTCCTCCGCCACTAACATCTTTGGGGGCCGTGATTTGACGACTGGTAACCGCACTTCACGCGCTAAATATATCACTTACCGAGATCTGCTTCGGAAGAGTGCCACACCCAGTAATGGGTAGAAGGCGTGAAGATATATTTATATTTATTTGATTTTTATATAACTGGAAAATTTCATCAGTATGTTTAATATTCATACAGACTGCGAAATTATTATTGTTTGTTTCCATTTGCAAGTTTTCAAGTTTTCAAGATTTAGTTGGATAAATAGTTTCGCTGTTTTCATTTTATACAATCATGGCAAACGGTTTGATAATGATGTTTATCTACAACTATTAGATAATTCCTTCATTATGTATTTAACTCTAAAAATACGTGGTTTGTTGTTTGTTGATGACAACAATAAATAATGTTATGTTTGACAATTTTTGTATTTTTTATTCTAACTAATAACCAAAAAACCCAATGCGCCTGAATGAGTAGGATACCACTTAGAATATAGATTTACTGTATTATGCTAATCTTTTTGTTATACAATGTAGTAAATAGATATACAAACAAATGAAATATTGGAAACATGTTTATGTAGTAGAATTACGTGTTAGTTATAAATGCATAACTGTATGGAAATCAATGCAAATCTCCACATAAAACTATTTCACGGTCTAGCGCACATATTTACATTTATATTTCAGTAGTTGATGCAACAAATTGCATGAAATCATTTCAGAATAACATAACAATAACGCGCTGCCTGGAATTATTCAAACTTAAATGCAAACTTGGAAATACTTATTTGGTGTGAAACCATTCAAAATAAAGTTATATGAGTGTAAGAAATTTATAATAAAACAAAAAGAAAACTTTATATTTACGTAACTTTAATTTGAAACATTTTTGTCACATGTTGACAAACTGTGACTTCAAACTTTTAGTCACGGCGTGAAGATAATAATTTACACATTGAATACGAAGCATCTGTCAATGTTATTTAATCTTACTTTTAAAATAATTAATAAAACTTAACTTTTTTTTGTTATCTTAATTTGTGGTCGTAGAAAAAGTGTCGTTTTATGAACTCTTTAGATATTCGTTTTTTATACATTCCTAACTAAAGAGACGTTTATGAAACTTGTAACATAATAGTTATTTATGATACTTGTACGTAAAACTAGTCTTTAGTCACAAGCGGATCAAAGTTAAAACACAAGCGAAGATGTTCTACGTGTGATGTGTATCGTACAATATTTATCTATGACCAAAAACAAAAATATCGAAATTGACATAAATGTCATCCTTGAATACTAAAAACTAGTGTTATAAGTGACACTTTATTGCATGAGTGGAAGTTTGTAGCACGAGCCACAGGCGAGTGTTCCAAAACCATTAGTGCAATAAAGACATTTTTAACACGAGTTGCATACATATTTTTTTCTACTAAGAAGTTATAACGAATTATGTTAATCTAATTAATGATATTTCATATGTCAATAATATTTATTTTGTATGTTATGTAATTAAGATTGTTTCGTAGCATCTATTTAATTGCATTTTTTGCACGTTACCAATGGCAACGTGTAATTTATTTTTATTTTTAAATATATCATCACGCCTTCTACCCATTACTGATCTCGGTAAGTGATATATTTTGCGCGTGAAGTGCAGTTACCAGTCGTCAAATCACGGCCCCCAAAGATGTTAGTGGTGGAGGAGCCACAGGGGTAGTTTTAGAAATTATGAAAATTGTTTGTCGCCTGTGGGAATCGAACCAGGGTTCTCAGGATCCACAGGGCAGCTTCATACCACTGAGCTAGCCACCTCGTATCATTCTTTTGATAGTAGAAAATATTTAAAAATGACATGTTTTTGACATTGGTAGTAGAAAATAGATATTTCCGTTAACGTTGATGTATCTCATTCCACATGGTCCAAGCCAAGGACAACTAATTCCTCAAGGACCTGTCAAACCCATGAACAATAAATCATACATCCCCACCTCTCCAGTAAAATAATAAAACTTTCTTCCAATCCGTAATTCGATTTATTCTCATCGCAAGGTATTTCAAGATTTCTTTATCGCTAGCTAATGAAATTACTAGCAATTATATTTCTTGGTATGAGAGTGATAATCTGTTCGGATAGGATCTAGTGAGCTAATGGCACAAGGCGCGCGAACTGGTCATTAAATTCATCCCCGCCGCGTCAGCCCTGAAAGGGATGATAATCCCGTCTTGGACGTGACATGGCCAAGGGCTGTCCTGACTGAACTTCTCGTTCGCATTTCTCTTTTTATTTCGCGACACGTCACTGAAATAAATCCAATGAGATGGCGGGGATTTCTTGTGTTGTGAATTAACTGTATACACGCACATGTGACGCGGGTATCACAATTAATCCTGATTCAAATCTGCTGCAGAGACCATTTTGTTAATAACGTTAATTATTACTCATGCGTGGAATTCATTAGGGTAAATAAAACCTGTTGTTTATGAATAAATTATTATCGTTTGTTGTTTACAATTGTTCATATCACTAAATTAATTATAACTAGCTATTACCTATCTTTATTTATCAACTGTTAAATGTTTCTTCTAAATATCTTTGAGAAAATTATTCTAATAATAAATTTAAAAAAATATATCATCACACCTTTTTCCCATTATTGGGTGTGGCACTCTGCCGAAGCAGACCTCGGTAAGTGATATATTTATGCGCGTGAAGTGCGGCTTCTAAAGATGTTAGTGGTAGGGGACCCTCAAAATTCATTTTAATATTGACTGTACATCTCTACCATCATTGGCCACTGCTGCATACATTCTGAAGGTATTTCAGAATGTGAAAGGCGCTGTACAGCCCTGAATAACGCCCCATAAAATAATAACACAAAAGTAGAATTAGAAGAAAAGATCGAGAGTCAAGTGTGAAAAGATAAAAACTCTAGCGCTGTGCCTCCATCATAAGGAAATGTAATAATTATAAAATACGACGAAGTGAAAACTCACAGCAAGATCGAAAAGAGACAAAAGGTGAACGTGGAAACTTGGCAACAACGCCCGTGTTCCGATTGCGAAAACTCAAACTCATTGTGAACTAACTTGTAATTTAGATTTTCTAAGAGATTTATCATGCTCGATGTATTATTTTGATTTTAAGTTTGTGACAGTCGCAACGTTGAATACGAAATCAAAACTTCGTAAATGAAAGTTGTTGTAGAGCAGTGCTTCTCAAACTGTGGGTCACGAAGACAATAGACGGTGGGGGAGGGGACAGACGTCGGATGCTATATAGAAATTTTTAGAAACTCGTATAACCTAAATTTGTCTAAATGCAGTATTTCTTATGTAAAATAATAATTATTTATGTATCAAGGGTGAAAACAGGTGTTTTTGGCCTGTGGCATGATTATTAGCACGAGGCGCAATATCATGCTCAGGGTGAGAAACGCTAATTTCACCCGTGGTACATACAATAATTTATGCACAACAAAATAGCATTTAATTATATGTTCAAAAGATATGTATATAATTATGTACATAGGTTATACGTCAAAATAACATTTTGCAGAATCAAGAATTCACATTAAACAAAAATTGTCTTTTTATTTAAGTATTTATAGGAATTATGTTTTAATAGCCCTAGGGCCAAAAAGGAAAGGTTTAAGCTCGGTTTTTAGGGCTAAAACAAATGCTTTCCGGCCCAGTTGTACATAAAATAAATATATCATCACACCTTTTACCCATTACTGAGTGTGGCACACTACCGAAGCAGATTTCGGTCAGTAATATATACGCGTGAAGTGCAGTTACCAGCAGTCAAATCACGGCCCCAGAGATGTTAGTGGTGGTGCGCCACAGGAGTAATTTTAATTTGGTGAAAATGTTTGTCGGTTGTGGAGATCGAACCAGGGTTCTTAGGATCCATAGATCGACTCGATACCACTGAGTCATTACCCCAATAATGTTGTCAATTTGGAATACTTCGTATAAAGTCGAAATTAAAATGGTTTTAAAATAAAATATGTAAATCTAAGAAGAAATCTAGCATGAATCAAGACGAAAAAAGTATAATGTAATTGAAGCTTTATAAACTACAATTTTGAATACATAAAAAGTAAGGGGTGGCTAGCTCAGTGGAATGAAGTCGTCCTGTGGATCCTGAGAACCCTGGTTCGATTCCCACAGGCGACAAACAATTTTCATAATTTCAAAAACTACTCCTGTGGCTCCTCCACCACTAACATCTTTGGGGGCCGCGATTTGACGACTGGTAACCGCACTTCACGTGAAAAAATTACCGAGATCTGCTTCGGCAGAGTGCCACACCCAGTAATGGCGTGATGATATATATATAAAGTAAGGGGGTTGTGAAATAATTTATTTGTTATTTTTGGCTAAGAAAAGTTTGAGAATCACTTTTGTCGAGTAATCGTATCACAATGAACACTCTTTGCATTGACTGGAACTGCTGTGAATTTAAAATAGTCTACTACGATTTTACTTCTTGTAATTGAAGTTTGGGTTGCGTTGGTGGCTGATGGATGCCCAAGACAAGAGTGCTTAATGAAAACTCGAGATCTCTGAGATTTCGACAAATGAACAACGTATTTGCTCGACTCACTGTTGCAATTAAAATTAATTTCATGTTACTTTATATTTCACTACTTTATCATTATCTAGTAATGTGCTTTTATCACCAGTTATATTGGGCTGATTTTTTTTTGTAATTTAAAAGTGTGCGGCAAACAATTACATTTGACAGTATGGTAGTGTGAAAATATGTAAAATTTTTGCGAATATTTTTACATCTTTAATTAGTCAAATATTTTAACATTTTAATAAATCCACGTTATCCAATAAACCCGTACCAAATAATCTTTTTTTAACTACAATTTCAGCTTAATAATTTCCTAATTCCAATAATAGTATATTGTGCAACAGGCGTGGAATGATAGTTATTTTGCACGAGTATGAAAGTTTCATACAAGCAAAAAATGGACATAAAAATAAATAAATATATCTTTACGCCTTGCACCCTATAAGGTATGACACTCTGCTGTAGCATATTATTGGAGGGAGAGCCACAGGGGTAGTTTTTAATGTGGTGAAAATTGTTTATCAACTTTGGGAACCAAACCCGACTCGATACCACTAAACCATCTTCTCCGTAATAATGAAAGACAAAAAGCAGAGAAATACGAAAATTCTAAATATTATTAACGTATATTTTAATATCATGCACGCACAACTTTGAAATTGATACGTCAGCGTTTGATTTATATTCCAAATGAGATGTTAACAATTTCCTTTCGATTATGTTTTATATAATTCACCATTCTGAAACGGAAATGTAGCTCACGAAAAACGATTTTGCTTGAGATAACAAGAACAACGTAAATGAAAATGAATTTTGGAAGTTAAAGACAATGTACGACTACATATTATACTTGATTATTTCACTACAAAAAACTGCTTTGGTGTCTTGAACCCTTAAAGTAGAAACATTTATTTTTATCACTACAGTAAAACTGTAATCAAGTCGCCGGTTCTTTTTATGAAAACAAATTAGCTAAAAAGTAAAAAAGTTAATTACATTTATAAATGTCAAACTGGTTCACGACTTAACAAAGGTCTTAAATAAAAAATTACCTACAGCGCTAACCAACGCCAAATGAACAACGGAAAATATGTGAACTAAAATATAAACCAATAAGAAATATGATCATACTTTATTTGCAAAATGAACTAATGGAAGAAAATCACTAAAATAAAAATAAATAAATATGTCATCACGCCTTCTATCCTTTACTGTGTGTGGAACTCTGTCGTAGCATGTCATTATACTGAGAATTAAGCTCTTGTGATTATTCCTGGGAATTATCTCTGTAGATACTTTTTTGTTTGTGACAAATGTAGTTGTTAAATAATTATTTAAAACTATCAACTTGTCAAGTAAAATGTGTGAAAAAAATCGATTTAGTTGTATTTTAGATACAGAAATACACCAACAAATTTTGGAAACAACTTCCAAGAATACATTAATAAGTAATCAATCGATATGAACCCAGCTCAAAATCTTTTAAGTTGGATGTATCGACCTCCACAGCTGAGTCAAAAAATAATCTAATTAAATATAACTCGAGAGTTCGAAAAATTAGAAAATAATTCTCCAGTATCTTTCTCAAACTTGTTGTCATTTGGCCATAGTCACTCAAACCCTACGGGCTTTCGTGACTATTGCCTGGCAACAGGTTTTCGAAAGATCTGTGAAAATATTTTCAATTTATGCGCACTCTCTTGTTATATTATTACTGAAAATTATAACTGTGGCTCTTCCTCCACTAACATTTTTGGGGGCCGTGATTTGACGGCTGGTAACTGCACTTCACGTGCATAAATATATCACTTACCGAGATCTGCTACGGCAGATTGTCACACCCAGTAATAGCTAAAAGGCATGATGATATATTTATTTATTTATATTTGCTTTTTTTATCATAATGTATAGGTACAAATAAAAGACAATACCACTTCAATCAAAGCACCCAATATCCTGTTATTTTATCTATACACATTAACAGAAACAAAACCACCCTTATTATTTTTTATTTATCTTGTACCATTCACCCTTCAATCGCATCATTTCAGTGAGTGAATAAGGAATTCTTATTCTTATTATTCGAACGCATGTCAATTAATGGAATTCAAGTCGTAGCCGAGTGGGGCCCCGATGTAACCCGGAGCGAATCTCAAGTGACATTAGTGTCTTGTAACCGGACATGGGACAATGTTGTTGTTAGAGGACCTCCTTGTTAGTTGTGCGTGAGGGACCTGATTTCCTGCCTCTTCAACTTTGTTATTGTGGGACTAATGTTGACCTCGGCAGAGGTTTATGAGAGTTTTTTTCACGAATGGCAATGCTTGAAAGTTTTATAAATTAGTGCATGATTTTGGTTGAAGAAATCTTGGTATTTTATATGTTTTGAGACATTAGGACTAAAAGTACAAGTTTATCAAAATATCTGAATGTCTCGTTGAAATATATATTTCTTTTATTCACTTATTTAGAAAATTTCGCAGATTTATGCTGGTTTGTATGAAAGTTTTGTTGGTTCATTAGCAACTAACGGCTCAATAAGTTTCAGAAAAATGCTATTGATACTGTTGCAAAGATAAACAACTCTTTAACTAAAGAGCTCTTTAATTTTTCTTGTGACCCACAACTTCGTCCACAACATTAATCAAATTAAATTTTTACAAATTGATAAAATTATTTATGTTACCGTTGATACATCATTGTTGTAGCATTTTTACTACAGTTGCCATAATTAAATAAATAACATTCCTGAAATAGCGTTCATTCACTATTGAACAATTTGAAATATTAGTCATTTAGAAGTGATTGAAAACAATAATGCATTTTCATTACTAATTTTGCAATTTATTTATATTCATTCTCATTTTCCTCAGTGGTATCAACATTAAGTCGGCCTGTGGATCCTGAGAACCATGGTTCGATTCCCACAGGCGATAAACAATTTTTACCATTTTAAAAACTATCCCTGTGGCTCTCCCACCACTAACATATTTGGGGGCCGTGATTTGATGGCTGGTAACGCACTTTACGCGCAAAATATATCACTTACCGAGATCTGCTTCGGCAGAGTGCCACACCCAGTAATGGGTAGAAGGCGTGATGATATATTATTTATTATTTTTTTTTATACTTTCCTTTAATTCGTACATCTTTTTTTAATTCCAAACGTTTTTGTCGTCCGCTTGAAGTAAAATTTTATGGAAAAATGGCTTCCGGTACAATCAGTCTCTTAAAAACTGCAATTTTGATCAAATTATTTGTGATTTTTGCCTACAAGGAGGTCAAAAGCTCCGAAAAGTTTGAAAACCACTGCAATAGAGAAGTGTATTTTTTCTACTGTCAAAAAACATGACATTTTTACATCGCTATGGTGACGTAATGTGTGTGTGTGTGTGTTTTTTATTGATAATTTAAAATTAAAATTCTTTGCCACTTTTTTATTTATTTATCAAATATTTTCATGTTCCGATTCAAAACATCAATAAATTCATAAATTCATATTAATTTAGATTTTTGTACCTTCAATTTACATAAATATATCAATAATTATTGTATTAATCTTTTTTGACAGTTGTAGAAAACAGGATATGTATTTCGTGCACAAAATTCTAGTTTTTTGACGCATTCGACTGACATTTATGTCTCAACCTGGCTGTCTCGTCTAAAAATGACATTCTCACACGCAACAAAATCACTCAGTTTGCGTACTTATTACAAAAATAACTATATATTTACACTGTTCAGATGCTATAATTTTTATACTAGAACGAAGAATATTATTTTCATTTTATTTGAACCACATAACCCTAATTTGCCAGAGAAATATATATAATGTTAGATGTAGAAGATAATTTGAAAATATCGTGTTTGCAAACAGATGAACAACATCCAACTTTAACTTGAAGCTAATTTCATAAAACACGGAATTCCTCGTTGAAATTGATTTACTTCCAAATTTTCTAAACTCCTAAATCCATATTACCCTTTGTCCTAAACTACTGAAAGGTCAGAGTAAAAAATCTCTTCCGTGACCTTCCCCTACGGTTCTTCCCTTTCCTTTAAACATCCCCTATAGAACACACCCGCGTTACCGACGAATGCTAAAAGCATTCGCTGGTGAAAAGATAACCCCGTGTGTATGCGAGGCGACGGAGCCGGGCTGATTAAAGCAACGGCGCGGGAAGAAACGTTACGACCTTTCGCGGGATATTTACCCATCCTATTAATGCGTGCATTGGAAAAGAATTCCGATTCGAGATTGCTGATGTTTGAAGGAATGATTTTGTTAGATGTACCGCGTTTATTTTTTATGAAAACAGAGTTTTCTAATCAGTAAAAGATAAAGATTTATGGGACAGTTACACCGAGAAAACTTGAATTTTAAATTTGGCTTAAATTAATAAAAAAAAAATCGAAGTTCATGTAATATGGAATATGTAATTGAAATTGCTGTCAAACTTTAGAAATGCTTTTAGTTTTTTAAACTAAGTTTAAAATTAAAGTTTTGTTGGATAAATTTTATATTTAAATATATCATAAATTATATCATCATGCCTTCTACCCATTATTGGGTGTGGCACTCTGCCGAAGCAGATCTCGGTAAGTGATATATTTTCCGCGTGAAGTGCGGTTGCCAGTCGTCAAATCACGGCCTCCAAAAATGTTAGTGATAGAGGAGCCACAGGGATAGCTTTTAAAATTATGAAAATTGTTTGTCGCCTGTGGGAATCAAACCAGGGTTCTCAGGATTCATAGGCCAACTTCATACCACTGAACTAGCAACCCCATTTTATATTTGATTTTAACAAATGAAAGCTGTATTCACAGCTGTTCAATTAGTAATTACAATTAGCAATTATAATTAGTTACTGTTTGTTTTATGCCAAAAAATGCTAGAAGTATCATCGAGAAAAGTAAGACATTAATTATAAGTACTAAGTGAAATGAATGCGAACTAAAACTTTTCAATTAGAATTTAATACGATAAATTATAAAATTTCCGATCCATTTATGGTTACTTTAGATGCTTGCATTACATGATTTACATGTATTTTTTCCATACTGATATTAGACTGATTTTCCAAAGATGAATAAATAAAAATTTAATTTAGTTTTTTCTTTTTTCACTTTTCTTCACAATTTTTTAATAATTATTTTGGTAGATGTCAGAATTTTGATAGTATTTTGCTAAATCTTAAATAATATACAAAGAAATAAATAAATAAAAATAGTGAAAGAAAGGAAAATAGGTTTTTTCCTTTTTCTCACTATTTTTAAATTTTTCTCCAGATTTTAGATCATTGAAAAATATGTTACTTTCTACACGATTTTTCGTGAAAAAAAGATCATTTTCACGATCAATATGCAAAAAATATATATACTTATTTAACAATGATTTAATTCTACATTGTAGCTGCATCTCTTTACAGATCACTTTCCATAAAACTATAATAAAAACAGAGTCACTTTCCTCCAAATCGCAAAGATCACGAATCACGTAAACTAAATATTTTGCTTGGTCAATACACTCCAAACCCAATAACCTTAATACCAAGTTCGATCTGATGGACATAAAAGCATCCGTTTCATCCTTCTCGTGTCGCGTCCTCTTCAAAGAGGACGCCAACGTCGTCGACGCCGACAACTTCTGTAGGGTTTCATTCCTTTACACAAAAATCCAATCCGTACAGTTGGTGTTAATCAGCCGTTGAGCTGATTCTATACAGCGCAGATCAAATACACCATCCACCATCTTATTAGGGCCTCAAGAGGAAATCATACGCGACAAATAGATAGCGAAGAGAAGAGTGTATGAATTGGGAATGGAGGGACCCTTTCAAAGCGTCTATCGAGATTTTAGATTTGATTGAAGTTTTATAATGTTATGTTTGGTATTAGTTTGTGGAATTGTGTTTCGTATGGGATTAATGGTGGTAATTAAACCGTCTAATATTATTGTATAAAGTTATGATAACTATAAATGATGGTAGAGTTATGTGTTAGGGTTATTCTTTTGGGATATGCAAATCATAGTATAGGTTTTATTACTCACGTTATTGTTATATGCAGTGTTATTACTCTAATAAGGTTTAGTATTAATGTTCATTATCGTCACAAAAGTTTCATTTAGAATGGAATTATAACTGTTTACTTTTATACAGGTTGGATCCAAATTTAAGGGTATATATGATATTGTTCACGGAACTATGAGAATTTTACAAAAAATCGCAAAATTAATTAAATGAAACAAAAACTACATTGCAAGTAATTATGTATCCGATATTGCGAAAATTGTTTGCCGGCTGTGGGAATCAAACTCGAGTTCTCAAATCCACAGGCCGACTTGATACCACTGAGTGGCAAGTGACAACTCATAAAGATTCATCATTATCACAATTTTAATTATTCCCCGTATAAAATATTTGTGACAAAATGTCAGAATTGTTGACAATCTGCCGCTCTGTTTGGATGTTGTAATTCCATCGCATAGGGAGATGTCAGTGTTGAAGGGTGAAGTGTACACAACAAACAATCCTTTACCTCCGTCACTGTTAGTGTTTAAATGTCCCGCCTCCCTGATGTGCCCCTCGATGTTTGTGCAATTACAAATCGCGGCCAACTGCACCTGTTGACTGCAGAGTTTCACTGATGACTGTATACTATGTGATCCAAATTAGTTTTTAATTTTCATACTCGCCGGAAAACCACGGGAAATGGAAAGTTTACTATGAGCCTCTTTTTGTTTTAGTTGACTTTAGAGTTTTTTGTGGAACAGTTAAAATAGAACATTGACGAGAATAAATATTGGTTGTTTTTGTAATTGTCAGTTTTTAATGCCAGCATAATTTTAACAATAAATAAACTATAGTTTTTCGACATCAAACATCAACAATAAATTGATTAACTGACGAAATCGTTAAAAACACAATTATTTTATTTACTTGTTTATTTATAATAAGGGAGGTGGCTCAGTGGTATCGAGTCAGTCTGTGGATCCAGAGAACCCTGATTCAATTGACAGCCGACAAACATTTTCACCACATTAAAATTACCCCTGTAATCCCCACCATTAACATCTTTGGGTGTCGTGATTTCTCCTATCGAGATCTGCTTCGGCAGAGTGCCACACCCAGTATTGGATAAAAGGCGTAATGAGTTATTTATTTATTTGTCTGATAGTTCCATTGATGAAAACAGGCATTACATAAACTGTATCCATTTGCCATTTGAAATAATTTTTGAGAAAGCTATGAGCGTTCGCCTGGATTTGAACCCAGAACCTATCACTTGCATGGTGATTGCTCTAACCAATTTAGCTACAAACACTCAGCAAAATACTCATGCTTTGACGTCTGGTAACCGCACTTCACGCGCAAAATATATCACTTACTGAGATCTGCTTCGGCAGAGTGCCACACCCAGTAATGGGTAGAAGGCGTGATGATATATTTATTTATTTTTCGTGCAATTTTCGCTGCGTGTTTGTAGCTCAATCGGTTAAAGCAGTCACCATACGAGTGAAAGATTCTGGGTTCAAATCCCGGCGAACGCTTATAGCTTTTTCAAAAATTATTTCTAATATCTACCATCAGACAACTGTGTCAATCAACTATTCCTCATTTGTCATTTGGTTCACTAAGGCCCAGTTTTTCAATCGCCGGTTTACTGTCGATTAATGTTAACCATGATTAAATAATAATGGTAACCATAGTTTCCATGATTAATATTAATCTGTGGTTGAAAAACTGACTCTTAAATCAGTCCAGATAAATTAGACAACATGACTATATAACTAAACTAAGCAAACTGGTGCACTTATTGGGGTGAATTTCTTTAAAGTAAATTAGAATCTGTAATTCTAGTATAGGAAATAAAGTGAGCGAAGTAATTCAGCGAAATAAATAAGTGATCTGATTCAGTAAATGTAAGTTAGATCTGATCCAAAAGTCAAATGAAAAACGGTGATTAACAGTAATTCATTACTACGATATTAACTTATTTTTGCTAATTACCACGAAAAATAACTTCACCTGCAGCGAAGAACCCTCAAATCAATCACAGCCACGCTCGAGTGTGAGGGTCTGTGTGTGTGTGTGTGTGTTGATGAAGCTGCATTGGCAGAATATCCACTCCACCGAGTGGCAAATCATCCCGTTCTCGAGTATTTACTTTCTGTTTTGTATTTTATTTTTTGCGATCGAAGATGAGACGAAATTAAACTGGTTTTTATGTTCGCGTGCTGACGGATTTTATCGCGGAATTTATGGAAATTATAAACACCGGTAAAAATAAAATTTCTCTTTATATAAGCATAAATTCACCACGGGTAAATCTAGGGATGGATATAAAGATACTATATTATATGGCATTTTATTTTCATGTATCATGTTTCAACAGCATTTGAATAGAACTAAATCGCGTTAAAGTTTCATGTGAACTATCCTGCTTCAAATATAAAACACATATGACTCATCTACACATATAGAGTATGTGCCATATTTTCTTTCAATTTTAGCCAGATTTTCATATTTATAATTTTTCAAAGTTGACATTCCGTAAACCACCAAAACAAATAAATTAAATGTTATTCGATCATTTTAAATAGTCCGGCAATACAGTAGTGTGGTTAGCATAACGGCATTCTAATCCGGTGATCCGGAGTTCGAATCCTACTCAAGCTAAATATATATAAACTACCACACTACGGTTCGGTGAGTCCGTATTCTGTACTGTAATTGGGATTAAGTTCCTGCTGTACAGAATAACATAAATAAGTAAATAAATAAATATAGCTCGTCTAAAATATACTGACTGACCCAGCGTATACATTGCTTACTGGCAAAAATTTATTTACAGAATAACGCTTATAATAAAAGTGAAACATAAATACACTATTGCTGGGTTGCATGAAAGTTTTATCGGTTCAATCAATTTCAGAAAATCGCTATTGATACTGTTGCTAAATAAACAATTCTTTAACTAAAGAACTCTTTATTTTTTCTTGCAACCCAGCATATTTGAAGGATTTTTCTCTAAATTAGTGTGGAAAATATATTTGTTAAATCTCTCAATATCTTTTGGATATGCTATATGTTTCTATCCTACGCAATGCCGTAGGTTTTTACAGGGGTGTAATTTATTCATTGAATCTGCTTAAACTAATTATAAAATCTAATAAATATGATAATTCTATCAAATCGTATCTAGTTACAAACTTGTTCCCAAAATGCGTTATTCATTACATCGTTAAACATTTTCAATTAATCTTTTCTAATGGTAAATTTAAAGCCCAAAAATAACGAAATATTTAAATTAACAAAGCGCCTCGTGCTAATAACATGCTCAGGGTCAGAAACGCTAATTATGCACAACAAAATAACATTTAATTATATGATCAAAAAATTCAAATATGTACATGGTTATATGTCAAAATGACATTTTGTAAAATCAAGTATTCACAATAAACAGAAATTGTCATTTTATTTAGATATCCATAGGAATTATTTGTTTATGGCCAAAAACAAGTGTTTAAGCCCGCTTTTTAGGGTTAGAACACATGAATTTCGGCCCGGTTGTGCATAAAAAATATTGTGTTGCTTATTAATATTTATCTTCACATAGCTCTAAACTATATATTAATCTTTTGTTATTTTAGAGATTCTTCTTCGATTAAATGGGGTAATGGCTCAGTGGTATCCGAGTCGATCTGTGGATCCTAAGAACCCTGGTTCGATCCCCACAGCCGACAAAACATTTTCATCAATTTAAAATTACCCCTATGGCTCCTCCACCACTAACATCTTTGGGAGCCGTGATTTTATGGTTGGTAACCGCACTTCACGCGCATAAATATATCACTTACCGAGATCTGCTTCGGCAGAGTGCCATACCCAGTAATGGGTAAAAGGCGTGATGATATATTTATTTTTATTTATTCGATTAAAGAGTGGTAAATTCTGTTTAAAGTTAATTTTGCTTCAGAACTTTATAACAATTCTAGATAAGCTAGAAACTTGAATGAAACTCCAATGAAAATTTTAAGAACCACTGTTTAAAAACATTAGCATGTAAATTCCTCAATATCTTCATCAAGTTAACATATTTGCAACAATGTCAGCACAATGTAGCGTCCAGCGGGAGCTCCAGCGTATGTTTAGTAATAAACCCAGCGATATTTTTAAGTAGTTAAAAGTTAGCTTAGTGGGGGGGTTGGGGGTTTTGGTTAGAGCTTTTACCGCTTGTTCCTGTTCCGGTCTCACGTCACGGTTAATTATTCAGTGTTAGACAGACAGTTGTTTTGCGAACGACGCGAGAACTTACGATGCTAGCTAGTTGCTCCAGGCCACGAGATACTATGTCGAATAGGGTACAGTGGAATGGGGTTTGTATACCCTCATACTCTTGACAACACTTCAACATCTGTTTACACTATGGCGTCTTGTACTTAAAGAGAATATATACAGGATTATCTTACTGTTTTCTCAACTGGTGACTTGTGATATGGTTTGAGTAAAAATTTAAAGTTGCAAGGAAATACTGTTTTTATTTTGTTGTGAGCAAAATAGAATGAAGTAAAAAGTAATAATCTAAGGCTAAGATATAACTAAAAAATAAATTTAACCTCTAAGCCTTAACCAATATAAAGATAAATCTAAATAAATGATTTAGGTAATGTAGATCCAATCGATATATTAAGAAAGTAAAGAGTAGGTCTTAGGATAAAAAATTGCAACGAACTCAATCTAGCAAATAAATATATCTGGACGTTTCGTCCAGCGAACTGGACATCATCAGCTAAAAGTGTAAAACACAAAAAAGTGTTATACACTTTTAGCTGATATCCAGTTCGCTGGACGAAACGTCCAAATATATTTCTTTGCTAGATAGATTTCGTTGCAATTTTTTATCCTAAGACCTGCTCTTTACTTATAAATCTAAATACGTATTTCGAGAACTAAGTTCTCATCATCAGTAGACGAAGCAAGGGCAAAACCAAGATTACACGATTTGTGAACCAAGCTAGTGGTCAAACTTTAATCCATCTTGCCGAACAGGTTCATACCAATTTATACTAAAACGAAGCAATAAGCCGTGTCTAAGGAACCAATAAGCATTAAACAAATCGCGATTTGCAATGGCTTCCTACAAGGCTACAATAAAAATAAGTCAGGTAAAATCTTTATCAAACTATTTTGTACTTTACCAGACTGTTATTTTTGTTGTAGCGTTGGATACGTACTTTACTTGACTGTTTTTTGTAAAAACCTACTTTCCATTCGAAAATTGATCAGGAAAGTAGGCACTTTCTTACCCGTTTCAGAAAAAAGTTTTTACTAAACTGTTTTGTACTTTACCAGACTGTTATTTTTGTTGTAGCGTTGGATGTGTACTTTACTTGACTATTTTTGTAAAAACCTACTTTCCATACTAACCTTGAGTAGGAAAGTAATCACTTTCTTGTCGGTTTCAGGAAAAAATATTGAAACATGTTTCTTTTCCAGGTTACTTCCCCCTCCCAAGCGTGTACTGCCTAGCCTGGATATGCCTGGACGTCCTATTCTGCACAGCCAGCATCATGCATCTCTGCACTATAAGCGTCGACCGCTACCTCTCATTGCGGTATCCCATGAAATTCGGTCGTAATAAAACCCGACGTCGCGTTACGCTTAAAATCGTATTCGTGTGGCTTCTAAGCATTGCAATGTCACTCCCGTTATCATTGATGTACAGTCAGGATCATGATTCTGTCCTAGTGCACGGGACATGTCAGATACCTGATCCGTTATATAAATTGATTGGATCGATTATTTGTTTTTATATTCCGCTTGGTGTGATGTTAGGGACTTATGCTTTGACGGTGAGGCTGTTGGCACAACAGCAGCAGAGTTTGGGACCGGCTGGATGGGCTAGTGGATGGCTGGGAGGACCTGCTACTAATGCTTTGGGTAAGTATGATTTTCAATCATTTTTGTGTATTCGAGACGAAATTATGTCAATTTAAGAACTATCAACCCAATACTCAAAAGAATTTTTTTAGCTACAATTTGCCTGATCCTAAATTTAAATAAATAAATAAATATATCATCACGCCTTCTACCCATTACTGGGTGTGGCACTCTGCTGAAGCAGATATCGGTAAGTGATATATTTTGCGCGTGAAGTGCGGTTACCAGTCGTCAAATCACGGCCCCCAAACATGTTAGTGGTGGAGGAGCCACAGGGATAGCATTTTCAAATTATGAAAATTTGTCGCCTGTGGGAATCGAACCAGGGACCTCAGGATCCACAGGCCGACTTCATACCACTGAGCTAGCCATCCCTAAATTTAGGTTTTGTCAAATTAAGCTAAACCATATATTGCTAAAAAGGTTAAAACAAACTTTAACATAATCTTATTACCATTTAGTTTTCTGAAAGAATTTACGTTTTTAAACGTGTATGAATGGCTAAGATTCAAAGTTTGTAAATAATTGGTCGGTCTCAGGGTAAAACGGAATAAGTCAATATTACCGGATTTTGTGTTTAAACAAGTCTCTTGTTGCAACCTTTTTCACGTGATAAAAGGAAATAAGTCTATGCTTGATTGGTATATTGAAAAATACTATTTACAAAATGAAATAATCACTTGTCCAGAACTGAGTGTGTCTAAACAAAGTAAAATAAACAACAGCTTCCGAAGGCAATATAATTAATTTACCCGCTCGAGGCTCAACCCTGCGTTCTGTTTACAGAATTAATAATTGTAATGCAATATGCGAACGCTAATAAGTATAATATATCAGCAAATTGAATTGACCGCTTGTCGATCAGATATCCGATTGAAATTAATCTTTGAAAGGTTATCACTTATCACGTATAGGAAAAATACTCGATTATGCGTTGTTGTCAATAAATAATGAATAAGAAATTTGATAGAATAGGATTTTTCAATGTCAACCGGTTCTACATTATTTTACAGAAAATTAATTCAAATAAAATATGAATGGCACGAATTAATAAATGTCTTCTCTTCGTATATAGAGAGAAAAATTTAAATACCGCCATTTGAACCTGGAATCTTTGAATCCAACTGAACTACGGACGCCATAAAATTAAAATTTTATTTTATTCCATTTTTTTGACTCTAATTGTCAAAGACAGTCTCGATCCTATTTTTTCTCTATAATAAAATTATTTCATCAATAGTAAAACTGAAAAAATACTAATTAAATTTCTTTTCGTCTCATTCATAATTAATTTCTTCGTGTGGAGACTTAAATCATATACCATTTTTATTTTACGCATTTGTAATAATAATTCTTTGTCTTCTTATAGATCGTCGCGGAACGTGGCGTCGTCTCCTGCTGGCGACAAAGGGAGGTGGTGGGGGTTCCGGTACTCCCGCGGGAGGTTCCACCGGACGTTCTGCAACACCTCAACACGGCCAACACTCAGCTGCAAGCACCGATACCGAACTTACAACTTTAGATACACATGAACTTTGGTTACAAGAATCGGAACCAAAGCCTTGTACGATGTCCGCGTTGCATCAATTTGGTGCAGAGATGCTTAAGCTTAGTAGGGGGTTAGAGGCGGTGGCGAACCATCGGGGGAGCGGGAAACAAGCGCAGACGACGATGAACACCAGGTGAGAATATTAATATGTCAATCTAGTGGTGAAATTTGAAACTACGACAACGGAGCACTTTCTTGAGATTTATATGTTGTTATATAGAACCATACTGTTTCAATATTGTTTGTGTATTTATTCTAAATATTTTCGAAGAAAATTCAACTTAAGGTAGTACTAGTGTGATGGTGGCGCCATCGGTTTTTTAAATAAAATAAGTGTTTTATACCTATTATGATTTAAATATCATGAATTGTTAACAGGTTGTTGGTCTAGTGAATTTTCAAATACCATACCACCGTGTGGTGTTGCCATTATCAATTGGGATTCTTAATTTTTCGTTAAAAACAAGGCTTTGCATGGCTATATATCCATTACTAAACGATAAAAAACTTTCTCCTTCTGAGATAATATACATGGATAGTTCTAGAACATCATACTAGTTTTTCAAATGAAACTACACAATTTTAGAGGTACACAAACTAAATATGTGCGATTCTGAGTGATGATCACCATAAGCCCCGTGTATAAGAACTCAACTTTACAAGCGAATATATTTGTTCACAGACGATGAATGTGTTTCATATTTTAACAGGATGCGTATGACTATCCAATGTTTACGTGCGCCAAATTTCATTCTGATCTGCAAAAAATTTTTTCACGCTAGTACTACCTTAAATTTTAGTTAGAGAGCTAGGGTGCAAAATAATGTCTCATTTATTCCAGTGACAGAAATTGATTTTTTAATAGATTATGTTATGATAAACATGAAAAAAAAGAAAATTAGGTTTGAGAACGGGTGGCAACTATAGATGGCGTTGATATGAATGCGCCGATTTTAAGGGTGTTTATGCTTGTGAATTGTTGTTACCAGACGTCAAATCACGGCCACCGAAGATGTTAGTGATGAGGAGCCACAGGGGTAATTTTAAATTGGTGAAAATGTTTTGTCGGCTGTTTGGATCGAACCAGGGTTCTTAGTATCCACAGGCCGACTTGATAATACCACTGAGCCATTACCCGATTAGGTTACAGAATAGCGGGTAATATTGTTGTTTACCTAAATATAAATATACTGCCCATGATATAGGTAAAACCGCTGTAGGTAATGAACAAGATGATGATTGTCTTTGCGTAATGCATTTCTTGCGCTGCATATCATTGGCAGCAAGTGTCACAGCTTCAGTTCACAGCGTGTCCGGAATTGAATCGTCCGTTCCGGTAATCAATCAGCTGGCTCCGGGGGCTCCGGACTCCGGGTGGCGTGATGTGTCTGGCGAGGCACGTGATTCTACTAGTTGTCGCGTTTATGAAGCGCGGACGGAGAACGGTGCGCGTGCTCGCCATACTAACGTGACATACGATGCAGCCGTGTGACTTGAACTGTTAAACACCTCACGTGCAAACACCACTATCGATATTCACATTTTTCTATTTATTCAGCGAGAGAACAAATACGTGCTAGAGAGATATCTCTCGCATCTTGGACATATTTTTGTGGTTGTTATTCTAAAAACAAGATTTCAAAGCTCGTAAGGCTATCGTTCTAACCATGTAGCTACAACTGACTATTCCCAGATGTAATGATATCAAATTATGGTGTCAATATCTGTTGTATTTTTGTCTATTGCGTTTAAATTAGTTAGGGTCGATTTTCACATCTCTATATAAAGGATCTCAATTGGCAGGATAACTGAAAAATATCGCATCATAAAATGGTATTCAGTATAATTACTACCATTTATGCTATGATTTCGATGCGATATTTTGTTATATATCCCGTTGATACTTATTGAGAACTTTATCCGGACATGAAAATATCATCCCTTATAAAAGCAATAAAATGAAATTGTAAATTATATCAGGTGATGCTAAGTAAATGTGAACATTTAACATATAAAATCATAATGTTATAATTTCCTGTTTCTCTAACTATTTTAAGTAAAAATAAGGAAAATGGTTAAAACTATCGATAGTCATGGAATAGAAACAAAATTAAACAAATATTTGATGTTTTATCCGTCAAAACTATCAAAATAATTTCTTTAGGACAAGTTTTTTAATCACCAGTTTACGCTTGATTAATGTTAATCATGATTGAATAATACTGGAAACTATGGTTACTCATTATTAATTAGCTTAACAGGAATTAAACAGATAATTGAAAAACTGGTCCTTATATTATTACCTTTATTTATTTTGAAAGTTTAAAATAAATAAATATATTATCACGCCTTCTACCCATTATTGGGTGTGGTACTCTGCCGAAGCAGATCTCGATAAATGATATATTTTTGCGCGTGAAGTGCGGTTATCAGCCGTAAAATCGCGGCCCTCAAAGATGTTAATGGTGGGAGAGCCACAGGAGTAGTATTATTGTGGTGAAAATGTTTGTCGCCAGTGAGAATCGAACTAAGGTTCTCAGGATCCACAGGCCGACACGATACCACTGTGCCACAGATAAAATGTCAAACATTTGTTATTTTAAATCTGATTTGAACAGTAACTAAAAAATAAAATCTGTAGACTGATTTAGCTGCAGAATTGAATCAGCTATATTTCTTCGCGAAATCTTTCACAAAGATGCATTTGAAATTCTGAATAACAAACATTGCGTTCATGAACCAAACTCACAATGATCTTTTTCAACCGTCAACACAGTGCAAGATAGAGAGCACGCTTGCGGTATTAATTATTTCGGCATCCAAGGATTTGCGTGGTAGAAACAACAAACAACCGAAACGAGTAACAAGAAGGCAAACGTTCCAAATTGTAATTTATTTTGAGGGCACTTTACTGAAGCCTCGTTCACTCTTCACCCTTCTTTGTTGCATCGTCACTAATTATTTCTTTAACATATTCTCCGGTCGCTCATGGCGAATTACATTTTATGCTAATGGATGCAAGAGCCTCGTAAAAACTTGCAGAAGAGTCAGAGTTGTAAATTTAAAATGGCTGTAGTTTTACTACCCTTGTTCAACACTATCTACTACATTATTATTCGCCCACATTTATTTCCTACTCTGCGTAACAGGAAGTTAATATCAACGCATAGTGCAATATTTTTAGTCCGATTGAAATATACATTTTTTTTATCCACTTATTTAGAAAATTTCAAAGATTTATTCAAATTAAAATGAAACAAATTGTCAAAATTATTTTTATCACTACGACAACTGTAGTAAAAATACTATTTTTTGTCCTAAAACAAAAAAATATGCCATATCCACGGTAACATAAACATTCCTAAAATAGCATTCTTTTCAGAGTTGTTCATATTTTACCCACCCAAAAAAAAACCCACGCGGGTTTTTTTAATAAAACCCACCTAAGAAAACCCAAATAAACCCACTAAAAAACCCATTTGGTTGAATGGTTGAAAATTCATCCAAGGTGAATTTTAAGATAGAGTCAAATCTCGGAACATAAACATCTTTTAAATATTTTACAGTGTAATAATACATAATCTCTTTACAAAATAAAACGTTTAACTTAAATTCGGCTGTATCATGTAACACATCGTTAATAATAAGCGACGTCGATAATTTTTTTTAGCTTTGACAACATCGGTTTTGTTGTGACGTTTGTCAAATTTTTATTCATATAAATACAAATTTGACAAACGTCAAGACAAAACCGGTGTTGCCAAAGCTAGTTAAATTTATCGACATCGTTTATTATTAAAGACGTGTTACATGATACAGCCGATTATCATTTATTACATCATATCGTAGTATCACATTGCATTACTTTGATAAATGTCAATATCAAACTAGTTTAAGACCAAATATTATTTGACTTATATTATTTTAGTATTACAAAAACTGATTGATACCCAATCTTTTTACTCGGAAATTTGAAATATAGTTTTAAATTAAATATGTATGACAATAACATGATAGAGCGTATTATGTTTTTAATTCACAATAAAATAAATATATTTTTTTGCAATTATTACGTAATAGTACATAAATTTTGTTTTAATGTTTAGTAGTATACAATATAAATTTTTTAAACATTATATACAAAATTCATCTAGAATTAAATAACTTGAATTAAAAAATGTATTTGTCAATGTTATAAAAAACCCAATAATGCCCAAATAAACCCAAAAAACCCAGTGGGTTGGGTTTTTTTCAATCCTGATTCTTTTACTATTGAAAAAGTTGAAATAATGTCATATTCAAGTGAATGAAACAAAGAAAAATATTTGTGCAGTTGCAGCGCTACTGGCGGCGACAGCCTATCCGGGTCACATTCCTCTCTGGCTGTATCAGAAGTAGGGTGGTCTGGAGGTCGTCGGCGTCGTGCCTCCACCTTCCACGAGGGTAGCAGCGGAGCCGGAGGCCCAGAGGAAGACAGTCCTTCCCCCAGGTGGCGGAAACGTGGATCTAGTTTCCACGAAACTCGATCAAATACTAGTTCATCAGCAGAATGTGGTCGAGAATCAATTTCAGAAGAGAAAACGTCAACTACTGTCTCGGGAAATACGGGATCGTTGCAGCTGCCTCCTCCGTGTACTTGCCCTTATTTTGGGGAGAAGAGAGAAGCTGCTCCCAAACCAGCAGAGGTGAAGATTGTGCCAAGTGATAGGTTATTGTTGCAAGCTGATGATACTGCAGTCACTTTGAGGTAATATTTAGGGACTTCAATATCTCTTAACAAAGTTCCTAATAAACTTATCCATCTAACAAATAAAAAATACCACTTAAAAAACAACCATCATTATAATTTTCATATTTTGAACTGTGATTTCGATGCGACATTTTTTATTTGTTTGGCAAATAATTTATTAGGAACTTTTTTAAGAGGTTGAAATATTGATCCTTTATTTACTGGTAAAACTCTACTATAACCTCTTGCCTTATTTTAATATTTTGCCAAAAGATGACACTGTATAGGGACGTTCGTATTTCCAGTGGCTCTAAAACAAGTTGACCAAACCTAACCGAAACTGACCTATCCTCCACACAAAACCATCACTACGACTAGAACTATCTACTGTTTTATAACCGGTCGTATCATCAAACTACTGTCAATTGAGAAGAGGGTATACTGGAGTTTAGCCATTTTACTTCTTTAAACTACTAGCATATTTTTAGTTTAGAGAGAAGAATTAGGCCGAGGCTAGAATTTGAAACAACAACTGTTTTATTCTTGCAAACGTCTTTGCATTTGGAATTTTATAAATAGGAGAATGATGATATTTACATTGACAAATTGTCAATTTAGTTATATTTGACATGTAACACATTAAATTTCAAATTTAATCTCGTCGGGTTGAAAGTAACACTTGAGTCCTAGAAAATGAGGACTAAACTAGTCCAATTAAACCCGGAAGTACGAAAATTTACTGTTTTTCCTAGGAATGAAAAGCACCACTTCCTTGATTCATTCTAGAAAAAAAAAATTAGTTTCTGATAGGGTCGTGAACAAAATACACAATCGCAAAATGGAGCACTTTATCAATCCCTCAAAAGACTATTTCGTATTTCTCGCGTATAAATTGTTAAACTATCAAATGAGACAGATGGAACAGAAAAAGTAGAGATAAACATATCAATATCATATGTGTTCGTGATTTTAACCAATAGAAGAAAGTCTTTTTCCAGAAACTATTCTTTAAAATATGTGGGTGAGAAGATGCTTTCTTAGAATGAAATAATCCCAGGTTGAAATCTCGACGCCGACCGAATAGTTTTCACTAAATTAATAACTGCTCTAATCATTTGATACTAATAAAAACAAAATTGTTGTTTCAGAAGGTCATTAATGATGAACAAAAGCGCAGACAGCTCCCCCAACAACACCGTCGTAACCTGGGAAGAACGTCGAGGCCATCGCCGTGGCAGCAGCTTCGGTAGCGCTCGCACAACCCTAAGTGGCAGTGGAAGCGCAAGCAACAGCCAACGTCTGCGAAGAGCAGCAACAGTCCGCCACCACAACGGTCACGGCGTCTCATCATCACCAGGTACAGCTTGTGAACCTCTTCTTCAACGAGCACGAATCCCTGTTTCAAACGCTGCAACAGTCCGGTCTCATCACAGCAGGAACTCCAGCGTCATCTCAAGGAATTCTTCCCGTCATGGAAGGATCATCCGATTGGAACAGAAAGCTACGAAAGTCCTCGGCGTTGTGTTCTTCACGTTTGTGATTTTGTGGGCACCGTTTTTTGTGTTGAATCTTGTGCCAACAGTGTGTAAGAAATGTGAGCCGTATATACATCCCTGGGTGATGGATTTGGTTACTTGGTTGGGGTATGCGAGCTCGATGGTAAATCCTATTTTCTACACGATTTTTAATAAAGTGTTTCGGCAGGCGTTTAAGAAAGTGTTACTTTGCCGCTACCGTAAACAATCGTGGCGGCCTAGAAGATGACCGACATAAACTAGTTTCTCACTCATACAATCAGTTAAGTTAATAAGTAAAATGGGGAAAATAATGCTTCAATCATATTACGGTAGAATGTTATTAATAAGTTTATGGAGATTATTTGTATATATGTGTATATAATAAGTATGTTAGGCGATGTAATACAGGTTTTGATATTCCACTTCCGGATCATACTCCTAAGCTCTTCTCTTTACACAATCAATACAGGCTGATTTACACTAGCAATGCAATAAACTATTACATTTCCATAAATATTTGCTAATATTTAAAGCGACCTATTTTTGACTCATGGTAAATAACAGCGCTGTTCCTCAAATATTAAGAATAAGTAAAACAATATAGAATCGAGATATAAAATCAAATATTCCTGTCAACAATAATTCTATTTGATATTTCTTTACTTAAATGACACTTTATATTTAAAGGACAACAGTGCAACTGGCCATAAACGAAATAAAACTATTCGCGATTGACAAATGAAGTGACAATCAGTTATATCTTGACTGTATTATACAATATTTTATTTGTAACTCATTTGTAAACAAAATTAATAGTATTGTGAATTGGGGAAAAAAATAACTATTTTTTTTTTCACGTTGTTTGGATTTCTAGGCTTTTATTAACTCAAAAAGAACTGACGACGTTTTGAACCTTGGTTCGGTTCATATCAAATCGGAGGGTAAAAAAGTTTTCTTTAATTAACACACATATTCTTCATTTGACTACAGGAGTTGACACTCCTCAAACTATTTTCAAAAATGTATCATCTTCAGTAATGTAATTTAAAGAAAACTTGTTTACTCTTCGACTTTGTTATTTTTTCCCAATTCACAATATTCTTCTAGGCTTTCCAAAATTAATAGTACATTATGTACCATGAACTAAGTGACAGTTTTTAGATTTCCTAAACATTCGCGAACTAAAAAAAATCACTTACAGTTTGAGGTTAGTAAGCTATTTTTTACAATACTTGCACGAACAGAAGGAAAAAAATTGGTTTCTTAAATTAACAGCTGTCAAATTGTTGTTATAATAAACGCAACATTGATCTATAATATTTACTTACTGTCACGGTGGTTGATAAGTAAATTATAGCTGTATTTCATTTGCCATTTAGACCAGATCTAACTTACATCTACTGAACCAGATCACTTATTTATTTCGCTGACTTTATTTCCAGTACTAAAATTACAGATTATAATTTACTTTAAAGTAATTCATACCAACAAGTGCATTAGCTTACTTAATTCAGTTCATTTAGTCATGTTATCTAATTTATCTGAACAGATTTAAGTGAACCTTGTGGTAAATGGAAGCAATATTCCATTTGCCACTTGGTTCACTTAAATCAGTTCAGATAAATAAGACAACATAACTAAATGAACTTAATTAAGCAAAAGATACAGTTATTGGGGTGAATTACTTCAATGTAAATTAGAATAAGTAATTCTAGTACTGAAAACAAAGTTAGCGAAGTAATCCAGCGAAATAAATAAGTGATCTGGATCAGTAAATGTAAGTTAGATCTGATCTAAATAGCAAATTAAATGCGCCTGGAATATAACTATTATAAGGCGTATTCCATTTGTCATTTCGATCAGATCTAACTTACATTTACTGAACCAGATCACTTATTTATTTCGCTAGATTATTTCGCCGAAATTATTTCTAGTACTAGAATTACTGATACTAATTTACTTTGAAGTAATTCACCACAATAAGTGCATCAGTTTGCTTACTTCAATTAATTTAATTATATTGTAGATAGAATACAACTCTCGTCGTGATGTAACCATGGAAACCAACTGTGAAATTAAAGTTCCACTTACTGTGCTTTTTTTCATTACGAAGTAACTTACAGTACAAGTATTGCAAAAAAAAATTATAATTACATCCTGTCAGTTACAACTGTTGCTAACATTGTTACTGTTTACTAAATTGTAAAATTGAAATGTATCGTATATATTTAATAGTTAAAATCCCAATGTGTAGTACTAAATGTTGCCACAAGATGTAAGATGTGTCAAAACGCGATAAATGTATACAATCTATATAACAATCAATACCAATACTGAAATTTCTGGTTCATTTTTTAAGATAAATATTTAGGGAATAAACTATATTAGAAGTGAAATATACTAAAGACATTAAAATAAAATAGGTCGCTTTATCGATTAAAACTGGTGTAAACGAGCCTTTAGCATAAATAAAACAGTACCGCAACATGCCAATTTTACGGACAATTATCACATTTCAAACCAGGAAGTGAAATATATTCTATGTCCTCTTTAATTGACATATGTTAAACAGTGGTTGTCATACATTTATCACGGTCAAATAACAAATTAATTCTTGTTGCAAATTGATGCTTTGTAATAGTGTAATTTCTGAAAGGGATACAGGGTGTGAGTGTTTGAGGACCACTGATACAAGTAGCCATGTGTCAATACGAAAGCAAATTGTCATCAATGTAAACAATGTATAAATGTAATGTCCGTACCGATGTTTGTAAAATGATCTGTACACAAGAGCAAAGAGGAAATATATGAAAGTTTAATTAAGTGGCGTCGCGATGCCGATCACGTGACGCCCCAGCGACGTTCTGTTGTAGGCATCTTTCGACAAGAAGATTCCAAGGAGGAGAGTCTGCATTTATAGGACACGGTAGATTATTGTTGAGATGCGATTTTGTATTTTTAAAAGTGTTTGGCGTGGATTGAGATCAAACCCTTCGTCGATAGTAGATACTGATTATATTAAAAGAAATACAAACTATTTTCGAATTTTTCTTCATGATGGTGGCACCATTGTTGTTGCCAGGGCTCGAAAAATACCGGAGTAAACCGGAACAGTTTTCCGATTCGTAAAATTGTGGTACATATTGTTCCGTATCGAGAAATTATGACAAATATTGTTTATTGTTCGGGTCCTGTTTTCTTTTTATTGTTCAGAATCTTCGTTTTATTAGAAATAAATAAATAAATATATCATTACGCCTTTTACGTATTATTGGGTGTAGCACTCTGCCGTAGCAGATCTCGATAAGTAATATATTTATGCGCGTGAAGTGCGGTTACCAGTCATCAAATTATAGTACTCAAAGATGTTATTGCAGGGTGAGCCACAAAGGTTATTAAAAATATGTCATCACGCCTTTTACCTATTACTGGGTGTGGCATTCTGCCGTAGCAGATCTTGGTAAGTGATATATTTATGCGCGTGAAGTGCGATTACCAGCCCTCAAATCACGGCCCCCAAAGATGTTAGTGGAGGGGAAGCCACAGGAGTAATTTTAATGTGGTGAGAATTGTTTGTTAGTTATGGGAATCGAACCCTGGTTTTCAAATCCATATCAGTAATTTTAATATGGAAAATCTGAAATTTTATTTTTAAATTGTTTTTGTATGAAAATAAATTTGTTTAAAAGTATTAAAAAGCATTTTCCGAGCTCTGGCTAGTGCAGATCTTATTGTCTGAAGTACAAATTTTTTTATCCTAACCATTTAATAGCTAAAGATGTTAAAAGGATTTTGAAAGGCGAAAAAGGTTTTCCAATATTCGGGCAAAGAGCCAGAATCCTAAGGATCAAATTATGTCTTCACTCAGTGGTACTCAACATCCGACACGCACACGAATACAGCCCGTTGTGTTGCTGCATTTTATTAAATAACTATATTATCACGCCTTTTATCCATTATAGGGTGTGGCACTTTGCAGCAGCAGATTTCAATAGGTGATCTAGTTTTACGCGTAAATGCGATTAACAGTTGTCGAATCATGGCTCCAATATTAGTGGCGGGTAATGTTTCTACGATCAGAAATAAAAATGAATCGATTTTTAATTGTAATTAATACAAATTTTGAAAATAGAGTTCAACAAACCAAAGTAAAATCGTGACTGGAATGCGCTTTAACTCCATCCATTCGGATATATAAAGAATGGCGTGGCTCTACTTTGGCGCGAAAGTGAATTATACAGTCGCAGTGAAAACATTTGACCGCCACATATGTACGATATGCACATTTATGCAAATTTATTTATTATTAATCCATCATAATTATTATTCTTTTGACATGCTATTTATATAAATGAAAAGAACTACATTTCGTGATCTTATTTCATAAATTCAAATAAACCGCCATTTTTTAAATCTAGCTTTTAATACTGAATGTTCCGATGATAGTAGTGACCTCCTACGACACTTTTCACGGGGTTGTAAATTGCCTTTGTTCAATTCTAAGTAACTAAAAAACAAAATATAAAAAATGACGTATAACAACCGTCTGGAAAAACCCTTGTTCATTTTCTGTCGCCAAAAGACGTTCGAAAAACCTACTTTTTTACTGGTCAAAGAAATACATCAATTTATGTGCTGAGGTAATCAAAGTTAAATTCGTATATCCAAAAATCCGACGAGGTACCAGTGAGTTATCTAGTAATTAATAATTAATTACTATTTTTACTTATATAGGATGGTGTTAGGACGAGATTGTTTGAGGAAGACTGATAATTTGATGAATTTAATAAGTAAATATTTTATGAATAATTTTAGGGTTCGTGCTACCCCATTTGATGGAGTATAGCGTGATATTATGTATGTATATATTTTTAATTAGTTTGTTATTGACCTTGTAACAAATAAATAAATAAAATAAATATATCATCATGCCTTTTATCCATTACTGGTGTGGCACTCTGCCGTAGCAGATCTCAACAAGTGATATATTTATGCCCGTGAAGTGCGGTTACCAGTCGTCAAATCATGGCCCCCAAAGATGTTAGTGGTGGGGGAGCCACGGGAGTAATTTTAAACTGGTGAAAATGTTTGTCAGCTGTGGGGATCGAACCAGAGTTCTTAGGATCCACAGGCCGACTCGTTACCACAGAGCCATTACCCCCCATAAAATGAATGTGTACAGTATTTAATTCTGCTTCTAAATCAGTCAGATATTACATACAACTTATTTAGTTAGTGTTAAACTCAAAAATGTTAGTGGAGGGGTTAATTTGAATGTAGTGAAAATACTAGCATTTTGTAGCGTTCTACATTGTGAAACTGTTGAGCGCCACTGAGTTTCATCATTCATGAATTTATTCTCTTCAAAAGAACGCATATATTTAAATCATATTTTCTTATCCCGAGTGTCTATCTTTAGCCCCGTGCATTACTTTTATGCGGCTTGTTCGTTGCCGAAAGATCGGACACAAAGTGTAGGCGCGTCTGCGTCTCCACGCGTCGATATCCTGGCGCTTTGTGTCGACGGATATGAAAAATTCGACAGCGCCGCAAAGAAAAGCAATAAAACAGCAAAGTTTTCACCGCGGCAATATCAGCCAAGTGCGGATTAAGAGTACGTATTGCATATATGGAACACGCGACTGCTTTGTTCCAAGCTAAAACCGCCCTTATTGTAGCGGGGAATACTTGCCGAGATTGTTCAAAGGGGTTTGTTTGAAGTCCTGGGCATCTGTTTCTAAATTCATATATAAATTCTAACGCTCTCGAGGTTGCATTGTTCCCTTTATTACGAACTAATATTGAAAATGTTATTGCCGACAACTTTATACAATGTTGACAGAAATGCAACGCCAACTAAAAATGGCTAGTATTAACAAAGAGACAAAAGAGTACAGTGTGAAATGAGTAGAAGAAGACGTACAGGATTCCACTATAAGCTGCAGCCCCCTTGTACTGTAATTGAGGTTAAGTTCCTGTTGTACAGAGTAATAAATAAATAAATAAATAAATAAATAAATAAATAAATGATCTAAGCGATAACGCGAGTTAAGTAACGTTGCGCGCGGGTAGTACTTGGATGGGTGACCGTCCAGAGAAAACCCGCGTTGCTGTTAACCATAATACCTAAAACGCAGATCAGGGCGTAATGGCGGCATATGACCTAAGTAGTTGGACAGTCAAAGACGCCACAAAAAAAAAATTGAGGTTGACTAATTTTAAAATTGGTCTTTGCATCTAAAATTCACGAACGTTATTTGAATGAAAAATACTTCAAATGAAAATTATAAAGTGTAACTAAATATTATTAAATTTATTTGATTAATAACTGTAAAAATGTAATTAAAAATTGCCATATATTTATCAATTAATTGGGTGGCAATTCCTGCGTATAACTGAATTTGCTGTATACATCAAAGGAAACTGAATAAAAACATTATTTTTTTGAGTGTAAATAATTTTTTAGAAGTAAACAAAGGATTTAAAATTATTTCGAGTCGGGTTTATTAATTTCAGATTTTTCCAGGAATTCCATGATTCCAGACCGGTTGACACCATGATTTAATTAACTATAAAAACGTTAAAACAAAAACAATTGTCTACAAAACTATTTTGTAAATTTTAACAGGATTTCGATTATATAGTCTTTTTTTTTATATAAGGGTTATCATACAGAGCTACATTTTGCCCGGTCCGTAATTTTCAAATGTCTGTATTTAAAAAAAAAATTTAATTATCCTATATCGAGGCAGTTATTTCAAAACCTACCAATAAATGATTAACAAGGAAAATCAAGTGTTCTATTACTAACAAATAGAATAAATATGTCATCACGCCTTTTATCAGTTAATAGGTACGGTACTCTTCCGTAACAGATCTCGGTAAGTGATATATTAATACACGTGAAATGTAGTTTACCAGCTGTCAATTCATGGCCCCTAGAGATGTTAGAGAAGGTAGATCCACAGAGATAAATTTAAATGAGGTGAAAATCAGTTTGTCGGCTGTGGGAATTGAACTAGGGTTCTCAAATCCCTAGACTGACGTGTTGCCTCACTGAGTTAAATAACGTTCTATTGATAATGTTCTAAATTTATGTTTGAACTAAAATGGTTCAAATGAAAGAAAAATATATGGCCAGTGATTTAATTTCATCTGTGTAAAAACTGTGTCTAGTTTGTATAATCTTGAAATAACAAATAGTTCTAATTAGTAACTTAAAAATTGAAGAATGCAAATTGAATTATAAAAAAAATAAAATAAATAAATATATAATCACGCCTTTTACCTATTTCTGGATGTGGCACTATGCCGAAGCAAATCTCGGTAAGTGATATATTTATACGCGTGAAGTTATCAGCCGTTAAATCGCGTCCCATAAAAATTTTAGTAGAGGGGAAGCCACAGGGTTAATTTTAATGTTGTAAAAATTGTTTGCCGGCTATGAGAATTGAATCCGGGTTCTCAAATTCACAATCCGACTCGATACCACTGAGCTACCTACCCCATAAAATAGACTCCGGTCAAATACTTTAAACCAACTAATCTGCAGTCGCCATATGACTCAAATTTGATTTTATTCCAATTAGTTTATTTAATTTTATTAAACGGACTTAACTGCTAGGATTATATGCCGTCTCGGTTGCTCGTTGGTGATGGTATAACAACAGCACCTGGAATTCAAACTGATGGCAAATGTGCTTTGATAGTTATTAGACGTACAGAGTGATCAAAAGGAATTGTTACACTTGGCAATACAATTCCAGAGATCATTTTATTCCACAGTTGGCACAACGTTAGATAAAGGCGGAAATGCTATTTGACATTTCTAATAAATACAAATAGGTTATGTCAGGAGTCTGACAGCTAATAGAATTTTGAGTTTTTAAGTAATAGAAATACTTTAGAAATAAACTTAAGCTTTCGAAAACAACTTCACTTATTTGTTATTTCATTTGAATGACTCAGTATATTTATTTACTGATTCAAACAAAACTTAATATAATGCACCGTCTTACGTGACTGTTTGGGTCAGTTCAGTTAGTCAAGTTGTCTAATTTATCTGAACTGATTTAAGTGAGCTAATGCCAGTGGCACACTGGTCGAGGAGCATGAATGAGCGTCGAGGAACTCATCGATGAAACAACAGAACGCACCCGTCATCGATGGAAAATAGAGGCGCCTCTATTTCCATCGAGGAGTGCCTCGATGAAACGATTGTGTCTCATTTCACACGTATTATTGTGTCTCATTTCATGTTAGCGTGGGCTGTCAGGGTGCGTTCTGTTGTTTCATCGATGAGTTCCTCGACGCTCATTCATGCTCCTCGACCAGTGTGCCATTGGCATAAGGGACAAATAAAGTATAATTAATTAAATAGAAAAGAATTGCGCAGTTTCCTACGTGTGCTAGACTCGAATTATTATTATTATTTTGAAAGTGCCTAGCAGTT
This sequence comes from Pterostichus madidus, assembly GCA_911728475.2. Taxonomy (NCBI): domain Eukaryota; kingdom Metazoa; phylum Arthropoda; class Insecta; order Coleoptera; family Carabidae; genus Pterostichus; species Pterostichus madidus. The sequence continues at coordinate 1,925,147 of OU452313.1, read as the reverse complement.
GGCGTTTCCGTCAGCTAGTGGTAACTGTACTTATTATGTTAAATAATACAGCACAGGGAGCAATTTCCCTATAAAAGAGGCACAGTACACCAATTCGCATAAACAGAAACAAAGCAGCGAACAGCTCAACAATTTCTTTGAATCGAAACGTGCGATCTCACACAGTTCGCGCTCCCGCGTTTCATATTCGTTCCGAACGCGTTTGTTACTCGATTCTTAAGAGCCCTTTGGAAAAAACAATTTCCACAGCGACGTCAGCAATACTGTCGGTGGGAGGGAATCGGCCACTTGATCTACGAACTGTTCATGCTCAAAAAGACTTGACAATATGTACGAGACATTCCAGAAATTGTTCACTTACAATTCTGAACATTAAATCAAATAAATAGTGCTGCAATGGGAACTAAAGCCTGGAAAATATGTCATCTGAAGTGTCATTTCATCAAATTTGACCTTTTTTTGAATGAACTACTTAAACTGCTTTCGAAACAGTAAAATGATGACAGAATTTAAGTAATTTGAGTTGTGAAAACTTTATTAAATTACTTTTAATTATATGGGGTAATGGCTCAGTGGTATCAAGTCAACCTGTGGATCCTAAGAACCCTGGTTCGATTCCCACAGCTGACAAAACATTTTCACCAATATAAAATTATCCCTTTGGCTCCCCCAACACTAACATCTTTGAGGGCCTTGATTTTACAGTTGGTAACCGCACTAAAAGTGCATAAATATATCACTTACCGAGATCTGCTTCGGCAGAATGCCAGGGAAACTGATGAAAATGTTTTGTCGGCTGTGGGGATCGAACCAAGTTTCTTTAGATAATCTTATATGTCAAAATTCTACAAATATATTAATTAAAGAGAGGCCATATAAATTATCTTTAATATTTGCTATCAATGATCAATTAGTATTTTCCCAAATTTTTAATTCCAAATATTTTTGAATTTATTAATAATTGTAAATTAAAACTTAAAGATTCAATAATAATATCAATTTTATAGTTTTATTTTTGTGTGTGTATATTTTTGTATACTATTATTATTGTCTTCCAAATATAACGTATTTTTTTAATTATAATATTTATTTTATATTTTCTTTAAATTTAACTGTTTTTAAAACGCTTATAATACATTTAAAATAAAATTTAAAAAAATATATCATCACGCCTTTTGCCCATTACTGGATGTGGCACTCTGCCGTAGCAGATCTTGATAAGTGATATATTTTGAGCGTGAAATGTGGTTACCAGCCGTTAAATCATAGCCCCCAAGGATGTTAGTGGTGAGGGAGCCACAGGGCTAGTTTTTAAAATGATAAAAATTGTTTGTCGTCTGTAGAAATCGAACCAGGATTCTCAGGATCCACAGGCCGACTTGATACCACTAAGCTAGCTACCCCACATTTAAATATAGTGCTATTTTTGCCTGCCCTGCAAATGGCCGCCGGCAACATGTTTGTTACTATATATAAAAATCAAATTGACAATCCAGTTTTTATATAATGTCCTTGAATTTTACTCTATTCTGGACACGTTCCAAAGATAATGGGGGTAAATATGTATTGATGGTATTTTGGCAGTACATCGGTGAAAATATGAATATTGATTTCGTATCATCACTGAAAGAAAGATCATAAAATACAATTCAAAACTTGATAGATTACCCTTTTTGTCACAATGAAAAATTACATTTCCTGAAATACACTACGAATTTCCCAGCATAAAATATGATGTATGGAAAACAGCAGATAAAGAAAGACATGTTTGACTATAAGGATAATTGATGGAGAAAAATAAAGCTTCACTTCATAAATTTAAATAACAACCCACGTATGACAAAATCGCTATTTTTCAGTTAATAATGCAAGCACCCGGAGGGCCAATGCAGAATATCGCGTTGTAAGTAATCTCTGGGTAAGTATCACTCACAATCGAATTAGCACGCTGGCAGTATAAAATAACAAGCTCTCGCCCCTCTCCTTCTATCGTGTTCTATCTCTTCTCTCCTGTTCGGTGTCTCTGTAGTCGAGTTTTTAATCTCCCGGAGGATAATTAACAAGCGAGTGCGCCGCGACGAGTTGTTATTGTTTTTTTATTTTTGTGCTGCCGTGGCCTGACTTGATTTAGATCAATTTAACGAGTGATGAAGAGCGCGGTATTATTTTCAACAATTTGGACGGTTTATTAATTATTTGTGTACCTGACAATGAACTTACCAGTACAGACGCAATATTTCTTATGTAACTGCATTTATGTAACGGAAAAAACTTTAAGTAGCAGTAGATTTTTATTTTAATATTTATTCTAATAAATATTTGATATTTCAGGAGTTTTAACGGACGTTCTCAATGGTGATGGGTGATAAATGCTTTTTAACAGCCGTTCCTAATAACAATGTAAAATAAAGTAGTACTATATAAACTAAAAGTTTGTGTATGTAAATCTTTTTGGTATAAAATAGTTATTTCGTTTACAACGGGAGGAATAAAACTTTCTTCATGAGGTATACATAAAAAAAAATTATTACTCACAGTAAAATTTTCAAAAAAAAATTAGATGTTATCATGGATATGGCTTTACTTTTCTTCTTTACAGAAGAAAAATTTACTTTATGCACAACCGGGACGAAATTTATGTGTTTTAGCCCTAAAACTTGAGCTTAATCACTTCTTGGCCCAAGGGCCAAAAAGAAATAATTTACTATGAATACATAAATAAAATGACAATTTTTGTTTTTTGTGAATACTGGATTCTGCAAAATGTCATTTTGACATATAACCTATGTACATATTTTAATCTTTTGAACATATAATTAAATGTTATTTTGTTATGCATAAAATATTGTATGTACCATGGGCCAGAAACGCCTGTTTTCACCCTTGGTACATAAATAACTATTCTCTACATTACCTTCACACCAAGTCAAACTGAAAATAAATATTTTTTCACAAATAAATAAATAAATAAATATATCATCACCCCTTCTACCCAGACAAAGTGTGGCACTCTGCCGAAGCAGATCTCGGTAAGTGATATATTTTGCGCGTGAAGTGCGGTTACCAGCCGTCAAATCACGGCCCCCAAATATTTTAGTGGTGGGGAAGCCACAGGGGTAGTTTTAAAATGGTGAAAATTGTTTGTCGCCAGTGGGAATCGAACTAGGGTTCTCAGGATCCACAGGCCGACTTGATACCACTGAGCTAGCTACTATTTTGAAAAATGATTTTTCATAGTTTCGATTTTAATTATTCTTTCTTGATATTTGTACAAAAAATGTGATACATATATATTTTAAGTTTTATATTGGTATACCTGGGTGTCGAATTTAAATATATCAAATAAAATATAATTGTAATTTACTGAACTGTCATTGTGAAACTTTAATTCACATTTATTTATAAAAATGGTTATTTACAATAACACCAAACTGGGAAAACATTAACCTAAAAAATGAATCAAGAGATGTCATGTTGACAGTAACGAGGCTGGCCAATTTTACCAGAGGGTAGCCAGCTCTAATTTTTTTGTCAATACATTATAGTCATCCAGTAGCTATTCTTTTGTAGGGATAAAAAGTATCACTTTGTTCTCTCAATTAAGAGAAGAAAATTGTACTTTCTGATTAGAGTCGTAAAAAATTGTATTAATTAGATATTAGAAACTAGCTCCTCACATTATGCTTAGAGTTTCTTATTATAATTGAAAAGAGTGATTTGCATTCAAAGGTCTACCGTAATCTCGGAAAATTCTATATGATAGAATTAATTAAATCCACAATAGAACATAATTGAAACAATCGTTTAACTTGACAGTTGCGTACACAACAAATTCCAAACACTAATTATATCATTCAATTATAAAATAAACAAATTTCGCGGCAGCCGAGAGCATTCATAACACAAACTTTATTACATCCAATGATTAAAGCGAATTTCATTTGCTTGGCGGCCCGGAATTCGCCATCCCGGAACTAGAACCCGGAACATAAAAAGAGGAAAATTTCAGCGGTTTGCGGTAGCAGAAACAAAAGTGTAAGTGCACTAACTTTACGACGCCATTCTCCTGCACAGACATTTATTATCCTGGAGATCAGGAAGGCTGTGAAACAATACAAGCGTGACATACTCCCCCTCCTACACCCGCCCCTGACAACGCACAAAGCTTTAAAGCCGCCCAGGACCGTACTGCATAAAGTTATGGCCCGGGGGAAATTATCACATTGTAAAATAAAGTTAAACGGGTGTTTAGTAACAGTGAAGAATAAATGTTTCAAAATTGCTTTACTTTTAAAAATAAATCATCGCGAAGGATTTCACTACTTTAAATTTATGCTGGAAAAAAACTCGATACCTCCATTATTATCTGTTACAAATAAAAATAAATAAAATAAATATATCTTCACGCATTTTTACCCATTACTGGGCGTGGCACTATGCCGAAACAGATCTCGGTAAGTGATATATTTATGCTCGTGAAGTGCGGTTACCAGTCGTCAAATCACGGCCCCCAAACATGTTAGTGGTGGAGGAGCCACAGGGGTAGTTTTTGAAATTATGAAAATTGTTTGTCGCCTGTAGGAATCGAACTAGGGTTCTCAGGATCCACAGGCCGACTTCATACCACCTAAATATGTTAATGGTGGGGGAGCCACAGGTGAAAATTATTTGTCGGCTGTGGGAATCGAACCCAGGTTCTCAAATCCATATTCCAACTCGATACCACTGAGCCACCTACCCCATAAGAAATTAAATCAATGTTTCGGTGTACTGAATATACACCTTTATTAGGATTACAAAATAAATAAATAAATAAATAAATATATCATCACGCCTTCTACCCATTGCTGAGTGTGGCACTCTGCTAAAGCAGATCTCGGTAAGTGATATATTTTTGCGCGTGAAGTGCGGTTACCAGTCGTCAAATCACGGCCCCCAAACATGTTAGTGGTGGAGGAGCCACAGGGATATCTTTTCCAAATTATGAAAATTTGTCGCCTGTGGGAATCGAACCAGGGACCTCAGAATCCACAGGCCGACTTCATACCACTGTGCTAGCCAGGATTACAAATATAATTAAACAAGTAACTAAAAACATTGATTTTGAGCAACGGAAAAAATAATCAGTATAAAAAAACAGTAAGTGATGTAATTGTCAAGCCATCTGGCATGGCCTATATTGAAATTAAAGTGGTAGTAGTGCATTAGGTCTGTTGTAGTTTAGTGGTACTCAGGATTAGTTAGTAAAACTAATAGTGGTTGTACTTTCCTTTGATGTCTGTCATTACTAATAGTTGTTGATAGAAGATTAACTGAACATATTACGTATGTAACTCTGTATTAAGCTAGGTGCTTACCACCTACCTACTAATTAATACTCTATATATGAACATAATCGCCCTTTATGGATATGCAGATTATTATTATTAAATCAACAAAGAAAATATTTTTCTAAAACCTATTTGTAAAAGAATTAAGCCCCATTCACAACACGAAATTAGTGGTTAGTGTTAGTAGTTATAGTTAGCGTTAGAAGTTTGACATATGTATTCCTCTAGTAGCGTTCACAACAACGAACTTAGCCCAACGCAGGTCTACGCTAATCGTGGTTAGCGTAGAAGTTTGTAAACTTCAAACTTTTAGTTAGTGGTTAACGGCACAGCCAATCAAAAACGAGGAGTAAAGTGACAGTTGGTTTTCTCAGTTTGAATTTGATGTAACGAAAATGAATCGAAGCACAAAAAAAAGTTGTTACTTGCAACTTTAAATGTGCAAATGAAAAGAAATAAAAAAACAAATACAAGATGGTGGGTTCGCCCAATCAACCAAAACCGAACAAATCTGGGAGACTGGGATAATTTGATCCAAGAAATGAGGTCATATGATGAAGACATGTTCTTTAATTACACCAGAACGGCCATAGCTCAATTTGATTTATTGTTAGAACTTGTAGGACCAATTTTAAAGAAAAATAGTAGAAGAAAACCAGTTCTATCAAATCAGAACTACAGACAAAATATCAGAATTCAAACAAACAAAACTGTAACTATTTGTCAAAACTTTAAGTTGACAACTGTGACATCTATTATAATTTCTTGTAATATCTATAATTTTCAAAAATGTGCACTACATTACCGGCAGAAACATAAATTCGAAATCATTAATTTGGGACATTGTGAACGATGTATTTTAATCTATAACTACTAACTATAACCACTAACCATAACCACTACCACTAACTACTAATTTCGTGTTGTGAATGAAGCTTTATGTGAAAATATTTAATAAAATTCTGCAGATGGAAGAAAACATAAAAAAAATAGAATTGTTTTTTAAAATCGTTGCTGAAATAGAGGATAAGATTGAGTGGAAGACCTTCCTAGAATCTCTAGGAATAAATGGATGCATATGATTGAAGGTTATCATGTGAACAAACGGTAAGATAAACTTGTATGAGAATGAATGTTTGATAAAAATTAATTGCATTTCGTGCTACCTCATTTGATAGGGTATGTTAAATATGTATTTCTCTAATGGCGAGTTATACAATTGATATCACGCCAGGGAGAGATGGAAGGGAACCAAAAGAAAGAGATATCTCGAACTAGTGAGAGAGTTAGTTGACGGACCACGACTAACCAGAGCATACTGTTAACATACGATGTAGATTAAATGGCATGTTAAAAATATGATCTAGCTGAACATGGTCTGTCGACTAGCTCTCTCACTAATACGAGATACCTCTCTTTGATACCATTTTTATATGTACAACTCCCCATTGAAGCGTTTCAGTTTCTACTCATAGTTTAATAAAAAAATATATAGTTTCTATTCGGTTTCCATTCAGTTGGACTCGCGAAATTTCCATTCAAAAAGTGATAAAATTTACCTTCATTCATCATTTTCCAGTAATGAAAAGCAGTGGAAAAACTTGTCGACTTACCTGAAAATAAAGAAAAAATATTAATACAAATGATTGGCAAAGTTTAATTACAAAATAAATGGCATTCATAAAATGGATTACTGGTTTGGTTTGATTATTAAAATAATATAGTTGGACGACGTATCGGCCATGATTAGTAGATCTGAAAATGACCATTTGATCCTTAGAGACCTTTTTCATATATTTATTTGTTCATACTACTCTGTATAACAGGACCTTAATCCCAATTACAATACAGGGACCGGACGCACCAAACCGGAGTGTGCTATAGTCTGTTTTTTAACCAGGAGTAATTTAAATTTTAACCGCTAAAACTGACGCTTCTGATTGGCTAGTGCTTCGTCCAGTTTACACTGTACATAGATTTTACATTTGATTTATTACAGCTGTCATAAGTTTTGAGGTTATCTGTTTTCTTGTTGGTTTTTTGCATTTCTGTGACATTAAAATAAATCAGTTCTTTTAAGAACTAATAATATACGGAGTGACAAATTAGAGTTTATAATGTCATTTGTATTTTAAAATAAATTCCATGAGACTTAATCAGTGCAGATGTGTAAGAAATTTTTGTATTTCGCGCCAACAAAAATCTAATAACTTTCTTTGGTAACTTTCTATATCTGACTTATGCATTTACTCCTCCTGGTTAAAAAACAGACTATAGTTCATATATATATATTTTTTAGTTTGAGTGGGATTCGAACTCGAGATCTTTCGATTCGAATACCGTAGCGCTACCTACACCAGCGTACTGGTAGACGGTTCAACCTAATAAATATTTCAAGGGATTGTGCTACCCATCTGATGAAACATACAGTGATATTATGTATTTTTTTTTGTGTGTGAAAGAAAAATATGTAACAATGAGAAACAAACAATTTGAACAATTTTAATACACGTACCAACATTTCTATTATATTGAAACAATAAAATACCAGAGATGTAACGTTTGAATTATCAAATTGGATTAGCAAAAACCATGAACATTAATCAATAATTAAGCACATGTTTATATACAATACACACATACATCTCGTCCGAATTCCCTCGTCTGTCATTGTCCACATGCGTCAAACGGTCAAACAAAACGATTATCGATTCCGTTACCGCTCCGCTCTACGTTCAACCAACCGTTAAAAATTCATTCGCAGACCGCAACATTAAAACTGCATTAAATTACGTTCGTTTTCAGCGGCAGTTTCTCATAGAAACAATGCGCGAATTGTTGCTAACACCGTTTTTACATTACGGTATCGATAAGAAATCTTTTCCTTTTTCAGATTATTTTCTTGACTTTTAATTTGATACGTAATAAGTAATAAAACTGCGGGTTTATATTTCAGAGAGATCTCATGATTTATAAGAAATTTAATTAAATCGAACAGCAGCCATATAAAAACAATTACTTTTCAAAGGAAAACAAAATAATTTGTCTGTGGGAGATTTAAATTTTATATTTATTTGCTACTTTGTACAACAGAAAATTTATTTCAGGAGACCTACAGCTTATAGTGGAATATGAACCACTTGGCCGCACTTATATTTAAGATAGTAAAATAAATAAAATAAATATATATCATCACACCTTTTACCTATTACTGGGTGTGGCACTCTGCCGAAGCAGATCTCGGTAAGTGATATATTTTGCGCGTGAAGTGCGGTTACCAGTCGTCAAATCACGGCTCCCTAAGATGTTAGTGGTGGAGGAGTCACAGGGGTAGCTTTAGAAATTATGAAAATTGTGTGTCGCCTGTGGGAATCGAACCAGGGTTCTCAGGATCCACAGGCCGACTTCATACCACTGAGCTAGCCACCCCAAGATAGTAAGTCTGCAAAATCCTTGAAAAGAATTTAAAATAATTTTTAACAGTTTTTCTGTTTTAAAATTCGATTGAAAATATTCAGTTTTCATGTATCCATGAATACAGTCTTACTTTACCGCTCGGTAAGCGGTAAAACTTTATTGCCGCTCGGCGAGTGGCAAATATCACCTCTCGCTTCTGTAAACAAATCCGTATAACCGTAGCATTCGTTTTAATTAGAGTTGTGTTTTTTGTTTCGCCGAAAAAATGTGCAACATTAGAGCAACGAATTATTGTGAAATTTCACATGAAAAACTGCAACTGAAACTTATAATTTACTGGAAAAAGTACTCGAATTGTGGAAGGACAAGTCATGGTTTGCGCAGGCTCATTCCGCAATGTCTGTCAAAAGATTTCTAGCCAAGTACAGCATCCCAGTGTTGGACCATCCGCCTTATTCGCCAGATCTTGCACCGTGCGTCGTCTATCTGTTTCCTAAGGTGCAATTTGCCTTAATAGCAATAAGATTTGAGATTTGAAAGAGAAATCGGCACGCGTTCTGAAGGAGCTGACAGAAGAAGACTTCCAGCACTGTTACGCACAATAGAAGATTCGCCTGAAGCATTGTAGGGATAGAGGAGGGGTGTATATTGAAAGTGATAATAAGTAAATAGGTATGGAATCAAAATAAAATGTTAAAACAGCATCAGTCTCGTTATTTAATAACCACGCCTCGTATGATGTTTCCTAAGGTGAAATTTGCCTTAATAGCAACAAGATTTGAGATTTGAAAGAGAAATCGGCACGCGTTCTGAAGGAGCTGACAGAAGAAGACTTCCAGCACTGTTTCGAACAATGGAAGATTCGCATGGAGCATTGTAGGGATAGAGGACGGGTGTATATTGAAAGTGATAATAAGTAAATAGGTATGGAATCAAAATAAAATGTTAAAACAGCATCAGGCTCGTTATTTATTAGCCACACCTCGTAGATTTAGAAATGCTTACTTTCTATTTTGATTGTACAAAAATTAACATTTCCATTTGCATTATCTATCACAATTGGGGATATGAAATCAAGGAGCAACTCAAACACAAAAATTAAAAATGATTTCTCTATCTAAAAGTTCATCAGAATTAGTATTCTTTACAAAGCTGCCGAAACTATTATTCTCTTTCTTGCATCGTAGTAGACAGCTCAGGTACGTCTTAGTCAACAATGTCTACGCCCGATCGACAATATGTTACTTTCCACTTTAGGTATACAACCAATTACAAACAACTTATATTAATTCCACCACAGATTGAAATAAAATCGTGTGCATTACGTCACACCCTTAATTGACAGGCCAGCAATTCCTTTGGGGCCCATCTCCGTCTCTTACACCGCCTTCGACAGCTATCGCAACGTCTGAACCGTCGCCGAAGCTACCCAGAGACCAAATTAATTGCAGTGCCTACAAAACCCAATCGCTTTATTTCATAAATCAAATGGCTGTGCCGCGTTACTGATGCGTTACGCCGCGCTCACGTCGATACACAGCCGTGTAGCACAACACAACGTAAAGCGTAAATAATGTCCGGATACGGAACTTAGTAAGGGAAAAGTCGGGAAATTAATGCGAATGGGAATATAGAAACGTCGGTATAATTTTACCCTCTCAAATGATATAAATAGATGCGGAATTAAACGTTTATGGATCTGATGCGTGTTTATATGTAGTTATGTCTACTTTGTGATCAAATACGACCTGGGTATTTACGTGGTTATAACTCTATGTAAATGCGAACGTTAACCACACTTTCTTAAATTACGCCATACTGAAACTATGTTGCAAGGATAATCATATTTATTTTTATATATTTCCAATTACTTTGAACTGTCTGGACAGTTGAGAATAATGTTACAGAAATTCAAAGTAAAAGTTGATCTTGTCCTGATATTACAAACAATCAAAACAAGTACAATTCTTGAATGAATATTGCTTGAATTTCTCATTTAGTTTTTAAGATACATGTATTTTCACTTGCTAAATCCAATAGTAAAATCCCCAAGTGCATATGCCTTTTAGTTTTTAAAATATATGCTGGGTTGCAAGAAAAAAATAAAGAGCTCTTTAGTTAAAGAATTGTTTATCTAGCAACAGTATCAATAGCGATTTACTGAAATTTATTGAACCGTTAGTTGCTAATGACACGATAAAACTTTCATGCAACCCAGCATTAGCCTCGGAAAAGTACAAAATCTAAAATGAGTAAATTTTTGAATCTATGGCAGTGTCCTGATTTGCTCATTTATCACCCTAATATACAAAATCTTAAATTTTTACTCCAATAGTAAAGTCTCCAAGCGCATATATCTACTTGGTTTTCTGATGTTATTCAAAAACTATTTTATGAGAAAATTTTGATGACAAATTATCAAAAATAAAAATTGCTGAAAATTTATTTATAAGTTAATTGAAATAAGTGAAATTCAATGCTGTTGAGCGCCGCTTCATATCTCGTTTAGTTTTTCAGATATAGCCGCGGGGAAGTACAAAATCTAAAATGAGTAAATTTTGGAAATAATCAACTCTTCCGGATTCTATGTCTTAAAAACTACATAAGATATGAAGATAAGCTCAGCAGTACTGGTTTCCTCGTGTCCAAATTGCCTAAAAAGCTAATTTTTAGCAAATTTTGAAGTTTTTTTAAGTTTCTTAAGGTTTTTTCGATTTTGATCCAATTTCAAACTATTTCATCTAAAATTCTTTCTCAGACGAATATTGCAATGAAAATTTACATACATATGTATTTCGACCTCCTGAATTTAATAGTAAAATCCCCAAATGCATATGCCTTTTAGTTTTTAAGATTTTAAAAACAGTTTTAAGAAAACATTTTGGTGAAAATTAAAAAAAATAATTGCTGAAAATTGTTTATAAGTTAAAAAAAGCACGAAAAATCCTAAGCAGTTATGCGCATCTTCATATCTCGTTTAGTTTTTGTGATATAGCCTCGAGAAAGTACAAAATCTGATAAAGTAAAATTTTAAAAAAACTACGTTTCTACAGTTTATAATTTAAAAACTAAACAAGATATGAAGATGGAATTTAATTCCTCGTGTCTCAATTTATTTATTTATAAAATAGTTAAATAAAATGTAACTATAGAAAAATAAAAACAAATCTCTTAACTATCCTCCATTCGTAAAATAAAAATATTACCAAATAAAAGAATACATTCCAGTTGTTTATTTTTAATTTATTTCTTCCAGATATTGCTCGTCGGGCTGGATATTATTTTAGGAATATCGAAACGTATCGTATCCTCTCGAATGAAGTACATTTCGATTTAGTGTCAGAGTCCGCGTATTAATTATTTCTCGCTCTCGTATTTGATTAGGGGTAATTATTATGGATCAGCGAACGCGTTTTTCGGCGATCGACCAGCTCTGCCAAGGGTTAATTACACCAGCGCAGTAAAAGAAACCGTTCTTTAGTCTTCAGGAAATTTACGCCTGCAAATTATCCCCAACGCACGCACAACGCACCCTATAAGTATTACATTAAACGCACAAGATCCAATAACCTCTCCATAGCGCTTGTATACTCCGAACTAATAATTTATTATCTTTAATTAAATTTAGCTGGTTTCAATGTCATGACCTTATACCCTCGTTAAACAAATAACCGCCCTTAGACGCGTGACGTCATACTGAAACGTCACTCTCGCATGATGTCATGAACTAGACTGCATCTCTTCAAAATATACACTGTTTTGTTATTAATAACGTATAATTAATTTTATGCATACATCGTATACTTTTGCCATTACATGCACGGCTTTATATAAATTAATATTAAAATATTCACACCATTGTTGTAGCGTCACAATATGGTGGAACATTGGTAGATGCAGTATACATTAAAATGTGCAACGAACTTAATTGGTACAGCGTAACCAATGGAAAACAAAAACTCTCACGAACAATTCTCAGTAATAATATAACAGAGTGAGGATAAATTAAAAATAATTTGACAGATCTTACAAAACTTGTTACCAGGCAATAGTCACAAAAGCCCGTAGGGCTTGAGTGGCTATTGCTAAATGGCAACAAGTTTGAGAAAGATACTGGAGAATTATTTTCTAATTTATCCAACTCTCGAGTTATATTTAATTAGATTATTTTTTGACTTAGCTGTTCAGCTCGATTCATCCAACTTAAAAGATTTTGAACTGGGTCCATATCGATTGATTACTTATTAATGTACTCTAGGAAATTGTTTCCAAAATTTGTTGGTGTATTTCTGTATCTGAAATGTAACTAAATCGATTTTTTTCAAACATTTTATTCGACGTGTTGACGATTTTAAATAATTATTTGACAACTACCTATCATTTGTCACAAGCAAAAGCATCTACAGAGATTATTCCCGGGAATAGTCACTACAGCTTTATTCTCAGTATAATAATGATAGGATTGGTTAAAACGTAGACACGTGACATACAATGAAGCATTTAACTGGTTTGAGGAACGTCAAAAAATAATCAGAATAGTAACCACTAATTAATAATTCTTTCATATGCTACATTCATCATGTTTGCTACTCATGAAAAATAATGTATGCTACTCGTGTTAAAAGTGTTTTTATTACACTCAATGGGTTTGCAACACTCGTGCAATAAAGTAACACTTTTAACACTAGTTGAATAAATAACTTTGTATTTTAAAATATGAATTTTAGCTAATTCTACCACAGGGGTAGTTTTAACATCTTTGGAGGCCGTAGTATGTCTTATATATCACTTACCGTGATCTACTACGGCAGAATGCCACACCCAGTAATGGGCAAAAGGCGCGATGATATATTTATTTATTTTAATTTCAATTAATTTGTTATAAAGCATACTTAGTAATTGATCTCATCTCATCTCATCTCAGTGCCGGGTAACACGATCTGTTTTTATTTACATTATTAATAAGTTATCTTGAAGTGCATTTTCGTCTGAAAGTTTAATTATCGCTGACGTTTAAAACGATATCGGGAGCGGTAAAGTACCGCCAGCACCAGCGGTAACGCATTCCTGGAAGCGGATGATCCAGAAACCAATTCGGAATGCGGTGGAGAAATATTAAACAAGCAAAAAATCCTTTACTATTAATCAGTCCGGGGAATTGGATGAAATTTTTAGCGGAGTGTACTGAGTTCTAAGAATGAGGGAGTTATATTTTAGCAAGAAATATATTAATCATTCTTGTGTGGGACGCATCAAGTATTTAATTTTCTTAAAGCTTCTGATGTTCGTGGTACGTTTATATCAAATTTTCATTATGTTCTATACGAGTGGCAATTCTTTTGTCTTTCATAATTTGTGGCTCAAATTTTAATTGATTAATTTTATACCGTATGGAGTTACATGACGCATTATCTACCTCGAATAATAATTAATAATAATATTTATTTCGGACCTAAGATATTAAATAGTTACTTGTACATCAAGGGAGGAAAACATTTGTTCCCGTAAATGCCTTTTCATTATGCGGAAGGTGAGACATATACGAGGTGTGGCTATTAAATAACGAGACTGATGCTGTTTTAACATTTTATTTTGATTCCATACCTATATACTTATTATCACTTTCAACATACACCCCTCATCTATCCCTATAATGCTTCATTCGAATCTTCCATTGTTCGAAACAATGCTGGAAGTCTTCTTCTGTCAGCTCCTTCAAAACGCGTGCCCATTTCTCTTTCAAAGCTCAAATCTTGTTGCTATTAAAGCAAATTTCACCTTAGGAAACAGATAGAAGTCGCACGGTGCAAGATCTGGCGAATAAGGCGGATGGTCTAACACTGGAATGCTGTACTTGACTAGAAATCTCTTGACTGACATTGCGGAATGAGCCAGCGCGTTGTTTTGATGGAGAAACCATGACTTATCTTTCCACAATTCGGATATTTTTTTCAATAAATTATAAGTTTCAGTAGTAGTTTTGGCAAGTTTCATGTGAAATTTCACAACAATTCGTTGCTCTAATGTTGCACTTAACATTTTTTAAGCGAAACAAAAAAAAAACTCTAATTAGAACGAATGCTACGGCTATACGGATTTGTTTACAGAAGCGAGTGGTACTGCATTCGAAAGAGAAAGCTTCATGCTAAAAAGCTGACGGTCGCTGGTGTTTGGCGCATGTGTACTTCGTCTGTAGCAGCGACAGTCTCGTTATTTAATAGCCACACCTCGTATAGTTTTACTTTTTATTATAGGGAAGAAAAATTTACATTCTTACCTAGGGACAAAAAGTATCATTTTATTCTCTTAATTGAGGGAAAAATATTTTACTTGCTGACAAAATCGTGCAAAACAATTTATGATACGCAAAAAAAATAGTCCGAACTACAATAACTTATAAATGGAATGCCAATTACTTATACACAGCTGCTAAATGCAAGATTTCAAGTCATAAACTTTGCCAAAATATAATGTGTACTCATTTGACAATATTATGGGGTGGCTAGCTCAGTGCTATGAAGTCGGTTTGTGGATCCTGAGAACCCTGGTTCAATTCCCACAGGCGACAAACAATTTTCATAATTTCAAAAGCTGCCCCTGTGGCTCCTCCACCACTAACATTTTTGGGGGCCGTGATTTCACGACTGGTAACCGCACTTCACGCGCAAAATATATCAATTCCCGAGATCTGCTTCGGCAGAGTGCCACATCCAATAATGGGTAGAAGACGTGATGATATATTTATTTTGTTTATTTTATATTTGACAATCTTTATTTAAAATTTTGCAAACCAGCATTTATTTGTCCTGCGCTCGCCCTCGTAAACTGGTGAAAGCGATAGAAAATAATGCTTTAAGCGTTTAAGCACTAACAATTTAATTCTGAAGCTTGCAGGTGCAAGCTCGGGAAAATGCAAAAGCAAAGAACATGTTTTGTAAAGTTCTTAACCGGTGTCACGTACAACTAATTAATGCAAGTTATAGATGAAGCATAAAAGCATGGGTAATTAATTACTTGCAACGTACTGTTCCGTAGAAAATCCTTTTCAATTTTACTTCCAATTGTTTTGTTTGTTGCCTGCTTCTCGTTTGTTCTGTTTCTAACACAAAACAAAACTCCTTTGATCGGATCTGTTTTTCATTCCTAACTGGATTCTCAATCACTATTGACGTTTAGGAAAATACATTCAATTGGGATTTTTAAATAAGAATGCACTAGTGTTAAAAACTGGAACTACGAAAAAAGGTATAGTGTCCTACTGGCCTAATAAGTACTTTAAAAATAAATAAAAATGTATGATAACAAAACTAATATAAGTATTTACAATAAAGAAGGTAATAAATAGTTATTTGTTAGAAAATGTAATTTCAAAGGGTTCAACATTATGATTTTTTTTTTAAATGTGGTTGATTTGAGTTGAGTATTTCAGTTACGACGATTTTGTAGCTTTAAGACGCTATATCTCAAAAACTAAAAGAGATATTGAAATGCCGTTTGAACTAGTGAATTCCTCGTGCTTTAATAGACTTATTAAAGTTATAAGTAGTTCTAGAAATTTGGTGGTTTGATAGTTATGACGCGAGAGACTGAAACTCGAAATACCTAATGTAACTTAATGTAGAGAATTTAAATTCTAAAGGTTCAAAATTATCAATTTTTTTTAATGTAGTTCTATGTAATATAAACCACGAGAAATCGAATGCCGTTGAGCGCATCTTCATATCTTTTTTAGTTTTTGAGTTACGGCAATTTTTGATATTTTTTAAATTGCAACTTTGAGAGGCTATATCTCGAAAACTAAAAGAGATATCGAAATGCGGTTTGAACGAGTGTATTTCTCGTGCGCCAATTAACTTCACAGTATATTTTTAAAAAAATGAAAATTTTTAGGATTTTTTTGAAAATTTTCTTTTGTCCATAACTCAGAATTTTGAAATAATAATTAAAATCTGTGAACACCAGTGTATTCCTGGCGTGAAAATACATACGTATGTGAATTTTCAGAAAAAAAATCGAGCGGATAAGTATTTTATTACAAAAAAACGAAAAATGACCAAAAATCGTAAAAATCTTAAGGGGTACCCCTTCAAAAATAATTAATTTTAGCCGATTTTCGTTTTTCTGTAATAAAAAACTTATCCGCCCGATTTTTTTTCTGAAAATTTACATACCTATGTATTTTCACGCGAGGAATTTACTGGTGTTTACAGATTTTCATTATCTTTTCAAAATTTTGAGTTATGGACAAAAGAAAATTTTGAGAAAATCGGAAAAATTTTCAATTTTTCTATAATATACTATATAGTTAATTGTTGCACGAGAAATACACTCGTTCAAACCGCATTTCGATATCTCTTTTAGTTTTCGAGATATAGCCTCTCAAAGTTGCGATTTGAAAAACATCAAAAATCGCTGTAACTCAAAAACTAAAAAAGATACGAAGATGCGCTCTACGGCATTCGATTTCTCGTGGCTTAAATTATATAGAACCATTATATAGAACCTAAAAAAAAAAAAAATTTTGAACCCTTCGAATTGAAATTTTTCCATTTAAACTAAATTAGATATTCTGAGTTGTCACAGTTATCAAACCACCAAATTTTTAGACCTACATATAACTTTAATAAATCAATTAAACCATGAGGAATTCACTGGTTAAATCCACATTTCAATATCTCTTTTAGTTTTTGACTTACAGCCTCTCAAACCTGTAAATTTGAAAATAACTAATATATCTCGAAAAACAGACAATAGGCGATCAACATGGCAAAACAGTTTTTCAGTGCGCATTGCTACCAAAATTATTTATGGACAAAAATATTTCGAATAAAAATTATAGAGCTTAAAATTCTGCATCTAAATAAATATATTGTTAGTTTTGTAATGGCACACTTGGGGGTAAAATCGGCAGTTACAGATGTCAGAAAAGATTAGGTCGATAAAAAGAATCTATGAATGTAAATGATGAAGAAAATGCGTGTATTCTCTGCTCTCTTGATGAAACCTAGTTTAAGAAAGTTTAAGATCTGTGGAAGAGATTCATTGGACATATCTCGGATTACGTTAAGCTGCGAGTGAAGTTGGGAACAGCTGAACGAGTAACGGCTGACACCAGTCGGGATTACCGTCCATCCAACAAACGGGGGTAGAAAAGAAATAACAAGCACGGGGATCATTCTAACACCGATACTTTGTTATTAACTATTTAATCCACTTAAAATTACTACTCCTGCTGAACTTTCAACTAGATATAAACTTGCGACTTGAATTTACATAACTTAATAACGAGAATGGTAAGGTATTTTCAGAAGATCTTGACATGGCAATATTAGATTTCTTTGTTATTACCTAACTTTAGTGTGTTCAATAAGTCTTGTCGTCCTGGGAAGCTATGGGCTAGGAAACGCATGTCTGTACTTCATTCACACAATTTAACCTTAAACGTCAAAATTTTATTGACATAAATTAAAGTAAAACCATTATTTATTTTTGAACTGTCTTACAGGAACAAAGTTGAAGTTTTATTTTCACAATAGTCAGCGAAATGAAAACGAAATTGCACTTGAAAAAATTGCATTTTGAATGACGTTTGACGTTTTATTTAAGGTTAAATTATACGACGAGATTTATTGACTACACTATATTATTCCTTTGGTTTCGGATGGAAAGGAGATAAATACAGAACAAGTGTTTTTCTATAAACGTAAAACATATGTGATTATTTTTTGACGTTTCTCAAAACCAATGAAATGCTTCATTATATGTCACGTGTCTACGTTTTAACCAATCCTGTCATTATTATACTGAGAATTATGCTCTTGTGATTATTCCCGAGAATTATCTCTGTAGATGCTTTTTTGTTTGTAACAAATGGTAGATAGTTGTCAAATAATTATTTAAAACTGTCAACGCGTCAAGTAAAATGTGTGAAAAAAATCGATTTAGTTCCATTTCAGATACCAACAAATTTTGGAAACAACTTCCAAGACTACATTAATAAGTAATCAATCGATATGAGCCCAGTTCAAAATCTTTTAAGTTGGATGAATCGACCTCAACAGCTAAGTCAAAAAATAATCTAATTGAATATAACTCGAGAGTTGGATAAATTAGAAAATAATTCTCCAGTATCTTTCTCAAACTTATTGCCATTTGACAATAGCCACTCAAGCCCTACGGGCTTTCGTGACTATTGCCTGGCAACAAGTTTTCGAAAGATCTGTGAAATTATTTTCAATTCACTATCTTGTTATATTATTACTGAAAATATATATATATATATTTTATATATACCGTTCTTTAGATTTCTCTGGTAACAGATCTAACATAGTTTCACCTATCAATTATCTTTGCAGGTTTTTTATCAGTAGTACGAATCTTTAAATTTATCTTCATAATTCATTTCATGCAACAAACCTTCAATCAAATTCATCCATTTATTCCAGACACGATCACGCCTAGTTAATTACTTTAATTCAATTTTGGTTTCGGTTTAAGGACAATAATTAAATTTAAAAGTTTTCTCAACATCTCCAAAAGATCTATATTAACAGTGTAAAAAGTCTTGGCAATAAATCGTCACCATGTTATCTCACAGCAATCTTGATTCACAGCACTTGAGCGTCCACTCCAAAAACGATCTCATTTCGTTTATATATTAGTGTTGTCCGCGTTCGTAAATTGCACCATAAACCGGACGTCATTACCCGGTGGAAAAAGCACGACTCGTTGTCGTCTTGCACATTGTGTACAAGTAGCTGGTGCAAGTGCAAGTGCAAGACGACGAAGACATAAACGCTGTTATGCAGTAGAAACTAGCGTCTTGAATTTATTACTGAAAGGCGTGAAGTTATGTGTACATGATTAAATTGCTGTCGGTTGTAATAAAACGTGGTGTATGGGAGAGAATGACGATGTAAATGAACGAAAGAAACTACTCAAAATTCATTTAGAAATACAGCAGGAACTCTTCCAACGGTTAATTAAATATTCTACTTGTTATTCCGGAGGAGGGTCTTCATTTTTAATTTCATTATTTGCTACACAGCAGGAAATTAATTACAATATTGTAGCTTATAAAGGAATCTCAGCCATTTGGACACAGATGTATACTCGGAGCAATCGCTCTTTGAAAATTGCATTCATTGGTTAAAAATTTACAACCCAATTCTCCAAAGAGTTTTAGCTAATACTGACTTTTAAATTAGCTAATCTTATTCTAATCCGATTGTACATACATACAACAGCACGCTATATCCAATCAAATAGGGTAACATAAACTCTAAAATCATTCATAAAACATTTTCAGGCAGATTCATAAAACGGATTAGCGCCAGGGTTTTGAGATTTAAATCAAATTGATTTAAATCATGATTTAAATCAAGTGATTTTTTTTTTAAATCATTGATTTAAATCAAGATAAATTAAATTTAATAATTTAAATATAAATGAATAATTTTTATTATTGTGTATGTATTTATTAAATTAAAAATACAAAAAAATCTCAGTAAAAAAATAAAAACATGTTTTAATAAATTATAAATATTTGAATATGAAAATATAACAATTCAAATAACAAAAATAAAAAGTAGAAACGTTTATTCATTTAGTGGTACATTATTATTAAAATGTTTAAATAAAAAGATCAGTTTTCCAACCTTTTCAGTTCCTAGTCGGTTTCTCAATTTTGAATGCACAAGTCCAAATGATGAAAAAACTTGCTCAACACAAGCTGAAGACGAATTGGCGGATAAAAGTGATTTTATAATTTTCAATATTATATCTTTATTTGGTCCTAATTCATCTTTTTGGGACATCCACCACATTACACAATACATAATATTTAAAAATGTTATTCAAAATACCCGTAAAAACGAGTATTTTAAAAATAATTTAGAAAATCTAATATAAATCAAAAAAATCTTATTTAAATCAAAAAAATCGATTTTTTTATTATTTTTTTTTAAATCATGATTTTTATCCACCCTGATTAGCGCTAACACCGTTTTTAATATTATCTATAACTCTGTTTCAAATTAAAACAGATTCAAGAAAAGAACTAAATTTGATGCTAATTAACTCTCTTTTTAACTCAAGTTAAAATACTCGCATCATTCAAGTAGTATATTAAGTACCATGACTGTGATAGTTTATAGGTCAAAAATGTAGTTTGGGACGTCGAGGCCCGAAGGGTCGAGATTTCCTAAACATTCGCGACCTAAAAAATTACTTACAGTTCCAGGTTACTACGCTATATTTTACAATAGAAGGAAAAGAAAAATAGGTTTAAAAATTAACTGCTGTCAAATTGTTGTCACAATAAATAGGACCTTGATCTATAATATTTACTTACAGTTCACGGTAGATGGTAACCAACTGTGCAATAAAAGTTCGACATATTGCGTTTGAATTTTGTCATTAATGGGTAACTTACAGAACAGGCATTGTAAAAATAACGTTTTAATATAATAGTAAGTTGTATCTCCCATCATCAACATCATTTCTCAACCGCTCGTCTGATGGCAAAGTTTGTGTGAAAACTTTGCGATTTAGCACACAAGTGCATTCGTTAGGATTTGCATAATGTTGTTGTGGGGATAAATATTTATACCGCCAAGTTGGAAATTCAATTTTGTTCACGGACAAACGTTGGATGTAATTATCTACTTCGCTGCAAAAATATTTCATTAAATTCAATGTCTAAATTTATATTTCATAAACAAAATATACATGCCTTTTTATTCATTCCTGAGTGTAACACAGGATATAGTTTCACATGTAAAATTGTCATTTGCATGTTGTAACTACACTTTTCAGTTCTAAAATATTTACAGCCAGATGCTCAAAAAAGTTTTAGCTAATCCTAAATGTTGTATTAGCTAATTTTATGCTAGCCCGACTTATAAAAGTTAATTCAATTCACTTTCTGAAAACTAAATGGTAAGAATATTGGATTAAAGTTTATTTAATTTTTTTGGGAATATTGTATAGCTTAATTTGACAAATCTAAAATTCAAGGTTAGCTAGATTCTATGGGATGGCTAGCACAGTGGTCTGAAGTCGGCCTGTGGATCCTGAGGTCCCTGGTTCGATTCCCACAGGCGACAAATTTTCATAATTTGAAAAAGCTATCCCTGTGGCTCCTCCACCACTAACATGTTTGGGGGCCGTGATTTGACGACTGGTAACCGCACTCAACGCGCAAAATATATCACTTACCGAGAGTGCCACACCCAGTAATGGGTAGAAGGCGTGATGATATATTTTATAGCTAAATTCTAACTAAAACTCTTTTGAGAATTGGGCTGTTCATTTATTTTTTTCAAAGCCTGTGAACCCTCATAAACTATCGCTGAGGATACAAAATTGGTGTAGTACTGACTATGACTGCATGGCAGTCGAAATGTACATTTAGTAATAATAATAATAATATATCATCACGCCTTCTACCCATTCCTGGGTGTGGCACTCTGCCGAAGCAGATCTCAGTAAGTGATATATTTTGCGCGTGAAGTGTGGTTACCAGTCGTCAAATCACGGCCCCCAAAGATGTTAGTGGTGGAGGTGCCACAGGGGTTGTTTTTGAAATTATGAAAATTGTTTGTTGCCTGTGGGAATCGAACCTGGGTTCTCAGGATCCACAGGCCGACTTCATTTAGCATATTGTAAAAAAACTTCAGTGTTGAAGAAAAGAAAATTGTGTTGTTTATAAACGATTGCTATCTCGAGAACTATAAGAGCTACAAGGTTGGTCAAATTGGCAAAGAAATGCCATTTTGTAAGTTTATTATAAAACTATTAACACATTTTTTTTTTACCAGTGGTTCTCCAAATATGGCTTGCAACTTTCTTATTTTAAATGGGGACCTATTTTTTTTTATTTGCTTATTCGATTCAGTATTTTTTTTTTCTGAATACAACGACTGTAAAGTCCGGTACCCTTAACATTACAATTTTAAATCGCATAGGAATCAGCGTGCCATGATAGAAACAAATGACTACTAAAATTTAATTTTTTTTCCCAAATTAGTTGTATTGACATATAATAATGAATCAACAAAAATAAATATTATGATTCATTTGTTTCTGTCATAGCACGCTGATTCCTGTATGATTTAAATTGAATTAATGTCAATTTAATATGCATTTTTGACAAAAAAAATTGTAAAGTGAGGTTATTGAATTCTATAGTAAATGAATTCAGAAAAAAATACTGAATCGAATAAGCAAATAAAAAAAAATAGGTTCCCATTTAAAATAAGAAAGTTGCACCCAGTATTTTGAGAACCACTGGTAGAAAAAAAATGTTTGTTAATAGTTTTATATTTGTTTGCTAATTTAGCCAACCTTGTAGCTCCTATAGTTCTCGAGATAGCAATGCTGGCACTACTAAATTGAACACCCTGTATAATAGAATTTAAAACAACATCTTTAGTGACACTTTATAATAACTCTAGTTTTTGTAGTTATTCAGGCTAATCCAGATGCAATCTGGTTTTAATGTCACATAAAGAGCTCTCAGTATAAAACAATGTGCATCATGGCGGGCTGGTTTTATGCAGATATCGCATCGTACAAAAAGACGGCAGACGCCAGCCTCTGTGACAATTATCCGGGCTACGTGTTGTTTTACTCTTTTATCGCTCGGTGACCGAAGGAAGATGCGATCTTCCTTTTTTTATTCTTTACCGTGCATTAGCGCACTATACACATTTCAAAGAGTATGTAAAAAGCTGTTCGAACTTTTACAATTTCTACATAAGTTTCAATTTGTGGATACAAAAATTGCTAGAGAATTGATAGAGATGCTACAAAAAACGTATTCCATTTGTGATTTGGATAAGATCTTACTTATATTAACTGAACCAGCTTACTTATTTATTTCACTGGATTACTTCACTCCCTTTATTCATAGTACTAGATTTACTAATTTGATTTTAGTTAAAATAATATACTCCATGAAGTACATAAATTTGGCTACCGTTGTTCAAGAAGCATTATAATTATTTGTTTACTCGTTACTTAGTTATTTATTTACTTGTTTTGACTCTAAGTTACTTGTTTTAGTTTCGTTTTGTTTATTATTTTATTTTCTGACGAAAATACACGTTCAATGTACCGAAACGTCGAATTTAAAACAAAAATACAGAACTTAAACCAAAAATTGTTTTATGCACAACCGGGCCGAAATTCATGTATTTTAGCCGTAAAAGGCTGGCTTAAACATTTGGTTTTGGCCCTAGGGCCATAAAATAATAATTCCTATAGACACATACATAAAATGACAATTTTTGTTTATTGTGAATACTTGATTTTACAAAATGTCATTTTGACATATAACCTATGTACATATTTTAATCTTTTGAACATATAATTAAGTCCGGAAGGACGAATCGCGTCTATAGTTAAATCTGAACTGACCAGCCGTTTGATGATGACCTGATAAGTTGATTCAAACGTGCTGTTAATTTTTAGAACTTGTGACAAGTGATGGAAAGGTTTTTCCTAATTTTCTTATTTATTAAGACTCAGTTCCACATCGTATTTGACTTTTTGTCTTTATTTTATATAATTAAATGTTATTTTGTTGTACCGTGATCTGCTTCGGCTGAATGTAATAATTATAAAATGTAGAAATCTGCTAATACACTTGAATATTCTATTATGAAATAATTCGATGCCCCTCCAAAAACCGAAAGTCCTTCTCCGCTACTGAGGATGTCTCTGGAGCCCAGGCCCTTATCTCGCAGTCAGAACTCACAGACATAAAGGGCTCTGGTTTCTTTGTTGATTTCAACTTGAATTTGATTATGATCCGCTTGGATAACACAGAGGACCGTCACCTCTTTGTCTGTTTGTATGTTGCTGTCGGTGTTAATATAATCATACACTAGATCCTCTTATGGCGGAAAATTTTAAACAAAGTTTACACATACGTGTGGAAATCAACTTATCAAACTTATTCAATTATTCTAGCAAAATAAAAACATATAATAATAATGGAAAAAGAAATCATCGTATCCTTGGATGCAGATGCTCTGCATTTTGCAGATCTTTAATTCAGCGTTAAGTTAACAATAAATAGTATATTACGTACCATGAACGGTAAGTGACAATTTTTAGGTCAAGAATGTAGTTTGGGAAATCTAGGCTCGAAGGATCGAGATTTCCTAAACATTCGCAACTTACAGTTCGAGGTTAGTAAACTATTTTTTACAATACTTACAAAAATAAAAGGAAAAGAAAATAGGTTCAAAATTGACAGCTGTCAAATTGTTGTCAAAATAAACAAGACCTTGATATGTAATATTTACTTACTGTTAACGGTGGACAGTAAGTAAATATTAAAGACTTGATATAACTATGGAAACCACTGTGCAATAAAAGTTTCACTTACTGTGTTTAAATTTTGTCCTTAATAGGTAACTTACAGTACAAGTATTGGAAACATATTATTCATATGCTGGGTTGCAAGAAAAAATAAAGAGCACTTTAGTTAAAGAATTGTTTATCTAGCAACAGGATCAATAACAATTTTCTGAAATTTATGGAACCGTTAGTTGCTAATGAACCGATAAAACTTTCATGCAACCCAGCACTAGTTTATTTTTGTGTTAATAATATTAAAAGAATAAAATAAAATGACAAAATTTTAGTAGGTAACATATTTCTGAGAAATCCCGATCGACGGTTCTTTATGTTAAAGCAACATTCTATTCAACGTTTCTGAACCAGTAAAATCTATAAACTCTATAAAAATATTGACACTGTCTTTTTATTCTCAGATGCCATTTGCAAAATCAAATTTCTTTAGAGTTTTATTTCTCTAGTTTTATCTGAATTTTTGTTTGTCCACACGGAATCTGCATTGCGACAAATAGTACCTAAAGCCATTTAAAATGTCTTATCAATTATGTCATTTCATTTGTATGTGGTGCAAAGCTAACGTTGATGTCATTAGATTTTCAACAGATCTCCCTTTTCTGTAACTCGATCGATAAATTAACGACAATACTTATTTTTCAAAACGACCATTTCAGCATTCTATAAGCAAAATCATTTAGGGCCAGTCTTTCAATCACCGATTAATGTTAATCATGATTAAATAATAATGGTAACCATAGTTTCCATTATTATTTAATCCTGGTTAGCATTAATCGGGAATAAACCGGCGATTGAAAAACTGGCCCTATGGCCGGTTTCACCAACAAAAGTTAAATTTTAATCATGGTTTAAATAAATAAAAGCAAATCGAATGTATGGCCGCAATGTTAATCATTTCATTTGACATATAATTTTGATTTTCTTTTATTTATTTAATTCAAGTTTAAAATGTAATTTTTGTTGATGAAACCAACCATTAGTCTATTATTTCCATTTTACTTTTATCCATTATGCTTTCGTACGAAGCTGCTAGTATAAATATATTACTTTTGAATCACTCTTTTTGCGAAGCTGTCAGTGGACTGTCATTACATTATTTTTTTATAATAACAGCTTCGTATATTAATAAGCAAAATGCAAGAAAATAAAATAAAAATATAAAGGTAAATTATTCTTGAAACAGAATACCGAAATTGTGATCTTCTAAAAAGTAATCATGAAACAGAAAACGTTGTCATTAACATTCCAATCTATAACAGACTATTTATTTACTTCTGCTATTTTGCACAACAGAAACTTAATCCCAATTACAGGACAGGGTTCGGACCCTTCGAGACGCAGTGTGATAGTTCATATATTTTTAGCTTGAGTGGGATTCGAACTCAGGAGTCGAATGTCGTAACGCTACCCACACCACCGTACTGCTAGACTATAAAGGGATAAATTTAAAGTTTATGACAGAAAAATTCGAGAGACGCCCGAACTCCAACCGAGGACCTTCAACTTGCCGGGCAGATGCTTTAACCACTAAGCCACGGCTCCCCTGTACGAGATAGGCGTCAACCGAATTTATCTGTTATAGTGTCTAACACAGCATCGATCCCAAGACTCCTATGTCTCATAGGAATTAACAACGGGTTTCGTCTGTAGCGACACAATCTGATTTTTTAAGGAAATCATACCACAAAGTAAATTAACTATACAGGGATGTTTAGAAAACGGGTGAAAAGCTTCAGGTAAAATGATTCTTTGATTAATTCTAAGTTGACAAGTCTAACGCAAAAAATCAAGATTAGATAAAACTTCTTTAAGAATTGGGCGGATCAAGTTTTGGTATTAAACGATGAGTTACATCAACGCAATTTTGCACAATTCTTCTTGAATGTAAACAGCAATACTTCATAAACGATTAAAGAAACTAAATGTTGTTTGTTTCTCCTTAAAATGAAGGGTGGTACAGATGCGGGTACCATCCAGTACTGAAGAGAGTACGATTCTTGTTTTACATATCACATCGTTGGCTGCTCGTTCTCGTTTGAAAGTTTGGCGTGGTTTTGCTATATGTTTTGTGTTTTCAACAGACATGCATGCACCCTTAAACTACTCTTTTTTACTCATGTTTTGTTCCATTCTAGAACTAATTTACTATTTGTACTTTTTTGTCAGCGTTGCATGAAGCCATGAGAATTTAAACCCATGTTTTTTATTCTTTCTGAAGAGCGCATTTGAGTGCCATAGTTATTATTTCGAGTTTAACAACAAAAAACATTTGCAGCCCAATTCTCTAAATAGTTTTAGCTTGAATCTAATCCTAATCCTGAATTTTGGATTTGTCAAATTAAGCTAAACCATATCCCAAAAAAAAGTTTAAATTAACTTCTTCTGAAATTGACTTTCTTGACGAAGCAGATCTCGGTAAGTGATATATTTATGCGAGTGAATAAGGTTACTAGCCGACAATTCACGGCCACCAAAGATAGAGGAGGGAGAGCCACAGGAGTAGTATTAATGTGGTGAAAATGTTTTATTGACAGTGGGAATCAAACCAGGGTTTTCAGGATCCACAGGCCGACTCGATACCACTGTATAATAATAATTGTCATATCTTATCAATCATTAATAGATAATGATACAGTTACAGAATATAGAGGTAAATTATCGCGGTTAAGAAGAAAGAAAATGAATAGACTTGATGAAGAGTTCGCATATGTGGATCGAAATGTGAACGTAGTATCACGGCAAGGTCTCTACCGGTAGTTTCGACGCCGACGTCGGGTAATCCATGCATTATTAAACGCGGAAAGATGCGGTGAGCCTAATGAAATTAGGACACAGTACGGTACGGGTTGGTATGGTTTGTGTAACGATGCATCAGCTATTTACTACGTTCACATGAGGAATATTACACAATACATAACCATACTCTCCAAGGAATGTGCCATCTAATTCACACCACAATGAATGTTAAATCTGTAGTTTAACCAGTGATGGAAGGATCCATATCGTAAACATTGTCGATTATTTATTTGTTAATGTGTACAACAGAAACTTAATTACAATTACAGTCGCTTATAGTAGAATACAAATCATATCTTATTAATATAAGTTAAGATCAGCGATGGGGTGACTAGCTCAGTAGTATGAAGTCGGCCTGTGGATCCTGAGAACTCTGGTTCGATTCCCACAGGCGACAAACTAATTTTCATAATTTCAAAAACTACCCCTGTGGCTCCTCCATCACTAACATCTTTGGAGGCCGTGATTTGACGACTGGTAGCCGCATTTCACGCGCAAAATATATCACTTACCGAGATCTGCTTCGGCAAAGTGCCACACCCAGTAATGGGTAGAAGGCGTGATGATGTATTTATTTATTTATTTTTTAAGATCAGCGATATTTGACAAGTTTTAATTTGATTACTGGACTATGATTGTAATGTAATAGTTATTTTTCTGAAACCGGTAAGAAAGTGCCTACTCTCCTGACCAATTTTAGTATGGAAAGTAGAGGCGTATTCCATTTGCCATTTGTATCGGATCTAACTTGAATTTACTGAACCAAATCATTTATTTATTTCACTGGATTACTTTGCTGACTTTATTTCCAGGACTAGAATTACAAATACTAATTTACTATGAAGTAATTCACCCAAATAAGTGCATCAGTTTGCTTCATTCAGTTTATTTAGTCATGTGTTGAATTTATCTGAACTGACTTAAGTGAACCAAGTGGCAAAGAAATACAGCTTATGTTTTTACAAAAACAGTGAAGTAAACAGTCTGGTAAAGTACAAAACAGTCTGATAAAGATTTTACCTGACTGTTATTTTTGTTGTAACCTTGAATATATAGTCTGCTGTCAATACAATTCATATCAAAAAATTTAAATGTTTTGAATTATTTATGATTAAATATTGATTAAACAGTCTCAGAAAAAATTGTATACATAATACGTCAGGAAAGTGTTTTTCCTTGATAACCACTTCGTCAAGTAAAACATCACTTTCCCTACTTATTATGTAATATACTATTGTTTTATTAGGACTAAAAATACAAGTTTTCTGGTCGAGTAAATAAAACTTGCCTAATGACGCGTTGCGGAGATTGGAAATATTGCGGGATTCGATTCGATTTCTACGGTAGGATTGAAAAGTCAACATGTCAACATTTAAAATGAGTGTGGAAAGTATTTCTTTGCAATACTCAATGCGGCAAGAAATCGTTTATCATGTTGTTACCAAGTCAAATAATCTTTTTTGAACCAATCTGATATACATATAATAGTAAATGACATATGTCAAATATTGATTTTAAGAAATGAATGTTCACAACCGAAGAAAAAATAGTATGTAAAAGTGCAGAAGGAATCTGAGGGCCAAAATAAAAGTGAGCGACCAAGTAATTAATAAACACATATATGTCATATTTATTTGAATCTTTTTTTTTTTAAATGAATGTAAATGAGTGATTGGTAACTGTTCTCGAAGCTTGTTCTACCTGTGCTTGGTGTAAGTGAGCGATTACTGTGAAGCACAAGTAAACAGCGGGTAGCGGCCGTCAGACCGCTCGGCTAATTGCCCATTTGCGCGAATGTTTAATACATCACGTACCTCGAACCCAAACTGAAACCGAAACCCAACCATTCTGTACATTGTGCCGCTGATTCATTTGCATATTCGACTTTACTTCTTCACACTACAAACCATTCTAATACAATACAAAATTACTAAATATCTAATCGACTAAAACACCGTTCAAAGGAATACATTATTTTTTTCACGACTAATAGTTATTTGTACACCAAGAGCAGAAAGTAATCTATTGCTGCTCGCGCATTGAGATTGTTGATCGAAGCGCAGTCAAGAGCAAGAACCATGCAAAAGCGACTGGAACACTTTCTGTTCGAAGTGCACACAATATTTTTTCTACGACCATTTAGAAACACTTGAAAAATAATTTAAAATAATTTTTGACAGGTACGATGGTACTTTTACATTGCCGCTCCCCGAGCGGCAAAAATCTTATTGCCGCTCGACAAGCGGCAAATGTCTACTTTCTGCTTTCAACTGACAGTTGGAAATGTTATTTTCTGCTCGGTCAAAGAAAAAGTAACTTTGTTCTTCCGTCAATTGAGAGAAGACAGTGATATCTTTTCATCTCTAGAAAAGGAAAGTAAAACCATATGCACGGCAACTAGAAAACAACGGTTTGATCTGACATTAGTGACATTCAGGTGACATCTGTCAAGAAAATAATAAACTTTATAGAAATTTCTCATTTATTCTCAGTTATACATAATTTGGAATTATTGTTAGTCTATTAGATAGTATTTTTGCAACCCAAAATTTGCTGCTAGATTTTTGTGAATTAAAAACGAAGTTAAAATTGAAACTAAAAATTATATTAGCGGCTAATCTATTTTATGAATTTGCCTGTTAAACATAATCAGCCAGATTCATAAAACGGATTAGCGCTAACACCGTTTTAATATTATCTATAACTCTATATTAAATTAAAACCGATTAATGAAATAAATTAAATTTGATACTAATTAAAACCGATTAATAAAATAAATTAACCTAAGTTAAAATAAACTTGTTTCATGCATTGAAAACTGAGTTAAAAACGAAATAAAAAATGATATTAGCGCTAACCCGCTTTATGAATCTGCCTGTAGGGTGTTAATTTTTAATTAAGAATATTATCAAAAACAATTTGACTTAATTTGATGAGAATAAAAACGTATGAAATTATTTCCAAAACATTTAAATTTAATTAACCTCAAATAAGTTCAGAACGGTTCTATTTGCGGTAGTATCATTAAAGTAAGTAAAAACTATATATCTAGCGATTCAGAGAAGATGAAATGAAACTGACATTCCTGAAACTTCCGCCAACTTCAGGGGTAATAATAGCTAGTGACTACAAAAACTAACCGAGTGGCCAGCAGTGCTGGTGCCTAGGAAGGGGTAATAGAGGGGGGGTGGGGTTCACAGGACAGCGATGAAAAGAAAGAAAAGAAGAAAAAGTAGCTCGACTCCATCAGCTGTAAATGAACGTGGAATCGATTCGGTTTCGGGACGGTTTGCGTCTGGGATAAGCGCGAGTTTAGAAAGTGTGCTTCACAGCTGCTAGATTAAATTTTTTGAATGAGTAAATAAATTAAATCCTTTATTTTTCTATGCTAATACATTTCATTTTAATATTAAATTAAATTCGCTTGAGATATTACAAAAAAAGAATGAAATTCATGTCGAATGTCATAGAATTTGGTTGAGGAAGAATGGTTGGTTTAATTTATATTGGTCCGCCATTTTTGTTTCTACTGTTCCAGAAATAATATATGTAGTTGAACGGAGAAAATATCCTATGTTTTAAGCAGGTCTTATTTCTCTATAGCCCAAGTTTCAAAAAAGTTTAAGTTAATCATATTTATTTGAACTTTTTGGAAATTCGATCAGCGAAAATATTACTTTTCCTTTTGTTGTTATCCAGAACAAACTGGAATGTTATTCTCCTGGTTGCTGCTATTAAAGACAATTTGGAAAGTAAAATAAAGTTGGGGAAATGATAACTTTCCATTGTCAAATGACTACCAAAATAGCATACTTCCTGTCATGGTCGTATAAAAAATATTTGCCCAAAATAAACTGATCACCATGGAAACATCCATTTTCTGATCTCTTTTTGAAATGTAGGAATCGGTAAAATTTTACCGATTTCTCTGATCGTATTTTCCGATCAAAAACTGTTAATTTTCTGAACGGTCGCGAAAACATATACTTTAAAAACGATATATTGTATACGTATTGCTTTGAACTATCGTAAAAAGATATAAAGAAAATAAGGAAAATATAAATTTCCTTCATTTAAATAAAAATTAAAATAAATATATTATCACGCCTTTTTACCCAATACTGGGTGTGGCACTCTGCCGAAGCAAATCTCGGTGATATATTTATGCGCGTGAAGTGCGGTTACCAGTCGTCAAATCACGGCCCCCAAAGATGTAAGTGGTGGGGGAGCCACAGGGATAATTTTTTAAATTGGTAAAAATCTTTGTCGGCTGTGGAGATCGAACCAGGGTTCTTAGGATCCACTGGCCGACACGATACCACTGTACCATTACCCCATAAATTTAATTTAAATTAATACCACAATTTACAAACAAACTGATAATTTAATGATATATTTGTGAATATTTAATTCTTGGTAAGTTTTTCTATGAAACGTTTGCGAAAAGCTTTGATCCTATTTAATGACATTTTTATTTAAATCTGGTAAATTTGACTTTTTAGGCTGTTTGCTTGGGAACATTGATTTTTGTTGTGTTCACTGATTCCGCCCCTGAAAGTAATACATTCTTGATACGCATCCATTAGAGGAGAGCTTTAAACAGGCCCGGATTAGATTAGATTATGCGGGGAAATGAACGTGACCTGCATCTTTACTGTTTACTACGACATATTTCGTTTACTAAACGCAGGGATATGGCATTTTTACGACCATGTTTTATATATCGCTGCACAGTTATCATTTTTATGGCAAATAGCTCACTAAATATCATCAAAAAACTCTTTTTAAGATTCACATTTTCACAAAATGCATGCGAAAATATTATTAAATGAATCTTCTTCTCAGAAACTCGTAATCGCATATTTCAATTAAATGCTAACTTTGAAATTGATTCAGTCGTTTATTAATAGTTTTAATTTGACTTAGAATTAAGAATAATTTTATTTAGCTTGAAAATAGTTTCGCATTACTCTCAATATTTCATTTTACAATAGTTATTTGTATATCAAGGTAAGAGAGACATTTCTTTTTCTGAGCCGAATGCAAAGAATATAAAAGCACATGAGGGAATAATGACACTTTCTTCATAAGGAATACATATAATTTTTTTCAATACTTTAATAAAAAGTAACATTTTTGAAAATAAATGAGAAATTTAGATAAGAGTTATTATTCTCTTAACAAATGTAAAATTAGTAACCGTTGTTTCCAGTTGTCACGAAGATGGCTTCAATTTAAGAAAGTTTATTTTTCTACGGCCGAGTTGAAAACATTCAAAATGTGGAAAGTATCTTTTTATAACACTCAGTGCGGCATGATTTCTTGCCGCACACGTGTGGCAAGAAATCATTTATGATCTTGTTTCCAAGACAACCTTTGTTGAACAATACTTTTTTTAATTAATGGGATGGCTAGCTCAGTGGTATGAAGTCGGCCTGTGGATCCTGAGGTCCCTGGTTCGATTCCCACAGGCGACAAATTTTCATAATTTGAAAAAAGCTATCCCTGTGGCTCCTCCACCATTAACATGTTTGGGGGCCGTGATTTGACGACTGGTAACCGCACTTCACGCGCAAAATATATCACTTACCGAGATCTGCTTCAGCAGAGTGCCACACCCAGTAATGGGTAGAAGGCGTGATGATATATTTATTTATTTTTATTTTACTTTTTTTAATTAATGCAAAATATAACAGTAGATGTCAAATATCGATTTTAATTTTTTTTTAAATAAAAGTTCACGACCGTACAAACAATAGTATGTAACATACGTGTGGCAACGGCCATTACGACACTAGTGTTGCTATATACTATTTTCTTCTCTAGGAATGAAATGTATTAATTTCGTTCTCTCAGTTGACGGAAAGAAATTTTACTTTATAACTTGCAAGGATGCGTCCATATATTTGTTAATTTCGTTCATTAAATTTGTCTACTTTATTTTCTTTCTATTTATTTATGATTAATTTTTTTTTGTGTCTTCTTTGGCGGACCAACTACTTAGGTCATATGCCGCCATTACGCCCTGATCTGCGTTTTAGGTATTATGGTCAACAGCAATTATTTATTTATTTATTTATTTATTTTGTTACTCAACAGGAAGTAAATCCCAATTACAGTACAGGAGACCTACAGTTTATAGTGGAATCCGAACCACTCAGACACAATCGTATTTTTTGGATATAAGTAGAAGTCAGTGAGATTTGAACGCATGACCTCTTGCTTGCTAATTAAGAAACGCAAGTTTTACCTTGCTTTTATCCACTGAGCTACGATTGCCTGTATACTATACTCATAATAAAATATTTTGATTGAGAATCCAAGTTCTCACAACCAAATCTAATTTTCACCCAATTCAAATTACCCATGTGGCTTTCCCTCCACTGAGCGCCGTGATTTGACGGCTGATAACCGCAATTCACGAGCATAAATATATGACATAATGAAATCTGCTACGGCAGAGTGCCACACCCAGTAATAAGTAATGATATATTTATTTATTTTGAATTATCCTCTTGTAAATAAAATTCTCTCTGAATCCGTCCCTGTGTGATTTTCCACCGTCCAGCAAATTACGGCGAAAGTAAGAAACAAAACGGTCCAATCTCTGTAGGTGGGGCCGCGTATAAGGGTGACCCAAACGTTTTTCCATCCCTTCATCGGTGAACGGGGTTGAAATTAATTTCACCCTAACCCTGAACCTTTCAGAGGGCGCCTCCTATACTACCCTACGGAAGGATTTGGGAGGGGGAGGGATATATGGTGTGTAGCTGTGGTCACTGCGGTGGCCAACGCTGTTATTAGATTAATAGAGATTTAACGTGTTGATCAGAAGCTTTGTAATCTAGTTGGCGATGATATTATGTGATTGTTTAGTTGGTGTACATACTGACAATTAGGAAATTGATGCTTGCTTATAATTAAATGTGGCGCAAACAAGGGGAAGGAAACTGCGGCAAATATAAGAACTAAAGTGGAATCTCCACAAAATATATATTTTTATACACAACCAGCCCGAAATTTATATGTTTTAGCCTTAAAAAGTGGGCTTAAACACTTGTTTTTGGCCCTAGGGTCATAAAAAAATAACCCCCATGAATACATAAACAAAACGATTTTTGTTTATTGTGAATACTTGATTTTACAAAATGTCATTTGACATTTGAAGATTTGGGTAAAAGAAAGGTTTGTTCACGGTTTGTTCCACATGAATTAAATGAAGACCAAACAGTTGCTAAAAAGTCAACGAATTTTTGATGAAAAAACATATTTGTATCATCGACCACCCTCCGTATTCGCCTGATCTTATCACCATGTGACTATTATCTTTTCCCAAAACTGAAAATTGCCATGAAAGAAGCGTTTTATGATGATATTCCAGCCATTCAAGCAGCCGTGACACAGGTGTTAAAGAACGTTCCTTTAGATGGCATAAACAAATCTATGCATGCTCTAGTTGATCGTTCTAAAAAGTGTATTGATTCAAATAGAACCTATTTTGAATAAATATTAAGTTTCAAACATAATACAATGCGTGTTTTATTCGATATCTAAAGAGTTTCGTTATTTTTGGGACATACTGTGTATATTTGTGAAATTAAGAGTGTAAGAAAAAAAAGTATTTCAAGTAATAAAACACAAACACGAATGAAAGAAATTAATTGTGAATGTAGTTGAAATGAAAGTGGTATATCAGGATAGCAAATAAAGAAAAAATTCAAGAATTTTTGCTACCACATTTGTGAGGACATAGTGTAATGTTATGTATGTATAAAAACTTATGATATTTATGTAAACCAGTATAGATATATTCAGCAGTACAATGACTGCATCACAAGTTAATGTAATACAGCGTGGTCAATGTTAAACGGCGCGAACACAATATTCGATAGCGGATAACAGAAGATTGATGGGTTGCGGAAATGATTGCCGCAGAGGGCTGAACACAAATCATCCCCTGTACCACCAACACACTTCAAACTTACAAATAAGGCTGGGTTTTTATCGATAACACTACCAAAATAAACACAAATATGTATATTCCGATACTTATGTTGATCAACGTTCAAATAAGCATTATCATGCTTTTTCGAGATCTATAATTGCAGATCTTTGCAGCAAACATAGGCTGTATTCCATTTGACACTTGCTAAACTAACGCTCGTTTGCACCAAGGAAACTTTAATGTAATATTTATATTATAAATAAAATAAATAAATATATCATCACGCCTTTTACCCATTACTAGGTGTGCCACTCTGCCGTAGCAGATCTCGGTAAGTGATATATTGTATGCGAGTGAAGTGCAGTTACCAGCCGTCAAATCACAGCCGCCAAAGATGTTAGTGGAGGAGGAGCCTTAGGGGTAATTAAATGCGGTGAAAATTGTTTGTCGCCTGTGGGAAACGAACCGAGGTTCTCAGGATCCACAGGACGACTCGATACCACTGAGCTAGCTAAAGGGTAATTTTAAATATAAATAAATATATCATCACGCCTTC
Organism: Pterostichus madidus; assembly: GCA_911728475.2. Taxonomy (NCBI): domain Eukaryota; kingdom Metazoa; phylum Arthropoda; class Insecta; order Coleoptera; family Carabidae; genus Pterostichus; species Pterostichus madidus. The sequence goes on along the minus strand of OU452313.1, from coordinate 1,888,720 downwards.
TACCCATTACTGGGTGTGGCACTCTGCCGAAGCAGATCTTGGTAAATGATATATTTTTGCGTGTGAAATGCGGTTACCAGTCGCCAAGTCACGGCCCCCAAAGATGTTAGTGGTGGAGGAGCCATAGGGGTAGTTTTTGAAATTATGAAAATTGTTTGTCGCCTGTGGGAATCGAACAAGGGTTCTCAGGATCCACAGGCCGACTTTATACCACTGAGCTAGCCACCCCATATGGGGGTAATTTTAAATAAATGTAAAATAAATATATCATCAGGCCTTCCACCCATTACTGGGTGTGGCACTCTGCCGAAGCAGATCTTGGTAAGTGATATATTTTTGCGCGTGAAGTGCAGTTACCAGTCGCCAAATCACGGCCCCCAAAGATATAAGTGGTGGAGGAGCCACAGGGGTAGTTTTTGAAATTATGAAAATTGTTTGTCGCCTATGGGAATTGAACCAGGGTTCTCTGGATCCACAGGCCGATTTCATACTACTGAGGGGTAATTTTAATGTTGTAAAAATTGTTTATCAGCTATCGGAGTTGAACCCGGGTTCGACTCGACAACCCTAAGCCACCTACCCATATTATTCTCAACTATAAAGAATACAGCGAACCCAGAACTTTTAAGATTGCAAAGCCATCACGTCTATTTATGGAAAAAATTAAATATTCCGATCACATGTTCGTGTTTTCTTGTTGGCGAAGTTGCGTTATGAAGTTATCAACAAAATTCTATTTTTAAGTGCGTGTAGTAAATATTTCAAGAAGCAAGTTAAAATATTTCATCTGGTCCTGCAAGCCGAGTTGCGCCTGCCAGGATAATTCAATCTGCATAGGCGAAGAGACGCACAGAATATTAAACATAGCAACGATAGTGATTTGCACACGTGTAGAGATGGTTTTACGACACGTGGATATGCTGAGTTTACCACGGACCGTTAGTGGGTGGTACATATCTTGTCACGCGAGATCATGACGAATTATTATAACTAAAAATACAATAACTAACGAAACATTGATGAAGAGAAAACTAACAACATTCATAACTAATATAACAAGTGATATAATAAAAATAAATAAATATATCATCACGCCTTCTATCCATTACTGGGTGTGGCACTCTGCCGAAGCAAATCTCGGTAAGTGATATATTTTGCGCGTGAAGATGTTAGTGGTGAAGGTGTCACAGGAGAAGCTTTTGAAATTATGAAAATTGTTTGTCGCCCGTGGGAATTCTACCAGGGTTCTCAGAATCCACAGGTCGACTTCATACCACTGAGCTAGCCACCCCATAAGTGATATGATAATTGCCGATAATTCCCCCCCCCGCCCCTCTATGAAACTGGATCTATTAATGATCGATAAGTTAATGATAATTTCCATTTTTCATCATTACTACTACTAGTGCATATTTACTAGCGCTGGCTTACTGCATCTTCTTCCATAAGCGTATGTGGCCAAAATAAGAATTTCGCGCTCGGCGCGAAATTTAAATCGCTCTCAATACAACTTTCTTTTGACAATTGCGTAACAAATTACTTTCCGCAATAGTGTTTCTTTGCTTACAGAAACGCACTTGGTCTGCATTTGTCTCCTTTCCACCCGCAACCAACGTAATAATAGTTACGTAATAACAAAGAAATCGCACAGTTGTAGGAAAAATAATATTTCCGCCTTTATCTGGCGTTGTGCCAACTGTTCCATAAAAAAATTGCTAGAATATGTAAATATTTTGTTAAATATCAAAAACTATTTGTTACCTAGCAACAAGCTAGTGATAATATCCTCAGGACATTATCAGTGTAATATTGTTTTGATAGGTTAGTTTGAGACATGTGATTAGAAATGAATGAATCTGATTGACTAGTAATTTGATCTAAAAATTGTCAGTTTAATTTTTTAGATAATACGGCCGTTAGTAATAATTTATTACTCACGGATTGTGGACAATCACATCGACGTTGTTTCTTGCGTCAATTAAAAATCCTGACGCGAGAAACAAAAGAATATAAAACCGTATTTATCCCAATAATAAATCAAGAAGTCCGTGAACAATACAGGTCGATCTGAAAGCTCGAAGGATGAAAGTGCTGCACAAGGACAGACTAAGTGGAGGGGGTCGTCGTCGAACCCTTCAAGTAATAATCCCTTTAATTAAGCGTATAAATGCTGACTACCAAACACAACAAGGCCTAGAGGCCCTTTAGATGAAATTATCAGGTGCAGATGAATGGCATATCGTGTTTACCAACACAATAGAATTGAAAATTCTAAATTACATGTTGACCTTAAATAACCGGTATTATTGGACCCTCAAATCATTATGAAATATGTTAAAAATAAATAAATATATCATCACGCCTTCTACACATTACTGAGTGTGGCACTCTGCCGTAGCAGATCTCGGTAAGTGTTATATTTTGCGCGTGAAGTACGATTACCAGCCATCAAATCACGGCCCCCAAAGATATTATTAAAGGGGAAGGCACAAGGGTTGTTTTAATGTGATGGTAATTGTTTGTCGGCTGTGGGAACCATCACAGGCCGACTCGATACCACTGAACCACCTACCCCATAATTTAAAAATAGATATACTGAAACTTTTTTAATTAGTCGGAAAAAGTAATATTCAAATTTTGTTCTGCATAAATTATTCGACGAAATTTACGTTGTTTATACTTGATAAATTGGTTTGGTATCAAATTGAACTAAACAACGAAAAGAACAAAAAGAAACTTAGTATTTTTTATGGAATAGATAGATGTGATTGAAGGTTTGTTGTCTGATAAAAGCTTTCAAGTTTTAAGAATAAATGAACTTGTATGAAGGGAACGTAAGTATGGTTGAAGTTAGGATGGTGTGTCAGGATGAGAATGTGTGACGAAGACTGATTATTTGACAAAGCTGATGAGAGGATGTATTGTGAATATTTCAGGGGTTCGTGCCACCCTATTTGATGAGATATAACGTGATATTATGTATGTATATATACTTACCATTTATCTTGTACTGTGAGTTATCTATTAATGACAAAATTTAAACACAGTAAATGGATGTTTTATTGCACAGTGGTTTCCATGGTTATATCAAGACTTTAATATTTACTTACTATCCACCGTGGACAGTAAGTCAATATTACATATCAAGGTCCTGTTTATTTTAACAACAATTTGACAGCTGTCAATTTTGAAACCTATGTTTCTTTCATATGGGATGGCTAGCTCAGTGGTATGAAGTCGGCCTGTGGATCCCAAGGTCCCTGGTTCGATTCCCACAGGCGACAAATTTTCATAATTTGAAAAAGCTATCCCTGTGGCTCCTCCACCACTAACATGTTTGGGGGCCGTGATTTGACGACTGGTAACCGCACTTCACGCGCAAAATATATCACTTACCGAGATCTGCTTCAGCAGAGTGCCACACCCAGTAATGAGTAGAAGGCGTGATGATATATTTATTTATTTTTATTTTATGTTTCTTTCATAATTTGATATTTCATTTTTTTACAGGAACTATGCAATAATAATGTTTTTTCACGACCATGCTAGAAATAGTATATTACGTACAATGAACTGTAAGTGACAGTTTTTAGGTCAAGAATGTAGTACAGGCCTCGATTTTTTAAGCAATCGCGACCTAAAAATCACTTACTGTTCGAGGTTAATAAGCTATTTTTTACAATATCTACACAAATATAAGAAAAAGAAAATAGATTTCAAAATTGACAGCTGTCAAATTGTTGCCAAAATAAGCAGGACATTGATTTGTAATATATATAATTTAAAAATGCCAGTAAAAAACTAACTATTTAAAGTTTAATTTACGTAATTTAATTTTCTAGTTGACTTGTTTCTATATTCTTAATTACATTTTAGTTGACTTGTGGCATTTGTAGTAAAATAATAATAATAATAGTAGTAATGCAAGTAAATGGAGCAGGTGATTTGTGTGACAAGTACTCGGTATGTCCAATGCAGGTCAGAGCTTTAAAAATACAAAGCATTTGTGCAGCGTACGTTGAATGCAACTGTGTATTTTACATTTTCGTTGCTTTTTACTTGCTGCTGCTGCCCTGCTAAAGCTAACTATACACGTTTTCCAATTTCGTTTAAGTAGTTTGTGCTTCGTTCAATAGTCAATTCTGAATATTTCATGTGCAACTAAATTTATTTAGATTCTCACAAAAACTATAAATAACCTTTACCTTTTCTCTCATTATCCCAACAGACGAATACGAGAATTTAAATTCAAATCAATTTCATTGAGTCTTATTCATTTGCACAATTTTCCTAACAGCAAATTTGTATTTAACAATTTTAAAGCAATAATTTTATTTAAATCGTCGCGAAAACTTTTGTGTATCACACGTCCAGATACTATTTTCCGATTAGTCGCAAAAGTACAGTTTCCGACCTAATGATACCCATTACTATCACGTTTGTCAAAAGATACAACTATTTATGTATCAGGTACTTAAAAAATACTTGTATAATAAGTTACCTATTAATGACAAAATGTAAACACAGTAAGTACAACTTTTATTGCATAGTGGTTTCCATGGTTACATCAGGACTTAAATAATTACTTACTATCCACTGTGGACAGCAAGTAAATATTACATATCAAGGTCCTGCTTATTTTGACAACAATTTGACAGTTGTCAATTTTTAAACCTATTTTTCTTTTCCTTCTATTTGTGCAAGTATTATAAAAATATCTAACTAACCTTGAACTGTAAGTGATAGTTTTTAGGTCAAGAATGCTTAGGCAATCCCGATCCTACGGACCACGATTTCCTAAACATTCGCGACCTACAAAAATCACTTACAGATCGAGGTACGTAATATATTATATCGATTGTCCGCTCTCTAACTGTAAATGATTATTTTTAGGTCGCAAATGTTTAGGAAAGCTCGACTCTTCGGGACTCGATTTCCCAAACTACATTCTTGACCTAGAAACTATAACTTACAATTCATGGTACGTAATATACTATATCGATTGTCGCTAATAGCAACATAAAATAATATTTTACAATAAAGAAAAATACAATCGCATACATAAATCTTAACTTTTTGGACAATTGCATAACAAAGTAATAAGCAGAATTGTTTACGGGAGTTTTATGTACGTAATTGCATCTATCAAATGTTGAAACATGTTGAGTCCGGCTCTGATTCGAGCTAGAATCTCGTTAGGAACAGGTAGAGATATGGACACGCGAATCACGAGACTGGTGCATAATCCAAGTCAGCCTGAACTCCACAATTAAATAGGTATTACATTACAAGAAATAATCCCGCATGTAACCGGCTGCGTCGGGACGCCTTCTCCCACCCTTCGTCACCGACGTCATCGTCTAATCCCTGTCACGACGCCCGGTATAATTACATACATTCCTACACACACTCACGGCAGGACTAACACGAATATTCAAGAAATAATGCGGAGAAACGAATATCTTATTGTTTTCTTCAAATGTGCTTTTGTTTATTAAGAAAATAAAAAATAGCCATTACTGGAGGAGGCACTCTGCCATAAGTGATATATTTATGCGCGTGAAGTGCGGTTACCAGACGTTAAATCACGCCCCCTAACATAACATAACATAAAAAATCTGGTGTGGCACAACATACACAACATATTTAATATTTAGAATATATATTATTAAACATGTAATTTAGATTTTCAGTAATTCAGTATTTATCTGTTTGAAACATATAAAATATCAAATTTGTTTACGTATAATTTTTTAGTAATGTTGACTCCTTTATGTCTAACTTTACTGATGAGGCATATGCAGGATGTTCGTTTTTCGAGCTTAACCCTTGGTATCTCAAGAACCGTGAGATACGAAGTCGAATAAATTGAGGTAAAGTTGCCAAATTAGTTGACCATTTTAATGATGTATTTGTTTTTCCGAAAAAAGACATAGATAACTAGATAAAGCGAAAATTAAAATCTATGTTTTTTGTTTCTATTGCTACTATGATTATTGAAATATATTATTAAATTTAAAAATTAGTGTTTCTCAAAATTAGACGCGTATACAGAAAAATTGCAAATCACATTTTATGTTCCAAATATTTTTGCTAATATCTTTTATTAGACACTTTTTTTCGTAACTGATTCCATTTTTGAAATAAATTGAATTTATTGTTTTGTGTGTCCAGTAAACTTCCTCTTCCGGTTTTTCAATTTCATTCAAAATCAACTCAGCTCTTCGTATTTTCATGAAACTTATAATTACCAAGTTTCATTAGCAAATCTTGTCTCGTTCATGAGATATTGCACACTCGGACACATATCCATCCACACACACAGACATCATTAAGATAATGATCAAAACGGATTCAGTGGACCTCAAAACACATATTTCCGCGAAAATCTCGTCAACGATTTTTTTTTCACGATTCCAATACTTCCTTTTACTGCGTATAATGCCAATGGCACACTGGTCGAGGAGCATGAATGAGCGTCGAGGAACTCATCGATGAAACAACAGAACGCACGAGGAGTTCCTCGATGAAACGATTGTGTCTCATTTCATGTTAGCATGGGATGGTTAGCTCAGTGGTATGAAGTCGGCCTGTGTATCCTGAGAACCCTGGTTCGATTCCCACAGGCGACAAATTTTCATAATTTGAAAAAGCTATCCCTGTGGCTCCTCCACCACTAACATGTTTGGGGGCCGTGATTTGACGACTGGTAACCGCACTTCATGCGCAAAATATATAACTTACCGAGATCTGCTTCGGCAGCGTGCTACACCCAGTAATGGGTAGAAGGCGTGATGATATATTTATTTATTTATATTTATATTTCATGTTAGCGTGGGCTGTCATTTTGGTTTTGCTTTGTGCTATTTTTTCGTGTTTGTTTATTTTATCAGTCAGGATGCGTTCTGTTGTTTCATCGATGAGTTCCTTGACGCTCATTCATGCTCCTCGACCAGTGTGCCAGTGGCATTAGAAAGTAAAAAGAAAACATCCGTTATAAGAAGAACCAAGTTTGTATAATATTCTGAAAACTAACTATACAAAAGATTCATCTACAAACCTTGATTTTGAAATTGTAGCCAGAAATGTTTTTTAAAGTTACATAAATAATTCTTTTAAGAGATAGTAAACTCCTAAAAAGCACCAGATAACTCAAATTACCCTACAAAGAACGTAATCTGCACCCTAATGAATTACATAATAAAACCAGCGTTAGCCATAAAAACACAGCTACAATAATCATCGAATACGAGGACAACAACGATGGCACTATTCCCAGAGACATCTGGTAGCTGCTTCTATATTTATTTATTTGTTCGTGGGCGTTTGACAGCTAGGGTTCCACGGCAAGTGTTTCAGCCCCAGCCTCCAACCCCCGTTTCTTTATTTCCCGCAGTCGTAGCTTTATCTCGTTCGCGTTTAAACAATGGTCTGACGCGAGCCGTTTCTCATTTTCCTTGCTCGTAAAAAGGCGGAGACGCGCTACAGTTTTTCACCCTCGCTTTGCTTCGACCCCCTTGCGCCTAGGTAGTAGGGGTGGAATGTCACACAAGACGATAGTAGAATAGAAGCGGACATTAATGAGGCGAAAGTTTCAGACAAACTTTGAAAACGTGATGGTGCCTGTCGCACATATTCTGAGGTGTCGTGCTTAATTTGTTAGACGGAGCGGAAGTTTAGTTCTTCTATGCATCGGTTATATTTACCGGAAGTATTCTACCAACCGTCAAATAACCGTCTCAACAAATGTTAATGAAATCGCATTGTTTATTTTTGATTTATTCACATTTTAATTTAGTGCTTTATAGGCAGCTAAAAAAAAACGCAGCCAGGTATATACATACATCACGCTATATTCCATCAATTGGGGTAGCACGAACCTTAAAATCATTCATAAAATATTTATTCATAAATAAGAAAAAATAGGAAAAAACAAATTTTCCATCACTTGTCTCATAATTCCACAAAGGTTTTACAGCATGTTTGCACTCTGCCGAAGCAGATCTCGGTAAGTGATATATTTTGCGCGTGAAGTGCGGTTACCAGTCGTTAAATCACGGCCCCCAAAGATGTTAGTGGTGGAGGAGCCACAGGGGTAGTTTTTTAAATTATGAAAATTGTTTGTCGTCTGTGGGAATCGAACCAGGGTTCTCAGGATCCACAGGCCGACTTGATACCACTGTGCTATACTACTCCATAATATAAATATAATATAAATATCAACGTAATGTCAAAATGGCAGTCAAATGAGAACCGTTAAGAGTCAAAACGGGCTTATTTTGCATTGTTTCCATGACAACCATTATCAGTTCGATAAATTCATCTAAACGTGACAGCCGTGACCAACAAGACTGGTAAATATAGAAAAATAGATTAGTAGCGCAAAAAAAAAATATGTTTCTTACTTTAGTCAATTGTAACTTTATATAGAACGACGTATAACAAAAGCTATCGAAGGTAGCAATGTTTGTGATGTGAGTTTGTTTTTTTTGTGGTAGATAAACAATGGACTGTTGATCTCTGAAGGGTTCTCCTTGAACGTGTCCAAAAAGAAGATAAAGCACGTGATTGTGTTTCCAGAGATTTTTCTTTTTTGTCGTTCACTGTGTTATTGTTACAAATTCGTACACTTCAAAATAACACTGATTGAGTATTCTTTCCCCGTACTAGCAGTATCAATATCAGGAATTAAATTTCTATTTTTAACATAAATAAATATAAAATAAATATATCATCACACCTTCTACTCATTACTAGGTGTGGCACTCTGCCGAAGCAGATCTCAATAAGTGATATATTTATGCGCGTGATATGCGGTTCTTCTTCTTCAATGGCGCTACAGCCCAAATAGGTCCTGGGCCTACCGGGCACACCGAGCCGCAGTTTTTACGCTGCCGTACTGCCGGTTTCCGTAGTCGATGTTACTTTTTAAGACATATGTATAAGTGACTAGCTTATACCGCCCGAGTATGATTCATACAATTAACTGTATTTATAAAATAAAATAAATAAATAAATATATCATCACGCCTTCTACCCATTACTGGGTGTGGCACTCTGCTAAAGCAGATCTCGGTAAGTGATATATTTTGTGCGTGAAGTGCGGTTACCAGTCGTCAAATCACGGCCCCCAAACATGTTAGTGGTGGAGGAGCCACAGGGATAGCTTTTTCAAATTATGAAAATTTGTCGCCTGTGGGAATCGAACCAGGGACCTCAGGATCCACAGGCCGACTTCATACCACTGTGCTAGGCCATCCCATAACTGTATTTATTTAACGACAAATCATACTTTGTCGACAGGCGGATTCGAACTGACGAACCTTGGTTCGGGTGACGTCACAGCATGTTAAGAGATGTGCATTAACACGCTCGACCACCTCGCCTATTTATTTGTTACAAGTTCAATAACAATGGGATAGGTGACTCGGGTTCGATACCCGCAGCCTACAAATAATTTTCACATTAAAACTACCCCTGTCGTTCACCCTCCACTAAAATCCTTGGGGTCATGATTTGACGGCTGGTAACCGCACTTCATCTGCAAAATATATTACTTATCGATATGCGGTTACCAGCCCTCAAATCACGGCCTCCAAAGATGTTAGTGGTGGGAGAGCCTATTTTTAACGTCACAAACAATTCAATAAATTTTGAACTCTTTACAGAACAAGCTAATAACAATAATGATAGTTCGAGCAAGTAATGTTCTATATTTATCCGAACTGATTACTGTTTTCAATGTAATATTTTTGTTGCGTGTTCCAGCACTTTGTTTGCCATTACCTGAACAAATTCTAGTTTAGATATATTATACAGTCAGTACGTAGTTATAAATACGTGGAAAATGTATCGAATCGATGATTAATATAAATTAAAAGTGTACCATAAATTCCCGAAAAATTAACGACGTAATTGCAAATTTGTATGTAAAATATATTGAGGTGACTTGCCTACCTTTAAAAATGAAGATTGGGACGAAATATAAAGTAGATGCTTACCTGTAACAAAAGAATAACAAGTATTAATAAATCATGTTAAAAAAGAATAAGCAGTGATTTTTTTTTCTTGTACATAAATGTAAAATTACTGGGGTGTGGCACTCTGCCAAAGCAGATCTCAGTAAGTAATCTATTTATGCGGGTGAAGTGCGGTTACCAGCCGTCAAATCACGGTCTCAAAAGATATTAGTGACGGGAAAGCCACAAGGGTAATTTAAATGTGGTGAAAAGGTTTGTCGGCTGTGGGAATCGAACCGGGATTCTCAGGACCCACAAACCGACTTGATACCACTGAGCCACCTATCTCAGTATATGCTATAATCTGACAAAATTCACAATATTCACAATATTCACAAAATAGAAAAAAATATTTAAAAAAAATGAAGTTTCAATTGTTTGTGTTCTGAGAAGTACCACAACACAAGTTATAAAAACGCCAAGTTATATTCTTGACAAGTCGCATTTTTAAAAAATCTAATAGAATTATAAAATGATCTCAAAAGAAAATAGTTATTTATGTATTAAGGGTGAAAACAGGCGTTTCTGGCCCGCTGCATGATTATTAGCACGAGGCACAAAGGTCAGAAACGCTAATTTCACCCGTGGTACATACAATATTTTATGCACAACAAAATAACATTTAATTATATATTCAAAAGATTAAAATATGTGAATAAGTTATATGTCAAAATGATATTTTGTAAAATCAAGAATTCACAATAAACAAAAATTGTCATTTTATTTATGTATCCATAGGAATAGTTTTTTATGGCCCTAGGGCCAAAAAGAAATGTTTAAGCGCGCTTTTCAGGCCTGAAACACATGAATTTCGACCAGGTTATGCATAAAATTATATAAAGGACATTTTTCATAAAGTCTATTATCGCCTTTTGAAACTACATGCTCGAAGTTCTTTAATATACTATTGTGATTTATACTTCAGTTGTATCCCGTTTAAAGTCGACAATTCTAAGAAATATTTAATAGTACCTAACTGAATTGATCGTGTTAATATAACAATGATAATTAAAATAATTCAATAATGAAAGCACTTCCTCCAATGAAGCTGTCAATATCACGTTGGAATAAATTGAACGTTGGCCGCCTAGAGCAGAGAACAATGGCAACCGACGTATTTCGTGCCTGTCATCATTAACTCTATATTCTATACTCGGTCGTATGTGATGCACTACTCGATGTAAATTAGACGGACGCACTTCAAACGATGGCCGCACCGGATTATACTAAGAGAATTCATAGATTTATTGATAAATTTATTGTTTGACACTTGGCATAATTGTTTATTATACCCGCATCAACCCTTATCTACTTCATCATATTTTATTTTAATATTGTTTGTAACATATCTATATTTCCAACTACCCTTAACAAACAAAAAAGCATCTACAGAGATAATTCCCGGGAATAATTACAAGAGCTTTATTCTCAGTATAATAATGACAGGATTGGTTAAAACGCAGACACGTGACATAAAATGAAGCATTCCAATGGTTTTGAAAAACGTCAAAATATTTTATTACACAATATACGACGCAAATCCACTGCTATAGTTTTTTGCATCATTGTCATAAATCATAAATAATTAATATTGTTGTGTTACAATGTCATATTAAATTAATCAAATATAGTAAATGTAATTAATAAAATGAATATATGGATTAGAGTGAAAAATAATATAGAACGCCTCCTGAAAACATCTGAATTATAAACTAGTTTTGACAGTTGTGGAGCAAACAGATTCAACTATTGATTACATATCAAACAAAACAATAATTGCCCATAACAATATCATCCACTCCATAAAACATGTTCACCACACAATAATTTTCAGTGCGCGTCAATTTTTCGTAATTCAATTTTCAGCACCAGCCGTTTCGATGATTCCTATAATTATCTCTCTCCATTTATTTTTTGCATTTAATTTTAAACACCCACAATCTATCACTGAAAATTGGAAAATGGAAAATTCTACGCAATTTTACTACCGGAAAATATATGTGAAGGTGTTTTCAAAACAGCCCTCAGGCTTCAACAAAATAAATCAATAGTAAACATCATTTTAAACTTAAAATAAACTATTGTAAAGCATTCTCAAAATACCATCACGAAATGTCCATTAATAAATGATACTTTTTACCCCCAAGGAAGAAGGTAAAGACAAATCCATAGAAAATGGAAACAACAGTCTGATTTTGACATTACTGACATCCACATGACATATGTCAAGAGATTCATAAATCTTATCCAAATATCTATATTTATTTCTGAAAATTTTACTTTTTGAAAGGTCACTGAAAAATAAATATATTATTCTTCCCTCAGATGTTTTTCAATGAAACAAGTCATCTTCGGAAACAAATGGAAAACTGTCTGTGACAAAGGTTAATAAATAAATATATAAATAAATATATCATCACGTCTTTTACCCATTACTGGGTGTGGCACTCTGCAGAAGTAGATCTCGGTAAGTGATATATTTATGCGCTTGAAGTGCGGTTACCAGCTGTCAAATCACGGCTCCCAAAAATGTTAGTGGTGGAGGAGCCACAGAGGTAGTTTTTAAAATGGTGAAAATTGTTTGTCGCCTGTGGGAATTGAACCAGGGTTCTCAGGATCCATAGGCCGGCTTGATACCACTGAGCTAGCCACCCCATAAATAAATATATAAATAAATATATCATCACGCCTTTTACCCATTACTGGGTGTGGCATTCTGCAGAAGCAGATCTCGGTAAATGATTTATTTATCGCGTGAAATGCGGTTACTAGCCATCAAATCATGCCCCCCCCCCCCCCCAAAGATGTTAATGACGGGAGAGCCACAGTGCTAATTTTATTTTGGTGAAAAAGTTTGTCGGCTGTGGGGTTCGAACCAGGGTTTTTAGGACCCACAGGCCGACTCGATATCACTGAGCCATTAAAAAAAAAAACGTAATATCAGCAAATGACAATCAAAGTAAATAGTCCAGCGCGTGAAAATATTGCGGCATGCTGTTCCGTATACATAAGTGATGTGGGTAGTAGGGTCTGGAAAAACCGATGAAAATGCAGGAAAAGTGTGAAAACCTGACGAAAACATGCGGTGCATTTCACGAAGAATTGACTATTTTTACCCCGCTGTGCAACTGTTGCTGAGTTTTATTTGTTTTTCGAGTTTACAACAAAGGGAATTCTTTCGTCTTTAATTCTTAAAGTAAACAGTTCAAAAGAAATTAAAACTTCTTAAATGGCAGACAACTACTTTTAATTGTTTAGAAACGTTTAACAGAGACGAGGGTTGTAAAATAAATAATATAAATAAATACATCACCACGCCTTTTACCTATTGCTGGATGTGGCACTCTGCCGTAGCAGATCTTGATAAGTGATATATTTATGAGCGTGAAGTGCGGTTACCAGCCGGCAAATAACGGCCCTCAAAGTTGTTAGTGGAAGGGGCGTTGTAGGAGTAATTTAATAATAAATAAATATATCACCACGCTTTTTACCTATTGCTGGATGTGGCACTCTACCGTAGCAAATGTCGGTAAGTGATATATTTATGAGCGTGAAGTGCGGTTACCAGCCGTCAAATAACGCCCCTCAAAGTTGTTAGTGGAAGGAGCGTTGTAGGAGTAATTTTAAAATAAATAAATATATCACCACGCCTTTTACCTATTAATGGGTGTGGCACTCTGCCGTAGCAGATGTCGGTAAGTGATATATTTTGCGCGTTAAGTGCGGTTACTAGCCGGCAAATAACGGTCCTGAAAGTTGTTATTAGAAGGGGAGTTGTAAGAGTAATTTTAAAATAAATAAATAAATATATCACCACACCTTTTACCTATACTGGGTTTGGCACTCTACCGTAACAGATGTCGGTAAGTGATATATTTATAAGCGTGCAGTGCGGTTACCAGCCGTCAAATCAAGGCCCTCAAAGTTGTTAGTAAAAGAAGAATTACAGGAGTAATTTAAAAATAAATAAATACATATATCACCACGCCTTTTACCTATTACTGGGTGTGGCACTCTGCCGTAGCAGATGTCGGTAAGTGATATATATTGCGCGTGATGTATAGTTACCAGCCGTCATTTCACGGCCCCCAAAGATATTAGTGTAGGGGAAGTCACAGGGGTAGTTTTAATGTGGTGAAAATTGTTTGTCGGCTGTGAGAATCGAACCTGGGTTCTCAAATCCACAGGCCGAATCGTTCAAGAATACGAGGAGTCAAACACTTTTGAAATGATTAAATTTATCATCAATTTGTAGTAATAATATTTACTGCAATTAATATACAGTTGGTAGTAAGCAAAAACAAGATACCAAGTTAAAAAATCCGTTAAATTTGCATTTTACAATTAAGATTGTTTTGTCCGTTTTTTAATCTCTCCACAAATAATCTCCTATTCATACAAACATACATAGGCATAAAACAAGAGGATTTTTAATTAAATTATCCGATTATACCCCCACCCCTGTTTCTTTATGTCAACGCATCGCCAAACAAAAGCAAAACGTAAAACAGTAAAAAAGCACAGTCCACTTCGTAACAAAACGCGAATTTATGAATCCGCAAACCTGTGACGTAGGCGGATAAATAATACACTCAGTTAGCCAGTGCCGTGCTAAAGGAATTTTTCAAGGGGGTTGTAAAGTTTCATTAGGGATGGTAATGAAATTATGTGGGGTCTGAAAGTTGAAACGAGGCAAAAGGGAACGAAAGATTGTGGAAATTGAGGGTAAATTGCAAATCGTACAGTTTTATAGACTATTGCCCCATTTTCCTGTAGCATTCAAACTCGTATAGAGCTCAGATGTTTACTGTTTCAAGCTTTAAAGTACACATACATTTTTATAAGCAACATGTTTCAGAAAGAACTTCATTTAATAATAATATATTACATACTATGAATTGTAAGTTACAGTTTTTAGGTTAAGAATGTAGTTTGGGAAATCGAGGCCCGAAGGATCGAGATTTCCTAAACATTCGCGACCTAAAAAAAATTACTTACAGTTCGAGGTTAGTAAGCTATTTTTTACAACACTTGCTCAAATAGAAGGAAAAGAAAAATATGTTTCAAAATTAACAGCTGTCAAATTGATGTCAAAATAAACAGGACCTTGATATGTAACATTTACTTACTATTCGCGGTGGGCAGTAAATAAAACTTAAAAGATTTTCAACTGAGTCCATATCGATTGATTACTTATTAATGTATTCTTACAAGTTGTTTTCAAAATTTGTTGGTGTATTTCTGTATCAGAAATGGAACTAAATTGAATTTTTTTTCACATATTTTACTTGACATGTTGACAGTTTTAAATAATTATTTGACAACTACCTATCATTTGTCACAAATAAAAGCACCTACAGAGATTATGCCCAGGAATAATCACAAGAGCTTTATTCTCAATATAATAATGACAGGATTGGTTAAAATGCTTTCATGTGACTTACAATAAAGCATTTCATTGGTTTTGAGAAACGTCAAAAAATAATCAATACAAATATTGAAAATGTAAATAAAAGTAAAATAAACAAATATATCATCACGCCTTTTGCCCATTACTGGATGTGGGTGACACTCTGCCGTAGCAGATCACGGTAAATAATATATTTATGTGCGTGAAGTCAAATAACGCCCCACAAAGATGTTACTGAAGGGGGAGCCACAGGGATAATTTTAATGACTGTGGGAATCAAACCCACAATCCAACTCAATACCAATGAGCCACCTACCCCATAAAAAATTCAGAGAAACAATGAATTAATTTACATAATTGGCAAGACATTTGAGGTAGCGTTTAAATATCATACATTCAAATTACAAATATAATTATTATTAATAAACGGTAAAGTCCAAATAAAATTCAATTAGTTCCTAGCACGCCTTCTACCCATTACTGGGTGTGGCACTCTGCCGAAGCAGATCTCGGTAAGTGATATATTTTGCGCGTAAAGTGCGGTTACCAGCCGTCAAATCACGGCCTCCAAAGATGTTAGTGGTGGAGGAGCCACAGGGGTAATTTTAAATTGGTGAAAATATTTTATCGGCTGTGGGGATCGAATCAGGGTTCTTAGGATCCACAGGCCGACTCGGATACCACTGAGCCATTACCCCATCCTAGCAAAACATAATTTAATAAAACCAGTAATAAGTTTCCTTCCATTTCAATTTACCAGTGCATTGGTCCACTGGCGCATCAATTTAGAGTACTCGTATTTCCTACAGAGAAAACTAACATTTTCAATTTCTACATTGGACTATTCTGTTAGCAAACGTATATTTACTTTGACAGTCATATGAGGGTGTGAGTATATGGAAGGAAGGGTAAGACTGTCCACCTTCACCCCCAGTGCTAGGTGAAAGTCGGTGCTCGGACGGCAGATAACTTGTTGCTTTGGTGAACGCGTAACACGACCGCACGACTTTACTTTTTCTTCAACTACGTTTTGAGTTTCGAGGTCGAATCCACCAGAACTCGGATGCCTCTACACGCTTGAAGAAATGTTTTTACGCGAGAAAAAGGATGATGGTATTTTTATGTATTTATGTCAAATAATAGCGTGTAAGGGATGTTTGTTTTGCATATGAAATACAGGTATATTTTTTATTCATGATGATCTAGTCTTCTTATACTTCGTTTTGAAATTTTACTTTTTAACAAATAAAGAATTTTGTTAGAAAATTATTTATGAATCCAAAAATTATAACACTTATGGACGGTTTCAGCAACAAAAGTTAAATTTTAAATATGGATTAAGTAAACAAACGCAAATCGAATGTTTGACAGCAATTTTAATTATTTCATTTGACATGTAATTTCGATTAGCTTTTATTTATTTAATCTCAGTTTAAAATTTAATTTTTGTTCGTGAAACCGGCCATGAGTAAATGTTTAAAGCTTGACGTCATCGCTTTTTGGCTCTAGGACCAAAAATAGCATCTATGCACAACCGGGCCGAAAAACATGTATTTTAGCCATAAAAAGCGCCCATGGGCCACAAAGAAATAATACCTATGGATACATAAATAAAATGACAATTTATGTTTATTGTGAATACTTGATTCTACAAAATATCATTTTGACATATAACCTATTTACATATTTTAATCTTTTGAACATATAATTAAATGTTATTTTGTTGTGCATAAAATATTTTATATACCACGGGTGAAATAGCGTTTCTGACCCTGAGCATGTTATTAGCACGAAGCACGAGGACAGAAATGCCTATTTTCTCCCTTGGTACATAAATAACTATTTTACTGTAGTTGTCATAGTAATAAAAATAATTTTGTTAATTTGTTTAATTATAATTTGAATAATTAAATGGGGTAGATGGCTCAGTGGTATCGAGTCGGTATGTGGATTTGAGACCCTCGGTTCGATTCCCATAGCTGACAAACAATTTTCACCACATTAAAATTACCCCTGTGGCTTCTCCTTCACTAACATTTTTTGGGGACCGTGAATGACGGCTGGTAGCCGTACTTCACGCGCATAAATATATCACTTACCAAGATCTGCTACGGCAGAGTGCCATACCTAGTAATGGATAAAAGGCGTGATGATATATTTTTTTTTGCTTGTTAATTGGTATTTTCTATTTGGTTCGTTTAATTAACTAATCTGTCAGAGCGTAACTATTTTTAACAAAGCTGTTAATGACAGACACATTTATTTTTGGAAAATAAAATTTATCTCTGCGGTCTGACGTTAGTTTCAAGTTCGCTTTCGTTCGGCCGTCTGTCAAATGGGACGAAATAACAAAAGAAATCGCAGTTCCGCCGTTGACTTGATAGAAACACAAAGTGAAAAAAACAAAGACGCGATTGCGAAACAACGGACATTCGATCACATGCGGTGAACGTTTCAATCACGACACGCCGGGATGCACATTCACAAACTATACCTCTTTACAGGTAATATAAATATGATTGAATTTGTTGATCTGGTAGTTCAGTTGGCGCAGTCGGTGGAAGAATTTGGTTTTAATTTATTGAGGGTGTTCATGACACGGTCACATTAAAACTTGGCTAATTATACCACAAATTGTTCTTTCAACAAACTTTTACCATTAGCTGTTATGTAATTGCGTGATTAATTGAAATTTAAGAAAATGATACATAATTTTCCTTTTGCCTGCATTACACAATTCAAACTTATGTTATAGTATATTACATTATTAGCATGGTAAACGTTCTTACTACGAAAAGGGAGAATGTATTGGCGAGGCGATTAGACGAGCCTGTCAAATCCTTGAGGCAATAAAAACAGGTACCTTGCGTGTATTGTTTAACATTTGATTTGTTACAACATTTAAAATTATAAAATAAATCCTGTCAGTTGCAACTATCAAATTGTTTGAAATGATATTTCATAAGCATTACTGTGACATCGCGCTTGTGTACAGACTTGTAAAATTGCAAGAAAACTGTCGCCTGAATTTTTAAACAAAAAAACTTTCAAAAATTATTTTAAATTCCTTTTCTAAATGATCGTAGAAAATATATTGCGTGCAGGTCGAACAGAAAGTGTCTTTGCAGCTCTTGCTTGGCTACGTCTCGATCAACAATCTCCATGCGTGAACGGTAATAGACTACTTTCTACTGTAGGTATACTTAGAATCATTCGTCTAAGTACCTGTAAGATATCAGATATATAATGTGTAACAGGGGCATTAGTAATCTGAAACTTTGTTACATGATTATTCCAGTTATAAATCGACAGGGGATATTTTTTCAATTTATTTTTTCGATATTTCGTACCGTTTACAAGATATTGGGACTTTATTGACTTTTTTTTTTTTGTGGCTACTTAGGTCATATGCCGCCATTACGCCCTTTGAATAACTTTAACATTCATTCATTTCTTAACGTTTTTGTACAAAATAAGTCGTCATGAAATGGGGCCCAACAAAAATAAATCCTAGTTGACGGGTCCACAAAATTTGGATTTTAAAAAATTTTCCCGCTTAAATTTTATTGTAAAGTTGGTATCCATTTAATAACAAAATATAGAGAATTTAGTCACGTGACGCCTAGGGAAACCAGTGGTACCAAATTAAGACAATAAGCTGGAACTCCCATATCGTATCTACTACATTAATAACTATTACAAATAACGAAAAAAATCTTCGATTTAAATATTCAGTTAGGAAAAGTTGTATTTTTCCGCACTAGTGCGGAAATGTAAATCAATTATATTTCATTTCAAAAGAGGATTGGACTCGTGTGAAATTACTAGTCACTCAAGAAAAGTAAACTTTTTCTTTCGTAACTAATATATCACATTCCACACTAGTACAATAAATGAATTTTCTATTATCTATTTCTTGGTTTCTTAATTTACATTTTAATCTACCAATCTTCTAAATATGACAGTTAACTGTGGTTTCCTTGTATTTATTTATATAAAAAAATATATATATCATCACGCCTTCTAGCCATTATTGGGTGTGGCACTCTGCCGAAGCAGATCTCGGTAAGTGATATATTTTGCGCGTGAAGTGCGGTTACCAGTCGTCAAATCACGACCCCCAAAGATGTTAGTGGTGGAGGAGCCACAGGGGTAGCTTTTGAAATTATGAAAATTGTTTGTCGTCTGTGGGAATCGAATCTAGGGTACCAGGGTTCTCAGGATTCACAGGCCGACTTCATACCACTGAGCTAGCCACCCCATTTATTTTAATAAGACAAAATTTAAATTCGTTGATGTCAACAAGCATAAACAATTTACGACTGTCCTTCTGTCCAAAACTACGAATTTTCTCTCAAAGTAAATAAAGTAGTAGTAAAAAAAAGTTTCTTATCCTTATCCGAAAGAAATAAATCTATTTCCAAATCAAATCATCTCAAACAAAGAAACCCACTGCGTTAACTTTTGACCCGGGGCAAAGTTTTCTTGTGATAGCAGTCAGAAGAACAATGTTAAAGCAACACTATCTATGTCTATATCAACACGAACACCAACGAGAACTCGGGGAGAAATGACAGTGAACATAGGAAGACGTATTATTACATGTTGTTCTAACTTACAAATAGAATTGATGCCATTATGGAGTTGCCTTAAGCGATATTTCAGATATTGAAACCCACGCAATAATAGATATGTATTTCCACTGGGAAAATATTAAGCAAAAACTATTTCATTTGGAAAACAGAACTGTTACGTCATACGAATATATTTACGTAAGAGACATTAAAGTGCGTGATTGTTTTGTTCTATAATATACCGGGTGGTGCGTGGTTAGGGCAAACATTAAAAATAAATAAATATAAATATATCATCACGCCTTTTACTCATTACTGGATGTGGTACTCTGACGAAGCAGATCACGGTAAGTGATATATTCATGCGCGTGAAGTGCGGTTACCAGCCGTCAAATCACGGCCTCCAAAGATGTTAGTGGTGGAGGAGCCACAGGGGTAATTTTTTTTAAATTGGTGAAAATGTTTTTGTCGGCTGTGGGGATCGAACCAGGGTTCTTACGATCCACAGGCCGACTCGGATACTACTGAGCCATTACCCGATATTGTGAATACTTGATTCTGTAAAATGTAATTTTGACATATAACCTATTTACTATTTCAGTGCGAAGAGTTTTAAATTATCTATTTTTTTAAATATGTTTCTATATAATTTAGGGCACGAGAAATCGAATGCCGTTGAGCGCATCTTCATATCTTTTTTAGTTTTAAAGTTACAACGATTTTTGATGTTTTTTCAAATCGCAACTTTGAAATACTGTATCTCGAAAACTAAAAGAGATATCGAAATGCGGTTTGAACGGGTGCATTTCTCGTGCTTTACTTAATATATTAGCAAATTATAAAAATTTTGAAAATTTTGAAATTTTTTCAAAATTTTGCCTAGTCGATATTTCAAAAAGTAGAAGAGATAATTAAAATCTGCGAACATCAGTGAATTCCTCGCGTGAAAATACGTGGGTATGTAAATTTTCACAATAAAATTCGTAGGGATAGATTTTTTATTACAGAAAAACGAAAAATGACCAAAAATCGTCAAAATCTTAAGGGGTACCCCTTCAAAAATAATTAATTTTTAGCCGATTTTCGTTTTTCTGTAATAAAACACTTATCCGCTGGAATTTTTTTCTGAAAATTTACATACCTATGTATTTTCACGCGTGGAATTCACTGGTGTTCACAGATTTTTATTATCTTTTCAAAATTTTGAGATACGGACAAAAGAAAATTTTGAAAAAAATCAGAAAAATTTTCTTTTTTTTTTATTATACTATCATGTTAATTGACCCACGAGAAATACACTCGTTCAAACCGCATTTCGATATCTCTTTTAGTTTTCGAGATATGGCCTCTCAAAGTTGCAATTTGTAAAACATCAAAAATCGCTGTAATTCAAAAACTAAAAAAGATAGAAAGATGCGCTCGACGGCATTCGATTTCTCGTGGCTTATATTATATAGAAACATATTAAAAAAATATATAATTTTTTTAACCCTTTCAAATTAAATTCTCAACATTAAACTAAATTAGGTATTCTGAGTTTAAACCTCTCGCGTCATTACAATCAAACTACTAAATTTCTGTACCTACTTATAACTTTAATAAATCAATTAAAGCACGAGAAATTCACTGGTTAAAACCACATTTCAATATCTCTTTTCAGTTTTCAGTTATTGTCTCTCAAAGCAGAGACAATGGAAATGCCAAATATTAATATACAAGTATGTTGCTTAAAAATTCAATTTGCACATTACGATACTTATAGAACTTCCATTAGCGTTTGTTTAAGATATACCATACCCTTATACTTAGGAATTCATACAAGAAGCAGAGACATTAACTTTTATAATGCCATCAATCAGACTTATTTTAACAAGCTTTTCGAGAAAAAATAAACAATTTATTTTCAAATAACAAATGTCAATTCATGACATACTAAACTGTCAATATAAATTCACGCTTCAAATTTAATAACTTTTCTCACTATCGGTTATATAATTTTTGCTCGTTACCAAAAGTATTGAACAAAACTCGTACACGAAAATGTCATTTACACCATTCGCGCAAATTAAAGCATTCGCTTCGCTCGTGCTTTACAATTGCGCTCATGTGCAAAGCTATGTCTTCGCGCACTTGTTATGTAAATAGCTATTATCTGACTGCTTTGTATTAACCTGTATTAAAAAAAAAAATTACATTTTGCATTATTTATAATTATTTATTGATTAAATGAAACGGTTTCAGAAAAAAATAATATATACAATACGTCAGCCAAGTTTTTTTACTTTCCGGGCTTATTATGTAATATTTTTTACTGTTTTCCCAACATTCCTCAGTGGAACATATAGGGACCAGGCACACCGAGCCGCAGTTTTTACACTGCCGTACTGCTGGTTTTCATAGTCGATGTTACATTATTTCAGGTGTATGAGTGACTAGCTCATAGCGCCCAAACGTGATAATACATGTAACTGTATTTTTATATTTAACGACAAATCACACATTGTCGACAGGCGGATTCGAACTGACGACCCACTGGTCGGATGACGTCAGCATGTTAGGAGATGTACATTAACACGCTCGGCCATCGCACCTCTATTATGTAATATACTACTAATTAATTCAAGCAACTACAAAAAAAAACCAATCCGTTTGAAATGAACAAAACTATTAGTTATCTTCGTAATGCCCAGTGACATCTACTGCACTAATGTGTCAAAACCTAACAACAACTTTCTTGTATTAATTACAAAACATCTTATAAATATTCATGCGACAATTCCTTGTTCGATGTCTCGTGCGCATCTGAATGCACTGGAGGCCTGGAGCCTCCGGTGAATCGATTCCGGTGAAGAAGTTTCCGGGGAGGGTGAGGGGAAGTAATTGCATCGATACGGTAATGTGATGCAACGACACGAAATGTGAAACGCGTTCGACGAAGTATAAAAAATGGACATGGAATCTCGGAGTGGGAAGGATAGTGCAGGGAATCAGATTATCGTTACGTGGGTTGTTTCGTGTGAATTTGGTGTGCATTTTGTACTAGTTTTATGGATTAACCGAGAGGAAGGAAGTCTTTGGGTGGCTTGATCGAATGGAGTTCTCTGTTTTATTAAAAGTCATTTTCATATTTTTCACTTTGAGAGGTTGTAAATTAAAAACTAAAAGAGATATTGAAATGCGGTTTGAACCAGTGTATTCCTCGTGCTTTAATTGACTCGTTAATGTTATGAGTAGGTATAGTAATTTGGTGGTTTGATAGTTATACCGCGAGAGACTGAAATTCGGAATACCTAATTTAGCTTAATGCTGAGAATTTCAATTCAAAGGGTTCAAAAATTATATTTTTTTTACTGTGGTTCTATATTATTTAAGCCACGAGAAATCGATTGCCGTTGAGCGCATCTTCATATCTTTTTTTGTTTTTGAGTTATAGCGATTTTTGATGTTTTTCAAATCGCAACTTTGAGAGGCCATATCTCGAAAACTAAAAGAGATATCGAAATGCGGTTTGAACGAGTGTATTTCTCGTGGGCCAATTAATATTATAGTATAATAATAAAAAAATGAATTTTTTTCAGATTTTTTCCAAGATTTTCTTTTGTCCGTAACTCAAAATTTTGAAAATATAATGAAAATCTGTAAACACCAGTGAATTCCTCGCGTGAAAATACATAGGTATGTAAATTTTCAGAAAAAAATTCCAGCGGATAAGTTTTTTATTACAGAAAAACGAAAATCGGCTAAAAATTAATTATTTTTGAAGGGGTACCCCTTAAGATTTTTACGATTTTTGGCCATTTTTCGTTTTTCTGTAATAAAAAACTTATCCGTGGGATTTTTTTCGTGAAAATTTACATACCTATGTATTTTCACGCGAGAAATTCACTGGTGTTCACAGATTTTTATTATCTCGTCTACTTTTTGAAATATCGACACGGGAAAATTTTGAAAAAATATTCAAAATTTTCAAATTTTTTTAAATTTGCTAATATATTAAGTAAAGCACGAGAAATACACTCGTTCAAACCGCATTTCAATATCTCTTCTAGTTTTCGAGATACAGCCTCTCAAAGTTGCAATTTTAAAAATATTAAAAATCGCTGTAACTCAAAAACTAAAAAAGATATGAAGATGCGCTCAACGGCATTCGATTACTCGTGGCCTAAATTATATAGAACAACATTAAAAAAAAATTGAAAATTTTGAATCCTTTGAAATAAAATTCTCAACATTAAGCTAAGTTAGGTATATTTTTGCGCGTGAAATGCGGTTACCAGCCGTAAAATCACGGCAGGAGTAATATTAATGTGGTGAAAATGTTTGTCGGCAGTGGAAATCCATCAACGGTTCTTAGGATCCACAGGCCGACACGATACCACTGTGCCACCTACTGCAAATATTAAATTTTGTGTTAAACTTGGAAACAAATTTGCTGAGACATACGAATTTATAAAAAAAGTTTATGGTGATGATTGTTTACCTCGTTCACAAGTTCATAAGTGGTTTGCAAAATTTAAAAATGGTCGTGAAGATTTAAATGATGATGAAAGATCTGGACGTCCAAAATCCGGAAATTGTGCTGAATTAGTCGAAAAAGTACGTGAAATCATTGCGGTCGATGCGAATTTTACTGTTAGAATGTTGGGTGAAGAATTCAATACGAGTAAAAATACTATTTGGAGAATTCTAACTGAAGATTTGGGTAAAAGAAAGGTTTGTTCACGTTTTGTTCCACATGAACATATTTGTGTCATCGACCACCCTCCGTATTCGCCTGATCTATCACCATGTGACTATTATCTTTTCCCAAAACTGAAAATTTCTATGAAGAGCGTTTTATGATAATATTCCAGCCATTCAAGCAGCCGTGACACAGGTGTTAAAGAACGTTCCTTTAGATGACATAAAAAAATCTATACCTGCTCTAGTTGATCGTTCTAAAAAGTGGATTGATTCAAATGGAACCTATTTTGAATAAATATTATGTATATCTAAAGAGTTTTGTTATTTTTGGGACATACTGTGTATATTTGAAGAAAAACAGACTTGTATTTGAGTGGTTCAGATAACACTATAAACTAATTGGAATTAATTTCCTGTTATGCAGCGTAATAAATAAACAAATTTTCCAATAATAATAATAGACATATTGCATAGGAGACATAATTCAAATTAGAAAAAATAATTATACTGCGCCATAAAAACCTAATTAAAATAATGTCGAATCATGTGAACTAACTCCACCATAATTTGAATTCGGAAAAATGGAAAGTTACTCTTTTTAAGTACGTATCTCAACATAAGTACGCAATATTAATTAATTCAATTCAATTAAAAATACTACAAGTACGTAATCTTTAAGTACAAAAAAATATATATTTTGTATATAACGTAGTAAGTTGAGGGTTTATTATACAGTAATTGGAATTAATGTCCTCATTTCATTTGTTTGCGAATGCTTATGATAAAAACGACGAAATAAATAAAAATTAAATTTGGCGTTAAATTGGCTCAGCCCTCCATAAATCCTGTGCTTATATTTTTTCTGCTCAATTAATTCTCCCTCTGATAAACATATTACAATCTTTCAGGACAATAAATATCAAAAACACACAGAGAAACATCGCTAAAAAACGTCGAAAAAGAAAGAAAAACTGGACATGAATAAATTACGGACGCGTTCACTTTAAAAGCGCGATTTTTCACCGCCAACTTCGCATTTTCCGGACGAAACCTGACATGATATTTTAAAAAAAAAACAACACACAAACACAAGTCTTCTAGTAATTTGATTGAAGCAGTTAACAACAAATTTCTACCTGTCGAGAGTTGACAAAGCTCTGATTAAAACTGATTGCGTCAGTAAACGAGCACCGTTTTTGTTTTTTCAACAACAAAGTAAATATGCGAATAAAGAACGCGTTAGTGGAATAACAAATGAATTTGATAAACGAGTTACCCGGTACAAAAAGCTGTAGCATATACGAGCGTGGTCGCGTCCACTGTGAATTATTTTTAAAATAATGACCGTTAAAAATGAAATATTACAGTTGTCTCTAGTATTGCATCGTTATAGTTATGCGTTTTTCTAATTAAAAGATAACAGGATGAAATGACATGTCATACCTAGAATTTTTAATTTAAATTGTGAAAGTTCATTGGAAAAACTCATGACAAAGCTTGAACTATTTGCATAAAATAGTTTTCACATTCCAATTATCCAACTTCTGTATTGCAACACGACAAAATGCAACTGAAATGAACAGTAACACTATTAGCTACGTATGCTTTGTTTCCCAAATTCTATGACGTCATAGCCAACTTTTATATTCGTAAATTAATTTTTGTCGCAGTCACAGCGACACAGTCTGATTTTTTAAGGAATCATACCACGAAGTAAATTTCAAGAATTTAAGTCATATGAATGACTTTGAAGAATGACTGACGAAACCCGTTGTCAATTCCTGAGACATAGGAGTCTTGGGATCGATGCTGTGTTAGACCATGGCCAACTTCATTGAATTGCGCTCCGCTTATTATGGCCGTTTCATTTCATCATTTTGCCATATAAAAATTTGTCGTGAGTTTTTTACAGTTTAGGTACGTCAAGTAATGCCATCTAGTGCTTTTTATTTCAATTAAAGGAGAGTGACAACGCTGTCAAGTTCCAAAAACAACCTTAAAATATTTTTAAACTGAAGTTTATGGGATCAAACAAAATACATTTAATAATACTGGGTGTTTTATTTATACAAGCAATATTATTAAATATTATGACTAGTATTCTGAGCTTTTGACTAAAGTGACTAGCTAGTCTAGACTAAGTGAATTTCATTTGGCAACGTAGCATTATCTGTCACTGCAGGTAAATAATGCCGCCATATTGTCTACCCATTTAAAATTTTTGAAGTGTTTATAGGTCAAAAGAAGGAAGTATTATTGAATTATTTGTGCCAACGGTTAGTATTTTACTGTAAAGATCGTATGATAATAAATTTACAATGACTAGGCTTGGTTTTAGGATTTTTTCAATTAATGCATGCGACATTATTTAATTACGACATATCTCGTTAGAGGCGCTAGTTGACGTACCCGCTCTGTAAATTTGAAACCAGGAATTTTAATGACATATGAAACGGCCATAATAAGCGTAGCGCAATTCAATGAAGTTGGTCATGTACTAGTGTGACGGTGGTGCCATCGGTTGTCGAGTGGCGAAGCTGACGTTCAAAAAAAATATAAAAATTGAATTAAAGAAGTGTTTTATACCTATTATGATTTGAATATCATGAATTGTTAACAGATTGTTGGTCTTGTGAATTTTCAAATACCGGTATAAATTGAGATTCTTAATTTTTCGTTAAAAACAAGGCTTTGCATGGCTATATATCCATTACTAATCAATAAAAAACTTTCTTCTTCTGATACAATATACATGGATAGTTCTAGAACATCATACTAGTTTTTCAAATGAAACTGCAAAATTTTAGAGGTACACAAACCAAATATGTGCGATTCTGAGTGATGATCGCCATAAGCCCCGTGTATAAGAACTCAACTTTACAAACGTATATATTTGTTCACAGAAATATAAATATATCATAACGCCTTCTACCCATTACTGTTTGTGAAGGGTTGATTTTAGACTATTGTAAATGGATGGTAGTGCGACACAATTTAAATATTTCAAGTGAACAAGCATGGAAAATAGCATCGGGTGCAGTGGGTAAAAGTGGCCGTCAAGTCGATTTCAATCAATTTCCTTCTGACCGAGTGCTAGTCCACAGTTCGTAGCCGTTGACCTGAAAAATCCTCGCCACTTGAAAAGTCCTCGGGTAATCATCATCACCACCACAACGCTAAGATGTAGTAAACCCTACCCTGCCCTGTCCTACCCCACCGCACCCCTGCCGATATCACAACCAACCCTGATCTATTAATGCTGCATCAGCAACAGACCCGCATCTACATAATTCACATTTGCATTTTAATGAAATTTATGAAAATAACAAAAAGAAAATATACATCCACTCACTACAACATTTTTATAAATAAAATTCCATAAGGATCAGTTGGTGCATAATAAGGGTGAGATTGACAAGAATGTTAAAGAGGTGGATTGCTTATTTATTTATTTATTTATTTATGTTACTCTGTTCAATATGGGGTGGTTAGCTCAGTCGTATGAAGTCGGCCTGTGGATCCTGAGAACCCTGGTTCGATTGCCACAGACGACAAACAATTTTCATAATTTCAAAAGCTACCCCTGTGGCTCCTCCACCACTAACATTTTTGGGAGCCGTGATTTGACGACTGGTAAACGCACTTCACGCGCAAAATATATCACTTACCGAGATCTGCTTCGGCAGAGTGCCACACCCAGTAATGGGTAGAAGGCTTGATGATATATTTATTTATTACAGTACAGGAGTCGCACTCCCCGAGCCGTAGAGTGGTGGTTCATATTTGTTTGCTTGACTGGAATTCGAACTCGGTATTTTCGGATTCGAACTCCATAACGCTATGCACACCACCGCACTGTTAATATTCAGGTAATAATAAAACCAATTATTATTCTACAAATTTAATTTAATTTAATCAAGTCGGCCTACGGATCCTAAGAACCCTGGTTCGATCCCCACTACCGACAAACATTTTCACCAATTTAAAATTACCCCTGTGGCTCCTCCACCACTAACATCTTTCAGGGCCGTGACTTGACGGCTGGTAACCGCATTTAAAATAAATAATAAATATATCATCACGTCTTCTACCCATTACTGGGTGTGTCACTCTGCCGAAGCAGATCTCGGTAAGTGATATATTTATGCGCGTGAAGTGCGGTTAACAGTCGTCAAATCGCGGCCCCCAAAGATGTTAGTGGTGGAGGAGCCACAGGGGTAGCTTCTGAAATTATGAAAATTGTTTGTCGCCTGTGGGAATCAAACCAGGGTTCTCAGAATCCATAGGTCGACTTCATACCACTGAGCTAGCCACTGCATTTCACGCGAAGTAGATATCTTTACGATGGCTATGGTCTTCGGTTCTGAATTATGAACGTTAAGAATTCCATCTTAATTCTGGTTGGTGAATTTCCATGAAGTGTGAAATAAGATTTCATTTAACGATAAGTTTCCGATCAATCATCCAAATGACTTATTACCTCCGCCTGCGAACAATGCGCCTTGTTGTCTGCTGCTTATAATTCCCCCGGAACTGGGAAGTGGGAATACAGCACAAGCGGATGAAGCCGATTACTCACGTCAAGCATAATTAGCTTCCGTTTCCCCTGACGAGAGCGCACCACCATCGTCCTTATCAACGTATCGAATCATACCAATGTTCACTGATTATACATTCAATCATTATCACGTGATTCGATGATTTACATATTGATTGCTACCTACCAAGAGCAGCCATCTTTAGTTTCATTCATTCCTATAGGCTATTCCGACAGTACGGCGTTTAATGTAAAATTTAACGCATATCAATTTTAGTTGTAAATGTGTTATAATAATGCTAGAAAAAATGATCAAAATATCTAAAATATTTAATTAAAAAGTGAATTATTTAAAACGATCGCCATTGGTGTCTTTGTGACTTAGGTGGCTCCACTAAACTGCAACTTCACATTCTCAGTTAATGCGCATGTGCATCGAGATGGCAATTCGGAACAAAAGAATATTTAATTACAACAATAATTAAAATAATAAATATTAACCTAGTACATAAAATTCTTTCATTCTAATTGAACCTAAAAAATGTACATAAATATTTACTTCTTAAATTTATAAATAATTATAAATATATAATCACGGCTTTTACCCATTACTGGGTGTGGTACTCTGACAAAGCAGATCTCGGTAAGTGAATGCGCGTGAAATTCGGTGGCTAGCTCAGTGGTATAAAGTCGGCCTATGGATTCTGAGAACCCTGGTTTGATTCTCACAGGCGACAAACAATTTTCATAATTTCAGAAGCTACCCCTATGGCTCCTTCACCACTAACATCTTTGGGGGCCGTGATTTGACGATTGTTAACCGCACTTCACGCGTATAAATATATCACTTACCGAAATCGGCTTCGACAGAGTGCCACACTCAGTAATGGGTAAAAAGGCGTGATGATATATTTATATTTACATTTATTTATTTTTATTTGTTTCTTCAGAAAAGTTTGACAACTGTTCACTAGAAAAAACGAAGAGTGAATATAGCTGCTTGTTCATAGATTCTCGTCTTCTATTTGGTTTGTGTTCGTGCGACTACCTCCGTGTTATTTACACTGATGCAGTTGTTATATAGTTTCAGTTTCAACAGCGTTGCCGAATCATTTCTCGCGAGATACACCCGTTGATGGTTGCTCTACTTTCAGTTCTTACCCTATGTTACGTTACGTTACGTTATGTAGTGTAACGTTGCGCTCCAACCGCTTTACTTATTTACGTTACGTGATACTGGTGCACGGACATTGACCACTTTTATTAAAGTGTTCATATTTGGTCCCCAAGAGATTTACAGGGAAACTAATCATTTACCAAGATAATGTAATTTAATTTTCATTTAGTAATAGACTTTTTATTTTTATTGGTTTAAAGTAGTGCACAGATAAAAGACAGGTAAAAATTGAGGATAAATATTATAATATTGGCAAGCTTAAACTATTGGATAATATATTTTTTATACAACAATGATGGAAAGGGTGGGCTTCCATATTTATTTCATGTATGGAAAGTAGATATTTACTGATTACTCATGTGGAAAGTACCACTTTCCAAACATAGGCGGAAAGTGAGTTTTTTTCGTCGAATGGATAGATATACAAATAATTTTTCAAGTAATTCTAAATTATTCTAAAAAAATATGGTGTGTATCTCGAGCAGATAGTGTCTTTACTACTTATGAATAAAAGTATTCCAAATTTATAAATAAATAAAATAAATATATCATCACGCCTTTTACCCATTAGTGGATGTGGTACTCTGCCGAAGCAGATTTCGGTAAATGATATATTTATTCACGTGAAGTGCGGTTACCAGTTGTTAAATCATGGCCTCCAACGATATTAATAGAGGGGGAGCCACAGGGGTAATTTTAATATGGTGAAAATGTTTACCGGCTGTGGGAACCAAGGTTTTTAAAATCCACAGGCCAACTCAATACCACTGAGCCACCTACCCCAGACAAATTTATAACCTCAAATAAATTCAAATTTTTCTCTTCTCGACCATTAGTAACAAAAGAACAGACAGGAAATCCAAGCTACTATTCGTCGGAACTAGAGCGGCAAATGTAGAAAAATTGAGCATCTTGTATGAAAACAAACGCATATCTACATCGCTCCACTGACATTAAACATCTGACATTATAATAAAGAGAGGGTAGTACCCCTACCACAGCTTAACGAGGGTGGGGGAAGCTTCAAGGGGATAAGCTCTGGATTCATATTTTAATTGGTTCTCAACAGCACCTGTTGGTGGAATAAGTAAATCTGCACGTACAAAACTATCATAATTGGAAGGAACTAGAATTAACATTTTAATCACGAAACTGTTTCTACAAAATTCAAAACCTGATAAATTTAAAGTTTAAGACAGAAAAATTCAAGAGACGCCCGGACTCGAATCGAGGACTTTCAGATTGCTGGACTGATGCTTTAACCAACAAGTCACGGCTCCCCTGTACGAGATAGGCGTCAACCGAATTTATCTGTCATATGGCCGGTTTCACCAACAAAAGTTAAATTTTAATCATGGTTTAAATAAATAAAAGCAAATCGAATGTATGACAGCAATGTTAATCATTTCATTTGACATGTAATTTTGATTTTCTTTTATTTATTTAATCCATGTTTAAAATGTAATTTTTGTTGATGAAACCAACCAATAGTGTTTAACACAGCATCGATCCCAAGACTCCTATGTCTCAGGAATAGACAACGGGTTTCGTCTGTAGCGACACAGTCATTCTTCAAAGTCATTCATGGGGTGGCTAGCTCAGTGGTATGAAATCGGCCTGTGGATCCTGAGAACCCTGGTTCGATTCCCACAGGCAACAAACAATTTTCATAATTTTAAAAACTACTCCTGTGGCTCCTCCACCACTAACATCTTTGGGGGCCCTAATTTGTCGACTGATAACTGCACTTCACGCGCAAAATATATCACTTACCGAGATCTGCTTCGGCAGAGTGCCACACCCAGTAATGGGTAGAAGGCGTGATGATATATTTATTTATTTATTCATATGAGTTAAATTCTTGAAATTTACTTCGTGGTATGATTTCCTTAAAAAATCAGACTGTATCGCTGTGACTGTGACAAAAATTAATTTACGAATACAAAAATTCAATTCCACAGTATTTTCTTTTTCGACAACTATCATCCTATGTTTGTGTATAATTAGATCAATCCTTCTCTTCATCTTGCGCAGTGCAGGGGCGTCCATGTGGGTAGAGCAAAGGGGTCAAAGTGAGAGGTTGTCTGTGGTGAATCCAGGATTGGATTCAGGGGTTCCGGATGTCGATTGTGTGTAATTAAAGTGGTCATGCGGTGTGACGTACTCCCCGGGTTTGTACCTGGTTGCCCCACTAACCCTTCAAATTCCAGTGGCGTGCGGTAATTACCACTCTGTACTTTGGTAGATTATCCACAATTGCATACGTGAGCGAACTTAGTCCACAGGTCGACTCGATACCACTAAGCCATCATTCCCATAAGGTATAATAAAAGAATATTATTTTGAATAACACTTTTTGCGAAGCTGTAAGTAAGCTGTCTTTATATTATTTTTTTAGAATATATTATTTTGGGCACAAAACACCGAAATTGTGATAATAAAGTAATAAAAAAAAATATATAAAAAGTTGTCAGTAATAATATAACAAGAGAGTGAGAATAAATTGAAAATAATTTGACAGATCTATCGAAAACTTGTTGCCAGGCAATAGTCACGAAAGCCCGTAGGGCATGAGTGGCTATTGCCAAATGGCAACAAGTTTCAGAAAGATACTGGAGAATTATTTTCTAATTTATCCAACTGTCGAGTTATATTAAATTAGATTATTTTTTGACTTAGCTGTTGAAATCGATTCATCCAACTTAAAAGATTTTGAACTGGGTTCATATCGATTGATTACTTATTAATGAATTCTTAAAAGTTGTTTCCAAAATTTGTTGGTGTATTTCTGTATCTGAAATGGAACTACATCGATTTTTTCACACTTTACTTGACGCGTTGACAGTTTTAAATAATTATTTGACAACTACCTATCATTTGCCACAAACAAAAAAGCACCTACAGAGATTATTCCCGGGAATAATCACAAGAGCTTTTTTCTCAGTATAATAATGACAGGATTGGTTCAAACGCAGACACGTGACATCACACAATAAAGCATTTCATTGGTTTTAAAAAAGTCACAAAATAATTATTAACATATCGATCAAAGTTTAGGTACCAACTTCAAACCCAATTAGGAGCATAATTCATTTTAATATTAACTTAATCGGTTAATAGTTTGCTAAAATTTTTCACAAATTGCGAGGGAGGGGAAAATAAAAGTTGTTTAAAATGACTGAACTAAACAAAGATAATTCCAAACGGACAAAAAATTAGTTCACTGGAAAGTAATTAAAACTACTAAAAAATAATTAATCTCCATACAAAAACTTGCACAATCCATTAAAAGCTTAGAGCTTATATGTTGGGTTCGCTAGTAAATCACGTTAAATTTCCATGATTCAAGTTAATAGGACTGGAAAAATGTTTATGTTCGCATTTTCGCATCCATGCACACAATGTGGGGCTGTAGTGGCTCGCGCCCCGCCGCTGAATGCTGACGTGTTGCGGCGCTCTTGAACTCGACACGGACGCCTGGCGTCGGCTGTATATCACCTCATCGCACTCGTAAATATTACGCGAACTGGTTCAGGCTTTATATTCGCGGGGACTGAGATTTATTCAATAAAATATTGATCATAATTTAATTAAATTATAATGGAAAATAGTTTATTATTTAATTAAAATCATACGCTAATAAACTTCGAAATTCATGAATTTATGTCGATGATTTTATCGTGTATCATATATTTTATTACAGACATGTTTGTTTTATTTTTTAATTAACTAAAACTCAGTTTATATTTTATTTTTTAATAATTTAATGCCAATGGATAAACATACTAATTGCAAAAATATATATTAAAATAAAAATAGCAAATAATTCATACGTATTCTTTTATACTCGGATTATTAAAATGGCATTTAACGTACGGGTTTTCATGACGATCTTGACAACCTGTGACTTCTAATATTTTAGTCAAGTTAATTTAAGCACGGGCTGAAGTTAACTTCCTGCATCTGTCATTGTAACTTAACCTTACTTTTCAATTAATTAAACAAACTTTACATTTTGTTGTTGTATTAATTTGTGGTTCTAGAAATACTATGTGACTCATTTTATAAACTCTATGCACTAGTAACTAAAGAGACCTTATGAAACTTGTTACATAATATATTATTTTTTACCCACTTTATTAAAATGTTATTTAAGGTACTGGTTTTCAGGGCGCTAAGTCATATATTTATGTTAATTATGGTTTCAAACTTTTTACTAACGGCGTGAAGTTAACAACTGATATATTAAGCATGGGCTGAAGTTAGTTTTCTGTATCTGTCATTGTAACTTATACTTTTCAAATAATTAAACAAACTTTATATTTTTTGTTGTCTTAATTTGTGGTCGCAGAGAAAGTATAGTATGTTACTAGATATTGTAGATATTCATTTTTTATACACTCAAACTAAAGAGATGTTTATAAAACTTGTTCATAATTTACTAATTTCACGTTACGGCATTCGAATCCGGAGATCCTGAGTTCAAATCCCACTCGAACAAAATATACAGGGTGGTGAACGCAACTCTCGAACATAGGGATTTAACATGTAATATCACAATTTTGTAATTTCCTGCTTCCCTAATTATTTTAAGCAAAAAAGCTTCGAATAAAAGTTTTAGGGCATAAAATTCTGCATCTAAGCCAATAAACACAATTAACTTTGCATGCTTCGTAAGGGAACAAATTAGATCTGAAAATAACGAAAATAGCCTGAAAACTATTGATAACCATGGAACTAAAACAAAATTAAACAAATGTTTGTCGTTTTATCTGTCAAAATAAATGACATAATAAATAAAGAAATTATTTTGACAGATTATACGTCAAACATTTGTTTAATTTTGTTTCAATTCCATGGCTATCGATAGTTTTGAGGCTATTTTTGTCCTTTTCAGATCTAATTTGTGCCGTTACGAAGCATGCAAAGTTAATTTTATTTCTTGGTTTATATGCAGAATTTTATGCCCTAAAACTTTTATTCGAAGCTTTTTTGCTTAAAATAATTAGGGAAGCAGGAAATTACAAAATTGTAATTTTACATGTTAAATCCCTATGTTCGAAAGTTGCGTTCACCACCCTGTATATGAACTACCACTCTACGGATCAATGAGTCCGTACCTTTTACTGTAATTGACAATAAGTTCTTGTTGTACAGAGTAGAATAAATAAATAATATTTTGTTTATGATTTCAGCAATCAATTCCTCATACTATCCTCAACTTCTATCTGTAGTGTAGTAAGTGAATATTCCATAGCTATAATTACTTATTTCTCACGGTAGACGACAATCACTTATCTCAAGTGGCATTATCATTATGTAAGCCTACGCGTATAATATCATTAAAGGATCTTACTTGAAGAAGAGAGAGTGAGTGAGAGAGTAAACTAGGTAGATATAATCGTGTTGTCAGAAGACAGAGTCGTCGATGACAACACAGCACGGCAACAGAGAAACAGACAGACAAGCACGTGTCACGACATGTCACGTCACGCAGTCACGCGCTTTGCTGAAGGGGTACGTGAACGTGACATGACAGCAAAACGGAAATATGTCACACGCGTACTCGGAAATAGACGGACGAAATTAACTTACATACATATAGAGGCTAGAGAAGGAGGTTTTCTTAACAGCAGGAGGGAGGTTAGTTCAGGTAATTTGCAGAAGTACCTTCTGATTTCTGAAGTGCCAGAAATTCTTACTATAGGATGTTAAAAAGGGTACAACTTCTTTAAGGTGTTCTAATTCCCAATCAAAAATATATATATATATATATTTTCTTTAAATTCGCAATAGTAACGATAGGTTTCTTGAAGAGAACATTTTTTGTACCATTGGTCAACAACGAAGTATTAATAAAAATAATATTAATCGCATAAATAAATATATTATATTAATGGGGTAATGGCACAGTGGCATCAAGTCGGTCTGTGAATCCAAAGAACCCTGGTTCGATCACCACAGCCGATAAACATTTTCAACAATTTAAAATTACCTCTGTGGCTCCCCCATCACAAACATCTTTAAGGGCCGTGATTTGACGACTGGTAACCGCACTTCACGCGCATAAATATATCACTTACCGAGATCTGCTTCGGCAGAGTGCCGCACCTAGTAATGGGTAAAAGGCATGATGATATATTTATTTATTTATTTTATTTATTATCACGCCTTCTGCCTATTACTGGGTGTGGCACTCTGCCGAAGCAGATCTCGGTAAGTGATATATTTATGCGCGTGAAGTGCGGTTACCAGTCGTCAAACCACGGCCCCCAAAGATGTTAGTGGAGGGAGAGCCACAGGAGTAGTATTAATGTGGTGAAAATGTTTGTCGCCAGTGGGAAACGAACCAGGGTTCTCAGGTTCATAGGCCGACACGATACCAATGTGCTACACCCAGTAATGGGTAGAACGCGTGATGATATATTTATTTATTCCCTTGGAAAGTTTAATCAACTTTTTGTCGAACTAAAAAACTTAAATATTCCAAACTATATTATTTCTTATTTCACTATTCTGATATTTCTTGAAATAACAATGTTTTCATTGCCCTACGTTATACTTTTGCAAAGAACTCAAAGTTTAAGAATGTCCGAAAATTATTCGCTACAAAAAGCGACCGAAGAAAAAAAAATTCCAAAGGAGTAATGAACCGAAAAATGTCTATCGGAAAACGAAGTTTTTCCCAAAAAAACCAAAAGTACTCAGAGTAGGAACGTAACAAAAAGGGGGGTAGTTTCACCCTGCGACGAATTGCCCAGCACAATAGGGAATGTCTCCATAGGCGTACGTGAGCTTGGCGGAAAATTATATGTCCTTCTCAGGGTAACACTCTCAGACAGGGTGACACGGGTAAATGGGGTGATATGCTTTCTTCTCGAGCTGTGTATGACAGGGTACGAAATGCGTGGGTGGCAAATGAGCTTGTATCTGCTTTTGTCAACATTTGCAAGATGGTTGAAAGTGTCTTGCGACAAAAGAACGAATGGAATAAGTTTTATTTTGTTTTGCATAGCGTACTATTCTTTGCAGTAGGTATTTTAAAATTAATTTGAACACACCTACCTAGTTATGAATATAGAAATAGCTTTCAAATAAAGTATTTATGAAAATTTGGTCTAATTTTTACTTTCTTATACGTAGTATAAGGAAGTATTGGAATCGTGAAAAAAATCGTTGACGAGATTTTCGCGGAAATACATGTTTTCAGGTCCACTGAATCTGTTTTGATCATTTTCTCAATGATGTCTGTGTGTGTGGGTGGATGGATGGATGGATGTGTGTCCGGTCGTGCAATATCTCATGAACGAGATAAGATTTGTTAACGAAACTTGGTAATTATAAGTTTCATGAAAATACGAAGAGCTAAGTTGATTTTGAATGAAATTGAAAAACCGGAAGAGGAAGTTTACTGGACACAAAAAACAATAAATTCCATTTATTTAAAAAATGGAATCAGTTACGAAAAAAAGTTTCAAATAAAAGATGTTAGCAAAAATATTTGGAACATAAAATGTTATTTGCAATTTTCCTGTATATGCGTCTAATTTTGAGAAGAACTAATTTATATATTTAATAATATATTTCAATAATCATAGTAGCAATAGAAACAAAAAACAAAAACATGTTTAACATTTATATGTCAAATAATAATTGTCAAACGCAAGGAGCAAGTCATAAGTGTTCAATTCAGCGTTTTTAATATGAAATATGCTGTGTATAAGAAAGTCGTGTGGTGACCACACCAGATTTTTTTATGTTAAATTTCATTAATGATTTCAATTTGGTGAAACACCTTGTATATTTATTCAAATTTCCATTAGTTTCTAATCGATTTTTATAGTAGTTGAATGAGAAGTCTCTAAAATGTAGATTCCGATAAAGGATACATTTATAGTCAAAGGTTTTAAACGCATGATAAAGTATTGAAAACCTACTGTGAGTTCTTTGTAATATTTTATTTTTACCATTTGCTAAATTAAAAAATAAAAAGGCTTTTACGATCAAACATCAAAAACTTCGTACCTCGGCTAAATTCAAGTTTAATATCAAAATTTTACAACTCATAGTTTTGACACTACACTCTCATAAAATATCCACTAGTTTGAAACTTTTATGACACGAAAGCTTGTGTTACACTATTATAAATGAAACATGGACATTTGAATAAAACATTAAAACAAAAAACCATCTGTTCTGAGTTGACGTGGGTAACCAGCTGTATATTTGTAACAAACTCAATGAAGAATTCTTTCTTGTCTTGGTGTATTTTGATTCACTGGTTAAAGGGAGAATTCACGATAGTCAAGTCAAAGGATGGCGTCAAAAGAATTGCTCTTGCGAGGGCGGCTTTGAAAACTAGAGGGGAACGAACACCGGTTCCAACAGGTTCATTACTGCAAATGTTTACTTTCAATTAGCACCCGGATAGACTTGCCAAAGACTGGATTATATTAGGCAAAAATTACGCGGTACCTTCAAAAAGTACAATTTATATTTCTTTGAGGGTCATAAATTATTATTATATCATATAGCCGCCATTAAAAATTAATTAGATTTTAGGAAGAATGACATAACCAGACCTTATTAAATTGTGGTAGTAATTAAAATGAAAGAAAATTATATTTTCTTTATTTTCTTTATATTTTTTCACGACAATTCAAACATTTTTACCAATTTAAAATTACACCGGTGGCACTAACATCTTTGGGGCCGTAATTTGTAGGCTGGTAACCACCTTCACATGCAAAAATATATCACTTACCGAGATCTGCTTCGGCACAGTGCCACACTCAGTAATGGGTAAGAGGTGTGATAATATATTTATTTATTTATTATTTTCTTTTTTTTCTTTGTAAATAAAATAAATAAATATATCATCACGCCTTCTACCCATTACTGGGTGTGGCACTCTGCTGAAGCAGATCTCGGTAAGTGATATATTTTGCGCGTGAAGTGCGGTTACCAGTCGTCAAATCACGGCCCCCAAACATGTTAGTGGTGGAGGAGCCACAGGGATAGCTTTTTCAAATTATGAAAATTTGTCGCCTGTGGGAATCGAACCAGGGACCTCAGGATCCACAGGCCGACTTCATACCACTGTGCTAGCCATCCCATAACTTTTCTTTGTGAATATGTATAAAATAATAAATTCTTTTTCATTATCCGATGCGTTTATATATTCGTAGCTTTGCCTGTCTGTACGAATACACTGAAAGCTTGATGCTTGTTTATGCATCGTAGATAGGTAGAGATCCCTTTCAGGACGACGGTACGTTTGTCGATTTTTCAGTTTTTCTACTTTTCGTCTTTCACGACACGCGGCGGCATCTCTTTACATTTGTCCGCTTTATTTTATTGTGGGCTCTCAGTGAAAAGCCAAACTAAAAGGCAGCTATTGAAAGGGTCACATGGAAAACCGTTGAGACTCGTTTTTCTTCCAAGGAAATTATTGTACTGCTTGTCAGACATTCTGTTTAAAGACTTTTAGTTTATTTTTGCTGACTGCTGCTGTCAATGCTAATGGAAAAGATTTTTTTTTTTCTATTCTGCTCCGAGAGGACACGATATAATCATTTATTTATAGGTCCAATAACAACAAAAATTTAATTAATGCTGTTTAATTATTGGTTTAATAATTCGTTAACTCGTAGGGAAATTATAAATGAAATTTAATTTTAAACTAAAATTACCGTTAAAATATTATATGTCAGGGCTATAATAAATATTTAATTAATACGTCGTTTACCCAACTAAACTTCATGAAATTTGGGTTTAATTAATTCCTATATTTTATTTATTCAACCCAGAAATTCATCATTAATTAATAAAATTAAATAAATAATTATTTTTCTGAAACAGGCAAGAAAGTAGATTTTTACAAAAACAGTCAAATAAAGTACGTATCCGCTGTAAAAAAAATAACAGTCTGGTAAAGTACAAAACAGTCTGGTAAACATTTTACCTGAATGTTATTTTTGTTGTAACCTTGGATACGTAGTCTGCTGTCAATACAATTCATATCAAAAATGTAAACATTTTCAATTATTTATGATTAATTATTGATTAAATTAAACAGTTTCAGAAAAAATAGTATACATAATTAGCTCGTGAAGAAATATCTCACTTTCTGCCCCTGAAATGGAAGAGGCGGTATGTATACTTTATTCATTAAGAATTATTGAAATTTGTTCTAATTTTCTTCTCTTAACAATGGTACTAAAATACACGTTTTCTTTTGTCATTGGCAACGACAGAAAAAGCTTATTTTAGTCCCGTCGTTCTTAGCAAGATCACTGTGGCCTAAAATGTATCATTTCTATCATTATTTAGATTTCATAGAAACTGTTTTTTAGTTTTTAATCTATAAGATAATGATTTATTTTGAATTAATAACACTTTATTTTGAACTTCCATTATCTTTAATGGGGTAATGGCTCAGTGGTATCCGAATCGGCATGTGGATCCTAAGAACCCCGATTCGATCCACACAGCCGACAAAACATTTTCACCAATTTAAAATTACCCCTGTGGCTCCTCCACCACTAACATCTTTGGAGGCCGTGCGGAGGGTAACCGCACTTCACGCGCATAAATATATCACTTACAGAGATCTGCTTCGGCAGAGTGCCACACCCAGTAATGGGTAAAAGGCGTAATGATATATTTATTTGAACCACGGTTCAATCCCCACAGCCGACAAATCATTTTCACCAATTTAAAATTACCCCTGTGGCTCCTCCATCTCTAATATCTTTGGGGGCCGTGATTTGACGACTGGTAACCACACTTCACGCGCATAAATATATCACTTACCGAGATCTGCTTCAGCAGAGTGCCACACCCAGTAATGGGTAAAAGGCGTGATGATATATTTATTTTTTATCTTTATCATATTTTATTTTTATAAGAAAAAAAAATAAAAATTATCTTTATGAAATTCATAAAGATAATGTAAGTTCAAAATA
This sequence comes from Pterostichus madidus, assembly GCA_911728475.2. Classification (NCBI taxonomy): domain Eukaryota; kingdom Metazoa; phylum Arthropoda; class Insecta; order Coleoptera; family Carabidae; genus Pterostichus; species Pterostichus madidus. The sequence goes on along the minus strand of OU452313.1, from coordinate 1,847,353 downwards.
AAGTGTTATTAATTCAACTGTTTTTTACTCAAGTAATAAACAGCTAGTTAATAACCTAGCTGTTGTTATTTCTCAAGTAGAAAAAAGCTAAGGTTTCTGGTGTGAATCATGAACGATATTTATCAACTGAGTCATGAATGAATCTAAACATGATAACATCTAACTCAACAACATATTTATGTGAAAAATACCCCTATTCTGAAAGTTTCCACTCCGCAGGAATGACTAACAAACATCAGCGTATCGCGTATCTTGTCGTAAAGTGAAAAGTGCGAAAGTCCCCAACATCTGATGAATTGCGCGGAACACCCTCGTCACGAGCGACTACAGTGCCACGACGAGCGCAGTGGAGAGCGCGGAAATCATTTATTCACTTACTCACACACATAGACATTCCTTGACAAATGTTGCTGACACAGTGACATCGGTCAGGAATTGGACCCGGACTCTATTACGCACATATATTTAGGTATCAAATAAGACGGACCGGGTTGATGGGTTCAAATAGTCGTTGCTGACGCGTGAACTTATTGTGAACATAGAACTTTTGGACCACTATGATAATTAATCAGTCATGGTTTCCGGATAAAAAAAGAACTAATTTCAAACTTCAATATCCCTTCTATAAAAATATGTAGACGTAAAATTGATCTACTGAGTAAGATAAGTAATCTAATGCTGGGTTGCAAGAAAAAAAATAAAGAGCTCTTTAGTTAAAGAATTGTTTATCTAGCAACAGTATCAGTAGTGATTTTCTGAAATTTATTGCACCGTTAGTTGCTAATGAACCGATAAAACTTTCATGCAACCCAGCGTAAGTGTAGTAAGGCAACAAAAAATTAATAACAACAAATTTTAACGTTTTGTTTCATTTTTTATGGGGTAGGTATGTTTTCGAGGTCATGTTGTCCTGATTTACCCCAAAATTAATTTCGTTTTTTAATTGGCATTATTTTTGAATGCTTCAGTCTTTGATAAAGTTATTGTACCTAATAGTTATTTATGTATCAACGATGAAAACAGACGTTTCTGGCCTGTGGCATAATTATTAGCACGAGGCGCAAAGCTTAGGGCCAAAAAGAAATAATTTCTATGGATACGTAAATAAAATGATAATTTTTGTTTTATTGTGAATACTTAATTCTGTAAAATGTAATTTTGACATATAACCTATGTACTTTTTCGCATAGTTAACATCGTGATTAACTGACAACCAAACCTTATTATTTAACAGAAAAAGTATTGAAACATGTTAATATTTTTAAAAAAGATCAATGGCACATTTTTGTAGGAAATTATGCCACTCCCAAAGTATAATTTTTAAATAATAATTATTAAATTAACTAATACAAAAGCAATTAATTTCGTAGTGCAATTAAATAATTAAAAGTAATTAACAATATTGGTGTCATTGATTGCAAATAATAATTAACCTACTTTTGGGAGTACACACAAAATAATTTTCTAATTAATGACAAAAATCTGTGTGGATTGATGGATGAGCAATTTCCCTAATATGCCAGTCCTGCCCTGGGCTGGTCACGCATGAAACATTATTTCGATCATCTTATCTGCACGTTATATTATTTTATTTAAATTCCTTTACATAACAAAACGTATGTTTAAAATATTCACACAACTACAAACAATGTATGTGTGTGCGTTTTTATTTTTATGGAAATTGTGCAAGAAAGTTTCTTGGAAAAAAATCAATCTGCATTTGATGAGCTGGTAGTTCAACCCCCACATAAATAGGAATGGAACGCCGCTGTCTCGAACACGCACCATACGCCTCTGCTCTTGTCCCACCCGCGCCCACGCCAATGGCGATTTAATATGTTGGACCAACCCCCAACACCATTTCGCAGGAAACAAATGACATAATGGATTTCTGAATCATTACCATTATTTTTATTATTTATTATTTTTCAATCATTATACTGTAGAGGAAAAACTTTAGTTTTGTTACAGTTAAAATCGATTTTCAAATAAAATAATAAAATAAATATATCATCACGCCATTTACCCATTACTGGGTGTAGCACACTACTGTAGCAGATCTCGGTAAGTGACAATACTTGTGGCCAATGGGCTAAATACTTATGATGTCACTATATTTCGCACATATCTCTGGACTATAATATTATTTTTAATTCATTTTTTTCACTTATAGTCATAATTCAATAAAAATTTATTTTTATCAATAATTCTCTTTATTTCAATAGGATGCGGGCACTCACGTGACAATGTGAGGTTAAAACAGCTGTTTGGGCTGCGATCACTGCGCCACCTACAAAATGAACTATTTTTTTGGGACGAGATTTTAATAGAACCGTTCTTTTCAAGTCTCGTCGCAAAAAAATAGTTCATTTTGTAGGTGGCGCAGTGATCGCAGCCCAACAAGATTTGAAAACAAACGTTCTTTTCAAATCTCGTCGCAAAAAATTAGTTCATTTTTAGGTGGCGCAGTGATTGCAGCCCAAATAGCTGTTTTTACGTCACAAAACGTCACATTGTCACGTGAGTGCCCGCATCCTATTATAGTATAGGAGCCCAATGAACTATCTTAAATAAAAATATATTTTCTAAATAGAGTTGTTAAAATAAGGTTTTTTAGTTTGGGGTTTGGGAAATTGAAACGTGGGCGAAATTTCAAAAATCTAATTTACAGTTTGAACTAAAAAAGTTTTGACATTTAAAAATTAATCTCGTTAAAAATAAATTATAAATGTCGTTCAGCATCACATATGTGTTTATAAAGTTGCCAACTACTCGCAGCAAAAAGTTGACAGTCAAAATTCAACGTCAGAAAAGTTACAGTGTTACTAGAAAATATCACGTACATTTATTTCGCTCTCGTGTCGAGCAAGCGTTGAAACAATTGCACATCGAAAGAAACAAGTGAGCGTGACTCATCGCATACGGTAATCCGTAGCTCCAGGTCCGGAATAAGGAATAATCCTCAACCGGATATGTTAAAGAGCTTACCTCGCCGAGAAAATGTAAATTCAAGTATTCCGGCTTTAAGTGGCCCGGACTTAACCGGAAAAACGGCAGGTGTTTTAGCTCCGGCACGCATACATTACCCAGAATAATACAAGAAATTTTCTCCCCCTGAATATGCATCAAATATACCCTTTATGTTGATTTGGGATTTAAAATGAGGAAAATTTATAAAGAGGCAATTTTTACGTTTCGATATAAAAATAAATAATAATCCGGACCAATTCAAATGATATCTGCGGTAATCCACTTTTCATCCCCGGTGAATAGAAGATCAATATAATTATTAAAAATATTTCCATGGATGAGATTTTCGTTTTAATCAAATATTGAATTCATCAAAATTATTTTTGGAAATAGATATACGAGGATTGCATAACCAAACACTTAGAAACTTTTCCACCCATATTTCTTTCTCAATATTGGTTTTAATTTATATTCTTTTAAATTGTTCCCTAACCTAATTCATAAATAATTTCATTCAAATTATAGTAGATCCTCTACGTTATTTAATTAATTCTTAATCAATTAATTTAAAATCTTTATATAATCCTGTTTCATATTTTCATAGGTATCTTTTTATTCATAATTTTTATCTATGAATTAATAAATTAGTTGTTATAATTTTCAGCAATAATATAACAAGAGAGTAAGAATAAATTGAAAATAATTTGACAAATCTTTCGAAAACTTGTTACCAGGCAATAGTCACGAAAGCCCGTAGGGCTTGAGTAGCTATTGCCAAATGACAACAAGTTTGAGAAAGATATTGGAGAATTATTTTCTAATTTATCCAACTCTCGAGTTATATTTAATTAGATTATTTTTTGACTTAGCTGTTGAGGTCGATTCATCCAACTTAAAAGATTTTGAACTGGGTTCATATCGATTGATTATTTATTAATGTATTCTTGAAAGTTGTTTCCAAAATTTGTTGGTGTATTTCTGTATCTAAAATACAACTAAATCGATTTTTTTCACACATTTTACTTGACGCGTTGACAGTTTTAAATAATTATTTGAGAACTACCTATCATTTGTCACAAAGAAAAAAGCACCTACAGAGATAATTCCCGGGAATAATCAGAAGAGCTTTATTCTCAGTATAATAATGACAGGATTGGTTAAAACGCAGACACGTGATATACAATGAAGCATTGCATTGGTTTTGAGAAACGTCAAAAAATAATCACTTTAATCAAATATTGAATTCATCAAAAATACTTTTCATACCAAATACTTAAATAATTTTTCCATCCATATTGCTTTCTCAAAATTATTTTTAATTTAATTTCTTTTAACTTGTTCCGAAACCTAATTGATAATAATTTCTTTCAAATTAAATTAGTTACTCTACGATATTTAATTAAATCTTAATAAATTAATTTGATATCATTTTAATTTTTATATAATTCTGTATCACATTTTCATAGCTATCTTTTTATTTATAATTTTTATCTATGAATTAATAAATTCGTTCGATAACAAATATTATAATTTGACATATCTTTTCCGCTGTCAAACTTTTGTAAATTATTTATACCACTTTTATTTGAAGCATTCTTCTCTAATTTATAAAATGTTCAAAAGTAGAATAAAAATGTATATTTGGCAGTGCTCGCTTCGCTATCAATAAAACCCGAAGACCACCGAAATCACATCCGACAAACTAAATACTCTATTTAAAGTCAGTTTACAATTCAGCTTAAATTTAAATATTGCTACTTTCTTCTTCAAAATCTATTAAAAAGTCATTATAAAAATCCTACCTGAACAGAAGAAATCCTAGAGCAGTGACAGCAGCCCTCCGCACATCATCGTTGACATCGGAGACAGCGACGTGGAGCAGCTTCCTGATGGCCTGGTTGTGTCCGGTGCCGCAGTAAGCCATCGCCAGAGTGTACATCCCGGAACGACGCAGAATAGGGTCCTTGTCGCTGCAGAGCGATGTGATCAAGGCGTCAGCTTCTTCAAGACGGCCGTACATCGTGAAGGCGATGCCCACGGCCAAGCCGCGGAGGATTTTCTCGTGTTGAGATTCTTGTGCGTACTGGAAACAAATATAAGACCATAAGAATTCATCCTAATGACAAAATTAAGGTTAATTAGGGCCAGTAGTATATAGACAGTTTAAATTTTGAACGTGGTTCAAGTAATTCATAATCTTGTTTTAATTATTCATTTGAATTACGTTTTAACTTTATACTACCGGTCTTCAGCCCTTAATTAACACTAAATTTTTGTTGTTGTCAAAAATAAACTTGTTTTTTATTATTAACTGGATTATTTGAATTATTAATACCGAACATAAACATCGTAGCAGTGATGGTTATTAAAATTTCATGAATGATTAAAATATTGTCAATTATAAATATTTAAAAATATACAGAGTGTAAAGTTAATAAATAATATTAATATTATCTCCTAAAATATTCATTGTATCCACATAATTTATAAAACTTTTGGAGAGTTTATATTTTGGCAAGATCAGATATTTTTTATCGATATTTTCACAATGAAGCAGGCGGCATTTTTATTAAATGGCATGCTATAATTTTTTTGCTCTCATACAAAACAGTATACATATTTTTTATATACAAACCTATCCAAAAATAATAATACTTTTACTTATTTTTACCGGAAATGAATTTTAGTTGCCATAGATATACTAATGATAAAATAAACAAAAAGTCATAGACACGACTGTCATTCTCGAGAATGACAGCCCTCTTCTACGATTTTTGTTTATTTTCTCGAGAATGAGAGTCGTCTCTATGGTTTTCGAAAATGTTTTTCATTTTGCAATATTAAAAAGAAAAAACCTACCGCAACCATGTCCTCGATGGCCGGAGCATGTTTGGAGCCCAACATAACCATCCCCATAGCAATACCAGCAGCTTCACCAGTCGCTGCATCATCTTGATACAAATTAAACTTCAATTGTTCATAAACATCTTGTCTATGGGTTCCCATAGCAGCCAACCCCAGACCAAGGCATCCTCCATGTCTCACCATCTACAAGAAAAACATCCAAATATAAATCACAATAAAAATAAATACAATACAAAATTCTACTTCATTCTGAGCGTCCTTCAGCTGCTGAAGAAGGTAATCAATAATATTCGCGCCATGATTAGCATGAATCAATCCCAGAGCATAAAGGCCGCCGCCCTCGGAGTACCCAGAGCTGGGCCCCACTTCCTTGGGGAGGTAACTCTGCATGAGGGCTAACGCTTCTTGTTCATGTCCTCTGTGGATGACTCCCAAAGAAGCTGTTGCTGTAAGTTTTGCCCAGTTTGTTGCTCTTGCCAACCATTCTAAGTTGTCTCGGAGGAACTGGTCACTTGTTGTTCCACTGTGCATAAAAGCGTTGGCTATGACAGTGGCAGTGTGGCAAATACTGACTCTGATGGCGTCTTTAGTGTTCTTCAGGATTAGCATATCGGTGTGATTGCTACGAATCAGGAACTGGAGGTGGAGGTCGATTGAGACGCTCCCGGATAAAATACTGCTGAGTTTTTCTATTCGTTCTTGATGTTCTTTTTCTTCATCGTTCTAATACAATCAGAAAAATATTATTTTTGGGTCCATTTTTAACCTAGGTCCAATATAAAAATTTGGTGAAAATTGGAAGTCAATTTTATTTTTTATTTTCATATTAAAATTATCCCTCTGGCTCTAACTTCACTAACAACTTTTGAGACCGTGATTTGGCGATTGTTAACGACCATAAATATATCATTTACCGAGATTTGCTACAGCAAAGTGTTACACTCAATAATGGGTGAAAGGCGTGATATTTTTTTTTTTAATTTAAATATATTTCTTAATCATTTGGAAAGGAAATGATTCCTAAATTAATTAAAAACGAGCAACGAAGCAGTTAAATTAAAAAGAAAAATGAAAACTTACCAAACTTTCTAGTGTGCGTTCCTCCATTTTAACTTCAACGATAGGGGGTGTTTCCACTTCCTTCAAGGGGGTAGATTCAGTAGCAGGTGCAGCTGCAGGTTCACTAGCATTAGGTTTATTTTTTTCTGATAAAGCTGAAGGTAAAGGTGCAGTAGCTTTTAAAGCTCCTAAAACACGACCTAAAAATTGTTGCGTTGCAGATTCATACATATCAAATGCAATTTGAAACGCCATCAGCTGACTTTCCTGTAAAAATAATATAGATAATCTTCAATTCTTAATAACAAAAAAATGTATTCGTACTTCTTTTCCTTGTGCAAGTCTGTCCAAAATCTCGGCAACGCTTCCAGAATCATCCAGAAAGATCAAACATTGACACATATTAACATAATCAGGAGTGGTTAACCCTCTGTATAAACCAACTAGAGATCTTAAAATACCATTACGGAAGCCGCGGTTCTGAATCAAACTCATAGCAACTTGGAAAGCATAAGAGAGCATTCCAGCTACATCATCAGATTGAGTGATGGAAGATTCGAAAATATCCATACGACGAGTTTCCAGAGCGAGGCCCAAAGCCTGACGGTATTGTCCATCGTCCAAACAACGTTGGAACATACGATTTACAATCGCCTCTAAGCGAGGATCGATTGGTTTCGAAGTTTGAGAACCATCGGCAGCAGCGATCCGTTGCTGAGTGTAGTAGTCGATGCATTTTGCTATGAAAATAAATAATTAAAATTTCTGTAAAAAATTAAATATTTAGAAATTATTCACCGATAGTAGTTTCAACGTATTCGCTGTGCGAGTTGACATCAAAAAGCTCGCCGGCACCTAAAGCGTAAGTCAAAGAATCTTCGAAGGAACCAAGATGATAGTAAACTTTGCTGGCTACGAGAGCAGCCAATTGATGCTGCTGGAATTTTTTATCCTCGTGCAGAATTTCGCTAAAAAGTTCAAAATTTAATACGCTATCTAATGAAGGTTAAAAATAGCTACATACATTTTTTCGATTGCCTCCGAAATTTCTGGCCAAAATTCATCAACAATTAAGTCCAGTTTTTTCAGGGCAAAAACTTTTAATTCTGGCATCGGCTCCTCCAAAAGGGAAATAATCCCCGCTATTGTACAAAAATTCAATCATTATTAAGAGGAAATTGAACAATAATCTTTGATGAATCATAATAAAATGTAAGGTTAGGGGACAGGTAAACAAATTCAAATTCTGTGATAATACATGAAATAATTAAATAAATATTGCTCCATAAAATATTTCATGCAACTCCGATCATTTGAAAGCATAATATAACAAAGACAATGTACAAAATAGTTTATTTTAAGGCATTGCTAAATGATGACTTGCAGAACATGTAAGGTTAAAACTCGCCAAAATACAATAATAAATATAAAATAATTTATTAAACTTACCAGCTGAAGTAATATTCATATTGAAAAGATGTCACTCGTCTTTCTTCTGCAAATTCACAATTTTTCAGTAACCAAATAGGTACACGTCCACTCCACAACAAGAATGAATTCTGTTTAGCAAACTTGCGAAGTTGACAACAATAATAAAGAGAGCAGATGGCGGTGAACTCGTTTAGACAATCCTGCGTTCTGTAGCAAACAGCTGCTTGAGAACCAGGAGCGCAGGTACGTTATCTAACGAAAACAGGACATGAAAACTTATTTTTCATATGTAAAATATTTCCATAATAATTAATTGAAAGAAACAGTATGAATCTATTACAATTTTATTATTTTTCCAATTTTTTATAGAATTGGTAAAAAAACGCAGAATTAAATTCTTCTTCCAATTTCGGAAAATGGCGTCAGTGCGTCAACATGTGTTGATATTTTTTAAAAGAAGTATTAACTATAAATCATCAACAGTACTTTTAAAAAATCATAGTGCTGTTAATACTGTACTGTCCAGAAAATTTAATAATGCACCTATTGAATACAGTACGTACAATAAAATAATTTATTGATTTAAAGAGGTTATGACTAATAATTGTAATTATTAGCAAACAATAGAGATCCAGCACCATTGTTCTTCAATGAAGACATTCAAAATCTCTTAAAAAAGATTACTCGAATAAATATGTCCAAAGTATTTAGACACAGGCAACTAGAGGAAAAGAAAATCGATACACCGGTCTACAAATTTATGACCGACGATGAATTAAAAAAGGAATTAAATGAAGCTGCGGAACGAGCCAACGATATGTTACAAATGCCTCCTGTTATTAAAGTAATATATATTTTAATTTAAATGCAATACATTTTTAACTATTTTTATTTTTTAGATTCGAGAGCCCATCAACGAAATTCTTACCAAAGATCCAGCTCTACAAGGATACGAAACATCGAAAATTGTTTTTACTGATATTACTTACGGAATTTCAAATCGGGACAGGTTAATTGTAGTTCGCGATACGGACGGAACTTTATCTAAAGCTGATTGGGATGTTCGGGAACGAATGAATCAGATTTATTTTCCTCAAATCGGCCGCGAATTAAAGAAACCTAAAATGTTTGAAGACGAATATTTAAAGAATTTATTAGAACGTAAAGAATACGAATTTATTTTGGATCGGGCTTGCACTCAATTTGAACCAGATGATCCAGAATACCAAAAAATTACCAGTCTTACTTACCTACATTTGAACGAAAATAATGATTTTGAAATTTTACGATCTACCAGACATTTCGGTCCGTTAGTTTTCTTTTTAACTTGGTTTAAATCTATTGATAATTTGTTATTAGAATTAATTGAAACGTCTCATATTGCTGATGCTAATTCTTTAATTCAATTATTTAACCAGTTACATGAAAGTGAAGCTATTGGAAAAGATGTAAAATTACAATCAGATGATGATACAACAATTCTAGAAAAATATATAAAAGAAAAATGTTCCAAAAAGGGACAACTAGAATTAGCAATGCAATCGTACAAAGAATTACTTAAACAGAGACTAGAATTAGAGCAAGGAATTAAAAAAGCTCATGGCGTTGCGTAATTAATTTTTTAATTAGTTTTATTATTTTATAATCATACAAAACTTATTTCCTACTTTATGTAATCAATTCTTGTACATAATAATAATAAATCAGTATATATAAAAAAAATATATTTATTTATATAATTTTTACTTCAAATTTTTCAAGACATTAGGGTTGACAATTCCGGTGGTTTCGGTATATTTTTTCGATTTTCCCGTTAAAGCGATGAATTGTTCAGAGATTTCCACAGCTACTCTGACTTGTGCCTCAGCTGTACTGGCCCCCAAATGAGGAGTAGCAACGACTTGAGGTAACTTAATCAATTCTTTCGTGACTGCTGAAGTCGGTGGTTCTTGTTCATAAACATCTACAGCTGCGCCCGCGCATTTACCAGCTTTAATTGCTGCTAATAACGCTGCCTCATCGATGATTCCACCACGAGCGACGTTAATAATACGAAGGTTTGGTTTACAAACATTAAATACTTTATCGTTGATCATATCTGGAAAACAAAATAATTAATTGATAAACAAGAACCGGATATTTTCAATTAGTGACGTTACAAAATATATTTGTTATTGGTACAAATATAAGTTTGTCACTTACTTTTGGTTTGAGGAATCAATGGTACATGAACTGTAATATAATCAGCAACTGGCCAAATTTTTTCCAGTTCCATAGATTCAACACCAAACTTCTTAGATTCTTCAGCGGGCACCAAAGGGTCAAATCCAATAGTCTTAAAAAAATTACAATCATTAGACACATAGAAATGATAAATTTAATAAATATATGTAGAGCTGCTCGTCGCCATTTTATTTCAAGATGGCGGATGAACATTTAGAACATATATTTTAAATTGTACAAAACTAAAAACACTCAAAATTTTATACAAATTGGTCAAACCATTCCGAATATTGCAAAATACAAAAACAATTAATTTCAATTAAAATAGAATTATTTTCTAAATTTCATGAAATGTAGTAAAACACAAACAATTATTAAATTAATTTTAAACAATTTTTTAAATACCTTCATTCCCCAGGACTGCATGCGAATGGCAACTTCTTTTCCAATTCTTCCAAGACCGACGATGGCCAAAGTTTTGCCATAAAGTTCATGACCAGCGTATATTTTTCTGTCCCAACGACCAGCCTTCATAGATTCGGCAGCTTGAGCAACATGTCTCGCTAAATTTGTAATCAAGGCACAAGTTAACTCACATGCACTGATTGCATTGCCTCCAGGAGTGCTATAAAAATGAATAAAACAATTATAAAAATCTTTATAAATTGTGTAAATGTGTATTTACTTAAGGACAAGAATGTTTTTAGCAGTAGCAGCATTAATGTCGATGTTATCAACTCCAGCGCCTGCTCGACCAACAACTTTTAAATTTGTTGCAGCTGCAATAACTTCTGCGGTGACTTTTGTATCAGAACGAACGACCAAACCATCGTATACCTAATTAGAAGATAAAAGAAATATTTTAATCAATTATTTTGTTGTTCCTTATCACAGTATCAAGATGTTAATTAGCGCAATTGGATAGCGAATCATTCAATGTCAAGAGTTCACTACAGTTCTTGTTTACATAGCAACAAGCGACAGGAATTTTAAATATTTATTACTGTAGTAATGCAAGTTACTTGCAAATAAAAATTAAATTATTCGTAATAAATTATTTTGATAATGAAATTTTATGAATGAAACTTTTTTACTGTTAATTTCATTCAGATTATTGTTGTTAAGAGAATAATTCATAATCAAAGCATTTCTAAACAATTTGAGTTCAAATATTGATAAAAGAAATTAAAATCAAGGTCAATAATCTGTGTACTTTTTTTATTATCTGACTTGTTTCAAACTAGTTTCTTCAGACAAAAATAAACCAAAAAATGTATTTTACTCTATAATATCGTCCATTTAACAATCCATCATCAAAGATCATAAAATCAAGGTCAATTTACTAGATTATAAATAATTGAATATAAATTACAAATACCATACCGGTATTTCTTGAATCAGTTGTTCCTTAGTCAATTTGTATTTGCAGTCAACTTTGATGCCATTCTCTTCAAGTAATTTTACACACGCTTGATCCACAGCATCAGCAACAAGAACTCTCTTGATGTCAATCATTTTAACTTATTCTGAAAGTTTCAGTCAAACAGACACAGAATTGATAAAAGTAAACTGAGAATATTAACTCAGCGGTTCTGTCTTATATCGCGCGTCCAACATCACGCGTTACCCCCTCTCTAATAAAGTAATTAATTTTTAACAATGCAGTTTATAAAATATAAGTGCATAGCATATGTTTGTATGCACTTTAGAACTTCTGTGCATGTTTACTTGCTTATAAACACCATTGGAATGCATAATTAAGGTGTAATGATTAAAAAGCAATAATAATTTTGTCGGTGACTTATATTATATTTTGATTTTGTTGATATGCAGTTATGACGTCAAGTAATTGGAGTATTTTGAAACGGTTCAAAAACATGTTTGTTTCCAACCAATTTTAAGAGGAGAATTATCTTTATTTATTAATCAGTAACTACCAGGAATTACACATAATAGGAATTGATAACGAATCTTCTATGATCGTAAGGGTCATTAATGTGACGAAATATAAGCGTAGGGTCAATTTGGACTAATAATGATGAAAGAAAATTATTGTATTTCTTCAAAAGAAGATTGCATCATGTATTTACTTTATAATCAGCCGGCTAAACGGACAAATTAATTTATAATATAAATGTTGATAATGATATTAATTTATTAGCAAAATTATATAATGTTCTAAAATAAAAATAAATAAAACAGCTGTTCAAATTTGAAATACTTCATCCATAAAATTTCGCGCTCTTAACTAGGGATATTTTACAGAAGAATATTGGTGTTGTTGCCAGTGTTGCCAATCTGGAGATTTTGTCGCTAAATCTAGAAAAATTAACTATCGTAACGCGACTTTTTAAAAGAATTTGCGACATGTCGCAAATCTAGAGTTTTAGATACATTACTAGCGACATTTCTGGAGATATTTTCCCCCAAACTGTGATTTCGGACGAAAACAATATATTATATAAATAATTCAAACAGGAATCTTTTTTCTGTTTGTATTACGTGATTTCAACTAATAATCTAACTTCGTTCCAAGTTCCAAGTTTACCTTATACTCGTAATAGGTACTTGATATGCAAACTGATTGTAAAGTTATGTGATATTGTAAATTTATATATTAGTCTTGCTATAAAATAAAAATTATAAATATACAAATGTATATAAAATGTTATTTGTTGGAGTTTTTATTATAGATATATGAAATATAAAAAATATATATATATAATCTGGAGATATTCTGGCGAATTTTTATTTTTTATTAGAGATATCTGGAGGTTTTTAAAAGTTATAATCTAGAGATATTCTGGAGACTTTTTAAATGCAATCTAGAGACTTTTTGTTAACGTTAGTTGGCAACACTGGTTGTTGCTGTAATTTGTTTATTCAACATGTGGAGTGAAACTCTGGTGAAACGGGTGAAACCTGTGAAAGAGGCAAAGGAACGAGATATGAACATCAGTTGATTTTCAAATAACAATTATAATTTTAGAGATAACAGACATATTAAAAATACAGAAATGTCTCTTTACGATGATTTGGATACGATTAAAACCAAAACAACAGAAAAAGTAGCGGCATGGTCGTCAGGAATTAAACTTCTACAATCCCAGTTACAACTTAAAAAAGCAGCTACAACTCAGCCTAAAAGGGATCAAATTAGAAAAGCATCACTGGCTCCAGTAATAGACTTGAAATCTAAGAAAGATGATGACATATATCCAAATCTGAAGCCAAGTACTTCATTCGCAGTTGAACCACAATTTCCAATCATTCCAACCGTATCTGGTTTAACAACAGACTATGACTGGGACGTTGTTGGCGAATACGATCCATTGTGGCCCAACGAATATGAAAAGGTCGTAAAAGACCTACGTGAACAAAGAGAGCGCGAAAATGAAAAACTGCAAGATGAGCGGGACAAGAAACGAGATCGTCGACGGAAAAGTAGATTTTCAGAAAATGAGGAACCTATGCCACCTCCTACACCACAAGTTACTGCTCCAGCTCTAACTGGATTTGCTGGTCGTTGGGAAACCGATGAAGAAGAACCAAGACCAGAACTTCCTAAAACTCCTAGAACAGGGGGAGTTACTATAGCTCCTCCTCTGAGTTTGCAAGAACCTTGTGTTGAACCTCCTGCACCAACTACTCCACCACCTGCTGTCACTTATGGTGCTAGTTCCGTTGCCGCTAGAATTATGGCAAAATACGGATTTAAAGAAGGGCAAGGTCTTGGTAAGAAGGAACAAGGCATGGCGATGGCATTACAAGTAGAAAAAACATCCAAACGAGGCGGAAGAATTATTCACGAGAAAGAAATTATGCCTCCTCCGCCAGTCACAATTGGATCTCCAGTTTTGGCGTCAGGTGCCGAAGCTGCTCAACCAAAACCGGAGCCTAGTATTACTGAAATCATGCGGAGCCCAAGTAAAATTGTTTTACTGCGGAATATGGTCGGACCGGGAGAAGTTGATGAAGACCTCGAACCAGAAGTTAAAGATGAATGTAATACGAAATATGGAGAAGTTATTAAAGTTATTATTAATGAATTTGATAATCTGCCTTCGGATGAAGCAGTTAGAATATTTGTGGAATTCAAGAGAATTGAAAGTGCGATTAAAGCTGTGGTAGATTTGAACGGTAGATTTTTTGGTGGACGAACTGTGAAGGCGGGATTTTATGACACGGAGAAATTTAATGCTAAGCAATTGACGGAGGGAATGTAATCATGTTGACTATATATTCTTGTTAATAATTTTTTTGATAAATTTTATTTTCTGTCAAACATGTTGTAGGGATTTTCTGCGCATGTTCTTTTAGTTGGTGACATTTTACCAAATGGATGTATAGTGGATTTGAAGGTGTGCTGAATTGTGCATTACTATATATCGTACTATAGTTTAGTTTGGATTAGTTAAGTATGTATTGAAATAATAAATATTTTTTAAGAATGGAGCAGTTATTGTGTGGAAAATTTGGGTAAGCCTTTAAATATCTTTCAAATGATTCACGTCCAAAACAGGGTTATGTCATAACACCTTTTTAATCTTTTATATGTCAAACATGCCGACTTTGAACTACAAGTGAAATACATTCAAAACAATAATACAAAATCCCTAATCTAATTAACAATATAATTATTTAGGTGAATGACCTAACTTGTTTCGTAATACCAATTTAATATTTCTAATTATACTGTACATTCACAAATAAATAATTTTTAGACGTGTAGTAAGTACATTCTCTCACACTCCTTTAAAATACGGGGGTCAGTCCTGGAACAGACGTGCATCTTATGCCATTTGGACCGGCCGCGCTCTTGACAGATCAAAACCATTACTTCGAAGACAAAATTTTAGAGCACATCAAAGAAATTATGGAATGTTGGTTGTTAGAGCATTAAAGGGTGTTCTTAAAATTCGTTACTTGTTACTTGGAGGGGCCGTAGGGGGTGGTGTTACTTTACAGAAGGTATCCTTGACTTCTTGTAAAATATAAATGGATAATTTAACACTGGAATTTGCAGAAATATAATGAATGGAAAGATGGATTGCCTGATATGCAATGGCTTGAAGATATTATGCCGGATAATGATAAATGGCAACAATGGAGAGGATCTCTTATTACTCTTAAGGATCAAGTTAAAGACAATATAGAAATTGGTAAATTACAAAGTAGTTTAATTTAGTATTTATGCTTTGCACTGCTTTTTAGTTTGTAGAATAGTATATGTAGTTTAGTTATAGTTACAATATTGTTAATTATGATTGATTATTTATAATAAATAAAATTAATAAAATAATTTTACAAAGATCCGCGCCTTAAGGCTCTGACTGATGCAAAATATCATCAATTCAAAAGTTGGTTCGACCAACGTTTGGATGATGCCATAGCTGCTGCAGAAAATGATAATGGTGGACTACCAGATGCAGCTGATGGTAAGTCCAATCTTAAGAATGAGTGCACTGATTTATTAATTTATATATGTGCAAGAATGTGATTGTTTTTTATCCTGGGTACATTCTTTCTATACAAATAAAATTGTGCGTTTAGGTAAATTGTTAACAAAATTTGGTTTCTTTTGTTTAGGTGTCTTCGCGAGCCTCTCAGGTTTTGTAGACAGATTGTACTCAGGTATGGCGCTATACTTCTTTTTAACTTAGCCTTATATATTTTTCTTAGTGCTTGTATTGCATGCTTGTACTTTGGCATTTAATTATTGCTTGCAGTATTTTAATTTATTTATTATTTTATTTATGTACTATTTTATGTAATCCTTATTTAATTAAAAAAAAAAGAAAAATCAACTACGCTGAAATTGAAACCTGAGGCTTCTATATTTAATTTATGAATTTGTGGTTCTCATGGTTTAGTTAAAACGATTAGATGAAATTTAAGAGGTCCTGGGTTCAAATGCCGCTTGTTGACCGGTTTTTTTCTTTAAATATTTTTAATTATTAGGTGTGGTTTGTACATTTCATTTAATAAATAAAAATTGTAAATTAAATTTTAAAATATTTAATTTCTAGACACAAAGGAAGAATTATCTAAAAATAAAATAGTGTATGCAAGACCTGCACAACCGTTTGATGAAGAAAAACGTAGACATGGTAAAATTTTATTTTTATTGCTCTCCAAATAATTTTTGATAATAATTTTAATAATCAACAGAAGCTTCGCAAGCACGCTTAGAAAAACTTCAAGATGAAGTTATTCAGGTCCAAATAAAATACCAAAAAGAGCTTGAAAAACTAGAAAAAGAAAATAAAGAATTACGCAAACAAAATCTGCTACTTAAAGGAGGAAGAAAACCAACAAACAGACAAATAAAAGTATTTCCTACCCTCAAAATTGTTCTAACATTACTATAACTATTTTAATTCCAGAAATCTTTGATCGATATGTACTCCGAAGTTCTGGATGAGCTATCTGAGTACGATTCCGAATACAACACCGCTGACCACCTTCCTCGGGTTGTTGTCGTCGGTGATCAAAGTTCCGGAAAGACTTCTGTTCTGGAAATGATCGCTCAGGCGCGTATCTTTCCACGAGGAGCTGGAGAAATGATGACACGGTATTTTACTCTTTCTCTCAATAAATATATCAATTAATTTATTATTTTGTCAGGGCTCCGGTAAAAGTAACGCTGGCTGAAGGACCATACCATGTCGCCCAATTTAGAGATTCTGGCAGGGAATTTGATCTCACAAAAGAAAGTGATTTAGCGGAGTTGAGACGAGAAGTTGAGCTAAGAATGAGAAATTCTGTTCGAGGAGGAAAAACGGTTTCTAATGAAGTTATTTCGATGAGTGTTAAAGGCAAGAATAAATGATTAATAAACATAACCTTTCAATTGAGTTCACCATTTTATTTCAACATGGCGGATAATTATTTATATTTAATTGTATTTGTTTAGGTCCAGGGTTGCAAAGAATGGTTTTAGTCGATTTACCAGGTATTATTTCTGTAAGTTATTTATTTATTTTTATATTTATATCTGTTTTAATTTATTTTTTTAAATATAGACTGTCACAACTGACATGGCAGCTGATACAAGAGAAAGCATCAAACAGATGACTCAAGCTTATATGAGTAATCCAAACGCAATTATTTTGTGTATTCAAGTATAAATATGAATTTATTTCATTTGTATTTTAAAAATAAAAATGTTTCTTTTAATTTAGGATGGTTCAGTCGACGCAGAGCGTAGCAATGTAACTGATCTTGTCTCTCAAAGTGATCCACAAGGTAAACGAACTATTTTCGTTCTTACTAAAGTCGACATGGCGGAAGACAATTTAGCCGATCCAAACAGGATACGAAAAATTTTATCGGGAAAATTGTTCCCGATGAGAGCACTAGGATATTATGCAGTTGTTACAGGAAGAGGAAGAAAGGACGATAGTATTCAAACTATCAAAGATTATGAAGAAAATTTCTTTAGAAATTCCAAACTTTTCAAGTATATTTCCATGATTAATTAATTTTAACTTTTTAAATAATTTTAATTGTCTTTTAGGGACGGTGGAATAATGTCTGCCCAAGTAACAACAAGAAATTTAAGTATGGCAGTTGCAGAATGTTTTTGGAAAATGGTTCGAGAAACTGTTGAACAACAAGCTGATGCTTTTAAAGCAACTAGATTTAATTTAGAAACAGAATGGAAGAACAACTTCCCCAGGTAAGAAACATTATTTTATTTCTATCATTTTCTCTTTAAATAAATATAATAATTAATAATTTTTAAAGGCTACGTGAACAGGATCGGGACGAACTATTTGAACGAGCTAGGGGTGAAATTCTAGACGAAATTATAAATCTATCTCAAGTCTCTCCTAAAAAATGGGAGGACTTACTTTTGTGTAAACTCTGGGAAAAAGTTTCAAACCATGTTTTCGAAAGTATTTATTTACCCGCAGCACAAACAGGAACATCAGGCACCTTCAACACAACCGTAGACATCAAACTTCGACAATGGGCCGAACAAGCTCTTCCAGCAAAGTCAGTTGAATCAGGCTGGGAAACTTTGCAAAGCGAATTCCGTCAATTCATGCAACGCGCTCGAGAATCAACTGACCACGACGATATTTTCGACCAATTAAAAGCCTCTGTTGTTGATGAAGCAATGAAGCGTCATTCCTGGGAAGATAAAGCCTCCGAAATGCTTCGAGTTATTCAATTAAATACACTTGAAGATCGATCGGTTACTGATAAACGGGAGTGGGATTCGGCAGTTAAATTTTTAGAAACTTCTGTTAGGGAAAAATTATCACAAACGGAGGCTATGTTGAGGGAAATGTTGGGACCAGGAGCTAAAGAGAGGTGGATGTATTGGAAATATCAGACTGAAGATCAAGCGAAAAGATCGAATGTTAAGTCAGAGTTAGACAAGATTTTGTACTCTGATTATGTAAGTACTTCTCTCAGAATGTAATGAAAATCAGTTCAGTCGGTCTTGAGTTAGATTGCCGCCATTTTGTTCCAAGATGGCGTACTAAAATACAAATCATATTTGTTGTTGAATCAAGATAAAACTGCTTTTAAAATTATGTAAAAATCAGTCGAGTCTTTGAGTTAGCCTTCCACCATTTTGTTTCAAGATGGCGGATTTACCTTAACCTCAATTTAAAGACTTTCCAATAAATCTAATTTTTTTATAGAAACATCCTCCAGCTTTAAGTTACGACGAACTAACAACTGTAAGAAAGAATTTACAACGCAACCAAATTGAAGTAGACAATGAATATATTCGTGAAGTATGGCATCCGGTTTACAGAAGGCATTTCCTGAAACAATCGTTGACTCGAGCGTACGACTGTCGAAAATATTATTACTTATACCATCAACAAGGGACAGAAACAGAGGTTCAATATCAAAAATATTTTCAGCAATTACATTTTTATTTAAAACTAATTTAATTTCAGATTGAATGTAGCGATGTTGTTCTGTTCTGGAGGATTCAACAAATGATGAAGGTTACATCAAATGCTTTACGTCAACAAGTTATGAATAGAGAAGGTAAACAAAGGTAAAATTATGATTTAAATATGTTATTGTTTTATTTTATTTCCAGCGAGAAGATTAGACAAAGAAATCAAAGAAGTTTTAGAAGATTATAGTCAAGATGTTGATAAGAAGCTACAATTACTTACTGGTCGTAGAGTTACTTTAGCAGAGGAATTAAGTAAGTGATAATTATAAAGTAAGTAAATTAATATTTTATAAATATTTTTCTTCTAGAACGTGTACGACAAATTCAAGAAAAATTAGAAGAATTCATACAGGCTTTAAATAAAGAAAAATAAGCTTTATTTGTATTTCCACTTTTCCTGTGGACTTGTTATTAATTTTAGATAACTATTGTGACCTTACGTTTATATTGCTTTATTTTTTATTTATTTCTCAATTGTTGTAAATAAGTGAATCCTATACCGTAATAAATAATGTTGCACATTTTGTTATTTGAATTACTTGTTTCTATTTATGATGATCCATGTTCAAAGTGGAAAAATGTTGTATTTCCCGGTGACAAGGCGTACTGCCACCTACTGGCAGTTCATAGTAGTGAGTTCAGGGTCAACCAAATGTCAAATTCATAAAAAAATTTCGTGCGGTAAATTAATATTAAATAAATAATTCATTTGAAATATAGTTGTATTGTCTTAATTTTGTATTTTATTGTTATTAAACAGTTGTATTTGTGCTAATATTTCAATTAATATCATTTTCAATGTTGATTGTAGAAACTTATAACAAATAATAATAAATGATTAGTACAGGGTGGAATTGTTATAGTTGGCAATACAATTTTAGAGATCTTTTTATTCCACAGTTGGCACAACGCCAGGTAAAGGCGGAAATGCTATTTGACATTTCTAATAATCAGGAGTCTGACAGCTAATAGAATATTGACTTTTTAAGTAATAGAAATACTTTAGAAATAAATGTAATAATAAATATACTCAAATTTAAATTTTAAATGTCACTGTCAACAACAGGAAATGAATTTATGTATCAGGCTTACCAATTTCAAATAGTTTTGCCATTATTGCAAACTGTAACAATCCCTTTTGATCACTCTGTATTTATCGTTAATAAATGATAAAACTTTGTGTAAAACTATAAAGAAATGGGGAAATAAGTCATCAGGCATACAAGAGCACGTCTCAATTTATTTCAACATAATCGGCTAACAACAAGTGGTAAGTGCTTAGAAATATGTACAGAAATAGATATAAGTATTCTATACACAAATAGATCATCTTCTATAGCTAATATGCGGTAAATTCTGTAGTATTTTACAACTTTCTACAACTATACATATAATAACAGAGCTGCAGGTAGTATAAATTTAAGAAATACAAGATCACCAACAGTTAGAAACTTGTGACAAAACATTGAAAAATGTAGAAATATTTCTTAGAATGCGAGTCGTGTAAGAGTTATACTATTGCACAAAAATAATCTTATTAACAAACACAGTCTCAAATCTCTGTGACATGTAAGGTAGAGGCAAAAATTTGTCCAAATTCGGCAAACATTTCAATCACTGACCGGCCAGCAGCCAATCATCTTTCACATAACCTCACACATAGTTCCATCGTTCTACCACGGTCGCCACATGCTGTCATTGCATTCGTTGTTCTTGCTGAAATCAAGTGGTTTCTCCGTTCCAGCACTAACAGGCGTTTGATTCTCCACTTGTGTTCGTGCTGTTTCCGGTGTCGAACTCGTTTCCGGCATCGGAACCGGCGCTCCCACCTGATTATTCAAGTTAATTCCTAACGCGGCAGCTAGTTGTATATAGTGTGACGGTAGAACAAAAACAAAATTGCCATCGTACATTCTGATGACATTATTCGGAAGTGACGTGATATGTTGTTGTGCTACGCCTACTTCCGGTTCCATCCTCGAAGTGACATCTCCATTATTGTTGATCTCTTCTGCTGTACTAGAATCAGGTTCGAGTCTAATTTTCTTGTCGTCTGGACTACCAGTAAACATCAGATCAGTTGGTAGACTTGACTGTGAGATATGATCCATGGGTTCTAGTTTTGTTGGCGTGTATTCCATGGCACTGGGTGTACTGATAGAGATTCTCTTGGTATCAGCTTGGCAACCGAGCATATCTTTGAACATGACGTCAGTCTGGGGTAGTTGTTGTTGTTGCTGTAGCACAGCGGCGGAGGTGGCAGGCGGGCTGATATCTGTGTCGATCTCGGCTACGCAGTTCTCGAGGTGGCGTAGAAGTCGTTGTCGGATCCCTGGTTCGATTACGCACATTGTTTGTGCGTCTGGAGTTTCCAAGTAGCGCTGGACTTCACGGACACAGTCTGCGTAACCTGCTCGGTACTTGTTTATACCTACGAAAAAAAAAAACAAGAAGTTAAAGAAAAGTTTAAATATGTTTTCAAGCAAATAAAGAGCGCAAGATTTTCCAACATTTTTATAAATCTTTTTTGTTATTCTATTTGTTCAAATTCATAATCGTGACTTACTCTCACCTCACAGTCAAAGGCAAAGTAACTCAGGCAACTAACTGAAATTGTGCAAATTCTGGAGTTAGTTGCCTTAGTTACTTCGAATTTCAGTATGAGATGAGGATGAAGTGAGGGGGTCATGGCTATGAATTTGACCCTCAATCCTAAATAGTGGTTACTCATATATGCGTACAAAACTGGGTGTAGTACGTCATAGAACATGTGACTACATTTCAACGATTTAAACATTAAGGGCCAAATTCATAATCCTGACTCATCTTCATCCTATTCTCACCTCCCACTCAAAGTGGAAGTAACTAAGGCAACTAACTCAAGAATTTGCACAATTTGAGTTAGTTACTTTAGTTACTCCGACTGTGAGTGTGAGGTGAGAATAAGGTGAGGGTGAGTCACGATTATGAATTTGACTCTTAAACACATGTAATTTTCGTTTTAAAATTACTAAAATAAATAAATAAATATATCATCACGCCTTTTACCCATTACTAGGTGTGGCACTCTGCCGAAGCAGATCTCGGTAAGTGATATATTTATGCGCGTGAAGTACGGTTACCAGTCGTCAAATCACGGCCCCTCAAAGATATTAGTGGTGGGAGAGCCACAAGGGTAATTTTTTAAATTGGTGAAAATGTTTGTCGGCTATGGGGATCGAACCACTGTTCTTAGGATCCATAGGCCGACTCGATACCTCTGTGCCATTACCCCATAAAAATTACAATATATATATATAAATATTATTTTAGTTTTATTACAACTTTAGACTAAAATTGGTATATAATATATTTTTTTTCAAACCTATTATAGTGAAATTCAAACATCTTGAACGCAATCATATTTTTTGTTTTCGATTTTGAATTCAGCGAGTTTTGAACTAACGAAGTTACTCGTTCAAATTATTATTATTAAATTTTTCGTTTGTTAATTATTAGCTTGTAAAAGTATTAATTATTTTGAAATAAAGAGAGGTGTAAACAAAGAATGTTGATGAGATATATTTAAAAAAAAACACATACTTTAGCAAAATGGTAATGAAGTTGTAAATTTGGAAACTTAAAGAAACATAAAAAAATAAAAATATTGGGAATGAATGAAAGTATTCTTGGTAATGCGTGTTGGGTCTGGGTAGACAATTCGCCGCCAGTAGCAGCATTAGAAGTGAGAGTATAGACGTTATTTTCGTACCTGGTGTGTCTAGGTTCCTATGTCGTTGAAAGTGCCTGACGGTGAGTTCCAAAATATCAGCCTTCTCGAGTTTCGAGTGCTTGGTGTTGTCAGACTTCGCGGAGTCGAGGATGAGCGTCTTGAGCACCGCCAGGCTCTGGTTAATACGCGCACGGCGTCGCTTCTCCATCAGGGGTTTGTTAGCGCGTCGCGGCTCGCAACCAACCTGCTGCACTTGAGCCGACGGAGATGGTGTCGACTGACCACGTGCACTCGAGCTCCTTTTACTTGTCGACGATGCCTTGGCGGTCATCGCGTCAACGCATCTTGGGACGCACTGCCCCACGTGAGGAAGAAGTACTCTCGCTGAAGATGACGCCGGGAATATTTAAAACACTGTTGTTTTATTTTAACTTTGTAACACAAACACTTTTTAAAAGTTGGGCAACTATTGTCAAACTGTTTCACTGAACTCGCGTGTGTTTTCGAGGGAGTGGTGAGCACGTCTGCTCTGCAACGGTTGCAAACGTCAACTGATGAGGCATTCGACGGCGCTTGTTAAGTTTCTCCACTTCGTATGCTGCGCTCTCATTGACTTCGCACCTCTGGATGCTCTTATTGCGTTGCAAGCAATTTTGGGAGCGGTTTGGGTACTTTGTATACAGGATTTTTTACTGGTGAATAGTTAAAATGATGCTAGTGACTTGCTATGCGTAGGTGAATTCTAAATATTTTGATTTCAGTGGTAATAAAATTTAGAATACAGAATTTTACTGTTCAGCTATCAGATAAGAGTATTCATTGTATAAACAATTAATTTTATCTTTATTTCACTTAAAAACAACAATTATTCTTCTCTGTTCTTTGGAAATCAAAAATACCATATTTTTATTTTTTATTTATTTATTCGTTGTTTAATATAATACAATAATAATAATAGTAATAAATACAGAGTGATCAAAAGGAATTGTTACAGTTGGCAATAAAAAAAACTACTTGAAATTGGTAAGCCTGATACATAAATTCATTTCCTGTTGTTGACAGTGACATTTAATTTTGAATACATTTATTATTACATTTATTTCTAAAGTATTTCTATGACTTAAAAAGTCAAAATTCTATTAGCTGTCAGACTCCTGACATAACCTATTTGTATTTATTAGAAATGTCAAATAGCATTTCCGCCTTTATCTGACGTTGTGCCAACTGTGGAATAAAAAGATCTCTGGAATTGTATTGCCAACTATAACAATTCCTTTTGATCATCCTGTATAAGACAAGCCAAAATTATAATAGCGATTTATAAATTAATTTGGAAACAAAAGATGGTTAATCTGAAACTAAGTTTTGTCCTCTGAATGCACGTGCAGATCTGCAACCTTAGTACCCTTGGAGTCCAACTCCGTCACGTAAAATGACACCAATTGTAATTTTTATAATTCGAGTGTCATATACAGATATTTTAGTAAATTTTAAAAGTACGGTAATATACCTTTAAATTTTAGAATTACAATTATTATTGACGGAAAATGTAATGACAAAATCTTTATATTTCATCTATAATAATATCTAATTTTATAGTGAAGTGGGATAAAAAAAGAAATTTGTATTATCTTGATGTATAATGGCAAAATATAACCATAAAAAATTGTATCCCTTTTTATATCTTTTTATCCCTAACTCTCTGTCCTAACGCAAAACATTAATACTTATTTCAAAATAGTATCTAATAACTAATATCTAATAAAATTAATTCTAAACGCAATTTTTAATTCCAAGATCTGAAATCTGATCATAAATCTGATTCGACATTCATTTCGAAATACAGTCTGAAATTCAATCCGATTTGGCAATTGTTGTATAAATTGTATATCCGAAAGAAAAATAACCAATATAAATAAAACTAAATTAATAATTTTGTCCTCACATTATTTAATATGGGATGGCTAGCTCAGTGGTATGAAGTCGGCCTGTGAATCCTGAGAACCCTGGTTCGATTTTGACAGGCGACAAACAATTTTCATAATTTAAAAAATTACCCCTGTGGCTCCTCCACCACTAACATCTTTGGGGGCCGTGATTTGACGACTGGTAACCGCACTTCACGCGCAAAATATATCACTTACCAAGATCTGCTTCGGCAAAGTGCCACACCCAGTAATGGGTAGAAGGCGTGATGATATATTTATTTTATTTTATGGGATGGCTAGCTAAATTAATAATTTTGTCCTCACATTATTTAATATGGGATGGCTAGCACAGTGGTATGAAGTCGGCCTGTGGATCCTGAGGTCCCTGGTTCGATTCCCACAGGCGACAAATTTTCATAATTTGAAAAAGCTATCCCTGTGGCTCCTCCATCACTAACATGTTTGGGGGCCGTGATTTGACGACTGGTAACCGCACTTCACGCGCAAAATATATCACTTACCGAGATCTGCTTCGGCAGCGTGCCACACCCAGTAATGGGTAGAAGGCGTGATGATATATTTATTTATTTTATTTTACATTATTTAATTATTTTGTACAAAAGTTCTTATAAATTTATGTAGCGTTAATATTTCTATAGAATGAAATTGGAATTTATATGTTTTTTACTCAAGAATGTGGTAAAAGTTATGTTTGAAAATTTTTGATCCAAATTTCGCATCGAAAATTTTATCCGTATCGGTTCCGATGAGAATACGATCCTAGAAAGTTATAATCGGATGTCAGATATTTTTGGCGACCTTTAGTAATTTAAATCTAATGTCAGTAACATTTTTACTGATGCTGAGTTGCAAGAAAAAATAAAGAACTTTTCTGAAACTTATTGAACCATTAGTTGCTAATGGACCGATAAAACTTTCATGCAACCCAGCATTTATCTATTAATAGTTATTTATTATACTAGTGTTTTATTAGGTATATAAAACACACAAGAAAAGTTTAAACACGAGACCGAAGGTATCGAAGAAGATTGGTCGTAACGTTTAACGTTGATTCAATTATATAAGCTGTATTCCATTTGCTACATGTTTCACTTAAATCAGTTCAGATAAATTAGACAACATGACTAAAAGAACTGAATTAAGCAAACTGATGCACTTATTAGAGTGAATTACTTCAAAGTAAATTAGACACAGTAATTGGAAATAAAGTCTGGGAAGGAATCCAGCGAAATAAATAAGTAATCTAGTTCAGTAAATGTAAGTTAGATCTGATCCAAATGGTAAATGGAATACGGCTATAGTTTCTCAAAATACGGTAGATCATGAAGTGGTTGCTAAGTAACAAGTTGTTTACAGTGTTTTATGGAATATAAAACACTAGTGTTTTATGAGCCATATAATTCAACTGAAATCAGTGTAATAATGTCTTCATTATATATGAGTTGTGGATAAAATCTTTTAAAAACTGTCAATATGGAGTAGGTGGCACAGTGGTTATCGTGTCGGCCTGTGGATCCTGAGAACCCTGGTTCGATTCCCACTGGCGACAAACATTTTCACTACATTAATACTACTCCTGTGGCTCCCCCTCCACTAACATCTTTGGGGCCGTGATTTGACGGCTGGTAACCGCACTTCACGCGCAAAATATATCACTTACCGAGATCTGTTACGGCAGAGTGCCACTCCCAGTAATGGGTAGAAGGCGTGATGATATATTTATTTATTTATTTAAAAACTGTCAATATGTATATATTCAACAATTCACGCATGTTTGTATCCACGTCCTCTAGCTTCTGAAGAGGCTTCCCACGATGACACTACTGACATAATTACGTCTAACAAACTTGAGTTCTTTTCCACAATATAAAATACGATCCAGTGTTGTGAAATTATTGGTTGGCTTGGTCTCGCTTGGCGCGCGGCTCGTCGGCTCGGGCGGCGTGGTGGCGTGTCGGAGTGCGGCGCGCGGTGGGCCGCAGGTCGAACCTCCGGCCGCGCGTGCACCGCCGCCCCCGCCCTAGCGGTGGTCGCGTGCCGACACCACCCAGCCCGATATGACCGGCGCCGGTAGAAAGCCGCTGCACACACGTTATAACACAGAACTACGCATATTTAACAATACTGTGACGCCGTGTTCGATGCGTTCACTTTTAAATATTGTGATGCACTTTGGGTTCTTCGTAAAAATACTAAATGGGTGTAACCTTCATCAGTGTTTTTATCTGGTAATTATTGTTTGTCGTGCATGGATACAACTACTATATGTTAGTAATACTATGTAATAATACTGACCTACACAACTAAAGTTCTTTGCAACTTGTAATTTTAGGTAAATGGAAATATACTATACAAGATATAAGTATTATTGTAAACATTGTGCAATCAATTCTAAAAACAGTAATTAAAGTTGTAATTAGATATAAAATTCAGCTAGTCGTATCATCTATTCTGCATATAAAACCAAGGTTCAAATCTTGCTAATTTCAACTTATATAAATAAAAAATACATGTCGTAGTGCTGCGAATTCCACTATAACCTATTATAATAGGATGCGGGCATTCACGTGACACTGTGACGTTTTGTGACGTAAAAACAGATGTTCGGGCAAACATCACTTCGCCACCTACAAAATGAACTATTTTTTTTGAGACGAGATTTGAAAAGAACCGTTCTTTTCAAATCTCGCCACAAAAAAATAGTTCATTTTGTAAGTGGCGCAGTGATCGCAGCCCAACAAGATTTGAAAATAACCGTTCTTTTCAAATCTCGTCCCAAAAAATAGTTCGTTTTGTAGGTGGCGCAGTGATGTTTGCCCGAACAGCTGTTTTTACGTCACAAAACGTCACAGTGTCACGTGAGTGCCCGCATCCTATTGGAATTAAATTCGTGTTGTGCAGAGTCACAAAATAAAAAATATTCATTGTGATAATATTTTACAATCAACTAGAAAATTAAATAATATTTGTTAAATGGTAACGAAGTGTTTGGTTCTTTTAAAGGATTGGGAAAATGCTCGACTAGAAATAAAAAGGTCTGGGTTCAAATTTGCGCTAAAATATTGCTGATTTAAACTACTTTTGATTAAAGTTTTGGATAGAAAAAAAAAGTGAAATAATGAAATAATGAAATATGAGTCCTGAATGCTTTTTTCTATGTTTAGTTTACTTTAACTATAATAAATTTTTGTTTCGCTAGCCTTTAAAATCATTTAAATTAAATATCTAACAGGAGTACTTTAATCGCGCAATACCTAAGTAAAGTCTAAAGGGTTCAAATAAAAAAGTACACAGCGCACAATAAATGAAACAAATTTACAGAATTGTATTTTTGGCTACTATCAAAAAAAATATGACGCATCCATGGTAACGTAAACATTCCTGAAATAGCGTTCTTTTAGTACTGAAAAAGTTGAAATAATAGTGTCATATTGAAATGGGTGAAAGAGAAATTGATAATAAAATATTAAATTATTTTTTTCTACGGTTGCTATTGAAAATTGACAATTAAAAATGATGTTTTCTGTGGAGCAATCGAAAGATATATCAATAGTAATTTTTGAAAAAGATGTTTTAATAATTACCAGAGATACAAACAAAATAGAAATTTGTCATTTTGACAGAATTAATTTATTTTCAGTATGTTTATTAATAACTTAAGATACAATTGTAGAAAAAAATATGTGCATCACGAGTAACAAAGATTCACTTTACGCTCTCAATTTCTTTTTTCTTTTTCATTTTTGAATTAATAGTACATAGTCCCTTTATGGGGTAGCTAGCACAGTGATATCAAGTTGGCCTGTGGATCCTGAGAACCATGGTTCGATTCCCACAGGCGACAAACAATTTTCACCATTTTAAAATTACCCTTGTGGCTCCCCCACCACTAACAGCTTTGGGGGCCGTGATTTGACGGCTGCACTTCACGCGCAAAATATACCACTTACCGAGATCTGCTTCGGCAGTGTGTCACACCCAGTAATGGGTAGAAGGCGTGATGATATATTTATTTATATTTATTTATTTTAGTCCCTTTTGAACTTAAGGTCTTTAATTTTAATTTAAACAATTTTCAATAAAATGCCTCTAATTTGACTTCCGGTCTTTTTTCACCCAATTCTTCAATTGCACTCGCATTCTACTCTGATCTGCAACCTCAGCCCTATAAACTACAACTCTAATTTGACATGATTTAACATCATCCCTCTGTGCTATATTCAACACCATTCCCTTTAAGTTCGCTTCATGCAGCGACTTTCGTCCGTGGTTCTGGTCGTGACGCTCGCCGCGCTGCTGCGCTCACACTCACACGCCGCCGCTGCTGCCGCCGCCGCCGCGTGGGCAGGGACGAGCGGCGGCAGCCACCAGACCGACCGACCGGCCGGTAGTTAGACCTCCGAGACGCGTCTGCCTGCAAAGCCCAGTCAGACACTTGCCTCTACCTCGCTTCTAGATGGTAGAACCAGCGACTTTTTAACAGAACTAGGGAAAAATACCAGATATGGGGCTGGAGATGTTGGTAATTGGTGGTGGATGTATATCATAGCGCGTTTTAGCAAAGTTATGGTAAATGTTAATTTTTGATATGATTTATTTTGGTTTTAAATAAAAATAAACATATCATCACGCCTTCTACCCATTACTGGGTGTGGCACTCTGCCGAAGCAGATCTTAGTAAGTGATATATTTATGCGCGTGAAGTGCGGTTACCAGCCGTCAAATCGCGAGCCCCAAAGATGTTAGTGGTGGGGGAACCACAGGGGTAGTTTTTTAAAATGGTGAAAATTGTTTGTCGCCTGTGGGAATCGAACCAAGGTTATCAGGATCCACAGGCCGACTTGATAGGAACTTAAATAAATATGCTAGTGTAAATAAGATGTTACATGCTTTACATTGGTTAGATGTACAAAGATTCATAGAATTACGGGTTATCGTCTTTATACACAAAATGGTAAATAACAAAGTACCTGAATATTTAAGTTCCAAATTAGTAACACGAAAGGATTTACACACATATAATACCAGGAGGAAAGATGATTTTTGTATAACTAAAATGAACAAAGAACAATCAAAACATAGCATCTTTCATAAGGGTTTAAAATTGTATAATGGTTTACCAAAGGACATAAAAGTTATTACAAATTTTGTAACCTTCAAAAATAAAGTTAAGGAATATTTGTATACCCTGATATGTTAATTGATACTTTATATATTTATTTTTGTTTTGCACATATTTATTTGTTTAACTAGATTATTATTATTTTTATTTTGTTGAATTGTTCTCTCTGTTTTTGTTGGGCCATTGTGTGTCTTTAATAAAGCTTATTATTATTATTATTATTAAACTAATATAGGGTATGGTAAATTCAAATTTCAAATTGGTACATAAAAAATATAAAGTAAGTTGTAAAGATGCAGTGTACTGAAGGAGTCCACTGTCTGACTGTTGAGATGTTCATCTCAACTTGAATTGTTTTTACTAAGTGGTTCTTTGTACCATGGTTTTATTTCAAATTTATTGTTCATCATTTAAAATGTAACTTTATTAATATGTTTAGTAGGTAATTGCTTGAAAATGGCCAAAATTTTGGACCGAAACGTCGCTGATTAAAAAAAAGGGGACTTAAAATTGAGTTCAATTTTTTGTAAAATTTTTTCACCAAGTTAAGCCTGTGGTCCATTTAATCAATATTAAAAATTAAATTTGTATTGTGAACTCTCATATATAGAATATAATATTATTTTTTACCAAATTCAAGCATTTTCTTTTTGAAAATAATGTATTACCTTCAAATTTGAGGTTAAATTTAGCAAACTTTGAATACAACAACTACTCAACAACAATTAACAACATTAAATATTAAACATAATTCTTCAATATTCACCCTCGAGTAACAATTGTGAAAAACGTCGCCTTGTCTACCGCATGTAAACATAGTAATTGATTAGTCTTGTGCGTCAGGCCGGGCCGGCAGCAAGCAAGCAAGCGTGGTGGTGCGATATCATCATGCGTGGAAGCGAGACAGAGCTACCCGCGGCGTGAACAAAGAACCATCGCCACGCCGAGCGACGCTCTGCATCACGGCACGTGCGTGACAGAAATACACACACACACACGCACACAAGCGAACGAGCAGTCACTGAGCACGAGCACGCCAAGTAGGCATTGAGATGACTGCAGGTTAGACAGAGATGGTGATAGAGGATGTAAAATTCACAAACGGCGAGCTGGGCTACCCACGCACTTACGTAACCAACCCCACTGCCCCCCACCTCTTCGAACAGACCAGGGGGCGGTGTGGGTTGCGAACGGCGTTGAAGAGGATTAATGCACCTGTGTAAGACTAGCCTAGAGTACGGAATCTTTCTTGGTGTCTACATATAGAAGGATATTCCCAAAAACATAGACTTAGATCTAGACCAAAATCTACACGTTCTCGTAACCTTTTTCAACACGTGTTAAGCCTAGTTTCCACCTCTTAACATAGTCTTAGTTTTAGTTTTTCGACATAACCTTGAGAGTGTGTCATATGTGAATACAGCTGAGCGTTTCCAGCTACTGTTTTAGTCTTAGTCTTTGTCTTTGTCGCTGCGCATAAACACAAAGTTTGCAGACTTCATACTTTCGACATAGTCTTTCGTCGCTGTTCTGTAAGAGAGAGTTAGCTGCGGTAATGCTATCTCTTGTTATGTCATTAGGTTTATGTGGGGAATACGATAAATATAGACAATAAAATAAAAATAGTAATAATTTCAACTGTGAAAGAAATAAAAATTACTTGATTAATAGCAACAAAAATAACTAGCATGTCAAAAAGAAATTATTTAGTCGCTGTCATTTTAAAATTTATTTCTTTTCTTTGATTTTATAAATATAATTGCAATTCAATCATATTTTAATAATATAAAAATCAATTTTGAAATTTAAATTACAATATTCGAAATATTCTCAATTTTTTAAAATTATTTTGGAATTGTATAAATTAATTAAACTAATGCTTAATTTTAATAGTAATTACTGTCCCTCATTAATAATTTTATATAATTTTTAAAGTATTTCAAATAGTTTTATACAATTATTTTCTCATATTAGTGAACAAACCTTTACTAGAATAATGAATTAAGGTTATGTTTATATTAAGAGCTGGAAATGGATGTAATTTTTCCGACATAATCAGAAACAAAAAACCAAAAATAAAGACTATGTTAAAATTTGGAAACGTAGCTTTATAAACAACATTTTTCTTACAATTAATAATTTAGAAAATCACTAAAATATTATCAGGATTTATAAAATCTTAATGATGTTACACGAGAACGATGTTTTATGGCGTTGCTATGGTTTGTTTGTTGATTGCTTCATTGTAGTAATTTCTTCAAAATCATCTAGATTTGAATACTACACTGAGTGATTTTACTTTATCATATACATCTCCAGAGATAATTGCAGCCCCAGGTCAAGCTATGTTGGATCTATTCTTGGCAAGTAGTTTCCAAACTGTGGGTCGCGACCCTTCGGGGAGGTCGTCGAACGCTATTTACAAATTTTAAATTACATGTTTCCAAAGATGTATTATCCTGGTGCACATTTTTATTTCAATTTTAAGGATTACTTAAATGGGTGGCTCAGTGGTATCGAGTCGGCCTATAAATCCTGAAAAGCCTGGTTCGATTCCCACTAATTACAAACATTTTCACCACATTAAAAATTACCCCTGTGGCTCCCCCACCACTAACTTCTTTAAAGGCTGAGATTAGACGGGTGGTAACCGCATTTCACGCGCAAGAATATAACACTTACCGAGATCTGCTTGGGTAATGGGTAAAAGGTGTGATGATATATTTATTTTTTATCTTTTACTTAAATGAAAAATATCAAATTGAATGTTTAAAAGCAATGTTAAATAATTTATTTGATATTTTCCGCTATAAGTTGTAGGTCCCTTGGAATTACTTTTCTGTTGTGCGAAATCTTCCTAGATATACTTAGGGATAGTTTTTCACCTGTTTATTCCCGATTAAGTTAATCAATGATAAGTAACCATGGTTTCCATTATTATATAATCGTGATTAACATCAAACGAGAGTAAACCCGTGATTGAAAGATTTGTTATTATTCTGTGATTGTTCAGCTTTAAAATAGATGCACTGATGCATATCTGGTTTAGGATTTTTTTTGTTATTATTCTGGTCAGTGGTTAGTGGTAGTATTATTAGGGTGTATCGGAAGTAAGGGTAAGCGACAGGGTGTAAAGCAGGTAGCTATGGTCTGTTGGTGATTGCATCAGCAGGTTGTTGTAACAGGAGGGTGATTTTTATTTTTTGTTCTGGTCTAGTTATTGTTAGCATCAGCCCCCGAATCACGCCGTACCAGGGACGGACCTAGCTCATAATATCTAAGTAATTCAAGCCAAGATATTTTAGCTTAAGCCATGAAATGTTGCATTTTATGGTGAGAAAATTTCTTTACGTTAACATAACTAAACTAATAGGTATACAATAATATTTAGAGAGAGGTGAGGCCTATCGTAGCGCCATCTCTATGCCGTATGAAACACACACTTCTATTTAAACCTATTATTATTATTTTTAATTCATTTCCTACTAGTTAGAATCAGTTTTGGTTTAGAAACAATAATATAAATAAATATTGCCAAATAGTAATAATAATACAGGATGATCAAAAGGAATTGTTATAGTTGGCAATACAATTCCAGAGATCTTTTTATTTCACAGTTGGCACAACGTCAGATAAAGGCGGAAATGCTATTTGACATTTCTAATAAATACAAATAGGTTATGTCAGGAGTCTGACAGCTAATAGAATATTGACTTTTTAAGTAATAGAAATACTTTAGAAATAAATGTAATAATAAATGTACTCAAATTTAAATTTTAAATGTCACTGTCACCAACAGGAAATGAATTTATGTATCAGGCTTACCAATTTCAAGTAGTTTTTTTTTATTGCCAACTGTAACAATTCCTTTTGATCACTCTGTAATAATAACAATAATTTTTAGATAATTTAAAAGTACCTATTGAATAAAGTAGAT
This sequence comes from Pterostichus madidus, assembly GCA_911728475.2. NCBI lineage: Eukaryota > Metazoa > Arthropoda > Insecta > Coleoptera > Carabidae > Pterostichus > Pterostichus madidus. The sequence continues at coordinate 1,813,153 of OU452313.1, read as the reverse complement.
TTAAATACAGAACATGTAGTTATTACCTGCCAATTTTAAAGTAGTGTTTAAAATATAATAATTAGTTAGCGAAGCTTGTAAAATGAAGTTCAGTTAAAAATATTTTAATTTAAAAAAACAAAAAAATATTTCGTGTGCTCAGTCCGCATTGACCACCACTGCAGCATGCAAGAATACAACCACTCATGCTATCTCTCTTCAACCAGCACTCGTCGTATTTCTCCATCTCTGTCGACTGGGGACACGTTCATATTTCAGCGCACAAAGGCACCGAATGTATTTATCTTCCTCGCACTAATGCCCCACACCCATTCGTCTTCTTTTTGCTTTCGACATACCCTGTCGCCATCTCTCTCACTCGTTCTTACATCAGCATAATGCGGTCTCGCTCTTTGCCAAGCCTGTTTACAAAATGTTAGTTAGCGCGATGCTAAATCACGTCTGCGGACACTGAAGATTTTTGCATTTTTTCTTGGAGTTTGGTTATGTTGTTAGGTTAACCTTGAAGTTTTTATGATTTGAAATAAATTGGAACTAGTAAATATATTTTCGTATATAAAAATACAATTTTATTTGAAGGTTAGAATTTTATTCCACGGTTCAAAATTTTCAACTTTATTTTTATTATATAAATAAATAAATAAATATATCATTACGCCTTGTACCCATTACTGGATGTGGCACTCTGCCGAAGCAGATATCGGTAAGTGATATATTTTGCGCGTGAAGTGCGGTTACCAGTCGTCAAATCACGGCCCCCAAAGATGTTAGTGGTGGAGAAGCCACAGGGGTAGTTTTTGAAATTATGAAAATTGTTTTATTATGGTTCTATATAATTTGAACTACGAGATGCGGGTTTCACCAATGAATTCCTCGTACTTTAATTGACTTATTAAACCCATAAGTGGGTAAAAAAATTTGGTGATTTGATAGTTATGATGTGAGATGCTGCAAACTCGGCTATCTAATTTAGCTTAATGTCGCGAATTTTAATTCAAAAGGTTTAAAATTTTCAACATTTTTTTACTGTGGTTCTATATAATTTAAGCCACGAGAAATCGAATGCCGTTGAGCGCATCTTCGTATCTTTTTTAGTTTTTGAGTTACAGCGATTTTTCATGTTTTTCAAAACGCAACTTTGAGAGGCTGTATCTCGAAAACTAAAAGAGATATCGAAATGCGGTTTGAACGAGCGTATTTCTCGTGCGCTAATTAACTTCATAGTATATTAAAAAAAAAAAAGATTTTTTTTTGGATTTTTTTCAAAATTTTCTTTTGTCTATAACTCAAAATTTTGAAAAGATAATGTAAATCTGTGAACACCAGTGAATTCCTTGCGTGAAAATACATAGGTATGCAAATTTTCAGAAAAAAATTGGGGCGGATAAGTATTTTATTACAGAAAAACGAAAATCGGCTAAAAATTAATTATTTTTGAAGGGGTACCCCTTAAGATTTTTACGATTTTTGGTCATTTTTAGTTTTTCTGTAATAAAAGATGTATCCGTGCGAATTTTTTTCTGAAAATTTACATACATACGTATTTTCACGTGAGGAATTCAGTACTGGTCACAGATTTTAATTATTTTTTCAAAATTTTGAGTTATAGACAAAAGAAAATTTTGAAAAAAATCCAAAAATTTTTCATTTTTTTTTTAATATACTATGAAGTTAATTGGCGCACGAGAAATACGCTCGTTCAAACCGCATTTCGATATCTCTTTTAGTTTTCGAGATATAGCCTCTCAAAGTTGCGATTTGAAAAACATCAAAAATCGCCGTAACTCGAAAACTAAAAAAGATAGGAAGATGCGCTCAACGGCATTCTATTTCTCGTGGTTTAAATTATATAGAACCACAGTAAAAAAATGTTGAAAATTTTGAACCCTTTGAATTTAAATTCTCGACATTAAGCGAAATTAGGTATGCCGAGTTGCAGCCTCTCACATCATAACTATCAAATCACCAAATTTCTTTACCCACTTATAAGTTTAATAAGTCAATTAAAGTACGAGGAATTCATTGGTGAACCCGCATTTCGATATCTCTTTTAGTTTAAAAATTTCGACAAGCTAAATTAGATATTTCTAGTTTCTCATGTCATAGTTATCAAATCAAACTACCAAATTTGTACAAAGTCAATTAAAACACGGAGAATACACTAGAAAAAACCTCATTTCTATATATCTTTTAGTTTTTAATTAACAGTTTCCTAAAATTGAGAACCAGTTCTCCAGAATAATTTTAGAAATGTTTCAAAATATTTTTTTTACAATACTTGTACTGTAAGTTACCTATTAATGACAAAATTTAAACACAGTAAGTGCAATTTTTATTGCATTGTGGTTTTCATGGTTATATCAGGACTTTAATATTTACTTACTGTCCACCGTGAACAGTAAGTAAATATTACATATTAAGATCCTACTACAATTTGACAGCTGTCAATTTTGAAACCTATTTTTATTTTCCTTCTATTTGTGCAAGTATTGTAAAACATAGTTTACTATCCCCGAACTATAAGTGATATTTTTTAGTTCACGAATATTTAGGAAATCTTGACCCTTCGAGCCTCGATTTCCCAAACTACATTCTTGACCTAAAAACTGTCACTTACAGGTACAGGCACGTAATATACTATTATAAATGTTCGACAATTGAAAAACAAAATTGTAAGATCTAGTTTGTTTATCAGTGATAGAATAAAATAATAGATAGCTCATGTATCAGACAGTGAAGTAACAAGAGTAGGTAGCTTCACCCCCAGCATTTTCCCCCTTCCCAGCGCGCCCTTGCAGTTGGTGTTTGTATCGCCGTGGGCAGCATATCAACGCCGATGTTATAATTAGCGAGAGCCGCTACAAATTAGTTGATTACAGCGGATTTCGCAACTTCGCAACTGCAGCGGCACCGCACTGTTCGCGAACTGCCTGACAGACACACCGATGTGATTTGCGTTGTTTTTTTGTTGTGCTTTGTTTTGTTTTGTTAGCTGCTTGTTTTGCGTTGTTTTGTTTTTACGAATATGCTGGTATTGTACGACATAAATTTGTTGATTTCACAGATTTGTAGATAGACAAATGATGATCGGTGGAGTATAAATAGAATTTTTTGATCAGAGAGAAAAATAGAATTATTTTTTTTGGTTTTTACATATATTGAAACTTCTCTAAATATTTACTCATCAGATTTATCTCCAAATATACGAGTCAGAATTCTGACGCACTATTTTCATTCCATCTATATTCTTTAGTATTTTCATATAAGTTTGTCTCATCTTTCGTTCACGCAACAAAGCTTCAATCATATTCATCCATTTATTCATCTTTACGATTTTTATTTTTTTATTTACTAGTTGATGAAACAGATTATAACTGGTGGTGTGATTACTGATACGGTTTGAAATCATCATAATCTATAGTTATCTACTTCATGCAGGTCCTAAATCTCTTCTCCAACTTCTACTCATAACCAGCCTCTTCATTTCAACATAACTTCTTTCTTCTTTCAGATCTTCTAGCATCTTCCTCGTCCTCCTGCCTCTTTTATCTTCTCCTTCTACTGTCCTTCCTATTACGTCCTTAATTCGAATATTCCTTCTCAACGCATGACTCAACTACATTCTCTTCTTTTTCAAAATAGTCTCAAAACTTCTTCGTTGTTGAAATCAGATTTACATAACTAAAGTATATTATCCTTTTGTGGTTACTAATTAAATTTAATGGTGGCTAACAACTAACCCTAATACTATTGACTAATCTTAGTTTAACCAAAATTTCCCTCCATATATTCATTTCTTATAGTATCCATAAATATTATGTACTGTCGCTGCTAATGCTACAAATGCTTGAATAAAAATTATAAGAATGGCGCATTTTGAATTTGAATTTTGCACTATTTTTATAAAAGATGAGTAGCAATATTTAAAATGTATCTAAATGACATTTGAATTTCTTTTTAAATTATTGTTTTTAGAAACTGAATACAAATTCTAAAAATGACGAATTTTGCAATTAATTTGCAATAAGAATCCTGCTATAAAAACTATTCGGTCATACCGCCTAATTCCTGTAACTTTTGAATCACACTTCATAGTTTGCCGTATCTTTTAATTATTACGAAACGTTTGACAATAGAAAAAATATCCACAATTTTCAAGTTCTAAATTCGGACACGAGCCCACAGCGAATACTAGATTTTCCTTCTGTTAGAAGTGTTTTATACTATTTTCTTTGTTTCGAATTTCTTTTGCAAAATTTTTTTATAAAAATAGATGACATTTTTTGGTAGAATAGATAAGTTGGAAACAGTAATTGCAATTAATAGCTGTATTCCATTTGCCACTTGATTCAGTTAAGTCAGTTCAGATAAGTTAAACAGTATGACTAAATGAAATGAATTAAGCAAACTGATACACTTATTGAGGTGAGAAATTTTAAAGTAAATTAGAAGCAGTAATTCTAATACTGGAAATAAAGTCAGCGAGAAAAATAAGTAATCTGATTCAGTAAATGTAAGTTAGATTTGATCTAAATGACAAACGAAATACGCCTCTTTTTATCTGTTGCCTAGATTAATTAATAAATTGTGTATTTTTTATTTTGTCCGTTGCCTAGATATTTTGTGTATTTAAAATGCAGTTATACTAAAATCGTTTAAAAATGAAGCTTATTCTTGCATCAATATGCGTTCTAGAATATGTTATTCTAACGCCAAAACAGACAAAATAAATTATAGTTACTACCGTATCAACTATCAAACTACTGAAAAACTCAACTGATCTTAGTATCCCAACTCATCTCCGCAGGATCATAACTCCTGAACTCATGCTTCCCTCCTTCTTCCCTAATCACCTGGCGACGTCCACTACCCCTAGAGAAGGGTGCGTGGTGCTGCACCGGCACCAGGCTAGCTATAAGATTATCTCGGTTGAACATCACGCCACTGTGCATGTGTGTGTGTACGTCACGCGTGCCGCCGCCGACGCTACCGCCCCCGGCCCCTGCCGCCCCTGCAGCAGCGCTGATGGAGGCGGCAGCCGCACTAAGCTTGGATGGGTGAGAGCGGCGAGCGAAGTGGAGCGATTGAATGGAGCTGGTGTTAAAGAGAAGAGACTGGAGTTTGTGGTAGTAGAAAGATGGAATGTTTTATTGCGGTTTATATTTGTTTCTAAGGGTCTTGTTTACTAAATAAATGTAGATTTGGGTTTTGTATAGTTCAGGCTCTGCGATTGCAGATGTTATTTATGTGTTTTTCTTGTCTGCAGTAATATTTACAGTTAAGGATATGTCTTAAAACAATGTTAAGTAGGCTATGAAATTAACAAACTCATTTTAAATTGGTGTTATTCTCAATTTTTTTTTTCGACGGATATAATTTGTTTGTATAGAAGTGATAGAAGTGATATATTTTTGACAGTAATTATAATATGAAATGTTTAAATAAACCCTAATATAATCTTATTACCATTTAGTTTTTAGAAAGTGATTTGAATTAACTTCTTTAAATTGAGTAAAAATAATATTAGCTAATCCAAAAGTGAGGATTAGCTAAAACTTTTTTGAGAATCGGGCTGTTTGTGTATATTTAATGATAAATTTAGTCAAAAATATTGAAAACTTATTGTAAAATTCAGTAAATGTAAGATACCCGCGTTTTTATTATTATTTAAAAAAGAATTATGTGTTTCTCGTATTGTCATATATATATAGAGCAAGATCTGCAACTGTAGATATTATTAATGTAGCCTGGATAGCGAAGTGTTACCGCCATTTGGAGAGTATATCCGAGGAGCATTATAATTGCTTTAATTGTTTGCACCTAATAGTAAACTGTTACTCAGGAGTAATAACAAACAAAGAATGTTAAATCGCTGATTAATAAATTGACTTGTTAATTGTAATCAATGACTAATCGCGAATCAAACTACATTTATATTTCATTCCAATTAAGTTAATCACGTGTTATGAAACTATATATCTTACTTAATAACTAATAAACTGGTTGAAACATAACCACTGATTAGGAAATTAATCGACTTTTATATAACATAATTAGGAGTTATATATTTAAATAGAAACCTTCATCTTCAAATGAAAAATAAAGTTAAAAGAATTAAAAATAAAATTTGAATGAAATATGTAGCTCAATTAGTAAAGAACATTTGACCGGAGTTCAAAAATCCCAGGTTCAAATTCTAATAGTTTTCCAATTTTTCTGTCTTTAATTTTAAATTTTTCTAACTCAGTGGTATGAAGTCGGCCTGTAGATCCTGAGAACCCTAGTTCGATTCCCACAAGCGACAAACAATTTTCATAATATCAAAAGCTACCCCTGTGGCTCCTCCACCACTAACATCTTTGGGTGCCGTGATTTGACGACTGGTAACCGCATTTCACGCGCAAAATATATCACTTACCGAGATCTGCTTCGGTAGAGTGCCACACCCAGTAATAGGTAGAAGGCGTGATGATATGTTTATATATTTATTTTATTTATATTTAAATAGAAACCTTCATCTTCAAATGAAAAATAAAGTTGGAACAATTAAAAATAAAATTTGAATGGAATATATAGCTCAATTGGTAAAGAGCATTTGACCGGAGTTAAAAAATCCCAGATTCAAATTCTGATAGTTTCTCAATTTTTCTGTCTTTAATTCAAAATTTGAATAACTTTAACTAATATTAACTTATATTTTTTTTATACTTGTAAAAATTTTAAATAAAATGAGAGTACAGCAGTGACATCTGCCATCTGTCAACAAATACATTTTTATTTACAAACCAGTGAAGTTTGTTTAATTGTTATCAATGTGCCACTTTAGCGATCCGCTCGCACATCCCCATGGTGTTGGCGTCACATCAATAGCCGGCACGCGACGGCTCGGCAGGCGGCAGGAGGGGTGGCGCGACGCCGAGCGCCAGCCAGCCGCCGCCCCGGCCCCCTGGGGCTCTGGTCGCGCCACCGCAAGCTCGAGCGACGAGCGCAGCACAGCAAGCGAGCTGTAAGCGCCACCCGACGAACGGTACTGCGTCTATAGGGTACGATATCGAGGGGATGCTAGTGACGGATAGTTTCAAATTGGACATGGTCAAATGTTTCTAATTACATAAAACTAAAATATATAACACTCTTCTCTGTACCAGGATCGCACCAATCACAATAATAATATCTATAATTACAAAGCCTGACTGCAAAACTATGTCAAATATTTCAAATGATACACAATAAACCTTTTTCAAAATTTACTCAAAGGATTTCCAAGGCAATAAGTTATGTTTACAAATTACTATTCGGTAAATGATTACTTACAAATTGGGAGGCTGTAAGTAAATACAAATTAAACATTCCTCTGTTGTTTAAAAATGGCAACTCTGACAACAACAAATTATTTAAAATGTCAAAGTAATTTTCATGTATTTCTATTATATTTTTTTTGTGGCTTCCTAGCGGACCAGCTACTAAGGTCATATGCAGAGCTGGGTAAGCTACTTAAAAAAAGTAGCTAAGCTACAGCTACAGCTATTCTTTAAAAAAGTAGCTGAGCTACAGCTATAAGATACATTTTGTAAAATATAGCTAAGCTACAGCTAAAAGCTTTCATTAAAGTAGCTACTTTTTTCAATTATTGTGAATTATTAAATTTGCCATTGTCATATGATCAATTGATCAGTCTTTTGTTATAATGATTGTTAATAAATATAAAAAATCGCAAATGGACAAATATACTGTTAATTTGTAATGCTATAATTCTTATTTATATCGGAATAAATTAACAGTCACATTACCAGAAGACTCCTAAATAGTCAATGTTTAGTTCATCTAATATTTAATACAAAAGTAGGATAGGTTAAGAACAAGTGAAAAATAAAATATGGTAATAGATTTTACACTATATAATAACTTGTTATCCTACAGTTATAGAAAACAATAAAGAAGGTACAATTCAAATACAAAACAAAAATTAATAAGTATTTTTTAATGAATAGTGGTAGCTTTAAGCTACAAAAAGTAGCTTTAAAAGTAGCTTCAGTTGTTATAACAATATTTTTAAGCTAATAGAAGAAAAAAACATAGCTCGCTACAAGCTACAGCTATATTTTTTCACATTTAGCTAAGCTACAGCTTCAGCTAAGGTAAACATAGCTAAGCTACAAAAGTAGCTAGCTACTGCCCAGCTCTGGTCATATGTCACCATTATGTTCTGATCCGCATTTTTAGGTCTTTTTAGTCAACAGGAATGCGGTTTTCTCTGGACGGTCACCCATTCAACTTTGCTTAACACGCATTATCTAAATTTTAATTTCTTTATTGTACGAAAAAGCGTAATAACTTGAGATGTAACGAATAGTAAATCTGCAGAATATCGAATATACAGTAGAACCGTGTGCCGAATAACCGAATATTCGGTGAATATTATGCAAATTATTTTTTAATACTACTAAGGTTAGTACAAATGAAAAAAAATCAAGAGAACTCGAGGCGTCTTTAAAATAAATAAAATAAATATATCATCACGCATTCTACCTATTACTGGATGTGGCATTCTCGGTAAGTGATATATTTTGCTTGTGAAGTGCGTCTACCAGGCGTCAAATCATGGCCCTCAAAGATATTAGTGGAGGGAGAGCCACAAGGGTAGTTTTAATGTGGTGAAAACATGAAACATACTAACATCTTTAGGGGCCGTAATTTGACGACTGGTAACCGCACTTCACCCTTATAAATATATCACCCAGTAATGAGTAAAAGGCGTGATGATATATTTATTTTAAATATTTTCCAGTCATATTTTCCATTGCTATTCTACACTTGAACATCTATCCAAACATTCCACTAGTCTTTCCATCCCTATCCCGCGAAACAACCCCACCCCATTCCACTGCAACGATAGCCCTGGCGTTAGCGTGCAGCGCGCAGCGTACAGACATACATTTATTGGCCGTGACTGGCGTGTCGGTGGCGTGACTACCCCGTCCCGCGGGGTTCACGCGACACTTGACGCATCCGTGCCGCGTGTCGAGTCGGCCGCACCCTCGCGAAACAACCCCTAGCCCTGCAGACAATTTGTCCCATTAGAACCCTGTGCCCCCTGGACATACACTTGCAGTCGCCACGCCGGCTTTTAGTTATCTGTCAGCGGGTAGTGATGATGTGGACGGGAGAGTAATGTTTGTGGTTTGGTTCTTCGTACTAATTTGTGGTCTGGACAAAATTGTAAACACCATTTCAATTGGTTAAGGTATTGCCGAGATAATTAGGATCTAAATTTAAAGCGTATAGTTCAAGTCGAATAAAATTTTAAACATTTTGTAAATTTTATTCAAATCGGTTGAAGCGTTTCCGAGATAGGTGTCGCCATTTTTAATCAAGATGGCGGCAGAAAAAAATGTATAGTCTATAGTTTAGTTAATAATCCTTTTTATGGTATCCACACTACCGTACTGCCGAATGTAGAACAAATATGTAAATATCTTGAAAATAATATTTCAATTGTTTAAGCCGTTTCCAAGATAAAAGTCCGCCATTTTGAAACAAGATGGCGCTGAGAAAAATGCTTAGCCTATAAGTTCATGTAGAACAAAAAAATATATATCCTGTAAATTTTATTCAAATCGATTAATCTGTTTCCGACATAGATTGCAACATAGCAGATGCATATTGCTTCTTTTTAAGTTATTATCACCTCCATATTTTGTAAATACTTACAGCCCAATTCACAAACAGCTAAATTTCAAAAGAGTTTTAGCTAGAATTTAGCTAATCCAGAATTTTGGATTTGTCAAATTAAGCTAAATCATATTCCCAAAAAAAGTTTAAATAAACTTTAATATAATCTTATTACCATTTATGAAGTTTTCGGAAAGTGATTTGAATTAACTTTTTTAAATCGAACTAGCTAAAACGTTTTTGAGACTCTGGTTGAAAGTTTTAGGTAGTCCTTAATTTTGGATTAGTCAAATTAAGCTAAACCATATTCTTAAAAAATGTTTAAATAAACTTTAATATAATCTCTAGTTACCATTTAATTTTGGACTTACAAGGCCGAGGATCTCCGGCTTGAGGGTTTAAGTAGTCATCAACTAATGCTCGTGGTGCATACAATATTTTTATGTCTTACCAATATTTTTTAATAACCTAAATAATAAATAATAACCTGGCAACAACGAATAGAAGAAATGTCAGTTTTTGACAGTATTACCATAGTAACGACAATATTGATGCCCTAACGTCTATTAAAATCATATACCTTATGGCATTTGCCACTTGGCTCACTTAAATCAGTTCAGATAAATTAGAGAATATGGCAAAATGAACTGAACTAAATTCGAATCAGTAAATTAGTCAAATAAATAAATATATCATCACTCCTTTTACCCATTACTGGGTGTGGCACTCTGCCGAAGCAGATCTCGGTATGTGATATATTTATGCGCGTGAAGTGCAGTTACCAGCCGTCAAATCACGGCCCCCAAAGATGTTAGTGGTGGGGGAGCCACAGGGGTAAATTTTATATTGGTGAAAATGTTTTGTCGGCTGTGGGGACCGAACCAGGGTTCTTAGGATCCAGCTTGATATCACTGAGCCATTACCCCATTTTATTATTTATTACTTATTTTATTATTTATAAATTCTGGAACAAATAATAATACTTCACCGTGCAATGAAATCTGTCAAAATTTGATTGTTTACTGCGCTGTTTGTACCTTATCTGTCAATTGTTAAATTTTACATATTTCCAAAGGGATAGATTGCAATTAGTTCAATTTTCACAAGCATCAAATACTTCCACTTACATAAAAAAAATCGAGAGTACCTAATACTTCCATTTCCAACTTCACACCTCTTCTAGTTCTAAAGCAACATTACCAATTCCATTCCAACTCCACCTCCACTTTCGTAGTCTCGCACTTGCCATTACGCACATCGCAATTAGAGCATCATGCCGCCGCTCTGCCGCCCCCGGCGCTTGGAGTGCGTAACGGCGGCGGTGGCAGCAACGGCAGTGAAGCGGACGCATTGTCTACTCTGTCTCTGACGTCTTTGTTCCGTTTTAACTCCTCTTGGCAGAGACAAGCGCGCGCGAGAGTCGCCAGGCGAGACCAGATGGCACAATTACACCACGGTTATTAATATGCGCCCCGACGCCAGCAGGGAATCAACATTTAGGGATTTTTCGTGCTGTAAGGTTTCTTTAGCTTTGTATCGGTTATTGTATAGCGACAAGTAATGGTTTACTTGTGACCCTGTGTTACAGGAAATTAATCAGAATTGTTACAAAAGGGCGTAGTGAAATTGAACCATTTAACAGTTGCATTTTAGATTATAAATTAAGGTCTGAGAGGTCTGATCGTTTACACAGATGAAGAATTAAATGGTTAGAGCGAAAAATTGGCTAGCATTAGCGGTGAGCACAAAATAATTTCACATGTTAAACATCTTTAACCATTTGTACAGTCTGTATCAAGTTATATCATATAGGTATGAATATTTTTAAAATATTGACATATGGCACCCGACGTGCACATGCTTATGATTGTCACACACACAAATTATTCCGGTCTTTATTTTTCGACCACTAACAAATTTCCAAACTGCTATCTGATAGTTACAGATCACAGTACAATTAAAAATACTGGCTGAAGGCCCTAATTACATGATTGTAATACACTAATTACTCTGGTCTTTACTTTTTGACCACTAACATATTCACTAACTGTTATCTGATAATTACAGATCACACTACAATTAACAATACTGGCAGAAGACCCAAATTACATTATTGGAAAACACTACTTAAGTCCATTTGACACGATCAATTTTTATGTACATTTTCATACATGCTCGGCACTTCAACGTTTCGTTAAATTTTAATGTCAATGAAAAAATGGAACCGGTTCGATCTTCTTCAATGTTTCCTGCAATTAAATGCACAAATAAGCTGCGCGCAGCGCATGGCATAGTGTAAAGTTAAAACGTCAAATTGTGTTGAATCTGTTGAAATCATGAACCTCATTTTTTCTATTTGTATCGTTATTTAATCAAAATGTCGTACTTTCGGCAACGGGTGTCCGTATAACCTTGCTTGTATGGCACTAAAACTGCCATATATAAATTATACATAATTTTGATTCTGACACAAAGACCCTAATTCAATACCAGCATATTTTCAAAACGGATTGAAATGCGCGTGCGCATCTAGCAGAAAATTGACGTTGCATACAGGAATTTTTGTCTTCAATGAAAATGTACATGGAAAATGTACTAAAAATTTGAACACAAAAAATTGACATTCAAATATACATAAAAATTGAACGTGGCAAACGGGCTTTACTCTGGTCTTTACTTTTTGACCGCTAACATATTCACTAACTGTTATCTGAGAGTTACAGATCATAGAAAAATCAAAAATACTGGAAGAAGGCCCTAATTACATTATTGTAATACACTACTTATACTGTCGTAACGTTCCTAAAATTATCATCGAGATATAATAAAATAAATATTTTATCCTGTAGATAATTTTGAAGAATTTTATTCAGATATAAAAAGAATGGATGTAAATTAAGAAAAATTTAATTCTTCTATTCAATGAGGCCAATTCAGTAACATAAATTGCAAAGTATATGAATTATTAGAACTTCTGATCAACAATAGTTACTAGGAAAGTTACTAGCAAAATATTATGTTAGCAATTGCTTTTCTTACAAAATAAATATGAATTTAACAACAGCTTCAAACAGTATAAATAATAAAAGGATATAAAATATAATATAGTTATTTGTTGCAAATTTAATGAAATTAAAGAATACCAATTAATAATTATAAACAAAAGCATTTATCGAAAATTAGCATTACTTCTGTCCAGTGCTACAGATCTATTAAAAACACAATAAACTAAAAAAACACTAGTATAAAAACCGAACAGAAAAAATCGCGCTTGTATTAAAGCCACGAATTAAAATTGAACTTAAAGCTGATATCCCCTTCTATCACCACTCCGAAATATTTCAAAATCCTCTAATTTTTTCCCGTATTTTTTCCTTAAATCTATTCCTCAATAATTAGTCTTCATTTCCCAATGAAGTAAACATTTTTATTTGAATAATTGTTGAAATTTTCGTGCATATTTCCGTGAGCGTGTGTGCGGTATCATGTAGACGCGGTAACCAAGCCTAACGGTCATGGTGTCTCTCTCGGTTGCGTGGGTCGACAATGGTGGTATCTCTGTCTGCCAGCGCGCAGTTAACCACCGCCGCCCCACACCTCGCACTTCCGCCGCCGCCACCATCACCGCCGCCGCGACGCCCCCGGACGAGCTCTGTGCGTTTGCTGCCGCCGACAGCTTATACGAGGTCCGTCACACGGAAGCAAATTCTCACTAGGGGTATTTTTGGTGCTAGTGCCAAATTAAAGTGCGTTTTTTTAACATATGGGGATCAAACATTCATATTTTAGGCGGGGTTCGATCATACAACATAGACAAACCATAGGGACAATAGAATGCGGGCACTCACGTGATAATGTGACGTAAAAACAGCTGTTTGTGCTGCGATCATTGCGCCACCTACAAAACGAACTAATTTTTTCACAACAATAGAATGCAGGCACTCACGTGACAATGTGACGTTTTGTGACGTAAAAACAGCTGTTTGAACTGCGATCACTACGCCACCTGCAAAATGAACTATTTTTTTTGGAACGATATTTGAAAAAACGGTTCTTTTCAAATCTTGTTGGGCTGCGATCAATACGCCATCTACAAAATGAGCTATTTTTTGGGACGAGATTTCAAAAGAACCGTTCTTTTCAAATCTCGTCCCAAAAAAATAGTTCATTTTGTAGGTGGCATAGTGATCGCAGCCCAAACAGCTGTTTTTACGTCACAAAACGTCACATTATCACGTGAGTGCCCGCGTCCTATTGTTGTGAAACCAACACATTCTAATGTGAGGGAGAAATGACCTATATAACTTTATAAACAACACAAGATTATTTTCTTCACTAGGGAAGTTTTATTATACTAATGGCCGGTTTCACGAACAAAAATTAAATTTTAAACTTGGATTAAATAAATAAAAGCAAATGGAATAATTAAAATTGCTGTCAAACATTCGATTTGCGTTTGTCTACTTAATCCATGTTTAAAATTTAACTTTTGTTGGTAAAACCGGCCATTAATCTGTTCTTTTAATCAGTTTTTTTTAATCATCTTGTTTTTAACTGATCTATTTAATCGCATTTTTAATCGATCATATTTATTCGGTTAGTCGCATAATATGAAGTAGGGCTACCAACGGATATCGGATATCCGGATGTTCAGATTTTAAAATATCTGGTGTCTGGATTTTATCAATCGTTCGTTTAAAAACTTGTTGCCGGTTTCAAGAGGATCCGAAAGAAACCAAAATCCTACTAAAACCGGTATCCAAGTAAAAATGATATCCGGCCGATTTAGCCATCTAACAGTAAATATACAGAAGGAGACAATGCTAATAAATATATATTTTTCATTAAAATTTGAAATAATCGTAATAAGTTTTTTAGTTTTTTTTATAAATAAATATAAATATATCATCACACCTTCTACACATTACTGGATGTGGCACTCTGCTGAATTAGATCGCGGTAAGTGATATATTTATGCGCGTGAAGTGCGGTTACCAGCCGTCAAATCATAGCTCCCAAATATGTTAGTGGTGGAGAAGCCACAGGGGGAATTTGGTTGTGGTGAAAATGTTTGTCGGCTGTGGGAATTAAATCAGGATTCTCAGGATCCACAAGCCGACTCGATACCACTGGGCCACCTATCCCATATTATATATGTTTGATATTCGAATCCCCAGGTCCCGAGTTCGAATCCCACTCAAACTAAATATATATGAAATACCACAGTTATTACTTATTGTACAAAATAGAATAAATAAATCAATTATAATTTAAACAAATATACAAAAAATAAGTAATAAATTTTGTTATAGTGTTAATATTTGATATATTTTAGAGGTTCTGTAAAATTTGATCTTTTGGCAAAACAAAAGTAATCTCCATTTACTTCCTGTTGATTAATCAGTAATTATACAAATTTTCGTTTAAATTATTAACTCTTAGTTAGAATAATTGGCTTTTCTGCAACCCACCCTTAATTTTGTTCCAAATATCATAATTTAAAAAGTTTAACAATTTCACACAATGAAACTAAAATAATATAATATTAGTTTGTTTCCTGTGAATAGTAAAAATATGTTTAGTAGGAATTCGTGTTCTTGTGTTGATGGCAGGGCGTCTGTCTAGCGCACGCGATGTCGGCGGCGGTGGCGGTGGCGACGGGGGCGGCAACGTGCCGTAATGTCACAGCCGCCCGCTGATAGCCGCTGTCCCCTTCCCGCACCCCCGTGTGCCGCCACTGCGTTACGAGAGCGAACTCACGTACATAGCCGCGCGCGGGCGTTGTTAGTCGCCGCCGCCGCCGCCACCGCCACACAGAGATACATTCAGGGATGATTCTGCATTTTGACACGTAGTTTCACACATTTTCATATTCAACTTTTCAAAAAATTATCCCACTTTATTCTATTTTATTTACCTGCTTCGGCGACTCCACCAATTAACGCATATTAAAGACAGGATGATCAGAAATAACTGTTTCAGCTGGCAATACAATTTTGAAAATCATTTATGCCATAGTTTGGACAACGCCAGGTAAAGGCGGAAAATTATTTGCCATGACATTTTTAGAATAACTACAAGTAGATGATGTCAGGGGCCAGACAGTTAACAGAATTTTGAGTGATAGAAATAAGGGATGGCTAGCTCAGTGGTATAAAATCGGCCTGTGGATCCTGAGAACCCTGGTTCGATTCCCACAGGCGAAAAACAATTTTTATAATTTAAAAAAAAAAACTACCCCTGTGGCTCTTCCACCACTAACATGTTTGGAGGCCGTGATTTGACGACTGGTAACCGCTCTTCACGCGCAAAATATATCACATACCGAGATCTGCTTCGGCAGAGTGCCACACCCAGTAATGGGTAGAAGGCGTGATGATATATTTATTTATTTTATTTGAAATACTTTAGATTATTGCTTATGAGTAATTTTAAGAAATAAAGGAAACAATGATTTTATTTAAAGATTGTAAATATACTCAAATTTAAATTTGCAAATATCATTTTCAAAAACAGGAAATCAATTTATGTATCATTCTTACCAATTTCAAGAAAATTTCTTAATTACCAACTGAAACAGATTTATTGTTCCTAAATTATTTATGGAGAAAATAGTTCAAACGACATGCAGTAATTCTTGTTATTTTCAAAAACAATCTTTAAGAGGCAGTAACTAATAAACTAATAGAGATATCAAAATGCGATTTTTACCAGTGCATTCCTTGTATTTTAATTGATTTAGGGCTAGTTTGTTAATCACCTGTTTATTCTCGATTAACTTGTCCTTATTATACCTATTAATAGATGTAATTTAGTGATTTGTCAATTATGATACAAGAAACTGCAACTATAATTATCTAATTAAGCGTGCTGTTATGAATTTCACTTAGGCCCGGTTGTATAAAACGTTGTCAGTTAATTACATTGTTAACTACGTTAAAAAAATGAATTAAAATAAAATACGCATCTAACAAATGTCAAAATTTTTGACAGTCCAATATTTTAAAACATTATAATTTCTTTAGTATACATTAAACTAATAATTATTTAAGAAAAAATAGGAAAAAACAAATTTTCCATCACTTGTCTCATAATTCCACAAAGGTTTTACAGCACGTTTGCATCAACTTATCATAGGTTAACAACATCCGTCAGTTCAGCTAAGACAGTATCACAATTCACTATTCCCTAGTTGGTCTAGTTGGATAAATGATCGCACCTTAAGTCCGGAAGGACGAAACGCGTCTATGGTTAAAGCTGAACTGACCAGCCGTTTGTTGATGACCTGATAAGTTGATGCAAACGTGCTGTAAAACCTTTGTGGAATTATGAGACAAGTGATGGAAAATTTGTTTTTTCCTATTTTTTCTTAAATAATTATTAGTTTTTTCTTATTTATTAAGACTCAATTCCACATCGCAATAGACATTTTGTCTTTTGTTTTATAATAATTATTTGTTACAAATATTGTTTTACCGTCGTTATTTAAGTAACAATAAGCATTTTAATGTTGATATTAAATAATTATAACAGAAAAATTTAAAAATTATTTAAAATGTGGTGTCAGCCATCTTGATAACTGTTAATTTTTAACATGCTCTTAATTAACAACATAGTTAATATGTTCAAATATGGTTCTGTAACATTTAAGCCACGAAAAATCAAATGCCGTTGATCGCATCTTCGTATTTTTTTAGTTTTTCTAAAACTTGTTAATGTGTACAGGACACCTATTGTCCCTACACCCTTAAAACTTTGCTATAAAAAAGGGCAGCTTTATATGATAGAAGCAGGGAAATTTTGTCATTTTTGTTTTATCTCTCACTGTATGCATTTCATTTAATTTTTTTTGTTATATAATAGAGAAAGGTCAGTTAGTACGCTCTGACCGTTTAAAGTTTTTGTTTTTTCTAAAACTTAACAATATTATAGCGAAGTACTAACTATTAGTTCTACACTTTTGAAACCTTATTTTGTAATAGAGAAGAGTCAGTTTAGGCGTCAAAATTTCAGGATATTTAACGGTTCCACTATGAAATACTGCAAGTCTCCCTGACTCCCGTCCTGTCCCTGGCGTCCTGGGGATTCGTGTCGTGCGGAAAGACTGTCGGCAGTGTTGGTTCACACACAGCCACACACCATGCTACCGAGAGAGACACCACCATGCTCTCTCTGTCTCGCGGGCGTGCTTGCTGTAGTGTGGCACGCAGCACGCGGCACGGACACGCACCCGGGCTGCGACGACCTTATCACGCCGCCGGCGCCCCTCGCCAACGGTCGCCCACAACGGCGCTCACGTGATTGTGGCGGTGCTGCTGAGCTGCACAATGCATACACGTGCATGTGTGTGTGTGTGTGTGTGGCATGCGAATTGGTGCGTTTTGTGTTTTTGTAAGTTTCAGTTTTGGGTGGTTCTTGTTTATGTAGTTGTATTGGATTCGGAAACATTATGCACAAGTACTTACTAGAGCTATAGAATTTATTTATTTACTTATTTATTTGAAGAATGGTAACAGCACTTCATGCGCATAAATATATCACTTACCAAGATCTGCTTCGGCAGAGTGCCACACCCAGTAATGGGTAAAAGGCGTGATATATTTATTTATATTTATTTGTTACTCTGCATAACAGGAAGTAAATCCCAATTACAGTACAGGGGACCTACAGCATATAGTGGAATACGAACCACTCAGACACAATCGTATTTTTTGGACATAAAGTCAGTGAGATTTGAACACACAACCTTTAGCTTGCTAATTAAGAAACGGAAGTTTTACCTCGCTTTTATCCACTGAGCTACGATTGCCTGTAATATACTCGTAATATGAAGCAGAAAGGGTTATTTTTGTTAAGTGGTGTTGTCTAGTGGCTGCAAATTCCGTCTATGTTCATATCCGGTTCGCATCTTCGTTACTGGTATAACTACTTCCCCCTGGACTATGAACCGGATGTACAAAAATTAAAGCGTATTTTACACTAATGTGTTTGTTTATTTATTTACAATACAAGCTTGTTTAGTTCTTGAGATATTATAGCCATCAGAAAGTTAAATTTTATAAAGCAAAATCAGTATTTAGATCGTCATGTAGTTACACAAATATTAATTAAACACATCTTAGAAGCGGTTTGGAAACTTCAAAAATATTCTTATTTTTACTTGTTTTATTATTATTTTTTAAATGGAGTTGGTTCAGTGGTATCGAGTCAGTTTGTGGATTTGAGAACCCGAGTTCGATACCGACAACCGACAAACAATTTTCACGATATTAAAACTACCTCTGTGGCTTCCTTTTCACTAACATCTTTTAAGGCCGTGATTTAGCGGCTGGTAACCGCACTTCAAGCGCAAAATATATCACTGAACTCTGCCACACTCAGTAATTTATTTGTTACTCTGCACAACAGGAAGTAGATGCCAATTACAGTACAGGGAGCCTACAGCTTATAGTGGAATCAGAACCACTCAGACACAATCGTATTTTTTTGATATAAATAGAACGTAGGGATGTTGCGATACCTCTAAAATATCGATACCAGTATCGAAAGAGTATTCAAAAGTAAAGCATCGATACTGGTATCGGAATTGGTATCAAATGAAAGTATCGATACTAGTATTGGTATCGAATGATTATTTTTATAAAATCTTGTAATTTTCTAAATACATTAAGTTTTTATATGAAATGTAGAATTTATACTATAAAAATTATATATGTAACAAATTTTCATGTCTTATTCAATTGTATGATTTTTACCAGTCTTTCAACAGTTTGGCTAATAATTATTGTTTTGATATTAAATAAAAGTAAAAAAATACCAAAATAAACTTTTATTATACAATAAATCTTGTTTTTCAACATAATATTAAAATAATACCTAATATTTGTTATAATGTTTATCTACTATCTTTATTTAACTCTCACTGTCTCATTCTACTAGTTCTACGTCGAACACATGACCATGTTTTATTAAAATTTTAAAAAAATACCAACATAATATGAACTTTTCATGAATTTATTGCAAAATAACATTAGATTAAAAAAGTTTGCGATACTTTAGTATCGAAATAAAAGAAGTACTGATATGGGTAAAACATCGAAAGCAAAGTATCGAATACCAAAATAATCGGTATCGAAACGAAAGAATCGATACCGGTATCATACCAGTAGTATCACAACATCCCTAAGTAGAAGTCAGTGAGATTTGAACGCACGACCTCTTGCTTGCTAATTAAGAAAAGCAATTTTTACCTCGCTTTTATCCACTGAGCTACGATTGCCTGTAATGTCTAGAAGGCGTGATGATATATTTATTTTAATTTGAATTATTTTTTTATTTGAGGGTATTAATAACTGTTACTATTTCTAATGCTAACTATTCATTATTTTAATAACAACAGTACTAGATTATCAGATAGGTAAGAAGCAATATCTATAGTTACAAATTATATAAATTATAGAGTAGACATATCGCACACAGATATATCCTAGCGTCTATCTCATGTCGTCACAGTCATCATTTCATCTCCACTTGTCCACGTGCCTCCCCTCCCCCTCCCAGTCGCCGTCATGCCACCCCCGAGTCCACGAGGTCTACGCAGAGGGTGAAGCGGATAATTGGACTCCACCGCTGTCTTCGTCTTCTTTCCTTCACACCACCCTCCATCCTTGTCTCATACTTTCACCCTCTCTGTCTCTTTATCTCACTCGTTCTCTCTGCGTTGGTGTGTGTTACGTTGGTGATGTACAACCCCCTACCCTCGACGCTATGCACTAAGACTGATCATATTAGATACGTTAGAATTATCAGCTATGGATTGAAATTAGTAGCGTTCGATTTGCACCAAATCTCAGTTAATCTCACCTCACCTCAGTTTGACAGCTTTTTTGTGCTGTTCTATTTGCACTGACATAACTGAGATCAAGTGAGACACTCACTTCCCCCCTTGCCGATGCTGCACTACCTATTTCGCTGGTGCGTACTGAGATTTTCTACTCAGTTAGAGTGGGGGTAGAATTCGTTATGTTTTGTTTGTAGTTTGAATATTTGGAAGTTATTTAATATTTTTTTTAAATTGTACATGTTATTATAAATCATGTCTCACAGCTAACTGCCAATAAAAACATCAAGCAAATCATGTGTTGTCCGCAAAATGATACTACAACGTTTGTCACGTAACCGACTCAGTTCAGACCTGTCAAAACCCGTTCGATTTGTCATCGAAAAAATATCATCTCATTTCAGATAATCTCAACTCAGTTGAAATGAACTGAGGTGAGATTGTTTGCAAATCGAACGCTACTATTTATTACTTGTACTCGGACTGTACTTGTACACGTGGAGTGGAGCGGAGTGTACCTAGAGGAATGAGAGAATGTAAAACAGAACAATTGATGTTTAATAGTTTCTTTGTTATGTGTTGGAGAGCAATGATAACAACATTCCATATTTTCAAAGTTATGCTGGAGTTGAACAATTTAAACATGGAACAATATTCGCTTACAAATTTTCAAATATTAATAAATAAATAGCAAAAAATGTTTAGTTAATACCGTTAATCTTGAATTAAAGTTCAGTTAGATTAACATTTAAACAAATTATAATATAGATAAATAGATAGGTCAGTGAAAACGCGTCGGCCTGTAGATTTAAAAACCAGACTTTGATTCTCACAGTCGGTTAGCTTTACGTCATATTAAAATTTCCTCTGCAGATCTATATCCACTAATATCTTTGGGGGCCGTGATTTGACGACGTAAAACCACTTTTAACACTTAATAGTTTTTTTATACAACTAGCAATGAAAACAAATGAAAGTTTAGCCGAAATGTATCACTTAAATGAGTGAAAAAACGATGCTTTCGTTATGTGTTCTACACGTATTTTTTTATATATTGATATAAGATTTATTTACACAGAAAAAACCTGTTTGACAGATGTCAAAATTTCGATGCAACAGCTGTATTCCATTTGCCACGTGGTTCACTTAAATCAGTTCAGATAAATTAGACAACATGACTAAAAGAACTGAATTAAGCAAACTGATGCACTTATTGGGCTGAAATTACTTGAAAATAAATTAGAATAAGTAATTCTAGTATTGGAAATAAAGTCAGCGAAGTAATCCAGCGAAATAAATAAGTGATCTGGTTCAGTAAATGTAAGTTAGATCTGATACAAATGGCAAATGGAATACTTCTCATATTGATAAAATTTAAATTATCTCCAAGGAGACAAATAAATAAAAATAGTGAAAAAAGGTATAATTAAACCAATGAGAATACAGTTTTTAATTTTTCCGTTTTAGAAAAAAATTAAAATGTGTCACTTTCTATACAATTTTTCGTTAAGAAAGATGATTTTTTTTTGTGTGCAGCTGTCAAAATAAACAAGACCTTGATATGAAATATTTACTTACTGTTCACGGTGACAGTAAGTAAATAATAAAGTTCTGATATAACCATGGAAACCACTGTGCAATAAAAGTTGCACTTACTGTGTTTAAATTTTGTCAATAGGTAACAGTATTCAAAAAAATATATTACCTATTGAGATCTACTATTAGAGTGCCACACCCAGTAATGGATAAAAGGCGTAATGATATATTAATTTATTTCTAATATAATTTTTATTTCCTTTATATTAATTTCGATTTAGAATAGTTTAGCTAAGCAAATTAATTTTCGGACTAACGCGTAAAATTTTCAGCTACTACACGAATTTTTCATTGTATGCCAAATTTATATAAATTATTTTAAGGAAAATTTGCAGAACATAACATCTTCTTCTTCCTATTGCACTACAATCCTTTGTGGATTTTGGCATGCTCCATATAGGAGACCAGACACACCGAGTCGCAGTTTTTTACACTGCCGTACTGCTGGTTTTTTCATAGTCGATGTTACATTATTTCAGTTGTATGAGTGACTAGCTCATAGCGCCCGAGCGTGATAATACATGTAACTGTATTTTTATATTTAACGACAAATCACACATTGTCGACAGGCGGATTCGAACTGACGACCCAATGGTCGGATGACGTCAGCATGTTAGGAGATGTACATTAACACGCTCGGCCATCGCGCCTAACATAACATAGCCAATCTTTTTATTTAATTATAATTTTCTAATTAGATACTTAGTAGAAAAATTAGGATATCGCCAGGATTTAATTTAAAGATTTTTAGATTAGTTTAGATAAAAATGCTTGAAATAAAAAAAAATTATTTGACGAATTTTGCCCTAAAATAATTTAGTTTGACATTTGACAGCGGAAAGTACGCGATGTCAAAATCCATGTCAAATATTAAATTGAAAGTAGTGTACATCTTCTACGATGTTAATGTTTAGTAGTAATCTAACGATTTCACAGCAAACAATATATAGTTTTTCGCCAACCCGATCTGAAATTCGTCGATCGGTCTCTCTATCCGTTCCATCCACATGAACGGTGGTGTGTCGGCAGCATGATCGGCTCAGTGTGAAAAACAATCTCGACGTTGATCGCTCGCTCGGCTGATAACTTGTTTCAGCCGCCGTCGCTGCTGCCGCCGGGGCCTAATTGCGTTCCGCGCGCCTTGACACGCCACCTCCGTCGTTGTCACCGCCGCCGCGACGGAGCTGCGACGGCAGATTTTCCATTTGGCTGCGATATCACGGCGACGCCGCCGCTCGCTTGATCAGCCGTGGCGGGGGCGCGGTGAGGGGGCGGTAGCCAAGGGCCACGTCCGTTTCGTGCCGCGGTTTATAGCTACCCGTTTTCCGTACCCCGTGCCGCGGTAGTGCGATACGACCCCGGTGGCGTGTTTTGGAATTATTGTGCGCGATACGCAGTTTTTGTTTTGACGGAAATATAGACTTACTTTATTATTAGTTTTACTTATAAATATATGGGGTAGATGGCTCAGTGGATTCTGAAAACCCTGGTTCGATTCCCACAGGCGACAAACATTTTCACCACATTAAAATTACCTCTGTGGCTCCTCCACCACTAACATCGTTAGAGACCGTGATTTGACGGCTGATAACCGCACTTCACGCGTATAAATATATCACTTATCGTATTTATAAGTTAATTAAAGCACTATAAATCCAGTGCCGTTGAACGCATCATCATAAGTACAAAATTTTATAAAGTAAAATTTGAGGAAAATCAACTTTTCAGGAGGTTATATCTTAAAAACTAAACCAGATATGCAAATGCGCTCAACGGCATTAAATTCCTCGTATTCGAATTGACATATACGCAAATTTTTAGCGATATTTATTTTTCTAAAATTTCTTAAGGGGTACCCCTTGAATTTTTTTCGATTTTAGGCCAATTTCAGACTCTTTGTTCTAAAATTCGTTCTCGTACGAATATTGTAATGAAAATTTACATACATATGTATTTTGACCCGCGGAATCCAACGGTAAAGTCTCCAAGTGCATATGTTTTCTTATTTTAGAAATATTGTTCAAAAATTATGTTGTGAGAAAATTTTGGTGAACATTTTTTGAAAAATAAAAATTGCTGAAAATTTCCTCACAAGTCAATTCAGACACGAGATATTCAATGCCGTTGAGCACATCTTTATATCTTGTTTAGTTTTAGAGATATAGCCTCGGGAAAGTACAAAATCTGATATGATAAAATTTGAGACAAATTTAACTTTTTTGTAGCCCATATCTTAAAAATTAAAGAAGATAGAACGATACGCTCAACGGCATTGAATTCCTCGTGTCCGAATTGACTTGTAAGCAAATTTTTAGCTAATTTTAAGCGTATCTTCATATCCTGTTTAGTTTTTGAGATATAAATAAATAAAATAAATATATCATCACGCCTTCTATCCATTACTGGGTGTAGCACTCTGCCGAAGCAGATCTCGGTAAGTGATATATTTATGTGCGTGAAGTGCGGTTACCAGTCGTCAAATCACAGCCCCCAAAGATATTAGTGGTGGGGAAGCCACAGGGGTAATTTTTTAAATTGATGAAAAGGTTTGTCGGCTGTGGGAATTAAACCAGGGTTCTTAGGCTCCACAGGCCGACACAACACCACTGTGCATTACCCCATTTGTAAATTTGTTTCATCTTTAATTAATTTTGAATCATGTATATATTACTTATTCTTTAATTTTGTATTTTATTCCATTTTTTTGAACTATATTATTTTTATTTGTATAATTAATATTGACATCCTTTACTGAGTAAATTTGATAAAAATTGTAATCATTTTATACTAATCAATAATACCCTAAATACAGAACCACAATCTAATTAGAATAGAAAATTGATGTTTGTAAGTAATAAGATCAGTAAAAAAAAACTTAGTCTCATGGACGGATGTTACTGGGAAATGTTACCATTTACGGGTTAAAATAATAACAATTCCTTAATTTTTTTTACTTTTTAAGCGCCTCTCAATAAATTCCATCCCTATTCTAATCACGCGCCCTGGTCGGATATACAAGCGTGGCAACGCGTTCCAGCCGACCGACCGACCGCCGCCTGGCCTCGTCCCGCCCCCGACCCTTGGCTTCGTTCACCACCTCTATCGCCGCCGCCGCCGCCGCTCTCATGTCGGCGAGCGGCGGCAGCAAAACACCGCCAACTTCACTCGCCATGCTCGCCTGCTCTCGTACCTCGTCTAGTACTACTACAAGTACTGCTGGAGGTACTGCGCCGTACGAGAAGTACTCACTGACGTACTATGAGGTACTGTTGTGGACGAAGCGCTTGGAGAGACATTGGCGGCGGTGACGACGATTGCTTGGGGGTGATAGTGGCGAAAAATAGTTTTTTTCTATGTGCAAGGTTAGGTGGAAGGTGGTGTCTATGGTTGGACGGTCAATTAAACATAACAATTTTTTTAAATATAATTAGAATTTTAAGTAAATATTTTGATACGTAATAAAATAGAGATTAAAATAAAATTATATTTGAATTCAGGACGATCGTAGCTTAATTGGTTTTAGGCATTTGACCGTAGATCTCAGGTTCTAGGTTCAAATCCTGACGGTATCTCATTTTTCTCGTCATAATTCAAATATTTCTTTATATTACAACTTTCCAATCTTCAATAAAATATGGATTTAATTAATTTACAATTTTATTAATGTTTAAATTTTGTTGTTAAAAAATTATATTAATTAAAATAAATACTCTGTTTTAGAGGGTGCTTACCCTTATCTAAATTATTTCAGAAGGGAGGATTATGCCCTCTACCCTCATGGCTCCTGTACCTTTAAAGTAAAATTTCTAAAAGATATCTAAAATAAAATAAATATAAATATATCATCACGCCTTTTACCCATTACTGGGTGTGACACTCTGCCGAAGCAGATCTCGTTAAGTGATATATTTATGCGCGTGAAGTGCGGTTACCAGTCGTCAAAACACTGCCCCCAAAGGCGTTAGTGGAGGGGAAGCCACAGGGGTAATTTTTTGTGGTGAAAATGTTTGTCGGCTCTGGGAATTAAACCAGGGCTCTCAGGATCCACAGGCCGACTCGATACCACTGGGCCACCTATCCCATCATTATTTATTTTATTTTATATATAACAGTACTGTCAAAAGTTCGACTGTCATTTGAATGAATAAATTTTATTTACTTTGGAAGTAAATTCATTTGTCGTTTATAAAACTGGCCATCATTTTTCGGTCAATTTTTATTAAAATAAATAAAATAAATATATCATCACGCCTTCTACCCATTACTGGGTGTGGCACTCTGCCGAAGCAGATCTCGGTAAGTGGTATATTGTGCACGTGAAGTGCGGTTACCAGTCGTCAAATCACGGCCCCCAAAGATGTTAGGGGTGGAGGAGCCACAGGGGTAGTTTTTGAAATTATGAAAATTGTTTGTCGTCCGTGGGAATCGATTGATTGATTTTATTATATTGAGATCTGCAAAAGCAGATCTAGTACTTCTAGTACCAAATAAAATAACATATATGTATGATTTATTTATTTATAATTTAGTATGTTTCCATTTCAGAATGATGCGGGACGCCACTGTGTGCAGGTCGCACGCTTCTTGCATCTGTCACCGACGCCGCCCCCGACTGCGGCGGACCACTTCACACTCCCACCCCCATGGCCTGGCACCATCTGCACACACACCAACACACACACTTACACTGACTGCGCTGACGACGACAACGAGAAATATTTAATTGCGATTCGACAACATGCGTAGTTGCGTAGGACACAATACATACAACATACACAATACACCATGCAGGCTCTAGGTACACACACGACATGTGACGTCATCCAATGACGTTGTTCGAGTAAGAAGCATTTTGTTATTACAGACAACATATGACATGAGTTTTGAGATTTACAAATAAGGAACCAATGAGTCAAATTTACTTATTATTGTCATTTGAATTTGAGAATACGTATGTTGTGTTTTAATTTCTTCATTGTCTAGAGATTCTGCAATTTGGCTGATTTCACACATTACCGGTAAGAAAAGAATAACAACAACTTATAACAAAAGTCAATTTGGACACGAGGAATTCAAAGCGCATCTTCATATCTTGTTTAGTTTTTGAGATATAGCCTCCGGAAAGTCGAAAATATTATGCGGTAATTTTTTTTTTAAATTGAAGTTTTCCGGAGGCTATATCTTAAAAACTAAACAAGATATGAGAATGCGCTCAACGGCATTGAATTCCTCGTGTCCGAATTGACTTATAAGCAAATTTTAACGATTTTTATTTTTTGAAAATTTCTTAACCTTCGCTACACACACTGGGGTATACTGTACCCCAATAAATTTTTACAGTTACGCCATTTCTGTGCGCTTCAATTTAGAAGTGCTGCCATTGGGCTAAATTAAGATTATACCCTCCACTACCTATACAGGATATTGTATTAGTCATTTGGTATGATTCACAGTGCCTGTCAACACTAAAAGTTCGTCTGGGGTATATAATACCCCACTGTGGTTTTCATGTAATTATTTTAAAATTTGATAAAAATAGGTTTTGTTGGATTGTTTGCTACATATTGGTACATACATACATACATATCTTCACGCTATAGCCCATCAAATGGGGTATCAGAAACGAAGGGAGTGTCGTCCCTGCGCTTGTTTTTGAAAGTGAATTTCACACAATTGCAGATAAACACTCTAATGAAATTACTAAACAACAAAACTAAAATAAAAATTCCTGCACTTCTTAAATCATCAGATTCATTCCGCAATTAATCTTCGACAAACGTTCCTATCCTGACACACCACTTTAGCTTCATCCACATTCATAATTCCTTTCATACAAGCACGTTTGCCTATGAGAGTTTTTTGTGGCATATTGGACCACAGTGGTGTAAAATCTATGGTGTTATTTACTTTGTCCAATAATAATGAAAAGATGAACAAAAGAAATTTTTTTAAAGAAGCGATTACAGTCAAGTGCGCTTAGAATTGGTTTAAAAGAAATTATAAGAGACATCGTATCCGTTGATGAACCTAGCACCCCTTTACCTATTTTAAATAAAAAAGTGCGTTGCGTTTTTTGCCCACGTCAAAAAGATCGCAACACCAAAAATTTATGCAAAAATTGTCATTTACCCATGTGTGACGAGCATAGAGCCAAAATATGCGAACATTGCATCGAGTAAATTTTTGTCATATTTAGTCGCCTCGCTAACATTTATTTTTGAAAACAAATCTATATAATTTGGAATATGTTTACTGTCATGTATTGTTTAAACTATAGTTTATATTTGGTGATCTATTATTATAAGGTTTTTGAAATATGCAGGAAAGTTTAATTGAACTATTTTACTATTGATTTTGGACTAAAGAAATAAATAAAAGGTTTCCAAACCAATTCTGCTTCTTTATTTTATTCAAAATTCTATAGTAATTCTCCAAAATATCATCCACTTACCAGAAATACAAATATTGTTTTCATATTTTATGATTTTATATATTTTACACAAATTTATAGCTTGGGGTGACATATACCCCAGTGTGTGTTGCGCGTAATTAAAAACTATGTGTGGGTAGCGAAGGTTAAGGGGTACCCCTTAGATTTTTTCGATTTTAGGCCAATTTCAGACTGTTTGCTCTAAAATACTTCCTCGTACGAATATTGTAACGAAAATTTACATACATATGTATTTTGACCCGCTGAATCCAATGGTAAAATCCCCAAATGCATCTGTCTTCTTGTTTTTGAGATATTGTTCAAAAACAGCTCGATGAGAAAATTTTGGTGAAAACTTTTTGAAAAATGAAAAATGCTGAAAATATGTTTACAAGTCAATTGAAGCACGAGAAATTCAATGCCGTTGAGCGCATCTTCATATCTTGTTTAGTTTTTGAGATATAGCTTCGGGAAAGTCGAAAATATGATGAGGTACATTTTTTTGGAAAATTGAACATTTCCGGAGGTTATATCTTAAAAACTAAACAAGATATGAAAATACGCTCAACGGCATTGAATTCCTCGTGTTCGAATTGACGTATAAGCAAATTTTCAGCGATTTTTATTTTTTGAAAATTTCTTAAGGGGTACCCCTTGGATTTTTGATGATTTTAGGCTAATTTCAGACTATTCGCTCTAAAATACTTCCTCGTACGAATATTGTAACGAAATTTTACATACATATGTATTTTGACCCGCTGAATCCAATGGTAAAATCCCCAAGTGCATATGTCTTCTAGTTTTTGAGATATTGTTCAAAAACAGATCGATGAGAAAATGTTGATGAAAACTTTTTGAAAAATAAAAAATGCTGAAAATACGTTTACAAGTCAATTGAAACACGAGAAATTCAATGCCGTTGAGCGCATTTCCATATCTTGTTTAGTTTTTGAGATATAGCCTCGGGAAAGTCGAAAATATGATTAGGTAGATCTTTTTGGAAAATTGAACTTTGTGATCAAAAGGAATTATTTCAGTTGGCAATACAATTCCGGAGATCTTTTTATTCCACAGTTGGTACAACGCCAGGTAAAGGCGGAAATAATATTTGACATGCCTAATAAATACAAATAGGTTATGTCAGGCGTCTGACAACTAATAGGATTTTGACTTTTTAAGTAATAGACATACTTGAGATTATTGCTATGTTAAGTAATAAAAGGGAGGGTGAAGGAAACAACAATTTTATTTATGGATATTTAAGAAAAATATAACTAAAAGCGAATAAGAACTAAATGTATTCAAATTTAATTTTAAATTTTCAAACGTCACTGTCAACAACAGGAAATTAATTTATGTGTCAGGCTCACCAATTTCAAGTAGATTTTTGTATTGCCAACTGAAACAATTCCTTTTGATCACTCTGCAGTAAATAGAGTACAAATACACATATTTTTATATCTGTAAAAAACCAAGGAAGCGCGTGTCAGCAATCACGCATGCGTGTATCGGCACGCGCTGCGCTCCCTCCTCATACACTCCCTGAAAGTGCGACTCGCGGCTCCCTCAGGGCCCCCAGGGCTCGGTTAAACGATCACCGCTACTCTACCGGCCCTCTGTGTCGCCCTACCTATACCTCACACTACGCTAAAATGAATTCACTAATTATCTTCGCAATTAGAAGTCGCCGGCGTACCGATGTTCCACACCGCGTACTGCTCTGTCTGTCAAGTTTGTTTGTCACATTGTTATGTTGGCTAACGTGTGTTGCTATGACACTGAATTTGCGAAAATGAAGGATGATGTTGATGACGTAAAAGAGCATAAAAGAGGAACATATTAGTGCAAGATTTTTAGGGACAATGTTACAAATATTCTGTTAATAGCACAGTGGAAGAAACATCGACTTGAGGATGTTGGTACATGGGTTCGATTCTGACAACCGACTAATTTTACTCCACATTAAAATTACCTTTATGGCTTCCTCTACATTAACATCGTTGGGAGCTGTAATTTGACAGTTGGTAATCGTATTTCACGCACATAAATATATTACCGAGATCTGTTATGGTAGAGTACCACGACACACAGTAATAGGTAAGAGGCGTTATAATATATTTATTTATTTATATCAACAAAATTTAAATTAAAAAAAGTTAAATTTTAAACTTAAATAAATAAATATAAACATATCATCACGCCTTTTACCCCTTACTGAGTGTGGCACTCTACCGAAGCAGATCTTTGTAAGTGATATATTTTATGCGCGTGAAGTGCGGTTACCAGCCGTCAAATCACGACCTCCAAAGATTTAGTGGTGGGAGAAACACAGAGGTAATTTAATGTTTGTCGGTTGTGGGAATCGAACCAGGGTTCTCAGGATCCACAGATCGACTCGATTAATAAATTAGAATTTAAATTTAAAAAAGTTAAATTTTAAACTTAAATAAATAAATACAAATATATCATCACATCTTTTACCCATTACTGGGTGTGACACTCTGCCGAAGCAGATCTCGGTAAGTGATATATTTATGCGCGTGAAGTGCGGTTGCCAGCCGCCAAAGTTCGGTCCCCAAAGATGTTAGTGGAGGGAGAGCCACAGGGGTAATTTTAATGTGGTGAAAATATTTGTCGATTGTAGGAATCGAACCTGGGTTCTCACGATCCACGATAATAATACCATTTATTATAGCGTCGTTCTATAATATACTATTTAGTTTCAGTGGGATTCGAACTCAGGATCTTCGGATTGGAGTACCCGTAACGCTACTCAACCACCATATTATATATATTTCTCTAAAAGAATTTAAAAACCAAAATGTCTGCATAAAAACTAAGTTTGCTTGTCTGAAACAAATGCATCTGAACAATGTAGCCTCAAGCTTCTCGTTAACATAACAAGCCCCAAAAATTGATTGCAAAAAATGAAATAATAACCATCTATATGGGATTTAAACCCTATTCTTAACTTGTGATTACTTATAAATTAGAATAAAATCACGGTGTTCAGCTTTCGCACCTGCCCTGAATCAAACCACAATATGAAGACAATGCGGACAATGTACATGGGTGCGTCGGGTACGTTTGCGGTGAACTGTAAATAGATTGTGGGGTAGAGGCACAGGGCCGGCTTGTCAGTTTTAAAATTCGGCATGGATAATTAGTAGCCGTTTGTTAACTAGGCATAGATGGGAATAGCAATTATGTATTTGGCAACCATAGACGTACGAAAAGACCTGTTCACTTGAAATTATTATTTTATTATTAATAGATATTGAAAATTTATTAAAATAAAATTAATTACATATGTCAGTAACAAATTCAATAATGTATTTGGCAATTAAATAATTAATTTAGATCTCTTTTATTATATAAAAGTTTATTCAAAGTTGGAAATAAGGGCAATGATTATAAACAACTTGTAAAAAAGTGCGATTTTCGCGGTTTTTTTTTGCATTATTTTTTTTTCTTTTCAAAATTATATAGATTCTGAGATACAGATCATTAAAATTATAAATATGCTAAATTATTTTATTACCTTCCTCCTAAATATTTTACAAAAGTAAATCAAAATTTTATAATTATTTTCCATTAATATTTGCACAAAATTTAATGTTTTAATAGTATATTGTAATAGTAGTGAGGAAAGGGTTTCATTGCAAAACAAATACGAAAGAATGAGTTTTGCAATGGCCTTTTTCTTTTAACATTAAATGTGAAAATTAAATTTTTACGTTTGCGTTAATCATTACAAGAAATTTAATACTTATTTTCTATAAATTAAAGGAGTTGTATTTGCAAAATGTACATCACGTTTCCTTGGTCAACACTAGCAAAAATAATAAAGTATGTGTCAATCTCTTTCAAAAAGTCAATTTCCTCACTCAATTTAATTATGATAGTAACCATTTTCCTCACTAGTGATGAAAGTAATTTACTATCACAACTAAATTGAGTAAGGAGAAATGTCATTTTCT
The DNA here is from genome assembly GCA_911728475.2 of Pterostichus madidus. Lineage (NCBI taxonomy): Eukaryota > Metazoa > Arthropoda > Insecta > Coleoptera > Carabidae > Pterostichus > Pterostichus madidus. The sequence goes on along the minus strand of OU452313.1, from coordinate 1,780,635 downwards.
CAAAAAATGTTAAAAAAAAATATATTACAAAACTTTCAAACTTAAACTACAAAATTTGTTTTATTTATAATAACAATAATATCTTGTGTCAAAAAGATTAGTATTCAGATGCCAACTTCAAATCCAGTTAGGGGCACGTGTGTAATCCAAAAAAATATTTATTAATTTTCCCGCACGAGTAAAATCTAATTCTACGCTACTGATCTATCTTATTTTCAAATTTAAAACAAAAGTGACTTGCAACGCCCTTAGTGCCGGCAACTGCCCAATTTTAAACTTGTTATACCTTTGTCGGAACCCGTCAAAGACGCACAATTAACCAAATGTCTAGTTACCGACACAAAAACTCTTTTTAAAAGGCAGCCCGAATTAGTTCTGACACGAAGATTATCCTGGTATCCCCGAAACAGATGATCAGCATCCCTGATTAACTAATGACGCAATAAGTTATCATTACATCATTAGGATCTAGGGCGTAATTAATTATCAGTTCTCGTTATAAAATATCCCTTAACTCCCTTATTTTTTATCATATTTTGAAATTTAAGTATCGCGGGTTTGGATTGTACAACCCTGAAAATGGTTCAGGAATTGACTACATGCGGGCAGCAGCAGTCGACGCTGTCAGATTCCTGTGAAAGAATTTTTAGTTTGACAACAAAACAGAATACAGAAATTGATTATTCAAAAAAAATTTTAAAATGGCATGTTTTCACGATCGTTGCGGAGAACGAGTTACTATATTAAATGAAAATCGTACTGCAATTAGAGATTATAGTGAGTTTAATCATGGGTTAGTTATAAGTGCCGAACCATTAGTTAATGATGTTTTATTTGAAGTTAAAATTGATCAGAAGGTAAATATAGGTTATGTGTAGCTGTCAGATTCTAACTAATTTTAATAATTTATTACTTGTATGAAATGTTATTTATCTAAAATGATTTTAAGATGAATTCATGGTCAGGGAGTGTAGAAATAGGAGTAACAGAATGTGATCCAACCACTTTAGAATTTCCTGCTTGCGCTTCAAAGTTACAAAATGGATCATGGGTAAATTAATAACAAAACCGTAAAACTTTTTTTATTTTACAAGTTTTTTTGTTAGGTAATGTCAGGAAACTCCATTCTAATGAATGGAAACTCAATTGTAGAATTTTATGGAATAGATTTGGAAAAACTAAACGAAGAAGATAGAGTGGGGGTCATGCGAACTTCAGAAGTAAGTTTTAAATATTATTTATTATAGTTTGAAATTAATATGTTTCTGTTTATTTTAGGGTGATTTAGTGTTTTTTGTTAATGGAGAACCTCAAGGAGTAGCTGCCAAAGGCTTGCCTCCCATTTTATATGCTGTGATAGACCTGTACGGGAAATGCATTAAAGTCACGATAACGCATCCTCTCGAACGGGAACATAACAACGACGAGTGCTTGAGTTGTGACTCCGCAGAATCCGAATGTGAGCTGTGGAGCAATTCTTTAATAGATGATTTTAGAAATATCAGACTTCAACCCAGACAAAACACCAATACCCAAATACGACTACCCCCCGATGAATTAGACACACCTATCAGTAAGTCCATCAAAAGATAGCTTTAAAAAAAATCTTATTTATAAATTTAAATAAAAAAAAATTCTGACAAAACTGAGATTTGAATCTTGGACCATTTGGCAATATGGTATAGTGGTAGAACGCTTTGGGGAAATTCAAAAGTACCTGGGTTCAAGTCCAGAGGCTGTCCGAATTTTTTTCTCTAGAATAAATTTGATTTCATCAATTATTATTATTACCCCTGTTGCTCCTCCACCACTAACATCTTTGGGGGCCGTGATTTGACGATTGGTAACCGCACTTCACGCGCAAAAATATATCACTTACCGAGATCTGCTTCGGCAGAGTGCCACACCCAGTAATGGGTAGAAGGCGTGATGATATATTTATTTATTTTTTAATGTTGCGTTTTGAAACAATTTTTACATCAAATATTATTAATTGCATTGAATTGATTGTTTAGCCATTTTGAAGAACATTTTCCGAAAATTAAGAAATGATCCAGTGATCTATGTATCTATGATAATTATGTGTTGTCATTATGTCAAAATATGATAGTCGGTTCATAACCAAAAATTTTTGTTAAATTTTAGAAGTCTCCTAATGTAGTTTTAAAATTTAATATTCAGTTACCAACAACTCCTTACCAGCTATGCCGCGAGACAGGTTACGTTTCCACACTCGTTGTGGCACATTGGTGAAACTAACCGGTAACCAGCGAACTGCAGAACGTCGAAGGCCACTGGATGAGTTCAACAATGGAGTGGTGATGACCCATCGAGCGCTTAGGAATGATGAATTATTTGAAATTAGGTTGGATCGCTTGGTGGACAAGTGGTCTGGAAGTATAGAGGTTTGGTTGATGTAATTTTGGTATTTTTTCTGAAGTTATTGAATGTATTTTATGATAGATGGGTATAACTACCCATAATCCGTCTAGTTTGGAGTTTCCTGCAACTATGACTAATATGAGAAGCGGGACGATTATGATGTCCGGTTGTGGAATTTTGACTAACGGAAAAGGGACTAGACGGGAATATGGAGAATTTAATCTTGATGAATTGAGGGTACATTTATTGTCTTTAATTATTATTTTTTATTCAATTAAATATTTAAATGTTCTCTAGATCAGTTTATAGAATTGAATGTATGTGCGTTTTTTTTTAAATCAAGATCCAAAATCTTTATTAATTATTGTCTGTCTTTTTGTTTAATCAATTAATTTTTTTTTAAATGATCTAACATGTTCTAGATCAGTCTTCTTGAACAGATCTTTTCATACAGATCAAATAAGGAATTTAATGTGTGTTTTATTTTCAAATTAAAATAATAGATCATTTAATATTTATTATCTTTATTTTTTTTTTCAGTTAATTTTGTGTATGTGAGTGTTTTTAATATTTATAATTTGAAAGTAAGAAGAATATCTTTATAAATTAATAAAAAGTTAACAAAAACAATCATTATGATAAAAAAAATATATGTTGATTTGCTCTAAATCAAGATCAAACTTATAAACAATATAAATAAGATCAAAGATTAAAATTAGACTAGATCATTGATCTACAACGAATATTAACGTTTATTGTAAAATATCACAGAATATATTTCTTTGATCTAAATCAAGATCATAATCAATATAAATCAGATTTATCTACAAATTGAATAATACCGTGTTTGGTAAATGTTCACTGAATAAATTTGTCTACATTAATCATGTTCATTAGCAATATAAATCAAATCAATGATTAAAATTGACCTAGATTATTGATCTACAATACTGAATAATACATTTTTTGTCAACGATTACATTATATTCGTCTAATCGAAATCAAAATCATGTTCATAATTAATATAAATCAAATTAAAGTTCAAAATTGAGCTGATTATAATGAGTTAATAATATTTTAGGAGGGTGACAGGGTGGGAATGATTCGCCGATCAAACAGTAACCTTCACTATTTTATAAACGGTTTAGACCAAGGAATAGCCGCAAGTAAAGTTCCTGAAAACGTTTGGGGTGTCATAGATTTATACGGCATGACAATTAAGGTGCCTATAACTATTATTTGTAAAAAAAATGCATGATACTCATTTCATTCCTTTAGGTGACGATTGTTGACAGAGATGAGCGCGAAGAACAAAATTTAATAACCAGAAGAAATACTTTGTTACAAGATCAACATATGGTAATCGGGGAGCATATGTTGACCGATTCCGATTATTGTGATCGGCTGATGTTTCACACGAATTGTGGGACGCATGCAGATGTTATTAATAATGGACGCACAGCGCATAGACCGAAGTATTTATTATCAATTTGACTTCATATATTTTCTATTGTCAAATGTTTCCAAATTATTTTAGAGTAATATGTTTCAAAGTGGTACAAAAATTAGTTCTTTTTCTTTTGAGAGCAAGAAATATACTATGCCAAATCTTTTTAAAATGCCTTATTATTTTTTTGTTGTAATTTTAGCGCAGCGGACGATTTTAATAACGGTGTTGTTTTGACTTCTCGTCCTTTAAAACCGGGAGAATTATTTGAAGTTCGTTTAGATAAGGTAATTATTACCTATATTTACTAAACATTACAATTTATTACAATTTTAAATAATTTAGGTTGTAACAAAATGGGCAGGTAGTATTGAAATCGGGGTAACAACCCATTCTCCGACAGAACTAGAATTTCCTTTTACTATGACAAACGTAAGGTATAAATCTTTGTAAAAATAAATACTACGATTTATTTTTCATTATTTTTGTTAATTTTTTTAGATCTGGAACTTGGATGATGACAGGCAACGGTGTAATGCATAACGGCACTACAATTTTAGATCAGTACGGACAAAATTTAGACCGATTACAAGTAATTAAATATTAATTAAACTATTAACAATAAAATAAATGTATATTTTAATTTTTTTAGGTAAGTGATCGAGTAGGAGTGGTAAGGAAAGAAAATGGCACTCTTCATTTTTACGTGAATGGAAATGATCAAGGCCCGGCTGCAAGCAATGTTCCTGATCGAATTTTTGGAGTAATAGGTATATTATTAAAATTTTGTTTGTGGTTAAAAATAATTTTTAATTTGATTTGTTGCAGACTTGTATGGACAAGCAGCACAAGTTACTATTCAAGACACGTCTGACTGCAATTCACCGGATACTGTTAACTCTAGTCTTTCTAACACTACTTTATACAGGTGAGAATTGTTTAATTCACGAAATGCTTCCTTACCATAGGTACGACATTTTTTTTTACACTTTATTTTACTATTTTTCCATATGTATATTACACATAATTTTATTTTTTACGTTATATTATTGTTTATTATACGTAATTTGATACCTCATATTATTTCTAATTTTTTTGTAAAACAATTGTTCATTTGAAATGAAATTTTAAAATAGTCGCCTATAACTTATTGCCTATACAGGGTGTTCAATTTAAGTGTGCCGCCATTCCTATCTCGAGAACTATAAGAGATATAAGGTTGATTAAAATGGGATGGCTAGCTCAGTGGTATGAAGTCGGCTTGTGGATCCTGAGGTCCCTGGTTCGATTCCCACAGGCGACAAATTTTCATAATTTGAAAAACCTATCCCTGTGGCTCCTCCACCACTAACATGTTCGGGGGCCATGATTTGACGACTGGTAACCCCACTTCACGCGCAAAATATATCACTTACCGAGATCTGCTTCAGCAGAGTGCCACACCCAGTAATGGGTAGAAGGCGTGATGATATATTTTTTTAAATTTTTTTTAGGTTGATTAAATTAGCAAAGAAATACCATTTTGCAAGTCTATTGCAAAACTATTGACAATTTTGTTTTTTTTTTCTTTTGTTCAGTTCTCCCATAATGGAACACAACTTTCTTATGAGAACATATTTTTTATATTTTTGTGCCGAAGGGAATTTTATTTGGAGAATCACTGCTTGAAAAAAAAAATTGTTTAGAGTTTTGTAATAGACTTGAAATCTGATATTTCTTTGTCAACTTAACCAGCCTTGTAGCTCTTATAGTTCTCAAGATAGCAATGGTAGCACATTTAAATTGAACACCTGTATATTGGACAAATATATTAGTATTTTGTAAATTAGTTTTTAAGATATTTTGGCGTCATTTTGATTTTAACTGGTCGGTGATAATTTCGACTATATTTTAAGTTAAACAAAGATAGCAGTATTCTCTAAGTTTAATAAAAATCGGTCAAGTTGTTCATGAGATAATTTGCCGCCATTTTGCTTCAAGATGGCAAACTAAAATAATTTATAGGTTACGTTTATAATATTATTTGACCAACAACAAAACTACCTTCAGAATTTCATGAAAGTCGGCCAAACAAACAAAATTAAATATTTCTCTTCGTTGTCATCTTCAGCGATTTACGCTTTCACCACATCCACGGTAAGAATGCCCGCATCGCCAGCAGCGGACAAACAGCCTTACGTCCTCACGCCTTCGGAGAGTTCAACGATGCCATCGTGTTCAGCAGTAGACCACTGCGTGATGGTGAACTCTTCGAGGTCGCTTTAGATCACATGGTAGACCGATGGTCAGGCAGTATCGAGCTGGGGGTAACAGCGGTGCGACCTGACGATGTAGATCTACCTAGCACTGCCACTGATCTAGACCGAGACACGTGGATGCTGTCTGGATGCTCAGTTATGGAGAATGGAGTCACGATTAAGAATGGGTATAAGTGTGACTTGGACGTGTTGACGGCTGGAACGAGAATTGGTGAGTTTGTTTTTTACACTAATATTATTAAATAAATAAATGAATAAAATTCTCTTCCACAAAGAAAAAATAAAAAATATGTTCTCATCTAAGAAAGTATAATAAAATTGTGCCCGGAAAGTTTTATGAATTGGTTACGGTTACCGGTTTAATATTACTAAAATTTGGACTTTGTTTATCAGTTACGGTTGTTTTGAAAATATATAGGTTTCAGTTATTTAAAATTATAAATTTCGGTTTCGTTACGGTTTCGGTATTTTGCGATTTTGTTTTTTTACAATTTTGATTCAAAGTAAATAACTTTACAAAAATTAATAACATTTATGTTGCTTTTGAAATGATTATTCAGATATATTCTTCTTTGTCTCTCTCCTATTTTTGGTTCAGTACCGAAATATTGTCGATTCGGTTAAGTTTTCGGTTACTGAATCATTTTAATTTTCGGTTCTATATTTCAAAACGAGAAAGAAATATGGGTTTTGCTTTCGGTTACTGTTTCATGAAACGGTAAATACCGGTGCGGTTTTCGGTTACGGTTCGATTCCCTCTGATTAAATTTACATTTTATGTTACTCTCCAAACTTAGTAAAAATAATTGAACACCATTTTAGACGATTGAAAATAAGACCAAAAATGAAACAACTTTCAAACTTTCATAAAAATATGTCCAACTGTTCTTTAGATAGTTTATCGTCATTTTGTTTTAAGATGACAGACCCTTTCCTATTCTATTTTTAATAGAATATTTTATTACAATTATTTTAAATAAATACATATCAATTGATTAAATCATTTTTCTTATTTTACACTATTAATTTTATTATGTTACTTTAGTTTGTTAATTTGTATTGTTTATAATAATTTATTAATATTGCACCAATTATGTAGACTAGTGAACACATTTGTCACTTCACAAACCAAAGTTTCGTGAATTCAAGCTTCGCTGATTTTAACTTATATCAAAATAAAATAAAAGGATTGTGTCTGCATGATTTTGATTCCATTACAAGCTGCTGTAATTGTGATTAAAGTAGAAAATAAATAAATGTTTTAATAGTGTCAATTTTAAAGTATAATAAGCAAAGGATTAACAATTAACCTTCAGGATAAGTAGTTACACCTCTGTATTATCTTGTAAGGTGTGATGCGCAACGCGAACAAATCTCTCCACTTCTTTCTGAACGGCGAAGACCAAGGCATCGCTTGCGAGGTGCCTAACAGCACCGTGTACGCTGTAGTTGATCTCTACGGTCAGTGTGCTCAAGTCAGCTTAACAAGCTGCGGCTCTCCATCAACTGCCTTGCCTTCTGCTGCTGCAAGAGCTGCATCAGCTGCAGCTGCACAAGCGGCAGCTGGTGACAGTCTTATTGGATATGCGCAGTCTGATACTTTGTCGTCTCTACAAGTTGCTAGTGTTATTCAACCGCAGAATCATTTCACTCCAGATCATATACACAGGTGGAAAACTTCTTATAATTTCACTAGTTTGATACTAAAAGAAAATTTCTTGTAGATTTTCCGAATGTCATGGAAAAAGTGTAGTTCTTACAGAAGGAAACAGAGTTGCTACTAGAGGAAGAGATCTGCAACAATGTTTAGTTTTTAGTGCGTTTAGTCTCGTAGTTGGAGAAATGTTTGAAATTTCGCTTGTAAATCTGGCTTTACAATATGCAGGAAGTATTAAAATTGGAGTTACTAGTTTTATTCCGACTGAATTGCCATCTACGGCTCTTTATAATATTACTAGTATTCCTGCTGACTGTTGGTATATTACCGGTAAAAAATATAATTAATAAATACATCACCTGATTTTTTATATTAAATATTTATTTAGGTAATGAAGTTCATGGCAAAAATAAAATCATTCATCGTAATTTTTGTCCAAGTTTAGAATGGTTAAGACCAGGTGACAGAATTGGAGTAAAACGTACTCATGACAATGGTTTAAGAATTTTAATTAACTCTGAAGATATGGGCATTGCTGTTCATAATTTACCAGAAGTATATTTAACTTTACTATTTATTATCATATATTTTCCGCTGTTAAAGGGTTCAATTAAAAGATACAGAGGTCTAAATTATCTATTATTTTTCTTTAAAATAATTTATAAACGTTTGACATCGGAAAATATACTATGCCAAATATAGTTGACAACATTTTAAAAATATTTCAGAGTGTATACGCCGTGATAGAATTATTCGGAACTTGCACCAGTATTCGAGTAACAAGTGTCCGACAAATTCATCAACTATCACCTACAATAACAAGTGTTCGAATGCAAGATAGTTTAGAACAAATTTTAGAACCACTTTCACAAGATGATACTAAACCAGAAGTTGTTGAGCTTGGTATATTAAATTTATTAATAATTTTGGCAGATTTTAATACAATCTTTACAGAACCAGAACCTGCGATTGAACCAGAATGTTCAGTAATAACTCACGAATTTCATGAAAATCATGGAAGAAATATTGAGTTATCAGTTGATAAAAAAACAGCGAAAAGAGTTGCTTCTTATAATCAAGGGATTGTTATTACTAGTAAGCCTTTAGTTAAGGGAAAAATTATAGAGGTAAGTTGTTTTTTCTTTTCTCAAACTTTTCTTCATCGTAGAATTATAGTTTCTACTTCTTTGTTGCTTCTCGAAAATAATTTAGGAACGTTTTATAGTTAAAAATCTATCGAATAATTGTTATAAAATGTTTTAGATTAAAATAGGTCAATTAGACAGCCGATGGACCTCATCAGTAATGTGCGGAGTGGTCTGTTGTAATCCTGAACGCCTAAACTATCCAATAACGGCTCTAGGATTCAAAAAGCCATGTTGTATTGTTGCTAGTGATTGGATCTCACTGAATGGCAACAAAGTAATTATATTTTTTCTTTTAATTTTGTTATAATTTTGTAATTTATTTTTATGTATTAGGTCAAATCCGACTGTGGTCAAAAACTAGATACACTTACAACAGGATCTAAAATCGGTTTAATGTTAACTGAACAAAATCAACTACAAATTTTTATAAATGGTGTTAGTTTAGAAAGTATTTCGTGTGAACTTCCGTCTGTGCCATGTTATGCTGTGTTTGATTTGTATGGACAGTGTCAACAAGTAAGTAATACGCTATCACATCTTGATGCTTTGTACGTCACGCAGCGCGCCATTTTAAATTTTATTACTATTACTGAACTCTTTCGTACATTGTTATAATATATTTCATAGTTAATTTATTACTTTGGCTTGTTTATGTCTATTTTTATTTATTTAAATAACAGCGAAAAGAGTTTTAAGTTGTAAAAGTTGTTCAACTCTATTATTATAATATTTTAGGTTATGTTTGTGGTTTTTAGATTACGTTACTAAACGCTCGCTCAGAAAATAACGAGGTTGTGCAACTAGAGCAAATTCCGTCCACATCCGTTGACCAGTCCGACATTCAGCAGTGCGAAAAAGCAGATCTCGAATCCAGGGAAAAAGAGTCGACTTTATGTTCCATCAATGACACCAATCTCACCTTAGACCTCAACCGGAGTTCCGAAACTGCGAGAAACCAACTAGAAATATCGAGTAACAATGTGATCATCACCAGTCAATTGAATACACCTTCCGGTTTGCTTGATGTTAACAGGAAATGTGAATATGTGAAGAACTGCTCGAATTTTATGAAGAATCTTCTTTTACCAGGTATGAGTTTTATTAAAAGTCCTTTTGTTTAAATGGAAATAATTATCTTTTTAGAAGCGTTTTTTCTGTCAGAAGAAGCAGTTTGTTACTGCAATACTTGTTACCAATTTAGTATTCAAAACGATGATATTTATAAAGGGGTATCTCCAGAATACAGTCCTCCAAAAGGTACTTTAAACTTGCCTTTAAATATTAAAATGATTACTTTGTTTTGTTTGACAGGTTGGGTAAAATATTCGTTAAGAAATTTCAGTAATACTCAAACAGATAAATGGCATGTAGCATTTTACGGAACAAAATTATGTGTCATTAGAGCCATCTTAGATCGGGGTCAACCACTTACAAATGGTAAGTGTGTCCTTACTTATTTTATGTTATTGTAAAAATAAAGTATTTTTCTGTAAAAGAACAACTACAATTAAGCAACTTATCAAGTCAGCCTTGCGAAAAAGAAGAAAGTCAAAGCACACAAGTTGTTTTTTACCCTTCAATCGAGTACGCAACATCAACAACAAACCATATTCTAACTCGCAATAAACAAAAGACGGAAGTTAGAGCCGCTTTTCAGTTGTTAGTTAGACCTGGGTCTTACTCGACCCAGGGCGACGGTGATAGTTTCGAGTGGAGTACGAAGGAAACGGGAGCGATTGTTTTGAACGCTCTTTTGTTCCGACTGCAGGAAGGGTGCTGAAGGTTTGTTATTGTTAGGGTTCCGTCTCGTGAATATTTTTTATATTGCACGTATCTATGCCGTCATATACACGTGTTATTTATCATGACATCAGGATCTATAATCTAGTATTTTATTATCTGCTATTATTATTCCACCATTACTGACATGATTCTAGTCATATAATTTATTCTAAATGTATAGAAACAAATAATAGATGTTTTAAGCATTCCATTTTTTTGAATGTATTACAAAGCCTTTTTTATAATTTATGTTACAAACATGTTGATATTATTACAAATTTACAATGTATTGCTATTGTCATTTTTTGAACTTATCTACAATTAAATATTTAATAAACGAACACAGTAGAATATTAAGTCATATTTTTACATTAATTTTTATTTTTGTTACATTTTATTTCATTGATATCTAATCAAGGCTTTAATAAATTAATAGAATTAAAAAATTGTATGACTGACTAAACTAGCATCAATATACCGTAACAGAAAATACAAACTGCTATTCAATTGACAAAAATTGTGACAACATAGAAAAAAATCATCCCCAGATTCTGACATTTTGATCCCAACTGCAACTGGCCAACGCAATTCCGTTACTTGCCACTGATAAAGACGTTACTCTATTTTCATGCCCTGACAGAGTTCCTACAAAATAAAATCATTATCAACAAATAATTCACATAAATAATAAAACTTACCGTTGTGTGTATTCTTCAAAGTGTCCCACATATAAATATTATTATCATCAGAACCACAAAGAAGTATTCTTCCACTTTGTGACAATCCACAAGAAGTGAACCCACTGTTAGGCGAAGGAGATGTATAAGAAACAAGTTGTTGATCGCTTCTGATGTCAAACATTCTTGCAGATTTGTCTTCTGATGCCGTCGCAAAAGCATTTCCTCCTGGATGATACTAACAAACAAAAATATTAATACATACAAGCATAATATCACGCCCTCCCATTAAAAGAGGTAGCATGAATTAACTTTGCTCGTTTCCAATTATTAAGTGCACCAAAGATCACAGTTCTAGCTTTTAAAACATTTACTGTCCTGTCTTTCATGCAATCTCTCATCCTCAATTTCACCATCATACACCTTTCTTTCGAAATATGTCACATTATTTTATATTTCAGTTTATTTAATACATACACAAACAGAATTAACATCTGATTCGTGTCCGAAGAATGTTTGTTTCGGATTTTGTTCCCGGATATCCCAAATTCTGCACGTTTTATCAACACTTCCTGTTACATAGGTATTTCCATCTGATGCTAAACTAATAGAAACTACATCACCAGCGTGAGCTTCAAAATCGGTAGTTCTTTTACCACTTTCTAGATCCCAGATACATCTAAAGAAATATAAACATTAATGATGTTTTAGATGCAGTACTTATACATACACTTACATTTTCATATCACCAGATCCTGTTATAATACGTTTGTCATCTAAAAATCTGCAAGAACTTAAAAATCCTTCGTATCCAGCGAGTTCGCGGACGATTTTAGCTACTCCAGTAGAATCCCGATTATTTAGATCGTAAATTGTACACATGTTGTCCATTCCTCCACAAGCTGGATAGAAAAACATATTTTAAGTTTTGTTTAATGTTTTAAATTATTTTTTGGGGGATTTTTTACCTACGAAGTTACCAGAAGGAGCGAAACAAACACTCATCACCCAAGAAGACCTCAAAGGAATTACTTGGATCTTATTTCCAGTGTAAGTATCCCATATTATTAATTTACCATCCAGAGATCCAGTCACACAGTGTCTATTATTAAAATAATTTATGATTAAAAATATAATTAAGTTGAAATAATTATGCTACCTGCTGTCGCCACTGTAATGTACCGAATTAACTTTATTGATATGTCCTTTCAAATATTTTTTTGTGGTCAATCGGACTTTCGGTGCATCAGCAACACCAGAACAAGCACTTTCTAATGTTACATCGGCTTGTTTTCGTTGAGCTTCCTACAAAACAAATGAAGTGAAACAAATTTGGAAAAAGCAAACTTAATTTGTTTTTTACGCATTACCTTTATTTTGTTATATAATTCGTTGAGCTCTTTCCGTAAATTTTCGGTTTCCGGATCGACTTTTGGAGGCATAACTGTAAATTTGTTAAATCACTGTGCACTGAGCAACGGACAAAGAAAAACTAAGTACGAAAATTATATTCGCAACTTTGATACAAGCAGCTTCACTGTTAATCTCATTTGTTTAATTTAATAACACTCTTAACTACATATTTGTAAGGTTTTAACAGTAATTTGATTATAATACGATGCGTAAAGTATGTCGGAATGTAAACAATGCACTTAAAAGAAATGCGCATAATAATAAAAACAGTTGTTTTATTCGTAATTTTATAGATCTATAATTACATTCTTGAAAAACATAAATATTTCATTTTTTTAATTTAATATTTTACTACATTTATATATTAGTTTTCTAATTAGCTGTTAAAAACTAATAATGTTATCAAAACTAATTAATTGTAAGCTTATCGATAAATTATGGGGTATATACTCGTACTATATATATTTCTATTGTTATCGAAAACTGATAAAGCATAACAAACTAATTTGTTGGAGAAAGTGTAAATAATTTTGATTTTTGTAGAAAAGCCGTTAACTTTTTTGCTTTTTACAATTTAACAGTTGTTACGCTTTTGACAATTATTCGATTCAGTGATTGTGAAATTTTAAAACCATTATAGAGTTTACACATTTATTCAGTTCTATATTGTGTCTCTTTCAGAGCACACGATGTGCGAAATCATCGTTTTGTTTATGTGTATTGCATTAACTGTTAATGCACAGAACAGTGAGTAGTAAATAAATACATAAATTATTGTTTATATTAACGTTTATTAGAGATATACAAATGGCAACATATTTTGTTGTATTTTTATAAGTTATACAAAAGTATTTTATATCTGACTTATCATAGTTTTGGTATAATCACGGTGTAACCTTTATTTTTTTCGGTTGATAAATAAATAGTTCTTGTTATTAGTAATTAACACAAACAGTTATATTTTATCAGTGTGTGTGGACTCACTCTTTATTGATCGTTTATTATTGTCCTTTATATGTATATAAAAACATCTAATATTTATAGTATTTAAAAAAAAATGTTGGTATTTGCGCCACCTTATCTTTTTTTTGCTTTTTTCAACCGCCACACTGTTAGGCGCTTTGTAAACCTTACTATCAAACTAATAAAGAAATTTTCTTCTGTTTTAAACAATTTTGTTGTACAAATGTATATAGGAGCTACCGCTATATCGATCTTTTATTACTGCGCATTGTATTCTAGTAAACTTTATTAAAAAGAAATAAAAAAGTAGTACTTTTTTTAGAAAAAAAGTAGTACTTGTGTAGTAATACCATTCTGGTACTTTTTTAAATTATGCGGCCATTTTCGTCCCTATTTATAAGTTAATAAAGACGGAAGTTGTCTGCTTTTCGACAATTCGTCCAACCAATAGCTTGTCTGCATTCGAGCTGTCATATGAATTTGAATTTTCTCAACGGTCCCGTGACAATACACTGTTTGAAACGTGAAGATATCGGTCGTGTTGTGTGTACTGTGTTTGTGTTTTTATGAGAAAATGTGTTCTGCTGAAAATTTAATCGATAATGATTTGTACGCTATTGGCAATGTTGCCCCTTTAAATTTAACTGAAGAAGATTTGGAAAAAATTGGTAATGAAGAATTCATTAAATTATCAGCAGTTCCAGAAAAGTACAGAAACGATGTGATTTCAACGGTAAAGAAAATTTATAACCATGAAGCGTATGGCAAAGAGTAAGTTATAATAAATAAGGTTTTAGCATAAATAATAATTCTTTTTATGTGTAGTTATAATTGGTCGTTGGATGATTTTGACCTAGCAAATCGTTTAGGAAGGGGCAAGTTTGGACGAGTATTTTTGGCCAGAGAAAAGAAAACAGGAATGATCGTTGCTTTAAAAACTCTTATTAAAAATGAAATCAGACAAGGCCGTGTAGAGCGACAAATTCTCCGAGAAATTGAAATACAAACACATTTAAGGTTACAATATTTCATTAACCATTAATATGAGCTATATTAAACTCTGGTATTTTGTACAGGCATCCAAATATTCTAGAACTATACACTTGGTTTCACGATGATCATCGCATTTACCTTGTACTAGAATTTGCAGGTAAAGGAGAACTATACAACCATCTAAAATGTGCTCCTGGTGGAAGATTCGACGAATACAAATCAGCGAAATATACTTACCAAGTAGCTGATGCTTTACATTACTGTCACTTGAATAATGTAATTCATCGTGATATCAAACCAGAAAATTTGATGTTGACAATTGATGATAACATCAAACTGGCCGATTTTGGTTGGTCTGTTCATGCGCCATCATCCAAGTAAGTTCAAGAAAATAAAGAAGTAAAATTTTGTATATATCAATTTTAATTTTTAGTCGTAAAACTATGTGCGGTACTCTTGATTATTTGCCCCCAGAAATGATTGATGGCAACCATTACACAAGCGTTGTAGATAATTGGTGTCTTGGTATTTTGTGTTATGAATTTTTGGTAGGCCACCCTCCATTTGAAAGCAAAGATTCTGAGGAAACTTACAAAAGAATTCGTTCGATAGATATACACTTTCCTAGTCATGTACCTAATGGTGCTCGTGATTTAATCATCAAAGTAAGTCTCACTTCATTTGTTTTTTTAGTAATCTTTTGTTGATGTTATTTTGTTTTTCAGCTTTTGAAGAAAGTAGGCGGAACTAGAATTTCTTTACCGGAAGTTATGTCTCATAAATGGGTTGTAGCTAATAAGAAAATTATAAAATAATTTATTGTTTTGTATTATGTATTTTTGTATTGCATTAAATAATATGTCTACTTTTTAAGAAATATAATATTTCAGTTTTTAAATGGTGTATTTTTGTTTTATAATTCGATCTTTTTAACATTTTAAGTAATGCTAAGTTATTATTATTGTTTCTTTTTTCATTTTAGATGATGTTTGCGTAAAACCATCGCCCGAAAATGAAATCTCAGCATCAGATTGTTCGCAAAATATAAACGACAACAAATATAAAATTGGTAAGGAGGGAAGAGTCTGCGCAGTAATAATCGAAAAAGCTGCGCGTTTGAGGTCATGAAATAATGGAGGAAATGTTTTGACATTACTAGCGGTGTTCAGTAACAAAAGTGCCATACACATTATAATTTCATTGCAATCATGTTTCTCGCATTATTTTTAAGTTTTTTAATTATTTGTGATAATGTACTAAGTATAGAAAATGGTGAGTTTATTGTACTAACAACTTTTAACAATTGTTATTGTTACCCTCTTTTTTTTATAAAACAATGCGTTAATTATTTAATAATTACTTCTTTTTGCTTTAATAATTTACAATAATACTTCAAACCATTTAGAAAATTATTATTCATATTTCTAGAATGTAAAAGTTGTTTTGCATTCATCTGCGGGACCTAAATTTGAAAAATGATAAGATAATATTTAGACAAAATTTCATATAATTATTCTGTGGGTCAGTGAATTTGTTAGCTTTTTATCTTAGGATGTGGGCGGAGTTAAAAGATGTGTAATGACACGTACGCACTGGAGCACAAAAGACGATGATGTAAACAGATGTATTTTATAATTAAATTATGTCACCACATGTTCACCCATTCGCGGTTATCAAATAAAATTCATGAAAATTGACCGCAAAATAGCATGCACTTCTCTTAATATGTATTGGAAGTTTCTTTATAAACTTAAAAAAAAATAAAGTTCATCATATTTTTATCTTTGAAATGTAACTTGAGGAAATGAATCGTCTGCATGATCATATGTAATCCTAGATAGACTATCACGTCGCTGTTTAACAAATTTCCGCAAAATTATTTAATTATAATTTTCGCAGATAATGTCCTAGTGCTGACAGTAGCTACATCAAAAACAGAAGGCTATGAAAGATATTTGCGTTCCGCGCGCGAATTTGGAATCGAACCCCAGACCTTGAGTCTCGGCACAGAATGGAAAGGTGGTGACGTCAAGCGGTTCCCAGGTGGTGGGTTCAAAATTAACGAACTCCTTAAAGGGTTAGAACCACATAAGAATGACCCCGAAAAAATTGTAATTTTCACCGATGCTTATGATGTCATATTCCTTTCGAATCTGCAATCAATTGTTGAGAAATTCAAAGCAACAGATGCTAGAATTTTGTTTTCTGCGGAAGGAGCTTGCTGGCCAGATGTTTCTTTAGCTAGTAAATATCCTGATCCTGTGAAAGGAAAGAAGTTTTTAAATTCAGGAGCATTTATTGCTTATGTTCCTGAACTATACGAAATTTTGGAATTTGAAAAATTGGCTGATAATGGAGATGATCAATTGTTTTATACCAAAGCTTACCTTGACAAAGAAAGAAGAGAAAAGTTGAAGATCAAATTAGATCATACCAGCGAAATTTTCCAGAATTTATATGGAGCATTAAGTATGATTCAAAATTAATGAAAATATTGTAAAAGTAAATTCAATGTTTGTTTTTAGATGATGTTGAATTAATGTTTGACGACAAAGAAGCCTACTTAGAAAATGTAGCTTATAAAACTCGTCCGTTAATTCTTCATGGAAATGGATTAAGTAAAGTACCATTTAATGCTTTAACCAACTATTTAGCTCGCTCTTGGACTCCAGAACTCGGATGCATTGCTTGTAAAGATAATGTTATTAAACTAATAGACACACCAGAAGAAAATATACCGGTAGTAGTACTTGGTATATTTGTGGAAGAAGCCACACCATTCTTTGAAGAACACTTAGAAAAAATTTATAACTTAGTGTACCCCAAAAATAAGATTCATCTTTTTATTCATAACATCGTAAGGAGTAACAGTATTAAGAGATTTTATTTTTATTATAATTTATGTTTATTGTAGGTTGAATATCATTCAGAAATAGTTCAAAAATTCGTTAAAGAATATGGTACGGAGTATGCTAGCGTCAAACAGATCAACCCTGATGATGGTATCAATGAATGGGATGGCAGAAATTTAGCTTTGTATGTATTTTCCTATATTTATTCTTAAAAATATATTTGAACAATTTGTATTTACAGGGATCATTGTTTGAAGAAACGGTGCGACATTTATTTCAATGTAGATTCAGTTGTCCATTTGGATAATCCACATACTTTAAGACTGATGATCGAACAAAATCGTTCAGTTGTAGCACCGATGTTGGCGCGTCCTGGAAAAGCCTGGAGCAACTTTTGGGGCGCTCTGACAACAGACGGATTTTATGCAAGATCTACCGATTATATGGATATCGTCCATAATGAGAGAAGGTAAGTTACAGTAAATCATCCATAAATATTAAGTATATTATATAAATTGATTCAATTTACAAAATATAAAATTAGTAATCAATTAATCACATCAACTGGTTTCACAATAAAACTAAATAACCCTCATAGTTACAACATATTGTGACTTAACAAATAATAATAACAATTGAATTAATCAAATGCAATGCTGAAATCAGTCTTGAACGATCGTCTATCTATTGAATACATATTATCAGCTGTACATTCATAAACACCTGCATCCATTTGTGTCGCTGGATCAATTTCTAGTTTGGATTTTACTTGATCGGTTCCCATTTTCCATTCGTGTACCTAGAGACAACATTAATTAATATTTTTTACTTGACTTTGATTTAAAAACTTACGTGAAGATACAGATGTGAAAATATTTCAATTCCATCTTTTAACCATGTGATATGTGGTGTCGGGTTGCCTCTAGCAACACATAAAAATGCTATTTTATGACCCAAAACATATTCATAATCAAAATGTGATGCCAGTAATATTTTTGCTCCCTAAAAAAATATTACACAATAATACAAAATAAATAAAGATTAATAATAACTTACATTATTGTTATTGTAATATTGATCAGACTCGGGATCCCGATATTTTCCAGTAATAGGTAATCCAATTTGTACCTAAAATTACGGAGAATTAAATGAAATGTAAGTTTAGTTTCTTGTTTTTTCTCACCCTGGATTTGGTTCTGCCACGTGTCCTGCCTCTTCGGGCGTGCGTGGATTCCTGTATTAACAGGATTACTAGCAGGAGCGAACACAACCGTACATTCATCTTGTCGGTGTTCGTTTCACTTTTGATTGTGACTGGTAGATCGGCAAACTCTGTCACCCCATGCAGTATAATTTATGATAATTTGATACCTTCCTCTTTATATCCCTCATTTCAAATCAATTAGTTATGAGAGGGAACTTTCCATGTAGGTCTCTTTTAGTTTAATGTTTTGAAACGCAAATAGCTATTTTTAAATTCGGGTTGCTGACGTAATTTAATTGAAATAAATGATATGTAATATGTAGCAATCGTTTAAGAATCATAATTCATCATTATCAAATATGATACGTAATAATTTGCTATAGTCATAGTACCACACTCAGAAAGGGGTAGAATAGTGATGATTCATTCATTTCTCTTATAATCTCTTTATTAACATTATAAATACAATAGACTTCATAATATTGTAAAACTAGGATTAGGTATAAAATTACAAAAACAACTATTAAATAGATATACAAATTTAAATATAATATATATTTATTTTCAATAAGCAATCATAACATAATCAGTTCGGAACCCTCTTCTGTCGATGGCATATTGATTGTCAGCTTGGCATTCATAATATCCAGCATCTTGTTGAGTTGTCGGATCTATTTCCATTTTACTTTTCATTGTATCGTTTCCCAAAGGCCATTCATGTACCTATAAAACAATAAAAATAGTAACAATCACTAAATTATTTATATTTATATTGCATACTTGGAAAAATCTGTGATAATACAATTCGATTCCGTCTTTGAACCATGTTATTTCTGGACGAGGAATACCTGAAACACATTTTGATTACACAAATTATTCTGGATTTAAAAAATGTGAAAACTGTACCTTGAGCTTGGCAAAAGAAAGTAATTTTTCGTCCTAACATGTAATCCAACTCAAAATGGGACGATTTGATAATTTTTGCACCCTGTTCAAATAAAAAAATAAACTTTGTTAAACACAATATTTAAATACTTACATCTTTATTTTCGTAATAATTGATTTCAGCTTGTGTTCTGTGCGGAATAATGATCGGTATTCTTGAATTATACAATCTTCCTCTGTCTTTTCCTCTACCTGATAAAAAAAGTAGTTTAAAATGTTGTAACTTAAAGAAATTACAATAAATTACCTCTGGCATATCCTCCAGTTCCTCGTGCAGCAAGAACATCAAGAATCAAAATGGCAATCACAACCCCTAACAATAAATCTCGACTTCTCAATTCCATTTCTGCCCAGCTAACTGACTTGTACACAAACAAAATCTGCCTTTTTAACTCTTTTAATGAGGTCACTGAAGAATGAAAGATTAGATTGTTTTGTTCGGTAAAATAATTGTTTAACGGGCAACCCTGTAGCTACAAGGGATAACGAACATTCGTTCTTCTCTTTCTTGCGTTTGAGAAGTGTCGAAACTAAACGTTAAGTTGCTGGTTACTCTCGTTTCGAAACCAATTGTCTTAATTCAATTTGTTTGGCCAACAGAAAGGATGTACTTGATTTTAATATTCTAATGGATATTCTGATTGTTGTTTTTGTTTTAAGCAAGGTCAGCATTATGCATGATGCGCAATCATGTATGCGGAGGGATTAGAAATACTCAATCATCATTAGAACTGTCACCCCCTAATTTTGGTATTATTTTCAGAGGTCTGTGGAACGTGCCATTTATCAACAATTGTTATATGATTAATGCAACTCTTTTGCGCCAATATGGACGCAAGAAATTAACTTATATTCGTGATAATTATGATGCAGATATGGCGTTTTGTGCCAATTTACGAGATTTGGTAAGTTCTAATTATTAAAAATGTAGATTTGTGCATCTGACTGTCACGCCTGCTGACACTTAGGCTGGTGATCCTAAGCAGATGCGAAATTAAACAAGGAGTTAATTGTTCTTGTTCATTGTTAATCACTCTTTGGTCGAGGATAAAGCTCTTCTACATTTTGTCCTATATTTTATTTGAAACTAAATTTTCTGATTTATAAAATGATTGTAGGAAGTATTCATGTACGTTTCAAATCGATTGGATTACGGTCATCTTATAAACCCAGAAACTTTTGATACGAAAATGGCTGCTCCA
The DNA here is from genome assembly GCA_911728475.2 of Pterostichus madidus. Lineage (NCBI taxonomy): Eukaryota > Metazoa > Arthropoda > Insecta > Coleoptera > Carabidae > Pterostichus > Pterostichus madidus. The sequence goes on along the minus strand of OU452313.1, from coordinate 1,759,712 downwards.
GATATGTACCAAATGTTTGAAAATGCTGAAGATTGGGAACAACGTTATATTCATCCAGATTATCCAGAAAGTGTTAATCCGGAGAACAAACCGTTACAAGTATAATTTCTCAACTTCTTTGATTTAATCCTAATATTTAATGAATATAATTTGTGCAGCCTTGTCCAGATGTCTATTGGTTCCCAATTACTTCACTGCGTTTTTGCAAAGAATTAATTCATATGATGGAAACTTTTGGAGAATGGTCCAATGGTAAAAATGAAGTACGTAATAAAGTTTTCTATATGATTATTGTGATGCGACGGAATGTGATGTGACTAGGACACGCGTCTGGAAGGCGGTTACGAAGCGGTGCCGACCCGAGATATCCACATGAACCAGGTGGGGTGGGAACGTCACTGGTTGCACTTCCTCCATAAGTACGTGCGGCCCCTGCAGGAGCACGTGTTCACCGGGTACTTTCACGATCCTCCACGCTCTCTCATGAACTTTGTCGTTAGATATAGACCCGATGAACAGCCTTCGTTGCGGCCACATCATGACAGTTCTACTTACACTATTAATGTTGCTTTAAATACAGCAGGTAAGATAAAATGACAAGAATATGGATATATTTAGTTTATTTAATTGTAAGAATGTGTTATAAAAATTTGATGATGATTCTTAGGAGAAGATTATACTGGAGGAGGTTGCAGATTCATCCGCTACAACTGTAGCGTGGTGGACACCAAACCAGGTTGGTTGTTGATGCACCCAGGTCGGTTGACTCATTACCATGAAGGTTTAAGAGTGACAAACGGTACTCGGTACATTATGATTTCTTTCGTTGATCCGTAAACGAATTTTTACGTACAAATGTACAGTGTATATTTGCATAAATGTTCCTGTACTAATTATTATTTAGATGTGCATGTGTTTAAATAGATCTGACGTATTAAAACAGTAAGTTCGTGAAGAACAATATGTGCATTTTATTTGTATTTTTATAAACTACTTACTAATGACTGCCAAATTTTATACACAATAAATGTAATAATATTAATAAATATTATATATTTTATTATATTCTTATCTACCTACAGGAAAATAATTTTTGCCGCCTATGTTCATATTTAACTGATTTTTATATACTTAATACGTCACGTGCGACAAGAGTTATTTTCACAAATTTGATCTTAGATAATAAAACTTATTATATACTATATATACTATTTTCGTTAACTTTAAAGTAAATTAATATAAAGAAATGTGAATTAGCAAATTTTAGAGAATAAATAAATCAAATCTAGTAAAAACAACGTAGAATCTACTCTTACGTCATAGCAACATGCATATGGATAAAGAAAAGACGTATTCTTGATCGTAAGTCTTTTCTAATAATCAATTTTTGTTCGAATTTTGCCGGGCAACATACGTCGGAAATAGGCTCAACGTTTAACATTAGAAAACCTCGTGTGATAACCTCCATTCACATTTCACTCGCCGGGCTTTTCTAGAAACTTCTACCAAGTACTTCAAGAACATCGTTGACTAAACAAAATTTTGCAAAATGGTAAGTGAAATTAATAGAGTTATTTTGTGGAATAGTTTGCTATAATGTAAAATAAATGAATATTTGACATTTTCAACAATTACAAATTTTGAAATATTTTTTCCAGTCTCAATTCGCTAAAAGGCTCATCCCTCTTCTTGATCGCGTTCTCATCCAGAGAGCCGAAGCTGTCACTAAAACCAAGGGTGGAATCGTTATCCCAGAAAAGGCTCAGGCCAAAGTACTAAAAGGAACCGTAGTTGCAGTGGGACCCGGTTCTAGAAATTCGGTAAGTCTAATAAAATTTGTAATAATTATTATTAAATAATTTTGATTGTTTCAGAATGGAGAACACGTTCCCATGCAAATTCAAGTAGGAGACACAGTCTTGCTACCAGAATACGGTGGCACCAAAGTAGAGTTAGAAGAAAACAAGGAATTCCATTTATTCCGAGAAGCTGATATTCTCGCCAAAGTTGATGCTTAAATGTATTCTATGTTCGTGATGTCGTTAAAGTTTTATCATCCCTGCAGCAAAAATTTCTGATGATCATCCATTGGTATTTTTCATACTTTATGTTGCAGATGGAATAATTGTTTTGTGTTGTTTTCGTGACGCTGTCGAACTAGTTTAATTACCAGAAAGTTCGATAGCTGCGATTAAAACTAAAGAAAAGATTAATTTCCATTTCGTACTGTGTAATAGTTAGATTCTAGAAAGTTTAATTATATTTCATACGATTTCCAATAAATAGTTAATAAAAAGACTTGCGTTATTTTTAAACTAATATTGATACAATATTAACAAAAGTTTATTTAAGTTTTGAAACTATACAAACAAAATTACATCAATCAGTTATGCAACTAATACAAATTGAAATCTTAAATAATATTTACATTACAATAATTTATTTTAACATTCCTCTGGTAATAACGACCGGTTCTTCAGTAATAGCTTGTTTAATTCCATTCAGACCGTCATGTTTAGCTCTCTCGTTCGCGATGTCTGTTAATGCTTTGAATGTACGAGGTTCCCAACTAGCTAATTCAGATAGTACTTTTCTATTTAACTGTATATCTGATCGTGACAATCCTTCTCTGAAAGTATCATAAGCAATATCGTGCTCTGTACATGCAGCTTGTAATCTGGTCTCCCATAACTAAAAAATAACAGTTTAGCATGAAGTTTGAATAAAAATGAGTGTAACGTACGCTGGCCATGTCCTCCTTCTTTAGTTTTCTGCCTTTGGTAGCATATACAAGAGCTCGATGAACATATCTAATTGCTATACTATAACAATTCCTTCTTCTTCCAATAAAATGCTAAAATTATGAAATATTTAGGTGGCCGACAAGCGTTAGTTAATTTATCATTTTTACCGATGCTAATTTAAATATTTTGCGTTTTCTCCAGAATTCATCTGGTCCTCGGCTTCGAATAAAATTTACTGCACTAGTAAAAACCATTTTTATTTCAACTTTTGTGCTTTTGTTTTAATTTTAACCAAACTTTAGATGTTCATGTGCTACACAGCGAGGCATAAAGTCGATAATCGCAATTCGGACCTTTACCACGCCCCTCATAGCATTACGCAATTATCAGCTGTAAACACAACATACGGGCACAGTTTTCTGTACTAAGTGAATGCTCTACTTTTCCTGAAATTGGATCAATTGGGGGATAATTTTTTTAGCTGTTGGTACTAATTTTAAGGTTCTCTGGTTGGTACTCCAAGAAGTCGTTTGTTTTTCTTGTAGATGAGAAGAAATAAACATTGTTCAGTTTAGTTTACAGTATTTTATATATTGTGTGTGATATTTGGATTATAATGGCTATGAGTAAGGATGATAATTATGATATGGGGAATGAAAGTCCTCACACGTCAGGAGATTATGATGTACAAACTCAGGGCCAACCCTTAAGTGATTTTTTAATGCAACTGGAAGATTATAATCCAACTGTACGAAATATTATTTATCTATTAAATGTAATTTTTTAATCATCATATTGTTTATAGATACCCGATGCTGTTACAGCATACTTCTTACGAACAACAGGATTTGAGGCAACCGATCCGAGATTGTAAGATATATTTTTAAGGTTATTAAATTCTAGAAGTAACAGTTTTACTTTATAGGCTGCGTTTAATATCTTTGGCTGGTCAGAAATTCATATCTGATATAGCAAATGATGCACTTCAACATTGCAAAACTAGATCAAACAATAGTTCGAGCAGCCATAGCAGTTCGAAGGTAATAAAGAAAGAAAATGCATTAAACGTTTAGTAAAAGAGTTCACTTTTTTTGCAGAATTCTAAAAATTCTAAAGATCGCCGTTATACATTGACACTAGAAGACTTGGTTCCGGCACTTGCAGAATATGGAATAACAGTGAAGAAGCCTCATTATTTTGTTTAATAAGTTATATACCGAATATTTTTTTTCATGTATAAGTAGATTTAATTAATATTTTCTTTAAGTATTAATAATTGATATAAATGAATGTTAATTAATCGTAAAACTCTGTAAAAAAAATATTGGTTATTTGTAGTTCAAAAATTAATAATAAATTATATTTAAAAAGTACAATAATAGTAAAAATCCTAAATGAATAAATAATATAGCAAAGTAGTTATAAATTGTTTATTTGAATGGAGAGCGCTGTGTAAAAGATATGCGATTTCTGTCAGTTGATTAAGAAAATGTCTGCGCATTACTTCGTTTTTCGCTTAATTTAAAAATTATTATTAAAAATACATTTAAAACGAATAAAATATGGCCCAAAACCGCACCGAATGGTAGATAATTAATATTTAAAATATTTTTGTTATTGATATTTATTTAACCTATTTCAGGGTGACATACATAAAAAATGATTATCATCCAATTATAAAATATTTCCCATCATTGGAGACGCAGAATCATCCTTTAAAACCTACAACAATTACTGTAAATTAAAATAAATAAATTATATATTCTATTATATTTATTATTTTTTTCGGATAGGTAACTGACAGGTCAAGTCGTCGAAATGCTGGATCCATACCCAGCACTGGATACTCCACCCCGGCCTCCTTGATGGAGCCGTTGGGGTTAGCTCTAGAGGGCACTGATCCTTTGACTCAGTTTGCAAAAGAAGAACTGGATCCTTTATCACAGATGGCCATGGATGCTGTAAGCTATTTTTCCAATAGATATATTAATTATAAAAATTAATTAATTTCTTTAGTGGGATAAACCATCATACAAAAATGACTCGAATAAAAAAAAGAGAGAAAGAAAAATAAGTTTGGATATGGAACCGTGGTCCTCTCGTAAATCTGCTATTTTAGCTAAATTTACAACTTCGGAAAAATTGTCTATTGTTACTAGTTTTCTTTCAGGGGGTGAGAAAGGTAATTATTAGTTTCATAATAAATAAAATGATGAGACTGTACCCTCCCCCACCCATTATTTGTAATAATATTGAACAATATTAATCGATGTTCTAATAAACAATTTATTATAATTTTTATATTTCATAATTTGTTAAATATAAAATAATAAATAAATGGCCAGGGGGAGGGATTTTTTTTTGTGAGCAATAATACAATTTAGTATTCGTAATAAATAAAGTTAATTTTAGTTGTTGTAAAGGCGCAAAGTTCAGCAGTAGATAAAGTTAAACATCGTTTAGAACAATTAGACGATTTTGAAGAAGGTTCAGTCCGTCAAATGTTAGATCTTTCTCAACAAGAATATGTTAATCGCATTGAACTTCTTAATCAAGAACTAGTTCAGGTATAAAAACAAAATATACTTCAATTTTATTTAATCCAAAAATGCTTTCTAAATTCTAGGCCTGGCATAGCGATCAACGAGTAAAAGCTTTAAAAATCGCAATTCAATGTGCCAAACTTTTAGTAGACACATCCGTTATTCAATTTTACCCGAGCAAATTTGTTTTAATTACTGACACCCTGGACAGTTTCGGTAAACTCGTTTATGAGCGTTTGAGAACGAAAGCAGAATATGTCAAGTAAGTAAAATAATTGTTATAGTTTAATTTAAATAAAATAAATATATCACGCCTTTTACCCATTACTGGATGTGGCACTCTGCCGAAGCAGATCTCGGTAAGTGATATATTTGTGCGCGTGAAATGCGATTACCAGCCGTCAAATCACGGCCCCTAAATAGTGGTGGAGGAGCCACAGGGGTAATTTTAATGTGATGAAAATGTTTGTCAGCTGTGGGTATCGAACCAGGGTTCTCAGAATCCAGAGGCCGACTCGATAGCACTGAGTTTAATTTTATTATTAATTTATTTTCGCAGACCAGGAAGTAGAATTGCAACTTCTTTGCCGGAAGATTTCACTCCGGATATGGTTACAGAACATGCAAAAGAAACTTGCAGAAATTGGTTTTATAAAATTGCTTCCATTCGAGAACTGGTACCAAGATTGTATGTCGAAACTGCGATTTTAAAATCATACAGTTTTCTTACATCCAGGTAAATATTACTAGTGTAAATACTGTTTTCAAAATGTTGTATTATTATGATTACAATTTGTGTTAAGCGAATATTCAGCAGCACTACTTCGTCTAACACGGATGGTCCGCGGTATAGGCGATCCATTAGTAGCTGCATACGCCCGTTGCTATCTTTGCCGGGTCGGAATCTCAGTAACTTCTGCAACATCAGATAAACATTATCTAGTTGAAAATTTTTATGACTATCTTGCAACTTACAATCAGGTTTTTATGTACAACAATTTAAAATGAATAATTACTAAATAAATTTATTTTAGTTGTTTGGGCCAGCTATAAAATCTGAGTTATCTCAACAGCGGATTGAGTTGTCAACTTATTTGACTTTATATACCCCTGCATTGGATTTTATTTTACAAGCAGTTGCAGCTGGTGCATCGGAAAAGCTGCTAGTTGATATTTTGGAGCGCTGTCGAAGACAGGGCAACAGGTATTTATTTTAAAACAAAAGTAATTTAATTGTTTGTTAATTGTTATATTTTTGTAGTGCATTGTTGTTAAATGCTATTATGGCTGCATTTAAACCCAGTTACATCGCAAGTCGAGCCCTACAATTCATCGATTTGATTACTCAATGCAATGATGAAGGTAATTAACAAAATCAAATGTACAAAATAACACAAATATGTAATCTCACATCTTCAGTTTCACCACGAAATTAATTAATTAATTTGAATGCTTTCTGTAGGATTTCCACAATATTTATTATTTAGAACTTTCGGTTTATGTTTAACTGTTACTCCACCAATGTCTGAACATAAACGACAAGTTTTAAATTCAGTTTGGAAAGTAGTAACATCTTTAACAGATCCTGCTCAGTACATAAGTTGTGCAGAAGTTTGGGTACAATACACTGTGCAACATTTTTCCGTAAGTTCAACTAATAAATTTTGCATTAAATATTTTCTGTTGTCAAACGTTTCTAACTTATTTTAGAGGCAAATAATTCAGATAAAAGATTGAAGAGATCTTCTTTAAAATAATATTGAAACATTTGATAGCAGAATAAGTACTTACTTTTTTAAGTCTTTTAAAAAATCTATAAATTTAAATATAATTGTAGATTCGTGAAATAAATACATTCCTTGGTGACATAATAAAACATATGGCACCAGATAGAGCCTACGAAAAACATTACCAGCAACTTAAATCTGTAATAGATAAAGTAGTAAACTATTCTCAAGATTTTGAAGCTTTACTAGCAATGGATAACTTATTACCATTAGTAGATCTTTTCCAGCAAGAAAATGTTAAAGTTGAAGTATGTAAAACTATAATGATGGCTTATAGCAGCCAACCGGAACACACCACTTGTGATCCGGTTATCACAAATGCTCTAGTTTTTATTTGTCGCATTTTACATGATTCTGTCAAGTAAGAATTGTGTAGTTATTATAAAAATTAGATGATTATTATTTGTTGTTTGTTAGTGCGATGTCCGTTGAAGATGAAAGAAGACAAATTAGTCAACTTATTTCAACATTTGTTCGTCGTGTTGATTATGGCAAAGATTTTGAACAACAGCTTAGCTTTTATGTTGAGGCGAGAGGAGCTTTTACTAATTTGGACTTAGTTCATGCTCAATTAGTTCAGGTAATTATAAATAATTACATACATACACCTGATAACTTTACTGGAAAAAGTTTCAAATTGTTTAAAATATTTTCCTGTAAAGTAATCAGGGAAACAATAATAGTGGAACTCAATTTCAATTAATGAAATGTGGTGTTAAAGAGTGTCAACAGATTGTCGGTACAAACGAGGCAAGTTGTAAAAGGCCATCATACTAGAAAAACTGGTTCATTTGTAAGAGCTTGCGCAGCATATTGTTTTATAACAATACCGTCCATTGGATCTGTTTGTACTCGGTTAGAATTATATTTACTTTCAGGACAAGTCGCACTGTTAAATCATTGTCTGGGACAAGGTACAATATTTATTAAATATTGTTATTAATTTGTAAATTAATTATTGTTTTTTTTAAGCTGATGCATGTTTCAAAGCTGCCTTGGGTTTGATTCCCGAATTGCCAACATGTTTTGAAACTGACAATAGATATCGAAGTTCGGAATTGTTTCTTATTCCATATATCAAAAACTTTTTGTCGACTTTGTTAGTTGTCCCCGTAAGTTTAATAAAAGATCTTGACGTTTTCCACTGTCAAACATTTCTAAATTATTTTTTCTATGACCGAGCAGAAAATAGATATTATCAATTTTCACTTGAAAGCAGAAAGTAGACATTTGCCGCTTGCCGAGCGTATCATCATATCCATTTAAATTCTTTTTCAAGCGATTCTAAATGGTCGTAGAAATAATATTGTATGCACCTCGAGCAGAAAATGTTTTTGCAGCTCTTGGCTACGTCTCAATTAATAATCTCCATGCGCGAGCGGAAATAAACTACTTTCTGCTCTAGGTACACAAATAAGTATTTTGAAAATAATATAGAAATATTTGAAAATGGAAAATATACGATCAATATATTTTTCAAATGCTGTTATTAATTATAAATTTTCTTATAAGGATAATCCAGAAAATGGTGTCCTTTATTTGACTAGAGGTCTGCTAAATATTTTGCAAGACTATTCATGGGAACCTCAAAGTACTGCTAAATCTATTTTGTATTTAAATGTTTTGGATTTGTTAGCTACTGCTGCCCAAGACAACTATCCTTATCATGTTGATAAAGGTAATAACTAAACCATTTTAAATATTTTTATTAATTATAATTTAACTTAGTCGATTCCAATGACGCGCTGTATGGGGCCGACCCAAAATTCACCTCAGAGATAAACAAAATGTGTGGAATTATTGTTGATGAAATAGTTGTACATCTAAAACAATTGGGGCAAGAGAATCAGCTGAGAAAACAAGCGCAACTCTCGTTGGAGTTGTTTATTCGAATTGTTTATCGAGCAGATGTTTCCAACCCTGCTATGAAAACTTTGGCAATTAATTTGTGGCAACTTTGCCAAAGAAATGGACAAACTGATAAAAAAATTATTGTAAGATTTGTTTTAATAGTTGAAAAATTTAGATTGAAATTGTTTTTCAATTTTCAGAACCGAACTTTGGAATATTTTAAACGAAGAACTGACAGAGCAGATTTAAAACAACTTGTTCGGGTAATATTGGACACTGAAATACATGTTTTGTAATCACATTTATTATAATCAATACATACTTTTCATTAAATAATAATAAACCAATTATGATGTTATTTAAAATGTTTCATGTCTATGTTATTTTTATTTCAAGGATAATCGTCGTAAAAATGTGCCAAAGTCTATAGATAAGTATGAATCAAGATGTTTATTTTCCGTATTTATGTTTCATCTCATTGTTTTTCTATCAAATACTATTTTACTTATGCGCAATTTGTATTTATGTAGTATATATCCTGTAAAAATGGCGCGGGCGAATTACTGAACTCTAGTATATTTTAGTTCATGCGCAGTTCAAGTTCAACAGCGAATTTATCATCCGAATTGCTGTCAAAAGTTGACATTTGAGTTGAGTGCTTGTAATTTAAATTTAAAATGAGTGTTTTATTTCATTGATAATGATTTACATATAATATATTAATGTTATTTTGAAGTAAAATTATTATGTGATCATATTTTCTCTTAATGTAATAATTTATAAATATCGTAAGAGGTTAAGTGTAAACAATCATCATAACAATGCCTGTTTCATTGTTGTTTGCGATCAACAATGAAGGGCGGATTTATACTCTGTCCACTAGTAGTTCCATGTGGCGAGAGCTACAGTATGTAGGGCAGGAATTTAAGAAATTATCTGCTGTACCCCATTTTCTTTGGGCGGTAGGTGGCGATCATCAAATTTATGTTTACGTGCACGGACTTGACATTCCCATCAGAGTTAAAGAAGAATCGTACGAAAACGAGGTACTACAAACATATTTAACAGGATTGACAATTAAATTTGCGAACTCCCCGTTATATACATATTTGTATTGTGACTCCTTTCAAATTGTAGTTCTCTTGCACTTATTTTAATGTGTCTTCCTTTCTTCTAAATAGTCCTTCAATGCAAAATATCCTTTTCGAAATTGTCCTCTTAGTACAGGACAATTTCGAAAATTATAGTTCTGGGCATATTCTTAACCAGATCTATTAATTAAAAACTTGAAAAGGTTCTAGAATAATTGATGACATTTAAAGGAAAACATTGCCATTTATTAATATGCGTTATTCATTTATTCATGCCAAAGATAATAGATGAATGCTGTACTAGCATTATGATTTTTTTTTGTATGTTTCAAGAATTGAGGATATAGTGATGGTTCAGCCTTTTGGCTACTAGATCACTTATTTATTTCAATGGATTACTTCCCTCGCTTTATTCCCAGTACTACATCTAAGTCGGATTAGGTTTAAAATAATTAAGCGCATCAGTTTGTTTAGTTAAATTCATTTCACTTAGTCATATAGTCTTAAATATCTGAACTGATTTAAGTGAACTAAGTGATAAATTGAATACAACTTAAATAAGTAGGTGGCTCAGTGGTATCGAGTCGACATGTGGATCCTGAGAACTATGGTTCGAGTCCCACATTTTCACCACATTAAAATTACCCTTGTTTCTTTCCCACCACTAATATCTTTGGGGGCCGTGATTTGACGGCTGCTAACCGCACTTAACACTTTAAATATATCCCTTATCGAGATCTGCTTCGGCAGAGTGCCACGCCCAGTAATGGATAAAAAGCGTGATGATTTATTTATTTAAATATAAGATAGATTTGATTCTAATGGCAAATGGAATAAGGGCAGTGTGGTGAGTTCGCGAACTTAATTGTCAAATTTCATATAGTAAAATCTGCACTTGTAACTTTGTAAACAATCTTTAGAGATGGCTTCCTCTCGAAGGCTTCAGTTCTCGTTTACTTCCAACCGACCGCTACCATTTCTCATCCGTCGACGGAGTGGTGGACCGCTCCATCGACAAGATTCGTTTACCATCGATGGCTTGGCAATGGGAAGGTGATTGGCATTTAGACACAACTTTAGATGGCCAACCTCTCGACCACACTGGTTGGAGTTACGCTGTCGATTTTCCCGCTAATTATCACGCTCAAAAACAGTGGAAGAGTTGTGTGAGACGTCGAAAATGGATCCGGTATAGACGATACAGCGCCATGAACTCCTGGTGCGCTATCGCTCCACTGCATAAAGATCCAACACAGGTTGATAATGGTAGTGATGGTGCTTGACAGGAGGTGTTTAATGTAGGTGTTACAGGAACCGTTCATAGATGTCTCTATTGGTGGACAGTCCATTCCTGGAGGAGTGCAGGGTGTTATGCTTGTTTGGGCTGTTACTGCTCAGGGAAGAGTACGTAGTTTTTATAAACAAAATTTTATTATTGTTTGTCATTTTTTAATGTTACCAGTTCTGTTTTTGTCAAGTTCAATTGATTTTTTTTAGATTTGAGAACTTTTGGAAGCAATCCAAAATAAACCTGTTATGATTTATAATTGCCCTCATTTGACTGTCATTCTAACTTTTCATCATATTGTCGTTAAGTGCTTTAAACAGTGGCTTTCAAACTCTTCGGAGCCGTGATCTTGGAGGCAAAAATAAATTAATTCTCGACCCCCAAAGCCGACAAATATTTTCACCACATTAAAGTTACTCCTGTGGCTCCCTCACAACTAACATATTTGGAGGCCGTGATTTGACGGCTGGTAACCGCTTTCATGCGCAAAAAATGTATCACTTATCGACTTCTGCTTCGGCAGAGTGCCATCCCAATAATGGGTAAAAGGCGTGATGATATATTTTATTTGCTATCAAGCTTTAACGGCCAGTTTAAGTAATCCTTAAAATTTAAGTGAACGCGATGTAACTGGCTGAATCTTTGAAAACATATTTTTTACAATTTCTAAATAGCACCCGGCGACCTTCCCTCCAAAGTCTTCGCGCCCTCACTTTAATAACCACTGCTTTAAAACAAGACTTAATAATTTAAAAAGATCGATTACCGATATTGTCTTGTAATATAGTATTATGGAACAGAATCAACTTTCTGTAATTATTATTTGGATATTTAGGTAATGTTTAGAACAGGGGTAAGTACAACATCCCCTGAAGGTCTCCGCTGGACGGCCGTAGCACTTCCACAAGGTTGCGAAGTGAACCAACTTAGCGTAGGACCAACTGGTTTAGTCTGGGCGTTATTGTTAAACGGTCGAGCATTGGTTCGTTGCGGAGTCGGTCGTGATTCTCTGACAGGCGAATCCTGGGTGGAAGTACGTCCTCCAGGAGATGGTCTTCGGTTGATTCACGTCTCCGTGGGAACCAATGCCGTCTGGGCAGTTAGTTCAGACAAACGAGCTTGGTTCCGGAAAGGTGTTCGAGGAGATGCTGCTAATATCAGCGAGGATATGGCTATTGGGTCTGGATGGGTGGAGATGGTTGGGAATATGGCGTATGTTTCTGTCGCACCAAATGATCAGGTAGTAACACCACCATATTATAAATATGAGGTTTGATGGTTAAGTTTGTTACGTACTTTAGAGCGGGCTTCACTGTGCTCCCCTGCATATTATTTCTCTTGATTTTTTTATGAAGTAGATAGTTTTATCCCTATAGTTTTCCCTTCACATATTTGGGGGACATGAATTAATGCCTGGTAACTCCGCAGTTCACGCTCAAAAATATATTACCGAGATTTGCTACGATAAAATATTACACTCAGTAATGAATAAAAAGTGTGATTATACTTTTATTCATAACATTTAAATTTAATTAAAATCTGTCGTAAAGATAGTACCACTTTAAGGATTAATTTAAAATAATATGACACTAGAAATAAAATTGATGATTTCACCATTCGATTACACATATATTTCTGCGTAGATATGCATATTTTGATCCTCAAAATATATATTTTGATCCTCAAAATATATATTTTTTTAAATCGCCGGAATTTTGGATTTCGAAGAAAATGCGATTTTTTTTTGGTTGAACTAGTATAAAAATAAAAAAAATTATAATATATTTCTATATAATTCAGACTACGAGAAATCGAATGCCGTTGAGCGCATCTTCGTATCTTTTTTAGTTTTTAAGTTACAGCGATTTTTGACTTTTTGAAAATCTCAACTTTGAAGGCCCGTATCTCGAAAACTAAAAGAGATATTGAAATGCGGTTTGAACGAGTGTATTTCCCGTGCTTCAGTTAACTTGTAGGTAAATTTAGAAAATTTTGAAAATTTCCATATTTTTTTCAAAATTTTCTTTTACCCATATTTCGAAAACTTGACGAGATAATGAAAATCTGTAAAAACCAGTAGATTCCTCGCATAAAAATACATAAGTATGTAAAATTTCAGAATTTTTGCTCTACTGCTAAAATTTTTAGAGCAAAAAAACAAAAAATGGTCAAAATTCGTAAAATTCTTAAGGGGTACCCCTTCAAAAATAATTAAAAAACAGTTATTTTTCGTTTTTTTGTAATAAAAACTTAATCTGTCCGAATTTTTGGCTGAAAATTTGCATACCTATGTATTTTACGAGAGGAATTCACTGGTGTTCACAGATTTTTAATTTCTTTTCAAGTTTTTGAAATATGTGCAAAAAAAAATTTGACAAAAAATTGTAAAATTTTCAAAATTTTCAAAATTTACCTACAAGTTAACAGAAGCACGAGAAATACACTCGTTCAAACCGCATTTCAATATCTCTTTTAGTTTTCGAAATATGGGCCTTCAAAGTTGAGATTTTTAAAAAGTCAAAAATCCCAGTAACTTTAAATCTAAAAAAGATATGAAGAGGCGCTCAACGGCATTCGATTTCTCGTAGTCTGATTTATATAGAACCATATCATAAAATTTTTCGATTTTTAAACTGGTTCAACAAAAAAATTGGCATACCATCCCATAGGAACTAGTTCGAAGGGAAGCACAGTAAATTCCAAATTTCGCAAACTTAATAATTGTCAAATCTCGCCGAACATATTTTTTTATTATCTCTTGGTGTTAGGTTTGGGCTGTGGGTAGCGAAGACCGTTCTATATACTTCCGAACCGGAGTTACTAGTTCCGAATTAACCGGTAAAAAATGGCGTATGGTCCAAGCAGCTTTACAACTTAGTCGCGCGAGCAGTAACGCCAGTCTAGTTTCCAGTAACTCACATCATCGTCATAGTCTTACAGGGGCCACTAGAGACAAACACCGTAGCTGGACCTCACTTGTAAGTGTTCTATCTTCAAATTCTAACAGTTCTAGAATTAATATTCGTCTTTAGAACCGACCACACAGCACTTACGAGCCATCAAGTGTTGGTGTAAGAGATTTTGAAGAGCAGTCTCGTTCGGCGCCAACTTCATTACGTCTACGATCTGATAGAACTATACAACATCTTAATGAATCTTCGCAGAGTAGAGATTCGTTTTCAGAAGGTTCGGAAAACGGTGAAAGCGATGGTAAAAATAATTCGCAACCGGAAGAAATTACCGGGAAACATTTTGAAACGACCCTCAAGAATCCGAAAGCGTGGAGTCCTGTTCGAAGTGTTGGATCTGTTGTTAGTAAATTTTATATATTCGTCTAAAGAGAGCTCTTCTATTTGTTTATACTAATGCTAATTTTGGATGTAGAAACGTTTATTATTTATTTTTCGCAGCTTATTTTTTATGGGGTAGATGGCTCAGTAGTGTCAAATCGGTCTGTGGATTTGAGAACCCGGGTTTCATTCCCACAGCCGATAAACAATTTTCACAACATTAAAACTACCCCTGTATCTTCAGGGGCCGTGATTTGATATCTGGTAACCGCACTTCACGCGGAAAATATGTCACTTACCGATATCTGGTACGGCTAAGTATCACACCCAGTAATGTGCAGAAGGCGTGATTATTGTTTATTTTATTTTATATTTTTGTTCGTAACCGCATGTGGCCTTTCTGGTTTGGTATTTCAACCATTTGATCCTGTGATTGTTACTATTCTTTTTTGGTAAGGTTGGCACTGAAGCGCATCCAGAAACCGACTGCAGTGTTTGGGATGCAGATCTTACAAGAGATTCTGGAGTTTATGGTGAAGATGAAGATGCAGCAACTCTTTACTGGTCAGAATTTGATGCTATGTGGTCATGGGTTGAAGCTGGTGCTTGTACAATTGACCCTAGTCAACAATTAGCGAATTGGTGTGTTTTTTCAAAAACCTATTTATTTTTTTATTATAAATATTGTTTTTAGGTTTATAGATGCAGGTTCCGTGCCTCAAGCAGATCTCAATCAACCTTGGCGTATAGCCATTCTCGAAGAGCTTCGATCTCGAATTCCTCCGGCTTCTAATATAGACTTTGGAAAGTATGAAACTGCTGTTGAGACTTCTTCTTGGGTTCGGACAGGCGAAGCAAGATGTCTTTTAGCAACGGACAATACGCACATTTCTTCTTCTCTTTACGAAGATTGTCTTTTACAACTTGAATGGGTTGGCAACAGTGGCACTTTCACTATACTTAATCCTGATGGTGCTTCTACTAAAGTAAAATCATTATTTTATTTTGTTTATCAAATTTATAAATATTTTTCTTTTTTTTAGAATCAGTTTAGCTTGTCTGAAGTCACTTGCGTGGTTTGCTGTAGTGAACCAGGCAATCCTAGATTAGCTGTTCACACCCCTAATTTAACGAAACATCCCTTAAAATTGCAGTTTAGTGGTGATACCGATATGGAAGACTGGATGGCCAATCTTACTTCAGGTACACTAAAGACATTCAACTATTTGGATAAGATTTTTACAGATCTTTATCATTATCATTTTATGAGGTAGATGGCTCAGTGGATTTAAAAACCCGGGTTCGATTCCCATAGCAGACAAACAGTTTTTACCACATTAAAATTACCCTTGTGGCTCCCACTTCACTAACGTCTTTGGAGGGCTGGTACCCGCACTTCACGCGCATAAATATATCACTTATCGAGATTTGCTACGGCATAGTGTCACCCAGTAATGGGTATAAGGCGTGATGATATATTTATTTATTTAATTTTATTAAAGATCTAAGCTTTATAAAGTCGTATTTATGCAGAGAAATAATAATAATAATAATTTTATCAAATGGAATCAACTATTAAGGTTATATGCAACATCAGTTGCTCGTTGTCGATGGTATGACAACGGCACGCGAAGTTCAATAGTATGGGCTATTGCAGAGCGGTCACTCGCGCTCTGTGGTGCTTAACAAACGCACCCTGTCATGACCGTTGCCAATTTTATCTTTGATTTTATGTGTAGTTTGCTGTCAAGTCAACGAAGTCCAAGGGCGACCATCAGATAGTTCAATGTGGGTAACAACCGCTCTAGGTGATGTATTCGTCTTTGACCCAGTTACCATGGAGATTACCCAACAACAAGACTCAATTTATGTTCAAAATTATGATGTTCTTGGTAAAGAAACACCACAAGAAATAATTCTTCACAATGGTTGTCTACCAGGAACTATAATTGAAATTACTGGTTGTATTCATGATGATGCTGATCGTCTTACTTTTAATTTAAACGCACACGCCGTTTTAAAATTACGTCATAAAGCTCACTCCGAGACTAGGTTTATTCCACTTCATTTTAACCCGCGATTTACGGAAAATATGATTGTTCGAAACTCCATGATCGAGGGGGAGTGGGGCAACGAAGAAAGAGAAGGCGGAATTCCTTTAAACGCGGGACAAGAATTCTCTTTACGGATTATGTGCGAAGAAGACGGTTACAAAATTAATATCAATGATAAGTTCTTCACTTTTTATAATCATCGACTTCCAATGCAATCAGTTCATAAACTTGAAGTTATGGGCAAAGTTAAACTGTTCAAAGTAACGTATCAATGCAAAGAAGTTATAATTCCTCCAGTTGAAATGTTTTGGCGGCAAATGGGCGGCCATTTGCGACGTGTTGAAACTTGCGCGCCGGGGGTAACTTGGGGAATAGGGTATGACCACACTGCTTGGGTTTACACTGGTGGATGGGGCGGCGCCTTTCTTAAAGGTAACACTTTTACACAAATTTAAAACACAAAAACATAACAATTATTTTGCTCTAGGTCTGGAGAGCAGTAGCAATGGTATTCAAGCAATGACCGACACTCAAGACTATTTAGTTTACGAAAATCAAAGATGGAACCCTTTAACAGGTTACACATCAACAGGATTACCCACTGATAGGTATATGTGGAGTGACGTCACTGGTAAACATAAACGGACGCGGGAACATGCGAAATTGCTCTCCATGCATTGGCATTGGGTAATTTATTTCCCACTTACACTCAATCAAAGTTTTTAATGATTTTGATTGTATTTTCTTAGGTTTCTGATTGGTTAGTAGATTTTCACACTCCTGGTGGAGTCGACAAGGATGGTTGGCAATATGCTGTTGATTTTCCTGCGTCATATCATGCGCAGAAACATTTTACAGATTATGTGCGCAGACGAAGATGGTACCGACGATGTGCTATTGGTACAACTGGACCTTGGCAAGAATTGGGCAACACAAAAATTTTGGATGTTTCAATGCAGGTAAAATCGGTAATAAATAAGTAACAAAGTGTTCACATAACAATAAATAGTTGAATAATCTTTATTTTATTAAATCCTAGCCTATTGATGACAGCCTCGATTGTTTAATAACAGTTTGGGCTGTAGCAGCTAGAGGTGATGCCATTTTTAGAAGAAATGTCTCGCAATCAAATCCTACTGTAAGTAACAATATTCTATTTTTATCTTATTATTTAAGTTATATTTTTTGTTAGGGTTCTGTTTGGGAACATGTACCATGTGACCAACCACTCTGTAGTATAAGTTGTGGACCAGCAAACCAAGTTTGGGCAGTTGGTAGAAATGGTTCTGCTTATAGAAGGACGGATATTACATCAGAAAAACCTGAAGGTAAGTTTCAAAAATATTTATAAGTACATGAATTAATACTGTGTCGCTTCATAATGAAATTGTGTTATTATTATTGCGTAGATTAATGTTGCACTGTTGAACTGAAAAATAATAATTAGTTTAAGTGGTTAAAAAATATATAGAGTATTTACTGCGAGAAAAAATGGCATATCTAAATGGAAAAATCCATTTGCGGAAAATATAGTTTTTCTGTGCAGCAAGCCAATCGAATTTGTTTCCACCTGGAATATTTACATTACTAATTATTTTTTTATGACAATTTTAATATACCTATTACGTACATAATTTGAAAGTGTATCATTTTTAAAGTGAACATGATTAAATTTTATAAATATATTTCGCGTGTTACTAATCTGAAATATAAATTAAAATTAATTTATAATTATTATCATATAAAAAAATAACATTTACCTCATTAGAAGTAACAACGAAATGTACTATAAGTATGAACATTTCAAAAATATTATTTACTAACCAAACATATAATAAAATTGGTTCTATAAGATTTAGAAAATGTATTGTTGCAGGAATATAAAAATATCCTGCTATAATTACTAAAAATGATTGTATAAATTTGAAAAATATTTGTCCGTAAAATACTTTGTCAATATTTTCTTTGATTTCATATAAATCTTGTATATTTTTCATACAAATTTTTATTTTGTAGAATAAATCATCTTCGTTTGGTTCCATTTGATAATTAAATAATAACTTATCCAGTATTTTGTTGACTTGAAAATATAACTGCCTCAATTCAGTCAAAATAAAAATTATTTTGCAGTCTAAAGTAACTTGTGTTAATATTAACATAGAATATCCAATAGTAAAAGTGAAGTTTTTATTTTCATAATTGTATGCATAATAAAAAGTAACGCCTATCATTTCGAAATATAAAAATACCATATACATGACAAAATTTGTTGTACTGCTAGGTAAATCATTTTGATTTAAGTTACATGTTAAACTATTTCTTATTTCTTTAAAATTTATATAAATTTGAAAATACTGTCTTTTGTGTATTATGAAAAATACGCTGTTACTTATCACTAAAAAAAGGGAAAATATTACAATAGTATTTAGAAGAAATGCTGTTACTGGCGTTATGCCTGTGCTTGGAGAATAAGGTTTCAGTAAAATAATTACTGTAGTAAAAACAATTAGCAATGTTATATAAAATATTTGGTATAGTATGTCAGAAATAAGAACTTTAAAAGTAAGTTTTTCTCCAGTCAAATATACAGAATACGGAGATAAGCCCAGTAATTTAGGTATTAATTTTATACTTCTTAACTTTTTGTAGAAAATTTTATTTGTAGTACTCATGTTTACTTTCAGTTTAAAATTGACATAATTATGACTAGTTTTTTTCTAATTTATGTAATAAAATTAATGGAATATTGATTAATTTTCATTAGCTAATTAAAATATGTTTTCATTTAATTAAAAAAAAAATATCGCATGAAAGGTTAAAAGTTAATGTTGAAAATGAATTAATATACAGGGAATGTATAATTCATAATAATGTAATTATGTTGTTCATTTATTTATTTTGCAATTTAGATCACTTAACACGAATTTGTATAAAATATTTTAGGAGAAACTTGGCAAAATATGGACCCACCATCAGGAGTACAACTAAAGCAAATATCAGTAGGAACGAACAAAATGATTTGGGCATTAGACAATAATGGCAGATTATGTGTTCGAAAAGAAATTACAGAAGTATTCCCCGAAGGAACACATTGGTTTATTATACCTAATGATCCAGTTAACTCAGGTATAAAAATAATAACAATAAAATAGAAATAAATAATTCAATATTTAAATATTAAAGATATTACTCCAAATACTGCAAATGGCTTTCGACATGTCTCAGTGGGAAGAAAATCCGTTTGGGCAGTTACCAATTCTGGTTATATTTGTCGCCGTTGTGGCATCACTACAGAAAATCCTGCTGGAACGGGATGGGACTTCGGAATTGGGGTACTTATTTTTATATTTATGATTTTATTTACTCGACTTGTTTATTTATTTCAGGGTAATTTTCAATATGTCACAGCAAGGGGACTACAATAAGCTTTGGCAGCTAATTTTGAATTTTATAATCGAGATTATATTTTAATTTAATTCTAGAGCAAACCTAAAGTGATATTTGTTGAATTGTATTATGTATTGATATTTTATTTAGTCTGAAACGCGCAGCGATTATGGTAAGTTTTATTTATTTTGCTCTGGAATATTTTTATTGTTTTTATTAATGCTAAGACTGATATTGGCTGATTTTTTTTATACATTTAAAAGTGTCAAATTACTCCGTGCACTCAATTTTAAAGTATAGTAATTTTTTTAAATGGAAATGTTCGCAATCAATAATGACTAAGCCTGACATTTTAGACAAATTAAAAATGTACAATTATCTATTGTCTTAAGAGACTCAGGTAAATTTTATTTTCAGATACGAAGAATAGATGTAATTAGAATTTTTATTGTTCCTGTATTTTAATGCACTAATGCAATAGTTTTATTGTTATAACCTGGATATATTACTTTAATTTTGAATTGTACAATTGTTTAGTTATTTATGCAGATACAATTAATATATTTTGTTTAAACATTTTAATAAATGCATGTTAAAATTGAATGTTTGAATTTTTGTGCCATCCACGACTAGTAGTACAGTGGCAGCACCTCCCTGTTTGCGTATGCGCAGATGACTTGGCCACGTTAACTCAGTGTTTATTGCCGCATACGTGTTTGACAATTTATACATTTTTTGTGCAATACTTAAATAACATTTAGGCAAAATGGTAAGATAAATTAAGTTTAATCAAACATTAAATATCGCTATTCATTTATTTATTGTTTTATGTATTTGGAATGTAACAGCATCATTTAGGTTAAATGTCATTTGCATCATCCGTCAATCAGAATGAAATTTATTTTTTCAGCCTCTCCGATTAGACATAAAAAGAAAACTAACAGCCCGGTCTGACCGAGTAAAATGCGTTGACATTCATCCATCCGAATCATGGATGTTATGCTCTTTATACAACGGAAATATAAATGTGTGGAATCATGAGAATCAGCAACTTGTCAAAACTTTTGAAGTATGCGATTTGCCAGTACGAGCCGCCAGATTTGTACCTAGAAAGAACTGGATTGTTACTGGATCTGATGATATGCAAATTCGAGTTTTTAATTATAACACTTTAGAGCGAGTGCATGCATATGAAGCACATTCGGATTACGTCCGGTGCATTGTTGTTCATCCGACGCAGCCTTACATTCTCACCAGCAGCGGTATGTACACTTTACACATTTAAAAATAAGAATTATTGTTTAATATTTCATGTAGATGACATGTTGATTAAATTATGGAACTGGGAAAAACAGTGGTCCTGCCAACAAGTATTTGAGGGCCATACGCATTATGTCATGCAAATTGTTGTTAATCCTAAAGACAACAACACATTTGCTAGCGCATCTTTGGATCGAACTGTTAAAGTCTGGCAGTTAGGTTCATCAACAGCTAATTTTACCTTAGAGGGCCATGAAAAAGGAGTTAATTGTGTTGATTATTATCACGGTGGGGACAAACCTTATTTAATTTCTGGAGCTGATGATCGTCTAGTCAAAATTTGGGATTATCAAAATAAAACATGTGTACAAACACTTGAAGGTTGTTATTATATTTATTTTACTTAAAAAATATATTAAAAATATTGATAAATTTAAGGCCATGCTCAAAACGTATCCGCTGTCAGTTTCCATCCAGAGCTGCCGATTGTTTTAACAGGTAGCGAAGATGGAACAGTACGGATCTGGCATGCAGGGACGTACCGATTAGAAAGCTCACTAAATTATGGTTTTGAAAGAGTTTGGACCATTTCTTGCATGCATGGTTCGAATAATGTTGCGCTAGGGTACGATGAAGGAAGCATCATGGTTAAAGTTGGTAGAGAAGAACCAGCAGTATCCATGGATGTTAATGGTGGTAAAATTGTTTGGGCAAAACATTCGGAAGTACAACAGGCCAATCTTAAGGCTTTACCCGAAGGCACTGACATCAAAGATGGGGAACGGTAAGTGATGTATTTTTTTAATCTTTTTATCTGATGACGTGATGTAGATGTAACTTCGACGTTTATTATTTGTTAAAATATTTGTATATGTTCTATAAATTTAGGTGCATACATACATACATACATACATACATATCTTCACGCTATATCCCAACAAATGGGGTAGCACAAACCCTAAAATCACTCATAAAACATTCACCCATCACACTCATGAAACAATCAGCTCTCGTCAAACATTTTCATCCAAACAAACCACCCTCACTTCAACCACATTCATAGATCACTCCATATAAACTCATTCATTTATTACACTCGAAATCATTTATCACACAACAAACCTTCAATCACATCATTCTTATTCACTTATCATTCATTTTCTTTCTACAACGTACATAACATATGCATAAAACATCGCAAATTACTCACGTTTCAATTTAGGTGATAGTAATTATATACAGTAATTTTATAAACTTTTAGTTTATAGAAATAAATATTACAACAGGTTATCAAATAGAAATTTTATCATACATCAGACCCAAACAAATACATAAATATATAATAAAACTTACTCCAAATAACGATAAAAATTATAAGAACTACACTTAAAAAGCATAAAATAAAACTATACACAAAGTGCGTATCCACGATGCGTCTTCGGTTATTTTTTTAAGTGACTGATTCTTGTATCTATTACAATTGGTCATATATAATAAGACTTACTCGAAATAACAATAAAAACTGTGAAAACTACACTTAAAAACTACAAAATAAATGTATACATAAAGCGCGTGGCCGACGTCTCGTACAGCATAAAACCGTTACAACTGAATTGAAATTTGGTGCGCCATTTCTTTGTTGAAAAGTGTTCAAAAATATGCATACTATGATTTTTTTAAAGCGTCGTTTGTTCTTAGTTCTACAAAATAAAATATCTCGTTCTAAATTATTCTTCTAATTGAAAAATTGTTTCTTGTTACTGGTAAATAATGTATTTTAATTAAATGTTATTATTAATAAAATAAATTATTTTAGTTTGCCATTGGCCATTAAGGATATGGGAGCATGTGAAATCTACCCACAAACAATTGCCCATAATCCAAATGGAAGGTAATAAAATTTATTTTTTACTTTAAAGAACCGATTAATAAAAACATTTCGTTCAGATTTGTTGTGGTATGCGGTGATGGCGAATATATAATTTACACCGCCATGGCTTTACGTAACAAGGCTTTCGGCAGCGCCCAAGAATTCGTTTGGGCCCAGGACTCTTCGGAATACGCTATTCGGGAAGGCAGTTCAACTGTCAAAGTCTTCAAAAATTTCAAGGAAAAGAAATCGTTCAAGCCTGACTTTGGCGCTGACGGTACAAAATTCAAACTTGTTTTTAATCAAATTTTGACTGACGAAATTATTTTTCTGTAGGAATTTTCGGAGGATATATGCTAGGGGTAAAAAGCGTATCCGGTTTAGCATTTTACGACTGGGATACTTTAGAATTAGTCCGCCGAATTGAAATCCAACCACGAGCGATTTACTGGTCCGAAAGTGGACATCTAGTGTGCTTAGCAACAGATGAAAGTTATTTTATTTTGAGATTTAACTCAGACACAGTTGCCAAAGCTACTGAAACAAAAGAAGGCGTAACAGAAGACGGCGTCGAAGACGCCTTTGATGTAAGAAATAAACTATTTCAAAATAAAAACTGATATTTATTTTTATTGTCTTTAGGTTTTGGGAGAGTTGCATGAAAGTGTAAAAACTGGTCTTTGGGTAGGAGATTGTTTTATTTATACAAACAGTGTTAATCGTATTAATTATTATGTTGGTGGTGAATTAGTTACGATTTCTCATTTGGACCATACTATGTATTTGCTCGGATATGTTCCAAGGGACAATAGGTACAAATACAATTTTAAGCCTACAAAATAAAATATTATAAATTATTATTTCCAGGTTGTATTTAGGCGACAAAGAACTAAATGTTGTTAGTTATTCTTTATTATTATCCGTTCTTGAGTATCAAACAGCTGTAATGCGACGAGATTTCGACACGGCTGACCGAGTCC
Source organism: Pterostichus madidus (assembly GCA_911728475.2). Classification (NCBI taxonomy): domain Eukaryota; kingdom Metazoa; phylum Arthropoda; class Insecta; order Coleoptera; family Carabidae; genus Pterostichus; species Pterostichus madidus. Next base: position 1,735,567 of record OU452313.1, on the reverse strand, counting down.
TGCCAACTATTCCAAAAGAGCACAGAACTCGTGTAGCTCATTTCCTAGAAAAACAAGGGTTCAAAAAGCAAGCTCTCGCGGTTTCATCCGATCCCGAACACCGATTCGAACTTGCTTTACAATTAGGTAGAAATTGTATCCAAATAAAAATGTATCAGGCAATAAAATAAACATGTTTTAGGTGAATTGGTCGTGGCACAACAGCTAGCACAAGAAGCAAACTCTCAACAAAAATGGCGACAACTTGCAGAATTAGCAACAACGAAAAATAATTTTATTCTAGCGCAAGAATGTTTGCAAAAGGCGCAAGATTATGGTGGTTTATTACTTTTAGCTACAAGCTCTGGTACTTTATACAACTTTATATTTTTAAAAACATAATTTTATTTGATGATTCATTTACAGGAAATGCTGATATGGTTGAACAATTAGGAGTCATGTCAGACAAAGAAGGGAAGAACAACATTTCTTTTATATCTTATTTCATGTTAGGTGATCTTGACAAATGTCTTGATATTCTAATGACAACGGATCGTTTACCTGAAGCTGCTTTCTTCGCCCGGTAAACTTCTCTCTTCTTCCTAATAATGATTTACTAATTAATAATTAATTTTCAGGTCTTACATGCCAGATAAAATCTCCTTCGTAGTTGAAAAATGGCGAGAACAACTAACAGCTATTAATCAGAAAGCTGGTCAAAGTTTAGCTGACCCTAAAGACTATGAGAATCTTTTTCCAGGTTTACAAGATGCGCTCAAGACTCAGCAGTATTTAAAAGTGGAAAGATCTGCTCTGGCGCCATCAGCAGCTGCTGCGAATTTACCACCGAATTATGAGCGCAATCCAGTACAAGAAATGAAGAATGCTGAAAGTTCTGGAGAATTTGTTTATAATGAACCTGTTAGTGGAATTCCTGATGAGACCACGGAAGACACAACAAGGTAGGATTTTAAAAATTTGTCCCTTTTTTATATCAATTTCAATCTTTATCTTTTTTTCAAATATTTAGTAATATTTTGTCATAGTTTTACTACTTTTATAGTTATTAACAAAATAATTACTTAAAATAAATATATCATCACGCCTTTTACCCATTACTGGGTGTGGCACTCTGCCGAAGCAGATCTAGGTATGTGGTATATTTTTGCGCGTGAAGTGCGGTTACTAGTTAAATCACGGCCTCCAAAGATGTTAGTTGTGGGGGAGCCACAGGGGTAATTTTAAATTGTTTTGTCGGCTGTGGGGATCGAACCAGAGTTCTTAGGATTCACAGGCCGACTGAGCTATTACCCCATCGCAAAATAATTATTTAAATAAATATATCATCTCGCCTTTTACCCGTTACTGGGTGTGGCACTCTGCCGAAGCAGATCTCGGTAAATGATACATGTTTTCGTGTGAAGTGCGGTTACCAGTCGTTAAATCACGGCCTCCAAAGATGTTAGTGGTGAGGGAGCCACAGGGGTAATTTTAATGTGGTGAAAATTGTTTGTCGGCTGTGGGAATCGAACCAGGGTTCTCAGGATCCATAAACCAACTCGATACCACTAAAAATAATTATTTAAATAAATTAAATAAATAAATATATCATCACGCCTTTTATTCTACTGGATGTGACACTCTGCAGTAGCAGATCTTGGTAAATGATATATTTATACGCGTGAAGTGCGGTTACTAGTCGTCAAATCATGGCCCTCAACGATGTTAGTGGAGGGGGAGCCACATGGGTAATTTTAATGTGGTCAAAATTGTTTATCGGCTGTGGGAATCAAACCGAGGTTCTCAAATCCACAGGCCGACTTGATACCACTGAGCCACCTACTATAAATTACAATAAATTATAATATCTTAAAATAAACGAAATGAAAGAAAGTTTTCGTAGCTAATTGAACAAATTGTTGGTGTTTCCAGAACTGTAACAGATTTATTATCTGACATGCCAAGTTTTTCCGGGTTGCCAATAATGGCTCCAACCCCTAGTTCTGTGGTGATGTTCCCCACGCCGCTGCCCCAAGTTGTGCAGCTAAGTATACCCGCCCCAAAAGAAGAGGATGACCTGGACGACCTCGACTTGGACTTGGATGGAATGAACTTGGATGAAAACATAGATACTTCGGTAAGTTCAATTATTTTTTTTTTCAAATTTTCTTCAAGAATATATTTTGAAGCTGCAACAGTCGTGGCGGATAAGCTGTGCGGTGTAATATAAATTCGTGCGCGAATGTGACTAAGTTTTAAATTTGTTTTATTATTAATTTAAGCGTTCATAATTGCGTGTATGATTTATTATTAATAAATTAATTTCAGTGCATGTTATTAATAATTATGACGTATTTTCAAACAATGAATTTATTAAACAATTATTTAATTCAAATATTTTTGTTTATGAACATAGTAAATTATAATGGAAATTTAAATAGTTTTTACTATTTTTAATTACGAAATATGCATACAAACATTTTAATCCGCTTTTATTTATTATGTTGCAAATGCATTTTTTTATAACAATGTTGAACATTATATTGAATATACGCGAAAAACGACCTATTCCATGTGTTGTTTTTATTTAATTTTATGTTGCCAGGATTCTGCAGTTTGTTTCTAAAACAACTGACATGATTAACAAAATAGAAGCATTTTTTTTCTTTTTATCTGTTCCACCGACAGTACCGTAACCAGCAATATTCCCTAGCGAAAAATTATTAAATTATTTACAAATTTATTTTAGTATCTCTCTTCTGTTCTGTAACTGGCCCATTATCAGAAATCGATCGATATGTTATTGATAACTGTTTATATATTATTACAATGGGCACCTATACTATAATTTAAAAGTAACAAGAATTAATATTAAAAACATATATATTGAATTATGATTATTAGCGAAAACATTATTATTAATCCCCCTTATTCTGTAATTGAATCATTATACGTTCCTGATAGATAAGGTAATAACAAACCTTATTTTTCATGATTACGCTATAAATTGTTACTAGTTCGACTTTCTGTGACTAAAATCATTTATTCTGCTTTTTTATTATTTTTTAGCATTTTACTCTCGTTTAAAATTTTAAAATATTACTTTTTAATCACAAGTATGGAAGTGTTTTCATTGGTCACTTTTTAGCGCGGAAAATAATAGACACTTGTGGAGTAAATAGTATATTACGTACCATGACCTGTAAGTGACAGTTTTTAAGTTAAGAATCTAGATTGCATTCGCGACCTAAAAAAAATTACTTACAGTTTAGTAAGCTATTTTTTACAATAGGATGCGGGCATTCACGTGACACTGTGACGTTTTTGTGACGTAAAAAACAGCTGTTCCAGCAAAGATCACTGCGCCACCTACAAAATGAACTATTTTTTTGTGGCGAGATTTGAAAAGAACCGTTCTTTTCAAATCTCGCCACAAAAAATAGTTCATTTTGTAGGTGGCGCAGTGATCTTTGCTGTAACAGCTGTTTTTTACTTCACAAAAACTTCAGTGTCACGTGAGTGCCCGCATCCTATACTTGCGCAAATAGAGGGAAAATAAAAATAGATTTCAAAATTGACAGCTATCAAATTGTCAAAATAAACTGGACCTTGATCTATAACATAAACTTACTATCCACGGTGGATAGTAAATAAATATTATAGTCCTGATGTAACCATGGAAACCACTTTGCAATAAAGGTTCCACTTACTGTGTTTACATTTTGTCATTAATAGGTAACTTACAGTACAAGTATTATAAAAATGTAATCAACTTCATTGATCTGTCATATTTGTTTATTTAGTTAAATTTTTTAATGGCTTCTCCGAAAAATATAAGGGTGTTTTTGGGCAATTGCGGCCCTGCGCCCCACCGCGGGCATGTTTCTAAACATCATTTTGTCTTTCAAAATATTTTCCCATTATCCATAAACAAGCCGAGTAAATAATGGGTGTTTATAGATTCGAGCTTGTAATATGAGAATTTATATACAGCATTTATTTTTATGTCATTAACAATAGTCTCTCTCGCTATTTTAACAATTCAATGTTCCAAGAGTCTGGCACGGACTCTTCCCATTGCTATGAACAAAGTTATTTTAAACGCACATAACTTCAGACGTATTGTTAGGATTTTTTATGGTGGTATTTTGTATGAAATAAATTTGTGTTAAGTGATTTGGGTTTTGTAATTGTCTGTAAATAGATTTGTTTATTTTTTTTTTTTGGGGTTTTAAATAAGTGAAAATCACGGTTGATATGTTTTTTGTTGCCTGGTAATTTTGTTTTTGCCCTGGAGGAATAGCAATTTTTTTTATTACAGCTCTGGCGTTTTGGAGATGTTTCAATAAATATTTGTCAAAATTTTAATAATTGTTATAAATTTTGTTCTGGTTGATTAAAGTTTGCTTGTTCATATAAATTATATTGAAAATTTATACAGGATGATCAAAAGGGATTGTTATAGTTGGCAATACAATTCCAGAGATATTTTTATTCCACAGTTGGCACAACGTCAGATAAAGGCGGAAATGCTATTTGACATTTCTAATAAATACAAATAGGTTATGTCAGGAGTCTGACAGCTAATAGAATTTTGACTTTTTAAGTAATAGAAATACTTTAGAAATAAATGTAATAATAAATGTACTCAAATTTAATTTTTAAATGTCACTGTCAACAACAGGAAATGAATTTATGTATCAGGCTTACCAATTTCAAGTAGTTTTTTTTATTGCCAACTGAAACAATTCCTTTTGATCACTCTGTAGTAATTTAATCAAAATTAGTTTAATTGAAAGTAGACAGAACCGCACTAAGGATAAGGAAGATTTATTATATGTATTTTTATTTGCAGGACATCAATTTAGACGATGAATTGCTCACGGACTAATCATCAAATCATTAGACCATTGAAGAGGTGTGTATTCAGAAATTTTTTAATTAGTATTAAAAAAATAACATTTATGTATCATTCCTATTTGTAAGAATATCTTTTGAATATAATAGAATACATTGTGGAGTTACTGTATTAAATAAATATTATTATTATTTAAAGTAAATTCTCTCATTTCTATCTTCTTTTGTTTATTGGGTAGTAATTTTTTAAGTCGTGACTTGGCAGCATTTTGTATCTGGCACAAACATAAAAAGAAAATTAATTTCGTAAAAAAATGTTAAGAAAATATTTTTCTAAACGTTTACAAATTGCTGTTTTGCCACAACGCTACAAATTACTATAATACATCTTGGTTAATAACTGTCGTGACAAAATTGCTTCGATGTCAGCATTTAGTTTTTTTTCTGCAAGTTGGTACTAAGATTAGTGACACGTCACCAGAATGGTCATATGGCAGTGACAGTTGAGTGCGAGTATTTTAATAATTTTATGTGTTATTTGATTTAATTACGAGTGACATAGATTTTGTGGTTTTTAAATAGTGTCTAAATGGTTTTCGTGTGGGTTCAAGGTATAAATCGAGTGTTCCTGTTTTAAAAGTAAGTAAGAGTTTGTTATTTTTATATCACTAGGTTATTTTTGGTTTTGGGTGTGATCGTAAATCAGTCAAATTCTCTGGAAAAGTGTTTTAAGTGTCTTTTAACTTTAGTTTAATGTTTTTTGAAACTCACAATAAAAATATTGTAAGCCATCAAGGAGAGATTTACACGTTTTATGTCAAATTGATGGTGGTAAACTAACAAAATTATTACGTCTGATTTAATGCCCTAGAAATTTATTTCAGTTTGTAAATTGCTTGTAAAACAAAATACTTAATTTATTGCTATTTCTTTATCAATTTATTTATAATTTTCATTTCAATTTTTACTTTTATAACATAATTTTGCAATTTGTAATGTTAGTTCTCACGGATTTTTACTTAAGATTGATTAATTACTTTCCCATTTTAAGACAGAATTATTTATTAGGTACACAATATTCTAGGAAAAATAGGAAATCACGTTTTCAAATCATTTTGTATTATTTTCGCATTTTAAACATGAACTGATAATAATTGTTATTCTACGTAATATGTACACATACCGTTTGTCCCAAGATTCAAGTAAACAGGTACACATAGGCTTTCAAAATCAGTTCTTTTCAAATAAAAAAAATGTCATACGAAACTATACTAGATGTATTCACACATCCTATTTAATATAAATTACTTTATTTTAATGGGGTGGCTAGCTCAGTGGTATGAAGTCGGCGTGTGGATCCTGAGAACCCTGGTTCGATTCCGACAGGCGACAAACAATTTTCATAATTTCAAAAACTACCCCTGTGGCTCCTCCACCACTCACATCTTTGGGGGCCGTGATTTGACGACTGGTAACCGCACTTCACGCACAAAATATATCACTTACCGAGATTTGCTTCGGCAGAGTATCATACCCAGTAATGGGTAGAAGGCGTGATGATATATTTATTTATTTTATTTATTGTTTTAAGATCACTGGAAACATGAACTTCTCCTATATAGTGTTATCATTTGGCAAGAGAGTATACTGGAGTTTTACCATTTTTAATATTTATAGCAAAATTGACAGCTATTATTTATATAGAGTTGTTGCATGAAATACAGAGTGATCAAAAGGGATCGTTACAGTTGGCAATAAAAAAAATTACTTGAAATTGGTAAGCCTGATACATAAATTCATTTCCTGTTGTTGACAGTCACATTTAATATTTAAATTTGAGTACATTTATTTCTAAAGTGTTTCTATTACTTAAAAAGTCAAAATTCTATTAGCTGTCAGACTCCTGACATAACCTATTTGTATTTATTAGAAATGTCAAATAGCATTTCCGCCTTTATCTGACGTTGTGCCAACTGTGGAAAATAAATAAATAGTCATAGATCAGAAGCTTAGCTAAAAGAACCCGGGTTCAGATCCTGACGTAGGATATTTCCCTTTAAAAAGCAAATGAAGAGCATATTTTGTATCGCTTTTAAACAATAGAAAAAATATTACAAAAAAATAACTGATTCGTGAAAACTTGTCTCAGTACGGATATAGCGACAAATTCCTCCATGTCGCTTTTGCGGGTGAGTGTACCGAGCAGGACTAATAGTGTGCAGACAAACAGGTCCCGAGGGATTACCCAGGAATGTTGAGAATCGCGAGAGCTTTTTAAAATAGCGGCAGTGTCGGTGACGAACGTACGACAGCTGATGCGTTCGCCGGCGGTGTAAACGCGACTTAACAGCTGTTGAGTGGGTGGTAAAAATACCGCAAAGTAGAGGACTCTGCGAACGACTCCGTGTTGCCTGTTAGAAATGAGTTCAATATTTTATTTATTTATTTAAAGTTGCATGCGGTAATGGCTCAATGATATTGAGTCGGCCTGTGGATCCTGAGAACCCTGGTTCGATTCCCACAGCCGACAAACAATTTTCACCACTTTATAATTACCCCTGTGGTTTCCCCACGACTAACATGTTTGGGAGCCGTGATTTGACGGCTGGTAACTGCACGTCATGCGCATAAATATATCACTTACCCATATCTGTTTCGGCAGAGTGCCACACACAGTAATGGGTAAAAGTCGTGATGATATATTTATATATCGACCTCAACAGCTAAGTGAAAAAATAATCTAATTAAATATAACTCGAGAGTTGGATAAATTAGAAAATAATTCTCCAGTATCTTTCTCAAACTTGTTGCCATTTGGCAATAGCCACCCATGCCCTACGGGCTTTCGTGACTATTGCCTGGCAACAAGTTTTCGAAAGATCTGTCAAATTATTTTCAGTTTATTTCTCATTCTCTTGTTATCTTAGCTGTATTCCATTTGCCACTTGGTTCACTTAAATCAGTTCAGATAAATTAGACAACATGAATAAATTAACTGAATTAAGAAAACTGGTGCACTTATTGGGGTGAATTACTTCAAACTAAATTAGAATCTGTAATTCTAGCATAGAAAATAAAGTTAGCGAAGAAATCTTGTGAAATAAATAAGTGATCTGATTCAGTAAATATGAGTTAGATCTGATCCAAATGGCAAATGGAATACGCCTATTATTACTGAGAATATAATTCATATGTCACATGACATGTTCCCCGCCAATCAACAACGAGATTCTTCCTTAGTTACATGTATGTTTATTTCAGCTAAGAATAATTTTTCTTAGGGCCGGTTTTTCTATCTCCGGATAAAGTTTCCAACAATTATCAGCAGGATAAATAAAAAAAAATTAATAAAATACTGATTAAATAAAAAAGTAAAGTTTACTTTTTGACTTGAGAACATTTAGTTTGTTGTATAAAGTTAATAGAAATATTTGATATAATATTGTTTCGAAAACTGGAAAGTTAAGAATAATAAAAAACTGTTTATATAACTATTTGTTTATTATTTTGACGGCTGGGTAATCGCAGTTCGAGCACAAAGCTGAAATTTTTCGCAATTATAAAAAATAAAAACGATTGTCGATAAGAATTTTTGTTATTCTTTTCAAACAAAATAAATATCTTTTCTTCGTGAAATTTCCGTTGCAACCGTTCAACATAGTTTGAATTGTATGAAAGCAATTTGAGTTGAATAAAAATAAATTTCGTATCTAGATTTATTCAGCATTCGTTCCGGGATCTTAACACATAACATTCCAGATAACAATTGAAGTCTGGAATATTTTACTATCACATTAAAGTATCGTTTAGCTACGCCAATAAATCGAAGCTAACACACACAGACACAAGCTATGTTTCATGTTTTATGCCTGTATGTTGCTAAGAACGGGTGTATGTATTTGTATACCGTATGTATGTTTCCATGGCTACGTGTGTGGTGCGAGCGCTTTTTATTTTTCAGTAATAAGAGCAAATCGTTGCTATTTTCATTATAATCTGCAAGAACTCTGAACCTTGGGACTATTCTAAACAACCTTCATAACAATTTACAAAATCATGCTTTATGCACAACCGAGCCGAAATTTATATGTTTTAATCCTAAAACATTTCTTTTTAACCCTAGGGCCATACAAAAATAATTCCTATGGATACATAAATAAAATAAAAATAAATATATCATCACGCCTTCTACCCATTACTGGGTGTGGCACTCTGCTGAAGCAGATCTCGGTAAGTGATATATTTTGCGTGTGAAGTGCGGTTACCAGTCGTCAAATCACGGCCTCTAAAGATGTTAGTGGTGGAGGAGTCACAGGGGTAGTTTTTGGAAATTATGAAAATTGTTTGTCGCCTGTGGGAATCGAACCAGGGTTCTCAGAATCCACAGGCCGACAATATGATTTTACAAAATGTAATTTTGACATATAACCTATGTACAAATTTTAATCTTTTGATCGTATAATTAAATGTTATTTTGTTGTGCATAATAGTTATTTGTGTATCAAGAGCGTAAAGTGAATCTTTATTGCTCGTGCTCGGTAATTGCAGTGCTCGTTTCGCTCGCGCTGCAATAGAGCGAGAGCAATAAAGATACTTTACGCTTGAGGCAAACACATAATTTTTTCTACGACTTTACTTACTAAAAAAATTTTAGAAAATAATTTGGGGCTAGTTCAATTCACGTTCCACCAATTTCTGTACTTAACAATGACTATATCAGTATCCAAGTAAATAATTAACAAATTCTGTTATCCACAATCATTGTTTGTGATAAATTTTCACACATAAATAAAAAATGTGCTCAAAAATCTCAGTAAATAGTGATTGACGTACTAACTGAAAATTCTAATGAAAATATCACAGAATCTAATTTATCCTTAAATTTATCAAACACCATTTCAAGTTCCGGAATAAATATACAAAACTTTCAATTTTAACATCCCTTATTCTCATTAAGTTGGCACTGCTGCCCAACTGCGTTCAGGTTCAACTTCAAATCATAGCGCAACAAACTTCATGTATAATATGTGTAAAAGTGTAAAAATGAATCTAACCTATATTTTAGATTTTGTAAGTATTGTTTCAATAAATTAAGAATTCAGCAATAATTTATATTTTTCTAAGCGAGCGGTAAAGTACTTTACCGCTTGTTGCTATAGGAGACGCGCGGTAAAGTATTTTATTGTTCGTTACTCAGTAACCATCAACTTTACGATGACAACTGAAAGCATAAATATCAACTTTTCATAGCAGTCGTAGAAAAAGTATTGTATGTACCACTGGTGAAATTAGCGTTTCTGACCCTAAGCATGTTATGTCATGTACATTGAGACAATTAAATATTTGAAGATGGGGTGGTTAGCTCAGTGGTATGAAGTCGATCTGTGGATCCTGTGAACCCTGGTTCGATTCCCACAGGCGACAAACAATTTTCATAATTTCAAAAACTACCCCTGTGGCTCCTCCACCAATAACATCTTTGGAGGCCTTGATTTGACGACTGGTGATCGCACTTCACGCGCAAAAATATGTCACATATCGAAATCTGCTTCTGCAGAGTACCACACCTAGTAATGGGTCGAAGGCGTGATGATATATTTATTTATTTATTTTAAATATTTGAAGATTTGAAGCATTTTTCTAAAACATTTGAATAGTAAAGCAGGCTATAGTGAAAGAAGTAAAAAGTGTGATAAAAACAGAGAGGTCTGGTATAAAATAAAGCAATGATGGCTTATGGTCGAGTTTATTGGTTTGGTGTGTGCGCGCTTATTGGTTGTCGGATTAGTCTCGACCAGACGTTCGTACTGAGTCGAATAATGCGTGTGGTTCTCCAGAGACAAGTAAATCAAGTTAGCCACGCTCACAACTAGACCTGACACTCTTGAACTTTGGCTTTGTTAATTGGACAAACCATATTGCACGTATACTTAGTGAGGATTTAATTGAACATGCCGAGTTTTAATTGGAACCAAGGTGTTACTTTTATTATTTACTATAGCTACAAAAAATCACATTAGCGTTTCATACTTTAAGCTCTTTGGATAGATAATAATACATTGTCAAATGACTATTGCCACTCTGGACAACAGGAACTTAAACCCAATTACAATACAGAGTTCGAATTCACCGAGCCGCAGTGTGTTAGTTTATCTACTTTAGCCTTAGGGGGGATTTGAACTCGGGATCTTCGCTGCGTGGCTCGTGTCCGAATTTCGAACTCTTGTAAGAATTGCCTTCTGTAGCGAGTGTTTTATACTATTTGCATGTGCTTTAACACTAAAAAGCCGGCTTAAACACTTTTTTTTAGCCCATGAGCCAAAAAGAAATCATTCCTCTGGATACATGAATAAAATGACAATTTTGTTTATTGTGAATACTTGATTTTACAAAATGTTATTTTGACATATATGTACATATTTTAATCTTTCGAACATACAGGGTGATCAAAAGGAATTGTTATAGTTGGCAATACAATTCCAGGGATCTTTTTATTCCACAGTTGGTATAACGTCAGATAAAGGCGGAAATGCTATTTGACATTTCTATAAATACAAATAGGTTATGTGAGGAGTCTGACAGCTTATAGAATTTTGACTTTTTAAGTAATAGAAATACTTTAGAAATAAATTTAATAATAAATGTGCTCAAATTTAAATTGTAAATCTCACTGTCAACAACAGGAAATGAATTTATGAGTAGTTTTTTTTATTGCCAACTGTAACAATTCCTTTTGATCACTCTGTATAATTAAATGTTATTATGTTATGCATAAAATATTGTATGTACCACGAGTGAAATTAGCGTTTCTGTCTCAGAGTATGTTGCTTTGCGCCTCGTGCTAATAATCATGCCAAGGGCCAGAAACGCTTGTTTTCACCCTATTTTATTTTCCGGGCTTCACTTCTTATTGGCAGTAATGTACATTTGTAGTCGTGACAGGTCTGCAATTGCAGATTGAAACCTAACACAGATCTCCCATGCTATGATTTCTAATCAGAGTCTGTTTCCGTGTATCGGTGCTCAAGTTTTCTTTTTCGTGTTGTTGGTCTTTGTTACCTTTACGTCTCGGAGTCTTTCAAAACAAACACGCGGTGTTTGTAAAAGGTTTATTACATGTTTTGAAAAGTGTCTAGCTGTGACATCTTTATGTTGTGTGTTGTTGTGTGTCGCGGTCGACTTTCCAGCCTTTTTGCTAAACAGCCACAAGTAAAAGATTCATTTAGAGTTGTATAATTGGCTATTTGATTGATATATTATTTGATCCGTGTTTCAAAGTGGGCAGAATTAGAACTTTTATAGAAGAAACAAACAGAAATGTCAAACAAAGGGAGCAATGCTAAATGCAACGTCAGATTGCCGTTGTGATTAAGAGTGCAAATAGTTGAGCCAGCTTTTACCAATAATAATAACAACACTAAAGTCATAATCTCAAATTTTTGACAACTGTTTCCATAATTTTGTTTTTTTGTTTACTGTGTTGGCACAACAGGAACTTAATTCCAATTATGTACAGTACAGGAAATCTTGAACTTAAAATGCAATCTCATGTTGTTTATTCATTTATTTGTTACTCTGTACAACAAGAATTTAATCCCAATTACAGTCGCTTATAGTGGAAGCCTAACTATATGTCATCGGTTATGAATGAAATTCAGACAAAGTATTTAATTGGCAAAATAGAAATAGACCATGAGGGTGAAGTGAAGGCGAGGGAAATAATCACCTGGGGGATTAAATGCTCTTTAGTCCTGTGGTATATGCACTATTTTTCGCACTCCCAGCCATACATTTGAATTTAATGATTAATTTTTATATTGTCTTGACATATAATAGGCGTGTTTCTTTGGATTGTGATTGTGATTTTCTAAATCATGATTCCTTTGATCGTGATTGCGTTGAATCATGATTAAATATGATACTGAAGAAAACATCAAACAGGAATAATAATTCAAATCCAACCCGATCGACGCGATCCTATAGTATGAACGTTAAAATAACTGCAAATGTCAAATACACAAACTAACCTATTTTAAAATTTCATAAATGAGTGTCCATGTAAGCCATTTAAAAATGGATCGTAATCGTGCTGAAGCAGAAAAAATGTTCTTGGTGAGAATTGTGAAGTATATATATATTTACTTTCCCTTAATTCCGCAAATAGAGCACATAAATTTATCATCAGACACCATTTTTAAACCTTCGATGTGAATCAGTCAACATGAATCATAGAAAAAGTATGATTCAGAAGGATAGGGGGATTGTCGTTTCGTGATCACAAAATGAAAGAGTAGGGATAACGAATAACGAACGAAGAAACATGATTCTTCATGATCATGTTAAGTTTGATCACTTTGATTACGAATCACAGTCCAAAGAAACACGCCTAATTCATAATGATAGTATTATACAAATTTTTAGTTAACTTAGGAACCATAACAAATTGAAATATTTTGAGGTTTATAATATACTTCTGTGGTAATGCTTGTTTACGTGGAAATTTAATCCCTCCAGGATTAAAAGTGACACTTCAGTCCTCGAAAAGGAAGATTAAAGTAGATCATTTATTGCTGGAAGTGCGACAAATTATTTTTCCCTAGGAAAAGAAAATAAAACCATATCCATGATAACTGAAAAACAACTGTATGATTTGACATTAGTAACATCCAGATAACATCTGCCCAGAGAATAATAAATCGTATCTAAATTTTTAATTTATTTCGGAAAGTTTTACTTTCTATTAGGGTAGTGACCAAAATTATATATATGCTTCGTGCAGAAAGTGTCATTCTTTTCTTAAGTGCTTTATATCATCCGCTTTCGCCTAGGGAAAAAAAATCTTCCAGACAAAATGTTTCACTTTCTTCCATATATATATATATATATATATATATATATATATATATATATATATATATATATATATATATATATATATATATATATATATTAGAGTGTCCGTTATTTTGGCAAAGTCGGAAATTTGTTGCTCTCCACCCCTAAAACGAATCAGAAAAAATAAAAAAAAATTTGAGTCATCATCGCAGGTCCGAAAAATGACGTTAACACGTGCCTGTAGAGGGGTCAAAATTGACATGTAGTTTAAATGGCGAAAATGCCATTTTTGATACTTTTATGTATAACTTTTTATATGTTCAAGCTAAAAATATTTCAAGATAACTACCGGAAAGCCAATAAAATAAGCTTTCAAACAGACTAAAATGGAAGTCATTTGAATAAAAAGTGACGGCGCAGCGTCAATTTGAGTAATACTAACTTTGAAGTAAATAAACGACAGAAACGTTTATATAGGCCGTCAATTTTTACTCAAATAAATTGAATTTTAGTCTGCTTGAAAGCTTATTTTATTAGCTTTCCGATAGTTATCTTGAAATATTTTTATCTTGTACATATAATAAGTTATACATAAAAGTATCAAAAATGGCATTTTCACCATTTAAACTACATGTAAATTTTGACCCCTCTACAGGCACGTGTTAACGTCATTTTTCGGACCTGCGATGATGACTCATTTTTTAAAATATTTTTTCTGATTAGTTTTAGGGGTGGAGAGCAACAAATTTCCGACTTTGCCAAAATAACGGACACCCTAATATATATATATATATAGAAATAATTTTTAAAATTTGTAGTAAATTTTACAATAACACAGTTGTATAAAAAATATTGGAAATACCTAGTCTACGAGTATAAAATGTGTTTTACGTTTTCTGATTAATATATCGAATTATTTTTTATACTGTCACTGCAAAACAAAAGCAGTAATAAACAAAATGAATAAAATAATTGCTGTCCATCAGACACATCCTTTCTTATATTCTTAACAATAAGTCGTCCTCTTATGAAAAAGTATTTAAAAAGTCCTGATGATATATTTATTTACATTTGCAAGTATTGAGGTTAAATTTTCGCTGTTTGAAAGAGCAGCTTTGCTTTGTTAGTCTGATGGTGGTAGTAGTGAAAGTCAAGGAGTGCTACCGTGACTAATTGTCGCATAAAGGCAAGTGGTCAGACTTCAGGTTGGAGCGTCGTCAAATTACATACCACTATAGTTCTGCTTAATTGGACTCGACCACTGACTTGACTGCTACTGCGGCCTACACCTCACCCAACAACTCGCCTGCCGAAAATCAGAATTCACAAAGCAACACAACCAAATTTTTATCAGACAAAATATTCATTCAAGAGAAATAAATAAATAAATAAACATATCATCACGCCTTCTACCCATTACTGGGTGTGGCACTCTGTCGAAGCAGATCTCGGAAAGTGATATATTTATGCGCGTGAATTGCGGTTACAAGCCGTCAAATCACGGTCTCCAGAGATGTTAGTGGAAAGGGCGTCATAGGGGTAATTTTAATATGGTAAAAATTGTTTGTCGCCTGTGGGAATCGAACCAGGGTTTTCAGGATCCACAGGCCGACTTCATACCACTGAGCTAGCCACCCCAAATTCATGAGAATATTAAAATAATTATACACTAGCAGACAGATTCATAAAGCAGATTAGCGCTAACACCATTTTTTATTTCGTTTTTAACTCTCTTTTAAATGTATGAAACAAGTTTATTTTAACTTGAGTTAAAAAGAGAGTTAATTAGCATCAAATTTAGTTTATTTCTTTAATCTGTTTTAATTTGAAACAGGGTTATAGATTATATTAAAAACGGTGTTAGCGCTAATCCGTTTTATGAATCTGCCTGACAATAGCTAGTTTTCACCACCCCTGTGGACCCCCTCCACCAACATCCTTGTGAACTGTAATTTGACGGCTGGTAATGGCATTTCACGCGCACAAATATATCAGTTACCGAGATCTGTGACGGCAGAGTGTGTGATGATATATTTATTTTATTTAAAACAACAATGTTTGGTGTCGAATATTTTTCAATGACAAAGGTTTCTGAAAATCGTGCACTATTGTACGTAAATGACTGGCGGTTACCAGCCGTTAAATCACGGCCCCCTGAGATGTTAGTGGAGGGGAATCCACATGGGTAGTTTTAATGTGGTGAAAATTGAAAAATCAATAGTGACACATCTTAAAAATCATGAAAACAGTAAATATTATATTCTCATTTGTTTAGTTCCCTATTTGTATGCATTGATCTCCTTGGAGGTCATTTAAAATTTAACAACATGCTATCTAAATATTAACATCTGTCAAATTAAATTTTAATTTGTATGTTCGTAAAATTAATGAAAGATAAATGAAATCCTCAAGCTGAATTATCACTGTACGGCTCGGTGAGTCCGCATCCTGGACTGTAATTAAGTTTCTGTTGGACATAGTAACATAAATAAATAAATAAATAATTAACTAACATTTTTAGGGGCCGTAATTTGACGGCTGGTAACCGCACTTCACGCGCATAAATATATCACCTATATCATCTGCTTCGGCAGGGTGCCACACCCAGTAAAGGGTAAAAGGCGTGATGATATATTTATATTTATTTTTATTATTTCCCTGGCTATTTTAGAAATATAAAATGAAATTTGTAGGTAGTTAATTAAATTCTGCACTAAAATTAGTCTCAATTTTGCTGGTAAACTTTTTGAAACAGTGGAGAATATATAATTCTTGAGAGGGTTGCAGTTTTAACTTCAGATGTTGAGGGCGTCTGAATGTATGTCCCTGCAGCTGTTGTCACTTCATTTCTAACGTGTTGTATGCCTTCCGTTCACACTTCAAACGCCTACCGAAGTCTTCTGCATCGTTCACACACTTAACACTTACTACTAGACAGGTCCGCATTAGCCCAAAAACATACCGAGATTAACATCGTTTAATTTTATAGTAAACAACAATTTTATTTGCAAAACATTACTTTTAACGCTTCATTGTTCACAAATATAATAATTAGCTACCAGTAGACAGATCCGAATTAGCCCAGTAACACATCATAATTTTCAGCCATTTAATTTTAGTTAATAAACAAAAATTAAGCTCCCTAAATTAATAAATAGGTATTGAAAAGGAAATAAATAAGTAATAGTTAAAAAAAAATTGTTACGGTCCTGTAAAGGGCAAAAAGTCACTAAAACAAAGTTCGTGTACCTTTATATTGATACCGGAAATTGCTCTAGTCATGTGTGACATCCAGAAATGTCTTTTAGTAGTAAACCTTTGATGTTTTCCGTTCATATATCAACGACAAAAATAAGCAGGACCGTCTTTTAAAATCGGACAAAATAGATGAATGCTCCGGGGGGAGAGGGGATCATTTTTAGGGACTCTAGATTTCGTCCAACAGTACGGTGGTATACATTGCATTACGGTATTCGAATCCGGAGATCCCGTGTTCGAATCCCACTCAAGCTAAATATATATGAATTACCACACTGCGATTCGGTGAGTCCAGACCCTGTACTGTAATTGGGATTAAGTTTCTGTTGTAGAGAGTGGCATAAATAAATAAATAAACATTAATTCATAGTACATTTTCATACATATTCTGAAAATTTTATATTATATATATTTTGCTATGTAAAATGTAAATTACATAGAACTTGGATTCCCATAGCCAACAAACAATTTTCATTACATTAAAATTGATTTGACGGCTGGTAACCGCACTTCACGCGAAGAATTATATTACTTACCGAGCTCTGCTACGGCAGAGTGCCACATCCAGTAATGGGTAAAAAACGTGATGATATATTTATTTTATTTTCTAGCTCAGTGGTATGAAGTCGGCCTGTGGATCCTGAGAACCATGGGTCGATTCCCACAGGCGACAAACAATTTTCATAATTTCAAAAGCTACCCCTGTGGTTCCTCCACCACTAACATCTTTGGGGGCCGTGATTTGATGACTGGTAACCGCACTTCATGCGCAAAATATATCACTTACCGAGATCTGCTTCGGCAGTGTGCCACACCCAGTAATAGAAGGCGTGATGATATATTTTTATTTATATTTTATTTTCTAAGATTAGTACAAATGGTAAAAAAATATTTTTTCTTTTCCTGTTGTGTAGAATAACAGATAATAATTCCTACCTTTCGTTGAAGAGTTACGCTGAAATAAAAACAATAAAGTTGGTACTACAAGTAAAAACATATGTTTGTTGTTTATCTTTTGAATAAATTGTTTATTTTCCCAAAAAAAAAGTCAACTTCATCTAGCAGCATTAAAAATAAAAACGGACGGATATTATATAAAACATAAATAATCAACTATGATACACATATATTAATATTTCGATTGAGACTGGTAAGTTCTATTTAGTGAACACCCTGTATATAAATTTTTCATCTCAATCAAAAAACTAAATGAAAATATTACTAAGAAAGTACTAAGTACTTTTGACTACTAAACATCGATGTAATCTCATAGGCCAATTACTTTAGGTGGGGAATAAAATAAATTAAGTATTTATAGACTTTTCACAAGAGCTTCACAGTGACGTCATGAGGATTGTTCGTATATTTCCAGATAAAAACTAGCACGTATACAGAGTGCACAAAAAATGGCCGACAAGCTTCAGGTAAAACAATTCTAATGCAACAAAATTGTACGACCCTTCGTAAAGCCACACTATTTAAAAGATGTAAATGTGGCACACCGAATCAAACAGCTGTTATACCAGTTATCAGGTAACTATGGAATTCAATCTGACAAATTTTAACAAATTATTTTTTCTACTACCGATCAGAAAATAGACATTTACAACTGTCAGCTGAGTGTGAAAAGTTGATGTTTGCCGCTCGCCGAGCGGTAATAAGATTTTACCGTTCGCCGGGCGGTAAAGTAAGAGTGTATCATTATATCCATGAAAACTGTCAATATTTCTAAATTAATTTCAAAACTAAAAACCTGTCAAAATGATTTTAAATTCTTTTTCAAGCTTTCTTAGTAGTAGAAACAAATATTGTGTGCACCACAAGCACAAAGTATCTTTGGCAATAGACTACTTTCTGCTGTAGGTAGAAAAATCTATTTATTTTTATTTCACACAAAAACCTTTTTTGTACAAGGTTCCCATATATAATAAAAACTTAAAAATACTGGTGAAGAGAAGTAATAAATTTAAAGATTTTAAAAATTTCTCATAGTTCTATTTGCACATTTACAAATTTTGTGGCTTCGTGTGGCTTTAAGAAGGGCCTACAATTTTTGTGCATGCTGAATGTTGACTCAGAATTGATTAAAGAATTGTTCTGCCTCAAGCTTGTTATCCATTTTCAGATCATCCCGTATATTTGCTGATGTTAGTGTCATGTTCTTGTGAAAATACTTGATTTATATTTACTGTTTGTTATTGAATGTAATAATGATTATCTTTGGCCTGCATATAATTAGAAACTATTTAGATTAGATCGATGTTTATTACAATTGAATAGTTATTTTTACATTTATCAAAGTGCATAAAATTGTGATGGTGACAATAAAAAATATTTATAAAAAATAAAAGAAAATGAAATTGGTTGACTACGTACATACATTTATATAACTACATACATATATACATGAAATTAAATAGAATTTTTCTTTATATTATTTATTAATAATATTAACGACGAAGACATATGACAACTAGAAAACAAAAATTATTTTTAAAGAAACATGCATCATATTTCGTCAAATTTAAACTATAGTATTTCAAAATAGTTTCAACATTTTACAAACGTACATTTTTATCTATCAAACATCTTTAAAATATTTTAGAAATAAATACTTTAAATGTAAATAAAATAGTTTTTTAAAACAATTGACAGCGTAAAATGTACCATATGTTCAAATGACACATTTTGAAATAACATACATTCAACTATGTTTTAAAATATTTTGGAGAAAAATGATCAAATTAAAGAAACAACAAAATTGTTATTAAAAGCATTTTGTCTTAGACACAATTTAGCAACATTTGACAGTGGAAAATATGCAATGTCAAATGTTCAAATGTAACATTTCTCTTTGAAATAAAATATAGTGTGTCCAGAATTCTTCTTGAATGTAAACAGCAACGATATTTCATAAAAAAAAATTCAGACGACCACTTATGAAAGTAACCATAACAACATCTAAACTACTACGGAAAGTTGAATATAGCATACACAGATATGTTAGCATAACGTACACTTCTAACATATCAGGTGAAGTTCCACTGATTGACAACAGATGGGGTTACGATGAAAGAAAATAATCAATGAAAAGAATTTGTATTATTATTTAGATTGAAGTTTTGGCAGATTTTTCAACACATTTGCACAGATAAATCTTATTTTTAAAATTAATAATTATTTATTTACTAAGATTTTAACATTATTTCATATTTTGACATTACGGTTAGTACAGTTGGTATCACAATACCTAACCTCAAACGTTAAACGTCAACGCTCGCCTACAAAAACGCACCAGCTGTCAAAGTGTAACAAGATTGCTCTTGTAGATTTTTTTTGAAATATTTTGTGGTCGTCTGAAAAATAGTGTACATAACTCGCTCGAAAGTGTGGTAACTGTGCTCGTGTACTTAAATCACTCGGCGCTGCGCGCCTCGTTTTTCAATTTGTACACTCGCACGTTATCTTACACTTTCGATGCTTGTTATGTAATACACTATTAAAAATTTCGCTTAGTTCTAGTGCTGTAGAAATTTATTGCGTTAAGATTGTTGATTTAGAATTAATCAAATAATTGTTCTACCTTAAGTTTGCCACCCATTTTTTGAACACGCTGTATATTGAGTTGTCAAAGCTATCTAAAGCTTCAAATAAAAATAAAAGTGAATCAAATCTTTAGAGCTATTATTTAAAGCACGTTTCTTAATTTGAAGGCATAAAATATACTTTTTTTTACAACCGAGCAGAAAGTAGACATTTCCAACTGTTGAGTGCAAAAAGTTGACGTTTTTCACTCGCCGAGCGGTAAAGTAAAAGTGTACCCATAGATACATGAAAACTGTCAACATTTCAAACGAGTTCTACCTTAAGTTTGCCACCCATTTTCTGAACACGCTGTATATTGAGTTGTCAAAGCTATCTAAAGCTTCAAATAAAAATAAAAGTGAATCAAATTTTTAGAACTATTATTTAAAGCACGGTTCTTAATTTGAAGGCATAAAATATCCTTTTTTTTTACAATCGAGCAGAAAGTAGACATTTCCAACTGTTGAGTGCAGAAAGTTGACGTTTTTCACTCTCCGAACGGTAAAGTAAAAGTGTATCCATAGATACATGAAAACTGTCAACATTTTGAAGCGAATTTCAAAACAGAAGAACTGTCAAAAATAATTGTAAATTATTTTTCTAGGGTTTTCAAATGGTCGTAGAAAAAATATCGTGTGCACCACAAACAGAAAGTGTCCTTGCCGCTCTTGCATGATTATTGCTCAATCAACAATCTCCATGCGTGAGAGAAATTATTGTTAAATATTTTAGTTGAAGTATTGTTGTCTAAAATAATTTTGAAATGCTTGTGAAGGAAAAATATATGATGCAAAATGTTGAAGCTGTTTGGAAATACATTATAATATTTATTATTCTATAGCACACATATTACTAAATAGATTTGTGCCAAATTATTCCTAAATCATTTTCGCATTCACGCCTCAGATATACGAGAAAAACTATGAAAAAAATGTGTTTCATGATGCCAATAAAATACTGAAAAAAGTCTAAATTTGTGGCTATCACAATAATACGAAAACACTTGTACACATTTCACGATATTTTAACACATTGAAAGTGATTTAAAGTCAGGTTTACACTGCACAGAAATCACATGAACTAGAGTCAGTTGTGTAAGTAGAGCTGATTTTAAAAGTGAGTTTACACTAGGTTTCAATTTGTTGTTGATGTGCGCCGTGTTTTGTTCACATAAAACATTTTGGAAAATTGGGTGTTGATGCCGATACGGCGTTTGATCCTGGCTCATCCTTCACGACTACTGAAATAACAAGGATACTATATTTTCGTAGAGAACTTCTTTCTGTCTCTATTGATTTACCAGTCACATGCAAGAGCCTTAATTCTAACATTCCTATATAGACTAATTCTCGTAACGATAGCATTTTAATTTTTACAACGTTCACATTCCACTGTTAAGTAAGTCAAGTCCCAAAAATATGTAAACGAGACTGTAACTTTGCCTGAATCTTTATAAAATATGTCAAATTTGAGCAATGAACAACCGAAGTAGCGCTGGAAACAGCACAGGGTTAAAGAATACACTACATCTTTCCCAGCTGTATTCCATTTGCCACTTGGTTCACTTTTAAATCAGTTCAGATAAATTAAACAACATGAAACGTGCTAAATGAACTGAATTAAACACACTGATACACCAATTGGGATGAATTACTTCAAAGTAAATTAGGATCAGTAATGCTAGTACTGAAAATAAAGTCAGCGAAGTAATCCAGCGAAATAAATAAGTGATCTAGATCAGTAAATGTAAGTTAAATCTGATCCAAATGGCAAATGGAATACGCCTTCCATATGTCATTTGGATCAACTCTAACTTACATTTACTGATCTAGATCACTTATTTATTTCACTGGCTGACTATTTATAGTACTAAAATTACTGATTCCAATTTACTTTGAAGTAATACACCCCAATAAGTGCATCAGTTTGTTTAATTCATTTCATTTAATCATGTTGTCTAATTTATCTAAAATGATTTAAGTGAACCAAGTGGCAAATGGAATACAGCTGGAATATGCCTTATAATACTTAGTAACCTAGGCAACGTGGGCACAAATTTTAGTATGGAAAGTAGATTTTGAACAAAACAGTCAAGTAAAATACATATTCAAGGTTATAACAAAAATAACAATCTGGTAAAGTACAAAACAGTCTGGTAAAGATTTTACCTGACTGTTTTGTATTTTACCAGATAGTTATTTTTGTTATAACCTTGTATATGTAGTCTGCTGTCAATACAATTCATATAAAAAATTAAACATTTTATGTTATTTATAATTAATTATTGATTAAATGAAACGGTTTCAGATAATTTATTATGCAATATATAATTTCAAAAGATTTTAAACGGTAGTAGAAAAAATATAGTGTGCAACACTTAGGAAAAGTATCTTCTTTCGTACGCGTCGTATTTTTAATTGAGACGCCTAATACGAAAAAATGATATTGTCTCTTACTTATTGCTCAAATGCTATTAGAAACTGTAACAAAAATTTAGTTTTGAAATGTATGAATATGTAATGCTATGTTTACGAAAATTTGACTATACTTTCACATAAATTATAACACTAAAAATTGCATTATAGTTACAGCACTTAAAGTTGCGATTTTTAAAAATAACTAAATATAAATTTAGCTGTAACAGTTCAGATTTAAAAGCGTAAATCTATTAATATTTTTTAATTTATTGCCTGAACTTAACAAATTAGTTTGAATTAATTTCTGTCTAAAATGAACACACATAAAAATCAGTGTTAAAAATCTGCAAACAACCAACAATCTCCAGCAGTTACAGGTTAAGTTTTCCAACAAAAAGCAAGCACTATTTTAGAATATAAGAGTGTAAAGAGTTTTGAACATACGGTGTACAAGAATGTCGTATTGGGGGTGGTCTTACCATCCGTGGGCCAATAGGGGTAGCGCATGGCGTCCGTCGTGACGTCACGTCGGTTACACGCCGAGAACGACGAACCGAACGTCGATGCTGGCGACGTTGAACCAGCTAATAAACACACAACAATACATTTGTTATTAGTAATTGTGAATGTAGATGAAGTCCATTTGCTGGCTGACTGACTATAGTTGGTTCTATGAGAGATTGAAAGGACAAATTTAATTTCTTATAGTTCAAAAAGGAATTATAATTTTTTCTCGACCCTATCAGAAAATAAAACTGTTTTTTAAACTAAATGTATTACTTGTCTTCATTTTGACTTTTTTCATGAACAAATACATTCTATACTATATTTACCATATTGTAATCTCTCGTTGAACGAACTATAGTAAAACAGGAGTACATTGTTGAAATTAAGAGTGTAAGATTGCATGGATAATATAGGATCCGTAGGGTTAAATGTATGGATATGATTGAAGGTTTGTTGCGTGACCGAAAGATGAGACAAACTTCTAGAAAAGGAATTATGAATGTCGAGTATTTTGAAAGGTTCGTGCTACCGCATTTAATAGGATATAGTCGTATATGTATATTAAATTTCTGGGGTAGTGGCTCAGTGGTATCGAGTCTTCCTGTGGATCCTAAGAACCCCGGTTCGATTCCCACAGCCGACAAATAATTTTCACCAAATTAAAATTACCTCTGTGGGTCTTCCTCCACTAACATCTTTGGGAACTGTGATTTAACGGGTGGTAACTGCACTTCACGCGCATAAATATATCACATACCGGGTTCTGTTCCCAGCAGAGTGCCACACCCAGTAATGGGTAAAAGACGTGATGATATATTTATATAAATTTCCGCTAAACATATTAATATTTTCACTCATGCAAGCATCGCGTTGGCATTACGATTAATTCCAGTTGGAATAATTCATTAATTGATTTTTGCTCGCCTACTAAGGCTCTAAGCAATCTCGCACTCTCAATCTTAATTAATATACTGCTACATACACGTATACATATCTTTTAATGAACTTACTTAACGTATTTGATAATTGGCTATAGTTATTCATGTTTAAACTTTGGACTGGCTGTAGACTCGGTTGGAGCTGAAATCAAGCAAAACACTTTTCATTTTAACGTTTCCGCATGATGCTGGAATTAATACAATTATCGTATTCATTCGCTAAATTACTTTCTGTTGTATATACCCCGTTTCACGTAAGAATACTTTTCAAAATACATAAGTCATATTTCTTTCAAACTGTTTTTCATAGCGCAAACCTATGAAAAGAAACCACAACCGTAATAGTATATTCCGTAACAAGCATCGAAAGTGTAAGATAACGTACGAATGAACAAATTGAAAAACGAGGCGCGCAGCGCCGAGTGATTTAAGTACACGAGCACAGTTATCATACTTTCGATCGAGTTATGTACACTATTTTTCAGACGACCAGAAAATATTTCTAAAAAAAGTTTACAAGAGCAATGTTGTTACACTTTGACAGCTGATGCGTTTTTGTAGATGAGCGTTGACGTTTGACGTTTGAGATTAGGGGTCAAATTCATAGTCGTGACTCACCCTCACCTCATTCTCATCTCACACTTAAAATTGAAATAACTAAGGACCAAATTCATAGTCGTGACTCACTCTCACTTCATTCTCACCTCACACTCAAATTCGAAGTAACTAAGGCAACTAACTCAAAAATGCGTACAATTTGAGTTAGTTGCCTTAGTGGCTTCAACTTTGAGTGTGAGGTGAGAATGAGGTAAGGGTGAGTCATGACTATGAATTTGGCCCTAAGTCTACTAACTCAAATAGTGCAAATTCTTGAGTTAGTTGCCTTAGTTACTTCGATTTTGAGAGTGAGGTGAGGATGAGATGAGTGTGAATGACGGCTCTGAATTTGGCCCTAGGTATTGTGCAACTGTACTAACCATAATGTCAAAATATTTAATAATGCTAAAATATTAGTAAATAAGTGATTGTTAATTTAAAAAAATAAGATTTATCTGTGCAAATGTGTTGAAAAATCTGCCAAAACTTCAATCGAAATAATAATACAAATTCTTTTCATTTATTTTATTATTTTCTTTCATCGTAACGCCATCTGTTATCAATCAGTGGAACTTCACCTGATATGTTAGAAGTGTACGTTATGCTAACATATCAGTGTATGCTATGTTCAACTTTCCGTAGTAGTTTATGATGTTGTTATGGTTACTTTCATATCTGGTCGTCTGAAAAATAATTTAAACATCAAATTTCATACTCTAGTGGAACTATACAAGTAAGTAGACTGAGATTTTTTTTTATTTACATATCTTAAGTTAAAATTATGAATATATTTCTGTTATGACTAACCTGCCCTTGGTGTAGATGGGGTGTGTATGCTCCCAAAGTGCCTTGATGGGGGTTGGCCGCCCCCGCGCGAACATGACATGATGAGTAACTTAGGGGAGCTTGTGGAATCCAGGCACTGCAACAATATAACAATACGACATTGGAGAATAAAATAAACTACAAAATTTTAAAATTATAAAATTTTTTATAATGTACATATTTTACACACTCATTATCGTGCGTAAAGTAAAATCGTTCATAAAAGTAAGTTTTATCCACTAGTCTGTCAACACTTTCAAGCGAATGTCAAACCAACAAAAATGTCAAAACTTATATTTTCTACATCCCAGCAAAAAGTACTAAGGGTGAAAACAAGCGTTTTTCGTCCGTGGTATAATTATTAGCACGAGGCTCAAAGCACCGAGGGCTAATAATATGCTCAGAGATCAGAAACGCCTGTTTTCACCCGTGGTACATACAATTATGCACAACAAAATAACATTTAATTATATGTGCAAAAGATTAAAATATGTAAATAGGTTATATGTCAAAATGACATTTTGTAAAATCAAGTATTCACAATAAACAAAAATTGTCATTTTATTTATGTATCCATAGGAATTATTTTTTATGGCCCTAGGGCCAAAAACAAGTAATTAATCTCGCATTTCAAGGTTAAAACACATGAATTTCGGCCCGGTTGAGCATAATAGTTATTTATGTATCAAGGGTGAAAACAAGTGTTTGTGGCCCGTGGCATAATTATTAGCACGGGGCGTAAAGCACCGAGGGCTAATAACATGCTCAGGGTCAGAAACACTAATTTCACCCGTGGTACATACAATATTTTATGCATAACAAAATAACATTTAATTATATGTTCAACAAATTAAAATATATGGGGTGGCTAGCTCAGTGGTATGAAGTCGGCCTGTGGATTCTGAGAACCCTGGTACCCTAGATTCGATTTCCACAGGCGACAAACAATTTTCATCATTTCAAAAACTACCCCTGTGGCTCCTCCACCACTAACATCTTTGTGGGCCGTGATTTAACAACTGGTAACCGCACTTCACGCACATAAATATATCACTTACCGAGATCTGCTTCGGCAGAGTGCCACACCCAGTAATGAGTAGAAGGCGTGATGATATATTTATTTTATTTATTTAAATTAAAATATGTACATAGGTTATATGTCAAAATGACATTTTGTAAAATCAAGTATTATGGGCTAATAACATCTATTGGCCCTAGGGCCAAAAACTAATATTTAAGCTCGCTTTTCAAGGTTAAAACACATGAATTACGTCCTGGTTGTGCATAAAATAATTTAGTAATGACGAGTAAGTGTAGAACTTTTGAAAATACTTTATCTTTTGTGCAAAATAAACGCTATAAAACGCAAATTCGCAGGAGGTCATTCCTTGAAGCAATGAGGTCAACTTTGTCTGTGTTATCAGTCACATATGTAAGAAGCCGGTTCGTTAACAAAATCACCCGATACCGATAATCCTCTCTACGTCATTTGAACAGTATCTCATCTTCGAGAAGACGTGTGCCCCCGATAAAACAACGTCACTGGAACTTATTACGCGGCGAATAATTTATTTTATTTCTTGAAAATTATACGGCTGTCATCTGGTTTATAACTTATATTTCATAAGTAATTTTAATACTTGGCCGAGGTTTATAAATAACAATACCTTATAAAATTTTATGATGTGCGCAGTGAGTTAGTTAAAATAACAACGCTTGAAGTATTGAAAGATTATATGTTCTATTTTACTCTAGTTGAGAGCACGCTCCATAAACCTTATTTTCATTAGGAAAATTCATCAAAAAAGAGCATTGTTAACTTTAAAAGCAAATTGACAATTTTGTGCATCGTTAAATTCGTTCTGTTCAGGATTTACTACTATTGATTTCTGTTTTATTATTACAATGTTTACAATTTAAACTGTGTCGTGTATTGCTACTTTCTTTCCGCCAAAAATGTACTTCAAAGTAACAAATGCGAATTCAACGATTTTATCATTCGTTACTGGGGAAAAAGTTACAGAAGTATGGTAAACAGCGATTTTTGTCATTTTCAAAACTCTCAACTTTGAGACGCTGTAACTAGAAAACAAAAAGAGAGAATTTGGTGATTTGATAGTTATGACGTGAGAGGCTGCAACTCGGCAAACCTAATTTAGCTTTGTCGAGAATTTCATTTCAAAGGGTTCAAAATTTTCAACTTTTTTTTAGTATGGTTCTATATAATTTAAGCCACGAGAAATCGAATGCCGTTGACCGCATCTTCATATCTTTTTTAGTTTTTGAGTTACAGCGATTTTTGATGTTTTTAAAATCGCAACTTTGAGAGGCTGTATCTCGAAAGCTAAAAGAGATATCGAAATGCGGTTTGAACGAGCGTATTTCTCGTGCGCTAATTAACTTGATAGTATATTAAAAAAAATATGATTTTTTTTTGGATTTTTTCAAAATTTGCTTTTGTTCATAACTCAATTTTTTTTAAAGATAATTGAAATCTGTGAGCACCTGTGAATTCCTCGCGTGAAAATACGTAGGTATGCAAATTTTCAGAAAAAAATTCGCACGGATTGAGATTTTATTACAGAAAAACGAAAAATGACCAAAAATCGTAAAAATCTTAAGGGGTACCCCTTCAAAAATAATTAATTTTTAGCCGATTTTTGTTTTTTTGTAATAAAATACTTATCCGCTTGAATTTTGTTCTGAAAATTTGCATACCTATGTATTTTCACGCGAGGAATTCACTGGTGTTCACAGATTTTAATTATCTTTTACAAATTTTTAGTTATGAACAAAAGAAAATTTTGAAAAAAATCCAAAAAAATACAATTTTTTTTTAGTATACTATGAAGTTAATTAGCGCACGAGAAATACACTCGTTCAAACCGCATTTCGATATCTCTTTTAGTTTTCGAGATACAGCCTCTCAAAGTTGCGATTTTAAAAACATCAAAAATCTCTGTAACTCAAGAACTAAAAAAGATATGAAGATGCGCTCAACGGCATTCGATTTCTCGTGGCTTAAATTATATAGAACCATACTAAAAAAAAGTTGAAAATTTTGAACCCTTTGAAATGAAATTCTCGACATTAAGCTAAATTAGGTTTGCCGAGTTACGGCCTCTCGCGTCATAACTATCAAATCACCAAATTTCTTCAGCTACTTAAAGGTTTAATAAGTCAATTAAAGTACGAGGAATACATTGGTGAAACCCTCATTTTGATATCTCTTTTAGTTTTTTAGTTACGAGCGTCTCAAAGTTGAGAGTTATAAAAATGACAAAAATCGCTGTTTAGCTGAATTGGGCATTCCATTGCAGTCTCTCACATCATAACAATCACACCACCAAATTTATGTACCTACTTATAGCGTCAATAAGTCAATTAAAATACGAGAAATTCACTGGCGCAAACCGTATTTCAATATCCGTTGTAGTTTTTGAATTACAACATTTTAAAATTGCTATTATACTTATCCCACATCACTATTGTGTAAGTACATGAATTATTCGATAATCTTTACAAACTGTACTTAATAAATGCATGGGCTGCCTCTGCGACTAAGTAAACAATGAAGAATGTAGGAAGGATTGACAAATGCCGCCATTTTTGTAAAGAAATCTGAACCGCGATACGTTGTCTGATTATTCAGGTGAATCGCTCCAATAACTGTTCAGGTAGACGCGCATGCTTACTGTGATGCTTTCAGGCGGCCATTCACGAATTCCTTTACGGAACCATATTTCATTTTTTTATTTTCACACTTGAATAAAGCTGCGTTCACACCTACCTAATTACTCTTTACAATTTGCAATCACAATTGTTTCTTATGTCAAGTGTTCATACAGACTAAATTAAAACATTGTTGGAAGAACTAATTGAAATGTTTTAAATTCCTAAATTGCGTTCACATCTGTCCAATTACTAATTACAATTATCAATTACAATTAATTGTTAATTGTTTGTCATATGTTAAATAATGTTAGCGTTCATACCGACAAAATTAAGACATTTTAATTTGTAAATGAAATGTTTGCAAACTGTGAATTTTTCATTTACGATGAATGAGATAGATATATTATTCTGTGTCTATCTTCTGTCATTTCGTATGATTCTTGTTTGCCGCTGTCATATTAATTTAGAAAAAAAAGATTTTTATATTTTTACAATACTTGTACTGTAAGTTACGATACGTACCTTTAATGACAAAATTTAAACACAGTTAGTGCAACTTTTATAGCACAGTGGTTTCAGGATTTTAATATCTACTTTCTGTCCACCGTGAACTGTAAGTACTCGTAAATATTACATATCAAGGTCCTGTTTATCTTGACGTCAATTTTGAAACCTATTTTTCTTTACCCCATTTTATGGGGTAATGGCATAGTGGTATGAAGTCGGCCTGTGGATCCTAAGAACCCTGGTTCGATCCCCACAGCTGACAAAACATTTTCACCAATTTAAAATTACCCCTGTGGCTCCCCCACCACTTACATCTTTGGGGGCCGTGATCTGACGGCTGGTAACCGCACTTCACGCGCATGAATATATCACTTACCGAGATCTGCTTCGGCAGAGTGCCACACCCAGCAATAGGTAAAAGGCGTGATATATTTATTTATTTATTTTATTTTTCTTTTCCTTCTATTTGTACAAGTATTGTAAAAAATAGCTTACTAACATCGATCTGTAAGTGTTTTTTAAGGTTGCGAATGTTTAAGAAATCTCGACCCTTTGGGCCTTGATTTCCCAAACTACATTCTTGGCCTAAAAACTGTCACTTACAGTTCATGGTAAGCAATATACTATTTTACAATACCTGCACTGTAAGTTACCCATTAATAATAAATTTGAAACACAGTAAGTGAAACTTTTATTGCACAGTGGTTTCCATGGTTATATCCGGACTTTAATATTTATTTACTGTCCACCGTGAACTGTAAGTAAATATTACATATCAAGGTCCTGTTTATTTTGACAACAATTTGACAGCTGTCAATTTTGAAACCTATTTTTCTTTTCCTTCTATTTGTGCAAATATTGTAAAAAATAGCTTACTAACCTGGATCTGTAAGTTATTTTTTTAGGTCGCTAATTTTTTTACCTAAAAACTGTCAGAGTTCATGGTACGTAATATACTATTTAAAAAGAAATGTAAATTTCTGACTTACCTATGGTCGTATCTCGAGTACGAAGTAGGGGTATAGGACGGCGGAGTGCCAAAAAGATTCCTAGTAGTTAGTGTCCCTAAATGTTGCCCCATGTGGGGCCCACCTCCAAAAGTGTCCCCAAACAGTCCTTTCGCGTACGGAGCTGCCGATCTGCAACAATAATCACACCATGTGCACATAACAAATAGGTTATGTTTCTGAAAGGTGTTGAATATTGTTACCTGTATGGTCGTTTCATTCTTCGTCTTCGTCTGTAGTTGCCGTTTTCGAACATGTCTTCGTATTGGGGGTCTTTAACAAACAAGAAGAAGAACTCACATGAGAATCCTGCCATTTTTATAATACTTTAATGGAATAAAAAGACAGGTTACTGACAGTTTCGTAAAATTCCTTTATTACTGCCTAATTTAAATATGCCATCCAATGGTAAAAAAGTTTCCCACCTATAGTTTGTTTCAATTACAATTATTTATTTATGTTTATTAATTTAATGGGGTTAGCTCAGTGGTATGAAGTCGACCTGTGGATCCTGAGAACCCTGGTTCGATTCCCACAGGCGACAAACAATTTTCATAATTTCAAAAAAGTTACCCCTGTGGCTCCTCCACCACTAACATCTTTGGAGGCCGTGATTTGACGGCAGGTAACCGCATTTCACGTACATAAATATATCACTTAACGAGATCTGCTTCGGCAGAGTGCCACACCCAGTAATTGGTAGAAGTCGTGATGATATATTTATTTATTTAATTTTATTTAATGGGGCAATGGCTCAGTGGTTTCGAATTGGCTTGTGGATCCTGAGGACCTTGGTTCGATTCCCACAGCCGACAAACAATTTTCACCAAATTAAAATTACCCCTGTGGCTCTCCTTCCAGAGCCGTGATTTGACGGCTGGTAACCACATTTCACGTACTTCAATATATCACTTACCGAGATCTTCTTCGGCAGAGTGCCATACCCAGTAATGAGTAAAAGTCGTGATAATATATTTATTTTTTTAATTTATAAAAACCACCATTTCATTGACTTAGAAACGGCGGCAAATTGGAGACCGCCCTGGGCGGCAAAAGTTCTAGGTACGTCATTGCATAAATGTGAACTTTTCGTAGTAGTCATAGACAAAATAAATAAAAATAAAAATAACAGATAAACGGCTGTATCATGTAACACATCTTTAATAATAAGCGACATCGATAAGTTTTACTAGCTTTGGCAACACCGGTTTTGTCTTGATGCTTGTCAAATTTGTATTTATATGAATAAAAAAATGACAAACGTCGAAATAAAACCGGTGTTGTCAAAGCTAAAAAAATTATCGACGTCGCTTATTATTAGCGATGTGTTACATGATACAGCCGAAAATAAGGATGCAGTCTCCTACCTAAAGTCCAGTAATTGCCCTTCCTCTCGCCTCCTCCTTCCCTGGGCACCTTCACAAAACATTCATTCAAACTCAAGTTATGCCTAATCGAATTCTGCCACCCTTTCTTATTCCGCTCGAAGTAGGGAAACTTGCTCGTGATGTACGCGTAGATTTCACTCAACGTCGCTCTCTTCAGCTGCGAGTTCTGTATCGCCATGGCTATCAGGGCGACATAGGAGAAGGGAGGTTTTCCTCCAGAACCTCCGGAGCTGTTGCTCGCCGCACCAGAACCCCCGGAACTAGAGGGCGGGCCGGTCGATGACGGGGGGTTCGTTGAACCGGATGTGCTGCTTGATTGGCTAGGGACGTCTGATTGTGTGGTGGATGGGGTGACGCTGTTGGTTGGGGTTGATGATGCGCTGGAATTAAAGTTGTTTTTAGGGTGAGATTCTCAAAAAAACTTTAGCTAATCTTATTGTACTCCTATTTTAAAAATTAATTCAAATCAATTATCTACAACTATCCCTGTGGCTCCTCCACCACTAACATGTTTGGGGGCCGTGATTTGACGACTAGTAACCGCACTTCACGCGCAAAATATATCACTTACCGAGATCTGCTTCAGCAGAGTGCCACAACCAGTAATGGGTAAAAGGCGTGATGATATATTTATTTATTTTTATTTATCTACAACTAAATGATAAAAATATTGTATTAAGGATTATTCAAACTTATTTGAGACTATGGTTGAGCTAACTTGACTAATCCAAAATTCAGGATTAGCTAAAACTTTTTTTTTTGCAAATTTGACTGTGAGTCTTTAAATTATTATTTATTTATGCTACTCTGAGCAACAGGAACTTATCCCAATTTCGGTACAGTGTCCGATCTCACCGAGTCGTTGTGTGGTAAGTATTTTATATTTAGCTTGAGTAGAATTCAAACTCAAGATCAAATGCAGGTTATATTGTCCACGCAACCATACTACCAGATTTACAATTTTGATACAAATAAATATGGGGTAATAGCACAGTGGTATCGTGTCGGCCTGTGGATCATAAGAACCCTGGTTCGATCCCCACAGCCGACAAACATTTTCACCAATTTAAAAAATTACCCCTGTGGCTCTCCCACCACTAATATCTTTGGGGGCCGTGATTTGACGACTGGTAACCGCACTTAACGCGCATAAATATATCACTTTCCGAGATCTGCTTCGGCAGACTGCCACAACCAGTAATGGGTAAAAGGCGTGATTATATATTTATTTATTTATTTATTTTATATAAATAAATAAAATATTGCCTTTATTGTAACGTACTAGTTTTTTATGTGGTATCTAGTCGGATTGCGGATTTGAAAACCCGGATTCGATTCTCACAGCCGACTAATAGTTTCCACCACATTAAAATTTCTTCTTTAGCTCCCTTACATTTTTTGGGACCGTGATTTGATTAATATATCACTTACCGAGATCTGCTGCGGCAGAGTGCCACACCCAGTAATAGTTAAAAGGCGTGATGATATATTTATTTAATTATTTTTATTAGGTTTTTCCCCGAGTGTATTTAAAATTCAAATAAAATCTGATCTTGTTCAAAACGAAAGAACATTTTCTATTTTCGTTTGAATTAATCGTTTTTCACTCTAGTTTGACAAATAACTAGTAATGAGCGATTTTTTCAGATTGAAATATAATTTAGAAACTAGTAAACCTAATTATAATGTTATAATGGTGATGTACCTATTGGAGCTGTCCTTGTCGTGGTCAGGATGATGCACAAGCGAATGTGAATGGTGGTGCGCAGCGTGCAACACTCTGGAGAGGTGTTCTTCTGTCTTCAGAGCTCCGCTGGTGCTCTGCGCTACGACGCCGCCGCCGCCTCCACCACCCAAACCGCTCTCCGAGACATAGCTCGACACTGCAACACAAAAAGAAACGTACGAATTAGATATACTTCAAAGATAAATTAGATCATTCATTTACAACAAGTATTACACGCCTATATTTTATTTTATAGACTGCCAATAAAATGTATACTAATTTGACGCCTTGCAACCGTCCAAAGATTTACAATTCGGTAGAATAGACACGTATAGAAATACATATTGAACTCTTAAAAAATTTATTTCATTGATTTGTATCATTACAGACGTAATTAATTTTTTAAGTTTAGAGATATTATTTTTCACCACTAACATCTTTGCAGGCCATGGTTTGACGGCTGGTAACCTCACTTCACGCGCATAAATATATCATATACCGAGATCTGCTTCGGCAGAGTGCCACACTCAGCAATGGGTAAAATGCGTGATGATATATTTATTTATTTATTATATTTATTTTTCAAATAGATAAACTAGTTTTTTTATTTATCATAATTCATATACTAATGGGGTGGCTAGCTCAGAGGTATGAAGTCGGCCTGTGGATCCTGAGAACCCTGGTTCGATTCCCACAGGCGACAAACAATTTTCATAATTTCAAAAGCTACCCCTGTGGTTCCTCCATCACTAACATCTTTGGGGGCCGAGATTTGACGACTGGTAACCGCACTTCACGCGCAAAAATATATCACTTACCGAGATCTATTTCGGCAGAGTGCCACACCCAGTAATAGGTAGAAGGCGTGATGATATATTTATTTATTTTTATTTTTATACTAATGGAACATGAAATTTAATTATAAATAAAATAAATATATCATCACACCTTCTACCCATTACTGGGCATGGCACTCTGTCGTAGCTGGTGAAAATTGGTGAAAATTATTTGTCAGCTGTGGGAATCGAATCCAGGTTTTCAAATTCACAGACCGACTCAATACCACTGAACCACCTACCCCACAAAATTAATTATAATAATACAATAATTATTATTCCGTGTTCTATATTTTCTATATTGTTAAACTCTGTGTTATGGATAGAAATTAACTATTTGTAAATGATGAAGAAAATTGCAACGAAACTTATGACTTTATGTAATACTTTCTACTTATCGACAAATATTGATGAGATTTTGTTCATTATTTACAGATTTACAGATCTATAACCATATAAATTTATCACAGAATTCCACCATTAATCGCGAAATAGTTATAAAGCATTCAGGTACTTTAAAATTTATTTGTTTTTTTATTGTTTTACAAATGTGGCGCCTCATACATCAAAATTTAAAACGTCCAGAGTTTCAAATTTCCAACCATAACTTTTTATGGTTATATTTCCAAACCAGAGGTTTAGTAACCTATTTGTGGTGTTATTTACTGCACCAAGAATAAAATAAAAACATTCTTCGACCGTAGACGAAAATCACACCCGAGAATTAAACTAAATATTTTGTTTCGTTCACTTTGTTTTTCGTTTCGACAGACACATAATTACATGCAGTATTTACAAATACCTGCTTTGAAACTCGCTAATTGTAGAGCAAAATTAAGGACATTGTGATTCATAGAACATAGTTAGGTAATTATTAGAACTGCAATTATCTTATTAATGATGCATTTGTTTATATTTCTATTAGTGATAAAACCTTAAGCTGAAATAATAAAATGTGTTGATAGTGAATCACAATAGACAACGCGAGACACTCGAAAAAAATGTTGACGCCACAAAAACGCACATAAGGTATTTTCAAAATGTTTTGACACTTTTGCTATCCTACATTTTCAACTGTCATTTATTTTAAATATAAATAATAATACAAAGAAATATTTTTTTATCTAAATGAATAAATGTTGTTGAAACGAGAATGGTGTGTCAGGATGATAATGTTTGACAAAAACTGATTCTTTGATGAATCTGATGAGTGGATGTTGTTCTGTGAATATTTTAGGGGTCCGTGCTACCTCATTTGATGGGATATGGCGTGGAAGTTATGTATTTTTGTGTAAAATAATTTAGAAGTTTTTGTCAGCGAAAATTATATAATGCAAATTAAATATATCACATTTCAAATCACGTAATATTTATATTATTTTTGACACTAGGGTAGTGTAACAATAAATGAAATACATTGCGAAACGCGGAACATTTTTTAAATGTTCGGATATTGGCACCCCTGTACATTTTAGAGTAAAAATACAAGAATAAAATATTGTATTTATTATACCTGCACAATAATAATTGTTTAACAAACTAAAAAGCGTGCGAAAACGCAGCATTAAAACACATGTGTTTTAAAGTTGCTAAGCAACAACAAAATCATTTGATGTATTCCATTTGCCACTTGGTTCACTTAAATCAGTTCAGATAAATTCGACAAATAACTAAATGAACTAAATTAAGCAAACTAATGCACTTATTGAGATGAATTACTTCAAAGTAAATTAGAATCAGTCATTTTAATACTGGAAATAAAGTAAGGGAAGTAATCTAGTGAAATAAATAAGTGCTCTGGTTCAGTAAATGTAAGTTAAATCTGATCCAAATGGCAAATGGAATAGCCTTTTAATGCTGGGTTGCGTGAAAGTTTTATCGGTTCATTAGCAACTAACGGTTGAATAAATTTCAGAAAATCGCTATTGATACTGTTGCTAGATAAACAATTCTTTAACTAAAGAGCTCTTTATTTTTTTCTTGCAACCCAACATTAATCCATCCATATTTATCACAACAATTTGCAAAACAACGAATCAATATAGAACGTAAACAACAAATGCTAACCTATCTCCATGTGAACTATATTACGTCAAATCACACACACACAAAATTATGAAATGAATCAAAATGGAAATGTTGCTTTCCAGCTATATTTTCCAGATTATGATGCAGGTATTATAAAAAATAGCGTATGATAAACGTGTATAAGTGCCTTTAAAGAACTAGAGCCGTTAAAAATACTCTGCTTCGCGTCGTGCTTTTAAACTCGTCATGCATGCTTTAAAGACATACTTATACACTAGTATCATACTATACAATTAAAATTAAATTTTACGTTTAAATTGATTATACTAGAATGTTTGTAGTACCAGATATTTTAAAAATAAAATGTGGCATTTTTATCAAAAATCAGATAGCTAAATTAAACAAAATCTCATTCTGAGAGCTCAATCAAAAATTATTTATCTTAATTGTTGAGCTAAACTGTCAGAATGAGATTTTGTTTTATTTATTTTTTATTTTCATAGCTATCTGATTTTGGACAAAAATGTGACTTTTTATTTAAACAAAATTAAACAAATGTTTGACGTTTTATCTACCAAAACTGTCAAAATAAATTCCGGTAATAATATATAGTTATTTATGTATCAAGGGTGAAAACAGGTGTTTCTTGCCCGCGGCATGATTATTAGCACGAGGAGCAAAGCATCGAGGGCTAATAACATGCTCAGGGTCAGAAACGCTAATTTCACCCGTGGTGCATACAATATTTTATGCACAACAAAATAACATTTAATTATATGTTCAAAAGATTAAAATATATACTTAGGTTATATGTCAAAATGACATTTTGCAGAATCAAGTATTCACAATAAATAAAAATTGTCATTTTATTTATGTACCCATAGGAATTATTTTTTATGGCCCTAGGGCCAAAAACAAGTGTTTAAACCCGCTTTTTAGGGCTAGAACACATGAATTTTGGCACGGTTGTGCATAAAAGAAATTATTTTGAGAGTTTTGACAAATAAAATGTCAAACATTTGTTTACTTTTGTTTCAATTCCATAGCTATCGATAGTTTTGAGGCAATTTTCATCATTTTCAGATCTAATTTGTGCCGATACACAACATGCAAAATTAATTTTGTATATTGATTTAGCTGCAGAATTTTACATCCTAAGGATTTATTTGAAGCTTTTTTGCTTAAAATATTTAGAGAAGCAGGAAATTACAACGTTATAATTTTACATATGGGGTGGCGAGCTCAGTGGTATGAAGTCGGCCTGTGGATCCTGAGAACCCTGGTACCCTAGATTCGATCCCCACAGGCGACAATTTTCATAATTTCTAAAAAACTACCCCTGTGGCTCCTCCACCACTAACATCTTTGGGGGCCGTGATTTGACGACTGATAACCGCACTTCACGCGCAAAATATATCACTTACCGAGATCTGCTTCGGAAGAGTGCCACACCCAGTAATGGGTAGAAGGCGTGATGATATATTTATATTTATTTATAATTGTACATGTTAAATCCTTATGTTCACCCTTACGAAGCACCACCCCGTATATAAGCAAGCAAAAAGGACATAAAAATGTCAGGGTTCATTATTATAGTCACAGAATACATTAAATATAAAAAGTTGTCAGTACCATATCGATCAATTACAGATAATGATTTAGTTGCAAAATAAGAAGTAATATTCCATCTATTACGCAATAAAAAATGATTCTTAAAATTAGCACCCTGTATAAGGGATGAAAATAAATATATTCTCAGGACAGCAGTCGACTGTCATAAAAATGTATTTATTTTTGTAACCATTACATAGTCGGTTATCGGCACATTTCATGAGGGATGTACTCCAGAAAATCGTATCCCATTCCCATCGTCCGGAAGGTGGGGTGAATATTTTAGAATTGTCTTCAGAGTTTTCTTCAGTCACTTCAGTTTTAATAACAATATTCTCAACATTCGTACTCATATCCATTGTTATTTCGTCACTTAAGATTTGTTTTGAGAATAGCACTGTCACTTTATTTTATTCATGTTGGCGTGAAACTTTGAAGCTGAGGAGTAAGTGAGAGAATGAATTACGCGCATGTAAGTGATATTTGTAAATGAGAAATAATTTTATGGCCCACAAAATTTGATTGTAACAGAGTAGGCAATACTAATGTTTTTGTTTGTAGAAAAATCAAATAAAATTAAATTTATTGTAATTAATTAAAGTCAATACATATTGCCAATTGATTAAATTAATTTTAAAACCATTCATAAAAAAATAAATAAAACAAATTTGTTTAATGATCCATCAATAAATCATTAAGAAATAAATTTTAAATCAAATGAACCTGGACATATTAATACCACAATAAATTATAAAAATATAAATATTAGGTAAACAAAGATAATATTCAATAAAATTCAATTACACAATGACTAATTTAGACATCGAACTATTAAATCTGATATTTATTTTACATTTTTTATAAATAATATTTTCTTTTGTTATACTTTTTTATATACAGGCTGGTCCATTTAACTTGACTTGTGCAAATATCTTGCAAATTAAATCCTTAACAACAAACTTTCATGAACAAAAGTTTAACCATTTTGAGGGGGCCATTCGATCTTGTTAACATTTTTTACCCCCCACCCCTTAGGGGGTCGGAGAGGGGGTAAACTTAGATATTTTAAATAGGAACCCAATTTTTTATTACAGATTCGCAATCTCCATACAACAATATGAAGGTTTAATCTGAGAATTTTTTTCATATTCTTGATAGATGGCGCTGTAACCGCGTGGTCCATTTAACTTGACTTGTTCAAATATCTTGCAAATTAAGCCCTTAACAACAAACTTTCATGAACAAAAGTTTAACCATTTTGAGGGGGCCATTCGATCTTGTTAACATTTTTTACCCCCCACCCCTCAGAGGGTCGGAGAGGGGGTAAACTTAGATATTTTAAATAGGAGCCCTATTTTTTAATACAGATTCGGAATCTCCATACAAAAATATGAAGGTTTAATCTGAGAATTTTTTTCATATTATTGATAGATAGCGCTGTATTCGTAAAAACAAATTTTTACCATTATTTCGACATTTTTTTTTTGTGGCTTCCTGGCGGACCAACTGCTATGGTCATATGTCGCCATTACGCCCTGATCCTGTATTTTAGATCTTATAGTCAACAGCAACACGGATTTCTCTGGACGGTACAATTCAAAATACGAATATTAAAAAAAAACTTGTTTTTACGAATACAGCGCCATCTATCAATAATATGAAAACAATTCTCAGAGGGCGAAAAAAGTTAACAAGATCGAATGGCCCCCTCAAAATGGTTAAACTTTTGTTCATGAAAGTTTGTTGTTAAGGGCTTAATTTGCAAGATATTTGAACAAGTCAAGTTAAATGAACCACCCTGTATACTGCCGAATTGGTAACCGCGAGTTCGACTCCCATTTTAGCACATTAAAATTATCCCTTTGAAAGACACTTCAACATTTATATTTTATAAGAATTTTTTGATTGACAATTTGTCTGTTGATAATTATTGCACGAAAAAGCATGAGTATTCGCCGAGTGTTTGTAGCTCAATTGGTTAGAGCAGTCATCATGCGAATGAAAGGTTCTGGGTTCAAATCCCGGCGAACGCTCATTGCTTTTTCAATAATTATTTCTAATAATTATATTTTATATTTATCTATATCTTTTATTATGTTATTGTAGTCCACAAAATGTTACCAGAAAATATTTTATTTATTTATTTGTTACTCTGCAAAACAGGAACTGAATCTAATTACAATAGTTTATAGTGAAATATAAACCACTCACATACAATATTTTGTTATTAAATTGAAGTCAGCGAGATTTCAACCCGGGAACTTTTGCTCGGCACGATTGCCTGTAGTTTATTTATTTATGCTGCTTTATACAATAGGAATATATTCCTAATTAAAGTACAGAGTTCGGATTCATCGAGCCGCAATGTGCTATTTCATGTTTATCTTGAGTGGGATTCGAACTCAGGATCTACAGATTCGAATTCTGTAACACAACCCACATTGAGCCGTGAAGGATGTTATTCTGTTATCCACGGTGGCGTGGGCAGTGTTACGGCATTTGAATCCGGAAATCTTGAGTTCGAATCCCGTTTAAGCTTATATATCAACTATCACACTATGGATTGGTGATTTCGGACCCTGTACTGTAATTGGGATTAAGTTCCTGTTGTACAAAGTAAAATAAATAAATAAATAATACTACGAATATAGTCGTCTAAACATTGTTTTAAATTAAATATGTTAAATGAAATTTGTATTAAAAATTTTAAGTTGATAAATAATAAGTCACAAGATTAGAATCTATATTTAGGTGTTATATTTAACGAGATTTTTTTTATATAACCTCTTTCAGGCAGATTCATAAAGCGGATTAGCGCTAACACCATTTTTACTTTCTATACACAGTATAAGGAAGTATTGTAATCGTGAAAAAATCATTGATGAGATTTTCGCGGAAATACGTGTTTTGAGGTCCACTGAATCCGTTTTGATCATTTTCTCAATAATGTCTGTGTATATGCCTCATCATTAAAGTTAGACATAAAGTAGTCAACATTACTAAAAAATTATACGTAAACAAATTTGATATTTGATATATTTCAAACAGATAAATGCTGAATTACTGAAAAACTAAATTACATGTTTAATATTTAGAATATATTCTAAATATTAAATATGCTGTGTATAAGAAAGTCGTGTGGTGCCCACACCAGATTTTTTATTTCGTTGTTAACTCTCTTTTCAATGTACGAAACAAGTTTATTTTAACTTGAGTTAAAAAGAGAGTTAATTAGCATCAAATTTAGTTCAATTCTTTAATCTGTTTTAGTTTGAAACAGAGTTATAGATAATATTAAAAACGGTGTTAGCGTTAATCCTTTTTGTGGATCTGCATGTTTAAATATAGCGCCACCAACAAGAAGCGCGGGAAATATGTGAACTAAATGAAGCTTTAGAAAATATGTCAAATTTGACCAATAATAATGAGCAACTTAGCTAGCATTGGAAACAGCAAAATGTTGACAGATTGACTGTCATTTGAATTATGAATACATGTCTTCTATTACTTATAAATCAGTTATAAACAGAAAAGTAACTAGTATCTTTAAGAGAGTTTATTTATTTACTTTTATATTTATGGCACGCTGTACAACAGGAACTTCACAATTACATTACAGGATCCGGTCTGTTCAAGCCGCAATGTAGTAATTCACACATTGTTTTAGCTTGAGTGAGATTCAAACTACGACCAAAAAGCAATGTCCTTTCTATCAAAGCTCCCGAGGACTATATGTTGGCTAATCTATACAATTAAATATTAATTTTAATCTTGTGACTTATGGTTGCACCACCAAAACTTTAATTTTAAACTTGGTTTAAATAATTAAATGCAAATCGAATGTTTGACAGCAATGTCAATTATTATTCCACATCACATGTGCCTTCTCTTTGCTGTTATTTATTTAACCAAAGTTTAAAATCCAACTATTGGCTGTCCATTTACGCATTAGTAATAAAAATTAGTCAATATGATATAAACGTATGATTAACAAACGTCTGTTTAACAAAATTTATAATAGCCAATTGCACTCGATAAACATTAAACTAATTTTCATCTCCAAATAAAGTTCTCCATAACTATCGGCAGGATAATTTAAAAAATATCGCATCAGAAAATGCCTTTTGAGCTATGATTTCGATGCGATTTTTATTTATCCAGCTGATAGTTATTGCGAACTTAAAGTAAACAAATAAAACTAAATTGAATATTTTCTATTTCTTTAATTTATTGAACCCAAATTCAAAATGTAACTTTTACCAGGGAAAATCAGTGACAAAATGTGTATTTACGGAATGAATTCACCATTTTCCAACACGATCAACCCTTCTACCCTCACATTCCACCAATACCGGCGGGTATTGCACGCACACGCACACGCACTTAACACAACTACTCGCACGCAATACGTACTATAAGGGTACAACGCACAAGGCACAACGCACGTCAAGCGACAATATCACAATTCGTGTCGTAGTTCGGACGCGGACTGACTTTCCTGGCGGCGCGGGGTTATACGCTGGCCG
This sequence comes from Pterostichus madidus, assembly GCA_911728475.2. NCBI lineage: Eukaryota > Metazoa > Arthropoda > Insecta > Coleoptera > Carabidae > Pterostichus > Pterostichus madidus. The sequence goes on along the minus strand of OU452313.1, from coordinate 1,692,465 downwards.
GTATCGTGTAAACCGACACCACGCCGCCGCACGATGAGGTGAGCTGGAGGGTGAGAGGTGAAAGAGGTGATAGAGGATGCTATAGGTGGTGATGTCATTCTAGTTATTCAGTTTTAGTACTTCATAGGGATAGTAAATTCAGAAATAAATTATTAAGGGTTAGTTTTGCTATTTCGGGTGAAGTTCCTGATATCTATCAGTGGGACAAATAATCGGCTGTATCATGTAACACATCGTTAATAATAAGCGACATGGATAACTTTTTTTAGCTTTGGCAACATCGGTTTCGTTTTGACGTTTGTCAAATTTTTATTCATATAAATACAAATTTGACAAACGTCAAGACAAAACCGGTGATGCCAAAACTTGTAGAATTTATCGACGTCGCTTATTATAAGATATGTTACATGATACAGCCGAATAATAGTTATTTGTGTATCATGAGCGTAAAGTGAATCTTTATTGCTCGTGCTTGAAGCGCGAGAGAAGCGAGCGCTGCAATAGAGCGAGAGCAATAAAGATACTTTACGCTTGAGGCACACACATAATTTTTTCTACGACTTTACTTACTAAAAATTTTTTTTTAAATAATATGGGGCTAGTTCAATACACGTTTTACCAATTTCTGTATTGTATGTAACCATGACGATATAAGTATCCAAGTAAATAATTAAAAAAATATGTTATCAACAATCATTATTTGTGATAAATTTTCACACAAAAATAAAAAATGTACTCAAAAAACTTAGACAATAATGATTGGCGTACTAACTAAAAATTCTAATGAGAATATCACAGACTCTAATTTATCCTCAAATTTATCAAACACCATTTCAAGTTCCGGAATAAATATACAAAACTGTCAAAACTGTACTTTCAATTTTAACATTCCTCATCCTCATTAAGTTGGCACTGCTGCCCAGCTGCGTTCAGGTTCAACTTCAAATAATAGCGCAACAAACTTCTTGTATAATATGTGTAAAAGTGTATAAATGAATCTAACCTATATTTTAGATTTTGTAAGTATTGTTTCAATAAATTAAGAATTCAGCAATAATTTATATTTTTCTAAGCGAGCGGTAAAGTACTTTACCGCTTGTTGCTATAGGAGACGCGCGGTAAAGTATTTTATTGTTCGTTACTCAGTAACCATCAACTTTACGATGACAACTGAAAGCATAAATATCAACTTTTCATAGCAGTCGTAGAAAAATATATATATATATATATATCATCACGCCTTTTACTCATTACTGAGCGCGGCACTCTGCCGTAGCAGATCTCGATAAGTGATATTTTGCGCGTGAAGTGCGGTTACCAGCCGTCAAATCACGGCCTCCAAAGATGTTAGTGGTGGAGGAGCCACAGGGGTAGCTTTTGAAATTAAGAAAATTGTTTGTCGCCGGTGGGAATCGAACCAGGGTTCTCAGGATCCACAGGCCGACTTCATACCCCATAAGAAAAATCTGTGAGTGAGAGATATCATAGATTCCATGTCGAACAATGATGACACAATTCTAGCATATTTATATATCAATAACATATATGAATCGTACTCTGGCTATTCATCGTTGTCTTTCCTGTATTCGCATATTTTGAGTCAAGCGTGCTCGATGACGTCACATCCGAGACAGCGCGAGAGTATTTTATTATTTGACGTGTAGTGTTTTATATTTCCCGTTGATTTACGAGCGCGGGCTCATGTTTGCCACTAATGTTCAAATATGGCGGCCGTAGCCAACGAATCATGTGCTATCGACCGATTGCGAGAGAGCTATTGTATTGCAATATTATATTTCATTATTTTCATTTTATTTCGTTCCAATATTGGACAGATACGCGTTTATGGAGTCGTGAAAATTTTGTTACAAACATTATTTCCATTTATGATTATAATAAAATAAATTCTTATTATCAAATGTATATGTTTAGTAGCAGGTCGCTTGTGCTGTTCTGATCAGTAAGTTTCTTACTTCGATTATACATATATACATATATAAAATCACGCTATAACCCATTAAATGGGAAAGCACGAACCTCAGAATCATGCATGAAACATTCACTCATCAGATTAATCAAATAATCAGTCTTTGTCAAACATTCTCATCCAACACACCACACTCGGTTCAATTACTCATCCTTCCATATAAGTTTATTTAGTTATCACACTTCGTGAATAGAATCGCGTACATAAATATAGCTTTTTTGACAGTTGCATAATAGTTATTTTTGTATTAAGTGCACGAAAAGAGTATTTTTTGTTGTACATGAGAATGTCGCTTTTAGTCGAGACAAAAAAGTTATTCGGACGCGCCAAAAAACGAGAATTACGTCCATGAAATACAAACAAGATTTTCTCTACAACTATCAAAAAAGAATAATACAATAATTTAATGGGGTGGCTAGCTCAGTGGTATGAAGTCGGCCTGTGGATCCTGAGAACCCTGGTACCCTAGATTCGATTCCCACAGGCGACAAACAATTTTCATAATTTCAAAAACTATCCCTGTGGCTCCTCCACCACTAACATCTTTGGGGGCCTTGATTTGACGACTGGTAACCGCACTTCACGCGCAAAATATATCACTTCGGCAGAGTGCCACACCCAGTAATGGGTAGAAGGCGTGCTGATATATTTATTTATTTATTTTATTACAATAATTTATTGATTTAAAAGAAAAAAATCCAAAATAATATGAATTTGGTACTGTTGATGTGTTGTAACAAAGGCAACGTGAAAATATTTGATAAATAAATTTTAAAGTGTTAACGAATTTGCGATATAAAAATATCGTCTTTTTTGACAGTTGTAAGACAAATGTAGTTTAGAAATGTTTGACAGCAGCAAAGATACTGAAATATTTGATGAGGTCATGTCAATAAATCCTGGTTATGATACACATTTTTATTTATTCCTTCCACTCCGATTCTTTCATTTACGTAACAAATCTTCAATCATATTTATCTATTTATTCCACCCTTAATTTAACCAACCTTTTATACGACAAATATTCTGACTATAAATTCTTTCTTTAAACATATACAAGTTGAGATCTGCAATTGTAGATCGATAAAAATTAGATAAAAGCCCTGAGTAATGAACGATAAAATATTTATTAAAATGATTCTTGTTCGATTGTTCCACTAATATTTTTGGGGCTGGAATGAAGTATTAAATATACCATGTAGCTGTAGAGATCTGCAATAGCAGAGCTGTTGCAGCGAGTAATGGGCAGTTACTATACGAGTGTTGATATATTTATTTATTTTATGAATGTTTGAATTTTTTCTTTTATGGCTTTTTTACGTGCACTGCCGAATGTTTATTGAATTATTTAATTTACAAATATTTAGAAATAATTTAATCAGGCGGATATAAATTTAAATGTCAGGGGTAATCATATTTGTGACATTTATACAATGTCAAACATCAATCAATTTCATATAAATATTTAGAGAAATAATTCATTATTATTACATTTAAAATAAATCAGTATGTCAATTTAAATGCATTAATTAGCTATGTGTACTAATAAAAAAGACCTAAATTATTAGATTTATATTTTATTTTCATTCTTTTTGTGTTGCATAAGGCGTCCACTAAATTTCCCAATTATGACAAAACAAGCATTTGTACAACTTGCTTCTACCGACCAACAATTCACGCGTTCAAATCTCACTAACTTTCATTTATATATTAAAAAAATATGATTGACAAATGCTGGTGTGAGGATCACTTGCAGGGGTCCAAAACTGAAAAGATTTTAAAATATTAATTTTATCTTGACTATTTGAGATTGTATATTATTTGCTGTCAAACAATGAAAAATAGTAAATAAATAAATAAAATAAATATATCATCACGCCTTCTACCCATTGCTGGGTGTGGCCCTCTGCTGCAGCAGATCTCGGTAAGTGATATATTTTTGCGCGTGAAGTGCGGTTACCAGTCGTCAAATCACGGCCTCCAAACATGTTAGTGGTGGAGGAGCCACAGGGATAGCTTTTTCAAATTATGAAAAATAGTTTTAGAAGAAAATGTTTCAAATAAAAGTCCTGGAAAATTTAGTTTTTCATGACTTTTATTAGAAATATTTTTCTTTAAAATTATTTAAAAACTTTTGACAGGTGATGATATTATACTTCAATACATTAGCTGTATTCCATTTGCCACTTGGTTCACTTAAATCAGTTCAGATAAATTTGACACATGATTAAATAAACTGAATTAAGCAAACTGATGCACTTACCGGAGTTAATTACTTAAAAGTAAAGTAGAATCTGTAATTCTAGTACTGAAAATAAAGTCAGCGAAGTAATCCAGCGAAATAAATAAGTGATCTGATTCAGGAAATGTAAGTTAGATCTGATTCAAATGGCAAATGGAATACGCCTACTGTCTTCCCTAGTGATGAAAAGTATTACTTTCTTCCCTAAGGATGGAAAGTATCATTTTCTTCTTTCTACAGAGGAAAGTTGCCATGAATATGACTACTTTTTTCCCTAGGGTATAAAAATGTCTTAGTGATTTTAGGAACGAAAAGTATCGGTTTTTTTCCCGCAATTAAAAGAAAAACATATTTTCTAGCGAAGCCGCTCAGTGATATCGAATCGGCCTGTGAATTTGAGAACCCAAGTTTGATTTCAACAGCCGATTAACAATTTTCACCACATTTAAATTACCCCTCTGGTTTTTCTTCTACTAACATCTTTGGAGGGCCGTGATTACACAAGATGTATTTTAAAAAAAATTATAGATTTGTTTTTATCTTGAAACTTTTTAAAAAAAGGCTTGTACATAATTTTTTGCATAAAGCTCAGAAGGATCTAAATCGAATCCTAAGTGCTTCGAATTACACTATAACCCACTGTGAATCGAATTAAATTCCTGTTGTACAGCGTAACAAATAAATAAATATATTTTAACGTAAATAGTATCCTACTTAAAATAAGCTTAAACTTAAGCTTTATAAGGTTGGTACTTTCTACCAGAGGAATTGTTTTCAAACAACCATCATCTATACGTCAGATCGGGTACTTCTAAAACTATCCTCGTAAATACAAAAAAGCGTAGATTTTTGTGTATTACAAAATTTGTTTTGAGGGCCTCTTTATGATGAATACCTCTCTTGCGCCTATTAATAAGTACAGCTCTACCTTGTATGTACCCCACTAATTACGTTAGCAAAGTGAAAATTGTGAAACTAATTGTCAAAAGGAGAATGATTATGACTAAAAGAAAATAGGTTAAAGTCCACGTTCTCGCATAGCTGACGAATGTGTAACATACGGATTGGTCACGATATAAGCACGCTGTAAAAAAGATTAAAAAAAACACACACACACAGAATGCACCAGAAACAAATTACAGATTCAAGATACAGGAATGTATTTTTGCTTTCATGTGGGTGTTATACAAGAATTACAGATATTTGCACTCATTTTCTATATACACAAATAATTTGGAAAACATGCTTGTTCTTGAAAGTTCCGTGGGTGGTCGTAATTTTGCAAATTGCAATTTGTCAGTGAACGGACTTGGATTCTTTTTGAGAGAAAACATTATAACTTGTGGATATCTCCCATAATTTTGTATATCTCTGTGATATCGAGTCGGACTGTGAATTTGAGAACCTGGGTTTGATTCCCTTAGCCGACAAACAATTTTCACTACATTAAAATTACCACCTCCACTAACATCTTTGGGGACCGTGATTTGACGGAAGATAACCGCACTTCACACGCATAATATAAAAATTTCCTAGGGATTCTAGGAACGAGAAGTATCAATTTATTCTCTCAATTAAGAGAAGAAAATTTAACTGGGGGTAGGTAACTCAGTGATATCGAATTGGTTTGTAGATTTGAGAACCCGGGTTCGATTGCCACAGCCGACGAACAATTTTCATCACATTGAAATTACTCCTGAGTCTTCCCACTAACATCTTTAGGGGTCGTGATTTGACTTCTCGCGCATAAATATATCACTTATCGAGATCTGCTACGGCAAGAGTTCCACATCCAGTAATGGGTAAAAGGTGTGATGATATATTTATTTATTTTTATTTATATTTGAATCGCAAGTTTAAGACGCTTTCACTAATTGATAATTGTAATTGTTAATTGGATAGTTGTGAAAGTAATTTAACGCCCCGATTAACGAAAAAAATTAGTTAGCTTTATTCCACAATGATTTGAAAAAGTCAATCCAAATTACTGTCCGAAAATCAAATGGTGACACGATTGTAAATAAATAAATAAATAAATATATCATCACGCCTTCTACCCATTGCTGGGTGTGGCACTCTGCTAAAGCAGATCTCGGTAAGTGATATATTTTGCGCGTGAAGTGCGGTTACCAGTCGTCAAATCACGGCCCCCAAACATGTTAGTGGTGGAGGAGCCACAGGGATAGCTTTTTCAAATTATGAAAATTTGTCGCCTGTGGGAATCGAACCAGGGATCTCAGGATCCACAGGCCGACTTCATACCACTGTGCTAGAGTTTATTTTCAACTGTCTTGCGAATATGGTTTAGCTTAATTTAACTAATCAAAAATTCAGGATTAGCTAAAATTCTTTTGAGAACTGGGTTGTAAGTTTATAAAAAGTTAGTGAAACAAGTATTGCCAAAAATATTTACTAAATTATCTAGAATAGTAGTTTTCAGACTTTTCGGAGCCATGATCTCCTTGGAGGTAAAAATTACAAATAAATTATTTCGCAATTCTCTTACTTAAAAATAAATATATCATCATATCTTTTACCTATTACTGGGTGTTGCACTTCTGCCGAAGCAGATATCGGTAAGTGATATATTAATGCGCGTGATTAGATCACGGCCCCCAAAGATGTTAGTTGTGGTAGAGTTAGAGAGGTAATTTGAATGTGGTGAAAATTGTTTGTCGGCTGTGAGAAACAAAACCGGCTTCTTAAATTTACAGGCCGACTCTGGGTCACCTACTTTTATGTGAGGCAAATTGAAGTTTTCTATGGGGTGAGTTGTGTGGTCCTCTAGGTACGTCACTGGTGGTTCGTATAAGTATATGCATGAAATAATAAAGTGCTTCGTAATGCGTTATTATCAAACCTAGAGGCGGTGTGAGAGACGCGCGCGTGGCTTGCGTAGGTTGAACGAAATGAACTACAACCAACGATTCAACTGTAATATGGCTGACCAAGCAACGTGGTGCTCTCTACATTCTTGACCTCACGTACAAACCTAACGTTCATTCATTCATTTCAACACTTCTTTATTATCTTTACCACCATAGCGCAAAGTGAAACAAGCTTTTGAAGTTGGTACCAAAACACTGATTTTTGGAAAAACAATATATTATAAACGAAAAATATTTGTTTCCGTCAACTATTCGGTATGTGAATACTAAAATCTTACAGTCCAATTCACAAAAAAGTTTTAGCTAATCAGAATTTTAGTGCGATTTAAAAAAGTTGATCCAAATTACTTTCTGAAAACCAAAAGGTAACAAGATTATATTAAAGTTTTTTTAACCTTTTTGGAGAATATGATTTAGCTTAATTTGACTTATCTTAAATTTTAGATTACGATAATCTTCAATGAATTAATTGAGCACTTCTCCCCGCATTCCTCTAGCATCATGTTCATCCTCTGCTTAAACGAAAACAAAAATAACCGTAGAAGCCATTAACAGCATATCGCGTCAAACGTAGGAACGTGCTCACAGCGCGGTATTAAAATGACGGATGGTGGAGATTTAGTTGTTTACGACGTCGCTACAACTGAGAGTTGTGCGTCGCGTAGCAGCGAGCGGCCGCGGCCAACTAGCGCAACCGACTCACTTATCCGCGTTAGTTTTGCAGGAAGTCATGCCAGAAATAACGACATTATACGCCCGAGGAGAAATACATGCGAATATTAGCGGAAAATGAGGAATTCACCAAAATCTCTTACAGGCAGATTCATAAAGCGGATTGACGCTAAACACCATTTTTTATTTCGTTTTTAACTCCCTTTTCAATGTATGAAACAAATTTATTTTAACTTGAGTTAAAAAGAGAGTTAATTAGCATCAAATTTAGTTTATTTCTTTAATCTGTTTAACATATTTTATTTGAAACTTTTTTTCTTAACTGATTCCATTTTTGAAATAAATGGAATTTATTGTTTTGTGTGTCCAGTAAACTTCCTCTTCCGGTTTTTCAATTTCATTCAAAATCAACTCAGCTCTTCGTATTTTCATGAAACTTATAATTACCAAGTTTCGTTAACAAATCTTATCTCGTTCATGAGATATTGCACGACCGGACACACATCCACACACACACAGACATCATTGAGAAAATGATCAAAACGGATTCAGTGGACCTCAAAACACGTATTTCCGCGAAAGTCTCGTCAACGATTTTTTTCACGATTCCAATACTTCCTTATACTGCGTATAAGAAAGTAAAAATACGATTTTGTCTGAATGGTTCGAATTCAACTATAAGCTAGGTACTGAAATTAGTAGTAAGTTTCTGTTGTACAGAGTAACAAATAAATAAATAAATAAATGGCGGTGCCTTTTTAAAAGAAATGATAACATTCAAAATGTCGAAGTTAGCATACAATATCTGCTACTATTCTTTTCTATTGTAACTGACTTCAGTAAATATTAATTGAATTACATATAAACTTAATGTAACAAACAAAACCTACTTACTTTTTAAACAAATGTAGTTATAACTAATTAAAACTACATTTGAATAGCACTTGTTTTATTGTAGAATTCCTAGACATAACTACAATTTCAGGTTGGGATATTATACCTATGATTAAATTTAATGGGATGGCTAGCTCAGTGGTATGAAGTCGGCCTGTGGATCCTAAGGTCCCTGGTTCGATTTCCACAGGCGACAAATTTTCATAATTTGAAAAAGCTATCCCTGTGGCTCCTCCATCTCTAACACGTTTGGGGGCCGTGATTTGACGACTGGTAACCGCACTTCACGCGCAAAATATATCACTTACCGAGAACTGCTTCAGCAGAGTGCCACACCCAGTAATGGGTAGAAGGCGTGATGATATATTTATTTTTATTTATTTATTTGATTAAATTTAAAAAATGCATGACCCTATCAGAAAGTACAATTTTCTTCCCTCAATTGATACAAGAAAGCAGTACTTTTCATACCTAGGGAAGTCAGTTTTTTATTTTTCGCTAGGGAAGGAAATTAAGTAGTATCCATGGCAACTGGAAAACACGGTAAAATTTTACTTTTTAATAGAGTTATCATCACGCTTTCTACCCACTACTGGGTGTGGTACTCTACCGTAGCAGAATCTCGATGATATATTTTGCGCGTGAAAGATGCTAATGGTGGGAGAGCCACGGGGGTAGTTTTAATTTGGTGAAAATAATTTGTCGCCTGTGGAAATTGAACCCGGGTTCTCAATTCCACAGACCGACTCAATACCACTGAGTCACCAACCCCATAGATTAAGAATAAATAAATATATCATCACGCCTTTTACCTATTACTGGGTGTAGCACTCTGCCGAAACAGATCTCGGTAAGTGATATATTTATGCGCGTGAAGTGCGGTTACCAGCCGTCAAATGACGGCCTCCAAAGATGTTAGTGATAGGGGAGCCACAGGAATAATTTTTTAAATTGGTGAAAATGTTTGTCGGTTGTGGGGTTTGAACCAGGGTTCTCAGAATCCACAGATCGACTCGATACCACTGAGCCACCTACCCGACAGATGAAAAATATGATAAGTTAATGCAAAATTCAGGATTAGCTAAAACTTTTTTAATAATCTGGCTGGTTATGACAACAATTTAATCGAAATATGTATCATTTTGCTTTTAAATGAATTAATTCGTATGATTAATTTTGAAACATTATTTGTATCTTTAAATTAGAAATGTTAGTATATAACTAAATTGTTTTCCAACACATGATATTACGACCAAATATTGCTTATCAACAACAATCAGTACATTTCACAAATTAACAACGTTAACAAGATTTACCAAATAAACAAACATGAACAAACATGAAACATTTTTTGTCGTTCAAAGCTTAGAGATCTCGTAAAACAAAAATCTCTGTATGTCAAACAAAAAAAACGAAAAAAAAAACACATCCATCAGAAGTAATTCAAAACCTTTCGACGTACGATATTTTGAATTTTCCATTTTCCGATAATTCGCCATTAATAAAAAAATCACGTAGGTATCCTTGATACTATATGGGAAAATGGCTCTGAGTGTAACTTCATCCACGGGTAACTTGATCCTTGTTATTTAAACAAGACAATTAGCACATGTGAAGGTAATGATTTCTGAAACGAAAACAGAGAAAACAACAGACGGTCGGCGGTGTATATTCGCCGAAATGAAACAATAGGCGATCGCGATTCGAGAGCATGGACATAGCTCACTATGTTTGTGTTTGTCCGAACGGAAGGCAATTTTTTATAATTTCAAATTGTTTCTTGTTTATGTTTTATTTAGTGGGATTGTTTGCGGTGTTTCGTTTCCAAGTGAATTTTGAGAGTTTGTAATTATCTTGTTTTATTGATGATGAAAGGTACCAACACATATTTCTATGTTTCTAAACAAGAAAGATTTAATTACGATGTATCGGTCAATATTTATTCTGTTATTGTAAATGGGAAAATATAGACCATACTTAATTTGGAAATAGTTATTTGTACAACTTGTAATGAAAGCAATACTTTGCTTTATGAATTTGAAGTTTCATGTTAGGAAAAAAGATGTTTTCATTACGTGTTGTTTGCCAGTTTTTTGCATTTGGATTGATTTCACAGAGGTAACTTTTTTGACAGGTGTCAAAATATCTATAGCATGTTATTTAATTTAAAATTATCTCCAAGGAGATGAACAAAACTAAAATGAAACCAATGGAAATGCAGCATTTAACAATTTTATTATCTTTATACTGTTATACTATTTCTTAATATTAGATATGTTTTAAAGTGTTGTCTTATATTTGTTCATTTTGCAAATAAAATAGAAGCAATCGACATTCGATCAAAACGCCGGAGGATTTACATCCTATTGGTTCTTAATAGTATATTACGTAAGTGACAGTTTTTACATCAAGAATGTAGTTTGGGAAATCGAGGCCAGAAAATCACTTACAATTCGAGGTTAGTAAGCTATTTTTTACAATACTGGCACAAATAGAAAGAAAAGAAAAATAGGTTTCAAAACTGACAACTGTTAAATTGTTATCAAGATAAACAGAACCTTGATTTATAATATTTACTTTCTGCACACGGAGTATCTAAATAGTATAGCCCTGATGTAAGTGAATGACTAATGTTGGACATTATTTTTCTGAACTGATTTAAGTGAACCAAGTGGCAAATGAAATACAACTGTAATATGTACTTACTGTTCACGGTGGACAGTAAGTAAATATTAAAGTCCTGATATAACCTTAGAAACCACTGTGCGATAAAAGTGTCACTATGTTTAAATTTTGTTATTAAAGAGTAACTTACAGTACAAGTATTGTAAATATTATATAAGATAAAATAATTCAAATAAAAATGTTAACAACACGGTATAGGTTAAGAAATAGATAATACCTAATTTAAAAGTGCAGTAATTTAATCCCTTATTTAGATATAAACGTTGAAGATATCAGTGATTGCTAAGGGCAAAAAGGGCAAACGCCCTACGATTTATCAGGCAATTAGAAACAGATACACGTGTCTATTTAATTACAACCCTTAGCTGGTATATAGTGACCCCTATTACAGCGTTAAGGATAACGTATATATTTTTAAAACTGTATTTCTTAGGGCCACTACTTGAATTTCATTATAAAGTATCAGTTAAGGGTATCAGATTAGTTTATCTGTCAGTTAAACAATCAGTAATAAATCAAAAACTAAATTCCAGTCTTCTAACAAAGATCTGAATAAATTTATCTGTTAAACAAACAAAAAATATCTCATTGAAATAAAATATATATATATACCTATATCATCACGCTTTTTACCCATTACTGGGTGTAACACTGCCGTATCAGATGTCGGTAAGTGATATATTTATGCGTGCGAAGTGCGGTTATCAGCCGTTAAATCACGGTTTCCAAAGATGTTAGTAGAGAAGCAACCACAGGGATAAATTGTTTGTCAGCTATGGAAATCGAACCCGGGATCTTAAAATCATAAAATCATAGTTCAAATTAAGAAAATTATATTATTATAATAATATTGAGAATCCAGGTTCGATTCCCACAGCTGACAAACAATTTTTACCACATTTAAATTACTCCTGTGATTGTCCTCCACATCTTTAGGAGGCGTAATTTCACGGCTGGTAACCATATTTTACACGCCTAAATATATCACTTATCGAGATCTGTTACGGCAGAGTGCCACACCCAGTAATGGATAGAAGGCGTGATGATATATTTATTTATTTATATTGCTTACTGTCATTTTGTTTTTAAAGGGGTGGCTAGTGGTATGAAGTCGGCCTGTGGATCCTGAGAATCCTGGTTCAATACCCATAGGCGACAAACAATTTTCATAATTTCAAAAGCTACCCCTGTGGCTCCTCCACCACTAACATATTTGCGGGCCGTGATTTGTCGACTGGTAACCGCATTTCACGCGCTAAATATATCACTTACCGAGATCTGCTTCTGCAGAATGCTACTCCCAGTAATGGGTAGATGGCGTGATGATATATTTATTTATTTATTTTATTTTATTTTGTATTTATTAGACGGATAAATGTATTAGTAACTTTTTTTAGATGATTATTATACTGGCCCTAAATATAAATAATATATTTTTAAACAATTTATTTAATATAACTGAGATTCTAAATATTTTAATATTTCAAGTTAAAATTTGTATTTCCTAAATATATCCAACTCTATTCTAATATAAAAGTACGGTACACGACCATTCTGTACAATAATTTAATTACATAAACCAATGTTCTAACTTGTTGCAAATAGGTAGCCATCTTAGTTTATTGTTCGCGTTAGTCCATCTGTCACAGTCAGCATCATTTCTGCGACATTTTTTTCATTTTACGGTGTAAATACTCGCGTTACAGTTGTGTAAATATGTAAAATCACGAGATAAAATCTTGGTGGACATTTTGGTGTGTGTAAATTTCGTGTGGCTCAACGTAAAGTGTCGTTTTTAGTGAGTGAATGTGTGTGTTTTGTGTGGTAGTGATTGTGTCCAGTGTCCCCGGCTTGTTGCTGTACATCGAAAGAAGGTTGCTCATGCTGTCTATAATGGTTTGTTACATACATATTATTTCATGAAGGCATATTTTAAAACGTACTTTGAGTATGGTTGTTTTATTATAAGCGAATAATGGCAAGGTCAATTCGAATAAATTGAATTGTATGTAGTATCATCACGCCTTTTACCCATTGTTGGGTGTGTCTAGCTCAGTGATATGAAGTCGGCCTGTGGATCTTAAAAACTCTGGTTCAATTTCCACAGGTGACAACAATTGTCATAATTTCAAAAAAACTACCCCTGTGGCTCCTCCACCACTAACATCTTTGGAGGCCGTGATTTGACGACTGGTAACCGCACTTCACGCGCAAAATATATCACTTACCAAGATCTGCTTCGGCAGAGTGCCACACCCAGTAATAGGTAGAAAGCGTGATGATATATTTATTTATTTATTTTTTATAAATATATCACCACACCTTTTACCAATTGCTGTATGTGGCACTCTGCCGAAATAGATCTCGGTAAGTGCTATATTTATGCGCGTGAAGAGCGGTTACCAGTCGTCAAATCGCGGCCCCCAAATATGTCAGTGGTAAGAGAGCCACAGGGGTAATTTTAAATTGGTGAAAATGATTGTCGGCTGTGGGGATTGAACCAGGGTTCTTAGGATCCACAGGCCAACTTGATACCACTGTTCAACAGGCATTTAATTCCAATTACAGTACACTTTTATGTCGAATTATCAGTAGTAGTAAAATGTTTTATCCCATACCTTTCTCAAGTTATTTGCAACCAATATTTGAAAATAATATTGTTTTAAAGTACTTTTATTGTTCCAATATTATAGTTTAAAATGTTCAGTATTTGTGAAATGATTGAAATTAGCGTTTTTGACCCTGAGCATGTTATTAGCCCTCGGCGCTTTGCGCCTCGTGTTAATAATCATGTCACGGGTCAGGAAAACCTGTTTTTACCCTTGGTACATAAATAACTATTTTGGCAGGGTTGTTAAACAATTTTCATAATTTCAAATGCTATCCCTGTGGCTCCTCCACCACTAACATCTTTGGGGGTCGTGATTTTACGACTGGTAATCGCACTTCACGCGCAAAATATATCACTTACCAGGATCTGCTTCGGCAGAGTGCCACACTCAGTAATGGGTAAACGGCGAGATGATATATTTATTTTCATGTGATATAAATTGAACTGACACTTACTTAGTAAGAGATTGAAGTAATAAATATTTAGTAATATTTTACGAGCAAATAAGAAAAATATAGAAATGCAATTTTTGTTTCAGTGCTGGAAGTTTACAATTACATGGTCTAGTAGCAGTGGAGAATGTCTGATAACGGTAAGACATTATTTATATAATACAAGTTCCAGTCGATAATATAAATAAATTCCCTTTTATTTCGCTGGTATTAATAGTCCATTACCTTCTGATATCAAAATAATTGATTGTGCAACGCTACATGATAACAAATTCAATTGTATAGTACCAGAGTATTTAATAGATTTTTTGTTAAACGCCCAACCAGCGAAACCACTATAAGCGTAAATTTGTTTCTTAAACAATGCACTAGTTTTTATGACGTGTTTGAAAATTAAATTAGCTTTACGATAATTGGAATTATCGGTAGGTATTTCTTTTTCAACCATATACAATAGTGCACAGCACGACAGAAACTGCTCTACACCAGGGTTTATCAAATTGTTTTCATCGTGCACCCGAATTTACATGCACAAGAACAGAAAAACGAGATTGCTTTCTCTTCGTAGGTACTTTAGTTAAAAAACGAATAAATCTAAAAAAACATTTGAAAGATATCTAATAGGTATTAAAAAACTAATCTTAGTAAATGATATATTTATGCGCATAAAACGTGGTTACCAACCGTAAAATCACGGCCCCCTACAGATGTTAGTGGTGGGGCATCCACAGGGGTAATTTTAATGTGGTGAACTCGATACCACTGAGTCGCCTACCCCATAACTAATTTAATATAATTTATATATTATGGGAAGAAAGATATTTCTTCTCGGAGGTGCTGATTTATTTCCCGAGCCAAAGGCGAGTACATAAAACACTTGATACTTTCTTCACTTATAATTTTGTAACTATTTCAGAAAGTATAGTCTTTTTTTAGAAATAAATTCGAAATTTAGATAAGATTGATAGATGTTAGTAATGTTAAGGTAGTACTAGTGTGACGGTGGCGCCATCGATTGTCGAGTGGCGAAACTGACGCTCAAAAAATATAAAAATTGAATAAAATAAATGTTTTATACCTATTATGATTTGAATATCATGAATTGTTAACAGGTTGTTGGTCTAGTGAATTTTCAAATACCATACCACAGTGTGGTGTTGCCATTATAAATTGGGATTCTTAATTTTTCGTTAAAAACAAGGCTTTGCATGGTTATACATATATCCAATTACTAAACGATAAAAAACTTTCTCCTTCTGATCAATATACATGGATAGTTCTAGAACATCATACTAGTTTTTCAAATGAAACTGCAAAATGTGGGATATTTCATCCCGAAGGTGTTCCCGAGCTTTCTTTACGAGGTATACATATATTTTTTTTGGCTAAACTGCAAAATGATTCACTAAAATTTTATTTGACTTCGTTTTTAATTCAGTTATTGTGAAACTCTTTTTTTTTAATTAAATATATTTGACATTTATTGTTAATTTTTTTCTGTTCGTACTTCAAAATATGAAACATTTCAGAAAATTTTAGCTTTTGCTTTTGTTACTTTTATATTTGTTCTTCTCCATTGACTTCACGTTTGTACTTACTGTCCACGGTGGATGGTAAGTAAATAATGTATTTCTGATGTAACCATAGAAACAGCTGTGCAATAAGAGTTCCACTTACTGTGTTTAAATTTTGACATTAAGGGTCAAATTCATAGTCGTGACTCACCCTCACCTCATTCTCATCTCACACTTAAAATCGAAGTAACTAAGGCAACTAACTCCAATTGTGCAAATTCTTGAGTTAGTTGCCTTAGTTACTTCGACTTTGAGAATGAGGTGAGGATGAGATGAGAGTGAGTGACGACTGTGAATTTGGCCCTTAGGGTCAAATTCATAGTCGTGACTCACTCTCACCTCATTCTTATCTCACACTTAAAATCGAAATAACTAAGGCAACTAACTCCAATTGTGCAAATTCTTGAGTTAGTTGCCTTGGTTACTTCGATTTTGAGAGTGAGGTGAGGATGAGATGAGAGTGAGTGACCACTGTGAATTTGGCCCTAATAGGTAACTTACAATACAAGTAAAAAATAAATTGAGAAAAGTGATTTAAAAACCAGTTTCAGAAATGGATCACCTTGTACAATGAATTAAAATGAAATGAAATCAAGTTTGAAAAACGGAGCGTCAATAATATTTAAATAAATGTTTAGTATACAAAGGCAATAAATATAAATAGGAATAAAATGGCAAAGTATAAAAACAATTTGAATAATCTAATGTTCATAAAGCATTGCTGCCATATCAAGAAAAAGTACGGAAAGGTGGTTAAATTGGAGAAGGCAGGTGCATACGACACACACACACTCGCAGTGAAATGAATATATCATGTGGTGTTTAGCAGCGTGCGATGCATATAACAGGCATATTTACTGACCGTATTTGTGTTTTATTATTCACATAAACCAAGTGTAAATTATGAACTATAACACGGCTATTATTTCCATCGTAACGTGAAGAAGTAAAAAGTGCATTGTGAATCAACCAGCAGCAATAAATAAATATTTTTCAAACGTTCACTGTGAATTGTACTGAAGCTTTACGCTTGAAGAATTTAATCAAAATGAATGTTGAAGTTTTTATTACGTTCGGTGAAAAATTACGCATGAAATTTTGAATTACGGAATGTAGAATGAAGAATGGAGTATGGGGGGACATACACTCGATATGCTTTGATTTTGTTTGTTTTCTAGTAATGGCAACGTTTCGGTCGCCAATAGGGTGCTTTTCAATCAACTGTCTCAAATAAAAGATTATACATCATTATTAAATAATAATAGCACATATACTATTGTATTATAAGCAATCGTACCGCATTGGATTTGGATATAACTTAATTTTATTCAAAAAGTCACCGACATTTTTGTAATACTTATTTTTATACTACCAGTGTCAAAAACATATCATTTTTAAATACATTCTAGTGTCAAAAGGAAGTTATTTTTGCACGACGTGAAAAAATAAATATATCATCTCGTCTTCTACCCATTACTGGGTGTGGCACTCTGCCGCAGCAGATCTCGGTAAGTGATATATTTTGCGCGTGAAGTGCGGTTACCAGTCGTCAAATCACGGCCTTCAAAGATGTTAGTGGTGGAGGAGCCACAGGGGTAGTTTTTGAAATTATGAAAATTGTTTGTAGCCAGTGGGAATCGAACCAGGGTTCTCAGGATCCACAAGCCGACTTCATACCACTGAGCTAGCCACCCCAAAAACATGTCATTTTAAAATACATTCTAGTGTCAAAAGGAA
The DNA here is from genome assembly GCA_911728475.2 of Pterostichus madidus. Taxonomy (NCBI): domain Eukaryota; kingdom Metazoa; phylum Arthropoda; class Insecta; order Coleoptera; family Carabidae; genus Pterostichus; species Pterostichus madidus. Next base: position 1,674,723 of record OU452313.1, on the reverse strand, counting down.
GTTATTTTTGCACGACATGAAAAAATAAATATATCATCTCGTCTTCTACCCATTACTGGGTGTGGCACTCTGCCGCAGCAGATCTCGGTAAGTGATATATTTTGCACGTGAAGTGCGGTTACCAGTCGTCAAATCACGGCCTTCAAAGATGTTAGTGGTGGAGGAGCCTCAGGGGTAGTTTTTAAAATTATGAAAATTGTTTGTCGGCTGTGGGAATCGAACCAGGGTTCTCAGGATCCACAGGCCGACTTCATACCACTGAGCGAGCCACCCCAAAAACATGTCATTTTAAAATACATTCTAGTGTCAAAAGGAAGTTATTTTTGCACGACGTGAAAAAATATTTTTTTTGTACGTTGTCTTTAGTTATCTGCATTGTTTTTTTATTAAATATTTTCTACGAAATAAACGTAACTACGTAACCTTCAAAATAAATATTTTTTATGTTTAAAATGTCTTTAGTTAGATTAACATATCGTAATTAATTAAATCTCTATCATAGAAAAAAAAAAAATTACAATACTTGTACTGTATGTTACCCATTAATGACAAAATTTAAAAACAGTAAGTGGAACTTTTCTTGCACAGTCGGTTTCCATGGTTACATCACGACAATCATATTTACTTTCCATCCACCATGGAGAGTAAGTAAATATTACAGATCAAAGTCCTATTTATTTTGATAACAATTTATTTTGAAACCTATTATTCTTTTCCTTCTATTTGTGCAGATAAAAAATAGCTTACTAATACCGAACTGTAAGTGATTTTTAGGTCGCAAATGTTTAGGAAATCTCGACTCTTCAAGCCTCGATTTCCCAAACTATATTCTTGACCTAAAAACTGACTCTTACAGTTCATGGTACGTATAAAAATAAATAAATATATCATCACGCCTTCTACCCATTACTGGATGTGGCACTCTGCCGAAGCAGATCTCGGATATATTTTGCGCGTGAAGTGTGGTTACTAGTCGTCAAATCACGGCCTTCAAAGATGTTAGTGGTGGAAGAGCCACAGAGGTAGTTTTTGAAATTATGAAAAATGTTTGTCGCCTGTGGGAATCGAACCAGGGTTCTCAGGATTCACAGGCCGACTTCATACCACTGAGCTAGCCACCCCATGCAATTCTTGTTAAAAGTGTCAATACAGATACTTTTAACATAAATAATAAGTAATTTTACTAAATTATCCTTCATTTCATTTTTGTACGAACCTATCAGAAAGTAAAAAATTATTCCCTCAGTTGAGAGAAGAAAGTGATACTTTTTATCCTTGGGATCCCTAGGATCAGTAGGAAAGAAATTTAAGTTTTCTTTCCTAGCAAGGCAAGGAAAGTCATAACCATAGAAAATGGAAAACAACGCTATGATATGACATTAGTGACATCCAGAGCTGTATTTCATTTTCCACTTGGTTCACTTAAATCAGTTCAGATAAATTAGACAACATGACTAAATGAACTGAACTAAGCAAACTGATGCACTTATTGGGGTGAATTACTTCAAAGTAATTTAGAATCTGTGATTTTAATACTGGAAGTAAAGCCAGCCAAGTAATCCAGCGAAATAAATAAATGATCTGGTTCAGTAAATCTAAGTTAGATCTGATCCAAATGGCAAATGGAATACGCCTCAGGTGACATCAATCAAGAGAATCTTCTGCCCGGGAAATAAAACGGCATCTTTGGAAAGAAATGTTTCGCTTTCGTTCTTTGATATACAAATAATTATTAAATGAAATTTATATTTCCAAATAATTGGTAATACATGAATGACCAGTAGCGCAGTCTGTATTTTTCCGTGGGTATTACCTACTATAAAAGTTACTATTAATATTGTGCTTAGGTCATTCTGAAAATGAAAATTAAATCGCCTGCATACGAACAGCCATAATGTTATATTTTTTTACTCTTATACAATGTATTAATTAAAGTTAAAAACTTCTATTGTACATCTAAAAATATTGATCAAACTTAATCCATATCAAGTAAATATTATTTTTATGTGAGTATGAATGAAAGATACTTAAAAGTTTGTTAAATGTAATCACTCAACAATAATAATAAAGCAAAGATAATTTTGTTTGACATATAAACTATTTTTTTGAGGTTACATAGAGAGCAATTTAATCTCTGTTAGATATCCTTCAACTAATTTTAACTTTTTACTTTTGCATTCGCTGATAACATGAATAAGACGCTTAGAAAATAAACGGTGAGACCTCATGGTCGTCAGTCATTTGTTTATTGTAAAATGAGTCCGTGTTTTATCAGAAGTGTGAAACATTTGACTATCAACATCCAGCTACTGTGACAATGAACAAATGACGCCAGATGTGGAGACAACTTTCCTCGATTGGCGACTGTTTATCAGCTTTTCATTCTTTTCTTTGAACACAATCACACAAGTAAATAGTTTAGAGCCGCTTAATTTATTAGATTTGAAAAGTATTTTCTAAATAACTTTTGATATCGTAATCGCATATCTTTCTTTGTCAAAAGTTTGTTTATGCACAACCGGGCCGAAAAGCATATATTTTAGCCCTAAAAAGCAGACTTGGGCCAAAAAGAAATAATTCCTATGAATACATAAATAATAATACATAATGGGGTGTCTAGCTCAGTGGTATAAAGTCGGCCTGTGGATCCTGAGAACCCTGGTTCGATTCCCACAGGCGACAAACAATTTTCATAATTTCAAAAACTACCCCTGTGGCTCCTCCACCACTAACATCTTTGGAGGCCGTGATTTGACGACTGGTAACCGCACTTCACGTGTAAAATATATCACTTACCGAGATCTGCTTCGGCAGACTGCCACACTCAGTAATGGGTAGAAGGCGTGATTATATATATATTTTTTTTTACCTAAATAAAATGACTATTTTTATTTATTGTGAATACCTGATTCTGAAAAATGTCATTTTGACATAAACTATTTACATATTTTAATCTTTTGAATATATAATTAAATGTTACTTTGTTATGCATAAAATATTGTATGTACCACGGGTGAAATTAGAGTTTCTGACCCTGCGCATGTTATTAGCCTCGTGCTAATAATCATATCACAGGCCAGAAACGTCTGTTTTCATCCTTGATACATAAATAACTATATTGTAAAAAAATACTTCAAATTAAAATAAATAAATAAATATATCATCACGCCTTCTACCCATTACTGGGTGTGGCACTCTGCCAAAGCAGATCTCGGTAAGTAATATATTTTGCGCTTGAAATGCGGCTACCAGTCGTCAAATCACGGCCTCCAAAGATGTTAGTGGTGGAGGAGCCACATGGGTAGTTTTTGAAATTATGAAAATTGTTTGTCGCCTATGGGGTGGCTAGCTCAGTGGTATGAAGTCGGCCTGTGGATCCTGAGAACCCTGGTTCGATTCCCACTGCCGACACTAAATTTTCACCACATTAATACTACTCTTGTGGCTCTTCCTCCACTAACATCTTTAGGGGCCGTGATTTGACGACTGGTAACCACACTTCACGCGCAAAAATATATCACTTACCGAGATCTGTTTCGGCAGAATGTCACACCCAGTAATAGATAGGAGGCGTGATGATATATTTATATATTTTTGCTGTAGAATTGAGAAATCCAGCTGTCAAATAAAGGAAGTCGCATATTTTGAACACTGTTCTTATTAACAAAAGGTATTATCGTTATTATAATTTATTTTTTAAGTTAAATTATAACGGATATTTATTTATTTATTTATTTATGCTACTCTGTACAACAGGAACTTAATGTCTCACCGAATCAGAGTGTGATAGTTCAAATGCATTTAGCTTGAGTGGGATTCGAACTCGGAATCTTCAGATACAAATGCCGTAACGTTATCCACACCACAATCAATGTGTTGATAATGAAATTAGGTTGAAAATAAATGAAATAAATGGTGGTTTGTGAAAGTCCGTCCCTGTAAGGTAAAAAAGGCACGGTTAATAAAGGCCGCTGATTGAGGTATAAACCACGGGACTTGACTCAGGCAAATGTGTATCGCTGTATTATTCGCACCTTGTTTTATAATATAAATATAAATACCATTTTCACAGTAACTATGGCAACCATTAAGCCTCTAAGAACGCTTGGAATACGACACTCTGGAATTTTTATGCTTATTTTGATATTTGAACCGCTACTAAACTAAATAATGTACCTATAATTTGACACCGGCTACGGTATAAAAATTATTAATTAATTCAGATTATTAACGGCCAATTAAATTCTTGTAGATATTTCAATGTCCTAGTTCAATTTATCTACCAGATAGACAAACAATAATCAAATAATAACAAATAATAGTTGATATTTTTTAATGCTTGATTTTTTAAATATTTTCGATACAATTGCATCGTATATTTTCCGCTTGTTAAATGATTCTAAATAATTCTTTATGTAACTGTCAGAAAAGTTAACATTAAGTACTTGATTTTGTCCATATATTTTCTTGTTTGTACGTTGCTATTAGCGACGGCCGTTAAAATAATTTTTTGTGTATGAATCATGAAACTCGTCTTTTTAACAAAAAATCGTGTAAAAAGTGACATATTTTTCAACTATTTTAAATACCGTGAAAAAGAGTTGAAACAGTAAATATTGCATCTTAAATAAATAAAATAAATATATCAGCACGCCTTTACCCATTACTGGGTGTGGAATTTTGCCCTCGTAGATCTCGGTAAGTGATATATTTATGACCGTGCAGTCAAATCACAGTTCCCCAAAGAAGAATCCACAATTGTTAAGCATTAATTAAAAATACTAATTAAATTATTTCCTGTTGTTAAATTTAAGAGTACATTTACAAATTTTTATTAAAATTGGGTAGGTGGCTTAGTGATATCGAGTCTGTGGATTGGAGAAACTGGGTTCGATGCCCACAGCCGACAAACAATTAAAATTACCCTTGTGTCTTCCCCTTTGGGGGCCAAGTTTTAACGACTGGTAACCGCATTTCACGCGCATAAATATATCGCTTCGTTAGAGTGCCACACTCAATAGTGTGTAAAAGGTGTGATGATGATATACTTACAACAATTAATTAATTAAAATGATCTCTATATTATAACATGACACATTCATTATTATCGCATATTTTAAAAGTATTTCTATCACTCCAAATCCTATTAGTTGTCAGGACCCTGACATAACCTATTTATATTTAATTAAAAAATGATATGTCAAATAGTATATCCGTCTTTACCGGACGTTGTGCAAACTGTGGAATAAAAGATCCGCAGAATTGTATTGCCAACTGTAACAGTTACTTCTGCTCACCCGGTTGTTAATTAATATTTTCCTGGGTCTCTGTGTGATGGTTGGCACCGCCTGCCCTGTATTTGTATTGGAGTATAGTCATGTTAACCGACACCTTATTCTGGCCAAGATTGCTCACTTCATTTAAAGCTAATCGCCGTAAACGACGCGCAAATTCCTTGCCGTTTCGGACATTCTACACTCAATTATTGTGGGTAACGTGAGACCACTGATTCCCCACATTCAATTTCAACTTTGAAAACACCCCATATGCCCGCTCAAAAAACAATCCACTGACGGAATTTAAACATGAAGAAAAATCAAATTGAATTATAAACAGAAAAATTAGGACGTATCAGAAAATAGAGAGAAAAAGTGGAATAAAATCAGATTTGAATCCAGAACGACCGTAGCTAAGTTGGTTAAATATAAAAAAATGCTGCCCCAATTTGCGGAACGCAGCCCCCCCCCCCCCTAGGTACGCCAATGATTTTATTTAGGAATAATGCATCTTAAATTATTAAAAACCAATATGTAGGTACTGAAAAGAAATTCGTTTTGTCAATATGCCAAGTTTCTGTTTTGTTTGTAAGCGTGGTAACTATTAAAATACCTTTTTTTGGACGTGGCCAGTGGAAACGAGCGCAAAAATAACTTTGTCGCCCGTTATTATTGGAAAGTTATTTTTCGATTGCTCCACAGAAAATGTCAACGTTACGATAACTGTCAACTTTTCATAGCAATCGTAGAAAAAGGATATTTTAATATTCCAAGATTAAGGAAGGTTGGCAATGCATATTGATATGTCAAGCTCTTTTGAAGTGAAGTAAAGACTTGTTGCTGACATAATAAAACTGCGTACAAATATAAATACCATATTATCTATTGATCGCATTATCAGTAAATTCAACTACGCAAGAAGCGCGTTGCGTGTGATAACGGCGCCGGTCGGGATTATCTGCGAGGTCAGGGGTCACCGGGACAAACAAGGCCCCCGGCCTCCCGTGACGTGAGCACACATATACATACATACATACACAAGAGTACATGCTTCTTTCCTTGCTTGATGCTTGATGCCAGAGTAGAATTTAAATGGCGAAATATAGTGTTATACCCAGTATACTGAGTAAAAGGCGTCATGATATATTTATTTATTTATTTATTATGGGGTAATGGCACAGTGGTATCGTGTCGGCCTGTGGATCCTAAGTACCCTGGTTGGATTCCCACAGTCGACAAGACATTTTCATCAATTTAAAATTACCCCTTGTGACTTCCCCACCACTAATATCTTTGGGGGCTCTGCTTCGGCAGAGTGCCACACCAAGTAATGGGTAAAATGCGTTATTATATATTTATCTATTTATTAATTTATTATGGGGTAATGGCCCAGTGGTATCGTGTCGACCTGTGGATCCTAAGAACCCTGGTTAGATCCCCACAACCGATGAAACATTTTCACCAATTTTAAATTACCCCTTGTGACTTCCCCACCACTTACATCTATAGGGGCTCTGCTTTGGCAGAGTGCTTCACCCAGTAATGGATAAAAGGCGTGATGATATATTTATTTATTTATTTATTTAGTGGTATCGTGTCGGCCTGTGCATCCTAAGAACCCTTGTTGGATTCCTACAGTCGACAAAACTTTTTCACCAATTTAAAATTACCCCTGTGACTACCCCACCACTAACATCTTTAGGGGCTCTGCTTTGGCAGAGTGCCTTACCCAGTAATGGGTAAAAAGACGTGATGATATATTTATTTATTAATTCATAAATACTTCTGAATTTTGTATGGCGCAGTGGTCATCACTAGCATATGCTGGTTAGGATAAAAATGTAATTGTCAAGTTGAGTGGTGTGTATAGAGTTTTCTTTATTATTTATACGGCACGTACCGGGTAGGGATAGAGGGCATTTACGACTGGTGAGGTTGTAGTAAGTGATTGTTTTGAAAACGACGGTCGGTTGTTTATAAAAATCCGTTTTAAATAACCGTGAATGAAGGGTGCTTGAGAGAGACCCTCCATCGTTCGGTACGGGTCGGTGTCGTTAATCTTTTTTGAAACGTTTGTTTTGTTTTCCTGAGCAGGGCTGATATATGACTTGTAATAAAATGCGTGTTACGGTAGAATCATACGTGCACTCTGTGTATAACTTATTGTTGTTTTGCTTCACGATTTTTGTGTCTTAATTTGTGAGGCGACAACTTTATAATTATCCTTCTTAAATAGCTCCGATAGAAATGCGCATTAGTAACTACCCGACGTGAGAATGCATACCAAAAAACCAACATTTCCTACTATAAATGAGACTGATACTAAAAATAAATTTAAAAAATAAAACCGACTCCTAAAAATACAAATACACAATTGAGAAGCTGTAATTTAATCAAAAAAAGGTATAGGAAAATACGGTTTTCATTAATAAATATCCAATTTAGACAAACAGCGATTTTTGTCATTTTTAAAACTCTCAACTTTAAAAGGCTGTAACTAAAAAACTAAAAGAGATATCAAAATGCGGGTTTCACCAATGAATTTCTTGTACTTGAGTTAACTTACTACTCCTGTAAATAGCTAAATAAATTTGGTGGTGTGATAGCTATGACGTGAGAGGCTGCAACTCGGAATGCCCAATTTAGCTAAACAGCGATTTTTGTCATTTTTAGAACTCTCAACTTTGAGACGCTGTAACTAAAAAACTAAAAGAGATATCGAAATGCGGGTTTCACCAATGAATTCCTCGTACTTTAATTGACTTATTAAACCTTTAAGTAGCTAAAGAAATTTGGTGATTTGATAGTTATAACGCGAGAGGCTGCAACTCGGTATACCTAATTTAGTTTAACGTCGGAAATTTTATTTCAAAGGGTTGAAAATTTTCAACATTTTTTTAGTATGGTTCTATATAATCTAAGCCACGAGAAATCGAATGCCGTTGAGCGCATCTTCATATCTTTTTTAGTTTTTGAGTTACAGCGATTTAACATGTTTTCCAAATCGCAACTTTGGGAGGCTATATCTCGAAAACTAAACAAGATATCGAAATGCGGTTTGAACGAGTGTATTTCTCGTGCGCTAATTAACTTCATAGTATATTAAAAAAATAATGAAATTTTTTCGGATTTTTTTCAAAATTTTCTTTTGTCTATAACTCAAAATTTTAAAAAGATAATTAAAATCTGTGAACACCAATGAATTTCTCGCGTGAAAATACATAAGTATGCAAATTTTCAGAAAAAAATTCATGCGGATAAGTTTTTTATTACAGAAAAACTAAAATCGGCTAAAATCGTTAAATTCTTAAGGGGTACCCCTTAAGATTTTTACGATTTTTGGTCATTTTTCGTTTTTCTGTAATAAAAAATGTATCCGTGCGAATTTTATTCTGAAAATTTACATACCTACGTATTTTCACGCGAGGAATACAGTAGTGGTCACAGATTTTAATTATTTTTTCAAAATTTTGAGTTATGGACAAAAGAAAATTTTGAAAAAAATCCAAAAAAAAATCATTTTTTTTTTAATATACTATGAAGTTAATTACCGTACGAGAAATACACTCGTTCAAACCGCATTTCGATATCTTTTTTAGTTTTCGAGATATAGCCTCTCAAAGTTGCGATTTTAAAAACATAAAAAATCGCTGTAACTCCTGATCTAAAAAAGATATGAAGATGCGCTCAACGGCATTCGATTTCTCGTGGCTTAAATTATATAGAAACATATTAAAAAAAATTGAAAATTTTAATCAAATAGAGCCAATTTTTTTTTAATTCCACAAAATGCCCTCAATTTTTAAATAAATCTCAAACTAATATACTTCATTTTAATTGTTAAACTATGATCACATGTTGAAAAAACCACGAGAAATACAAATTTAAGGAGTAGGGGACTCAATGATATCAAGTCGGCCAGTAAATTTAAGAACCAGAGTTCGATTCTCACAACCGACAAACAATTTTCACCACGCTTGAATAGAATTCCAACTCGGGATCTTCGGATTCGAATACAGTTACGCTAATCACACCATCATATTTAAATGTTGTATATTTATAATTCATTCTTTAAACTTACATTTGACTTATTTTTTATATCAGATATATATATACAAATCTGATGAGATGATTTATACTTGTGAAAAGTATGTCAAATGAAATATTGGTGAAACTGAGGGTGAAAGATTGCATGGACGACCTAAGATCCCTAAAAATAAATGTATGGCTATAATTGAAGTTTTTGTTGCGTGAATGAAAGATAAGATAAGCTTATATAAAAGGAATTATGAATGCGGATGAACCGTGGATTGGCATAAGAGGCATGTTCTCGAAGATAAGATGAAATTGTCGTATATAATTTGAAGAATGAAGGCATAATATGCGTATGGTACGTGTGTGCATATGAATGAATCCTGTTTGCGTTTGACTTGAATGCAGCCTGACATCCCGTATTGAGGTATAACATATAATTTATACCGCAAGTACGTTATTTATAGGGCGATAAATACGTTGCACTGGACGTTGGGGCTTACAGAACACGTGTTTCGTGCTTGCCGCTGCATTCATGGCACCAGTCTACTAAAATAATGGAAATTAAACGCCTTCTCTAGCAAACCAAAGCGTTCCAGAACGTAGTTCCAACTTATATACCTTGTCCCAGGAATGCACTTCAGAACTAGACTAAAGCTAAAATCAAACGAACTTATGTGTCTATGTAATCATTGACATTATTGGCCGTATTTGTTTGGGAAATTTTGATCCAACCCTGAACTGACCTAGAACTAACTCGTGTTACTTACAAATAAATGATGCATCTAGTGTCAGTTGTAAACACTGGCGGTAAATTTAAAATCTGAATATCATCACGTCTTTTACCCATTACTTGATGTGGCACTCTGCCGTAGCAGATATTGGTAAATGATATATTTATGCACGTGACGTCAAATCGCGGCCTCTAAAAATGTTAGTGGAGGCAGAGCCACAAGGGTAATTTTACTATGGTGAAAATTATTTGTCGTCTGTGGAAATCGTTATCCAAAACCCGACTCGATACCACTGAGCCACCTACCCTAAGTTGACTACAAATGTAATTTCTCACTAATTCACTTGTAGTACTATTAATTTTAATTTGGATCGCAGGCCTAATTGATAATTGTAATTACTAATCATAATTACTAATTTGATAATAATAAAAACCATAAATACTGGCGTTCTGAATACGTCAATAATTTTGTCATAATTATAAAACGTTTTGACAGTTAATAATACAGTGTAAAATGGGAAAAATATGTATTGAAATATGAAATTTTGGACGTAGCTCGAGTTATAGTGACAGATCTGTAGTTGAGTGATGGGGTTAAGCGATATCTGCTTGTTTAGCGGTGTTGAGTTATCGTTAACTTGCCCTTTAACCTTTCAACTCGTTGCAAAACTTGATTTTTAACTTGTGCAATGACAAAAATAGAATGTCATCGTATTTTGAATTAAATTGAAAAGGATAAAAAAAGAAGGTTAAAACGTTTCATTTACAATGTTCTCGTTTATAGTCTGTAACCAATGTGAATATAAATATGTATAAATGTGATAAGTTTAGTATAAATATTTTAAATAACAAAATTATTCAGTTTTGAAACTGAAATGTAAATATTATATATTTTTGTTTAATTTTTTTATAGCTATGAATTAAAATTAGAGAATTAAAACCTTTTGATATAAAATATTTATATTTGCCATTTTTTCTTGTGACATAGCTATAAATAAGGACATAATTCCTGTTTCAATTTTTCTAATTCGTGAAATAAAACAATTGAAAATTCGATCCACATAAATATCTTTATTGTTTTTAATTTTAAATAGTACGCGCTTGCTTTTATTTTTACAGTTATTATTTTTCAAATCATAAAAATGATTTTTTCAATCAGATTGTAAAATATATCATTCAAAATTTGGCACTAAAAACAAATGCAACAGAATTACAAGAACATTTGCTTATCGGCTTATTGGGGAAATGGCGTGATGTGAAACATTTATAAACAAAATTAAATTGAGCGCCATTTTGTTGTAAACACGCAAGTTAATGAATAAATGAAGCTAATATCAAGGCTGTAGTTTTTTCTTGTTTTTGATTAAACTCATGCGTTATTTCAAGAGGCATCAAGCGAAAAGAAACATAGATAACAGATTTGTAAATAATAGTAAACATGATATTTCAGATGTTTTTCATTTTTAGATGGAATTCACTTTTTTTCTGCGGTGATAAGATAAACTTATGTTGTGCGAAATTGTTTTTATAATGTAATAAACTTGATTTGTGATTAAATTGTTATATTTTGATATCAATTCCTAACGTTGAAACAATTTCATAAAATGAACTTCATTCCAGTTCTGAAACTATGGAATTTTAAGGTGAAACATTTGATCTGAAATTAGCTTCACAACAATTTCTTATCGTGTAATTAGGGTTTTTAATGTCTCTAACAAGAATGTAGACTTGACTAATCAAAGGACAATAAACTAACTAAATTAAAAATATGGAAATAATAGTTTTTATGCACAACCGGGCCGAAAAGCATTTGTTTTAACCCTAAAAAGTGGGCTTAAACACTTATTTTTGGCCCATGGGCCATACAAAAATTTATTACATAAATAAAACGACAATTTTTATTTATTGTGAATACTTGATTCTGCAAAATGTCATTTTGACATGTAACCTATGTACATATTTTAATCTTTTGAACATATAATTAAATATTATTTTGTTGTGCATAAAGTATTGTATGTACCACGGGCCAGAAACGTCTGTTTTCACCCTTGGTACATAATGCACAACCGGGCCGAAAAGAATGTGTTTTAGCCCTAAAAAGCGGGTTTAAACACTAATTCCTATGGATACATAAATAAAATGACAATTTTTGTTTATTGTGAATACTTGATTCTGCAAAATGTCATTTTGTCATGTAACCTATTTACATATTTTAATCTTTTGAACATATAATTAAATGTTATTTTGTTGTGCATAAAATATTGTTTGTACCACGGGTGAAATTAGCGTTTCTGGCCCTGAAGCCTCGGCGCTTTGTGCCTCGTGCTTATAATCATACCACGGGCCAGAAACGCCTGTTTTTACCCTTGATACATAAAAAACTATTATGCGTTTATCTAATTAAATTAAAGAAACTCAACTATTATAATTTGGTTGTTATATAAATCCCGGATTAATTGACAAGTTATAATTTAATTAATTGCAAAGTGAAGAAACAATTAATTTTGCTTTGGAATGTATGAAATATCCATCCTACAAAAAATCGACTATAGCTCTATATCAAGTATAGTATTTGTATGAATAAATGATGAAATAATAATATAAATGCAAATGCAGCTCTGACGTATCAAATTACGTAATTAGACACGCGCAGTTTTATTATGAAGCAAGTTAAACCTTTCCCAATAAGATCTTCGTCAGCACAAATAAGTGTCACATGAAATTCAGACCATTTTATGACCTATTTACTCTAAGAAATATTGATGACTCATGTTTTAATTTGAAGGTAATATATACGAGGTATCTCACGAAATCTATACCATAACCACGAATTTTCTATTGCCTAATTATTTTATAGAAAATATCTACAATTTTTATTCAATATTTAAATAATATACTCGTATATCATCACGCCGTCTATCCATTATTGGGTGTGGCATTCTGCCGTAGCAGATCTCGATAAGCGATATATTTATGCGCGTAAAGTCAAATCATGGTCCCCAAAGATGTTAGTAAAATATAAATATAAATATGTCATCACGCCTTCTACCCATTACTGGGTGTGGCACTCTGCCGAAGCAGATCTCGGTAAGTGATATATTTTGCGCGTGAAGTGCGGTTACCAGTCGTCAAATCACGCCCCCCAAATATGTTAGTGGTGGAGGAGCCACAGGGGTAGTTTTTTTTAAATGGTGAAAATTGTTTGTCATCTGTGGGAATTGAGCAGGGTTCTCAGGATCCACAAGTCGACTTGATACCACTAATGTAGTGAAAATTGAGCAAGAAAAATGCATCGTCTGATAAAAATTAGATTAGTGGAACATATTTGTGGTAAAGCTTGCTTCTTAGACTTTCACGAATCAAATTTTGAGTACCTATATAGTTTATACATTCCACAAACTTAAGCCGTTAAACTCGATTTAAGCTAACTATTGAACCTATTTTGTTTGTTTCAGCATATGCTATACTTAGCAATTTTTGTTACTTATTTGTTATATATTTATGTCTTTCTAATTCATTATTGTTTATTAATACCATAGATACAAGATATATTATTTAGTTCATAATACCCAAGGCCATTGTATGATTTTAATAAGCCCTAGGGCATTAGGAGTGATTTTGTATTATTTAGATTATTAATTATTATTATTTATGGGGTGGCTAGCTCAGTGGTATGAAGTCGGTCTGTAGATCCTGAGAACCCTGGTTCGATTCCCACAGACGACAAACAATTTTCATAATTTAAAAAAGCTACCCCTGTGGCTCCTCCACCACTAACATCTTTGGTAACCGCATTTCACGCGCAAAATATATCACTTACCGAGATCTGCTTCGGCAGAGTGCCACACCTAGTAATGGGTAGAAGGCGTGATGATATATTTATTTATTTTTATTAAAAAATACTAGTAAGAAATGAAATATTGTATGCACCACGGGCATTACTTAATGTTTATACCCATCGGGTGACTTACAGACCTTCGAGCCGAAGGCCCTGGACCTTGTAAACATTACCCTCGAAGGGTATTTTGAACCCTAAATACATAAATAACTATAATAGAATGGCAACAATTACGCTAACTTCAACCTAAAAAAAAAAATACGATTATGTCTGTGGGGTTCGAATTTCACTATAAGCTACTGTAATTAAAATTATATTCCTCTTGTACTGAGTAGGAATTAAAAACATAATTTTAAATAGGGCTCCGATGGATCTCATCCCTAGATCCCTCAAAATTCTAGAACCGTTCCATTTCATTTCCCATGTCTTGTGACACAGTTTTTATGAGACACCCTGTAGAATATCATACTAACCTTTAAACAGAACAAATGACAAGCGAGATATGACACCTCCGTCACCAATTCCAAGAAACAAAACCGAGTGTTTGCAATACGTCATTATGTTGTTGACAGCTCATTTTGATCTACGATTAGTTGTTTTTAGCTCTGGTATGATGATAAGGGGCTCCACAAAGAATTGAGGTATAAAATACTTGTGTGAGGTCTCAGCCATGTTTGTTTTTTACTCGTTATATTTTCTTGAATTATTTTAATCTCGTAAATCATTTGGAATTGATTGCGCGTCTGTGAAATAAAAATGGGATATTGCTGTGTATTATTACTTACTAGTTTTTTATTTATTTACTTATTACGGGTTACTGGGTTGTTCCTCGAGTAACAAAGATTCACTTTACGCTCTTAAGGTAGTACTAGTCTGACGGTGGCGCCATCGGTTGTCAAGTGGCGAAATTGACGCTCAAAAAAATATAAAAATTGAATAAAATAAGTGTTTTAGACCTATTATGATTTGAATATCATGAATTGTTAACAGGTTGTTGGTCTAGTGAATTTTCAAATACCATAGAACCATGTGGCGTTGCCATTATAAATTGGGATTCTTAATTTTTCGTTAAAAATAAGGCTTTGCATGGCTATATATCCATTACTAAACGATAAAAAAACTTTCTCCTTCTGATACAATATACATGGATAGTTCTAGAACATCATACTAGTTTTTCAAAAGAAACTGCAAAATTTTAGAGGTACACAAACCAAATATGTGCGATTCTGAGTGATGATCGCCATAAGCCCCGTGTATAAGAACTCAACTTTACAAGCGAATATATTTGTTCACAGACGATGAATGTGTTTCATATTTTAACAGGAAGCGTATGACTATCCAATGTTTACGTGCGCCAAATTTCATTCAAATCTGTAAAATTTTTTTTCACGCTAGTACTACCTTAAGGTGGTTCTATCATGACAGTCTCATACAAAAGTATACGTGACCTAAAAAGTTTACAAAAATAATTATTACATTTTTGTATGGTATAGGTTATTAACAGAATTAATATTTCGCTGCAAATATCGTATAAATTAATAATAACATTGAATATATTAAATAAAACTAGTTTATGAAATTTAGTAACATACCAAAATTTTTGGAAGTGAATGTTTCATGCCAACCAATAGCAGTGTAAGATTTTACACAGCAGAAGCTATGACAACAAGGTTAGAACCACAAGCGGCCAGTCGGTACGAAACGTAACTGTATTATCGATACATCCTGTTGACAGTTCATAAGATAAATGAGAAAAATGCACCAAAGCAATTATTATGAACTGTAACAACAAATAAATAAATATAAAATGCTGTAATATTTTTTTTTGTATGAAAATTAATATATTTTACTGATCAAAATAATAACATTCATAGTTCTTGCTTTGTTATTCATGCGGCCATCTCTGTCTAGTGTCTAACTGTGCTGTGCAACGTTGCCAAGCATTTCTGACAGTTCTATTGATTATCATAGAATATCCAACTTTCATCGCCATTTTCTTTGAAACTAATTCAGTAAGGCATGGATTTCTTAATTCTCATACCTTTATCGTTACATGTTGTACTGTGTGTTAGTTTTTTGTTAAAAAATAACTACAATATATGAATTTATTATGCAGTAAGCTGCCTCGCGAGGTACAGTTCCTATAACGCCAATGCATTTTTGATCGACTTTGGTCGACTTTAACTTTACATTACTCAGCACAACAACGGTAAACTTTTTAAAAAAAATTGCATACTAGTGTAGAAACACATGAAAAATAACATATTTACGTTTCATTATAATCCGGGTTAAAGGCTTCCATGATAGTACCACCTTAACTGTCAAATACACATTTTAAACTTAGTTGTTAGAGTTGTTTAATTTTCGTTTCTCTAAAATATATACGCAGTCAATCAAAGGTAAACCTGCATCTCACTACCTCTCCCCCGCCCACCCCTTGCAGGATGGTTGAGAGTTGATCTCTGTCGGTGGATCACTTCACTAATGAGATCACTTATCCAGCTAGCGGGCTGAGCCGGTGCAGGATTGTGTTACCTGACGGTAAAAGCCAGCGAGGGTGTCATGTTACCGTGTAGCTGCTGTACTGCACAACGATGTCGCCTTGGGCGCTGGCTGTATTCGACACAGTATAATGAACGCGAGAGCGGACTGAGGCAGTTCGCTGATGGATGGATGGATAATTAGCAGGGGGTACTTTTAAATTAGAGGAATTCTGTGTTCTGGTTAAACTAATATTTAACTGACAAGATATCTTAGTCTGTCTATAACTATAGACAAATTATATAAAGTGATGACCGAACGTATGACTTTAATATGTAAAATAATAATTTTGTAATTTCCAGCTTTTCTAATTATTTTAAGTCAAAAAGTGCAAATAAAAGTTTTAAATAAATAATGGGGTGGCTAGCTCAGTGGTATGAAGTCGGCCTGTGGATCCTGAGAACCCTGGTACCCTAGATTCGATTCCCACAGGCGACAAACAATTTTCATAATTTCAAAAGCTACCCCTGTGGCTCCTGCACCACTAACATCTTTGGAGGCCGTGGTTTGACGACTGGTAACCGCACTTCACGCGCAAAATATATCACTTACCGAGATCTGCTTCGGTAGAGTGCCACACTCAGTAATGGGTAGAAGGTGTGATGATATATTTATTTATTTTATTTAAATAAATAATGCATAAAATTCTGCATCTACATCAATAAACAATAGTTATTTTTTGTACCTAGAGCAGAAAGTAGTATATTGCCGCTCGCGTATGGACATGCAAGAGCGGCAAGGACAGTTTCCGCTCGAGGTGCACACAATATTTTTTCTACGATTATTTATAAACGCTTGAAAAAAGAAATTAAAATAGTTTTTGACAGTTTTTCTGTTTGATACTTTGAACGATAGTTTTCATGTATCCATACACTCTTACATGGCGCTGTATTAATTATATTATATCACAACATAACTGTTAGAAAAAGATAAACAAAAACACATTTAGTATTAAATAAATAAATAAATATATCATCACGCCTTTTACTCATTACTTGATGTGGCACTCTGCCGAAGCAGATCTCGGTAAGTGATATATTTATACGCGTGAAGTGCGGTTACCAGCCATCAAATCACGGCCCCCAAAGATGTTAGTGGTGGAGGAGCCACAGAGGTAATTTTAAATTGGTGAAAATGGTTTGTCGGTTGTGGGGATCGAACCAGGGTTCTTAGGATCCACAGGCCGACTTGATACCACTGAGCCATTACCCCATATTTAGTATTAATTACTACTTCAAATATTGACTTCACAACATTGTATAGCTGAGCATAGAGAATTACTCGTCTATTTTAGATAGTCGAATGTTCAGGACCTTTATAGTCGTAGACTAATAAATTCTAAACGTATAAACATATTTTACCCCCGAAATCATAATCTAGTAACAAATGACAGAAAACAACATTTAATTCAAATGTCTGGCACTATGACAACAATGTAAAGTAACTAATGGATCTAAAATAGTATTCAGTCATCACTTCATTCAGAATCGTATCAATCACGCGTTCTTCTACATCTACAAGAAGTGTTAGATGGCTTTGCCTGGTGTAACATGCTGCATAGATACACGCCATCTAGATGTGAAATTGAAAAATGTGCATGTGTGTGTTTGGACCGCGATCTTGCATCCCGCTAATGTATGGCTAACTAATGGGTCTGACTGCTCGACTAATTTTGTACACACCCACTCGGGAACACCAATGAAAGTGCAGATGACATAGCAGAATCGCATTATAAGATTTTCTAGAAGAATACTCATTTATTTTATTAACTTTTTCTTGATGAAATCAAATTTATTTTAAAGAGAATAATTGAACGACATCGGATTGAAAATAACTGGATAATATTGATCAGCGGTATAGCCTTTGAACGGAATTCAAATGGTCTCGGGTTCATAACCCGGTGTTATTAGCTGTTATCGATCGACAAATAAATGAAACCTCTTATTTTTATGATTACTCTATAGATCTATGGGGTATTCGAGTCGGCCTGTGGATCCTAAGAACCCTGATTCGATCCTCATAGCTGACAAACATTTTCATCAATTTAAAATTATCCCTGTGACTCTCCCACCACTAATCTGCTTCGGCAGAGTACCACATTCAGTAATGGGTATAAGGCGTGATGATATATTTATTTATTTATTTTACTCTATAGATTATGGTTTTCAAACTGTGGATCGCGCGAAGACATTGGATGGGAGTCGTCGAATGCTGTTTACAAATTTTAAAGAACATGTTTCAAAAGATTCATCTAGTATAAATATAGCAGATCTCGAAAAGTGATATATTTTACTCGTGAAGTGTGGTTACCAACCGTCAGATCACGGTCTCCAGAGATATTAGTGGTGGAAGAGCCACAAGGGTAGTTTTAATAAGGTGGAAATAGTTTGTTGATAGTTGGAATTGAACCCGGGTTCTCAAATCCGACTCGATGAGCCATCTATCCAATATAAATAGTTAGTAATTAATCAAATTAAATTCTAAAATGGGATACCATCAGGATTTGAACCTGGGATCTTATGAACTCCGACCATATACTCTAATTATCTATGTAAGAGTCATGGAAATGAGGCTGCCTATGACACACTTCAAAAATAGAAAAATTGAAATACAATCAAATTTAAATCCAGGGCGACCTTTATTTAAATGGTTAGAACATATGAACGGAGTACATAAGGTCCCAGGTTTTCTTTTTGTAATTTAATTTTTAACAGCACTTTTTACGAAGCTGTCAGGTCACTGTCTTTATTTTTTTTTATAGTAACAGCTGCGTGAATATAAGTGAACAAAATACTTGAAAATATTATAAAAATGCGAGAATAAATTATTCTGGCCACAGAGAATATCAAAATTGTATTAATCTGCAATATAATAAAGAAAAAGACAAAAATTTGTCTTTGTCATATCGATCAATTACAGTTAGTGAGCTAACTATAGAATAGAGAGGTTAAATTCAGGTTCACATTTCAATAATTATCTCTAGCATGGAGCTATTTAAAAGTTGTGAAAACTATAAATGGATGACAGCATGAATGTTTATATTTTGTTATTCCGATGTAATTGGGTAGAAATATTATTTCTCTGTATGAAACTGATACCATAATTGTGATATTGTTTATTTTTCGACAGTCAAATGTCAAACTGCAAACATAAAATAACATTTGCATCAAAACATTACCTATCATATTAATATAAATATTTTAATATACATTTGATAACTTACAATTTATTTTCATAACTGGAGATAACTATTTAACCATTAAATTCGTTACTATTTAAGGCATTTTCAAAAGATCTTGACATGCCAACAAATATTTAATATTTTGGAAGTTTTTCTGGACGTTGTCAATAGCAGCGGACGATAAGGCCATTTTAACGATCGTTGCTAATAACAAAAATAAATATATCATCACGCCTTTTACCTATTACTGGGTAAGGCACTCTACCGTAGCTGATCTCGGTAGGTGATACATTTATACGCGTGAAGTACAGTCACCAGCCGTCAAGTAACGGCCCCCAAGATGTTAGTGGAGGGGAAACCACAAAGGTAATTTTAATGTAGTGAAAATTGTTTACCGGCTATGGGAATCAAACCCAGCACATAAAGTCACTTTCATTCCATATTACGTACGTTATTTTTTCTTCAAACGCCGGAATATTTACCCAATTTTTATGTCACATTTTCAACTGCCAGTTAAGGGGATAAAATTGACGTTTGCCACTCGCTGAACGGTAGAGTGTATCCATTGATACAGGATACATGAAAACGTCAACGATTGGCATATTCCATTTACCATTTGGATCAGGTCCATACATTTATTGAACCAGATAATTTTTGATTTCATTGGTTTCGCTGACTTTATTTCCAGTACTAAAATTACAGATTCTAATTTACTTTGAAGTAATTCACCCCAATAAGTGCATCAGTTTGCTAAATTCAGTTCATTTAGTCATGTTGTCTAATTTATCTGAACTGATTTAAGTGAACCAAGAGACAAATGGAATACAGCTATTTTCAAGCGAATTTTAAAATAGAAAAGCAGTCAAAAATTATTTCAAATTATTTTCCAAGGATTTCTAAATGTTCGTAGAAAAAATATTGTTTACACTACGAGCAGAAAGTGTCCTTACCGCTCTTGTATGCTTGTTACTCTCGATCAACAATCTCCATGCATCGAGGTAATAAGACTACTTTCTCCTCTAGGTACATAAATAACTATTTCTACCACTGGTGTAACAATGAAATGCCTCAATTTTGACGAGCCTAAGAAAAAGTATTTGTCGCTCTTGTATGCTTGTTGCTCTCAATCAACAATCTCTATGCTCGTGCGGCAATAGACTACTTTCTCCTCTAGGTACATAAATAACTATTTCTACCGCTGGTGAAACAAAGAAATGTCTCAATTTTAACGAACTTAAGAAAAAGTATTTGTCACTCTTGTATGCTTGTTGCTCTCAATCATCAATCTCCATGCTCGTGCGGTAATAGACTACTTTCTCCTCTACGTACATAAATAACTATTTCTACCGCTGGTGAAACAATGAAATGCCTCAATTTTAACGAACTTAAGATAAAGTATTTGTCAGAAAAGTCAAACTTTAATTGTTTCTATGAAGCTATGAAATGTCATCTTGTTTTCAAGTTTGAAGAAACAATAACTTGGAAACGTTTGGCTTTTGAAAATATACGTAGGCATCAAGATCTTTTGAACGGCTTCTGTTGAAAAACAATCGAAAAAACTGTAAGTAGGTTACTCTCAAAAATAAAACAGACATAAATCCAAATTATTTATTTATTTATACACTAAACGCCAAACCAAATCACTAGATACTCCAATACAAACAAACTAATAAAATAGAACGTAACAAGCAGTATAAATGTTTGTGTTGAATAAACAAAGGGTCCGTGCCACCGCCACCGCCACCGCCACCGCCACCGCCACCGCCACTGCTACAAATGATGTGTATATTTACAGAATCTTTTCATAACTTTGTCTCAGCGAAGGATTTGAGGATTTAGGCGCGCGAGCCAACATTGTAATACGGCACGACGCGGGCTTACGCTCTCTTGACGGGTGATAAAGTGTGGACAGGTGGCAAGCTAATAGATTTATTAGACGCGATGCTAAATGTGTCTATTAACCTCCGGAATATCACGAGCTCAGCGGTAACCAAACGGTGGATACGAACAAGACACTCATTATTTATTTATTTATTTACTTATGCTACTGTGTACAACAGGAACTTAATCCCAATTACAGTACAGGGTCCGAACTTACCGAGCCGTAATATAATATATCATATGGGGTGACTAGCTCAGTGGTATGAAGTCGGCCTGTGGATCCTGAGAACCCTGGTACTCTAGATTCCATTCCCACAGGCGACAAACAATTTTCATAATTTTCACCACTAACATCTTTGGAGGCCGTGATTTGACGACTGGAAACCGCAGTTCACGCGCAAAATATATCACTTACCGAGATCTGCTTCGGCAGAGTGCCACACCCAGTACTGGGTAGAAAACGTGATGATATATTTATTTATTTATTTTATATTTTTTATGGAGCAGCTAGCTCAGTGGTATCGGGTCAGCCTGAGAACCCTAGTTCGATTCCCACAGCCAACAAACATTTTCATCATATTAAAATTACCCCTGAGGTTTTCCCACCATTTGGGGGCCGTGATTTGACGACTGGTAATCGCACTTCACGCATATAAATATTTACTTCTTTTATGGGGTAGTGGCTCAGTGGTATCGAGTCGGCCTGTGGATCCTAAGAACCCTGGTTCGATCCCCACAATCGACAAACATTTTCACCAATTTAAAATTACCCCTGCGGCTCCACCATCACTAATATCTTCGGGGACCATAATTTTACGACTGGTAACCACACTTCGCGCGCATAAATATAGCACTTACCGAGATCTGCTACGGCAGAGTGCCACACTCAGTAATGGGTAAAAGGCGTGATGATATATTTATTTATTTATTAATTTATCTACTTCGGCAGAGTGCCACACCCAGCAATGGGTAAAAGGTGTGATGATATATTTATTTTATATTTTTTATAAGTATTTTTTTGCTGACTGGGATTCGAACTCGGGATTTCCGGATTCGAATGCAATTTCAAATAATGTTCAACTTTTGACATCGTATATTTCCTGCTGTCAAATATTTTTAAATTATATTTTTTTTGCGTATTGATGTTAAAAGTCGTATTTTGTAATGTAGAAAGTGATTCATTTTGCAACTATTATAAAAATTAGAAAAACGTAAAAATAGTGAAATAGTTATTTATACAACTAATAATGAAATATGAAGTTTAAGTTGCATCAAAATGGTGTAAAAAGGTGGCTGTTTTGGATATGAAACAAATAGCTGCAGGTTATGACCACCTTAAAAATGATGGTGGCACGGTGTTTAATATTACCTTTTGTAGTGTATGTTCTGAAAGCAATTAAGTGAGAAATTATTTACAATTGGAAGACATTTGTTTATGAACGGCAGTCGAATGTTTTTCTGAGATTTCAGTTTGTATCGGCTAGGATTTTTATCGAGTGTTTAAAGTTAAGTATGTTTGCATTTTAGTGCAAATTCTTATTATTATTTGTTTTATAAATTATTAAATGTTACTGCGAAATGTTTTACTTGAATCATGCCAT
The DNA here is from genome assembly GCA_911728475.2 of Pterostichus madidus. Classification (NCBI taxonomy): domain Eukaryota; kingdom Metazoa; phylum Arthropoda; class Insecta; order Coleoptera; family Carabidae; genus Pterostichus; species Pterostichus madidus. The sequence goes on along the minus strand of OU452313.1, from coordinate 1,651,640 downwards.
GAAAATAAAGCTTCATTAACGACTTATTAATTATTGTTTGTTTGTTCTTGCACTTCGTAAAACTTGTTTTAAAAACTTGTGCGTTTGATTGACTTATTTATATATAACTAATAAAACTAAATAATAATTCAATATAAATTATTATTTTTATAAATATTATAAGTAACGTTAATTTTATTTCTTCCTAGATGCATTAAACTTTGTCTTTATCCATAAATATTCTTTATTGCTAATTTTACAATTATTATGTTTCAAACTAATATATCATTCTATAAAAATCGTAAATAACAACACTAAAAGCAGATGCAGCTGCATCATTTTATTCTCTACAACGTCAACGGTTTCTTTGTCAAATATTTGCAAACTATACGGTGTTTATTAGTCAACACCCCGTATATAATCTGTATTTATATGTGTGAAGAGTAACTACCAGCTGTCAAACACGGCCCTCAAAAATGTATAACTATTTTTTCACGACCCTGTCGGAAAATAAAATTGGTTTCGCTTATATGACAACAGAAACTTTTTATCCTTAGAGAAGAAAGTAAATTTGTCTTTCTAATGGGGCAAAAGTAAAGCCACATCCATGGCAACTGAAAATCAACGGTTTGATTTGACATTAATAGCATCTAGGTGGCAATAAATCTTATATATATTTCTAATTTTACTTTCTGAGAGTGTAAATAAAATAATAGGTATGCTTCGTGAAGAATTTTTCTCTCAGGTACTTTATAATCCTCGACTTCGGCTCGGGCAATGAAATGGTAACCATAGGAAGAAATGTTTTACTTTCTTCTCTTTTAGCACACTAACGCTGAGTTGAAGGAAAAAATAAAGAGCTCTTTAGTTAAATAGTTGTTTATCTGGCAATAGTATCAATGAAGATTTTCTGAAACTTTTGAACTGTTAGTTGCTAATGAACAGATAAAACTTTCATGCAACCCAGCATCAGTGCGGCAAGAAATCGTTTATGATGTTGTTTCCAAGACAACCATTGTTGAGCAATCTTTTTTTTAATTATTGTGAAAATGATACATGGCATATATCGATTTTAAGAAATAAAAGTTTACGACCGTACAGAAATAGTATGAAACATACGTATGACAAAGGCCATTGTAACACTTGTGTTGCAATATACTATTATATTATACCTTATTATTTATATGGGGTAGCTAGCACAGTGGTATCAAGTCGGCCTGTGGATCCTGAAACCCTGGTTCGATTCCCACAGGCGACAAACAATTTTCACCATTTTAAAAAGTACCCCTGTGGCTCTTCCATCACTAACATCTTTGGGGGCCGTGATTTGATGGCTGGTAATCGCACTTCATGCTCAAAATATATCACTTACCGAGATCTACTTCGACAGAATGCCACACCCAGTAATGAGTAGAAGGAGTGATGATATATTTATTTTTATTTTATTTTTTATTATTTATATGGGGTAGCTAGCACAGTGATATCAAGTCGGCTTGTGGATCCTGAAACCCTGGTTCGATTCCCACAGGCGATAAACAATTTACACAATTTTAAAAAGTACCCCTGTGGCTCCCCCACCACTAATATATTTGGGGGCCGTGATTTGATGGCTGGTAACCGCACTTCACGCGCAAAATATATCACATACCGAGATCTGCTTCGGCAGAGTACCACATTCAGTAGTGGGTAGAAGGCGTGATGATATATTTATTTTTTATTTTATACCTTATTTAATAAACTAAAAAGCGTGTGAAAACGAAACATTATAACACAATAATTTTGTTCTTTAAATATATTCATATTTATCACAACAAATGGCAAAACAATGATACCACATAGTAACGTAAACAACAAATGCTAACCTATCTCCATGTGAACGGTGTCAAATCATACATAAAATTATGAAATGAATCAAAAAGAAAATACTTTTTTTCCGGCTCAATTTTCCAGATTATGATGCAGACACTCGTATAAGTATATAAATGCCTTTAAAGCACTAGTGCCGTTAAAAGCACTCCGCTTCGAGTCGTACTCTTAGAAACACGTCACTCTCTTTACAGACTAACTTATGAGCTAGTATCATAATATTCTATTATACAATCTCATCTTTTGTTCACACAAGCAACCTTCAATCACATCCAAGTAAGTAAGTCGTTCACTTAATCCTCTCACCTATTTCCCTAACCTTTCATTCTCCTCCTCCGTGACAAAATCCCTCTCTTTCTTCCCTATACAACAAACCACTCATTTCTGTAAACATTTTAACAAGCGCTGATCCAGTCGCAGCCAAAGCTTGACAAGAATGCGCTTGGGTGGAAGACACTCCAAGTGTCATTTGTAGTTGGCGGCGACCGGCCCCGGCTATTAGTTCACAGTTTACACGCGCCGTTAGCGACACGTCTTCACGCACAGCCACTAAATCACGCGTCATCAACAGACTTTACATACTTGCGATGCGCGATCGTCCGACGGCCGACGGTTCCACTAGGCACTAGGGAGACTTTGGAGGAATGTAGCGTGACACTCAGCCGACGCAGAGAAAAGTTTGTCAGATGAAAATTGTAGACAATTTTCTTGGCTATGTTTTTGGTTATGAGGGTGAATTTGATTGGGTGAATCGTGTAGGAGATATTGAGGGAAAAGTAAAATGGCGAGAAATACTTTTTCTTAACAACTTCGAAATTTCAATTTTTGTCCTATGGCAAGAATTTGAAGCATAGCAACAACGATAATTTTATAGTTAAATTATACATCATCATAGTAGAATTGAGCATATCTGCCCAGCAAGCAGAAGGTCCCCGGTTCGAATCTGGGCGTCACTCGATTTTTTCTGTCATAAATTTAACTTTAAGGGTCAAATTTATAGTCGGGACTCATCCTTACCCCTTAATCTCACTTTACACTCAAAGAAGAAATAACTAAGGCAACTAATTCAAATTGTGCAAATTCTTGAATTAGTTGCCTTAGTTACTTCCACTTTTAGTGTAACATACTACCAATTTAAGAGTTATAAACAAAAAAGTAGGGTGAGAAATTATATACAATTTCATGATTACTTTATAAATGATCACAAGTTCGGTATTCTGTGACCAGAATAATTATCTCTGACATGTTTATGTTATGTTTATGCATTTTGCCATTTACCTATTACTGAGTGTAACATAGCACTCTACCATAGCAGTTCTGGGTAAATGATATATTTCAACGCGTGAGGTCTAATCACCGGCCCCCCAAAAATGTTAGTGAAGGGAGAACCACAGGAATAATTTTAATGTAGTAAAAATTGACCAAAGAAAAATACATCTTCTAACAAAAATTAGATTAGTGGAACGTATTTCTGGCAAGGTTCGCTTCTATCATACTTTCATGAATCAAATTCCGAGTCCGTAGAAAATACTAATTTTAATGTTGTGAAAATTGTCGGTTGTGGGAATCGAACCGAATTTCTCAAATCCACAGGCCAATTCGATACCACTGAGCCACCTACCCCATAAATAATTATAATTATTATTTAAATAATAATAAATATTAAATAATTTTGGTTTCTACTTATGCCATAATTCTTCTCGTATCAAATTTGAAACTCACGAATTTTTTGACCGCCAAAGAAATACGATCATAATAAGTAAACTTCTTGACTGTGATAATAATGAAAAAATAATCATATTTACTGGAAATATCAAATAAAAATAAATATATCATCACGCCTTCTACCTATTACTGGGTGTGGCACTCTGCCGAAGCAGATCTCGGTAAGTGATATATTTTGCGCTTGAAGTGCGGTTACCAGTCGTCAAATCACGGCCTCCAAAGATGTTAGTGGTGGAGGAGCCACAGGAGTAGCTTTTGAAATTATGAAAATTGTTTGTCGCCTTGGAAATCGAACCAGGATTCTCAGGATCCACAGGCCGACTTCATACCACTGAGCTAGTCACTGGAAATGATTAATTCAATTAACAATGTCTGTTCAAAGTGTAAATTTTTCCAAGTTGTAAGAACGAAAAGGAAAATATTTTAAAATATATTTATGTATAAGTTTGTCAGTAAGTTGTAGCGAATGAATTGCAGCTTTCAAGATGAATCATAACAGTAATCAGTGGAAAGTTAATAATTTATACAAGTAAAAAGTATGAAAGCTATTAATATTTAGCAGGTTTAATCTTGACATGACGTCATTTCGTTTTATCAAACAACATTATTTATTGTTCGTTAAGAGATCTTAGCAATTTAGATCTTACAGGTAGTAAACGTTGTTCGACAATTAATTAATTAGTTTAATTTCTTTTGGATTTGGACGATTAAAATACAACAATATGTTACTTAATAAGGCAAATATTATTGTTTATTGAAGTATTGTAGTTTTATAATCTTTGATGAAACAATTGTTCAAATTTAATTAAACTCAGTTTTATAACCTCTCCTCTTATACGGATAAATTCACTTTATTTTCACTCCATATTAATTACATTTTGTGTCATTGCCGTGAAATTTATGATTATACTGAATTCAGATATATGAAAATTGTAATTCACTCGCATTCCCAGAGAAATATTTCTGTCATCACATATACAGGCTGTTCAGAAAATTGATCGTGTGTGAGCAAAATTACAAGACAAATCAGATTTTGTCTTTTTGCTAGATGCAAAAATCAGAGGCGCTGACTCCGTGGGAGCTCCGATGCGCAGGCAGAGAAAAGGAGAAGACAAATTTTAAAAAGACAAAATAAAAGAAAAAAAATAAAGAAAAAAAGAGGCTCAAAATTAAAAACATACTCTAATCGACCGAGGTCCAGTCAAGTAAAAAGGATCAAAATGAAAATTTCTAACACACGCGGGTCGTGTCCAAATTTTGAACTAGAATTGCCTTCTGTAACGAGTGTTTCTCTGTTTCGGTTTATCCTTACATAATTTCTTTATATGGTAGAATAGTTAAGTTGGTGACAATGATTTGTAGTTTATTTTGTCCGTTGCCTATTTGTATAAATTGTGTTTTTTATTTTGTCCGTTAAAATATTAAAAAATAAATCAAAATATATCATCACACCTTCTACCTATTACTGGGTGTGGCACTCTGCCGAAGCAGATCTCGGTAAGTGACATATTTTGCGTGCGAAGTGCGGTTACTAATCGTCAAATCACGGCCGCCAAAGATTGTTTATCGCCTGTGGGAATCGAACCAGAGTTCTCAGGATCCACAGGCCGACTTCATACCACTGAGCTAGCCACCCCATATATTTTGTATATTTAATACAGTTATACCAATCTATGATAACAATATGTCACCAAATATTGTTTAAGAATAAAGCTTGTTGTAGCATCAATATGTGTGCGAGAATATTTTATTCTAATGCTGAAAGAAACATTTATTTTGCAGGTTATGTTTGGTTAAGTTTGTTTTATCTCATTACATTTTTCTGCTTATGGAACTTGCAAAAAATGTTAAAAAATATGTTCCTACAACTGTGCGATTTCTTTGTTATTACCCCTGATCACGAAACATGTTTCGTGATCAGGATTATTACGTAACTACTATTGCCTTGGTTACGGGTGAAAAGGAGACAAATGCAGACCACGTACCGAACGTAATTTGTGCTTTAAGAAACTGTCAAAATAAAAATTCTACAGACAGCGATTTAAATCACTGCACTTGCACGTAACATGCCTTTTTCGGCACTAGTTATAAAAATAACTATTAAAAATTTCTTACCGTGTGAGAGACCCGAAGGCAACTGCAACGGGAATACACTGTCTGGTTCTGTCTTCACTTTGGTTGACAGACTTCCTGTCAAACTGTCCGCTGTCAGTTCCTATAAAAAAATATATTTATTAATAATTTGTTGCATGCCATGACATTTACTTATCATTGCTGCAGTAATTGTAGGAAAAAAGGATAAATGAAATAATTGAATTAATTACAAATATAAATTCGTCGCTTGCTGATAATTATAAATACATAATGATTGATCTTTGGGGTTTTTAAAGATGACCTTTAGTGTTTTCATCGTAGGTTCTGGCGTCAAATATATTATCAATTTAATTACTTTTGCTTCTGTGATAAATGACATTATCAAAATCTTTCGTGAGTCTTCAGATAAAAAAAAACGTTAAACATACAACATTTTCAAGGATTGTAATAAATGGAGCAAATCACAAACTATGTAGATTAATTTTCTAGATCATTAAACTCATGAAATTCTAAAAATCAATCAAAAACAATATTTTCCAGCACTTGTTTCAAATTACCGTTCAATTTTGAATCAAATAAATTGTTTACATCAATTTCACAGCCTTATAGTCATGCAGTACGGTTTCAGTTCAATTGAAACTGAAACCTGAAAACCTATTTTCAGTCTGTCACAACATTCTTTGTCTTAAATGCATGAAATCACATACACCTGATCGATTATTGCGCTGTTGCCCAAACCACGGCAACACTGCGAACTACAATCAACTTCGCTTCGCCAGAAAAACACTGGCGAAATCTTAACTTGCGCGAATTAAAAAAAGAACCATTTTGTCTTCCCATTATTCAAATAAAAACTACATATTTATAATTGTACAACATGTGTGTTCAAAATAATCGAATATACTAGTATTGTGTTGCCACGAAACGTATTATTTTGGAAAAAAACGAGTCCGGCGTCAAAATATGCTTGCAGTCACAAAAGTCCAGTTTCTGACCTAGAGATAGAAATAACTATTGACTATTTATAGTTGAGTTTTTTTTTAATTCAACTTTTTGTTGTTAATAATGTGATTACATGACAACGTTTCTTGCAACTGGACTTAAATTTATTTGATTTTCTTTTGACATATGGGGTGGCTAGCACAGTGGTATGAAGTCGGCCTGTGGATCCTGAGAACCCTGGTACCCTAGATTCGATTCCCACAGGCGACAAACAATTTTCATAATTTCAAAAGCTACCCCTGTGGCTCCTCCACCACTAACATCTTTGGGGGGCGTGATTTGACGACTGGTAACCGCACTTCACGCGCAAAATATATCACTTACCGAGATCTGCTTCGGCAGAGTGCCACACCCAGTAATGGGTAGAAGGCGTGATGATATATTTATTTTTTATTTATTTTTTTTTATTTCTTTTAACATTCAAATATGACATTTATTTTAATAATTATTGAATATTGGTTTTGGTCGTAGAAGTAAATAGTGAATGCAACTCTTGTATAAATAGCTACTACAGAATGATCAAAAGGAACTGTAACAGTTGGCAATAAAAAAAATACTTGAAATTGGTAAGCCTGATACATAAATTCATTTTCTGATGTTGAAAGTTACATTTGAAAATTCAAAATTAAATTTGAGTACATGTATTATTACATTTATTTCTAAAGTACTTCTATTACTTAAAAAGTCAAAATTATATTAGCTGTCAGACTCCTGACATAACCTATTTGTATTTATTAGACATATCAAATAGCATTTCTGCCTTTACCTGGCGTTGTGCCAACTGTGGAATAAAAAGATCTCCGGAATTGTATTGCCAACTAAAACAATTCCTCTTGATCACTCTATATTATAAAATTGTTGCATAATATATTATTATACAGGCTGTTAAAAAAGTTCCGGGACGGTGAAATATCTCGAGAAAAACACATCGAATCAAGAAACCAAAAAAACACATGTTTCATATTTTGCAAAAAAAAGGCTTGTGGCTACTTGTGATTATGTTGATTTTTTTATTTGATTCAATGTTTATTTCTTGTGATATTAGACCGTTTTTTACTTTTCTTTCAGAATCATGTCAAAACTTATTTTTGCGTTTAGAGCGCCATCTATTCCGAATTGGAAAAAAAGTTTCAGAAAAAATTAACTTATTTTTTTTCGCAGAATACGAATCTGTAATAAAAAATGGGGGTTCCCATTTAAGGTTTCAACGTTGCCCCCCGCCCCACCCCCTGGGGGTGGAGGTTGGGGTTTGTGTTTGGTGTGCTTAGATAGGTTTTTGCAAAATATGAAACACGTGTTTTTTGGTTTCTTGATTCGATGTGTTTTTCTCGAGATATTTCACCGTCCCGGAACTTTTTTAACAGCCTGTATAATTAAAACTTATTAAATATACATTAAAATTATAAAGTAACAAAACCCTACATTATTAACTTTTATGCACAACCGGGCCGAAATTAATGTGCTTTAGCCATGAAAAGCGGGCTTAAACACTTGTTTTTTTGTCCTAGGGTCATAATAAAATAATTTCCTATGGATACATTAACAAAATGACAATTTTTGTTTATTATGAATACTTGATTTTGCAAAATATCATAAAGGTAGCTGTTTTTTTAATCTTTTGCTGTTTTTTTAATCTTTTGAATTTAAAATTAAATATTTTTTTTTGTTGTGCATAAAATATTGTATGTAATAATCATGCCACGGGCCAGAAACGCCTGTTTTCACCCTTAATACATAAATAACTATTTTATTTAAATATAACGACACTCGAATCCAGAGATCCCGAGTTTGAATCCCACTTAAACTAAAAATATATGAACTACCACACTGGGATTATCTTCCTGTTGTGAATAAATAAATAAATAAATAAATAAATATTCACCTCAGGAATGTTGTAAAATAAATAAATATAATTATATCATCACGCCTTTCACCCATTACTGGGTGTAGCACTCTGGCGTAACAGATCTCGGTAAATGAAATATTTATGCGCGTGAAGTGCAGTTACCAGCCATCAAATCATGGTTTTCAAAGATGTTAGTGAAGGAGAAGCCACAGGGGTAATTTTAGTCTGGTAAAAATTGTTTGTCGGCTGTGGGAATCGAATCGAGTTTCTCAAATCCACAGGCCGATTCAATACCACTGAGCCACCTACTTCAAATGTTATGGAAATTGAAATTCTTTTCTTAAGAAAATTTCATAAAATGTAAAAGATAAAAAAAAATGTTGTCGCCCACTTGTCTGCGGCGCCCTCATAGTTTCCGTGCTTAATACAATCCTGTCTCTAAACAAAACACAGTGATTATTGTGTGGCTGTACCTCACAGGTACTATTCTGAAAATAAAAAGGCTTTTCTTTTGTGAAATGCGTTCAGTTCACAATTCTAGTTTTAATTGTTCTAGTTATTTCTATGGCAGTTCTTAAGGCAGTGTAAAACAGGTTGTAAACATTACAATACAAGAAAAAGAGAAAAATTCCCTAGTGGCACACTTCATTGTTTCAGTTGATCAATTGCAATAAAAAATCAATTTGTTAAATTAAAGGTTTGATTAGAGTTGATTAGCGTACATTTAGAAATATAATAATGCGATCCGTAGGCATCGTGGGCAGTGTAACAAGTGCAATCTGAATTTAGCGTCGGGTTATTCATATATTTTTATATAAGTTCATTGTATAGAAATCGCAACATGTATTGCTTTCGTTGTTATTATTTCATTATTTTATAGTTTTTTCACGCTTTATTACTTTAAATACAATACCCGATAAAATTATTGGTGTACTTCTTTGTAATTGATCCTATTATATTAACTTTATGAATGTATTTATTTCTTTTCATATTGTTTTGATAATATTATTTTCTCATAGCCAAGTTGGAAAGAAACTATTGATGCTATACACTTGTATTTTTATAATCTCGGAAAATGTACAACAATATTCAAAACACCACTCGAAAACAAACCTAACTCAAAATTATCAAATGCGTCACAGTTTACAGCAACGCCTTTTACCCATTACTGGGTTTGGCATTCTGCCAAAACAGATCTCAGTAAGTGATATATTTATGCGCGTGAAATGCGGTTACCAGCCTTAAAATTACAGCCCTAAAAAGCGGACTTAAACACAGAAATCATTCCTATGGATACATAAATAAAATGACAATTTTTGTTTATTGTGAATACTTAAATAAATATAAATAAATATATCATCACGCCTTCTACCCATTTCTGGGTGTGGCACTCTGCTAAAGCAGATCTCGGTAAGTGATATATTTTGCGCGTGAAGTGCGGTTACCAGTCGTCAAATCACGGCCCCCAAACATGTTAGTGGTGGAGGAGCCACAGGGATAACTTTTTCAAATGATGAAAATTTGTCGCCTGTGGGAATCGAACCAGGGACCTCAGGATCCACAGGCCGACTTCATACCACTGTGCTAGCCATCCCATTGTGAATACTTGATTCTGCAAAATGTCATTTTGACATATAACCTATTTACATATTTTATGCTGGGTTGCATGAAAGTTTTATCGGTTCATTAGCAACTAACGGTTCAATAAATTTCAGAAAATCCCTATTGATACTGTTGCTAGATAAACAATTCTTCAACTAAAGAGCTCTTTATTTTTTTCTTGCAACCAATCATTAATCTATTGAACATATAATTAAATGTTATTGTGTTGTGCATAAAATATTGTATGCACCACGGGTGAATTAGCGTTTCTGACTCTGAGCATGTTATTAACACGAGGCACAAAGGAAAAAATTCATGCCACGGGGTTAAAAACGCCTGTTTTGACCCTTGGTACATAAATAACTATTAATCATATTTATACATTTATTTAAGTTTTTGTGATATATACAATTCAGCCAAAATAAAAATACATTCTGTATTGAATATCTCATCAATTATTTACATTTGCAAATCAAGTAATTTGATAACTGTCATTAAAGTAATTTAATCATTTCATGTTAATAAATTATTAGTCATCGAATTAATCATTTATTAAAATACAACGCAACCAACGCCAGGCAAAGCCCGGTAAATATGTGAACTAAAGTGTATTTTCGTCTAAATTTTTTAAGTTAAATACAACCAAACTAGGTAAAGACAGTTATGAATTGTTTATTTTAACATCCAAATTTGTAAATAAAAATATTATGAACCGCATCATCCCCTAATTTAGAGGATGAGAAGGAATTTTGATACATTATACGATTGGAGCACCCAAACAAAATATTATATTTTGAGGGTTGCAATTTGAAGTCAAAACAAAATTGTAAATATGTACCTGCGTCAATCTCAATTGTTTTAGTTTCATTTCCAACCATTTAAATGTTTAAATGTTTACAAATAGTATATTACGTACCATGAACTGTAAGTGAAAGTTTTTATGTCAAGAATGTAGTTTGGGAAATCGAGGCCTGAAGGGTAGAGATTTCCTAAACATTCGCGACCTGAAAATATAACTTACAGTTCAAGGTTAGTAAGCTATTTTTTACAATACTTGCACAAATAGAAGGAGAGTAAAAATAGGTTTCAAAATTGACAGCTGTCGAATTGTTGTCAAAATAAACAAGACCTTGATATGTAAGGCGTATTCCATTTGTCATTTGGATCAGATCTAACTTACATTTACTGAACCAGATCACTTATTTATTTCGATAGAAATATAGATTCTAATTTACTTATAAGTAATTCTCCCCATTAAATAAAATAAAATAAATATATCATCACGCCTTCTACCCATTACTGGGTGTGATACTCTGCTAAAGCAGATCTCGGTAAGAGATATATTTTGCGCGTGAAGTGCGGTTACCAGCCATCAAATCACGGCCCCCAAAGATGTTAGTGGTAGGGGAGTCACAGAGGTAATTTTCAATTGGTGAAAATGTTTTGTCGGCTGTGGGGATCGAACCAGGGTTCTTAAGATCCACAGGCCGACATGATACCACTGAGCCATTACCCCATATTTAGTATTAATTATATTATACCACAACATAATTGTTAGAAAAAGATAAACAAAAATATATCTATGTGGGCCAATCACCTTACCCCACTACTTCAAATATTGACTTCACAACATTGTATAGCTGAGCATAGAGAATTACTCGTCTATTTTAGATAGTCCAATGTTCAGGAGCTTTATAGTCGTAGACTAATAAATTCTAGACGTATAAACATATTTTACCCCCGAAATCATAATCTAGTAACAAATGACAGAAAACAACATTTAATTCAAATGTCTGGCAAAATAAACAAGACCTTGATATGTAAGGCGTATTCCATTTGTCATTTGGATCAGATCTAACTTACATTTACTGAACCAGATCACTTATTTATTTCGATAGAAATATAGATTCTAATTTACTTATAAGTAATTCTCCCCATTAAATAAAATAAAATAAATATATCATCACGCCTTCTACCCATTACTGGGTGTGACACTCTGCTAAAGCAGATCTCGGTAAGTGATATATTTTGCGCGTGAAGTGCGGTTACCAGTCGTCAAATCACGGCCCCCAAAGATGTTAGTGGTAGGGGAGTCACAGAGGTAATTTTCAATTGGTGAAAATGTTTTGTCGGCTGTGGGGATCGAACCAGGGTTCTTAAGATCCACAGGCCGACATGATACCACTGAGCCATTACCCCATATTTAGTATTAATTATATTATACCACAACATAATTGTTAGAAAAAGATAAACAAAAATATATCTATGTGGGCCAATCACCTTACCCCACTACTTCAAATATTGACTTCACAACATTGTATAGCTGAGCATAGAGAATTACTCGTCTATTTTAGATAGTCCAATGTTCAGGAGCTTTATAGTCGTAGACTAATAAATTCTAGACGTATAAACATATTTTACCCCCGAAATCATAATCTAGTAACAAATGACAGAAAACAACATTTAATTCAAATGTCTGGCAAAATAAACAAGACCTTGATATGTAAGGCGTATTCCATTTGTCATTTGGATCAGATCTAACTTACATTTACTGAACCAGATCACTTATTTATTTCGATAGAAATATAGATTCTAATTTACTTATAAGTAATTCTCCCCATTAAATAAAATAAAATAAATATATCATCACGCCTTCTACCCATTACTGGGTGTGACACTCTGCTAAAGCAGATCTCGGTAAGTGATATATTTTGCGCGTGAAGTGCGGTTACCAGTCGTCAAATCACGGCCCCCCAAACATGTTAGTGGTGGAGGAGCCACAGGGATAGCTTTTTCAAATTATGAAAATTTGTCGCCTGTGGGAATCGAACCAGGGACCTCAGGATCCACAGGCCAACTTCATACCATTCATTGCATCAATTTGCTTAATTCATTTAGTCACGTTGTATAATTTTTCTGATCTGATGTAAGTGTACCAAGAGGCAAATACAGCTGTAATATGTACTTACTGTTCACGGTGGACAGTAAGTAAATATTAAAGTCCTGATATAACCTTAGAAACCACTGTGCACTAAAAGTTCCACTTATGCTAGGTTGTATGAAAGTTTTATCGGTTCATTAGCAACTAACGGTTCAATAAATTTAAGAAAATCGCTATTTATACTGTTGCTAGATAAACAATTCTTTAACTAAAAGGCTCTTTATTTTGTTCTTAATAGGTAACTTAATACAAGTATTATAAAAATGTTCTTTTTTATGTTTACAGGGATACAAACGCTCCGGAATCATCTCCTGCAGTTCTATCAACGTCAGTGATTTCATACAAATGTAAGTAAAAACCTTAAATAAATAACATTTCGAATGAACAGTTACTAAACAACAAAGTAAATAATCGTAGTCTGGAAACATTTCTGAACATGAAAATCATCGTGATTTAAGATCTGTGAGAATATCTTCACGTGTTGTTGGACAAAATCATAACTGAAACATCCATAAAATATGTTTTAGAGTCCGTCAAAACAACAGCGCAGCGCGTGTATTTGAAACATCTTTGCGCTTGTTTTCATAACATCTCTCCTGCCGCTGAAAACAGCGAATTGACTTTAGTTTTATGATGTATTCAACTAATTTTATATTCCATTTATTTGACATGTTGTCATGTCTGTTGGCTAGAATGATTTTCTACATTCTAATTTACTGTTGATTGAATTTTATTTATGGGTTGACGGTGTACATCTAAATAAGAATTTATCATTCGGTTCATTTATTCATAGAATGACGCGAAATGTAAAATAGGTTAGATGATAATGCCATTTTAGTTACAATTTTAATTCTGTTTATAATTCACAAAATAGTTATGTATAAATAAATAAATAAATATATCATCACGCCTTCTACCCATTACTGGGTGTGGCACTCTGCTGAAGCAGATCTCGGCAAGTGATATATTTTGCACGTGAAGTGCGGTTACCAGCCATCAAATCACGGCCCCCAAACATGTTAGTGGAGGAGGAGCCACAGGGATAGCTTTTTTTTCAAATTATGAAAATTTGTCGCCTGTGGGAATCGAACCAGGGACCTCAGGATCCACAGGCCGACTTCATATCACTGAGCTAGCCATCCCATAGTTATGTATCACGGGTGAAATAGGCGTTTCTGGCCCGTGGCATGATTATTAGCACGAGGTGCAAAGCGCCCAGGGCTAATAACATACTTACGGTCAAAAACGCTAATTTCACCCGTGGTACATACAATATTGTATGCACAACAAAAGAACATTTAATTTTAAATTCAAAATATTAAAACAGGTACATATTTATGTCAAAATGACATTTTGTAAAATCAAGTATTCACGATAAACAAAAATTGTTATTTTGTTTATGTAAAAAAAAAAATAAATATATCATCACGCCTTTTACCCATTACTGGATGTGGCACTCTGCCGAAGCAGATCTCGGTAAGATGTTCGTGGTGAGGGAGCCACAGGAGTAATTTTAAATTGGTGATAATGTTTTGTCGGCTGTGGGGATTGAACCAGGGTTGTTAGGATCCACAGGCCGATACGACACGATTTAACAATTGATGAAATTTAATTTAATTATAAAGAGATAAATTAGTCTACCGCCAGGATTTAAACCTGAGAACTATAAACTCCGGTCATATGTTTTAAACCAATTAAACTATGGTCGCCCTGTACTCAAATCTGATTTTATTAAAAATTTTCTCTCTATTTTATTATGTGTCATCATAGTTTATGACAGAAAAATTCGGGAGACGCCCGGACTCGAACCGAGGACCTTCAGCTTGCCGGGCTGATGCTTTAACCACTAAGCCACGGCTCCCCCTCACCCTCTGAGGGGGAGGGGGAGCCGTGGCTTAGTGGTTAAAGCATCAGCCCGGCAAGCTGAAGGTCCTCGGTTCGAGTCCGGGCGTCTCCCGAATTTTTCTGTCGTAAACTTAAAATTTATCAAACTTTAAAGTTATTCATATGACTGAAACTCTTGAAATTTAATTATGTGTCATAGGTTCAAATCCTGGAGGTATCCCAATCATCAAATTTAATCTAAGTTATTTCTGAGAACTTTATTTTTTGAAAAAAATATATGTAGGTATATATCAGAAAGAATGAGTCATTCTTCCCTTCGGGAAATGAGCCGGTACTTGCGAGAAAAATTTCTCACTATTTTTCCATGGCCGTATTTATTTGGGATTTTTAAAGTAACCTGCAGGTTACTTGGCACACTTTAAGTAACCGGGAACTAACCTTAAACTGACCCTACTGCCCCAGCTATTTTAGCGGGTTGGTAGATTCAACCCGTTTACTATCTCTTTCTAATCAACTTGTGTTCCTTGTTATTCGTGGCGGCATCGCGATTTGTAATAGTATAGAGAGGTTAGGAGTTATTTTTTAAGAAGAACGTAAGTAATTTTATAATAATATTTTGAAAAACTATACTAAACTATTATTTATGCAGATGATGGAAGAGCAATATGCATTATGTGCTTCTTGCAATATAAGTCACAGAGGATAATATTACGACACATAATTACGACTCCGAAATTCATTATTTTGATACTGCTGATGACAAAATTATAAAAAAAAACAGACCCTGACGTTATTTGCTTTTTGACTACATATAAAAAATATAAAGATGACTCAAAACATCGAATTAAAAGCGCAATTTAACACACAAACAAAACTAAGCAGATGTCGCTTCGAACATGCATTCAGATTTTAAATTTACCGCCAGTGTTTACAACTGACACTTGAGATGCATCATTTATTTGGAAGTAACACGAGTTAGTTCTAGGTCAGTTCAGGGTTGGATCAAAATTTCCCAAACAAATACGGCCCATGATATACAAACAACAATTGTACAAAATGAATGTGTTACATTTTCATATTTTTCGTTTCGTCGCCGTTGAATACAATACGCCTTCAGCCTACACCTTAAAATTATCTTTATATTACCCATTTTATTTCGACCTTTTCTTTTAAACACCCACCATTTTGCAGTTAACTAGTTTAGAGAAAATCAATGATTTCACATATTCGCTTTCTCACCTATTGATTTTGTTTGGAGAAATATAAATATGATTAAAATCGCCATAGCTTGAAGTAACTGTAGGAAGGATCCGTGATTTGATTATGAGTCAAGCGTCAACACCCGGTATATGTAGGTAGGTAATTTGATTCAGGCAAGTATAAATACCAGACACATGGCGTTGAACCGGAAATCTAGCATTAAAATTCAACTTCGTGTTAATTAATTATGGCATTTTATTACTTCTTAATTTAACTGATTTCGTCATAACTGCGGTATGTGACAATAGCTAATTATAACACTTTTATTTCACTTTTTAATCTTCACTAATTTTGCAAATTTAAATTCATGATGAAAGCGAGGTAACTGCTCAGAACGCAAGCCTACACTATTTTCAATTTATCTTGATTTGATTACAAATATATAACTGAAAAAATAGCTAAAATTTGTCCTTTGAACAAATCCTGTGACTTATTGTATTAATTTATAACAATAAAGCGCTGAGGGCTAATAATATGCTCAGGGTCAGAAACGCTAATTTCTCCCGTGGTACATACAATATTTTATGCATAACAAAATAACATTTAATTATATGTTCAAAAGATTTAAATATGTACATAGGTTATATGTCAAAATGACATTTACAGAATCAAGTATTTACAATAAACAAAAATTGTTATTAGGAATTATTTTTGTTTAAGCCCGCTTTTTAGGGCTAAAATACATGCTTTTCGGCCCAGTTATGCATAATAGTTATTTATGTACCAAGGATGAAAACAGGTGTTTCTAGCCCACGCCATGATTATTAGCACGAGGAGCAAAGCGTCGAGGACTAAATACATGTTCAGTGTCAGAAATGCTAATTTCATCCGTGGTACATATAATATTTTATGCACAACAAAATAACATTTAATTATATATTTTTATGGAGTAAGTGGCACAGTAGTTATCGTGTCGACCTGTGTATCCTGAGAATCCTGGTTCGATTCCCACTGCCGACAAACATTTTCACCATATTAATATTACTCCTGTGGCTTCCCCTCCACTAATATCTTTGAGGGCCGTGATTTGACGGCTGATAACCGCCCTTCACGCGAAAAATATATCACTTACCGAGTTCTGCTTTGGCAGAGTGCCACACCTAGTAATGGGTAAAAGGCGTGATGATATATTTATTTATTTTTTATATGTTCAAAAGATTAAAATATGTACATAGGTTATAAGTCAAAATGACATTTTGCAGAATCAAGTATTCACAATAAACAAAAATTGTCATTTTATTTATGTATCCATAGCAATTATTTCTGTTTGGCCCATGGGCTAAAAAGAAGTGTTTAAGCCCGCCTTTTAGAGCTAAAACACATGCTTTTCGGCCCTGTTGTGCATAATTTTTTTTCCTATATCAAAAACTGTGCTACAAAATTCAATTTTGTACTGTTTATAGCGATATTTTTTGTGAAGTTGTTGATTTGTCTAGTTGTAAAAATATCAAACATAAATAAAATAATTAAATTGCAGAATATTTCTTTATTAACAAATAAAGCTAATAGAAAAAAAAACATAGCTCGGCTACAAGCTATAGCTATATTTTTTCACATTTAGCTAAACTACAGCTACAACTAAGGTAAACGTAGCTAAGCTAGTAGTTAGCTACCAGAGATGGGCAAGCTACTTAAAAAAAGTAGCTAAGCTACAGCTACAGCTATTCTTTAAAAAAGTAGCTGAGCTACAGCTATAAGCTACATTTTGTAAAATATAGCTAAGCTACAGCTAAAAGCTTTCAATAAATTGGCTGTTAAATTTTAAAGCTACTTTTTCAATTATTGTGAATTATTAAATTTGTCATTGTCATAATGATTGTTAATTTACTATTATGTACATAAATATCAAAAATCGCAAATGAACAAATGTACTGTTAATTTTTGATGGTATAATTTTTATTTATATCGGAATAAATTAACAGTCACATTAACAGGAGACTCCTAAACAGTCAATGTTTAGTTCATCTAATATTTAATACAAAAGTAGGATAGGTTAAGAACAAGTGAAAAATTAAATATATTAATAGATTTTAAACTATATAACAACTTGTTATCCTAAAGTTATAGAAAATAATAAAGAAGGTACAATTCAAATACAAAACAAAAATTAATAGGTATTTCTTAATGAACAGTGCTAGCTTTAAGCTACAAAAAGTAGCTTTGGGCTACAAAAAGTAGCTTCAAGCTACAAAAAGTAGCTTTAGCTACAAAAAGTAGCTTTAAGCTATAAAAAGTAACTTTAAAAGTAACTTCAGTTGTTATAACAATATTTTTAAGCTAATAGAAAAAAACATAGCTAGCTACAAGCTACAGCTATATTTTTTCACATTTAGCTAAGCTACAGCTACAGCTAAGGTAAACGTAGCTAAGCTAGTAGCTAAGCTACAAAAGTAGCTAAGCTACAAAAGTAGCTAAGCTACAAAAGTAGCTAGCTACTGCCCAGCTCTGCTTTCTGCCCACGGGGTTTAATTAAATTTCACAGAGAAAAATGGCTGAAATAAAAGTAACAGTAAAGAAAATTTTGTATCACATATTCGCTGAATTGCCTTTTAGTTTGATTTATGTATGGTAAATTGATTATTTGTTTAATAAAGGCTTCAAGTAACTTTATCACTTATATTGAAATTTTAATACTGCACTATTCTAAACTTAGTTAAAAGCATAAATGTCAATGTCATTGTTAAAAGTGAATTTAATTTAATTTTTTGTCAACAAAACCGTCACGGTTGTATAAAATAGAGCATGTATAACTCGTGCGTGAAGGGTCTGTTATTCTTTACAATTCTCGTGAGATTATATCGCTTAACTCCGTTTCAGAGCACAGTTTTAACACTCGTGTTTGCAATATTATTCTATTGTTGGACATCCTCCACGAGGACCAAGACTTGTAGGTGCCTGTCGACTGATGATGTTTCACCAAATCGATAGGTTTGTTGTTTCCACCGTGGCTAAAATCCGATTAGACGACAATAGGACATAATTAACAAACCTGCTTTAATTAGGTGTTATTATCCATAATTAAGCATTCATTTGAAAAGAAAACGACAAGTTTGAACTAACTAATAATTGTAATTGTAAGGTAAAGAACAACAGACGGGAACAGAAGTGAAAAGAAGAGAAAGAAGCAGGTATTGAAAGAGCAGTTGAGAATGCAGTCCATGCAAGTGTTAAAACAACTTGAACAAGCGTTTACTACGCCAGTATACGCGTGATTATAGCAGCATTGTTCTTGTGCAGAGTTAGCGCTTTATGTAGTGTATAATGTGTACTGCAGCCATTAGAAATACCAAATAAATTACTGTTTTGTGAAAGAATTAATAAGCAACCTGTTTAACTTTTGTCTCGAGCCAATTAACCATTTAATGAAGTAAACTACAATACCCGTACTCAAATCTAAATTATGTCAAGAATTTCCACAATCGTACCAGAAATACACGTAATTTGGAACTGGGATTGTTTGCAACGAACACTGTTTTGGGTGACATGTTTCGACGACGAAATTTATCATATACCCACGACTTTAAACAACCAATAGCGTTACATTATTTGACAACGTTGTCATGGAAATGAGGGAATTAATAAGTGATAATTTTCTGACAGTTTTACTCTATTTTTTTCTTTACTTAGCAACGAATTTATCTGACATATGTCAAAATATTAAAATAAAATAAATAAATATATCATCACGCCTTCTACCCAGTACTGGGCGTGGCACTCTGCCGAAACAGATCTCAGTAAGTAATATAAGTATATATTTATTAAAACTCTATGATAGAAAAAAATATTATTACAATACTTGTTCTGTAAGTAACCCATTAATGACAAAATTTAAAAACAGTAAGTGGAACTTTTATTGCACAGTCGGTTTCTATGGTTACATCATGACAATCATATTTACTTTCCATCCACCGTGGATAGTAGGTAAATATTACAGATCAAGGTCCTATTTATTTTGACAATAATTTATTTTCAAACCTATTATTCTTTTCCTTCTATTTTTGCAGGTATTGTAAAAAATAGCTTACTAACCTCGAACTGTAAGTGATTTTTAGGTCGCAAATGTTTAGGAAATCTACATTCTTGACCTAAAAACTGTCTCTTACAGTTCATGATACGTATAAAAATAAATAAATATATCATCACGCCTTCTACCCATTACTGGGTGTAGCACTCTGCCGAAGCAGATCTCGGTAAGTAATATATTTTGCGTGTGAAGTGCGGTTACCAGGCGTCAAATTACGGCCTCCAAATATATTAGTGGTGGGGGAGCCACAGGGGTAGTTTTTAAAATGGTGAAAATTGTTTGTCACATGTGGGAATCGAACCAGGGTTCTTAGGCTCGAAAGGCCGACTTTATACCACTGAATTTTTGGTTTGTTTTGGGGCAATATTCTTACCGAATTGCATTAAATATTCCCAGAACTTTTTCAATTACTTTACGCACTAGTGCGTAAAATCTAACTTTCCATCGATTTCCAAGGTAATGTAAACTTTGAATGATTCGAGTAAAAAAAGTTATTTTTGTACGACCGAGCTGAAATAGAAAAATGAAAATACCACCCATGCACTAACGTGGTAGTAAGTTATCAGCCCTATATTAATTTGCATAATAGCAGCATAGAATTCAATTACATTCTGCATTAAACAGTTCAATTAAAATTTAATTAAAAGTAATATCCTTCTTAACAGTTGCGAACAAGAAAAAAATACTTGTTTCTATTATGACAAACACCTACATATTATATAATTCGAAATGACTAGTAAATCTATAATAATAAGCATCAGGCACGCTTACAGAAACAATCAAAAGCATTTAAAATTACAAGAGTTGAAATATAAAGAAAACCCCGAGCAGATAACACCCGCGAAATATACAGGACCGGCAGCTATGCATTACAGACTTAAGCCGCATTCACATCTCGAAATTTGGTGAAATTTGTAAACACGAATTTCTGTAAATTACTTCGTGCGTTCACAACTCGAAATTTATGTAATATCGACATCTATTATCTTTTTAATGTACCATCTACCAGCTGTTTTCCGATTGGCTTGTTACTGACCACGTGCGAGAGAATTCGTTCAATTTGTACCATCGATGTAATTTATTCGTAGAACGGTCTCTAAATTTGGTAAAAAGTTTGGAGTTTGCAAACTTTTGTAGGAAGTGAAATTTGTGCGCATCAAATTTCAGAGCTGTGAACGGATACATACAAAGCTATATGTCAAACTCTACAAATTTCACCGAAGTTCACCAAATTTCGAGATGTGAATGCGGCTTTAAAAGTAAGGAACTATAATAAAATTTGTAGTTGCTGTCTTCAACCAATAAAAAATTTATTACAGAATATTCAGCTGAGCGAGTCCAACAGGTGAAAGTAGGGATGTTGCGAAGATTTTTTGCAATTTAAAATCAATAATTTCATTTAGATCGGCGCGAAAAATTTTGTGTAAATATTTGAACATTTTCTTCGACTGCATTATATTAATTATTGACAAAAAATTACTTTATAAACGCGGTATAGCAAATAGTTATTTATGTACCAAGAGTGAAAACAGGGTCATAATAAAATAATTTCTTATGGATACATAAACAAAATGACAATTTTTGTTTATTGTGAATACCTTATTTTATAAAAAGTAATTTTGACATATAAAAGTACCTGTTTTAATCTTTTGTATTTAAAATGACATGTTCTTTTCTTGTGCATAAAATAACATTTAATAATATGTTCAAAAGATTAAAATATGTAAATTGGTTATATGTCAAAATGACATTTTACTGAATCAAGTATTCACTATAAACAAAAAATTGTCATTTTATTTATGTATGTTCATGGGCTAAAAAGAAGTGTTTAAGCCCGCTTTATAGGGCTAAAATATATGCTTTTCGGCCTGGTTGTGCATAAAAAATAATGCAATACTAAAAAAATTCAAATATTGCTAAGAGAGTAGTTGCAGAATTTCATATATTTTAGTAGATGGCAGCATCAATCAATTTTAGAAAATAAACAAAAATTGTCATTTTATTTATGTATCCATAGGAATTATTTCTTTTAGGCCCATGGGCCAAAAAGAAGTGTTTAAATCCGGTTTTTAGGACTAAAACACAAGCTTTTCGATTATGCATAAAATTATTTATTATCTAAAGAAATTAGACACCCGGTATGTATACAGATGGGAAATGAGTTTTCACTGTCATTGCTTTACCTGTCACATACATGAGTTGATTTGAACTGTAACTAAATAAGTAATATGTAGTATCTGATTTAGAAACAAGATTTAAGGTTTTGTGTAAAAAGAATATCGTATATTTAGTAGTAGATCCGACCCTGAATGGAGAAACTTTGTTGGTAATAAGTCTTTTTCGTTCATTAGACACGTTCATGTCAAGAAATGCAAAACACAAATGATTTAGTTATTAGCAAGTGGTAATAAAAGAATGTTGTTAACAAACTTGAAGAAAAGTTTACAAAATATGATTAAGACTTGTTTGCAAAGTAAAACAGAGATTTGCATGGCATGCTATGACAAAAAGAAAATGCTCATATTTAACATTACTATTTATATAATACATTACTGGTAAATTAAATATTTTGCTTGTTAAATAATTTATTTAATAAATAATATAATATTTACTACATATACAATCAAGACTTGTAGTAAATACTATTAATTTTTAAAATATGTTCTTATTTTTGTTTTTATAAACAACACCAATTTAATTATAATAAATACGTATTAATATTTTAACACGTGAATAACAATAAATATCACGTTTAATTTTTTATATGGTTCTCGAGCAATCAATAAACTTGCTGTGTTTATTTATATTTCAAACCAATATTATATTTAGGGCGTTTTTTATTCAGAACAAATCATAATCCTTTACAATACTATTAACTGTTTTATTTTCACTTTTCATTATTCACAACAATAACTCAAAATGAACAGAACAATCATTTGAATTACAAAAAAAATAAATTGCTTTTATGTTTGCAATTAAAATCAACGGTGCATTTTCTACTAAGTAAAAATTCCGATACAACAACAACGTTTTACTTTTATATACAAATACTAAATTGCTAAAATAAAATTAAATATATCATCACGCCTTTTATCCATTACTGGGTGTGGCACTCTGCCGTAGCAAAACTCGATAACTATTATATTTTGCGAGTTACCAGGTGTCAAATCACGGCCCTGAAAGATATTAGTGGAGCGGAAGCCACAGGAGTCATTTTAAATCAGTTTGTCGGCTGCGGGAATCGAACTCGGATTCATAGTCCGACGCGTTGCCTCTGAAATATCTTAAGGGTGAAATTACACTATCCCTTAACAAATATTTCTTATTCTTCATCAAATACCAATAATCTTATTTTATGAACTCTTTAGCTTCCAAAATAAAACTTTTTTTATTGCTGCCCATTCTAGCTAAACATTTTTTTTTATGTCTGGTCTTCTGTTGTATTCTAGTTCTGTTATAGTGTATTATATGAGGACCCGGGTTCGATTTCCACAGCCGGCAACAAATTTTCAACACATTAAAATTACTCCCTGTGGTTCTCCCACCATTATAATCTTTAGGGGATGTGATTGGACGACTGGTAATTGCACTTCACGCATAGATATCTGCCAAATGCCACACGGAGTAATGGGTAAAAGGCGTGATGAAATATTTTATTTATTTTATTTAAAAATTGCCCCTGTGGGTTTCCCACCAGTAATATTTTTGAAGGAGGCAAGATTTGACAGCTAGTAACCGCACTTCATGCGTGAAATATATCGCTTATTAAGATTTATTATGGCAGAGTGCCACACTCCATTAAGGGTAAAAGGCGTTATGATATATTTTATTAACTTTATTTTAAAATGACCTCTGTGGCTCCCCCATCACCAACATTTTTGGGGGACATAATTTGACGACGGTTAATCGCAATTCACGTTCAAAATATATCAGATATTTACTTTATTTTAAAATTAACTCTGTAACTTCCCCTCCACTAACACCTTTGGGGATCATAATTTAACGGCTGGTACCCACATTTCACCCACATAAATATATCACTTACCGAGATCTACTACGGCAGACTACCACACCCAGTAACGAGAAAAAAGCTTGAAGATATATTACAATTAACCCTGTAGCTCTATCTCTACTAATATCTTTTGGGGGCGGTAATTTGACGACTAGTAAACGCATATAATTAAAAATCTGTAACTGCCACACCCAATGAGAGGTAAAAGGCGTGATGTTATATTTATTTATTTATTTCATATTAAAAAAATGTTATGGGATGGCTAGCTCAGTGGTATGAAGTCGGCCTGTGGATCCTGAGAACCCTGGTACCCTAGATTCGATTCCCACAGGCGACAAACAATTTTCATAATTTCAAAAATTACCCCTGTGGCTCCTCCACCACTAACATCTTTGGAGGCCGTGATTTGACGACTGGTAACCGCACTTCACGCTCAAAATATATCACTTACCGAGATCTGCTTCGGCAGAGTGCCACACCCAGTAATGGGTAGAAGGCGTGATGATATATTTATTTTTATATTTTACTAACATCTTTGGGGACCATGATTTGACTTTACGCGCATAAATATATCGCTTATCGAGATCTGCTACGGCAGAATGCCACACCCAATAATGGATAGACGGCGTGATGATATACGAGTATATTATATATTTATTTTATTTATATATTAAAATTTTCTTAGAATCAGTTTTACACCCGATACTAATCATAAATAAATAATAATGGAGACCATAGTTTTCATTATTATTTAATCATGATTAATATTAATCGGTGATTGAAAAACTGTCCCTGAATCTACTAATATCTTTAGGGATCGTAATTTGTTGATTTTCTTCTTAATGCCGATAATTACCACTCTAAGATAAGGGTAACAATGACATGATAATATATTTCTAGTATTTTCTTAGCAACTGTACCAGTCAAATCCAAACAGATTCTGTATGAAAACCATGCTAGATTTTCTGTTTGAACGTGACTTGTGTGTTTTCTTTCCGACGGCAAAGAAAGAATTTGCTGGTCGCGCTGCGCGCCGTGCAAAATGATTCATAGTCAACGTTTTCATCGCTTAGCAACGCAAATTGTTCGCAGAAACTACACTGTAAACGGGTTTCTAGTTTCATATTCTTTCCTTTTCGAATTATTCTGCAATATGGTTCGTCTTTCCTTGTTATGATTGATTTTATTTTGACGTTTGTTAATTGATAGCGTTGAAACTGATAGTATGGATTGAATTAGTTCTTCTACGCATTATTATATTACTTTTAACATATTACGCTGCTAAGAGAAAATGCTAAATGGGAAATCGACATTTGACACGTGTGTTGTTCTACATTCGTATTGGAATGTTTTGCCATTTTTTAATCTATTTTGTACACAATTTTTACTTATTAACATTGAGGAATGATCAATATAAGGGCGGTAATATCAATCACATTTATTTCTTAAATGTAGTTTAAGAAAGACAACAACGAATCAGTTATGGGATATATTAATATTGCTGTCAAAATTTAAACTGTTGTTAACGATAAATGCACATTTAAAAATTTAGTAGTTTTGGATCGCAACCGGAAATATTTATTGAACGAAATTATTTTATAATTTCAACTTAAATTTTAAACTTGGATTAAATAAATAATGTTTGACAACTATATCAATTATTCCATAAGACATCAACTTCGATTTTCTTTTATTTATTTAGGGCCAGTTTTTCAATCACCGGTTTACTCCCGTTTAACATTAATCATGATTAATTAATAATGGTAACATAGTTTCCATTATTATTTAGTCATGATTAACATTAACCCGCGGTGATTGAAAACCTAGCCCTTAAACTATGTTTAAAATTTAAGTTTTACAAATTATGGATCAGGACGAAAATTCGCCGGCACTTTTATCGAATAGAGATTTTGGATTATACTTTATTTGTAAAAAGAACAAAACCTTTAAAAAATATCTAATATTAAGAAACTGTTTGACATATAATTTACTAGTTACTAGTTTATAACCAATTTAAAGGAAATAGAAAACATGTTTTCAAATTTCAAAAAACAGTCAATCTCTTGGTCAAATATCCGAATCTCATTTTCCGTTGGTTGAAATATGTATTTTCATTAGTTAACTAAATTATAACATCGTTTTGATCCCAACAAAATATATCAAATTTGAGTAATGATAATGAGGAACCTAGGTAGCGTAGGAAACATCAAAATATTGACAGATTTTGTTTCTGTGAACTGTTCTGACTCTGCGTCACAAATTAAATATCTTTTAAGGCCGGTTTTTCCATCTCGGGATAAAGTTCAGCTGGATTAATAAAAAAATTCGTATCGAAATCACAGTACAAATGGTAATCATTATACTGAATGTAATTTTCTGATGCGATATTTTTTCATTTATCCTGCTGATAGTTATCAGGATCTTTATCCCGAAGGTGGAACAACCGGCCCTTAGCGGTTTCTTATTTGTTTATTCTGCATTAATAAATTAAGAGCAAAAAGGCAATCACATTTTGAACAAAAAAACACTTCTTGGTAAAGTTTCGGTTATGAAAAATATTTCAAAACTCGTACAAAATATGAGTTGTGCATTTATAATTACAATTCTACCAAATATTACTTATTTTTTATTTATGGTAGTTTGTATAACAGAAACTTAATCCCAATTACAGTATAGAAGGTGATAGTTCATTTAGATTCGAATTTCATAAAGTAAGAAATACGGAATAGTGTAGATCAATTATATTTTTTTAGTCGTAAACATTCCTAAATTAGTATTATTTTTTTGAAAATACTTCAAATAAAAGTGATAGAATACTTATTTAATACTGCTCGTAAACACCAACAAAACTTAAATTTTATGTCTGACTTAAATAAATAAAAGTAAATCAAAATAAAATGTCATATGAAGAAGTCAAATATTTGATGCACTATTTCTAAAATAATTTAGCAGGAAAAAGCAATCTCTTAGCTGTAATTTTAGTCACTAATTAATGCTGTGATTAATTTAAATAGAAAAACCATCACGATAAATACCTCTTTTATTTTTCACACTTTAATCGAGGTTATGATTAGACACAATTAGTGATTAAAATGAAAAGTTTGTTTTAATAATAACCGTGATTAACAATAATTGGTGCAATAATGGCACAAAAACAAATATAAGTTACATGTCAAATAAATGATTTTGTTGTCAAACATGAATTTCTTTGCAGCCAAATCCTCAAAAGAGTTTTAGCTAATCCTGACTTTTGGATGAGTCAAATTAAGCTAAAACATATTCTTAAAATAGTTTAAATAAACTGTAATATAATTTTGTTACCATTTAGTTTTCGATTTTTATTTTTTTTTAATCAGAGTAGAATAAGATACGCTAATAAAAATTCAGGATTAGCTAAAACTTTTTTGAGAATCGAGCCGTTAAAGTGCAACCTTTGCTGGTTTCATTTTATTCTTACGTTTAACTGTAGTAATGTGCTTGAATGATTGCTATTTTAAAGTAGAATTTAAGTGTTGAAAAACAGGGTTGTTATAAAAAAAGATGGTATAATTTTGGTTTGATAAAATGTGTATCAAGAAAAAGTGTGAGTGATGTTGGTTTGAACGAGAATAATGCCAAAGAATAATAATGTTTTTATATGTAGCAAAGATGTAATTAATCAACAAAATGATTTACGATAGAAATAAATTTTAAAAAATCAATATTTACTCTTGGTTAATCTTTATTGATATGAATTTAATGAACAATATAATAAAAACAATAATAAAATGAACCTACATTGGACATGATGTGCGACACCATTCTGGGCCGGCTGTCAGCAAAGCTGATGGTCTCTGCGAGATTGTTCATGTCACCACGCATGCG
The DNA here is from genome assembly GCA_911728475.2 of Pterostichus madidus. Classification (NCBI taxonomy): domain Eukaryota; kingdom Metazoa; phylum Arthropoda; class Insecta; order Coleoptera; family Carabidae; genus Pterostichus; species Pterostichus madidus. The sequence continues at coordinate 1,623,580 of OU452313.1, read as the reverse complement.
TGCCCGCAAACAAAACACTCAACAAAACACCTGACGCATTACGCACTAAAACAAGCGCGGGAAATTCAAAATCCAAAAAGTTGAACAAGTCACTGTTCAAGAACTAGACGCATTAATGCAATTCACACACGCATAACTGGTAGAATTCTTCATAAAAAATATTTAATTCGTTGTTTTATTATCGATAACTGGTTTTATGATTTCTTTAGCAGTTCAACCACCTTCAATAACAGGATTGTTTAGTTATAATTTCTCAGAAAAAATAAATTATTACCCGGTGGTAATAAATCTATTTTTACAATAAAACAACCGTAGGTAGTAACCCGAGATTTTATAGTTTTAAATCACAAACAGTTTTTGTTTTTCAAAACATTCAACCATGAAAAAACAAAACACTTCTTTGACAGTTGACCGAAATCTAATCCACAACAACTATCCGCTACTGCTATCAAACCACGAACCTAAAACCAACTAAACACACTTCGTTCACTGAAGAGATCAGTTCTCCACACACACACACACACATACACATACACACATTCACTCACACTCGCACACACGTTCACCCGCGTGGTGGGGGAAACGCGTGCGCAGACAGAGACGGCGCGAGCTCACCCCGCGGGGGCACAAGCGAGATGGCTGCACCCGACCATCTTGATTTTGGACAGGTGAGGCCGCGAATCGCATGCGAGCGAGAACTCTGGGCGACGATTGACAAAGTGATTGCCTTTGCGGATTTTTTATTGCGAAACAACGAATAGTGAAGTTTGAGTGCACTGTTTGTTGCTTACGTTTGCTCTGGACTCGAACTCAGGTTGCTGCTAATGTTGGGTGGTCTCGTATGTTGCACAGCCTGGTAATTGGATTTTGACGGCTTGCTGTTTGTAAATTGAGAGACGACCACCTGCGGAATTCAAAATTGGTTTGACACTTTCCGATTCTCCAGTGGCGTACAACTACGGATTTGAGAGCCCGGGTTCGATTCCCACAGCCAATAAACAATTTGCAGCACATTTAAAACTACCCCTGTGGCTCCTCCTTCACCTACATATTTGATGGCCGTGATTTGACGGCTGATAACTGCATTACACGCACATAAATATATCGCTTACTGAAATTTATTACTACGGCAGAGTACCACAATCAGTAATGTGATGATTTATTTATTTATTTATTTTTTATTTCAAACTACCCCTGTGGCTCGTCCTTCACTAACATCTTTGGGGGCCGTGATTTGACAACTGGCAACTGCATTGCACGCACATAAATATATTACTTAGTGAGATCTGCTATGGCAGAGTGTCACATCCAGTAATGTGTTTAAGGCGTGATGATTTATTTATTGTTTTTTATTTAAAACTACCCCTGTGGCTCCTCCCCCACTAACATCTTTGGGGGAGCGTGATTTGACGGTTAGTAATTGCACTACACGCGCATAAATATATTACTTACCAAGATCTGCTACGGCAGAGTGCCACATTCAGTAATGTGTAAAAGGCGTGATGATATATTTATTCTTTCCTTCTTATTGAGAGGAACATTAATTTTCCTCACTATTTCTCGAGAAGAGAGTTGAGTTTTCTCCGTATGTACATTTTTATTGCGATATTTTACGAGTAAACTACTGATTCCATTTTAAATATTATAATTTCCTGTTAGGTTATCTAAAAAGTAGGCTCCCAAAAAAAAATATTTTTCTACGTCACTGGTTAGATAATAACAGTATCTACATATTATATTAAAAACATTTTTGTTGATATGTTATTCTTTACAAATTATAAGCAAATGGAAAATATTACTAAAATTCTTTTCTTAGGTCATATCTCCTAATCTAGACATTATGTTAGAAAAACAAAACTATCTTTAAAATAGATACTAATGTGGCAATTATTGTCTTATTTAATCGAACCCATAGCTGTTATAGTTCTCGAGATCAAGCTTGCTAGATAGACTCAAAAAGCGTAACGTATTTCCTAAACCTCAAACAAATTCAATAATGAATTTATCAAGTTATTTTAGATGCTCTATAGATTGGTATTTATTTCTTGAATACACCGTAACCAAGGAAAGAGAAATTCAGAAAATGTGTGATTAAATAGCGTATTTTGTTTGGTATTTGTATCAAATTTTGTATTTAATTTATTGGCATACGTCGCTAACTTTATTCCCGATAGTAATATTACTAATTCGGATTCAGCTTGCAGTAATTCACCCCAATAAATGCATCAGTTCCCTTAGTTCAGTTCAGTCAAATATGTTATCTAATTTATCTGAACTGATTTAAGTGAACCAAGATAGAATTGGAAACAACAAAATATTAACAGATTTACTGTCATTTAAATTTTTAAAACATCTCCCCTACCCTGTAACTGGATCATTGTCTATTACTAATCGATAAGTTAATGACAACCCCTATTATTTTATGATTACTCTATAGATGAACACCAATTCGGCTTTCTGTGGCTAACATATTTTTTTCTGTTCTTTCTATTTTATTTTTATTAATTTTGATCTCGCATGAAAGTGCTTTATAAAAAATATTATTTTTTAACCACACTTTTTACGAAACTGTCATTGTACTGTCATTACATTCATTTTTACAATGACAGCTACGTATACAAGTAAGAAAAATATATGAAAATAAAATCAAAATGCTAGGATAAATTATTCTAGTAACAGAATACCAACTATAATTAACTAATATACTAAAAGAATGACAGGGGGATCAAAAGGAATTGTTATAGTTGGCAATACAATTCCAGAGATCTTTTTATTCCACAGTTGGCACTACGTCAGATAAAGGCGGAAATGCTATTTGACATTTCTAATAAATACAAATAAGTTATGTCAGGAGTCTGACAGCTAATAGAATTTTGACTTTTTAAGTAATAGAAATACTTTAGAAATAAATGTAATAATAAATGTACTCAAATTTAAATTTTAAATGTCACTGTCAACAACAGGAAATGAATTTATGTATCAGGCATACCAATTTCAAGTGGTTTTTTTTATTGCCAACTGTAACAATTCCTTTTGATCACTTTATACTTTCAACTAAGAGAAACCTACACTATTAAAAGGACCTTTGAACTACACAGTGGTCAGAAGAAAATATTTCAGTTGGTAATAGAAAAACTACTTGAAATTGATAAGACTGATACATAAATTTATTTCCTGTTGTAGACAGGGACATTTGCAAATTTAAATTAATAAAAATCGTTGTTTCCCTCACCCACATCCTTTCATTTCTTAATATTACTCACAGAGCAATCATCTAAAGTATTTCTGTCACTCAATCAATTTGTATTTATTATAAAAATGACATATCGAATAGTATTTCCGCCTTTACCTGGCGTTGTGCAAACTGTGGAATAAAAATTTCCCCAGAATTGTATTGCCAACAGAAACACTTACTTCTGATCACTCTGTATATACTTAAATTTATACCTAAAAACAATTAATATTAAGACTACAACAAATGATATAAATAAAATAAATAAATATATCATCACGCCTTTTACTCATTACTGGGTGTGGCACTCTGCCGAAGCAGATCTCAGTAAATGATATATTTAAGCGCGTGAAGTGCGGTTATCAGCCGTCAAATCATGGCTTTCAAAGATGTTAGTGGTAGAGGAGCCACAGGGGTAATTTTAATTTGGTGAAAATATTTGTCGACTGTGGGGATCGAACCAGTAACTATATAAATTAATAAATAAAACTAGCAAACCCAAATTAAATGAAAAGAAAATACAAAGAAATACAAATGACAGCAATGGTAAGCCTATGGAGATGAACTGAAAGTGTACCTTTGTCTTAAGTGATCAGTGCCATCTCTGAGTAGTTGAATATCGTAATAGAAATAATGGGGGATTCAAGTGATAGAGCTTTTTAATATATATTTATTAAAATAAATTCTTGACCGTACATCATATTTAATACAATATAAAATCATACCATAAATGATATCTTTATTGCTGAAATATGAAAGTTAAAGTTGAATAATTTAAAACGCTCATTGCAATTACGTAGTTGCATTAAGCTAATCACAGAGCTTTGTCTGAAACGTTTGTCGGTGCTCAATTTTACTGAGAGGAAGACGAAGAAGAAATAAGCATTCAGCATTCTACGATTCTACCAATGACGTATAATACTAGACGAATTATGCCGTATTCAAGTCAATACAGTGTTGTGGAGCAGAAAGGGATGGAATAACTTTTGGGTCCGTCGGGTGCGCGGCAAGGAGCGAGTACACTTTGATGTTATGCAAGTTGCTCCTTGCCGCGCATCCGCCTCACCTACCAGTTATTCTATCCCTTTCTGCTTTACAACAAACGCCGTTGTTATCCGTCTAGTTATGTTTTGTCTGAGGATTCTACTGACAACGACAAGTTACGTGTTATTTATCTCTGTCTTATCTGTCTCTCTTTAAGCTAAAATGTAACTACGTCATATTCGTTTGTTTCGAAAGTTTAAATATTTTTATCATGCTTAATACAAGTTTAAAAAAAATTAAAAATTTTGGGTATAATTATTTTATTACGTAAATTAATATATAAAAAATTCAAAAAAATCTTGAAAGGCCTATTAGGAATGAAGTTGTAGTAAGCTGTGTGTAATAATGATCGTTGCTGTTTGAAATGAGGTTTAGTTAGTTATGAATTGTTATGCAGGAAGCACTGACCATATGAAATCGATAAACACACATAATTACATAAAAATACATTTCGAAAACAACAATAAACATCGGCGTTGTTTGTTTATAGTAAGAAAGAAAACAATGAACAACCACGACACATTAAATGTTTCCTGTAATATTTGTAACGATAAATTTACTTTTCGTGCTATTTAACATATGCTAATTAATCAAGTACACAATAAAACTAACTCGAACCATAAATAGTCCGGTCGACGTAAATTATAGTGCAATAAATATTGCCATAGATTGCAATATATTAGTTTTATAGATTTCTAGAGCGCAATCAAGCGATTATCTTGATCGAAAATTATTAATAACGCATATAAATTGTTATCTAGTAATTTTCTCGTAAATTTAAATTTTACTTTTATAACAAATGTCACCTGAATGATGTAATTGCTTGTTTTATTGCCTTGAATGTGCGCTTTTATGCGAAAATATGGAATTTTATTTCGTTTTTTGAAAGAAACAAATCAAACTCATTATTTTTCTGCAAATTCTCAAACTTTATATTACAATTAAATCTGTGGCTTGTGTGGGCTGCACTCAGGCACGGCACTAGACGTTTTCTCCGTCATTTTTAGGGGACGCGACTTGACGACATTGAAATTAGCTATTTCCAGAGCTGGGCAAGCTACTTAAAAAAAGTAGCTAAGCTACAGCTACAGCTATTCTTTAAAAAAATAGCTGAGCTACAGCTATAAGCTACATTTTGGAAAATATAGCTAAGCTACAGCTAAAAGCTTTCATTAAAGTAGCTGTTAAATTTTAAAGCTACTTTTTCAGTTATTGTGAATTATTAAATTTGCCATTGTCATATGATCAGTTGATCAGTCTTTTGTTATAATGACTGTTAATAAATATAAAAAATCGCAAATGGACAAATGTACTGTTAATTTGTTATGCTATAATTCTTATTTATATCGGAATAAATTAACAGTCACATTAACAGAAGACTCCTAAACAGTCAATGTTTAGTTCATCTAATATTTAATATAAAAGTAGGATAGGTTAAGAACAAGTGAAAAATAAAATATGTTAATAGATTTTAAACTATATAATAACTTGTTATCCTACAGTTATAGAAAACAATAAAGAAGGTACAATTCAAATACAAAACAAAAATTAATAGGTATTTCTTAATGAACTGTGGTAGCTTTAAGCTATAAAAAGTAGCTTTGGGCTACAAAAAGTAGCTTTCAGCTACAAAAAATAGCTTTAAAAGTAGCTTCAGTCGTTATAACAATATTTTTAAGCTAATAGAAAAAAAACATAGTTCGCTACAAGCTACAGCTATATTTTTTAACATTTAGCTAAGCTACAGCTACAGGCAAACGTAGCTAAGCTAGTAACTAAGCTACGAAAGTAGCTAGCTACTGCCCAGCTCTGGCTATTTTTAAATTTATTTTTCAAATAATCAAACTTCAGTGCGTTATAAAATAGTACGGCAGTACAGTGGTGTTTGTATCCCAAGATCCCGAGTTCTAATCCCAATCAAGCTAAAAAAATATGGCGGTTCAATGAGTTCGGACCCTGTATTGTAATTGGGATTGCACAGATTAGCATAAATTAATAAATAATGTTTAATTTTTAAGTAAAATTAATTTTTGTTTCAAAGGACGACACTCCTTTCCTTTCTTATATTTTTAATCCTTTTCAGTTCTTACAATACAGTGTCTAACTGCATTTGGTTGAAATTTTCTTTCAATATACGCACAGATGTTGCTTACTTTCTTATCTTTTTACATACGTTGATAGATTCGTTGATAGATTCATTGTTAGAGAAGTAAGCGTGAATTATTTTAGATGTTCTAAGTATGTGAAACGTTGGTACATCGAATAAAAGATTAATGAAAAATATGTATTAGGACTAGGAGTGAATAGATGTGATTGAAGGTTTGTTGCGTGATGAATGATTCCGAGTGTGATGAATAAATACGTGGATGAGAATGTTTGACAAAGACTGATCATTTGATGAATCTGATGAGTGAATATTCCTAGGGTTCGTGCTACCCCACTTGATGGGATATATGTACCTATAACAAAAATTTCTAAGTATAATAACTGCTAACATGATCTTTTGATAGCAACCATTGTGGTTTGGAGTCTTAGCAATTACTATATTTAGCAATTTTTGTTCCAGAATAGGTCTGATTATATTACAGGATAAACTATGCATACATTTTAAAACAATGGCAATGCCGTCATTTTTCATATCTTACACATCTCAAATTTTGTCTTAGATTTGATTTTGCCTTAATTAGATAGCTATTATAATTTGAACATGAAGATACAAAAGTAGCATTTTTAATTCGATGACGATTGAACAGAGATCTTCATATCTTATACAAATATATCATCACGCCTTCTACCCATTACTGGGTGTGGCACTCTGTCGTAACAGATCGTGGAAAGTGATACATTTTGCGCGTGAAGTACCATAGGGATAGTTTTAATGTGGTGAAAATAGTTTGCGGCTGTAGGAATTGAACCCGGGTTCTCTAATCCACAGACTGACTCGATACCACTGAGCCACCTACCCCTTTAATATAATATTAAGAAAATATAAAGCGTAAAAGTGAATTTTCTGCAAGTATTTTTGTGCTACGACATTGGAGTTTTCCTTTTCGCGTTTTAACTGCAGTTGCAGCACTTTTTATTTTTTGATTATTGAGCAATATTATTTCATATGACCTCATTCTCAAATAGCATAAGATCAGCAAATATCGTTAAATGTAGTCCGAAGCGAACTTCATGACACACTTTTAAAATATTTGTTGCACGAGTTTCGGCTCACGTTACTCAATTAACTACCAAATAGGATAATTCAATACATTTCTCATACTTTCTTCCTTAATTTCTTTAGTTTTAACACCATTTTGTTATTTATTTATTTATTCTAATCTGTACAACAGGAACTTATGGTGAAAATGTGTGTAAACCTATAAATTTTATAAATAAATATATCATCACGCCTTCTACCCATTACTGGGTGTGGCACTCTGCTGAAGCAGATCTCGGTAAGTGATATATTTTGCGCGTGAAGTGCGGTTACCAGTCGTCAAATCACGGCCCCCCGAACATGTTAGTGGTGGAGGAGCCACAGGGATAGCTTTTTCAAATTATGAAATTTTATAGATTCGCAAATATGTAAATAATGAAGAAAATCCCAAAATAACTTATGACTTTATAAAATATTTTCTGCTTATCAACAAATATTGATGTGATTTTGTTCATTATTTACAGATTTACGGATCTGTAAACTTATAGATTTATCACAGAATTCCTTCATTAATCCCAATTACAACTACTCACCGAGACATAGTATGGTAGTTCATATATATTTAGCAGGAATGGGATTTGAACTCGGGCTCTTCGAATTGCCGATTATTTAAAATATAAAAGATAAGTAGTTGTACAACGCCCAAAAAAATTGAGAAGTAAAGTGCAATTTCGGCCGAATCTGTATAAAATATATTGTTATTTGACTAATAATAATAAGTAACCTAGGTAACATTGAACACATCAAATTTTTGACAAATTTACTGTCATTAGTATTGTGAAAACATGTCTTCTATTATATTTAAATTAGTTATAAACAGAAAAGTAAGTAGTAAATTATATGTTATACTGTTTCTTAATATTAGATATATTTTAAAGAATTATTTTTAGATTTTGCAAATAAATTCTGAATGAAAAACAATCTCCATTTAATCAAAGCGGCCGTTGATTTCTTTCCTGTTGATTTATTTGTACATCTTTGTATGAAATATACTAGATGTTACTTAAAAAACTGGCCATAGAAAGTCAGTTTTTTCTTGAGCCAAACTATCCCCAAAAATTCTTCAAATTTTAGCAGTTGAAGTTAAATTTTGCTTAGCCCTAAACGTTGTCATTTAATATATTGTAAATCTATAGAAGTTTCAAAAAATGTTGACAAATTTGGCATCATATATTTTCATCCAAAACGTTTTTGTATTATTTTATAATTTATAGAAATGGCTTGAAGTAAGAGTGGTAGATAATTTATTTTTCTGTAGATATCTTTTATTTTAAGCATTTCGCTTGGAAATAAAATTGAAAAACATTTGACAGGGTAAAATAAATAAAACTGTCAAAAAAATATTGCGAACTAACAAAACTATGTATTTGTATAAATGGTTATATATATGAAATGGCTAGCTCAGTGGTATGAAGTCGGCCTGTGGATCCTGAGAACTCTGGTACCCTAGATTCGATTCCCACAGGCGACAAACAATTTTCATCATTTCAAAAGCTACCCCTGTGGCTCCTCCACCACTAACATCTTTGAGGGCCGTGATTTAACGGCTGGTAACCGCACATCACGCGCAAAATATATCACTTACCGAGATCTGCTTCGGCAGAGTGCCACACCCAGTAATGAGTAGAAGGTGTGATGACATATAGTTTTTTATTTATTTATTTTTATAATATATAAATAGTTAATAAAAGTAATAAAAAATATTTGACTCTTCTTCGAGAATATTAACATTGTTAAATGGGCCTACTAATGGCGCTATCTTTATTTAATTTAAACAATATTGTATATAATATGATTCTCCAAGAGCACCTGGTATATATAATTTTTTTTAATTAGATAGCAGTGTTATTATTATTTTAAATAAATAATGAAAATTGATTAAGTTTTCTTCATATTGCAATCTGTTAAAAACCAAACAGTTGGTAACTTAAGAGCAATCAAGTAAAGTGCAATCGAAGGCCATTGGTGTTCGTATAACAATGTTAATAGCCGTGCCAATGGCGTTAAAGCGTGGCGGCCAATGGCGGTAATTGGGCGGGGTTTAGACCTTCCCTAGGCGTGGCTAAATCACGCACACCTCACGTGCGTAGCTACACGATCTTCAGATTTTTCCAAAAAAGAAAATCACATAAATTAGACACCAAAAAATTATGATTACGTTTTATTATAAGTAATTATCAAACTTGTGGATATTATTTCGCTGTTCGATGCGTTACCATGGCCCTATTTTCTACACAGACTGTCCTCATAATCTACTTAATATTTGACGTCACAGTATTAGTAACTTCTGGAATGCAGTGATTCTAATGTTGTCACATACGTTATGTAACAATTGCGTGCGGTTGTGCGTGTGTAAGTGCAAGTTATGCGTGTTAGAGTCATGTTAGTACGTGATGCGTGTGCCGCACGCATATTTACACACCGTGTTACACGCTTACAACGCTTACATGCCTCTTCACAAACAAAACTTGTTACATGTGAACAAATAGGCAAGAGGTGACATCTTCCTGATTCGAACTAAAACAGGATTTAATATAGTATAACCGACCGGAAATTGTGCTCGGGAAAAAGTGAACTAATTGAAACTTTATTATCTCTTTATACAGGGTGATAAGGAATCGTTTTAGTTGGCAATACAATTCCAGAGATCTTTTTATTCCACAGTTGGCACAACGTCAGATAAAGGCGGAAATGCTATTTGACATTTCTAATAAATACAAATAGGTTATGTCAGGAGTCTGACAGCTAATAGAATTTTGAGTTTTTAAGTAATAGAAATACTTTAGAAATAAATGTAATAATAAATGTACTTAAATTTAAATTTTAAATGTTACTGTCAACAACAGGAAATGAATTTATGTATCAGGCTTACCAATTTCAAGTAGTTTTTTTTATTGCCAACTGTAACAATTCCTTTTGATCACTCTGTAAAATATATATGATGTTGTTAAGTAAACTAGGCAACGTAATAAACAATCAATTTATTTATTTATGCTATTCTGTACAACAGAAACTTAATCTCAATTATAATACAGTATCCGGACTGACCGAGGCGCAGTGTGGTAGTTTTTGTTTGAGTGGGATTCAAACTCAGGATCTTCGGTTTCGATTAATTGTAATATATAATTCCAGACATAACGAGTTTAGTTATAATAAAATTAATGAAATTTTCTGTGACTTGTGAGGTTACCAGCTGTTAAATCACGGCCCCCACAAAGATGTTAGTGAAGGGAGAGCCACAGGGATAATTTGAATGTGATGAAAATTGTTTGTCGGCTGTGGAAATTGAACCCGGGTTCGCAAATCCATATGCCAACTCTTTACAATTGAACCATCTACTCCATAATAATAATAATATTTGGTATTCATTAATTAATTAAAAGGTAAAAATATTAAAAAATTAAAAACTGCCTGATGTTAAGATTATTTAAATTACACCTACTACAACTGTACATAATTTCCAGGTTAATTGTAAAAACGTTCAATTATTCAATTTTTTTTAATATGTTTCTATATAATTTAAGCCACGAGAAATCGAATGCCGTTGAGCGCATCTTCATATCTTTTTTAGTTTTTGAGTTACAGTGATTTTTCATATTTTTCAAATCGCATCTTTGAGAGGCCATATCTCGAAAACTAAAAGAGATATTGAAATGCGGTTTGAACGAGTGTATTTCCCGTGCTTCACTTAATATAATAGCAAATTTTCCAAATTTTGTAAATTTTCCAAATTTTTCTCTAATTTTCTTTTGTCAATATTTCAAAAACTAGAAGTGATAATTAAAATCTGTGAACACCAGTGGATTCTTCGCGTAAAAATACGTGGGTATGTAAATTTTCACGAAAAAAATCCAACGAATAAGTATTTTATTACAGAAAAACGAAAAATGACCAAAAATCGTAAAAATCTTAAGGGGTACCCCTTCAAAAATAATTAATTTTTAGCCGATTTTCGTTTTTCTGTAATAAAAAACTTATGCGTTCGAATTTTGTCGTGAAAATTTACATACCAACGTATTTTTACGAGAGGAATTCACTCATGTTCACAGATTTTCATTATCTTGTGAACTTTTTGAAATATCGACTTGGGAAAATTTTGTGAAAAATCGAAAATTTTTCAAAATTTCCAAAATTTACTATTATATAAAGTAAAGCACGAGAAACACACTCGTTTAAACCGCATTTCGATATCTCTTTTAGTTCTCGAGATATGGCCTCTCAAAGTTGCGATTTTAAAAACATGAAAAATCGCTGTAACTCAAAAACCAAAAAAGATATGAAGATGCGCTCAACGGCATTCAATTTCTCGTACCTTAATTTATATAGAAATATATTAAAAAAAATTGGAAAATATGAACCATTTTGATTGAAATTTTCGACGAGTTATTATGCTGTCCAATTTTTAAACAAACATTTTTAAATAAATATCCTTATTCCATAAACTTAAAATTATACTTCTATATTAAAAATACCATGAGGAAATCATATTTGCAATCAGAATTTAATTATCTTTATTATTTTCTAGGAGTAATGGCTCAGTGGTATCAAGTCGGCCTGTGGATCCTAAGAACCCTGGTTCGATCCCCACAACCGACAAAACATATTCACCAATTTAAAATTACCCCTGTGGCTTCCCCACCACTAACATCTTTGGAGGCCGTGATTTGACGGCTGGTAACCACACTTCACGCGCATAAATATATCACTTACCGAGATCTGCTTCGGCAGAGTGCCACACCCAGTAATGGATAAAAGGCGAGATGATATATATATTTATTTTATTTATTTTGCAAATAAAATACGATCAAAAAGCAATCGTCTTTCGATCAAGTTGTCCAAAGATTTACTTCTTATTGGTATATTTTACATTTGTTTTTAGGTATAGAATAAATTAGATTTAATTATGGCAATAAATACTGACACGTAAAAAAAACAAAAGCTAAACAGCTGGTTAATTGTTTACGATGACAACGCTAGGTGACATTTGACGTTCACGTGATACTGAGAATCAACAACATCAACCAGCCTTCACGTTGCCTGGCAAAACGTCAACAGCTGTCAAGTCTAGCGCGAGACGTTTGTTTTAGAAATGTGATACGGCCACATGAGATTCTTTTGTTTCTCGTTCCTTTATTTTTCTTTGCTGAAGTCTAATGAACTTAGGTGATTGTGATATCATCCTGTATAAATAGAAGTACGTTACATAGGTGAGCTGCGCTAATAAACATAGATTATTTTAATTAGTAGAATTATAATATTTTTCCTTTGAAAGATTATTGTTTATTATTTATTTATGCTACTCTGTACAATAGGAACTTGGACTCACTGAACCGCAGTGTGCTAGTTCATTTATTTTTAGATTAAGTGAGATTCGAACTCGGGATCTTCGGATTCAAACACCACCGTACTGCCGAATAATTGCAAGAGTTCTTACGTGCAGTTGCACCGTTTTCACTTAAATTTTGAATGTGAATCGAGTATTTGAGAGGAATGTTTAGTTCCTCATCTGATAGTTTTTTTTTTATTAGATAATGTCCATTTAAGAAAAATTTAAAATTTAAGTGACAGCGCACAGTGGGTCAATCGGGATTTTACTGTTCAAAAATCGCTAGAGATCTTAATATCCATCGGATCTGGATATATATTTTTTTAATTAAAGGTAATCATAAGAGATTTATTCTTAGTATAATAATGACAGGATTGGTTGAAACGCAGACACGTGACTTGCAATGAAGCATTTCATTGGTTTTGAGAAACGTCAAATAATAATCAACATAATATAAAGTTGACATCTGTCAATAGCTTTGTGCTTTGTGCCCCTCGTAGTGTTAATCCGGCCCTGGACTGACAGTTTTACATATCTCAAAATCGTTCGAAAACAATGGCTCGTACCCCAAGCTAGCGTTTTGGGTGTTTTAAGAACACGGTTTTAATATGTTAAAGATAGCTAAAACACTTCTCTTAAAACAGGCAAGAACCAAGCTCGTCGTACCAATTCATGTGTTTACCGAAACTAAGGGATTTTTGTAATGTTAGTATTGGCAACACTGGCTGTCAGTGTTAGTGGATGTTTTGAGGTGAGAAATAATTATCAATTTTAGAGCTAATTTGTGCAAAGGAAACTCAAATCTAAGTAATTATAATTCAATTTGCAGTTGCTGTGTACAAGCAATAAAAATATGTATACAGATAATTGAACAGTCTTTAAGAAATCATATTTATAGTGTAATACGCCGTAGATAAAGTACAGCTGGACGAGTCCAACATGTGTAAGTAGAGATTTTACAATGTTATGAAACTGACTGTCAATTTCGTGCTTAGAGGTTGGAGATTTTTACCAATATTAAATCAATAATTTCACACACGTCCAAAAACTGTTTTGCGAATACTAGCAATTTGCAAGTCTCACCTTCGGCTCGGCCAGTCAAAATATTGTCGCACTCACAAAAGTCCAGTTTCCGGCCTAGTGATACAAATAACTATTTAATTCTCTTGCATACCACACGAGAAATAAGACTGCAAAATAAAGCCTCAAACGAAAAAGTGAGCTTAGGATCAATTGATAATGATGCAAGACTCGTAAAATGTAAAATAATTAATTAATTAGCGAAAACTAAAAGATGTCATTTGTAGTATTGTCGAGTATAGCAATTTAAAAATTTTCCATACATTTGCTGCACTAGCAACAGTAGCAAGCGTTGATGATCTAAATGACAAGTAGAGTTGGATGACGTCATCGAGTACGTGACCAACACAATACCCGGGGGAAACATGAGCGGCGACCGGCAATTGTCACGTTCGACACCGCGAGCGCGAACTTAACACAACTGTATTTTTAAATGTGCATACATTGCACTGAACACACATGTAACATAGTACCGACTAGCGAGAAATATAATTAACCTAAAACGTATTTTTCTTCGCGATAGTTTCTTGCACAATTTCAAAAACTGCAAACTTCTTGTTTCGCAATCTCTTAACTAGATATAATACGCTCCACCTCATTTAACTATAGTAGGTATATTGTAATACAAACAAAATAATTTCCTAAAATGAGTAAATTGTTGGTTGCTAATGAGTAAAGTGTCGTTTTCCATTAAATACATAAAAAATAACTATATGCGATTATCAAAATAAACAAGAAAATTAAATTCATGAAATTTTATTTCTACCCATTATTGGGTGTGGTACTTTGCAGTAACAGATTTCAGTAAGTGATATATTTTGCGCGTGAAGTGCGGTTACCAGCTGTCAAATCATGGCCCCCAGGGATGTTAGTGAACGGAGACCCACAGGCGTAATTTTAATGTGGTGAAAATTGTTTGACACCTTGGAAATCGAACCCGGGTTCTTAAATCCATAGGCCGACTCAATACCACTGAGCCATATACCCCCTAAAAATTGCGCTTTTGACAGATTACAAATATTTTTTTAATCTTAATAAAATAATTTTTTTTTTGTGATATATGTATCACTACTAATTTCTTATTATTAGTTTCCTGCCAACCATTTTAAAATTATGAAATCAATAATTTTTTTTATCTTTTTTCTTTATTATTTGTAAATAAATTTAAAATTTTCAACTTTCAACCATTAACTTGAAAAATATGTATGTCATTTATAATAACAATAATTTCTTGTTTCCAAAAGATCATTGTTCAGGTGTCAACTTCAGGGTCAGATGGCGCATGTTTCTGCTTAAAACTGGTGGTTCATTTATTTATATTGAATAAGAACTTTTGATATTTTTTTTTGTAGTATAAACTTATTAGTGATTTGATTTATAATCAATAATTCAAAAATTATTAATAAAAACTTTATTGAATGTGAGTCATTCCACTATAAAAAAATTCTGCCTATAATTTATGTAAATATTTTTAAAAACACGACCTCTCATCCTAACAACATGAACTATAATTTATTTCATACATTAAATTTCATTATAATATATATATATATTATTTCAGAGAACAATAGTTGCTATTAAATTATAATTCATTGCATCATTGTAACCATACAGGATGCAATTGTAAATATTGTACCTATAAATAAAAATAAATATATCAACACGCCTCTTTTTCATTTCAACTGCGATTACCAGTCCTCAATGCACGCAATCATGAACTATGTACTCCGTATTCCTATGGATACATAAATAAAATGACAATTTTTGTTTATTGTAAATACTTGATTCTGCAAAATGTCATTTTGACATATAACCTATGTACATATTTTAATCTTTTGAACATATAATTAAATGTTATTTTGTTGTGCATAAAATATTGTATGTATCACGGGTGAAATTAGCATTTCTGATCCAGAGTATGTTATTAGCACGAGGCGCTTTGCGCCTCGTGCTAATAATCATGCCACGGGCCAGAAACGCCTGTTTTCACCCTTGGTATATGAATAACTTTTTTGTTAATCAGACGCCATTTTCAGTTAAATCGCAAATATAAAAATGTGGATTTGTAATCTAGTAAAATAAATAAATAAAAATATCATCACGCCTTCTACCCATTACTGGGTGTGGCACTCTACCATAGTAGATCTTGGTTGAAATTGAAGATGGATATAAATAAATTTGTATCATTTTCATTTCAAGTATTTTTCTCTACTATAATTTATGACCGATTCAAAATAAGAAAATAAAGTTAATCACCTTTATCTGTCATTATATTTTATAAATTAAGATAATGAAATACTTTTACCCAAAATAATTGTTTCTAATATTAAAATATTAATTCTAAAAGTCTTTTTTTACAATATTTAAATAGATTTTATTTAAAAAATTGGAAAAACTGACAATATTTAATCATTTGAATAATTACGTATTTGTATTTAAAAGAGAATTTAAATATAAAGAGCCAAATAGTTTGAATGATTGGTATTATAAGTTCGATGTTTGTGTGTATTAAAAGGAAGGATTTTACCAGTCACCAAATAAGTCAATGTAATTTATTATTTTATTAACATTATTTGTAATTATTTCTAATTTATTTTGTTGTTGTTTGTTTACAGTTGCAGTTACAGCAGCGAAGGAAGCAGACTTTCTGTTACACGTCTTCGAAGAGATTTTCCGATTAGCGCGCCTAGGAGAATTCCTGGAAAGTGATTCAACTTCTTGCTTCTCTAATCATTCAGGAAGTTTGAACCAGAAAAAAAATAAATAAAGTATCCAGCTTGCAACCTCCACTAGGCGACCTGATGTTCCAGAAACCGTCAACCAAGTCACCGAAGCAGTTATCACCTTCTACATCATTATCAGAGTCAACACCAGCTTTAAAATCCGCTTCTAGTAAAATCAGTGTGAGTAAATTGTTTGAATATTATTTATAATTTAATTTTGTTCGTAATGATTGCAACTTTTGATTTAATACTTTGTCTTTTTGTTTAGAAAGTCTTCAAGGAACTTGGAATCGTCTCATCGACCTGGAGTCGCTGATGTCATCAACAACGTCGTCACTAATACTGGAAAAATAAGATTAACGGCTTGGCCCTAAAGATCAGGTGATTGATTCCCAAGTTTTATAATTGAAATAAAATTTATATTCACAAATAAATAATTGAGATGTTTGAATTTTTGTGGTTCATTGTCACATTGATTTAAGGTTCTCAACCATAGTAAAAATAAATATCTGTCAAATGAAAAGCAAAATAAATATTTTAAATATTTGTAACTTCATCGATTAAATAGAACTTATTTATAATTATACAGGGCGATAAAAAGGAATTGTTATAGTTGGCAATACAATTCCAGAGATCTTTTTATTCCACAGTTGGCACAACGTTAGATAAAGGCGGAAATGCTATTTGACATTTCTAATAAATACAAATAGGTTATGTCAGGAGTCTGACAGCTAATAGAATTTTGACTTTTTAAGTAATAAAATACTTTAGAAATAAATGTAATAATAAATGTACTCAAATTTAAATTTTAAATGTCACTGTCAACAACAGGAAATGAATTTATATATCAGACTTACCAATTTCAAGCAGTTTTTTTTATTGCCAACGGTAACAATTCCTTTTGATCACTCTGTAGTAGTAAAAGTAACTGTTATAGTTTTGTTTTTATACCAAAAAATGTGAATTTTTACCAAAATACTAAATATATTTTTTTTAAGGTTGGCGCTACCTACTTTTTATTATGTGAAGCTATCAGCTGTCAAGGTATTGTTGAAGAAGACTATGATGCCGACGATCAAGTAGGAGAAAAATTAACAGACGATTTGACAGCATCCTAGACACGATGACTACTAGAGTGCAGACGCTTCTGGCGAGTCAAATTTGACCGCGGGCGCAGACTTTATCGGAAGAGACGCGCTGTTGAGACAGAGAGCTGAAGGTGTAAGACGAATGTACATCCAGCAGCTGTTGAATGAAAGGTCATGGCGTGGGGCGAAGAACCTATTTATACCTTAAGAAACAGGTAGAAATATATACTAGCATCCCAAATAAATTCAGTCTAGTGAAGCCAATATAGTTATTTATGTACTAAGGGTGAAAACAGGCGTTTCTGGCCCGTGGCATGATTGATAACATGCTCAGGATCAGAAAGGCTAATTTCACCCGTGGTACATACAATATTTTATGCACAACAAAATAACATTTAATTATATGTTCAAAAGATTAAAATATGTAAATAGGTTATATGTCAAAATGACATTTTGCAGAATCAAGTATTCACAATAATAATTGTCATTTTATTTATGTATGTCCATGGGCTAAAAAGAAGTGTTTAAGCCCGCTTTTTAGGGCTAAAACACATGCTTTTCGGCCTGATGGTGCATATAAAAACATGCAATACTAAAAGAAACTTTAAATATTGCTAAGAGAGTAGTTGCAAAAGTTCATATATTTTGATAGATGGCAGCATCAATCAATTTTAGAAAATCAATACTTGTTACATTCTTGCAATAATTGGTAGGATGTGATAGTTAGTTCCTTGTATTAGCGTGGGAATTGGTGACGCTAATACCTGCTAGTCATCGACATTTTTGAAAATTTAAAATTTATGTCTGATGAATAAATAAAAACAAATCAAAGTAAAATGTCAAACATTTGATGCAATATTATCAGTTTACGTCAAACTTAAAATTTAAGTTTAATTGGTGCTAATGGGCGTTTACAACTATTTTAAATGCTTGCACAGTAAAACGTTGCATTTTTTTTTTTTGCTTTTATATTCTTCCCATTTAAAGCTGCAGTTCCACTGTACTCTCATTAAATTAATTTCCTATTATGTAGCGGAGCAAATATATAATAAAATAATAGTTATTTATATACCAAGGGTGAAAACAGGTGTTTCTGGCTGCTAATAACATGCTCAGGGTCAGAAACCCGTGGTACATACAATATTTTATGCACAACAAAATAACATTTAATTATATGTTCAAAAGATTAAAATATGTAAATAGGTTATATGTCAAAATGACATTTTGCAGAATCAAGTATTCACAATAAACAAAAATTGTCATTTTATTTATGTATCCAAAGGAATTATTTCTTTTTGGCCCGCTTTCTAGGGCTAAAACACATGTTTTTCGGCCCGGTTGTGCATAAACATAATTGTTATTGTAAATTCGTTGACTTCAACTTGCATTAAAAAAGTAACAAATAAATAAATTCTTTGTCATGTTTAGTAAATAAATAATAAATAAATATTCTCATTTTTAGGCATAAAATGAAAGAACGTGTCATTGCTATTCGTGGACAAAACTTGTGTGGACGACGACTGCATCCGAGATGTGAAGAACAACAACGAGCCGATTCTTAGCGAGACCTGGTGCGTCACCATCTACTTCTACTTGTAGGTAGGGGTTTATCTTCAAGAAACAGGTAAAAAGTTTATTTTAAGTGTGCATCTATCTTAAACATATTTCCAAAGACATATCGAGAGAGTTTTTAGGGAAAATAACTGTCTCGAATATAATTTGGGATGTTTTTAATAAAAATTACTTTGACATGTCAAAATGTCGATAGCAAGAAGGTAAAGTTTAAATGATCTTCAAGGGGATAGATAAATGAAAATGTGAAAAAAAGTGAAATTAAATCAACGTAAATATAGTATTTGCGTTTTTCTTTATTTTTACTTTGCACTATTTTTAGAATAGTAAAAAATGTGAACACTTTTTCTATGATTTTTCGTCAGAAAAGTTTCAAAATTAATATGCAAACAGCTTCGATTAGAAATAAGTGTTCATGGATTCAAATCTCGCTAACTTTAATTTGTAACTAAAAATGTAAGTGCTTCCGACAGATTCAGATTCAATTCTTGAGATTAATTTTTCCTTATACACAGTGTAAAATAAGTAAGGAATATTGATATTGTCTTCTGAAATAATCATTTAATCTAAATAATTTTTTAAAAAGTTTCGAGGGTTTATGATTGCGGATATTTTGGCAAGATCAGATATTTTTTATCGATAGTTATTTTTTCACAATATGAATGGAACGGCTTTTTTCTAAAATGACATATTAATAAATTATTTATGATAATTATAAAGACGTTATAATTTATTCAAAAACAAATAATACATATATTACAATTATTTTTACATATATTTGTAATAAACAATATCAATAGTAATAATAAAATTATTATTTATAATAATATCAAAAGTAAAATGATAAATATTGTATTTGCAGTGTATATTTTTATTCTTTATCGTTCAAGGTAACATTTATAAATTGTAGTTAGAACGTGCCTTTCACTAATTAATCCGGACGAAACCTGCAAACCCGGCACTTTGCTACTGCTCACTGTACATTCTAGCCATAAGTCTGTCTCTCTCTAGCACATTGTAATCAGTGAAATGGTTGCGCAAGCTCGTTCATTTGCCTAGAATTCGTTGAAGTGTATAGACGTAGATTCGCGCTCCGTACATTTTTTTGCATTTCTGCCTTTTAGAAGGCCATAATATCTAAACAATTGTCCTCCGAACACGCTAGTGCCTTCACGTGGAGGCCCAACATACTTTCTACATACTTTCTACATATTAGGCAAGTTTTAATAAGCGTATCGTGAGCCGGGTGGGGCGAGTCCCTCGAGAGCAAGGTCGTAGTTTGGTGTGTAGGCGGGTCGCCCAGCTAGAGAGTACTCTGCCGATGACTGCGTGGTCGGAGTCGCCAAATCCCCTCGTTAGAGGTGGCCTTTGGATTTCCGGGCAAGTACATAGAGGCTTCTCTTCCCACGAGCACTGTGGGGTACTCTCCCTACGACTCGGGTAGGTTTTGTAGGCGTAAACCGAAAGGTCGGGGCTACGGAATATAGTCCACGTCTTTGTATTAAGTACAAGCACAAATCGGCTGCTTGTCGTAGATTCATTGCGCCACTTAAAATTAGCTATTCGTACACTAAAACTTAGGTAGGGATGAGGCAATAAAAGAAGTCAAGAAAGAACAAAGAAATCAACATTGAAGTCAACGTGAAGATCAAGAAATGTATAAATGGGATGTTATGGGATAAATGGAATGTGTGGTATGAATGGTATATGCTGCATGCTCTATATTGATTTACCATAACTTGTACATTGTTCTATTTTATTGCATTTTGTTCTGAGTTTCTGTTTCAGGTTCAACATTCATCAAAATGTCTTTATGTATGTTATTTTCTAATGTTTACAGTTATTCTATGTTACTAATACATTGTTTTTATGTTTATAGGGACATGACGGAAACTGCAATCCTCTCCTGCGGCCTCCGCATCATCGTGCAGCAGCTGGTGTTCAAACCAGCGCCACCGGAGCTGCCGCCATGCTGGACAACGTCACCGATGCTTATATTATCATCTTGAAGCAGCTGGTGTTCAAACCAGCGCCACCGGAGCTGCCGCCATCGTGGACATCACCGATGCTTATATCATCTTGGATTAGCTGGAGATGTAACCAGCGTCCAAGCTTGTATCATTATCCTGGAACAGCTGGAGATGTAACCAGCATCATCATCTTGGATTAGCTGGAGATGTAACCAGCGTCCAAGCTTGTATCATTATCCTGGAACAGCTGGAGATGTAACCAGCATCATCATCTTGGATTAGCTGGAGATGTAACCAGCGTCCAAGCTTGTATCATCATCCTGGAGCAGCTGGAGATGTAACCAGCATCATCATCTTGGATTAGCTGGAGATGTAACCAGCGTCCAAGCTTGTATCATTATCCTGGAACAGCTGGAGATGTAACCAGCATCATCATCTTGGATTAGCTGGAGATGTAACCAGCGTCCAAGCTTGTATCATCATCCTGGAGCAGCTGGAGATGTAACCAGCATCATCATCTTGGATTAGCTGGAGATGTAACCAGCGTCCAAGCTTGTATCATTATCCTGGAACAGCTGGAGATGTAACCAGCATCATCATCTTGGATTAGCTGGAGATGTAACCAGCGTCCAAGCTTGTATCATCATCCTGGAGCAGCTGGAGATGTAACCAGCATCATCATCTTGGATTAGCTGGAGATGTAACCAGCGTCCAAGCTTGTATCATCATCCTGGAGCAGCTGGAGATGTAATCAGCATCATCATCTTGGATTAGCTGGAGATGTAACCAGCGTCCAAGCTTGTATCATTATCCTGGAACAGCTGGAGATGTAACCAGCATCATCATCTTGGATTAGCTGGAGATGTAACCAGCGTCCAAGCTTGTATCATCATCCTGGAGCAGCTGGAGATGTAATCAGCGTCACCAGAGTGGCAGCAACATCAGCAATGCCGAGATCAAACATCAAATCCGCTGTTCACAACATTATTGTAAGAAAAATTATTATTTTTTAATTATTTTGGTAAAAGTCTGTTAAAAACTATAATAAATATATTTTGTTTTAAATTTATAATTTTCAATAACTATATTTATAACATATTTATTTTAAGAACTAATAATTAACCGATTGGGGTGATTAACTATATTTTTAATTCTCAAAACGTTCTGGTATTATTTCAGAGTTAAAATATTTAAAATCAAAGATGTAATAAATAAATTTGTATTACTCCTTAATTAAAATATTTTTCTCTACTTTAATTTATGACCGATTCAAAGTAAGAAAATAATGATAATCACCCTTATCTGTTATTTTATTTTGTAAATTAAGATAGTGAAATACTTTTACCCACAATAATTATTTCCAATTTAAAAGTATAAGTTCTAAAAGTTTTTTTTTACAATATTTAAATTGATTTTATTTTAAAATTGCAAGAACTGATAGAATTATTATTTAATCATTTAAATAATTACTTATTTGTATTTAAAATAGAATTTAAATATAAAGAGCATATCAAACAAGCCACCAAATAATTCATTGTAATTTACTATTTTATTAATATTATTTGTAACTGTTTCTAATTTATTTTGTTGTTGTTTGTTTACAGTTGCAGTTGCAGCAGCGATGAAGCCAATTTTCCGCTAAACGTCTTTGGAGAGGTTTTCCGCTTAGCACGCGTATGCTCGACGTACACGTAGGAGAATTCCTGGAAAATGGTTCAGCTTCTTGCCTCTCAAAGTCACAACCAGGAAGCTGGGACTAGGCTTTATATTTAAAATAAAAATTGTGTCACGAATAAATAAGATGTGGTACTAATAAACTAAATATTACAAAATATACTAGTCTTTTATTTTAGTGTAGTAACAAATACTTATATATTTATAAGAAAATGTGTTGTAATAAAAGATTTAGGATCACTATCAAACACTGTCACTGATGTCCTGGTCACTTTCAACAAAGTTCCTGCAACCGAGAACAACTATAAAGTCTATTCCTGGCAACATCAATGTGAGTGAACTGATTTTATATTATACATGTAATTCTATTTTGATCGTAATGATAGCAAATTTTGATCTAATACTTTGTCTTTTTGTTTAAAAACTCATCTTGGAGCCGCAGATGTCATCAACAGCGTCACCACCTTCTGCAAAGTCAGCATCGTTTCCTAGATTACTCAAGGGTTTAGCAGAATCACCGGAGCCGACATCAGCAATCACCCAGAATGTAATGTATTAAATTATACTTTTAATTTACATTTATAACTCATCCAATATCCCTTAAAAAAATCCTGAACTGTTTCCAGACAGTCATCTTCCGAAAAAAAATCCTAGTATATTTATAACTTATTCAGCATCCCTTGAAAATTAATTTTGTATTATATATCATTCTAGTTTGGTTGTAATTATTGCCAATTTTAATCTAATACTTTGTCTTTATATTATAAGCCTCCATGGACTTGAAATCACCGCTGCAGTCGACCTGGAGCACGTACCTCATCTTGGAGTCATTGATGTCATCAACAACTTCACCATCTTCTACAGAGTCCCCAGAAATAAAATAACAGCCCTATATAATATTGTACTTATAAATATTTTCATCTTATGTATACATAAAATTGTCAATCATTTTATATTGTAATATTATTATACTTGTAATATAAATGTATAGCTCTAAAATGATAATAAATGAATATAAAATAACTTATATTATTTTATTTATAATATCTTTCTCTACATATCAATACTTCATGAATAAAATGATAGGCGGCAAAAATAAATCCAAGATGGCCTGATGTCCTGTTGAAAATATAACTTGTATCCCGCAATATAAATTCAGCATTGGATTGCCGCCAAATGTATTAGGCTGGGTTACCTCCTCAACATTCTGCTGCCCGGATACAACTCTGAAATCTCGCGTTTTTAAGGTGAGGCCGTGTCGGTGTGAATTTGTCTATGTGTTAGTGTGCCTTCTCAGTGTCTATGGATTGGTGTATCTGTGTGAATTTGTCAATGTATTAGTGAGTCTTCTGATTGTCTATGTATTAGTGTGTATCTGTATTAATTTGTCAATGTATTAGTGAGTCTTCTCAGTGTTAATGTATTGGTGTATCTGTGTGAATTTGTCAATGTATTAGTGAGCCTTCTCAGTGTCTATGTATTGGTGTGTATCTATGTGAATTTGTCAATTTATTAGTGAGTCTTCTGAGTGTCTATGTATTGGTGTCTGTGTGAATTTGTTAATGGAAGGATGCGTCTGCGTACGTGTATTTTAATAGTACATCATCATTGATAGGTAAACTTCTCAATAAAAGAATGCAAGTTATTTTAAATTCATTTATTAACATATTACAAGTACAATATATTACAAGTATAATATATTACAATATAAAATGATTGACAATATTATGTTTATAAAAGACATTAATATTTATTTTATAAGACAATATGTTATTTCGGGTTGTTATTTGATTCTTGGAGGTGTTCTAGTTATTGTGTGATGTCGGCTCCGGCGATTCTGTTTTGTTCTTTAATGTACTGGTGAATGTAGTAGTGCGCGATCTTCCAACGCTCACACATGCATACACACTCATACATCAAGGAATCGCACAATAGTAATTTAAGTGGCGCCACCTTTTCGTACGGGTTTGGAACGGCTAAAAAGTGAACTAAAATATTAATTGATAAGCTAATTAATCGTAATATTTTAATTAGCGATTTTCGCGATAACTAGACGTTATTTGGAGAAATGTTACAAATAAAAGTAGTTTATTTTTTTATTCTCTATAACTTCTAGTTGAAACTTTTTTCTCTACAACCCTTAACTTCGAAGATACAAAAAGCCACCCTTAAAGTGAAATATCTACCCTACTAATGTAAATTTTGGGGTCGTCCGCGAACTCCGCATGTCGTATGAGGGTCTAGAAGGTGCATGCAAAATATCAGCGAGATCGGAAAAAGTTTAATAATTAAGGATTAAAAACACCAAGGGGTTAACCTTTGGTTTTGAAAAGCTTAATTAATGACGATATATTCGATCTCGCTGAAATTTTGCATGCACGTTCTAGGGTCTTATATTTTATGCGAAGTTCTCGGACGACCCAAAAATTTGCATTAGTAGGGTAGATATTTCACTTTAAGGGTGGCTTTTTGTATCTCTGAAGTTAAGGGTTGTAGAGAAAAAAGTTTCAACCAGAAGTTATAGAGAATAAAAAAATAAACTACTTTTATTTGAAACATTTCTCCAAGTAACGTCTAGTTTTCGCGGAAATCGCTAATTAATATATCAGGATTATTAGCGCTAGAAATTAAATTTTAGTTCACTTTTTAGCCGTTTAAAGCCATAGGAAAAGGTGGCGCCACTGAAAATACTATTCTGCGATTCCTTGATGTATGTGTGTGCGTTGATAAACTGCTCACCAATGCATTCAAACTCATTTACACGCAAACAAGAGTAATTTCCGTGCCGCCATGATTATGAACAAGACGTTATTTGAAATTTTCTTTCAAATAAAAGTTATTTATTATTTCATTCTCTACAGCTTTTCATAAAAACGTTTTCTCTGCAACTTCTGCAATGGCAAATAATAGAGAAAAAAATTGATATTACCATCTCTTTGACAGCTAATGTTATCTATCAACATATGTAAAGAATTTGGTATTATTTTTAAAATGAATCTTACACAAATAAAATAAATAAATAAATGAATAATATAAAACATGAGGAGACTTTCCAGATATGAAGAGGACGCAGAAGAAAATTTCAAGTTGACTGACACTCTTATTTTGCATTAGTTTAACAACCAACAGATACATGCTAAAATTCAACACTGGTATGAGAAAGCATACAGCGAAGCTGTAATAAATAACATAAATTATTTATTTCACTTGAACATCATATTTTTCATAAACTCTTGAAATTTTAACAGAACTACATTTAAATAAATAATAGAGAAACATGTTACATTTGCTACAATTATATTTTAATATTTAAACAACAAGAATAGTGCATAACATACATAGAACGCTATAATTGAAATGTAATAATACAAGTTATTATTGTCGATCTTTTTATCTATCTCTCTAGAAGTGTCTAGATCCACACTCTCTATTCAGTACTTGACCACCAGATACTTGAATCGCAGCATTAAAAGGAAGACTTCATTAAAATTGAAATATAAAACCTACTCTTGTGCTGTAATCATCAGCTTGAAGGAACAAGGTTTCTTATTAGCAAATTGAACGACAATATCACATCAAATCTACGATATGTTGAACTCGAACAACTAACTACTAAATACATCTAAAAATAAACTTGTTCTTTCATCACCGACGATGAATCACAAATTCGTGATTCCGAATAAAATCTATAAAAACAAGTATAAAAATAAAACGGTGCACAAGTACTGAGGTGTGAGTTCATCAGGCATCGGACAGTCGTCGGACTATTGCTAGTGATGACAATGACTAAGTATGTGAATGCGGTTTACAGTTCACACTGGACACGGGATCACTGACGGCTGGATGATTCCTCCAGGTCCTGGCAATGCCGTGTCTCCTCGGTTGAGGAATTCGTCTACTTGACGAGCTGCTTGCCGCCCTTCAGAGATCGCCCATACGACCAGCGATTGACCTCGTCGGCAATCTAGATTCAATTCAAAATTATTCTCTAGCTAAAAGACTGATTTAGAATGACAGCTGTCAATTTAGATATAAAATTTTGTATCTATAATATTTTTAAAAAACCAATTAAATAAATAAATATATATCATCACGCCTTTTATCCATTACTGCAGGAGCAAATCTCCGTAACGGCCCTCCAAGATATTGATGGGGGTAATTTTAATATGGTGAAAATTGTTTGTCGGCTGTGGGAATCGAACCTGAGTTCTCAAAGTCACAAAAACAAAATATCTAACATTCTAGTAAGTGTAAAATTAAAGCTTTCCTGCAGAGTATTTAAATAGATGTTACTTTTGGTCAGAAAAGTATTCTGATGATAGCAGACCTTTTTTTCATTTTTTGCATTATGACTGCTGGCAATTATTTACAACTTTCAGATAACAAAATCAAAGAATTAATTAAAAAAAATGAAATATAATTAAAAGTACTTACCTCCAGCAGCAAAGACATTATTGACGCTAGTCTGATATTCCTTGGTGTCAAAGTTGCTTCTGGCATCAAGCTTAAGCTCCAGTTCGCTGGCAACGACGCGTTCCGGCCCTAAGAAGCCCATGGCGAGCAGCACCAGATCCGCTTGGAATGTCTGCTCGGAACCAGGCTTGGGCTTCATCTGCCAGCGACCTGCCGCATCCTTCTCCCATTCCACGGTGACGGCCTTCACGCCAGATACGTGCCCGGCGCCATCATCCAGAAACTCTTGCGTCATGATGCAGAATTGTCGAGGATCGGCACCAAAACGAACTTTCACCTAAAGATATTCTAGTTTTTAAAGATTCATTCCTATAAAAAGCAAGAACTTACTTCTTCGTGACCGTAATCAACGCGGAAAACTCTGGGCCACTGCGGCCATGGATTATCATTAGATCGTTTATCTCCAGGTTCAGGCAAAATTTCAAATGTTGTAATAGAAGCTGCGCCTTGTCTCAACGAAGTTGCAATGCAGTCACATCCTGTATCACCACCACCAATAATAACAACGTTCTTGTCCTTCGCATTGATATGTGGCTGCGTACCACCTAACTGTTTCTTCTGCCAAGATTCTAAGAACTCCATCGCAAAGTGAATTCCTCCAAGTTGTCTGCCTGGAAGTGGAAGATCCCTTGGCCAAGTTGCCCCCGTACAGAGTACAACAGCATCATATTCTTCACTTAGTTCCTTCGCTGATATATCTTTACCAACGTTTACATTTGTCTTGAAAATTACTCCTTCAGCAGCAAGAAGATCTACTCTTCTTTGTACAATCTTTTTATCTAATTTCATAGTAGGAATACCGTATTGTAACAATCCACCAATGCGATCATTTCTCTCGAAAACTGTTACTGAATGTCCGGCTTTGTTGAGTTGATGAGCGCAGGCCATACCAGCTGGTCCGGAACCAACAACTGCAACGCATTTTCCGGTTCTGATTACTGGAGGTTGAGGTACAATCCAGCCTTTTTCAAAAGCATTATCGATAATTGAACACTCGATGTTTTTGATGGTCACTGAAGGTTCAGAAATACCTAACACGCAAGCTGCCTCGCAAGGAGCGGGGCAAACTCTTCCAGTAAATTCGGGGAAGTTGTTGGTTTGAAGCAGTTGATTCAAAGCTTTTTTCCATTGGTTCTGGAATATTAATAAGTTCCATTTTGGAATAATATTGCCAAGGGGACAACCATGACTATTGGATTGACAGAAAGGAACGCCACATTCCATACAACGTGCAGCTTGTACTCTCAAACCTTTACGAATATGAGTGTGATTGTAAACTTCGTCCCAATCTTTCATTCGTTTTTCTGCTGGACGATAAAGTCCAGTTTCACGAGGATATTTCATAAATCCTCTTAATTTATCCAATTTGCGCTGTTCTAGAGCTACATCTGTAATTGCTTCTTCTATATCTTTAATATTAGGTTCACTATTAACAACAGGAGCAGTAACGGGTTGTTGAGCAGCTTTCTTCGCTTTGAGCACTCGTTGGTATTCAAACGGAAATACTTTGACAAACTGGCTGGAATAAGCATCCCATTCTTTCGATAATTTTTCCGCTATTATTGATCCAGTCTTCTCCTGGAATTTATTTAATAATTCTTTAACTAAAATGATGTCTTCATCATCTAAACGACATAATTCAACCATCTCAGGGTTGCATTTGCCCTTGAAAGAACCATCTGTGTCCCACACATAAGCAATTCCGCCACTCATGCCAGCAGCAAAGTTTCTTCCCGTAAGACCAAGAATAAGAACAAGTCCGCCTG
The DNA here is from genome assembly GCA_911728475.2 of Pterostichus madidus. Classification (NCBI taxonomy): domain Eukaryota; kingdom Metazoa; phylum Arthropoda; class Insecta; order Coleoptera; family Carabidae; genus Pterostichus; species Pterostichus madidus. The sequence continues at coordinate 1,594,427 of OU452313.1, read as the reverse complement.
TCATGTATTCGCAACCGTGATCGCCTACGCCTTCAACGACTGCAGTGACACCGGAGTTACGGACACAGAACCGCTCGGAGGCGATACCGCGCATGTAGGCTCGGCCGCTGGTCGCTCCGTATAGGCACACATTGCCCACGATAACGTTGAGGTGAGATTCGAAAGTGGAAGTTTTGGCTGGATAAATAACGATTTCTCCACCGGACAGACCCTTACCTTTAATTATATTTCTGTTATTTGAATGAATTACATTATTTTTAAGATCTCTTACCGACATAGTCGTTAGCATCGCCCTCTAAAGTAATGTGAACACCGTGAGCTAAGAAAGCGCCGAAGCTCTGTCCTGCAGATCCCTTCAATTTGATGTTGATTGATTTACCTTTAGGTAAACCTTCTTCACCATATTTCCTGCAATTAATTCACAACTTTATTCACTTTATTTCAATTTTTACATTTGAATATTTTACATTGAAATGTGGTAGCTAAGAGTAGAACCAAATGCACGACATTCATTGTTGATAATCATTTCAATATCAACATTGCTTTTATCTCCTTCAATAACTTCTTTGGATTGTTCAAGAAGTTTATTGTCTAATCGTTGCTCAAGTTGGAAGTCTTGAGTTACGGATCCACCAACAATATTAACACCAGGGCGAAGATGAAGAGCATTTTGTAAAATGAGACTAAGATTCAAAGTCCTGGCTTTGATTTCTCCTTTTTCGGAAGCTCTGAGCAAATCAGTGCGACCAATCAGCTCCTACATAAATAAAGTATTAAAGTACAGGTAAACAAGAAAGAAATTTAACACACAAACCTGGAATTTACGGACTCCAAGAGAAGCCATATGTTGTCTCACTTCTTCAGCAAGCATAAACATATAGTTGATGACATGTTCTGGTTGTCCAGTGAATTTCTTTCTTAGTACGGGATCTTGGGTTGCAATACCCACTGGGCATGTGTTCAAATGACATTTTCGCATCATGGTACAACCCATGACAATTAGAGGAGCGGTACTGAAACCGATTTCATCAGCTCCTAATAAAGCTGCTACAACTACATCAAAACCTGTCAAAACAAACACACAATTAAAAATTTTGTTATTCAATTTATAAAATGTATAATTCCTCTCATACAAACTAATTTATTCCTCCCATCATCAATCAAATTCATCCAATTATTCCTAAATCTGTTACCCTCAATTTCATCAACATTTATCCATTTTATTAATTTTTCATTCGACATACACTCATCATACACCAATGTATTCTGTATATTAGTACCTGTTCGAATTTGTCCATCAGCTTGAAGAACAATTCTACTCCTAAGATTATTGAGAACAAGAACCTGGTGAGTCTCAGCAATACCCAACTCCCAGGGTAAACCAGCATTCTTGATTCCGGTCCAAGAACTAGCGCCAGTTCCGCCATCATGACCAGATACTACAATATGTTCAGCTTTGCCTTTAGCTACGCCTGCTGCAACCACTCCGACCCCTACCTAACAGCCAATCAGATGTTTAACTCAAACAGTACACTTATAGTCAAATATATTTATTTACCTCTGACACAAGTTTGACAGAAATTCGAGCGTGGGGATTGGCGCACTTTAAATCATAAATTAATTCGGCTAAATCTTCAATTGAGTAGATGTCGTGATGAGGAGGAGGAGAAATTAAACCCACTCCAGCCACAGAGTGACGAGTTTTTGCTATGTCAGCAGTTACTTTATACCTAAAGACCAAAATTAAACATGAATAAAATTGGAAAAGCCAACAATGATGATAATTTAAAAGAAATGGAAAAGAAATAAAAATCTACTTCATCTTGACTTCACTTTTTATAATTTAAATTACCAGTAATTATTATTTTTTTAAGTAGACTTTTATTTGTTCTCCATTTCTTTTTAATTACCAAAATTAAATGCAAAAATTAATCATTTAAAGATTTGTACAATGAATATTTACCCTGGCAGTTCGCCACCTTCTCCGGGCTTGGCGCCTTGCGCCATCTTAATCTGCAGATCATCAGAATGCGCCAAATAACTAGAAGTAACACCAAACCGTCCAGAAGCAACTTGCTTAATAGCAGATCTCTTCAGTGGATCCAAATATCGGTCAGCATCTTCACCACCTTCACCAGTATTACTCTTTCCTCCAGCTTTATTCATCGCAATCGCAAGAGTTTGATGCGATTCCAAACTAATCGAACCAAAGCTCATAGCACCGGTCGCGAATCTTTTCACAATATCAACAGCTGATTCAATTTCACTCAACGGGAGTGGTTGATCCAGTGTACGAAGTTCAAGACGACCACGAAGCATGCAATCTCGAACAGAGTTCATTGTAGCTTCACGGAACTTCTCATAAGCAGAAGTGTTCTTGTTGATGGCTGATTCTTGAAGTGCTGCAATGCCAGCAGGATCATTCAGATGTTTTTCTCCTCCAGCACGCCAGTGATAGTTGCCTGGGTTACGCAGAACAAGGTTATCAGGAGCTGCGCGGTAGGTTTGATGATGGCGTTGAAATACTTCTGCTGCAAGGTGTTCTAAGGTGACACCACCTAGACGAGATGGTGTTCCACGGAAACATTTGTCGATGACGTCGTCAGCTAAACCAACTGCTTCGAAAATTTGAGCACCTTTGTATGATTGCAAGGTAGAAATACCCATTTTAGCCATTACTTTAGAGATGCCTGTTTGTATGGCTTGGGAATAGTTCTGGAAAATGATTTCATCGGAATAGGTGGCTTCAAGGGCTTGGTCTTCTCTCAAACTAGAAGCTAATTCCAAAGCTAAGTACGGGCAAATTGCGTCAGCACCATAGCCAAGTAATAAACAAATATGGTGGACTTCTCGTGCTTCACCGGTTTCCACGATCAAAGCGACTCGCATACGTCTTCTTGTCTCAATCAAGTGATGATGGATCGCTCCTGCATTTACACATTATAAATAAATAAATAAATATCTAAAAGTTATACTCCTTTATTTTATAACTAAATCATTATCTTTAATCGATCGATATGACAATAACAACTTTTTCTATTTCATTATTATTTTTTAGATAGTCTACCGTAAGCACACAAAAATGCACAGCAAAATGCATAAAAGTAAAATAGAAACACAAAAAAATAAATGATTTGAGTCACAATATACCGAAATGAATGTAAGATATAGATTCAACATAGAAAATAAAGATTGTAATTAATTTATCAATCAGTAACAGATAACGATCGAGTAACAGAATATGGAAAATTATCTTAAGAACGCACCAAGAACAACCAAAGAGCTAATAGGCACCCGTTCAGGTCCCCCATTCCTATCGGACAGCACCAGGAGTTGATGATTCATACTCTCATGTTCAGCCTCTTCACAGAGTTTCTGCAAAGCTTTAGGGAGACCTGGAGGCCCATCAGCTACAGGGAAGGTAGCGTCCAGCACATGACAGCTCCAGTTACGGTGCGACGTCTTCTTCAACACTTCTAGATCTGATAAGGATAAAATAGGATGGTTCATCCACAACCGGTGCACCTACAGCGGTCATACAAACAGTAAAGATGTGCAAGTGAGAAGGATGCTAACGCTAGCAAACGATGGCGCGTGCAAGAAAGGGACAGAAGAGTTAGAGAACTTGATAGTAACAGTCTAAAACGAGTTGAGTCTAATCTACAAAATTTATGATGTTCTGAATCGATAAATTTTGCATTTCATACATTTTTTGTTGTTATTATAGATTACATTAAAAATATTAGTTAATAAAGGAAGAAACACAATTTAGACCAGCTCACACTACCAATTTTCCGCCATGTTTTGTTGTCTAAACTCTGGCTCCGTTCATGTATCAATCGAAAATACTATCTTTTTATTTGTATATTCATTGTTTTCCAGTTTCAAAATATAAAATTCCAAGCGATTTAATGTGTAATACAAAATATTCCAGGCAGTTTTATAACAAACTAGGTCTTTATATTCCAAAATTAGTCAGAATTACTTAAATGAAAAATACTTCAATTTCATGTTTAATTTATTAGGTTAATTACTGTAAAAACTGGACTAAAATTACCGGAAAGAGCTATTTTTTTCAATTAAAATTTTGTTAACTGCTGCGTAAAAACTGTAAACTAAATTAAACAATTATATTTTTAACTATAAATATTTTTCCAAGTATTATATACTAATTTTTAATAATTTAAAGCAGATTTTTTTGATTTTATGAATTGCAGTCCGGTAGATATTATGTATTTTGTTGTACAATTATTTAAAATTAATATGTAGGCATTAGAAAATGCTAAATAGAGTGTTAGTATCAAGATACTCTAGTCAGAGTGTATTATGTTTCGTTGTGTGTTACCTGTTTAGGGCTGGGCTGCAAGATGTTGTCTTCGGGACCGATGGGGCACTGCAGAGACATGACCACCTTCTCGCGGAATGGATCTATGGGAGGGTTGGTGACTTGTGCAAAGAGCTGTTTGAAATAATCGTACATTAGCGGGGAGAAGGAAGACAGACATGCTAAGGGAGCATCGTTACCCATACTGCCTAGAGCTTCTTTCCTATAACACACAAACACACAGACAAATCATAGTACACAGAATACAGAAACAATAACAAGAGAATTACATGAGGTGCTCATAACTATAGTGAACATTGTTTTTTCAATTTGACAAATATAATTACAGTATAATTACAGTTTAATTAACATACTTAATTATTGTACATTTTTAAATAATCGTTCTATTTTTCGTAGCTCATGTATTTATTAATTACTGTCATTTATACGTAAAAAGTTGGGACTCTTTAGACTGTCAAATCTGAATCAAATACCAAATGATATTAATTTAGAATAAAATTCGGTAATTTAAAATATTTTATCATCAAAGTTAAGTAGCTATTAAGATAAGAATTTTTAATACTGTAGACTTTTTGCAAGTAACAAATGTTATGTTAATGAATGTACTTACTTATAGTTAATCATTGGTAAAAGTAGCATGTAAATAGTCTCAGTGGAATAGTTGTAAAGTGACAATCGTTTATCTGAGAATCCACTAGGTGTGAACGTGGGCGTAAGAGAATTTCCAGCATCAGTGTGAGCCTTGCGCAAATCCTCCATCAAAATCTAAAATACATCAAACATTATTAGTAACTGAACAAGAGGTAAATAGAAGAACACAAAAAACATCTACGGAATTACAGAAGAAAACTTGAGCTAAAACAAATATGTGTTAAATGTAATGTACCTACTTATTTATGTTAATAGCTACTATTTACAAATTACAATAAACATTTAAACAGGAAAATATATTGCTTAAGAATTGTCTCAAACTAATTTACAAATTAATGTATTTATACTTCTTATATTTATAAAAATTATTAATATAATTTACATTAATATACAAAATAAAAAATGAAATAAAAATAGTTATAGCTAACAAAAAAGTTCGGCCGATGCGGGAGTTGAACCCAGATTCATAGTTTTCGGCGTATTAACTTAAATAATAATTGATTTCATTAGATAAATATTTACTTAAAAAATACTAATTACAAACAAAAAATTATAGCTAAGCTTAAAACAAAAAAAGTTTTAAAAAATTAAGCAACACAGAAAAAATAGTAAAGCTCTGTAAAAAAATCTTCCTGTTTCTACCTTCAACAAATTAGCTACCTACACACAAACACAAAAAAATCAAATAATAAATGTACAACATCTACAAAACAAAAATACAGGGTGCAATCACAAACTACCACACAAGACATCGTGCAAAAAAAAAAAACACAAATGACTAACTACTCGGCACACCACTCACCATCTGCACATCGCCAGACCGCAACGAGAACAAAATAAAATCAATTTATTATTCAGTTTGGACTTACATGAAATCAAAAATAAATAACCTATCAATATAAGTGTGTACTATATGATATAGCGTGTTTTCTGAAAAGAATATATTAGTAGTTACCGCTTGAAAAAAATGACAAAATACTTTTCAGTTCTACTGACGTCTTTTGCTGATTTTCGCCGTATTTTCATATAATATTTCAATCATTTGAATAAAGCAAATCAACCGGAAATGATCCCTTTATGCTGTAATCGTACATAATATTTTTAAAAATATTTATTCTTCCTAAAGACTCATAGACGTAGGGTCAACAGTTAATCCAATTAAGTTGTAGAAAAATCAAAACTTTGAAGTAAGCGATAGAAAAGAAATAACAAAGTCATATACACATTAACAGCCGGATACTCAAAGTTTTAACTAATCCTGAATGTTAGATTAGCTAATCTTATTTTAGTCTGATTTTAAAATGCTAATCCAAATTACTTTCCGAAAATAAAAGTGTAACAGGATTGTATTAGAGTTATATTAAAATGTGAAATAAATTCACTTTATCCGATGATCATTTCCGGTCATTTCGTATATAATAAATTGTTATAAAAATTAGATTAAAATTATAAATGAATATGAATGAATTTTCCCACATTTTTCTGGACAACTCACAACCAAATGACGCACAAAAGACAACCAGTACCGCGAACATTTTAAGAACAAATAAATAATAAAAAGGTCTGACCTGTTCTTTGAGCCATTCGGAATGTGGACGCGATCTGGCAATATTCTGTTTTAATTCAATATCTTGAATAACAGCTTTTTCTTGAGTATCTACCAACAACATTCTTCCAGGTTTCAATCTACTCTTCAAGATGATATCAGCTGGATCTACATCATACACACCAACCTGAAAATAAATAAATAATTTAACAAATTATTTAAAATATTATTTGAGTCGTTTTACTTACCTCACTGGCCATGACCATAATGTTGTCCCTGGTGATGTAGAACCTGGATGGTCTAAGTCCATTTCTGTCCAAAATGGCGCCGATGAATCGTCCATCAGTAAAACTGATCAAAGCCGGACCATCCCAGGGTTCCATACTGCAAGCAGTCCAATGATAATAATCTCTTTTCTCTGCTGACATTGTTGGATCATTTTGCCAAGCTTCGGGGACCATAGTCATCACTGCCTAAAAAAATAACATGATTTAAGTATTTTTGAACAGATTTTTAAGAAGTTTTTTCTCTTACTTCTGGAAGAGGACGCTGACCAATACGGACAAGGAATTCGAGAACGCAGTCAGCTGACCCAGAATCAGAGAGATTTGGTTCAACAACAGGGTACAGCGATGGAAGATGTTCGCCGAATTTATCGCTTTTCATGATGCCTTCACGGGCTTTCATGAAGTTGACATTTCCGCGAAGGGTGTTGATTTCTCCGTTGTGCGCCAACATTCTACATAAATATTGTTATTTGTAAATACAAATAAATTACTTAAAAAAATGTAACATGTATTTCATTTGTAAATAGGAAAAAGATGAAGAAAAAGAATTCATAGTTCATGAACTAATAATAATTGATATTAGCGCTACTAGAGTTGGACATGGCAATTTACGACCATGTTAGGAGAGTCTTCGGAGGTCGCTACTATCGTCGGTACATTAATAATAAATAAATATATCATTAATAAATCTGCAGAAATATAGATTCATCCAGAATTAAAAACTATAAGGAAAATTGTTGCCATTTGACGACATTATAATTTGTCTGTGATAAGACTCACAAAAATGTACAATATATTTCTTACCTAAGTGGATGGGCTCTCTCCCAACTAGGAAAAGTATTAGTAGAAAACCTGGTGTGTACCAACGCTAGGTAAGTATCAAAGAGTGGGTCAGTCAGATCAACGAAATACACCCAAAGTTGATCTGCAGTCAACTGTCCTTTATAAACAACAGTTCGCACACTCAACGAACAAATATAGAACCTAGTTCCAGGACTATGAATGGTATGTGTTGCTCTCTTCCGTAGCATAAACACCACAACGTCTAATTCTTTCTCGGTGATCTCTTTGCCTTCTTGAGGAACGACGAACACCTTAAAAGAATCATTCAAGTGTTAGAGATATGTTTGAAGAAGATGATTGAAGGTCTTACTTGTCTCATGAAAGGTTCAGAGTTCTTGGCGACTTGACCAATGGTGGAATTGTTGGTTGGGACGTTACGCCAGGCCAAGACTTTGAGGCCCAATTCGTTGGCCAGTTTCTCGAACTTGCCTTCAGAGTCCAGGTGGTGGGTTTTATCCAAGTAGAAGATGCCGGTGCCGTATTGAGTGAAGGGCGGGAGCACCACATTCTGAGATTCTCTACAAGAAATAAAAAATATAAATCATCATGCCTTTTAACTATTAGTGGGTGTGGTACTCTGACGAAGCAGATCTCTGTAAGTGATATATTATGAGAGTGAAGTGCGGTTACCAGCTGTCAAATCACAGACCAAAAAGATGGAAGAAAGAAAATAATAAATATTTTTTAACGATGACAATTTACAATATTTCTAAAATGTTTCACCAAGTGTCAACCACACAAACAATTATAATTAGAAATAACTATTGTTACAATGCAGTTTTGAAGCAGTATTCTCTCCCCTACCTGAGCTCCTTGGCATAGAGATTATGCGGGATGGCACACAGTACTCCAGCACCATCTCCGGTGTCGTTGTCACAGGCGCAGGCACCACGATGGTTCATGCGCATGGATAACGTCTCCGCATCTCGGAGGATTTTGTGTGAGCGCTTGCCATCGATGGCGGCGATGAAACCGACGCCGCACGCTTCTTTCTCATGTTCCGGGTCGTACAGCCCCTGCTTCCCTGGCGGCAGCCACGGCGAGGTCATCACACCTCACTAGGATAACGACAATTATTATTATTATTTTATTGTTACTAAATACATCATCACGCCATTTTCTCATTACTGGGTGTGGCACTCTGCCGTAACAGATCTTGGTAAGTGATATATTTCTGCGTGTAAAGTGTGGTTACTAGCCGTTAAATCACGGCCCCCAAATATTTTGTAGTGTGGGATCTATAGGGGTTGTATTAATGTGGTAAAAATTGTTTTGTTACTATTTGATTTGCGGAAAGTGATTTGGATTAAAATCGAAGTAGGAATATATATTTTTAGGACTTTAGAAAGTAGATCTAGATTGTAGATGGGATGTTTATATTTATCCAAGGATAAAATAATGAACTGATAAAATTATTTTTGGTTAAATAATATCCCGAGGACAAATCTCTAAGTATAATTGCAACAACGAACATCTAATAAATCACTTAAGAATGCATTAAAAAATCGAATCATCCATGGGCGACACATCAAAACATCCGACAAGCAAAACAAATATATCAATTTATTCAGAAAAATATTGACAAGTCTATATTAAAACAAGATAAACATCACTAATTTTTATATCCCTACTTTATGATAAAAAAATTAATTTAAATATTGCGAAATGAAAAAAATCTTGCACGTCCATGGCGAATGTCCAGTTGCATAACAGCACATGTTACGCATACAAAATAAAACAAGTGAAGACAAACAACGGTAAAAAATGAACGCAAAAACAATCGACGGCGGTAGGGGCAAGAAATATGAGTTTGTGTAATTTGTTTTATCAATGGAAATACGCAGTTGGCTTTGATAAGACATTTGCAAGTTTAAATAAACATAAGAAAGTAGAAAATATCTTTTATGTTACGGATCAATATTTTGTTATTTAATTACAGTATTAATAATAAAAGCAATTTAATTAATTATGTTATAATGATTAAATTATATCTATAAATATCTTAATTGTTAGCAATCGTCTATACATACGTGTATTTCATGTTACATATAAGACGAATATAGGTCATGACATATAACATCATTAATTTATTATAGTCGTACATTTACAATAAATTGTAGACTGGACTAGTGAAAATAATTTAATATTTAATCAAGAAATTTGATTAATTATTCAATAATTACATGAATTGACAGTTACGTCAATGAATCAAGAGATGCGTTATTCATTTCGTTCCTATCATTTACATTTTTATTAGTTTTTCCGTACGCATTACTTCCCAAACTATTTTAGAAAAAAATATTTCAAAGAAAAGTTGTAGAGCTTAAAATTCTGCATCTATTATATTAATAAACTAAATTTATGTTCTGTATTTTGGAACAGCAGAAATTAAATGTGAAAACATACAAAATTACAATTTAACAGTGTTAAAACAAAATAATAAGCTAACGCGCGACTTAGGGTCAAATTCGTAGTCGTGACACCCTCATCTCACTCTCATCTCACACTTAAAATCGAAGTAACTAAGGCAACTAACTCAAATTGTGCAAATTTTTAAGTTAGTTGTCTTAGTTACTTCGATTTTGAGTGTGAGGTGAGGATGAGATGAGTGTGAGTGACGACTTTGAATTTGGCCCTTAATTCTGTCAAATATTTTGACACATTGAAATTCTGAATTGTTTAAAAACAAGTTTTTGATCTGTTTGTAAATTTAACATTACTTTTATAAATTCATGAAAAATGGAAAATTATTCATATGTAAAAAAATTACATTAATTAAATAGTGTTATTTAGGGGAAAGTTTGACAGAAAAACTGAAAGCATTTATTTGATATTTTGTTTTAATTTCGTGGTTAAAACTAATGAAATTGTTATTTTATAAATTTTCATATTTAATTTCTGCCGTTACAAAACACAGAAAAAAAAAAGTAGTAATGATGCAAAATTTTAAGCTCTACATCTTTTATTTAAAGCATTTTTGTTTAAAATAATTTGAGAAGCAATGGGCCGTTTTTCGTAAAACACCCGGTAAGTACCATACTTATTTAATTATCATTTGAGATGTTCAAATAAAAATTATGTTTACTGTTTTAAAGATAGTAAACACAACTAATTTACTTTGAATACAAAAGTAAAAATTCATAAATATTAATGTACATACTTCAAAATGCAAATAATTTCACAAAAAATGTATTATAATAATAACAATAAAACCAGTTATATTACGTATCACTTAAAAATGAATTTTTGCACCTCATAAATATTAGATCCAATGCCAGTACAGCAAAAACAGTAAAGAAAAAAATAGATATAGTTATTTTAAAAATAAATTGAATTCCATCCAGCCATCCTTGGAATCGAGAAACAATGTCCAACACGTGTATATTTCTCGTTTGATTGATACGTCACCATTTGTGTTTTGTTTCTAATAAATTGGAACTGCATTCTATTTTTATCCTTACGTTACTTGATCTGTTCATTTAATATCGTTTACGTTCATTTAAAATATTGCTTTATTTTTTCCAATTAGAATTAAGTGATTAATCTGCGATATGTGTTGAGTGTTGACACACAGAACTAGAAACATAAATGAAATAAAATGCCGAATGATGTAAACAAACGTCTTTATATGTTCTACGTATTTTAATCATTTGCAACTAATTTTTTAAGTGTGTTATCTTTTCTAGGAAATGAGATAAGGGAGTCTGAGAACTCAGACAGTGTTAATTGGAACCATTGGCGGCGGTATATTTTTGTTGTTGTACATTTACAACAAAATATTATCAGGTGTCCGGGCTGTCCCGCGAAATAAATTTTCGTATATCACGTTTACAAAGTGAATTTTGTGCTACAGTTTTTGTCAAAAACAGTGCTACAAAGTTCAATTCTGTACAACTGTTTCTAGGGATATTTTTTGTGAAGTTGTTGAATTGTCTAGTTGTAAACATGTCAAACATAAATTTATCACTTTAGTTGTCATTGCTCAACTCATGTAAACTTATTGCAATAATTTATATTATTAATGAGGTAGGTGGCTCAGTGGTATCGAGTCGGCCTGTGGATTTGAGAACCCGGATTCGATTCCTATAGCCGGCAATCTTTTTTAATAATTGTAAATGACTTTAAAGTCAGGTGAATGTTAATTAAATTTGAAAAAATCACCTTGCCTCCGCCGGGATTTGAACCCGAACCTTCCACTTGGGCCGCGAACATCCTACCACCTGGCGGAGGCAAGTTGATTTTATCAAATTTAATTTGCAATCTTTTTTTCACCACATTAATATTTAAAATTACCTCTATGGATCTTCTGCCACTAACATCATTGAGGGTCATGATTTAACGGCTGGTAATCGCACTTCATGCAGAATAGGATGCGGGCACTCACGTGATATTGTGACGTAAAAACAGCTGTCCCGTGAAAGATCATTGCGCCACCTACAAAAATGAACTATTTTTTGGGACGAGATTTGAAAAGAACCCGGTTCTTTTCAAATCTCGTCCCAAAAAATAGTTCATTTTTGTAGGTGGCGCAATGATCTTTCACGGGACAGCTGTTTTTACGTCACAATATCACGTGAGTGCCCGCATCCTATAAATATATAATTTATCGAGATCTGCTATTGCAGAGTGCTACACCCAGTAAAGGGTAAATGAAGTGGTGATACTTATATGTACAGAAGAGTCAAAAATATTTTCCATGTTCCGTAAATCTTACTATAGATTGTAATTTAAATTAACTAGGTCAAGAATATCTATATTATAATTTATATTATAAAATAATTTTTTTATTGCCATAAATTCAATTACAAGAATAAAAATACGTGTCAAGAATGTAGTTATGTTATAATAACCATTAAATCATTAAAAGTATACATGTTATTTGTTTATATATATACTGCGTAGTTAAAATTAAACTTTACAATTTGTTTTAGTAAGTCGAATGTAAAATCAATGTTAGAATGTCATGCGCAATAAATTATCAAGCCTTCGTTGGAATTTGACATTGCTTATATAAATGAATGCAGAATATTTAAATAATAATAATAATAATAACGCATTTTACTATTTTATAAGCCGTATGTCAGGCACATAATATAACAAATAGAAATAAATTTATTAGAGCAAACTATGATAATATTAATTTATAAATAATAAATACGTAATTAACTATTTACTAAAATAACATGAAGTGATAATAAAATAAGATTAATGACATGCCACAATTATTTATATTACATAAATTCTAAAAATAGTTTTAAAACTTTGACAACCACCAAATGTCGAACGAAACAAAGTTATTATTCATCCTAGTAAGTAATTATAACTACATTTTAAAGGAAAATTTTATTATCAAACACGAATAGATCACGAGGAGATCCCGTGATATATTATCAGTTAATTTAAAAAACAATATTTTGCACTTTCATTCATAAAAGATCTTGATTAAATTACATATCTATCATTCCCTTATCAAATCAAACATAAACAATATCATCTACAAGTACTTAGAAATATTGATAAAACATCTGGAATATTTACCATTGTATAATTTCCTCTGTCAAACATTTCTAAATTGTTTTAGAGGCAAATGTTTCAAATAAACATATAGAACTAATTTTCTATCATAAAATAATTATTGAAATAAGTTTGAACAATTTAAATCGGTTTTGGTTTTTATTTGAATAGGAAATATTTTTTATTTAAAAATATATGGGGTGGCTAGCTCAGTGGTATGAAGTCGGCCTATGGATCCTGAGAACCCTAGTTCGATTCTTACAGGCGACAAACAATTTTCATAATTTCAAAAACTACCTCTGTGGCTCCTCCACCACTAACATCTTTGGAGGCCGTGATTTGATGACTGGTAACCGCACTTCACGCGCAAAATATATCACTTACCGAGATCTGCTTCGGCAGAGTGCCACACCCAGTAATGGGTAGAAGGCGTGATGATATATATATATATTTTTTTTATAAAAAATATATACCGGGTGTATCACGAAAAGCGGTATCTATATACATTTTAAGAAAGTTTAAAATGTAGCGTGTTTAATAAACAATGAAAAAGTTTCAAAACAAGAATAAAAAAACTGAAGGTTTATTATTGTCTGGATACTTAACAAATTCAAAGCAAAAAAAATGAAACAATTTTTTATTAGCGTTAATTAAATTAATTAAATACTTAAAATAAAATAAATAAATATATCATCGCGCCTTATACCCATTACTAGGTGTGGCACTCTGCCGAAAAAGATCTCGGTAAATGATATATTTATACGCGTGAAGTGCGATTACCAGCCGTCAAATCACGGCCCCCAACGATATTAATGGTGGGGAAGCCACAGGGGAAATTTTTAAATTGGTGAAAATGTTTGTCGGCTTTGGGGATCGAACCAGAGTTCTTATGATCCACAGGCCGACTTGATACCACTGAACCACTACCCCATATTATTATCAGATAATTAAATCAATAACTATTTTAGATAAAGAGTCCAAATAATTGATTAACAAAAATTATTTATTACATTTCGTTTTCACTTTGGGGGTTGAGATTTGACGGCAGGTAACCGCACTTCATGCGCATAAATATATCATATAGTAATCTGCTTCGGTAAAGTGCCACACCCAATAATTGTTAAAAGCGTGATGATATATTTTTTTATTTAATTTTGTTTGTTTTGAATCTAATTTCTAATCATACAATTTTAATTTTGGATTGATTCAAAATGGACAAAACATCACGGAACGAATTATTATCGAGCTGTGTCTTCCAAAGATTTCTGGCGCCTTTTTTTCAGTAATATTTTGGCTGCAGTTCAACATCTGAGTATTAGATGAACAAAAAAAGTAGGCGATGCTTGCATAATAAAGACACAAAGGTGAACCATACACGTGTTTATACATTTTCCAAGAATTAGCATTTGTTTCAAAGAAAATATCTTGGGAAATACTTTATATTATTGCATGATGCAAATTTTCCGTCATTTTATTTATTTATAAATTTAATAGATCTTAAGAAATAATAGCTAGAAAATGAAATAAATAGATAACATCATCAAACCTTTCATCTATTACTAGACGTGGCATTCTAAAAACAATACTACAAACAAAAGTGTTTTTCTTTAAAATAATTTAGGGATGTTTGATCAAAATGGTCTTAAGACGGCCCTGTATGAATACTAAGAGTTCAAAGTTTAATTTTGTTGCAATTTACCATAAAATAATTTTATTGTTTTAACGTAAAACTACTATATTATAAAAGTTTGTAACTAATAAAATTTGTTTCGAAATATTTCTTAAGCCATGCTCATGTAGTTAAAATCACATGAATAAAACATTTGTGTAATAGTTGAACGTTAGCCAAAATGTGTCCCGACTGTATACTTTAAGAAATAAATCACTAAATGTGTGTGTCTAATTCTCTGATTAAATACGGTACAAAATAGTGTGAAATATTTAATGTTTTTTAAATTTCTTTCAGTGTACAAAGACCACGTTAAACCACACTGTTTGTAAACTAAATAAAACTATACTACTAATAGCACCTGTGTTAATTATAACACTTTGACGTAAATAGAAAACACATTTTTAGAACTTTGATAATTAAAATTTGTTTTTAAAAACATTTAGAAATAAATGCATAATTAAATAAGTGAACTAATACCTAGAATTAGTTGGGAAATTTTGTATAAATATGTATAATACTTTAACAACTTAATTTGACATTAAATTGAGATAACATGGTGTTAATAAATTAATTTGGAATTATCTACTTTGAATATAACATTTGAATAATATTATTGGAGGTATTACTGAACAAGATAATTTCCCTTGACCTATTTTCAATCAATCAAAAGGCAAAAATTTGAATTTCAATCAATAAGCGCAATTTTATCCTGATAAAAATTCAAATTCAAACAACAATGCAATATTTCATCAAAAGAGCGAACCATAAAAATTTGAAACAGGGCTTATTTCATAGTGGTTTACTAGACGAATGTGTTTTGTTTGTAAACATTAACATATGTGCTGTCATCCTTGGCACTCTATTGACGAATGACCGATATGTGAATACCTAGCAAATGTGTTATCAAATCAAAAGCAGTCTGGTGCCATAAAATATTTCTAGTTTCTATTAAAAAATAATGCTCCTGAGATAGTGTTATCAACGGATTATGCACGGTGACATATTCCATATGAGGTTAGTATTTTGTTTGTAATTTTTGTGGTTGTCCAAAGATGTCTTCCGATTCAATTTATTGCGCGAATATGAATTTTAGAACTGTTTCATACTAAATAAACTAAAAATCCAACTGTGGATTAATTTTCGAAAGAGAGAATTAAAATGCCAAATAGACATTGTAAAATTTCATTCAGTATAAATGCAATTAACAACATATCTAAAGTGATAATCAAGATTATTATCTTTATTAATTAACTTGTAATAATACTTTAAACGTTAAGTATCAATTAATAACATAAACATTGTTGATTTATTTACTCTCAACACAATGATTTTTTTTTAAATCTTTGGATTGAAGAACAATTGAATTAGACGTATGGTTAATTAATTTTTTAATTAAAATGTCTCATTATTGTTTGATAAACAAAAGTTGAAACATATGAAGGCTGTTGAACTGTTATCAAATGTATAAAAAAATTGCATAAGCAAATTTTCTTTTTGCGAAAATAAACGAATAAATATAATCCATAGTAATAAACACTGTGCCGACAAATAATAAATTGCACAACAAAATTTATGATATTTTTTCTTATATATTTTTGGAAAAATTATTTTTATCATTATTTCTAATTAGTTATCAATATCTGCGTGACTTCAATGACATAGATTTTATTAGTTATTCATGTCAAAAAATTCCAAATGCCGGTACAATAATTCAGATATATATGCAAAGAGAGTAATAAATGAATGTTCCATATGTTATGTATTCTTTAGGTTCATTATAGCATGCCTTACATACATAACTAAACAGGTGGATGGGAATTCCTTACGTAACATTTTGAACTAAGATTTCAATTTGTATTTATTCCAGCAAGTCTGACAGGTGTTAAAAAGAAATAAGGCGAAGATAGTTCTACATGCAATTTATTGAAGAAAATGATTAAATTTATTTATAAAATTTTGGCAACGAAATATTTTGTATCACAAAGACAAATTGTGAAACCGTGCGACAACGTGTACCGGTATTGATCCCGCATAAACAGCTGAGGGCTTGCGCAAAATTTCAGCAAACTGAAAGACATTCAGAGGGCAAACATTGCCCTAAAACCGGTACCGAACTGAAACAGGGCGTATCTTAAAATATACGAAAAGTAGGGAGATATATTTATAGAAAAATGTACTATATAATACTTGTCAACTATCTATTGATATTTCGTAACTCCTAGCAACTAAACAATTGCCGACCTCATCAATAAATGAGCATCGACGATTGTCAATTTTTTTTTTATGTTCCTATGTTTTATGAATGCAGTTTTGCTTACCTTAACAAATCGAGGAGGAATACCACTGTTCACAAGTTGCTCAAGGATCACTAGATGATGAAACAAAGTTTATTAAAAGAACACCTTATGTATTTAATGGATTGTTTGATGAGCAAATGTTTATAAATTGTTTATTTTATGTGAGATAAATTTTTGCCGGTTTTTAACACGCACTAAACCTTCTGCAACTGGAGCTGAACGTCAAGTAATAACTTTGGAAGATTAGAGGAGTGGGGAGTCCCGAAGAGGGGACCGCGGAAATTCACGATCATTGCCGGAAAAGTGCGAGATTTAATCTTTTTGATTTTCGTATCTCGAGTCAATCCAATGATAGAATTTGAATTTTTAATGGAATTTACGAATGGAAAAAACACAGATTTATTTAAAAACAATGAGCAAATTGATCTATAACTAAATTATAATTTATTGATGATTTTTTTTTATACTTGGGGAAAATTGTAAAATAAACATATGAATATAGCTTAAGGACATCTAATCTTGACATATGTAAATTGATTCACGCATATTGGCTGCAGGAGCGAAGAATGATTGTATGTGTTTTGAATGAAAAATTATTATTCATATAAGGAAAAAAGTTGGGGATATGTATTTATACAATAAGCCACCTGGAACGTCTTCACTGATTAAGTAAAATATGTAGGACAGACTTTCTCTTCGTCTACTTTCTTTTAAGAAGTATAAAACGTCTGTTCGATAAGTTTTGCTTTATTTTCATTTTTTTATTAATTGTAAATAAAAATGAATATAATAAAATTCAACCGTATTGTGAAACAAAGTTACTTTTTACAAAGCTGTGCAGTGAATCAATTTAGTAAACGTCAGCAATTTGTGTCAACCTCCAACACAAATTATTCAAAACTAGCACCAGACCAGAAACCAAACTGGAATCGAGCTGTAAGTGAAGCAGAAAAAATTGTTGGTTACCCAACTTCCTTCTTCAATCTTCGTTGGTTACTAAATGATGAGGTTGCTAATGTTGCTCTACATTTACGAAAATTAGTTGGGTCAAACCATCCCCTGCTAAAAACTGCAAAGTAAGTACAATAATAACATAAATATTATCATTTTATGATTAAATGTTTGTCACAGAAATTTATTATACAATGGAAGAAACACAATGCAGACCTGGGGCCTTATTGTATTGCTCCTATCAAAAGCAGCGGGTCATTCCCCAAATATTCCCGACCTAGAGCAAGACAAGGCAGCTGGAGTCCTTCACAGCCAAAGAGCTCTTGCAGAAATCACCGAAATGATTCGTACTTCATACGTAATACACAAAAGTTTAATCAATTTACAAAACTTAAACGACAAAGATGGTGATATGTTATTCGGCAATAAAATCTCTTTACTTAGTGGCGACTATCTTCTTAGTACAAGTTGTGTTGAATTGGCAGCTTTAAAAAATCAAGAACTAGTAGAACTCATCGGTGCAGCACTAAGAGATCAATCCGAAGCTGAATTTGTTGGACCGCGAGATAATCAAAATTTTCCCTTACCTGCTAAACCGAAAACAGGAACACAATCACAAACAACAATTGGTGATTCAACTTGCACCCCATTAGCAGTTGTTGATGCGTTAGGAGATGCTAGAGCTGAATGGACACTTCGACATGTCTTAAGCGCTGGTAGCCTGTTGGGAAAGTCCTGTCAAGGTACTTTAAAATTAGCAGGACATCCTTTAGAAATTCAGGAACAAGGATATTTATTCGGGAAGCATTTAGCTTTAGCTTGGCAAGCTTGTTTAGATCGCGAACCGTTCCAAGGAGCAAGAAATGGTACATTTAGTCTTGTTAGTGCTCCAGTTATGTTTCAATTAGAATACGACCCGACTTTATACTCAGAAATTGAAAAAGGAATGGAGAATATTTTAAATGTTGATTTTGATTTAATTCATAAAGCTGTTTTATCGGGTCCCGGGTTAGAAAAAACTCGGCAATTACAGAAAGAACACTCCCATGCTGCTTTGGAGGTTTTGAAACAATTTTCGGAGTCTGATGCAAGAACTGCTCTTACTAATATCATTGTAGCGATGCAGGATTTGTAAAGTCTTCCAATTTTATAAAAAAATATTTTTATACTTGACTGAATAATAATAATTGTTATTGTTAATTAGAGTCTCAATATTTCCAGTGACTTTTTATACCTAAGCATCTTTTTACACAAATGAAACTTATGCTTTATGTCAAATAAAAGCCAATCGAAATCTAATGTCTAATAGAGCAATTTTCATTGCTGTCAAATAATCGATTCGATATTGTTGATAGTTCATTCGTAACACACTTAAAATTTAAATTTCATGACAAAATTCGCAATATGAAATTTTATATTAATGATGTACTGTTCTATTATATTAATATTATTATATTATTTCTCGGTTGTATGGGTTTTAATATGTAATTGAAATTATTTTATAGCTGTTATAATATTAGTCATACAACAGTGCAACTATAATTATTAAGGATTTTTCTTTTAGATTACTTCAAGCTCAAATGATTAAATATATGAAGAGTATATGTTGTTATACCCTTTTGTTATATCAAATATTTACTGTAAATTACAATTACTGAATAAATATTCAATTATTGTAATATTAAACCAAACTAAAAATGTACTTAAAAACTGTTAAAATAATTTTAAATATAACAATAAATTTATTTATACAATATATGTTAAATACTTTTCAAAAAGTTTATAGACATAAATTAACCGACTAAAATTTGTTTAATAAATAAATAATTTACGAACCAAACAATTCTTTCATTAGATCACATTTTGGTTTCTTCAAATCTGTAACAACAATGTTGTCACCATTGTCAATGGCTTTTAATTTTGCCAAAAGTTTCTTTTTGTCTTCACAATCAACTTCTGGTTCGGAAATTGTCAAACTTTTTGAAGTAGTTTCACTTAATAAATCTTCTTCAAAACTATAATTTTTCTGGTCATTTTTTAATAAGTGCGTCATTAGATCGTCATTTGTACTTTTGCTCGACATAATTGTGTAATCATAAAAAGACATTTTGTCCCCTGACACATTTAATTTTGATAATCTATCATGTTTGACATCATTTTCTTTTAAAGATTGAAGAAGGATTTCAGTGTCTTTTATAGAATTTTGATAGTCTTCTGTGTGTTTATCAACTTTGTCGTTTGCAAATCGAACATCGTTCATGATTTCATTCGCGTATTTCTTCATTTCTTCGTCGATCTTATCTTCAACTTTGCTGTTCTTCTTTTGCCAACTGTTGACTATTTCTTTTAGCTGAGCTTCGGAAGATGAGTCCAAGTCCTCTGGACTTTTTGAGGTGTCGGTAATGGAAGCTGCTTCTTGTAAATTGGTGCCTTGGGAGTTAAGTGAAGAACTTGAAGATTGGTTATCTTCATTTAGATGAATTAAAGAACTACTTGTGATTTTATCTGTTGTGGGACTTTTTTTACGATTGACTAATTTAGAAGTTTCAGATAATTGAAGAACTGATTGACTTTTCATTTTGTTGGACGGTTTTTGTGGCGGTTCATGTAATCTTACCTAAATTAGAATTAAAAATAACCATTAAAACTGCGTGAATGAAAGATGAGACAAGTTTATGTGAATGTGGATGAAGATATTTATTTTGTTTTGACACTATTAAATTGTAATTTTGCAAATTTTTATATTTAATTTCTAAAATATAAATAAATATATCATCACGCCTTGTACCTATTACTGGGTGTGGCACTCTGCCGAAGCAGATCTCGGTAAATGATATATTTATACTCGTGAAGTGCGGTTACCAGCCGTCAAATCACGGCCCTCAAAGATGTTAGTGGTGGGGAAGCCACAGGGGTAATTTTAAATTGGTAAAAATGTTTTGTCGGCTGTGGGAATCGAACCAGGGTTCTTTGGATCCACAGGCCGACACGATAACCACTGTGCCATTACCCCATTATATTAATTTTTGCCGTTACAAAATAAAGAAAATAAATTTAATTTATTGATTTATATGCAAAATTTTAGGCTCTACAACTTATACATAAATTGGGAAGCAATGCGTACGGAAAAAATGTTTTCCCGCTTATGGCCCGTGTTTCGTGATACACCCGGTATATAAAATATTTAATTTTTACCTCAGATCTTGAAGACAGTTCTTGAAGTTGCGACAAAGCCTTCTGAAGCTCTCTTTGCGTTTGTTTATGTTTGTTAACTTCCGAATTTAATTTAAATTTATAATTTTTACTTTCTAGCATAAGTTTTCTATTTAACATACTGATAGTAGATTCATTTTGTCTTATGCTTGCTTCAAGATCTTCAACTTTTTCTTGAAGGTCCTTCCTTTCTTCCAAATTTTTATTTCTACACAAAGATAAAAGATGTTTGTTTTGATCTTTTAATGTATTAATTTCTTCTTCTTTAGTTTTTAATAGATCTGAAACATCTTTTAAAGATTTACGTAAATTTTTGTTTCTTATTTGAAGAGCGCGAATTTCTTCTTGGTGCGATTCAAGAACTTGTGGTAGCTGCGCATTCGCCCCTTCATACCTTTGAAACATTTATTTTAATTACTTAAAACTTGAGGAATTGTAAACTTACTTTGATAATGCGTGATCCTGTCGTTTTTGAAGATTTTTTAATGTTTTATTTTCATTGACAAGTTGCTAGAAAAAATAAAATACAAGTAATCATTTCTTTTTAACTGGTTAGCAGTACTCATCTTACAGTTATATGATAATTAGCATCATTTAATTGATTCTGTAAAGTTTTAAAACGTAATAATTTTGCGCTCAATACTCGCTGGGTGACTGGATTATTGGAAGTTCGACTTCTTACACTTGTTGCCAAAGGATGCAACGGTTTTCGTTTTTGTAGAACACAACTCGAGTTTGATGAACACAGAGTTTCACAACTGACCCTTCTGAAATTTAAAATGTCACAGACATTCCTAGCAAAGCTATTGAGATATCTCTTACCTTCGATCTGCTTTTCTGATATCTGAATGGCCACTTAAAGCTGCCATTGAAAAATAAACAATAAAAATATATGTTGTATATTTAAAAATAGCAAAAAACTATAATCTGCTGCAATGCAGCTCCACCATTTTCTTTTTGTTTGTAATGACAGTTGCTATAGCAACATACCATCAATGTCATTGCCTTTTGATAAGTTTTTTTGCTACCAATTTATTCAGAATCAATTTAATGAATTGGTATTCGATAAGAATAGAATCAATCTCAAATTTTAACAAATAATAGCAACAACGTTTAATAAAATACAACAATTCTTGTATAGATTAAATAAATATATGTATATAAAATATGTACATTTATAACAAACCTAAAAATTACACGATTTACACTAAAATTGGCCACTAGAAAATCAATTAAAAATTATAGTTTATGATTTTGTGCTTGCCAGAGTTTTTGATACAAACTATTCGAATTTTTAATAAGGTCACAATGACTTCCTCGTTCTTTAATTTGTCCATTTTCTAACACTAAAATTTCATCTGCATCCATAACTGTACTCAATCTATGTGCTATACAAATACTCGTCTTTCCGGTTGTTGCTCTTCTTAAAGCTTTCAAGATATTCTAAAATATTCCAAATAAATTAATATTATTTAATTGTTAAAATTTGTTGACATACATGTTCTGTGATAGAATCAAGCGAGCTGGTAGCCTCGTCAAAAATTAAAATCGGAGAGTTTTTCAAGATCGCTCTCGCGATTGCAACTCGTTGTTTCTCTCCTCCAGAGAGCTTGAGTCCTCTCTCTCCAACCTGGGTATTGTAACCTTTAGGCCATGTGACTATCGCATCATGAAGTTCGGCCATTTGTGCAGCCCGGATAACTTCTTCTTCTGTTGCTCGCAAATCTCCATAATGCAGATTATGTTTGATTGTATCATGGAAAAGAACTGAATCTTGTGGGACTATTGATATAGCTCGACGTAGACTGTCTAAATCAACATCTCTTATGTCTTGGTTGCCGATTAGAATTCTACCATTTAATGGTTCGAAAAATCTATATAATAATCTGACCATTGTTGATTTTCTGCAACAGTTTTTAATGAATAATTTGAATTGAAGAGTGTGATTTTTTTTAATTACCCTGATCCAGAACCACCAACAATGGCAATTTTTTTTCCAGCTGGTATTGAAAAAGATAAATTTTCAAAAATTTGTTTGCCAGGTCCGTAGTTAAAAGTAACATTTTCAAATTTTATATCTGAATTTTTGGTATCTACATGTAAATATGGTGCGTGAGGTTTATTCTATAATTAAAAATAATTCAAGTATGTTTTGTTATTAATAGACGTATTCCATTTGCCATTTAGATCAGATCTATCTTACATTTACTAAACTAGATCACTTATTTATTTCGCTAGATTATTTTCCTGATTTTATTTCCAGTACTAGAATTACTGATTCTAATTTACTTTGAAGTAATTCACTCCAATAAATGCATCAGTTTGCTTAATTTAATTAATTTATCATGTTTTCTAATTTATGTTGAACTGATTTAAATAAGCCAAGTGGTAAATGGAATACAGCTCTTATTGGGGAGATCGGCGTTGCCGGTTTTATCCTAAACTGACCTTAACAACAGTGTCGAGTGTCATTAAAGTGAACATCGTCTGCATGTCTATTAATGCTTGCCTAACTTCACGATAGACACTTCCCAAGAACCCAAGAGGTACAGACAGTTGAAAAAGTAAACCATTTACCATTACAAGATCACCTACAGTCAAATTTCCTACAACCCATTTTAATTAAAACCAATCTACAAACTATTTATTCAATTGTACCTTTAACAATTTCATTAGCAGCTAGAATCATAATTGCGCTAAGTGCCGCACTAAAAATAGCATTTTGACCGAAATTCAACAATGCTAAACTAGTACTAGTTTTTAAACTAGCAACTTCGTATTTTCTTAGTGACTGATCATAACGATTAGCTTCATATTTTTCATTATTAAAATACTATAACATATTACACATAACAACGAATGTAAACCTAAGAAATTTGTCATCACATACCTTAACAGTTTCATAATTAATTAAAGAATCAATTGCTTTATTACCGGCCTCATTCTCAGCTTTATTCATATGAACCCTAAATTGGGTCCTCCATTGCGTTACCGACAAAGTATAGGCCGCATAAATCCCAACACATCCCATTGAAATACCTAACATTTAAAATGACCGCATATAAAAAACATACTATACATAAAAAACAAAAGAATCACCTGCGAAAGCAATGCCGCACTTGATCCCTAAAATAGAAGAAACTAACGCCATTTCGAAAATGGTTGGAACAACATTAAAAACCATTGCAGATAAAACAAAATTAATGCCTCTAGAACCACGATCAATTGTTTTTGACAACGCCCCTGTTTGTCTAGACAAATGAAACGCTAAATCCAAATTGTGTAAATGAGTGAAAACATTATTTGCAATTTTTCTGATGGATTGTTGTGCAACACTTGCAAAAACAGCGTTTCGTAGTTCGTTGAAACCGGCGGAACTCGCTCGAGCAACACCGTCTAAGATTTTTTTTTAATATTTAAAATAATACTAATAAAATTGTTTGTAATTACTTACATCCTATTAAGAGGGTAGTAGCAACTGTAAGAATAGTTTCTGGAGGAGTGTTCATGTTAAGTGTGTTCGCACTGTTTAAATAATCAACAGCGTATTTGAAAATGAATGGAACACAAACATTTGCTAATTTAGCACCAACTAGTAATCCGAGAGAAATTTTGACTCGATCTCTTGTTGTTTTGTCATCTGCTGGCCAAATGTATTTTAGCATAGCTCCTATCATCTGTTTTCCGGTAACTTTATCCATTGTAAGTTCCATTCCTTCTCCTGCAATTGCAGAATGTCCTGGATGAAAACATCCTCGGGATGGTTGACTCTTTGGTTTGAAGAGGTTGATTTTTTGAACGGCTTTAGCCAAGATGCTTCTGTTGGTTTTTCCATTTCCATTAACGGGTAATTCAACATCTTTGGTGGTAGACCGCTAGAAAGTAGAATGACAGATTGAAATGTTCAAATTTTAACCTCGAAATATATTACCTTTTGTGTAAATACTATCCTTGGTTTATTGGGATTTAAAATATTCCTATTATTTGATAAGTTACTAAATGTTCTACAATAAACAAGAGTTTTTAATTTCTTATTTAATAAGTTTTTGTTTGATTTTATTAATAAACTAACTGCGGCCATTTTATTACTTACATCTCACGTTTGACAAGTTTTGTCCAATTTTGAGAGTTTGATAAAAAAAATCGATGTAGTTATTTAATTTTTATACCTGTTATCTAATATCAATAAATGATAATTTTAACAATAGACTAATCACCGATACAACAAACATTATTTAAATGTAGAATAGAGGTACACAAATATATTTTTATAGTTTTATTATGTAACTTTTTAGAAAAGATTACAACCATAAAATTTGTAATATTGTAGAAAATTGCTTATTGTTATAATAAAGCACAAGCGCCGTTTAGTTTATACCTTATTAAAAATAAAATGTATCAGTCATTGTAAATAAACTTATATCGGCGTGTATATTTCTATAATATAATACACAATAGGTAAATGAATATTTACAAACCCAATTGCATAACATTTTGATTTGTGTATAAGCAGGCAAAATAATAATACCGTCCGTATAACATTATAAATACTTGAATTTGATAATGATGAATAAATGAGATAATAAAATATAATTTATGCGTCTTCATCGTTCTCTTCTTCAGCAGCATCTTCAGTATTCTCAGTAGATTCTGCTGGGATATTGGAAGACTCAACCTCAGGTTCAGAGGATGCAACTTCTTCCTCTAGATCTTGTTTATTTATTTCCACCTCTGTCACCATGTCCGAGGAATCAGCAACAGGTTCTGAGGATTCAACCTCGGGCTCGGGTTCAGCAGTGCCATTTCCAAGAGTAATTTCAGCATTCGAGACTTTAGAATCATCAGCCGGCACTAGCTTCAAAAACTTATCTAGTTCATCAATTTCATTTGCCAAATCAAATTGATCATAATCCTAAAAATAAAAATTACTATTGTTTTGAAATAATTGCTCTTTACGCATAATACTATTTTTAAACCAATAAGCCACCTGTTTATTCAAGAAAATGACTCATTCAATTATTATCAGCGATATAAACTACAATGAATTATTGTTATTTTTAATGTTCTGGAATGAAATGTAACGACTCTAATTGATAAGCTATTATTCGAGTTAAAAACTAGAATAACCGTAACGCATGTAGGCGGTCGGTTATGGTGAAACAACTTTCAACTTACACCGCAATATTCCTCGTCGTTAAATAATTGTGGAGGAAGAGCATGTCTAGGGTTCAAATCACTGACCGTCGCACCGAGAGCCGTAGATTTTTCTTGCATAAAATCTTTTTCTGATTCTCGACCAGGATCGGTAATATCCACAATGGAGTGCTCAATATTTCGGCTTTCCAGAATCATGATCACCCGTTGCTGTCGTTTCTTCACCTGTTAAACGCAAGATGAGTGTCAAGAGACGCTACATAATAATTACCGTTGGCTGTCAGTCACCTCTTTATTTCCAGAAATTCCACTAATATACACTTTCACACCCATGATTTCTTTCTTTTCTTCTAATCTACACAAGACACTAAAACAACTACAACAAAATAGTTTACAACAATAATTGAATGTTATCAGCTCCTTCGTGTTGTCTTTTTTGTAGCGGAGCTCAATGGCAGTGTTATTTTCATTGCCACACCTGCAATGACATTTATAAAAAACCCCCAGACTACCAGCAGGGACGCAAACCGTATACAGTAATTATTTTTTAACCCGCTCTAGTTCTTCAGCGCTACTGTCGAGCACACTAATTTATTTTTAGTGCGGTAAAGAAGTTGGCGCTTTAAAAACTAATCAATCATGAACTGTGATAATATATATCTATTTTTCTTTATTTACAATACAACATACTTATTATAGCATCTTAATATACAGTTAAAAAGCACTTGTGATACTTTTATTAATTAATATGCATGACATAGCCATTAAGATTAAAGAAAAAAAAAGCGATTATTCGGGAGACTCTTTTCCCATAGTCAACAAATACAAGGCTTTTTGCAGATTTTCAATAGCGCTTTTAACATCATCATAGTTAAGAGCACTGGACGCCCATTTACAATATTTCTGAGCTTTGCTAATTTGTTCTGCATCTAAGTTAACTGTACTTGTTGATGAACTTGGATGAATTAAATTAGGAGCTGGAACTGCTGGTGAAGGAGCAGGAACAAAAGAAGTTTGCGGTTGAGGTACAAATGGTGCAGGATTAACAGGAGGTGGCATAAAGGGGGAAGGATCACTTGGAGGAGGTTGAGGTGAAGATGGAAACATATTTGACATATTCCAGGTTGGAGGACCACTTCCCCCAGCGGGAGGATCCGGGAATGAGTTGATGTTAGGAGTGGTGTTTCCAGAACCTTTGGGAACTGGAACAAAGTCCTCGTCGTTATCATCATCAGTGTTTGCCATTGGTCCTGGAACCGGTTTTTCTCCAGCTTTCAAGCAATTATGGATATATGCAGCTTTCCATTTTGCGTATTTACGTTTTTCACCAATGTCTTCTGACAATTCGCCGAAGGCTGATAATACATCCATGAGAATCCCAGCAGTGTAAAATGCTTTGACGACGTTTCTGGAATTAATTGATTTGTCTTGGATGTTTTAATAAGTCTCATTTCTTCTCTTACTTACTTTCCATAATTTTCGAGGCGGTCTTGTTCATCGGCATACTTAAATAATTTTAAAGCATAGTTTTCTACAGTGGCTTGAGCACAAACTTTGCTAGTTATACCTTCATTATTTACTTGTTCCTGTTTTGTTTTTTCTAACCAATCCATTAGTGCAAGAAGTAATCTATTTATTTCTGGTGTTTTAACAGTAGCGATTTTAATACTTATTTCCAAGGCATGTAGCCGACCTAATATTTATTAATGTAGTGATGATATCATGACAATTATTTATTTTACTTACACCAATAACTGATGATGATATCTCTACTATCATGTTCTTCGGCAACTTTTAAATAATGTGCAACGGCTTTTAAACTATCAGGAACGGGAGGAAAACCCATTTTTACGAAAATTTCCGCAGTTTGACAAATGCTATGACAGATAATTTGTATGCACAACTATTTTCCACTACAGAGACATCTGTGATTGTCAAATATTTTGCGCGGCAAATTTATTGACTTTCAAAAAATAAATTCAACATTCTTAAAAAATAAACTAAATAGGGATACAAACCTAAAGATTTATCACAAATATGTACAATACTTTATTTCATTTGTATTTTACAAAATCTATGACTGAATATTAAAAATTAATGAAATGAACATCCTTCAATGGACGTGACGAAATAAATAGAAACCTTGGTAGAAACAGAATGAAAATGGTAAATCTTAAAAATACTATAACACATTAAAAATATTATTAAAATATAGTAATATGAAGATGCCGGAACTTATTAAAATTTGAATAAAAATTGACAAAACCTTCATAAATATATATATATACAATTTTTACAATGTATATCTTTCTAGACATGTATTCATAAAATTTTCCCTAAAATAAGAGAAAATATATTTAGTTGATTGTAAAATTACAATTATTTTACTTACATATTAAAAATCTCCGTCGTCGTCATAGGGTAAAAATGTGTCATTTAAATCTAATCCAGAACCCTAAAACATCATTTTAATATTACAAAATATATTATTTTAAGTATAAAAACGAAAACTTACAGCATCATCATCATCTTCTTCGTAGTCATCCTCGTCCTCGTAATCCTCTTGAACTGGACCTAAATATTTATCACATTTTATATATTTTTTATTTTTAGAAAGGCGTATTCTATGTAATTCAATATCTATGATCTAAATACTCCGTAATTTAAATAAGTAATAACAGCTTGTAAAATCAATAATGGCTGCTGTTAAAAATAAGCTATGGTTTTCCGATAAAAATCAGGACATAACATTTTTTTTATCTTACCTTCCTTATATTGGAAACTATCGTTTATATAATCTTCTTCTTCCTCAGCATGCTCTATGTCATCCTCATTCCTCAAAACATTTGTATTATTGAACTGATCCGTTGGTTCAGCCTTGATTTCCCGTTTTACAGCCGGATTAAAACCATTACTCAACGGAATATTCGGTTTAACATCATAATTATCCTCATTATCACTTGTAGGTTCCTCTTTTACTAAATTCAAGTTAGGAACTTGCGTTGTTAAATTAGTAACAACAGCACCCAAAGTAGGCGGCGTCAGACATTCAACTGTTTTAGAAACAGATGATGCTGCGATTGCCGTTTGTTCTGGTGTTATTTCCGCTTTTGTTTTAGCGGGGTTAGATTGTTTTGACTCGCCAGGTACACCGACGTTGCCGTTTATTCGGCGAAACCTCACAATTAAACTTCGAGATTCGAATTGTGTGTTTCGGGTGTTTTTATATGATTTAATCGCATCGTCTACGTTTCCAAAACGGACAAATGCGTATCGGGTGTTTTTTAATTGTTGAGGGTGGCCGATATCGATTCGGGTACAACCAGGGAATTGTTGAATTACACCCTGTTTTGTTACATTCATAGGGAGGTTTCCTACGTAGAGTGTGTAGGGGTCAATGTCTTTTGGTGATACCTCGCATAATTCCTTACCAGGTTTTTTTATATCAACAGTTAAAAAACCTTGTCCAAATGGTATTTTTTCTAACGCAGATACCACTTTGTTGATATCTGCTGTTTCCTAAGAGAAAAATAAGTTTCGTTATAATTTTATTGATTTTCAATGTTCGGATGATTGACTTACTTCCAAATGAGCAAAGCAGTAACGAGGTGTAGAGGCATGTGGAAAATGAACACTTTCTATCAATGGATGAAATTTTTGTACAATCTCTTTACTCAAATCCGGATCAGGAAATCTGATAATTAAAGATTGTTTTTTCAAGTTCTTGATGAAATCTATTTCAGCTTGCACAGCCTTCTCTGCGTCTTTTTCATCCCATTTATTTGAGGGATAACTTTTAGACATAGGTTTCCTTTTTTTTTTATTGGCAATGATACCAGGAATGGTTTGATCGGAATCTTTGTCCTCTGGTGATTTGACTGGCTTTGCTTTGTGATTTTGGCCCCAATGTCCCCCTGGATGACCATTTGTGTCGTAATAGTTGCCATTTCCGTTGTCAAATCTAAGGTTAGAATATTAATTTATAAAATTATGATGAATTGTTTAATTGTACCTGTTTCGTGGGAATCTAGGTGTGAAAACCTTTTTAGGGGTAGCGTAAGGAGCAGTCTGCTCTCGGGTAAATTTTGGTTGCCAGTTACGATTTCTCTTCCAATTATTTCTGTAATTTTGAGAGTTCATAAGATTTTCAGAACGCATTTCATTCCAACGAGATGCTTGAGCATATCCCTGTGAAAACAACATCAGTAAAATCTAATCTTCTTTTTAAATATTTGTTACTAACATTGTGATGATAATCTTGATACTCTGATGATGATGCCTGTGCTGGATAATATGGCATTCTCGGATTCATGTTTATTTTTTTGTTACACTTACTTTAAATATTAAAAACATAAGTATCTAACACTATTATCATTATTATTAAAAAAATTAAAAAGACAGTTCTTAATCCAAAGAGAAACAACAACAATATGTCACATGATTAGTATCAAACATAATTAAAACATTTCACAAAACATCTGTGTACCATAGATAACAATTTAAAACTTTTAACAATTAAACAAATGTCATTACTTTGTACACAACAACCAATCATCTACGAACAATTTTATTTGTTTTCCATTACTTTCCACAACTTTTGTGAAGTTGGTGGCAGGACATTCTGGCGTCCTTCACCTTGGTTTATTGATGTGGTACGAATAGAAAGAAGAACGCACAATAGTCAGGCAATTTCAAATCAGAGGGGTATCATTGGTTGCTACACATTAAGGGCTAGAATTTCCTATAATATTTGAAAATAACAATAACTCCTATTTTTAAAAGAAGTTATTATTGTTGTTCAAGCTTCAAATAGCTTAAAGAACTATTTCCGCCGTTTTCTAATACTTTTAAAAATATAAAAGTGTTATTATGGTAATATTGTTTTATATGCCGAACAAATATTTAAATATACAATTAATAGTATTTAAAATAAATATTATAATAGTTACAAATCAAATAACTATAAAAATGTTTGCACATTTCTGTAATAATAGGTAAAATCAAACAATGACATCAGGAATTTTACGAAGAAGACTGATTAATCCTGAAAAGAATGCAAGTTTGAAAGATTATACTGTTTATAAGCCTATAATCTTATTTCCTACGTTCCTTAGAAAAATCATAAAATTTAGTGTGTAAAATATTCGTACCATTATTCAATTCAACTGCCTATATTATTAATACAATTTTTATTCTCTTTCATATTGAATTTAAATATTTAAATAAACGGATACGGCTTATTTTACTGTCTGATTGAATACAATTGATAAATTTGCAATATTTTGCTTATTCATTCAATACATTTAAATTCATTATATTAAATGTAACAAACATGAAAACAAGTATTAAATATTTTATAAGAAAGCTACGTAGTTAGGTATTTGCTATCATTTACCATTGACTTGTTCTTGAATTAGAATTACAAGAAATTACAATTAAATATTGATGCATGTGGGCCAATTGATTTATTCGATAGCGATAGTTTTTGTTTGAAACATATTCAGATTTTATTTTCATTTCAATTAAAAACAAAATAACTAATCTTGATTTCAAAATAAATATTATTTGTCGTACGTGGACAGCGACAGAGTTGAAATACATATTGAAAATAATGTTGTAATTATTATATTGTTCTATGAAATAAATGAAAATAAATATATCATCACGTCTTCTACTCATAACTGGGTGTGGCACTCTGCCGAAACAAATCTCGATAAGTGATATATGTTTGCGCGTGCAGTGCGGATACCAGCCGTCAAATCACGGCCCCTTGAAATGCTATACGAGTGGTATTATAAATAAATAAATAAATATACCATCACGCCTTTTACCCATTACTGGGTGTGGCACTCTGCCGAAGCAGATCTGGGTAAGTGGTATATTTATGCGCGTGAAGTGCGGTTATCAGCCGTCAAATCACGGCCCCCAAAAATGATACTGGAGGGGGAGCCACAGGAGTGGTATTATAAATAAATAAATATATCATCATGTCTTTTACCCATTACTGGGTGTGGCACGCTGCCGAAGCAGATCTCGGTAAGTGATATATTCATGCGCGTGAAGTGCGGTTACCAGCCGTCAAACCACGACCCCCAAAAATGTTACTGGAGGAGGAGCCACATGAGTGGTATTATAAATAAATAAATAAATATATCATCACGCCTTTTACCCATTACTGGGTGTGGCACTCTGCTGAAGCAGATCTCGGTAAGTGATATTGCGCGTGAAGTGCGGTTACCAGCCGTCAAATCCCCCAAAGATGTTAGTGGTGGAAGAGCCACAGGGGTAATTTTAAATTGGTGAAAATGTTTTGTCGGCTGTTGGGATCGAACCAGGGTTCTTAGGATCCACAGGCCGACTCGGATACCACTGAGCCATTACCCCATTAATGTGATGAAAATGTTAGTCGGTTGTGGGAATCGAACCTGGGTTCTCAGGATCTACAGACCAATATGATACCACCTACTCGATATAAATTTGATTGAAATCAATGTATTGTCGTAATCAAGAAATAAATATTTAAAAAATAAATAACTATATCATCACGCCTTTTACTCATTACTAGGTTTGGCACTCTACACAAATGAAATGAATCTATTTATATTGTTGTATTCAATGAATTGTTGTAATAATTACAATATTGTAATCTGTATACAAATTTAATAATAATAAATGAAACGAATCCATTTGTTATATTCAATGTATTGATATAATTATTATAGTGTTGTTATCAATTTAAAATTAATTGAATTTAATATATTGTTACGATCAACAAATAAATTTAATAATAATAATTTATTTGTATTGTTATATAGAATGTATTGTTTAATTATTACATTATTGTAATCAATTTAAATTTAATTGAAATTAATATATTGTTGTAATGTACAAATAAATATAATAATAACAAATGAAATGAATCTATTTACCATATATTGTTGTATTCAATGTATTACTGCAATTATCATATGGATGTTATCAATTTAAATTTGATTGAAATCAGTATATTGTAATAAAAAAATTAATATTCGCAGACTTAACAAGATGCATGAACTTTGCACTTTACTGCCGTCACCCGTGTGAATATAGTATTAATTTTTCTTGTAATATCCATGAGAAAAAGGCAGCTATCTACTATTTACGTCTAACATAAATTTAAATGATGACAAGAATAAATTTAAAACTAAGTTTGTATTACAGGGAATAAATTAGGGAAGTCTGTACGTATGCTCAATTTTTCCAACAATAGATTTGTTTAAAAATAGCATTTTATCGTTTGAAAATTATGATTTTTTTAAAAAACAATTCTACAGTTATTGTTCTGTCTTCCCAGTCATTTAAAAATAATTTTTGAAGACATTAAGTAGGCACATATATCCGTATCCTGTTTAAAAACGATATTAAAATCTGGTTTTTTATAATCTAACAAACTAATGACAAATGCTTATTTAACAAATGAGATGATGAAGCATAATAAATGACAAGCGTGACAGAAAACTTGACAGTTGTTTCCGATGAGAAAATATGTAATATTTTGTTGTTCAAAACAAATTCCAAAGTTGAACAATAAATCAAATGATTAAAAAGGTACTTGAATATTACAATTGCGTATGACATATTGAAGTAACCATTATGAGAAAAAAAAATTCACTTGTTAATATTTTCATTTGCATATTTTGTTTAATCCTAGAGTCTAGATTGTATGCAAAACAAAATCATGTCCTGAATTTAACATTGGTATGAAATTGAGAAGAATGTTGAAGTCGGATGAGACTGTTTGGGCATGTGGAATGTATGTCGAATGAAAGATTGGTGAAACAGGTGTATGTTGGTAGAACTGATGGTGAGAGATTGTGTGGATCATTTAGGAATAAACGAAAAATAATCATCTATAGTTATCTACTTGACGCATGTTCTAAATGCTTTTTCCAATTTTTTCTATTCCTAACAAGAATCTTAATTTCAATATAACTTCTTCCTTCTTTCAGGACTACTACTATATCCTCCTCCTCCTCCTCCTACCTCTTATACCTACTCATTCTACTGTCCCTTATGTTATGTCCTTCATTAGAATATCCCTTCTCAACGTATGGTTCAACCACATTCTCATCCTTTTCAAAATAGTCGCATACAGTGTCCTTTTTTCTACTTGTTCGTTAATATGTTATAAATTTTATAAATAATGCTCATTTATGTAATAGCCATGGAATTGGAACAAAATTACAAAGTTAACTCTAAATTTAATATATCATCATCACGCCTTTAACCCATTACTGGATGTGGCACTCTGCCGAAGCAGATCTCGGTAAGTGATATAGTTATGCGCGTCAAGTGTGGTCACCAGCCCTCAAATCACGGCCCCCAAAAATGTTACTGGAGGGGGAGCCACAAGAGTGGTATTATAAATAAATAAATAAATACACCATCACGCCTTCTACCCATAATTGGGTGTGGCACTCTGCCGAAGCAGATCTCGGTAAGTGATATAGTTATGCGCGTCAAGTGTGGTCACCAGCCCTCAAATCACGGCCCCCAAAAATGTTACTGGAGGAGGAACCACAGGAGTGGTATTATAAATAAATAAATAAATACACCATCACGCCTTCTACCCATAATTGGGTGTGGCACTCTGCCGAAGCAGATCTCGGTAAGTGACATAGTTATGCGCGTCAAATGTGATCACCAGCCCTCAAATCACGGCCCCCAAAAATGTTACTGGAGGGGGAGCCACAAGAGTGGTATTATAAATAAATAAATAAATACACCATCACGCCTTCTACCCATAATTGGATGTGGCACTCTGCCGAAGCAGATCTCGGTAAGTGATATAGTTATGCGCGTCAAATGTGGTCACCAGCCCTTAAATCACGGCCTCCAAAGATGTTAGTGGTGGAGGAGCCACAAGAGTAATTTTAATTTGGTGAAAATGTTTGTCGGCTGTGGGGATCGAACCAGGGTTCTCAGGATCCACCGGCCGATACCACTGAGCCATTACCCCATAAATTTATTTTTTATTGTAATAAAATCTAAATATTTCTGTCAGTTGAAATGTCAAACAGTTGTGTGAAATTTTGTTTCAATTCCATGATTAGTACATAAATGAGTATTAATTATAAAATTTATAACGTATACGGAAAACAATTTTTTTAAATTGTCATTACCTTCGAAACCGATTAAATGAATTTTTAACAATAGCTGTACTCCATTAGTTACTTGGTTCAGTTAAATCAGTTCAGATAATTTCGACAAATGGCTAAATGAATTGAATTAAGAAAACTGATGATTTACGTCAAATCAAATTAGAATCTGTAATGTTAGCGAAGTAATCCAGCGAAATAAATAAGTGATCTGGTTTAGAAAATATAAGTTAGATCTGATCAAAATGGCAAATGGAATATACCTAATAAATTGAGTGAATTCCAGTAACCTTTTATTTTTCCACTATTATCAGTCAAGAAGCTTATTGATCGAAAAGAATTATGACTGTGGATGAAGCGAAAAATTAATTGCAGGATGAATCTAATGAATAAATGTTGCAAGGGTTCGTGCTACCCAATTTGATGGAACATAGCGCGATATTAGTATGTATCAAATTAAATCTATAATTTTGTTAATATTCTTGTATTGAAGCTAAAGCAGTTAAGGTAGTACTAGAGTGACGGTGGCGCCATCGGTTGTCGAGTGGCGAAACTGACGCCCAAAAAGATATAAAAATTGAATAAAATAAGTGTTTTTTAACTATTATGATTTGAATATCATGAATTGTTAACAGGTTGTTGGTCTAGTGAATTTTCAAATACCATACCACCGTGTCGTGTTGCCATAATAAATTAGGATTCTTAATTTTTCGTTAAAAACAAGGCTTTGCATGGCTATATATCCATTACTAAACGATAAAAAAATTTCTCCTTCTGATACAATATACATGGATAGTTCTAGAACATCATACTAGTTTTTCAAATGAAACTGCAAAATTTTAGAGGTACACAAACCAAATATGTGCGATTCTGAGTGAAGATCGCCATAAGCCCCGTGTATAAGAACTCAACTTTACAAGCGAATATATTTGTTCACAGACGATGAATGTGTTTCATATTTTAATAGGATACGTATGACTATTCAATGTTTACGTGCGCCAAATTTCATTCAGATCTGCAAATTTTTTTTTTCACGCTAGTACTACCTTAAATAGTTCCTAAGCATTTTATTTCTTTGCTAAAATCGGCCTTCGTGCCAGATAATATCTTAAAGATATAAAATGTTTATTTTTCGTGTTTTTTTAAATTGACAATATAATAGCTGTTTTATCATACAGTGGCGTTATACAATCCAAAGTCCATTAAAAATTACAACAAAATATGTAAAATAAAATAAATAATTTGCAATTTGGACATCACGCCATTCCAGCCAATAAAATGAATGTAAAACGTGTGCAAGTGGGTCCATTGATGCAAAGTCTGTGTTTCGTAATCTTATCATTAAACAAATGAAGGAAAATATAGTTTTTTTTGTAATCACAGATTTTTTTGTGTTGGAATTTGAACGTATTTTTATTACGTTGTCGATTTTTTATTTGTTTGTTCTGAGTTTTGTAATTATGGAAATTTAACAATTATCAGCAAATATTTTTTGTAAATATTACAATAGCTATTAAGTAATTAATACAATTATATAAAATGGAAATCTTGAAATTTTATCACAATCTGTGAAATGTCCTGTTATTAGGTGTTTTCGGTTATTAAAATATCATTGAATTTTAATGTCTTTTTCCAAATTTATAAATGAATTATGTTAGGAAAAATTTTACATAATTGTTTTTGTTTTTAAATGCATTTTTGACTGCAATAAATTATTGGTTGGTTATCTGACAAAATCTGCATATAAATAGTTTTGCAAAAAACGCATAAAATATGGAAACAAAACATAAATAAATATATCATCACGCGGTGTGGCACTTTGCCGTAGCAGAATCTCGGTAAGTGATATATTTATGCGCGTGAAGTGCGGTTACCAGCCGTCAAATCACGGCCCCCAAAGATGTTAGTGGTGGGAGACCCACAGGGGTAATTTTAATTTGGTGAAAATGTTTGTTGGTTGTAGGGATCGAACCAGGGTTCTTAGAATCCTCAGGCTGACTCGATACCACTGAACCATTACCGCATAAAATATGTACTAGAACAAATTTACTTTTTAATATTAAATATTTGTTTTTAGCACTTTCTTTTGGGCACAATATACCGCTATCTCTTGAACATTTGGCATTATACAGGGTGTTCCAAAAAAACTGTGACAAAGGTGATTAAGAAATATTTTTTTCACTGTCATTGCTGTCTTGATTACTTTGCAGCAGTGATTTTTAAACTACTCGGAGGCATGACCCCCTTGGAGACAAAAATTATAATTAAATTCTTTCACGGCCCCCCTTACTTTTTATATAATCAAAATTGCAGTTTGTAAAAGGCTAATTTATTAATGTAAATTATAAACATAGATTTCAGAAATTAGTGAAGGAAAATGTTCTCCTTAAGAATTTTGTTGTAGTTTCTTATTAAGTTTGGTATAATGGTTTGAAGAATTAACTGTATTTTACTATCAAGCTTGTAATAAATTCGTTGATGGCCAGTTGCATCGTCGTTACTTAAATATAATAACTTTTCCTTAAATGAACAAGATCTCGTCGAGATGAACTATCAAATGAATTATTTAACATTGCTGTCAAATATTTGACTGAATATTATACTGGATCCAAATCAATTAATACAATTCATTTTACTTATTTTATTACTGCTAAAATTAATTTTCAATGTTGTCTTATATTTATATTATCTACATAATTAGTCATGAAACTGGAACAAATGCAAACAATTGTATAACGTTTAACTGTCACATACATATTTTAAACTTGATGTTAACAGTAACTTAATAATAAAATGTAATATCTAAACTAATCTAAATAAATAAATAAATATATCATCACGCCTTCTACCCGTTACTGGGTGTGGCACTCTGCTAAAGCAGATCTCGGTAAGTGATATATTTTGCGCGTGAAGTGCGGTTACCAGTCGTCAAATCACGGCCCCCAAACATGTTAGTGGTGGAGGAGCCACAGGGATAGCTTTTTCAAATTATGAAAATTTGTCGCGTGTGGGAATCGAACCAAGGACCTCAGGATCCACAGGCCGACTTCATACCACTGTGCTAGTCATCCCATATAATAATATATATAATATCTTTATTTGGTCCTAATTCATCTTTTTGGGACATCTACCATTCAACATTTGAAACGTTGTTAAAAACTTCTTTTGAAAACATTACACAATACATAATATTTAAAAATTTAATTCAAAATGCACGCATTTAAAAAAGAATTAAAAAAATATAATTTAAATAAAAAAAAATCGATTTTTTAGATTTTTTTTTTTAAATCTCGATTTTTATCCACTCTCTTTAACAGTACCTAAATAATAAAATTTAATATCTAAACTAAAATTTAATATTCTAAATATTCATGTGAATATTTTTTTGTAAAGTAATTCGGGAAGCTAAAGTAACCTTATTTCCTAGGTTATTTGTCAAAGACGGGACATCCTGTATATTTTCTGGAGTCAAATATTTCATAAAGTGCGTTGAATTTATTTTTAAGGTTATCGGGTTTTCATTAATTTCAAAAAACCTGTAATTGTAATAGAACGTTCGTCATTAAAGATGTTTTTAAGTCGTACATATATATTTTTTTGGTCGTTAATAAAATTTATCAAAACTTGTTTTCATACAAATATGCTATATTTATTTTTGGATAGCATTTAAATTTATAATTTTGATATACTTAAAATATTACATAATGTCTTTTGATAAGAACTAAAATAAATTTTATGGAACAATAATTAACATTATCACACATAGGTAATTACCGAACTTACTCATACATAATTCTATTGTATTATCATTTGCTAATACCTACCAGTATGTCTACAATTTGTCTGAAATAATTGGCACGATTATTTTTAGATAAAGTTCTTCTAAAAAATATGTCTGTTCAATGTATAAAGTTCTTGACGCACCAATCTTTTTTAATTTTCAGAATAGATTATTTCAATAGTACGGCCTTTAAAGAAATATTTAACGCATATCAATTTTGGTTGCAAATGTGTTACAATAATGCTAAAATAATAATCAAAAATAACGTATTAATATCGAAAAAGATTTAATCAAAAAGTAAATTATTCAAAATGATCGCCATTGGTGTTCTTGTGACGTAGGTGGCTCAATTAAACTGCAACTTCACATTGTGAGGCAATGCGCATGTGCACCGAAATGGCAATTCGGAATAAAACAATATTTAATTACAATAATTAAAATAATAAATGTTCGAATAGCACAGTAACCTAGTACATCAAATTCTGCCATTTTAAATGAACCTAAATAATGTACGTAAATGTTTACTTCCTAAATTTGTAAAATAAAAATTATGTTTATTATTACCTGAATATTAATAGTTGGAACGTGATTAATATAATATAGTTTTTCACAAATTTCGTAAATTATAAGTAAAAACTGACAAAAAAATTAATGAAGTTAGTTCGGTGAGATGTATCGCGCTCTTATCAAAGTATACCCATCTTTCTCATTATTATGCTTTCCCTTTTAATATTAATGCTATCTTTCTCACCTACATCACGATTATTAATAAATTATTATTATGTTTTTCTCCCTTAGTAGAAACTTTGCAACAAAATAATAAATAAAAAACAGGAAACAATTATTTTTGAACGTAGGTTAAAAAAAATAAATATATCTAACACCTTTTACCCATTACTGGGTGTGGCACTCTGCCGAAGCATATCTCGGTAAGTGATATATTTATACGCGTGAAGTGCGGTTACCAGTCGTCAAATCACGGCCCCCAAAGATGTTAGTGATAGGGGATCCACAGGGGTAATTTTTAATTTGGTAAATAATGACTATGGGATCGAACCAGGGTTGTTAGGATCCACAGGCCGACTCGATACCACTGAGCCATTACCCCATATGTACGTATATTAACACATAATAATCAAATTTTTGTGGAATAGCCAATTTAGGGAAAACAAAGGTTTTGCGATAAATGATTTCGAATGTAATAAATAAATGAGTTTATATGGAGTGATCTATGAATATGGTTAAAGAGAGGGTGGTGTGTTTGGATGAGAATGTT
Organism: Pterostichus madidus; assembly: GCA_911728475.2. NCBI lineage: Eukaryota > Metazoa > Arthropoda > Insecta > Coleoptera > Carabidae > Pterostichus > Pterostichus madidus. Next base: position 1,553,760 of record OU452313.1, on the reverse strand, counting down.
TGACGAGGACTGATTATTTGATTAATTTAATGAGCGAATATTTTATGAATGATTTTAGGGTTCGTGCTACCCCATTTGATGGGATATAACGTGATGATATGTATGTATGTAAAAAAAAGATAATTATAAGTTGACGCAAATCACATAAAACTAAAATGAAATTCAAGAAAATATGTTTAACGTATTTGCATAAACGATATTTTATGTATCTAATAAAAAGTAAATACCACATGTAATAATAAGCAAATAAAAATACCTGCGTTGTAGACGATAACATTGCAAATGGTTTTAGCTATTAGAAACAGCGAAAATTTTGAATATGATTACACAATGTTTACATTTGTTAAGATACTAAAATTAAATAAATTTAAATAATTTCTTACAATTGTTAGATAACTGTGCCCCTCTCTTTAAACATGTTAAATTGATATGTAACTTCGATTTTAATTGCGTAACTAACTAAAAAAATTGAAAAAGAGGATTCAGGAAACAAGAATAAAAACCAATAGAATAAGGAAAGCATTCATAGCCCAATAAATAATAAATTGAACCTAAATTTATTGATATCATACTTTCCTGTTATAAATAGATATATTACGTACCATGTTCTGTAAGTGATAGTTTTTAAGAATGTAGTTTGGGAAATTGAGGCCCTGAGGGTAGAGATTTCCTAAACATTCGCGACCTAAAAAAATCACTTACAGTTCGAGGTTAGTAAACTATTTTTTACAACACTTGCACAAATAGAAGGAAAAGAAAAATAGGTTTCAAAATTAACAGCTGTTAAATTATCAAAATAAACATAAACTTGATATGTAATATTGACTTACTGTCCACGGGGGACAGTAAGTAAATATTAAAGTCCTGATATAACCATGGAAACCATTGGGCAATAAAAGTTCCACATGTGTTTAAATTTTGTCATTAATAGGTAACTTACAGTACAAGTATTGTAAAAATAAAATTTCCGTCTTTAAATTGTTTACAGAATGTCGTGGAAAACAAAACATACAATTCAAACAGTCATATGTTTGAGTTTGACATATAAAAGTTTATTAATTGATATTTAATTGTTAATATTATTATTTTATTTTGATTTAAAAATCATGGAAAGATTTGATGAACAAGAAAAAAATCTATGTTTGAAATGGTATCTTTATAAAAATAATAATAAATATATCATGCCTTCTACCCATTACTGGGTGTGGCACTCTGCCGTAGCAGATCTTGATAAGTGATATATTTCGTGGTTATCAGCAGTCGTATCACGGCCCCCGAAGATGTTAGTGGATATTATGTGGTGAAAATTGTCAACTGTGGGAATCGAACTCGAGTTCTCAAATACACAGGCCTTCTCGATACCACTGTGCCAGCCACCCCATACATACATATGTTTATTAATTAAAATAATTATTTGTTTCTTTAGGACTAAAAGTTTTCCTGTCGAGAAATAAAGATGGCGGAATCTGGCAATATTACGAGACTCGAAATAGTATTGTTAGTCCGATTGAAACATATTATTTTATACATCCTTATTTAAAAAATTTCGCAGGTGTAATGAAATTAAAAAAAATAAATTGACAACATTATTTTTATCAACATGTCAATTATAGTATTTTTGATCCTAAGACTAAAAAATGATTACATATCTATAGTAACGTAAACATTCCAGAAATAGCGTTTTTTACTATTGAAAAAATTGACCCCCTGTCTTATTTAGTGGGTGAAAAAAATAGTTATTTTTGTAATAAGTGTGCGAAATGAGTGTTTTGTTTTTTTGCGCGCAAAAATGTCACGCATGTCGAGACAAAAAAAGTCATTAGAATTCGCAAAAAAAAACAAAAATTTCGTCTACAAAATATAAACAATGTTTTTTTCTACAACTTTCAAAAATTGCTTAATTTTAATAAGCATCACAAAATGTTTTTGTCAACTGTTTTTATGAAGTTCTGAAATGTCGTTTTTTTATGACGCGTAAAGAAAAAACAAATTATTGAAACTTTATTTATTTATTATTTAAATTTTCATGTTCATTAATTATTTATTTATTTATGCTATTCTGTACAAAAACTCAATCCCAATTACAATACAGAATGCGAACTCTCCAAGCCGCAGTGTGGTAGTTCATATATTTTTAGCTTGAGTGGGATTCAAACTCAGGACCTCCAGATTGTATATATAAACTAATCTGATTATTTGTGATATGCAATTGCAGATTTGGACGTGTAGAAATGCATATTAAATCTTTAAAGTTTGTTTCATAAAAATAAATAAATATATCATCACGCCTTCTACCCATTACTGGGTGTGGCATTCTGCCAAAGCAGATCTCGGTAAGTGATATATTTATGCGCGTGAAGTGCGGTTACCAGTCGTCAAATCACGGCCCCCAAAGATGTTAGTGGTGGAGGAGCCACAGAGGTAGTTTTTGAAATTATGAAAATTGTTTGTCGCCTGTGGGAATCGAACCAGGGTTCTCGGGATCCACAGGCCGACTTCATACAATAATTATAACAGGCGTAATTAATTTTTTATGGGGTAGGTGGCATAGTGGTATCGAGTCGGATTGTAAATTTGAGAACCCGGTTTCGATTTCTATTGACAAACAATTAAAAGTACCCTATGGCTTCTCCTCCACTTACATCTTTGAGGGTCATGATTTGACGACTGGTTACCGCACTTCACGCGCATAAATATACTAAAATCTACTACGGTAGAGTGCCACACACTATAGGATAAAAGGCGTGACGATATATTTATTTAGTAATTAATTTTTTTAATTTACAGATAATATTTTTCAAACAGATAGTAATACTTCGGATCGATAAAATAATTTTTATTTACAACTCGTCACGCGAAAATTACATAATTACAATAGATAATATTGACTACGAAACGCGATGGCCTAAGTAATAAGTTCGGACGGCGCGGCGCGGTGACGTCACTCGACGTCGCAATTCGGCGATCAGCAACAAATTTTCTTTCCACTCAAACCCTTTAAATCTCTGTATGTAATCCCGTTACATTTAGTCTTAATGCGGGCCTGTAAACTTCTCTACCCGCTGTAGTGTCCGTTGCCTGAGATTGCAGATCTCACACTATCAATTTCATCGATAATAAGTGTGTGTCAGAATAAAATATAAACTTAGTTACGATTCGTTATCATTATACATATATTGATAACATACTACGCCTAGTATAGAATATTCAATTAAATTATTACACGATAATTTGTATTCCGTAATCTATATACTCTGATATTGCTATAAAAAAATAGAACTTATACGACCATATTATGTTATTAATTTAGAGCCTAAGATCCTAATAAATTTATTTCTTACACAAAGAAAAAAATATCGCTTGAAATAAAATTAAATAAATAAATATATCATCACGCCTTACCCATTATATACTGAGTGTGGCATTCTGCCGTAGCAGATTTCGATAATAGTTAGAGAGCTAGGGTGCAAAATAATGTCTCATTTATTCCAGTGACAGAAATGGATTTTTTAATACATTATGTCAGTATAAACATGAAAAAACGAAAATTAGATTTGGGAACGGTAGTTCCCACCCGTTCCCAAATCTAATTTTCTTTTTTTCATGTTTATCATGACATAATCTATTAATAAATCCATTTCTGTCACTGGAATAAATGAGACATCATTTTGCACCCTCGCTCTCTAACTATAAGTGATATATTTTGCGCGTGAAGTGTGATTACCAGTCGTCAAATCACGGCCCTCAAAGATGTTAATGAAGGGGGAATCAGAGGGATAATTTTAATGTGATGAAAATTGTCGGCTGTGGAAATTGAACCGAGGTTCTCATATCCAGAGGCCGACTCAATACCACTGAGCCACCTATCCCACCGACAAAAAGAAAATAATAACGGGCTTGTTTTGTATTGTTTCCATGACAACCGCTGCTTATTCTGAAAATTTATCTAAACGCAACAAAAACACAACTAGTAAATAGGAAAAAATGAGTTATTTGTGCAAATAAAGTAATTATAATAACAATGATAGTATGAAGCCCCTTTTCCAAGTATAATTTTTGTTGGTGACCTGAATAAATTATTTTTATTTGTGACGCACTTTCATGTATTGTATTTTAATTATGTCGTCAAATATGACAAATTTCATTGCAAATTATTTGCGTGAATAATGTATTAATTACATGTATAGGTAAAAACAAGTTTATTGACTGCTTAAGAAGTTCAAGTTCATGATTATTTATAGAGGTTACTGTAATTTTCTTGCGCTAAAATATCAAGCGTAATAAATTTATTATAAAAGATTAATTGCTGGAATATATATTGAAAAGTCATGACAACCTATGCCTATTGTCACTTACTGCGTGGTACAATCAGATTTTCATTTATTTCCACGGTTGGAACGATAATGCAATAACAAAAGACGCACGAAACAACGTACCACATGAAATATCAATGACTACTGAAAAAGTTATTTGTATTTGTTTGATAAAAAAGGTTATGAAATAAATGAATGCATCGTATGATGTAACATCAGTAGAGTGCTGTGGCTGCTGGAAAAATTGGAGCATCGTGAATGAGTGACCTCCATTTGGTTTTGGCGGGCGTTTCGACGATGACGTTAAAAAGGAAAAATGACGCCAACGCCAAGTGGCTCACTCATTAGAGGTAATTGTCGTCGGCATGCAGGCCACGAAAAATTTCGCAAAGCAATACCGAATTTGTTGCGGCGTCAGCAGTCGGTGTGTTTTTGTTTTGGGCCGCGATTTCCCCAGCTGTTGGCACTTTCACCGCGCTTTATTGACAAATGAAATGAAAAAAAGAAAAGCTGCCTTAGAATAAAACAAATTTATTTTTCTGTTTGTCGTTCACAAAAATGCTCTTTGACCAGTAACAACCAGAATTTGCTAGATTTGTCAAAGGACAACTGAAATAGTATAAATAAGTGAATATCTTAGTTATATATATTAAATAATCTAAAAAATAGTGTATAACACAAAATGTTCAATATAACATTTAAATAAGCAAACTGACGCAGTCATAAAGCTTTCACACTGATAAACACATTTCACAACCAACTTGTTCTATAAGAATAATAATACATACAAAAAGAATGAATTATTTCGTTACCGACTAATAAATAACTCTATCGTGTTCTGTCCATCCAGAACACAACATTGCTTCACAAATGCGATCGGGAATGATACAAGCAGTAGTTAGAAATGAAACTAGACACTCGGTTGGTGTGATGCTAGTGCACCTTGGACTTGTGCAGAGGGTAATCAGCAGGAACCGAGCCTGCAGGCTTCCGCCGTGGACTCGTCGCCATGTACGTCTTGTAGAAGAACCGGGCGAACAGCACAAAGTAGCTAAAGTACATAGCAATCGACAGCTTGATATTAAACGGCGAGATGTGACACTCAGACTGGCCATGCTTTAGTAAGTTGTGCGCCCAGATGTTGATCGCACAGCCGATGACCATCTGCGTGAGCTGCAGCGTCGTGATCAGCATGGCAAACGACCTGGGGGGCGAGTACCCCATGGACCGCAACGCATAGTAAGAGTACATGACAGCGTGTACGCAATAGTTCATCACGATGAACCAACGCGCACTAGACGTGTACTCGGTGTAGGAGAACCAGCTGTACAGCAGCACGGTGATGTGGTGGTACCAATGCAGGAAGATGAGCGGCTGTTTGCGCAGCACGATGAAGAGGGTGTCCCCCAGCTCCGGCAGCTTGGACAGCACGAACATCCACGTCCAGAAGCCGCTCACCTTGTCCTGCTCGATGAAGCTGGGCACGCACACCGAGTGGTAGAGGCCGTAGTGTGTGAGCGTGTGCAGGAACTCTGGCACGGTCCGACACGCTCCCATGATACTGAAGCACGCGAGGGCTGTGTTCCACACAGACAGCACGCCTCGGAGTTCAAACCGGGGCCGTGATGCCATCAAGTACTGGCCACCGAACACCAGCACCATGTAGATGCCTACGTAGTAAAATGCGATCGTCCAATTCTCTGCCATCCATGTCCGTGTCTCTTGGTGGATAAAGTCACTTTCAAAGTTGAAGATGTACGAGTAATTGGGCAGCGTGACCTCCATATACTGCATTTTGACTTGATTTGACTTAAACTTAGTTTCTTACGTACAAGTAAACAACGGTGTAGCACAATTCCTCACCAACAACACTTAAGATTAACAAATGACTAGAATTCTCTAATACCCGGTATTAATACTTGCGAGACCCGCGACAACTCACAGCCCAACCTTCCTACAGCTCGCCATTGGTTGCGCATGCGTTTCACATTCGCTCCAAACATACGATTCCGACCAAAAATTTCCGATTGTGCTCCTTACATCCCCGTACAAAAAATCCATATTTCATATGTTACTAGCCTTACTCAAAATTGACAGTTATACCTGTGCTTGTCTATGACTCACGGCAATTAAACAGACACGGAGGAACCAATTCCCACAATTTCAATGACATGCCGCGATAATTAAGATGCAATCTCAAAAATAATTTACAATTTTAATCGGCATTACCGAAAATCATTAAAATCCAATAGAAGAAATGCAGAACTTTTTTTAAATCTACAAGAAGTGCACGAACTTCATGACGATATATTATCTGTCTTTGTTTTTACTGATAAATATTAATACGGCAACATTTACGTTAACAAAGAGACTTTACATATTCATAAATAAATATAAGCGTGTTTTCATTCGTAAGTACATATTGGGGCATAAATTTGTCAAAAAAAAACATAACCACATATTTCTAAAACTGTCAAAAATGACAGCTGTCACAAGTGATGATTATCATCGTCTTAAAAACGAAATACTGTTAAATACTCGTAACTATGCGAATAATGAACAACAAATAGCTGTTTTGAAACATCGGTATGAAAATAAAATTGGTTCAGTGCGAAAATTCGGTCAAATAAATACCATAGCACAACTGATTGAAATTTTGGAAAAAAGAAACTGTGTGTCTGAAAATAATATTACTATTCTGGAAGAGATTGGCAAGGACATAGGGAATTACCAATTTTTAGCAGAAATAAGTAATCTCCGAAGAAATGATACTGAAGACAGAAATTTGGATCCAGTAATTTCTAGATCGCATATTCTTGAAACGCCATCAGCACCTTTGAATTCCGTCCAAAGTCCGATAAATGGTTAGTTTAATATCAGTAATCGAATGTGCACAGTGCCACACCCAGTAATGGGTAAAAGGTGTGATGATATATTTTTATTAATAAACTTTATTTACAGATAATGATGTAAAACGAAGAGTTTACCATGCCATTACTACTGAGATAGGAAATAAATGGATAGATTTTGCACGGAATTTGAAGCTTGCTGAAAGCAAAATTGACAAACTCAAAATTGATACAAACAACAATTATGAGTTATGTGCAAGAGCAGTTTTGGATTTTCATGAACATAATGTTCATCAGCGGGAATGGAAAAGTCGGATGCTGCAAGCTTTACAAAAAGCTCGCAGGGATGATTTAAGACTTAAAGTTGACAAAATTTTCAACGATTTTTCTTAATTTAAATCAAACATGTTATAAGTAGAGAAGATGACTAACTTGTTATTTTTATATTATAAATTCAAACTAATCTGTAGAATAATAATTAATTTTAAGATTTAATTTGTAATTAGATATACTTACGTAATAAAGTCTTGTTTTCTTTGTGTAATGTATTCGTATCTATAAGAATTTATTTAAATATGACATGTAAATAAAGCAATATTACGACTAAAGTACAAAACTGCGTAAATTCATGCGTAGCTAAAGGATATTTGCAGTTTTATTTAAAAATTTATACATATATGTTTACCAAATATGAGATTGTTTAAATTTGTAACGCAAGTGACATTATTTTACTAAATAAAGGTATATTTATTTATAGAAGTAGGTATTATTTTTATTTCGTATAAACTTTAATGATATAAATACATTATTAACAAATCAACAGTTAGTTGATCAATTATTGATGAAAAATCTATTATTAGACACTGGAGGTCCAATACAGCAGTAATAAATAAAAATTACTACATATTTATATTGAATACACTACACAATATGATTTAAATTAGTGATGTACAAAAAGTATCTAGTTGTATTACAACTAAATATTTTCTCACCACAGATAATACGAAAACCCAATTGAAAATAAATAAATAATAAAAAAAGAATATATATATTCTGATATCAGAATCTAGCTGGCATGAATGTTTTCCCTTCTTGCATTTATAAATAAAAATATCATTTAGGAAAAAATACTTGATTCAACAATAAATGTTTGTTTAACAACAAATGTTTGTTTAGAATCTTCTAAGCAAATAAAACAAAAAAAGTTGCAGAACCAGAGAAAATATTATGATTATGGAAATTAGTTTATTAAGAACACCAGGCTCTTAATTTATTATATACAAATCTTATACAGTATAAGTGTTTTTCGTAACGGATCCTGCTTTGACCATGGTATCTTTGTGTATTTGATAGCCGATGCTAACTTTCGGCGAGATTCGAAGACGCTCTTTTAGTTTACGCCCAATTTCTAGTACGGCGTTGCTCTTACTCGCATCTCCAGTCCAAACACCTAAATAATCAATTCAAATAAATCAACTAGTACTTACATCGTTCTATTCATTCCTCTCCCATTTTTAGCAGTTTTATTAGTAATGCATTCGTTCATTCTTCTCTAGGTTAATGTATTAGAGTAATTAGCACAAGCACTGATCACACGTATTTTAAAAAGCGTTGCATCGGTAATTAAAACAACATTCATAAGCAGCACTCTAATTTTTATAACTTTAAACCACACAAAAAAGAATTGTTCTCATAGCATGTATCTACGTAGCGTCTTGCGTACACCAGAAAACCGTTACAAAATAGAAATTTTGTGCGCCTTTACTTTGTTGAAAAAAGTTTAAATTCATAGCCTCCTACGTTTTTTTTACGTGTTACTAATACAACCTAAATCTTGCTTAAGTTTTAAAAATAAAATATTCCTAATGTTCAGAATTGAATCTAATAGCCGAAAATTTATATTTTTATAACTAATAAAAATTATAGAGTTCGACAAATCAAAGTAAAACACTGGTTAGAATGCGCTTTAACTCCATCTATTTAGGTATATAACGAATGGCGTGGCTCTACTTTGGCGCGAAAGAGAAATATAGTTTCAGTGAAAATACTTGGCCACCGCATCATGTACGATGTGCGCATTTATGCAAATTTATTAATGATATATTTATTAATAAATATGCAATTAAACAGGAATTCGGTCAATAATTTCTTTAATTACGAAATTATTGACTGAAGTCCTGTTTAATTGCATATTTATTCATATTTCCCAGTCACTTAATTTATAATTAGATATATTTATTATGAATCCATCATAATTATTATTATTTTGACACTCAGTGGTTTGAGAATCCGGATTCGACTTCCAGAGCCGATAATTTTCACATTTAAACCAGCCCTGTGACTCCTCCACTAACATATTTGGAAGGCCGTGATTTGACGGCTGGTAACCGCACTTTACGCGCAAAAATATATCACTTATCGAGATCTGCTACGGCAGACTGCCATACCCAGTAATGGGTAGAAGGCGTGATATTTACTTTTAGAAATGGAAAAAACCTCCATTTTTTAAATCCATCTTTTGACACTAAATATACTGACGATAATAGCGACCTACGAAGACACTCCTCTAAGGGTTGTAAATTGCTTTGCCGAACTCTACTAAGAAAATATAAAAAATGGTACTTGAACCACAACTCAGTTGACGATGAATCAAGTTTTAAAAAATGATTAACCTCAAAAGCGAAGCGATATCCGCAAAAGGCCGTTCCGTAATAATAAATTAATGAAGCTCAATCAACAACAGCATCATAAAATATTACACATGCACACTCACCGATCTTGTCTCCTTTTCCTCTAATGTTGACTACTGCTCCACACACATCTTCAGAATTCTCAAAAGCCTCTCCAATCATACAAAGGATCTACAATAAATTAATTATAAAGAAATGTTTTGAATATTTACGTATAGTAAAACATACCACATCTAACCAAAATCTGTCTAAATCATTGCATCTTTGTTTCTTTTCTAGATTGATAAGCCACCGCCCACCTCTCTTGTTGTAGTCATCTTCCCACATAGGACGAATGCCTCTTTTAAATAATGAGTAATCACAACCCTGCCTTAATTCACTTGCCAATTTGATATGGTTGAACAGACTATAAAAATATCATGTGAAAACTATTTCTTTATTTATTATAATCATTGTTCACCTCCAGAAGTCTTCAACTGTACTAAATGATGCGATTTCTTTTTGGTTTTCTTCCCAAGTATTGTTCCGATCATTTTCATAGAACCATAACGTCCAAGTATGTTGCAGTGGATGTTTTATTGAATAATCTAGTGGTAAATCTACCTCACCTTCTGTCAGTTTCTGAGAATTTACTTTCTGCAAAAATAAGTCTGAGATAACACACCCGACACACACTTGACAGTAATCAATTTTAACCTATATAAATATATCCAACTACACTACCAAATTAAACAGTTATAGATAAAATTGGTATAATATACTAAATTACAAGCAATGAATTTATAATATAATGAAACTGTCAGTTAGAAAAATTAATATTAGATAACAATATGGCAATGAAATGCCACGAGAGAAATGTACACCGGTCTACTTTATGTCAAATATTTGTGTATTATTAGTTTCCTAAAGAAATGTTAATTATAAGCACTGATTCAGAATGTAATAATTTAAAATATAAAGTTATTTACCTCAGATTCAACTGAATTATTCGTCATTTTGATCTTTACGTGAAAGTCAAAACGAGAACTCGAATAACAAAAAGTAAGGAAGTTCGTTCAGTTCTCAGCACATTCCGAACTAAAATTCCCTAGATAGACATGTCACTATGCAAGTGAAATGGCCGGGCAATTTTGAACCAAAAAACTTATTTTATAATTTAAATAATAATATTTACTCTGTATAAACAATTTAATTGTTGCAAGAAACTTGAAATCTAATGAATATTTATTCATAAATATCAAAATATTTCATTAAATTTATCTATTTAAAAGTTAGAATTTATCAAGTTTCTTTTACAAATTATTACAAACAATTCACACAAAGAGTACATTTATTTATAACATCGCAATTACAAATCAATATTTAAAATAGTTTTTTCGCTGGATCGCATCGTTTGCCAGAGCACATTTAAATTAAGCCTTCGAATCATCTTCTGCGTCCTATTCACACTTGGAAATGCGTCTTGATGTTCTATCTTCAATTCAATAATTAAATTTGTTCGTTTAAGTGGATAATGAATTAATTGTTAATATATTTTAGTTATTCTAATAAATAGCTAAAAGTTAACTTGTATTGTTCTATATTTACCTTTCCCATTATTTTTGTTTATGATTTGAATATATTTAATAGTAATTAAACAAATGCATTATTTTATTTGCGAAAAATTAATTTTGAAAAATATTACCAAATTATTTATATATTTTGATAGATGGCAGCAGCTGTCAAGTACATATAAAAATCCATTCATTTCTACAATTATTATTTATTAACTTGATAATGTTCAATAATTATCTAATCTATATAAAAAAAGAATATTTGAAAAGTATTTTCTGAATATGGGGTTTCAAATTAGGGGTTTCCGTGAAAATTAGACTTTATTTGAAATGATTGAAAAAGAAATAATTTATAAGTTTATTTTCTACAACTTTTGGTTGAATTTTTTTCCCTACAAGCCTTAACTTCGGAGATATAAACAGCCATCTTTAGAGTGTAATATGTTTTGTACTAATGTAAATTTGTTGATCGTCCGAGAACTCCGCACTCAGTGTGAGGCCTTAGAAACTGTAGGCAAAATTTCAGCGAGATTTGAGAAAGTTTGGTTCTAAAAACTGAAATTGATGACGAATGAGCTCATTAAAATTTTGCATGCATCTTCTAGAGCCTAAAATTCAATACAAAGTTTACGGATGACCCATAAATTTGCATTGGTAGGGTAGATATTTCACTTTAAGGGTGGCTGTTTGTATCTCCAGAATTAAGGGTTCCAAAGAAACAAGTTTCAATTCCGCCACTGAAATTAATGCCTTGAGGTATATGAGTGTGTGCTACTATAAAAATATCTTAATTAGCTATTCTCATAAACTAACAATCAAGATTTCTTTGGAAGGCATTTCGAAATATGCGGTGTCAAATCAAGTAAATAAACAATAATATGTAGTAAAGAATGAACTGTAATAAAAAAATGTTTTACGTTGAAACTTTTGGAAATCTTTAAAGTGAAGTATCCCTAGAACCATGAGAGATATCCCTTTATTATGACATAGCCAAAGGCATAGGGCTAATTATGTTGTCTTTCGAGTAATTCTGCTTCAAAAACGAAGCATCATTCTTGGTTAATTCTAACATTAAACAACAGATGGCACCACCAGTATCATTTCATTTAAAGAATTGATTATAAATGAGGATATTACAAATATATTTTAAATTCATTAGTAGTAATTTAAGTAAAAACAAATCATTTTGGGCATCTTTGTGATTGAATTAGTATCAGTAATAATAAAAATAGTGTAGGTTCTTACGTTTTATTTAATAACAATAATCCTGCAAAAAGCGTAAGCCCAATCTGTTATAAAAAGCAGTAACATTGTATTCTAGAACATTCCTTTAACATAAGGTCTCCTGTTTACATATGACACTATATGAATCACCTCGAATTGAACATGATCGACAGTGAACGTGATTACAAGAATGTATGCAACGTTGGACTTGTGATAACAACTAAATATGTAATAATCTAAATAGAAACATCGTTTATATAATATTCATTCTGCAATACTAACAATAGCACCAAAGTAGCTCTCATAATAAATGCTCAGAAGCTAACACTGTCTCCTAACAAAATTATATATTCTAATAAGTTTTGCAAATATATCGAGTAATATTAGATACATTAATATCTATAAATGGCATACGATACATCATTGTTAGTTATTATTATAAGGCCACTGATTATTTATGCTGATTATATAGTTCAATTATTCTGATATTTGGTTCCCATTATGAAAACGGACAAATTTTTAAAACTACTACAAAAATTTATAAAATATTCGAAAATTTTCATTCGGTTCGTTTTGATAAAGGTATATAACATCATTGTTATCGTCTACTCTTTATCTAGTCGCGTGTTAACCTATGCACAACAATGCATACAACTCAGACAATAAATTATAGACAATGAAAACAATCATAATATTATTAGCAAGTTCTCAAACTTACGCTACAATAAATACACTAGTCCCTATCCAGTACATCAAAATATATATCAGATATATAAAAATAATATTTTCAAATAAATATGCAATAACGATCAAAATTATTTTTACAAGATCCATTTTCATTAGACATGAAATCTAATGAAAAGGATTCTATAACTTGTGGTGAACATTGCACATCATGAATAAGACTGATAACCGTGTGCGTGTGTTTATAATTTAGGGATTTTAATTTTGTTATTTATATTACTAAACTGTTATTCGTATACGTGTGCATTTGTTCATTTAATGTTGTGTTTTATTTATCATAAACATATTACATCAAAAGTAGTTAAATTAATATAATAAATTTATGATTTTAAATTGTTTTATTTGTGTGTTGTTTATGTTGTGTATGTAATATGTGTAAGTGTGTGTAAGAATGTGTTGTGTATTTGTGTAAATTTACATGTATTAGTGTTAGTAGTATGTATGTGTATGTAACATGTGTTTATATAACAAAATCAACAAGAATTATATAGTTGTTACACCATTTGTACTTTCAAATTTGGCGCCAATATTTCTACCTGTCAAATAGTGACATAACTGACATCTATGATGTAAAGATGAGAGTGTTGTAGTAGGGATAGAAAGGAGAAAGCATATCTTTATTTTATGTGCAAAGGACGGATATCAGCACTTTTTGGTTGATCCGCCAAAATGAAAGTATCTACAAATTGGTGTAACCTAACCTCACTCAACCGTGTCATACACTACACAACCTAACCTAACTTGATTGGTAGTTTACATGAAGCGTTCCTTGGCGCACTCGGGACAGATGATCTTGTCCTCGTCGGTGATGAAGCCGCGTCCAACGAGCGACGTGGTGCACGACGCGCAGATGAAGCAATCGTTGTGCCAGTGACGGTCCTCGAAAGAGATGAAGCGTGTGCCGCCGATGCCGGTGATGGGCTCAGCGCAGCTGGTGCAACGCTTGGCGAACAGACGGCCGAAGCACTCGGCGCAGCAGGGCTTATCGTCACGAGAGGTGAAACGCTGGCCAGCCAGGTTCTTGTTGCAGTGTGTGCAGGTGAAGCACTCGCGATGCCATGGCTCGTTCTTGTAGGTCACGCCGCCGCTCTGGATGGCCTACAATTAACATAATCTTTAGACATATAGCTTACAGCAATTAGAAAACATTATTTCACAACAAAATAATTATTTTAATCAATTTTAGATGTCTTAATAATTATAATAAATTGATTTGAAAGAAAGTATAAACAAGCATCTATGACATCCATCAGTTTCAAAATATGCATCCAGATTAACAAAAAAATGGAGTAGGTGGCATAGTGGTATCGAGTCGGTCTGTGAATTTGAGAACCCGGGTTTAATTCCCACATCCGACAATTAAATAAAATAAAAAATAAATATATCATCACGCCTTCTACCCAATACTGCGTGTGGCACTCTGTCGTAATAGATCTTGGTAAATGACATATTTTGCGCATGAAGTGCGGTTACCAGCCATCAAATCATGACCCCCCAAAGATCTTAATGGAGGAGAAGCCACAGATGAAGTATAGTTACAAATTTACTTCTATCTTAAAACAATATCTCTTAACGGATTCACAGATTTTAATGAAATTTTTAGGATGCAACTCTTTATCCCTAGTTTACAAGATAGATAATATAATATTTGTATTCACCATCTTGAAACAAAATGGCGGCGTATTAGCTCATGAATTATTCTCGGGCTCATAAAGCAAACGAAGTTCAGCAACTAATCAATGATTTATAGAGTCAACTTTATAGCTACGATTTTTACCGCCATCAGACATCTTTTTATTTAAAAAGTTTTTAAAATGTCTCAGGGCAAAACCACTCAAAGAAGCTATTATACAATTTTTGCAGAGTTGGCTAAGGATTTTTTTTTTGTATGTTGTCAACTCTTGTATTTTTTACCTTGTCACACTTGACACAACGGGTGGCGAACTTCTCCTCGTAGCACCCAGCGCAATAGATGTCCTTCTCGCGTGGGATGAAGCTCTTGGTGCCGATGGGCGTCTCGCACTTGCAGCACTTAAAGCACTGCTCGTGCCACTGCCTGTTCTTGTACTCCATCTTCTTGGTTCCTGCAACAAACAACAAACACAACAATCAGTAACAGAACACTTTAAATTTAAACACATGACAACTATGATACAGAGGGTACGTGGTGCAAGCACGATGACATACAATGAAAAGTTGATATAATGGAAATTGGGCTTAATCAAGGAATTTCTTATTTAACAGAGATTATGCCATTTATGGGATAGGTGGTATGGAGTCGGCTTGTGGATCCTGAGAATCCTGGTTCGATTCCCACAGCTGACAAACATTTTCACAACATTAAAATTACCCCTGTGGCTCCCCCTCAACTAACATGTTTGAGGGCTGTGATTTGACGGCTGATAACCACAAAATATATCACTTACCGAAATCTGTTTCGGCAGAATGCCACACCCTGTAATGGGTAAAAGGCATGATGATATATTTATATTTTATAAGTTTGACAATGGAAAAAATACGTATATTTGTAGTAACGTCATTGTCAAGTTCTTCTGAAAATTCTATAGGATAGCTTTAGATTATTTGAAAAATGTTTTTTGTAAAACAATTTAGAAATGTTTCAGATTGGAAATTTGTTACTGAAAATATTTTTCTGTACGTTATCAATATTTTCTTTTTCTTTTATGTTAAATATTGATTACAACAATAATGCATTTTCTAATGCCAATGGCACACTGGTCGAGGAGCATGAATGAGCGTCGAGGAATTCATCGATGAATTAACAGAACGCACCCGTCATCGATGAAAAAATAAAGGCGCCTCTATTTCCATCGAGGAGTTCCTCGATGAAACGATTGTGTCTCATTTCACACGTATTATTTCATGTTAGCGTGGGCTGTCATTTTGGTTTTGCTTTGTGCTATTTTTTCGTGTTTGTTTATTTTATCAGTCAGGGTGCGTTCTGTTGTTTCATCGATGAGTTCCTCGACGCTCATTCATGCTCCTCGACCAGTGTGCCATTGGCATTACATTATATTCGACCAAAAATACATTTCAAAATAAAATAAACAAATATATCATCACGCCTTCTACCCATTACTGGGTGTGGCACTCTGTCATAGCAGATCTCAGTAAGTGATATATTTATGCTATCAGCCGTCAAATCACGGTCTCCGAAGATGTTAGTGTCATATTATTATATTTTAAATATTTTTGTATTTCATATATAAGCTTCATTCTTATGATGACAAATGGCATTTTATTGTTAACTTTCAACACGTATTGATTATCATCAAGTTTAAACAAATAATGTTATCAGTTAATCACAATGATTTCGATAAATGATAACAGACATGTGATAAAAATGGCTGATGCAATAATACTTATCACAAATTACATTTTATTGTCATTGTAAAAATTAATAATATTAATTCCTTTACTACAACAAGATTCTTTAATGTGTAAAATGTGATAGAAAAATTCCGATGTCAAAATATTTTAAAATTAAAATAGTACGATTGATTTATATGTCGTATGTAAGTTAAGGACTAGATCAAGGTCATTTGATCAGTATAAAATCGAAAAACAAAAGTTATCGGTATCACAGCACTCTTGTATACTATCGTACCTGGCCCGATTTCGTGCAGAGTTTGAATTAAAGTAATTTTTATTTGCAACTGCAGTTGGTACACGCAATCATTTCAAATTAATTTCACAGAAAACATAAATGGACTGTCAGATTTTAATTTTCAATTATATTCCTCTCTCGTTTAAAGAGTATAATTAACTAAATACTATAATTATAATAAATGCTAATTTTATGCGTATATTCATTTGTTATTATTGATCAAGCTGTCCGATGCAATTTTGTTTTTCATTTTTTTGATCATTATCTACTAATCTGTTTTTGAATCAGCCTTAACCTAAAATACATCCAATAACAATAAATAAAAACGAAATATTCAACCTACATCGGATTTCACAGTAATTAACTATAGTTAATCTCTCGGAATTATTTGACAGATAATGAACAAAAATCAAGTGACATATTGCCTTGCGCTCTTTGATGTTGAATGCAATACACACGTCATTTGTTTAATGCAATTGCGTGGCTTACTTGATTCACGCCTACGTCAAGCGGTAAATGAACTGAAGGAATCAGAATAGTGAACTGATCATCTTTTGGACAGGGACGTACTCAGGACAATTTAAAGAGAAACATGTGTTCATTTGAGTTTTAAATAAAATATAAATATATCATCACGTCTTTTACCCATTACTGGGTGTGGTACTCTGCCGTAGCAGATCTCGATAAGTGATATATTTATGCGCGTAAAGTGCAGTTATTAGCCACCAAAGATGTTAGTGATGGGGGAGCCACAGGGATAATTTTAATGTGGTGAAAATGTTTGCCGGCTGTGGGAATCGAACCAGAATTCTCAGGATCCACAGGCTAACTCGATACAACTGAGCCACCTGCCCCGTTTGAGTTTTTAAACCAGTTATTATTATTATTTGTAAATGAAATGTATTTTTTCTAGAAAGTTGAAAGTTGAAATTTGCCGCTTGTCGAGCGGCAATGTATCATCGTATCCATGGAAACATGTAAACTGTCGCGCAAAAATGCACTTTTTTCATCATTTGAATTTTTATTAAAAAGGGAAAAAGCGTAAAAGATGGTTTTTAAAACGTCTATAAATTAATTAAAGCATGAGAATTTAATATTTCTTTTAGTTTTTAAATTAATTTATAATTTGAGTTTTCGATTTTTATTGCTTGTACAAATCCAAAAAAATGGTTGAATTCCTACTGGACGAGACTCCGCCAACCTTGATGTAACACTCACGCACACATGTCCACAACCAGGTCAATGTGAGACATCTGAACATCGACAACGAGACACGACAATCGAGACTTCATGTCTATGCAGTCTCAGTGTGCTGTGAACGTGATATCCTCTGTAGATATTCATTTGTTTTTTCGAGTAACACTGTCAAGTGTGATAGTATATTGTTTCGTTGAGAAATTGATATTCAAGGCAAGCTTGACAACCATATAACTTGAATTGAATTTTCAATTATAAATCAATTATTATTTATTATCTGTAATATATCGTAAGATATGTTGATACATGAATATTGTACATTTTAATTAGAAACAATACGTGCTTTTGGAATATTGATAGCAGATATTTATACAAGACAAATTACTGAGCTCCATATACACATTTTAAATATTTTCTGCTTTTGAAGTTTTAATTTATTAATATCAGCATTAAAATGCTTTTATTGTAAGTTAAATAACAATGATAAAAATATGTAATAAATAATTATTAGTTTAAAGCATGCTTATAGAAATTATAACTTTTTAAAATATTGAACTATCAAAATTTTTTACATTTCTAAGATGCGTTTTTTTATTCTAATTCAACTTCTTTGCGTAGTTAACAATTTGATTAGCTAACAACGTTTTATGCAATCAGGCTCTGGGATTTAACCTTAATTTAGTTTCCTTATTAATTATAGTTAACTCTGGTAAATACCAGAAAATCAATTTAGCTAATGGAGGAACACATTGTAATATTATATTGATAATTCTACGAAAGTCTGCGGGAAAAACTAACTGAATTAAATTTTATTACATGATGCGACCTCTACGAATAATTAGCTAGAATGAAATATATTAGGGATATTCGTGTTTGACATATGCGGTGAGCAAGCATTTGACAACTAAATATGTTAGAACAAAATTAGCCTGAGCTTACAAACAACAATTTTTATTATAAACTATAATAAAATAAATAAAATGTAAGATTTATCGACTCAAAATATTGGGTATATTTGACAGCTGAAAGATATCAAAATTTAGTTCCAAATTTTATCACCAGATGTCACGTTGCAATGTGTCAAATGAAAAACAGATGAATTCAAATTTTCAAATTGAATCTTATTATCTCTTTTAACTTTCAAGATTATAGAGGTCATATTAAATGTTTAGTAATATTGTCTGTCACTGTAGGAAGATGATTTAAATTATGCCATCATAATTATTTCCAAGAACCACACATCAGAAAAATAAAAAAATTGTGGTTGAGAGCCTGTCGTGTCTGAGATCTTAGCATGCGTTGTTTTCAAACAAGCGTCTATCGTACATTCATGAGATAGAGAGAGTTTAGTCATAGGTGGCCGTGTGTTCAGTGCTCCTAAAAAGGAAACTACCATGTACAGAGCATGGCCAGGCCCCATATTTGCACTTAAATCAAGATTGCTATGATTACGCCGCCAGGGATTTAGTCATCTCGAATACTTGCGTTTTTATATAGATTAATATGTAAATTAAGAATAACTTGTATTTTGTCCACGAGAGTATCAATGAACTTTAGACATCTGCTAATTTTAACTAGAGTTTTAACTATACAGCGCCAACTAACGGCAAGTCAAGCCCGGAAATTATGTGAACTAAAATATCAAATTTCATTAATGATAATGACTCATCTACCTAGCGTTGGAAACAGCAGATATATTAAGGGGTAGGTGGCTCAGTGGTATCGAGTCGGCCTGTGGATCCTGAGAATCTCGGTTCGATTCCCACAGCCGACAAACAATTTTCACCACATTAAATTACCCCTGTGGCTCCTCCTCCACTAACATCTTTGGGAACCCGGGTTCGATTCCCACAGCCAACAATTTTCACGACATTAAAAAAAACTACCCTTGTGGCTTCCCCTCCACTAACATCTTTAAGGGCCGTGATCTGACGGCTTGTAACTGCACTTCACGCGCAAAATATATCATTTATCGAGATTTGCTACGGGAGAGTGCCACAGCCACACCCAGTAATGGGTAGAAGGCATGATGATATATTTATATTTATTTTATTTATATATTGTCATTTTAATTGTAAAAACAAGTTTTATTTATTTATTTATTCTACTCTGTACAAAATGAACTTAATCCTAATTATAGTACAGGGTCCGGCTTCACTGAGCCGTAATGTTGTAGTTCATATATAGTTAGGTTGAGTGGGATTCGAGCTCGGGATCTCCGGCTCCGAATGCCGTAATGGTATCCGCTCCATCGTTATTGCTTTTAGAAAAAAAAGTCGAAGAAAAGTGGTACAAGCACTGAATTTTATAACGCCACTTCAGGAAAGTCAAACTCGGAAAATATGTGAACTAAACTGCAATTTCATATGAATCTCTAGAAAATATATAAAATTTGACCAATTATAATGGATATCCTAGCAAGCGATGGAAACAAAAAATTGTTGACAGATTTGCTGTCATTTTAATTGTGAATCATATCTTCTATTACTTTAAGGGCCGGTTTTTTCATCTCCGGATAAAGATCCCGATAACTATCGGCAGAATAATTAAAACAATATCGCATCTGAAAATGGCATTCAGTATAATTATTATCATTTGTGCTATGATTTTGATGCGATATTGTTTTATTTATCCCGCTGATAGTTATTGGGAACTTTATCCGGAAATGGAAGAACCGGGCCTAAATGTAGTTGTAAACAAAAAAAGTAAATATTAAATTATATGTTACACTGTTTTTTAATGTAAATATCTTTTACAGGTTTTTTACATTGGTTTATTTTGCAAATAAAGCAATCTCCATTTGATCAAAGCGCTCGAGGATTACTTCCTGTTGTAATTGTTTACTTCTCATTTTAGGCAAATTTAAATTTCACTAAACCTAACTTACAACCTAAAATATAATTGTGTCAAAATAATTCAAATTCCAGTATACCTACTTCACAATCATGAATCAAATATTGTTATCATTTGTTGTGCTTTATAGGTCTCTGCACTGTAATTGGAATTAATTTCCTGTTGCTCAGCGTCGAAAATAAACAAAGCAATCCATCAAAATTGATTTACTAGCTAGCGTGAAGAAAAAGATATAAAAATATATGACAAACCTGCCGCTCCTATCGTATTTTCTCCCAGAGTGCATTTGCCGGCCATAACACATTTAAACGGTGCTTTATCTCCAGGTAAAAACATACTCAATACCGCAATATCTTCATTATTATCCCTCGCACGTTTAATCCGTTCCTCACCAACTGTTTTTGTAGTTAACTTCAATCTCGAGTTAAACTGATCACTTAACACATCAGTAGCCATGATTACAACAACTAACAACAACAATAACAATGAAAAACTTCACAGGTTGACAGCTGTGAACATAACCTAAACTGTCAACAACGGAACAAATGAATGAATGAAGTTAGAGCGCGAAATACGAAGTTGTCGGCTTAGAAGATCGAGTTGAACTGAACGAAGAAGTGGTTGAGAGGCAGATCACCGTACCAGCCACGATCTATGTGTGAAGGTTGAACTGCCTACACGGTTACACGCGAGTTTTGGATTTTCTTTTTGACACATGAGACTTGTGGTTTTCAGGATATATTTCAGTTTACGTGATCTTTTACTTGATTTATTATCGCTGTTTTGTTTTACTTTCTTGTTTAAATATCACTTGAATAACTAAAATTCTTAAATAAATAATAGCAAGGCAAGAGAAATTGTTTTACTTTGATAACAAAAGAATTAAATATAACTATTTACATAACTAGTGGGTGAATGGTGCAAATGACGTCTTCGTCCACGAGTTTTCTACAATGCTTTTTGTAACAAGCAAAAATTATAAAACCGATATTGAGAAAAGTTATTAAATTTGAAGCGTGAATTTATATTGACAATTAAGTATGCCATGAATTGACATTTGTTATTTGAAAACAAATTGTCTATCATCACCTGAAGACGAGTGTAGATCATAAACACTCGAAACGTTGTGAAAATTTTTGTACTTTTGTTCAAATAAATAAAGACAATGCAAGTTCAACACAGATATTTTATTCAAATTGTCTATTTATTTCGTAAAGTTTATTAAAATATGTCTGATTGATGACGATATAAGCTATTTCTTTAATAAATTCCTTAAAATATGTGTATATAAGTACAATTCCCACAGGCGACAAACAATTTTTATAATTTCAAAAGCTACCCCTGTGGCTCCTCCACCACTAACATCTTTGGGAGCCGTGATTTGACGACTGGTAACCGCACTTCACGCGCAAAATATATCCCTTACCGAGATCTGCTTCGGCAGAGTGCCACACTCAGTAATGGGTAGAAGGCGTGATGATATATTTATTTATTTTATAAATACAATTAGCGTTTTAATAGTCAAAATTTAGAATCATAAAAATGGGTGTTTTTTCAATTACTTTGCGCACTAGTGCGCAAAATCAAACTTCCCATCGGTTTCCAAAGTAATGTAAACATTATTTTGAATGATGCGAGTACAAAAAATAGTTTATGATAAATTATTTGACAACTAGAAATTAATTAAGTTGTTGGAACAATCCTAACTGACAAATTTATATGTTAAAATATTTTATTGAATAAATAATGAAAGGTATATTAATGTGTGAAGGTAGTTATTAATAATTTGGTGATGATGTAAATGTAATCAAGGACTCAGATGGTAATACATCATTTTTACGCGTATTAATATTTGTTTGACATTAATAACTTTAATATTTACCAACAGTTTTACACATAAAACGTTAAAATGCATTCTAAAATTCCGAAAAGGTGAAATCATGACTTCACGACAGAATTTTGAAAGTTATTTATTAAATAGTTGTTTAAATGGGACACTGGAAGGTGTTAAACTGTCAATTATATAAATATATTCAATATGTATATTACTACATTAAATTTATATCGATTAATTTTTTGTCTATGCTGTAATGTATGTTAAAATTATTTTTCAATGCAATGTTTTCTCGTCTTCTATAACTAGATGTTTATCTGTATTCGATCGATATAAATGACAACTAATCCTCCCTATTCTGTAACTGGATCATTATCTATTAAGGATCGATAAGGTAATGACAACTTTTATTTTATATAATTACTGTATGGATTATTATAATTCTGGTGTATTCTGTGACCAGAATAATTTACCCTGGCATTTTAATATTATTTTAATATATTTTTCTTACTTGTATACGTTGCTGTTATTATAAAAATGAATGTAATGACAGTTCAATGACAGTTTCGTAAAAAGTGTGGTTAAAAAGTAATATTTTTTTACTGGTAGCCTGTACGAGAGTAAAGGGTATAAAAGTAAACTAGTAATAATAGAATAAATAATTTTGGGAACAAGAATTCTGTAATCGTGGTAATCATCACAAATAATAATGATCAATTTATTGATCGGTAACAGATGAAATTTGCAGATATAAGCAAGTTATAAAGTAGAGAATATTTGATAAAATACATGTATCCGATTCGATTAATTTGATATTTCATAGCGACAAATAGATAAACATTTTTAAGTGTTATAATCGATTGTAAACGTTGATAAACTAAATTTAAATGATAATAATAATTCAGCTATTCAAACTATGCATTTTGATTTTTATAAAATGATTTCATTATCACATTATTAAATAAAATTTTCTAAGAACGTACTTATTAGGTTGTACTCGTATGTACTTCGATTATTGAAATAAAATAAATTATAACAAAAAATACACGTTTTAAAAAATTTCTAAATATTGTTATTTAATGTTTGATTAAGTTAACAAAAGAAATTGTATTTTATACTCAAATTAATTTAAATACCGTAGCTTACTTCATATGCGATAAAGAACAATAAAATTTAAAAATGATTCATGAAAAATTGCGATTAAATTTAATTCTTTCTTCATACAATAAAATTGAATAGTTTCTTTTAAGATAGATATTTAATTTTACTATTTCACATAGCATTTTTTCCATGTTTAGAAATCTCAATAAAATATGTTAAATTTAAATAAAATAAATATATCATCACGCTTTCTATCCATTACTGGATGTGGCACTCTGCCGAAGCAGATCTCGGTAAGCGATATATTTTGCGCGTGAAGTGCGGTTACCAGTCGTCAAATCACGGCCTCCAAAGATGTTAGTGGTGGAAGAGCCACAGGGGTAGTTTTTGAAATTATGAAAATTGTTTGTCGCCTGTGGGAATCGAATCTAGGGTACCAGGGTTCTCAGGATCTACAGGCCGACTTCATACCACTGAGCTAGCCACCCCATTATATATTTGTCAAATTTGACTAATGATAATTAATATATGGGGTAGATGGGTCAGTGGTATTAAGTCGGTCTGTGGATTTAAGAACCTCGGTTCGATTCCTACAATCGATACACAATTTTCACCACATTAATATTACCCCTGTGGCTCTCCTTCCACTAACATCTTTGGGGGTCGTAATTTGACTTCACGCGCATAAATACATCACATTCTGAGATCTGCTACAGTAGAGTGCCACACCCAGTAATGGGTAGAAGGCGTGATAATATATTTATTTATGTTTTTGATATTGGAAGAAGAAAAATATTTTTTGATTTATGCACTACAGAAATATTTATAAATAATTATAATAATTTCTAACGGTAGTTCATGTACAACACGTTCAATCATATTTTTAAGGAATAATTTATACAAATATGTAAATAAGATATAGTTTCTTTCATGAATGTTTTAGTTTTGCTCGTAGCGATACAGTTTACCGTTTTTTGTTTCATATGTCACCAATTAGCTTCGTATGAAAACAGCCCACATGCGAATGCCAAACGAACCAACATTTACATGACATCACCTAATCGTGATTAAATTACAGTTATTACGCCTTAAAACCAACTTATTAATTGTATTCAATTACGCCTTTATATGTTTGCGACTGCCCTATATTATTGACATCCTGTCACCATATTCATTTCTAACCTATACACGATTCTCAAAACAATTTTAGCCAATTCTTAATGGGGGATTCAAGTGGTAGAGCTTTTTAATATATATTTATTAAAATAAATTCTTGACCGTACATCATATTTAATACAATATAAAATCATACCATAAATGATATCTTTATTGCTGAAATATGAAAGTGTAAATTGAATAATTTAAAACGTTCGCACTGCCATATTGCAATGACGTAGTTGCATTAAGCCAATCACAGAGCTTTGTCTGAAACGTTTGTCGGTGCTCAAGAAGACGAAGAAGAAATAAGCATTCAGCATTCTACGATTCTACCAATGACGTATAATACTAGACGAATTATGTCGTATTCAAGTCAATGCAGTGTTGTGAAGCAGAGAGGAATGGAATAACTTGAGGGTCCGCCGGATGCGCGGCAAGGAGCGAGTACACTTTGATGTTATGCAAGTTGCTCCTTACCGCACACCCGCCTCACCCACCAGTTATTCTATCCCTTTCTGACTCACAACAAACGCCGATGTTATCCGTCTAGTTATGTTTTGTCTGAGGATTCTACTGACAACGACAAGTTACGTGTTATTTATCTCTGTCTAATCTGTCTCTCTTTAAGCTAAGATGCAACTACGTCATATTCATTTGTTTCGAAAGTTTAAATATTTTTATCATGCTTAATACAAGTTTAAAAAAAAAATAAAAAAATTGGGTATAATTATTTTATTACGTAGATTAATATATAAAAAATTCAAAAAAGTCTTGAAAGGCCCATTGTAGATTAGCTAATCTTATTCTAGTGCGATTTAAGAAAGTTAATCCAAATCACTTTCTTCAAATCAAATCAATTAGAGTGTATTTAAACATTTTTGAGAATATAGTTTAGCTTAATTTGACTCATCTAAAAATCAGGATTAGTTAAAACTCTTTTGAGAATTGGACTGTTAATATTATTTTACTAACGCTGGAATATTTTTGAATTGGTAAAATGAAATGTATTTATAAATTGTATTGTTTAATTTTAGGTAAAAATAAAACTATGTAGTCATGATTGTACTACTGTACTGATAAGTAAATAACAATTGAGATCTTTTATCATTTTTGATAAGTTATCGAACTTTAAAGAAATAAGATTTTAAATTTTTTTCTAGATTAAAAAGAATGGAGTTATTTATTTTGTATTACGTTTTATAATTCAACATACGTGTCATTGTTATCAACATTGATCAACTATTTTATCAGAGGCAGACTAATCAAATGTTTGAAAGAAAATATTAAAAAATTTGTAATAATTGAAATTATACGAAATTATATATTTATTTTTACTAATCTGTACAAAAGCAGCTTCCACTCAAATATAATCGTATTTTATTTATATATTCCAACTGTCTCCTTTTTTATGTTACATAGGAAATAAATAAATATATCATCACGCCTTCTACCCATTACTGGGTGTGGCACTCTGCCTAAGCACATCTCGGTAAGTGATATATTTTGCGCGTGAAGTGCGGTTACCAGTCGTCAAATCACGGCCCCCAAAGATGTCAGTGGTGGAAGAGCCACAGGGGTAGTTTTTGAAATTATGAAAATTGTTTGTCGCCTGTGGGAATCGAACCAGGGTTCTCAGGACCCACAGGCCGACTTCATACCACTGGGCTAGCCATCCCATGTTATATAAAATAAAATGTTAAAATTTCTATATGGCCTATTAATTTTAGGATATAAATGTAGATACACAAAATGACAAACTAGTATATCAAAATTTTTATGATCAAATATGTTTCATTCATGAAATAGACATAAAATAAAATTAACAATTTGACGCTACACAGGGTCACTTTTTTAATATTACACATAGGAGAATTCAAATTTTACATGTTAATTTGCCTTAAGAGAACTTATGATCGAAGTGGCGAAGAAAAAAATGAATAAATTTTTATGTCAAACTGACATTAACGTAAAATTCAATTATTTTCATTCACTTTTTTCCTTCGCCACTTCGATCATAAGTCATCTTATGGCAAATTAACATGTAAAAATTCAATATTGTTTCTCCTATGTGTAATTTAAAATAAAATACCTTGTTTAAATAAATCAAGTAACTATTTGATTTTCCACTCATTTAATACAATTTTTATATTTACAACTTCATTCAAATAAAAAATATACAACTGTACATCTTGTGTAATACAAATAAAGTAGACACCAAATACTCAGTAAAAGTTGAAGTCAGCGAGATTTGAACCCACACCCCACCTGCTTACTATAGTTATAGTTACAAGTTGTACGATTTAAGTAACAATGTCTGCCAACAAAATAGGTCAAAAAAATTAATTTCGCGGAACGACTCGTTGCTAAATTCGTGGAATACGAAATAATTCGTAAAAATGAGCACAGGGACAAAACCGAAATCCTCCCACCAAGTCTGGGCCCTCGCGAAATCTGTCAACTTGTCAACAGTTCGTCATGGAGACATTATAATTATTATGCTGACGAATTTGACAAAACGTAGGCAAGCTTAAATTAATTGGCAGAATTTGCTAACATGAAACGGGGTTACGGAAATTTTACGAAATATAAACGAATAATAACTGCTATTGATACGTTTATGTAGGCTGACGGTTTATCTAGGAATTAGTCAATGGTTTTCCTTATCAATTAAGTCAGAGGAAATGTGTACTTGATATTATAATAGTTTTATGAATTGAAACTAATAAATAAGATGAATCATATTTGTAACAATATAGTACAAAGTATCTATTTCCTGTTACACAATTATTATTAATTTAAAAATGGACAATACCGAATAGACTGTAAAATATTCTATTTCAATTTGCTTTTATTTGCTTTTAATTAATATTTTAAGTAAATACTTAACAATTTTTACCACATTAAAATTACCCCTGTGGCTCCCCCACCGCTAACATCTTTAGGGGCTGAAATTTGATAACTGGTAATCGCACTACACGCGCATAATATATCACTTACCGAGATCAGTTGCGGCAGAGTGCCACATCCAGTAATGGGTAAAAAGCGTGATGATATATTTTATATTTTATTTACTTAACAATTGATGAAATTAAATGGTATTATAAAGATAAAATGATATGCATTAAACCATCTGAACTACGGTCGCCATGTGATTTAAATCTGATTTTATTCCAATTTTTCTGTCTTTTTTATGTTATAGGCAGTCTCTATCCCATGACTGCTATTACTTACCAATTAAAATACTCTACAATTCAGGAAATAAAATCGAATTGTAAAAAAAATAAATAAATACATCATCACGCCTTCTACCCAGTACTGGGTGTGGCACTTTGCCGTAGCAGATCTCGCAGATATATTTTGCACGTGAAGCGCGGATACCAGTCGTCAAATCACGACCCACAAAGATATTATTAGTGGTGGGGGAGCTACATGGGTAGTGAAAATTGTTTGTCGGCTGTGGGACTCGAACCGAGATTCTCAAATCCACAGGCCGACTCGATACCACTGAGCCACCTACCCCATACAAAAATTATAAAGAGAAAAATTGGGATATCGTTAGGATTTGAGCCTGGGACCTATAAACTCTGGTCATATGCTTTATTTAAACCAGTTGGTTTTCTCTTTATATTTCGGTTTTAATTTTAAAACCAAATTTAAAATATAATTTTTGTTGATGCAACTGGTTAAAATTTAATCTAATAACAAAACCTAACAGTTGACTACGTCACATAGCAACAAATCAAATTAGAACAATGTCATGAAAGGACAAATGAATTTCTATCAATTGTAAGTTGAAGGCGTCAGTAGGTAGAAACATGATCTTTTGTTTACTCTTTAGTTTCCAGTAATTACAAACATTGAAACTTTAAAATAATAAACAAAATATAAGCGTATACATCTGAGAACAGGTGTATGTACACAACATTAATCATGTTTGAAGAGTTGGAAAATTATGAATTAAAATTAACATAAAAATGAGATTTTGTTAGATTTAATTATTTTGCAAATAAAGTACAGACAAATAGTTATTTGTATAACTATCAGAAACTGTACTATTGCGAGTATACAAGATTTTCCGAGCCGATTTAAATGAAATTATTGATTTATTTGTCAGATAATTAATACTGGGAATTTTTTTTTTATGTTGACACAGGACGTTCGTAAACAATAATACGAGAATTAAATATATATAAACAATTCATTTGTTTTCTTACTGCAGATTCAAATATAATTACTTCCATTTGAGTTTACAATTAACAATTTGGCTCTAAAATTGGTAAAAGCACTGACAACCAGTTGATGCTAATGCTAACCTTACAAAAGTTCCTAGCTTTTTTCCGGCCTAGGCTGGAAACAGACTTTCTGAATGATTTTAAAATTAAAATAAATAAATATATCATCACGCCTTTTTACCCATTACTAGGTGTGGCACTATGCTGAAGCAGATCTTGGTAAGTGATATATTTATGCGCGTGAAGTGCAGTTATCACGGCCTCCAAAGATGTTACTGGTGGGGGAGCCACAGGGGTAATTTTTAATGTGGTGAAAATGTTTGTCGTTTGTGGGCATCGAACCAGGGTTCTTAGGATTCACAGGCCGACTCAATACCACTGAGCTACCATAAAGTTATGTAAAATTAGTATTTCTGGTTGGAGGCGTGAAAACGCAATTTTCATTTGTCGGTTTATTTGTATGTAATATTTTTATTTAAGTAAAACTTAATTCTTGTTTTGTACTTGTTTCTTCTTGTGTGTAAATATTGCACGGTGTGTGTGTGTGTGTGTGCTACTGCGCCACAATCTTGTCTTGTGTACCTATACTAGTCGTCATTGCATCACCGGCTATTTGTGTCTCGTGTTCTCATCGCCCGCTGATCAACAAACAAATTCTCTTCATTATTTTGCACTTTTACTTTTTTTTGTTAATCACTTGATTTATCTGATTATTTTGACACTCACGATTTCATATTTAAACAATGGTACTTATATTTTTATAGTAATTTGTTCCTTATTTCAGATTAACCTTTATATTATTAGTTTGTTTTGATGTAATCATTTTAATTAATATGAAAGTTTTTCAATAATGTATAAAAAAATACATAGGAATCGTGCCTCATGCCGCTTCGGGCGCTTTGATCGATTGGATATTACTTATTGTAAAATAAATACATGTAAAATTTCCTTGTATTAAACGAGATATGATTTTTTTAAGTTCTGTAGGTGCTTGTGACGTCACAAGTACCTTTCAGTAGTATTAAACTTGTTTGATTTAATGAGTACACATAATATACGAATTGTTTATTAGATTATTTTTTGATGTTTCTAAAAACCAATGAAATGCTTCATTGTATGTCACGTGTTTGCGTTTCAACCAATCCTGTCATTATTATACTGAGAATAACGCTCTAGTGATTATTCCCGGGAATAATCTCTGTAGGTGCTTTTGTTTGTGATAAATGATAGGTAGTTGTCAATTATTTAAAACTGTCAACGCGTCAAGTAAAATGTGGGGAAAAAATCGATTTAGTACCATTTCAGATACAGAAATACACTAACAAATTTTGGAAACAACTTCCAAGAATACATTAATAAGTAATCAATCGATATGGACCCAGTTCAATTTTTTTTAAGTTGGCTGAATCGACCTCAACAGCTAAGTCAAAAAATAATCTAATTAAATATAACTCGAGAGTTGGATAAATTAGAAAATAATTCTCCAGTATCTTTCTCAAACTTGTTGCTATTTGGCAATAGCCACTCAAGCCCTACGGGCTTTCGTGATTATTGCCTGGCAACAAGTTTTCGAAAGATCTGTCAAATTATTTTCAATTTATTCTCAGTCTCTTGTTATATTATTACTGAAAATTAACATATTAACCGTGTTACTCGTCGCGCTGGTTGTAATATCAAATATTGACTGGATTATAAACTTGTTGAGGGTGACTGGTTTACCCAGAGACGTAAAATATCCCCACTTCGGGGGCAAAGTTAATGTTTAATTATTTATTAGTGTTTCAAGTAAATATTATCACCTATTCGTGTATTTTTAACTTGTTATGATAATATGTCAACATTATCGTCATTTTTGATTTTTTCTTGTATTATAATTATTAATGAGCAGATATTTCTTTGCACATGATGTAAGAGACCAGCTTTATGTTTGTTTATTGATGTGAAAATCACTTTGAAATATCCGAAATTGAAATCTGAAAGTGATTTTAAAATATCGACAAGGTGATGTCATCGTCCATTATTTAAAATTTGAATAATCGTAAAAAAGCTATATAATTTTACCATAAATAATCAGGTTTAGTAACTACTGATAGCATTGTTATTGTAATCGTATTTCTCAATTTTCTACACTAAATGTCACCAGAAAATTTATTTCAATTTTGTTGTTTGTTTGTTTCATTGCCCACCAGGATTTAATCCCAATTATATTGATACACAAATCAGTATATTCACTACCCTGTTAAGTAATTAAATAATTCGATACAATTGAACCACCTACCCTACAATAATAATATTTGATATTCATTGAATTAATTAAAAGTAAGAAATATTAAAAAATAAAAACTATCTAAAACGGCAAAACTACCAACTTCAATAGCTTGTAACTCAAAAACTAACTAAGATAATTCAATTCTGTTTGAAGATTTGAATTCCCCATGTTTTTTTTAATATAGAAGTACGATTTTAGATTTATTAAATTAGGCATATTTATTTGAGAAAGGTTTGTTTAAAAATTGGACGAATTTTTGAATTTTGTCAAAATGGTTTATATTTTCCATTTTTTTTTAATATGTTTCTATATAATTTAAGTCGCGAGAAATCGAATGCCGTTGAGCGCATCTTCATATCTTTTTTAGTTTTTGAGTTACAGCGATTTTTGATGTTTTTTAAATCGCAACTTTAACACGCTGTATCTCGAAAACTAAAAGAGATATCGAAATGCGGTTTGAACGAGTGTATTTCTCGTGCTTTACTTAATATATTAGCAAATTTTGAAAATTTTGAAAATTTTTCAATTTTTTCTCAAATTTTCTTTTGTCGATATTTTAAAAACTAGAAGTGATAACGAAAATCTGTGAACACGAGTGGATTTCTCGAGTGAAAGTACGTGGGTATGTAAATTTTCACGGAAAAAATCGCGCGGATAGATATTTTATTACAAAAAAACTGAAAATGACCAAAAATTAAATATTTTTGAAGGGGTACCCCTTAAGATTTTGACGATTTTTAGCCGATTTTCGTTTTTCTGTAATAAAAAACTTATGCGTGCGAATTTTTTCGTGAAAATTTACATACCTACGTATTTTTACGAGAGGAATTCACTCGTGTTCACAGATTTTCATTATCTCGTCAACTTTTTGAAATATCGACATGGGAAAATTTTGAACATTTTTTCAAAATTTTCAATATTTCCAAAATTTACTATTATATTAAGTAAAGCACGAGAAATACACTCGTTCAAACCGCATTTCGATATCTCTTTTAGTTTTCGAGATATGGCCTCTCAAAGTTCCGATTATAAAAGCATGAAAAATCGCTGTAACTCAAAAACTAAAAAAGATATGAAGATGCGCTCAACGGCATTCGATTTCTCGTACCTTAAATTATATAGAAACATATTAAAAAAAATTGGAAAATATGAACCATGATTGAAATTTTTGACAAAAATTTTTGCACCGTCCAATTTTTAAACTAATTTTTCTCAATTAAATATACCTCATTCAACAAACCTAAAATTAAACTTCTATATTAAAAATACCATGGGGAATTCATATTTCCAAACAGAATTCAATTATCTTTAATAGTTTTTAAATTACAAGCGATTGAAGTAAGTAACATTTTGTCCAAAATTCTCAAATTGCAACCTTTCATAACTTTCATGATTTCAATCAAAAATATGATCAATACAACACCTATAAGCATATGTCAAAATTACATTTTGCAGAATCAAGTATTCATAATAAACAAAAATTATCATTTTATTTATGTATCCATAGGAATTATGGGCCAAAGAATTGTTTAACCCCGATTTTTGGGGTGAAAACACAAGCTTTTCGGCTCGGTTGTGCAAAAATAACTATTACGAAGCCATTCAATCATAGAATTGCAATTTTCTAATTATTCTCATTAACCATTTACTTTAAAATTCAACTTATTTTTGTCTTTCTATCTTGTAACAACAATTTAATATATAATTGTTAAAAATTGATACCAGCAAGATTTAAACCCTTTAATACCATTTATGAAGCCAGTGCAGTAACTATCTATTCAGTCACAAAACTTTGCATTACTATTTTAGAATTTTTCTAAATACAACTCTGTATTTTTGTATTTATATCATGTAACAATAATTCAATATTTTATTATTAAAACTGATACCAGCAAGATGACTAAAACCCATTAATGGCATTTACGAAGCCATCGTACTAACTATTCACATTACAATAATTATCTTTCCCAGCGCTGATCTATGGCAGCGGTGTTCAAGGTTGGTGGTTATATTTAACCCATACGAGAAGGGTGCATGCACTACATGTATCTATTTATACAACATTGGATGTTTGTAACTTACCAGCATGGAAGATTTTTCCACAGCCATCGCACCTGGAGGCGAACTGCTTGTCGTAGCAGTTGCCGCAGTAGATCTTCTCACCCTTGGCGCCGAATTGCTTGTCTACGAGAGACTCGTTGCACGTGGTGCATTGGAAGCAGGCCTCGTGCCAGTGCTTGTCCTTGTACGACAGATCCTGCAAGCAGAAGATGCCGAAAATCAGAATCACGAGATACTATCATTTGCAGTTATTGTTGCTTTACTGTCAAAAGTATGACAAATATTAAAATATGTTTTAGAATCGAAAATCATTCCTGGAATCTGGTCTTTATTATCATTTATGGGTGTCATGATTAGACAGCCGGTTACCATCTTCCCAGACTCAATCTGAATAGGTTTTCAAATCAACATTATTGTCTGTTTCATTTTCTTGAAGCTGCTGACAAATTTAAAATATATCATTTTTAAGTCTGCAATAGCAGAGTAGCCTAATACAAAATAAGAAAAAAGTTATCAAAATTTAATTCAGTTGCCAACTAATCAAATATAAGAAGTATGATGAAATGATGATACAAATAGAAAATATATGGCAAATTTGGCACCATTCTATTAAAACAAATTTTAAATAATCTTCGAATATATAATAAAAAATAGTATGTTCTATTTGAAATTTGAATTAATTATTAGGACATAGAAAGTTGTACCATAATTTTACTTCCGCCATTATTTTTTATAGATGTTGTAATATACTGAAAACCTTAAATAAATAAGCAAGATATTTGTTGGTTATGTTTAACCACGCATCCTGTATATCACTGATTGAAATCTGCAATTGTAGAACTATCCCAGCAAGAATTGAACAAAATTTATCGAATTTGAATTAATTTATTAACCGTATACAACCTAAGTAGAGAAATAGTTAAATCTACATTATTTTCCGCCTCATTTTAGTTCGAATATTGATAAGGCTACAAATACAGCATTTACTGAGATCTGCAATTCCAGAGCTGCTACACTCAGACTTAATCAGCAGAATTTGATTGATATAACATAAGCATTATAATTTTTCTGCCTTATTTTAGACTCAACGCTAATAATGCTACAAATTTATCATTTATCAAGATCTGCAACTACAGAGCTAGTGTGCCCGAACTAGGCAAAACATTTATCTGTTTAATCTAAACACAAAAAGGAGAAGCGCTACAATCTTTCTCAAATTAAAACGATGAATAATTTATTGAAATCTCACGCCCCAGTTTTATCCGATTTATGGAGACGATATATATAATACTGCATTTACTGAGATCTGCAATTGCAGAACTGCAACACTGAGACTTAATCAGCATAAGTTTGATTGAATTAATATAAGCATCATAATTTTTCTATCTTATTTTAGACTCAACGCCAATAATGCTCCAAATTTATAATTGATGAAGATCTGCAACTGCAGAGCTAGTGTGCCCGAACTAGGTAAAACATTTATGTGTTTAATCTAAACACAAAAAAGAGAAGCGCTACAATCTTTCTCAAATTAAAATCAAAACGATGAACAATTTATTGAAATCTCACGCCCCAGTTTTATCCGATTTATGGAGACTTAATCAGCATAAGTTTGATTGAATTAATATAAGCATCATAATTCTTCTATTTTATTTTAGACTCAACGCCAATAATGCTTCAAATTGATAATTTATCAAGATCTGCAACTGCAAAGCTAGTACGCCCAAAATCAGGAAAGACATTCATCTGTTTAATCTAAATACGAAAACAAGAAGCACTAGAATCAATCTTAAAATCAAACCGATGATGTAATAAATAATTTATCTAAATCTCACGCCCCTGTTTTATCTGTTATGTGAAATACTGCTTACCTTGGAGTCGATGCCGATGATGCGATTGCACTTCTCGCACGGGTTGGCGAACACCTGCTCGTAGCACTTGACGCAATAAGGGTGGTCATCGCGCAGCACGTATCTCTGACCGGTCAGCGACTCATCACACTGCCAGCAGCTGAAGTGCTGTCCATGCCAGTCCTTCTCCATCGCGTTCGTGTACTCCGCACTGAAAATTAACTAAACAAAACAAAAACATACATTAAACACAATCAAAAACAGAGTTTGTTTAAACATTTGATGAAGGATTGAATTGTTTATCAGGAGCTTACAGTAGTTATCATCAACTTCGACACTGTTTTATTTTTGGATATTTAGTTCAAGTCTGCGAGGTTTGAATACATGATTTGTTTCGTCAGTTTTTTATGGTTCGCTATTATATTATTCAAAACTAACGATATCACCGATTTAATCTAAAATAAATCATAAATTTTCATAGCTATTGTAAAATACTTAAACTTTTATTTGGTTTTTATTTTTTAAATGTAATATTTTTTATATGTATCATATATTAAAAATAAATAAAAGATGTTAAATAAGAAACATATTTTAATCTATTTTTTATTATTTGTTGCATTTTTCTATACAGAAATGCGGACCATACGATTTTTAAAATGTGGAAAAATTGTCTCTTGTACATTTTAGAGGAAAAGTATACAAAGAAACTTAAGTTATACTAACATGTCTTAGTACTAGATATTTGAAGAATAAAATGTGACATTTTTGTCAAAAATCAGATAGCCATAAATAAAATAAAATCTCATTCTGACAGTTCAATTCAACAATTAAGATTAGGAAATGACTGAATTGTCAAAAAGATGTTTTGTTTAATTCGCTTTTTTATTTTCCTGGCTATCTGATTTTTAACAAAAATGTAACATTTTATTTTTCCAGTATCTAATACTGCACACATGGTAATATAACAAATTTAATTTTTTTAAACATAAAATTTAATTTTAAACAATTGTTTAATCATTTTCTTCCGAACATTTTAAAAATCTTGTGCTAAACCCCTATTTTATATATTATAGGCACTCCTGTACTATAATTGGGATTAAGTGAAATTCTTTAAACCCATTATTTATAATATTCATGCTCAGAATATATACCATTTTTTTTATTCATACTTTATGTAATGTAAAATAAAATAAAAGTAACGAACAAGTTTAATATGTAGACAGGACTATTTTTAGAGCGCGCTGAATTATGGCGTACTATAATAATCACATACCAATTTACGTCCGTTTATTAATAGATCTGCTAAGTTTGACTATTTACTTTACATTTTTACGGCTAGTGTAACACTAAAAAAAATGCCTCGTAAATAATTTCCAACAAAGACT
Organism: Pterostichus madidus; assembly: GCA_911728475.2. Classification (NCBI taxonomy): domain Eukaryota; kingdom Metazoa; phylum Arthropoda; class Insecta; order Coleoptera; family Carabidae; genus Pterostichus; species Pterostichus madidus. Next base: position 1,516,819 of record OU452313.1, on the reverse strand, counting down.
AGAAAATGAAAGATACACTTAGTATATTGAATAAGGGAATGCGATTTTCTAGCACGTTTTGGATCACAGAAGAACAATCACAACCACGAAACACAATCACTGTCGTACCTTACATGTAGCGAGGAATGAGCACTTTCATCAAGGCACTCACCCCTCGCCATTGGTACGCTGAATCTCGGTGATCTCGGTGGTGCGATCGCCCGATTCCCTCCTCTTGGTGGTCTTCTTCACCTTGCGGGTGCGTTTCTCGGTAACGGTGAAATTGACAGATGAATCTAATTCCGCCATGTCTACGGCTTGTTGAAGAAGTGTTAGTGAACGAAGTGAAGTTGAAGATGTGGTTGTGGATGGATGATGGTGCCGGTAGGAACCAAGAGAGCAGACTGAATTGTGCCAGATGGGTAAACGGGGTAAGCTATGCACGTTATTTTTAGCGGGTGATATGGAACACTCAAGTGGTAGTGCCGCGTGCAAGCTTTGCAAACGTTGTTGCGTGGTTTGAGGTGGGTTTCGATGCTCCCGACGTCAAAACAACGAGTGTGATGAGGCGATACCAATGAGAGGAACAGAGATGAAGACACCTGACACCGAAATCTAGTCAGTCAGCCGGGTACCACAACATGAAGAAGATGCGAGCATCAAGAAACTTGATGATGAAGACATCTATGTGATATGAATCACACAGATTCATAAAACAGATTACGCATTAATACCATTTCTAGTCCCAATTTTTAACTCTATTTTTAATATCTACAGATTCGAGTTAAATAACGTATCTAGTTAAGTAGTTAAGTTAATGTAAGGAACAAAAAATATAGCTGGGTATATTTTCTACAAGATATTATTTAGTATTACTATTTCCTTATTATCTCATGTAAGATAGATTATAAAATGTAATTAAATAAAATAATAAATCTTTAATAAGACCGTTTCACATGAATGATTTTTTATTGTACTATAGTTTTTACCGCACGGTCCTAGTGTAAAACTTGCCATTGTAATTAATGCGTTTGAGTTAATCGTACAATTAAAAAAAAATGTTCAATAAAATACTGGCCAGTTGTATCAAAAAATGTTACAGCCAGATTTTTAAAAGGTTTTAACTAATCCTGAATTTTGGATTAGCTAATCTTATGCTAGTCCGATTTAAACAAGTAAATTTGATTCACTTTTCAAAAATTAAATGGTAATAAGATTGTATTATAGTTTATTTACACTTTTTTGGGAACATGGTATAGCTTAATTTGATAAATCCAAAATTCAGGATTAGCCAGATTCTAACTAAAACTCCTGTTAGTACTGTACTGCTTAAATTTAGTTTAAATAAATAAATGATTTTAAACAAAGTTTAAAACTTAACTTTTGGTGGTGCAACTGGCCATAAGTTTTTTATAAATTTATTTCCCCAGCAAACAAACAAATATCTGATTAAAATCATAGTTCATAGGACGACATTCCCTTCCTTTCTTATCTTTTTTTTTTAAATTGGCAATTCTTACAATAGAGTGACTAACGGCAATTGTGTGGAATTTTCTTTGAAATACAAGCGCATGCTGTCGCTCTCTTCTTTTCTAATCTTTATAGATTCGTTATTAGATTTGTTGTTAGAAGAGTGAGCGTAAGTAATTTGAGATGTTTTGAACATATGAAACGTACGTCGAAGAAAGATTAATGAAAAGTGTGTAGGAGTGATTGGATGGATGTGATTGAAGGTTTGTTGTATGATGAATGATTCCGAGTTTAGTAAGTAAATGAGCTTATATGGAGGGCTCTATGAATGTGGTTGAAACGAGGGTGGTGTGTTAGGATGACAATGTTTGAAGAGGACTGATTATTTGATGAATCTGATGAGTGAATTTATGCTACTCGGTACAATAGGAACTTCATCCCAATTACAGTGCAGGATCCAGATGCACCAATCCGTAAAGTGGTAATTCATATAATCAAACTTGAGTCGGATTCGAACTCGGGCCTGTTTAGTAAATCATAGTAAAAAAATGAAATAATTAAAGATGACTTCTAATATTCTGCAACATTTCTGTAAAAATAGTTACAGGAAACAATAGAAAAACAATAAAGTCCTAACTACTAAGAGGATGGACATTGCACATTGTCATCGTCTAATTGACAGTGGTTTAAAAACAAGTCTAACTCATTTAAGATGTCAAAAGTAGATTAATTGGAACACGAAGAACAGCAGCGTGGAACATAGTGCCAACGGCGGATCCTGACTTACGCGAGGCAGTAATTTACTGAAGTCGTAGCGAGCCGATGTATTTATACCTTTCATTATAACAGATGTGAAACGCGTCAATCCTAAATTATATTATACATGTTTTTTCAATTAAATCTTTAGAAATTTATTTTTATTCAAAATATTTAAACAGGAAAAACAATATTTCATTACAATTTTATAAATATATATCATCACGCCTTCTACCCATTACTGGGTGTGGCACTCTGCTGAAGCAGATCTCGGTAAGTGATATATTTTGCGCGTGAAGTGCGGTTACCAGTCGTCAAATCACGGCCCCCAAACATGTTAGTGGTGGAGGAGCCACAGGGATAGCTTTTTCAAATTATGAAAATTTGTCGCCTGTGGGAATCGAACCAGGGACCTCAGGATCCACAGGCCGACTTCATACCACTGTGCTAGCCATCCCAATTTTAATTACCACTTTTAAAAAATAAATACAACAGTACGCAGTAATTAATAAGAAAGGTAATTAAGTGTTGAAAAATCAAATTTGGTTCATAAACCTTTTGATTTAAATATAAACAATATTTTTTATGACAAGTCATTGACTTAGTGGCCCAACTAAAATTAAAAGTTATCTTTGGCAGTGACAAAAATCGAATTAATACTTCACACAATAAAAAAATTGGCACAGACCTTGTCGAAATATTTTGCATGCTACATAAATCTCGAAATAAAAGTATGCCTCACATATAATACATCTCATCAATTAAATAAACACAAAAATAATTAATCTGGCATTTAATAATTATTATATAAAATATACATCGTATCCAGAGCAGTAATGAGGCAAATATTAACTTGACTAAGTAAATTTTAATTTAATTTTTGGCTTGGTTCCAGCGAGAATGATGTCTTACTCTTTGAGTAAAAATAAATGCGAATCAATCAATTTAAATTTAAGTATAATTGGGCGAGTCCAACTCTGTTATTAAGATAATATTTTTTATTGATTTATGCGAATAAATGGTTTCATAATGTAATAGCATCATCTGGTATAATGTATCTTCATTTTTATGATTAATTTTCTTTAATAAACTTTAATATCGTAACAGGGTTCTAATATATATATTGATGAAATTGAGGGTGAAAGATTGAGTGCATCCCTAAAAATACGAGTAAATAGATCGATTTGATTGAAGATTTGTTGTGTGTATGAAAGGTAAAGAAAAGAATCTGTTGAATTAATGTTTAATGAATGTTTCTAGGGTTCGTGTTACTCCATTTGTTGGGATATAGCGTGATGATACATATGTGTGTTTAGTGAAAGTACTACAAGGTGAAAGTGTGCAAAATATTATTTATAGTACAAAAAAGTAATTAGCAAAGTCGTGTATTTGAACCTAAGTGCCAAAATTACTTTATTTTTGGAATCTACAAGAGTTACTAAGTTTATGCTACCTTTAAACAAGTGAATGTTTTGAACTGTAATTACTATAGACTTTTCACTTTAACTACAGATACTGGGTGTGTCACGCAAAGCGGGTCATAAACGTTTAACATGGGAAATAATTTTTCCGGCCGCATTGATTTCTATATTATTTAAGACAAAAATACTTGTAAACAAATCTTAAAATTTTCCATCTAAATCAATAAACTAAATTTATTTTCTCTGTTTTGTAACGACAGAAATCAAACATGAAAATTTACAAAATTACAATTTAATAGTATTGAAACAAAATATTAAACAAATGCGCTACTTAATTCTGTCTAATATTTTGATACATTGAAGTTTTGCATTGTTTAAAAGTAAGTTTTTGATCTGTACATTATTTTTACAAATTTATTAAAAATAGAAAATTATTAATATGGAGAAAAATGACAAATAGTTAAATAGTATTACTCAGAAGAAATGTTGACAGAAAAACTTAATGTATTTGTTTGTTATTTCATGGTTAAATATTAATTAAATTGTAATTTTAAAAATTTTCATGAAAATAAACGGTTACTGTTTAGTACAGTTTAACGTCCGTGCTCTGTTGCTAGGCAACGATATACAAATCAGGCCAAATGTTAAAATAAACAACAAAATACAAATGTTTAGAAAATGTATCACTCTTCCTTCAAAATTCAAAATTGAAACGTTGAGTCACAAATCTCTATTTACGCCTAGTACAAGTGACGCTAATAATTTATACAACTGTCATATTTTCAAGTAGGCGAATCGCGAATTTATATCTGAACAATTGAATCACTCTTGCAAAACAAGGAGTAAGAACATAAACAAATTAAATTGAGATTAACCGGAATGTATTCTACTATAAATAATCACTCGCAAACTGGGTATAAATAAATACAAATAGAATTCGAATAAATACTGGAAACACAAGCACGGTATTTCGAAATTTATTTACTGTGATGACCCTATTTATGAAAGAGTGTACAAATTTACTGCCAATTATTTCAAAATAAGTCGTCAGCAAATTTCAGCAAAGATTCTTTTCATTTTGTAATGTAGAAGCTGTAAGCTGTTAGTCAGATTTCTGACATAATAAATAAATGCAGTTGTGGATTAAATCTCTCTGGAAAATGCAACAGTTTATATAAATAAATAAATAAATAATCACGTTTTTTACCCATTCCTGAGTGTGGCACTCTGCCGAAGCAGATCTCGATAAGTGATATATTTATGCGCGTGAAGTGCGGTTACCAGTCGTCAAATCACGGCCCCCAAAGATGTTAGTGGAGGAGGAGCTACGGGGGTAGCTTTAATGTGGTGACAATTGTTTGTCGACTGTGGGACTGGAACCAAGATTCTCAAATTCTCTGTCCGACTCAGTACCACTGAGCCAGCTACCCCATTAATATAAAATAAATAAATATAAATATTTATGCACGTGAAGTGCGGTTACCAGACGTTAAATCACGGTCCCCAAAAATGTTCGTGGTGGAGGAGCCACAGTGTTCTCAAAATCCGACTGGATACCACTGAGCTATTACCATTATATACCACTTTTAAAAGAACTTGACAGTGATGTCGAAAAAAATGTACGTAGCTTTCTCGCTGTCAAAAATTCCTAAATTATTTTATATAAAACAGTTTCAAAAAAAAGATATTAATAAATAACTAACATCGTCGGTCTGTTAATTTGAAAACCAGGGTTCGATTTCCGCAGCCGACAAACAATTTTCACCACGTTAAAACTACCCCTGTGGCTCTCTCTCTACTAACATCTATGGGGGCTATGATTTGACGACTGGTAACCGCACTTCACGCGCATAAATATATCACTTATCGAGATCTGTTAGGCAGAGTGTCACACTCAGAAATGGGCAGAAGACGTAATGATATATTTATTTTATAACTAACTTTATTTTCATGAGCATCGTCAAAACGTTAAATTTTCCCTCAATTGAGATAAGAAAGCGATAATTTTTATCCCTAGGGAAGAAAAGTAATGTTATCCATGGCATATGGAAAACAACGGATTCGAATATTGTAACGCTAACCACACCACCGTACTGGTAAATATTTTTTAGAAGTTTTCTTAGATTTGTTCAATTTGAGAATAAAATACGAATAAAAAGCAATCTCCATTCGATATAAGCGCCCGAGGATTTACCTATTTTTTATTTGTTTATTTATAGCTATACAACCTCTAGCTCAGTGGTATGAAGTCGGCCTGTAGATCCTGAGAACCCTGGTTCGATTCCCACAGGCGACAAACAATTTTCATAATTTCAAAAGCTACCTCTGTGGCTCCTCCACCACTAACATCTTTGGAGGCCGTGATTTGACGATTGGTAACCGCACTTCACGCGCAAAATATATCACTTACCGAGATCTGCTTCGGCAGAGTGCCACACCCAGTAATGGGTAGAAGGCGTGATGATATATTTATTTATTTTATTATACAAGCTCTTTAATAATGTTAATAATAAGATGTAATATTGGTGCTGTCAATTTAAAATATTCTTGGTTGACGAAACATTTTTAAAAGTTTGTAAAAACAGGTCAAACATCAAAGTATAAAATGTCAAAACTGCAGCCGGCATCTAAAATTACATCCATCACCTCGAAACAAGAAAAAAACAAAAAAACACGCACAGAAATCAACAATTCATACATCAAGTTGTCTGAATAATTTGTAAGATAATTTTAAGATTTTTTGCCAGTAACAACGATTATAAAAAGGCGTTTAGTAATTCGACGATCGTATAAATATTATTATGTTAGTATGCCGTCGAGAAAGACATTTGTTTATCTAAAATTAACGGATTCCGCAGACGCAAACCATTGTTGGCACAGAGCCATCTGTTGCGCACCGTGTGAAACGGTGAGAGGAGTATAGCAACGTGATTTATGTTTTCAGCGGATTAACCGTTGCTGATTTCACTATGAATGAATGAAACTTGATGCTATAATGTTTTTATTTTATTGATAACATGATCTAGTTTTAGCTCCATAAATATTTTTGGAATTAAAGCGAATTATGTCACTGCCACAAGATTTTTTTGGAAAGTTTTGTTATGGGTTATAAAACACGGAATTGATGAAAGAACATGAAGTTTTGGCATCGTTCATTTTCTGCTGTCAAACACTTTTAAAGGACAAGTACAGTATAAAGTACATACTCATAACTATTAACTAGAAGTACTGATAGTAAGCACAAAGTACCAGTCAGTTTGAAAATACTGAATATTAAGTACAACTATTCACTAAAAATGTTAGGTATTTTTAAAGTACTTTCAAATACTTGCATTAATGTTAAATATGTTTTTAATTGAAGTAATTAATTTCATGAGAAAAGTTATACATCTGTTTAAATATAAATATACTAAGAGTCAGTTTTACAAGCGCCGGTTTACTTTCGATTAATGTTAATCATGATTAAATAATAATTATAACCATAGTTTCCATTATTATTTAATCATGATTAACATTAATCGGTGATTGAAAAACTGGCCCTTATTAAAATTATAGTTATAAAGGCAGCTAAAAGGAAATTCTACTTTTCCGGAGACTATTTTTGAAAAACTAAAGAAGATATGAAGATGCGCTCAACGGCATTGAATTCCTCGTGTCCGAATTGCCTTGCAAGCAAATTTTAAACAAATTTAAAGATTTGATATTTTTCAATTTTAGGCCAATTTCAAATTTGTTGTTCTAAAATTATTTTTCGTATGAATATTGTATCAAAATTTTACGTACATATGTATTTTGACCCGCTGAATCCAATAGTGAAGTCGCCAAGTGTATATGTTCCCCAGATTTTGAGGTATTGTTAAAAAACTGTTTTATGAGAAAATTTTGGTGAACATTTTTTGAAAATTATAAAAATCGCAGAAAATTTCTTTATAAGTTAAACGAAACACGAGAGATTCAATGCCGTTGAGCGCATCTTCATATCTTGTTTAGTTTTTGAGATATAGGGTCAAATTCATAGTCGTGACTCACTCTCATCTCATTCTCATCTCACACTTAAAATCGAAGTAACTAAGGCAACTAACTCAAATTGTGCAAATTCTTGAGTTAGTTGCTTTAGTTACTTCGAGTTTGAGAGTGAGGTGAGGATGAGATGAGAGTGAGTGACGACTGTGAATTTGGCCCTTAGCCTCGGAGAAAGTACAAAATCTGATGAGATAAAATGTAATTTTTCCAGAGCCTATTTTTAAAAACTAAACAAGACCTGTATTACTGATTACTCAAGTCAAGAAAGAAGTAGGAACCATAAAAATATATTTAGATTCTTCGATCTACTTTTTAAGAGAACTATAAAATCAGACCACTTTATACTGTTGTGTTATTTGCAAAACAAATTTTAAAATTTGAAGACAATTTTATTTTTATGATCCATACTAAAACTTTAAAGATCTATAACTTTATAAATTACATATTTCTGATCGTAAACTAAATATACTCGAACATACCTAATAAGATATGTTTATATTTATAATGTATAATATAATACAAGCATTTTGTGAATTCTTTGCAGTATTTCAGTTATTTTTGTTGAAGATTAGTGCAGTACAGATGCCAAATTTTCAAAGATTTTACTTCTAATAACTGACCTACAAATGTCTAAAAACGTTGAATCTATTTGTCAAAATCATGAAACTTAAAGCGATGTACTTTTTCACACTGTCATTCATTTGTACTTCTATTTTTTACAGTCATTTTTACAGCCAAGAGGAAATCGAAAACGAAATTATACAGCGCCATCGGCGGAAAGTAAGACTCGGAAAATATGTCAACTACAGTTCGATTTCGCTAAGAATGCATTATTGGTATCAATAACTGTATTTCATTTGCCATTTGGTTCACTTAAATCAGTTCAGATAAATTAGACAACATGACTAAATAAACTGATGCACTTAATAGCTGTATTTCATTTGCAACTTGGTTACTTAAATCAGTTCAGATAAATTAGACAATATGACTAAATAAACTGAATTAATCAAACTGATGCAGTTATTGGAGTGAATTACTTCAAAGTAAATCAGATACAGTAATTCTAGTACTGGAAATAAAGTGAGCGACGTTATCCAGCGAAATAAATAAGTGATCTGGTTCAGTAAACATAAGTTAGATGTGTTAGACATTTTTCCAAAGATCCATCCTTTTGCACGTTTTCATTTAAATTTTAAGGATTACTTAAATTAAAAAATATCAAATCGAATGTTTGACAGCAATGTTAAATAACTTATTTAATAGTTCATCTCGATAAAATCTTGTTCATTTAAGGAAAACTTATGATAAAAATTTAAGTAACGGCAGCGCAACTGGCCATCATAGAATTTATTACAAGCTTGATAGCAAAATACAATAGGATGCGGGCACTCACGTGACACTGTGACGTTTTGTGACGTAAAAACAGCTGTTCGGGCAAATATCACTGCGCCACCTACAAAATGAACTATTTTTTTTGGGACGGGATTTGAAAAGTACGGTTCTTTTGAAATCTTGTTAGGTTGCGATCACCGCGCCACCTACAAAATGAAATATTTTTATGTGGCGAGATTTGAAAAGAACGGTTCTTTTCAAATCTCGCCACATAAAAATAGTTTATTTTGTAGATGGCGCAGTGATCGCAGCCCAACAAGATTTGAAAAGAACGGTTCTTTTCAAATCTCGCCACATAAAAATAGTTCATTTTGTAGGTGGCGCAGTGATCGCAGCCCAACAAGATTTGAAAAGAACCGTTCTTTTCAAATCTCGCCACAAAAAAATAGATCATTTTGTAGGTGGCGCAGTGATCGCAGCCCAACAAGATTTGAAAAGAACCGTTCTTTTCAAATCTCGTCCCAAAAAAAATAGTTCATTTTGTAGGTGGCGCAGTGCTCTTTACCCGAACAGATGTTTTTACGTCACGAAACGTCACAGTGTCACGTGAGTGCCCGCATCCTATTAATTTTTTAAACTATTATACCAATATATCAAAAGTTTCTAAGAAATTATACCACAGTTCTTAATGAGAAATTTTTCCTTTACTAATTTCAGAAATTGTGATTTTATATTTGTAATGTACATTATTAAATCAGCCTTTTATAAACTGCAATATTGATTATATAAAAAGTAAAGAGATCACGGAAGAATATATTTGTGATTTTTGTCTCCAAGGGGTTCATGGCTCCGAAAAGTTTGAAAACCACTGTACTATATTATATATTACGTCCTTTAATATTAGATATCTTTTAGAGGTTTTTTAAATTAGTTTATTTTGCAAACAAAGTACGAACAAAAAACAATCTCCATTCGATTAAAACATTAGTTTATTTATAACTTTTATTGCTTTTAAAATCAGTTATAAATAAGTCTGTGGTACTAAATTACTATATTTTATATTGTATCCATTAATATTGTTAATTAACTTTGAAAGAACTTTTTATGAATTGTTCATTCCACATTGTAATGCAGGAACAAAAAGCAATTAACTTTATGTTTATAAAACTATTTACAAAACAGTTATTTTCAACATCAAACTGTAATAAACTGTGTACATGATGCTCAGATATCTTCAGTTTACTTATTTAACATCTTCTTTAAATAGTTTGGTTGTACGACGGAACGAATAAACAGTCTTAAATTTCATAGTTACAGCATCGGCGAAAATTTCGCGTAAATTTTATATTTATGTGTCAGTTACGTCACAAACAAAAGTCTACATTTAGCCACGTTTATAATTTAGCAATCGTTAAAATTCTGGCAATCATATTTTGTACAACATATGCTCTTTATCTCATATTGCATTCACCATTATTGCATTAAGACGCGTCAAACTGATTTACAACTTTTGCTAAGTAATAAACCAATTATGTTTCATCATATTCCACTTAACATACGCTCAATTTGCGATTAAAGAAACAATTTTAGTAATATACTCAGATGTACAACAAGAATTAATTCCAGTTAAATTGTATGAGTTGTAACTTAAATATGTATAACACAAAAATTTAAGAAAATGTCATTTGACAAAATATAATAGTATAAAATTACATACTCTTACAACACAGATGCTGGGTTGCAAAAAAAAATAAAGAGCTCTTTAGTTAAAGAATTGTTTATCTAGCAACAGTATTAATAGCGATTTTCTGAAATTTATTGAACCGTTAGTTGCTAATGAACCGATAAAACTTTCATAAAACCCAGCAAGAGTGTGATTAAATGCCATGTATTTGTGGAATAGTATATATTAATTAAATAGTGCATTCCACAAATCTCAGTCGTACTGGATGCCGCCCAAGTACATTCAGCTACAAAAATAAGGAGGAAAATAGTGCGCAATTATGTGTATAAAATATTTTCTTTTGGATATATTTTTAAAAAATTGTCAGTAATAATATAACAAGAGAGTGAGAATAAATTAAAAATAATTTAACAGATCTTTAGTAAACTTGTCGCCAGGTAATAGTCACGAAAGCCCGTAGGGCTTGAGTGGCTATTGCCAAATGGCAACAAGTTTGAGAAAGATACTAGAGAATTATTTTCTAATTTACCAACTCTCGAGTTATATTTAATTAGATTATTTTTTGACTTAGCTGTTGAGGTCGATTCATCCAACTTAAAAAATGTATAACTGGGTTCATATCGATTAATTACTTATTAATGTATTCTTGGAAGTTGTTTCCAAAATTTGTTGGTATATTTCTGTATCTGAAATGGAACTAAATCTATTTTTTTCACACATTTTACGTGACGCGTTGACAGTTTTAAATAATTATTTGACAACTACCTGTCATTTATCACAAAAAAGCACCTACAGAGATTATTCCCGGGAATAATCACAAGAGCTTTATTCTCAGTATAATGTGGCTTCCCATTACAGACCTCTTCGAGGGCCGTGATTTGGCGGCTGGTAATCGAACTTCACGCGCATAAATAGATCTGCTACGGAGAGTGTCATACCCAGTAATGGGTATAATATATTTATTTATTCTTAGTTAATTGTAAAATAAAGATTATATTTTATACAATTTTATTTATTTATTTATTTATTACTCTGCACAACAGGGACTTAATCCCAATTACAGTACAGAGAGTGTGATTAAATATCAGGTATTTATAAAGTAGTAAATATTAATTAAATAGTGCATGCCGCAAGTACACTCAGTTAAAGAAATAAGGTGCAAAATAATGCGCAATTATGTGTATGAAATATTCTTTTGGATGTATTTCAAGGAGTACGATGCCTCATCATTTACAAACAGAAAATAAACATTGTTTTTCTGTTCTAAATTGTAAGTAATGTCCAACTCAGACCATTTGTTTGTATTTTAATATAAATTTTCATTCTAATTGTAGTAGGAAGAATAAAGTATTCACGGGAGACATTAATGTAATGTATTTTATAAAACACTAAACATCCTGTCAAACGCTTAATCTGTTCCTGTTTGATGAAAGAAAACCCGAACGTATATATTTATTTGAAACTCGAGGATAAAAACAACTGCCCTTGAAATTTAATTTAGAAATAAAAACAAAACAAAAGATAGGTTAGTTAAAATAACACACTCGAACTAAAAGAAAATCACACAATTAGTCAAATACAAAACCAACAATATCTACTATTTCTTGTTGTTTTTATTTAGTAATACCAACAAACAAATAACAAATTCAAACTTAATGAAATAAAACTAGGGTATAATTCTCTAAAATATTTGCAAGACTAACAATAAATATTTATATTTTGTGATTTATGGGGTAGGTGGCTCAGTGGTATCGATTCCCACAGCCGACAAACAATTTTCACTACATTAAAACTACCCCTGTGGCTCTTCCACCACTAACATCTTTGAAGGCTGTGATTTGACGGCTGATAACCGTATTTCACGCGCATAAATATATCACTTACTGAGATCTGCTACGGCAGAGTGCCACACCCAGTAATGAGTAAAAGACGTGATGATATATTTATTTATTTATTTATTTGTAGAATATATAGTCCGTTCGAAGTAAGAGTGAATTATATGTCAGAGTGTTCATATGTTTTTGGGGCGTGTCCATCAACTTGTGCAGGGGTGGCCGATGGGTCTGGTTCCTACGCATTCAATTGTTTTATGTAGTTATTGTTTTGTTTTGTAAATGTTGTGAAAAATTATGAAATTAAAGAGATTATAAAATGAATCAATTTATATATTCATAGATCAGCTGATAGCCTATTGTCTATTGTTTTGTTATCTTAATACATTAGAAAATCACGTATACTAAGAAAACACTTGAAAATTATTTAGTATTTCTTCCTTCTATCTATGGAAATATTTTATAATTTATTATATGTATAATACAGGAAGAATATACTTAAAGATATAAATAAAAAAAAAAGTAAATTTAAATAATATTTATAATCCCTTTTAAAGCAAGAATATGATTTTGTATTAGTGTAAAATATGTTAAGTGCCTTGTTAAACGAACGAACTATACCTATATTTTCTTAACATCTAATTAAAATGTTATTAAGAACAAAATCCTTGATTAAAATCTAACAAAATATCTGCTTTAGAAAACAAAATAATACTGAAAAGGGAACACCACAGCTTGCCAATAAATATAGGTGAACCAACTGAACATGATCCAAGAAATAAATTTATTTTGAACTTCATTCTGCCTCAAGAAACTAAGTATGATAGTTAAATAACCTAAGCAATATTTTTTTTATTAATTGTTATTTAAATTATAAAAACACATATTTATTTATTTTTGATTAAACCTTTCCAGCTCTATTTGCCAGATTATGACGCAGGTATAATAAAAAATAGCGCATGATACATGTATATAATTGCCTTTAAAGCACTAGTGCTATTAAAACCACTCCGCTTCGTATCGTGCTCTTAAACTCGTCACACATGCTTTAAAGACTTACTTATGTACTAGTATCATAATATATTGTTATCTCTTATATAAATAAAGAAAGTAAATAGAAAATATTAATTTAGATAAAAGAATAAAATTATTATTTTTTTACTATCACAGTCAAGAATCTTACTTATTATTAATTTAGATGTTTATTGTTTCGAATGTACAAGTAAAAAAAGAGGCAATCCGATTGGTTCATCTCACAAACAACTCAAAAGAATGCTTCACACTATACAAAAATCCACTCTGTGTAAAACCAGTGTTGCCAAACCACTCTTCAAACACAATTTTACCCAGAAAGCTTGGGAAGCTTGTTTGGGAGAGATTTCACTGCTAGAAACTCTTCTTTTCAGCATCTCCTGGTTTTGGACTGGTGTGGCATCTTCAAAAACAGTTTGGGAAGCTCTTCGCAATGGAGCATCGATCACTGTTGATGTTGTTGATGAAGATTCACTGCTACTTTCAGCTTTAGGAACATCGGGAGTGGATTTTTCGATAATAGGTTTCTTCGATTCTTCGTTCGATTGAGATATGATTGTTATTTCGTCTGATATGATTTTGGATGAAAGATCTTCAGTTGTAGGAATTGCTTCTGCTGTTTTTTCGACACTCTTAGATACTTGTTTTGGTTCTTCTTTAGTTTCAATTGTTTGCTGTGTTTGTTGCTGAGGAATTACAGTTGCTGTTGTTATTGTTTGATCTGGTATCTCTTCAGATTTAGTTGTTTGTTTTTCATGAACCTCTTTTTCAATTGTTGTTCGGCTTTCAGTAACTTGTTTTTGAGGTACTGTTGTTGTTTTTTCTTCTACATTGTTTATCACTTGTTCTGTTTTATCTTTAGATTTTGATGATCCTTCAATTATTTGTTTTTCAGGAGCTTTAATTGTTTCAATTGTTGTTTGTGAAATTTCATTTCCAGTATTTATAAATGTTGTTTTTGTTTGTTCTATCGTAATGTTTGCAATCTGATTATCGTTTGTTTTTGTGTCTACAATAATATTTTCATTTATAGGGACATTTGTTTCTGTATGAAAAGTTGTTGCAGTTGTAATTTTAGGTTCTTCAGTAATTCGTGTTTCTGTTGTTATAGTTTCACTTGTTTGTTTTATAGGTTCAACAATGTTTACATCATTTGTTTGTTCCAAATTTTGTGTAATAATTTGTTGACTGACATTTACAGTTTCCAAATTTTCTATTTTAGAAGGCTGTGACACAATTTGTTTTTCATCAGGAATATTTTCCCAATTATTCACTTGTTTCTGCGTGACTTTTGATTGCAATATTTCAATTTGCTTGTTTTCATTTCCAATGATACTTTGATCGCATTCTTTAGTAGATGAAATCATTTTGCTATCAACTTTTTTATCAGATGTAGATATCGCTGTCCTGTTTGCGTCAGCATTATTAATAACATTTTTTGGATGTTGATTTTTATCAGTTGGTATTTCTGGAGGAATAGTTATTACACTTTCTGTACTTTCCGTAATTTCTGTAATTTCAGTTATCGAAATCTTTTCTTCATTTTTACTTGGTTTTTGAGTGATTATTTCCGCGGGAGGATTTTCCAAATTATTTTCAAAATGTTCTTCAAATGATTTTGTTGATTGTCCAATTTTTTGAAGAAACTTATCTTTTTCTTTGTCTGGTAATTCGGTGAATGTTTCATATAGTTTTAGAAACTCTGCTTCACTTGAAGCAACATCATCTTGGACAGTTCTTTCTGCGTGAATTAAAGACTGAGAAGAAATTTGAAGATCTTTTAAATTCGGTTTATTTTCTTCTGGTGCAAGCACGCTGTTGCCATATGTAACACTTGTTTTCACGTTACCAAATTCTGACTTTTCTTCAGAAGTTTTAGTTACACTTTCTTCTTTAACAGTGAGGTCTTTCTGTGGATTAGGTTTTTGATCATCTTGGGTTACAGTTGTAGTATACTCCATTTTATCTCCTTGGCTAGTGCCTTTAACTGTTACTAATAATTGGACAGATATTTCCAAGTCTTTAACTTTTTCAGTAAAGGCTAAATTAGCTGTGCCTGGTTTTGAAGATTCCTGGCTACTATTAGGCGCGACTTTTGCTTCAAATAATGTTTCTTCTTGCTTAGTTACAGTCGCTGCTTTCTTGTTTTTATCAATAAATTGTTCAGGAGTAGGAGAAGCTATACTTTCACATTTTTCCGTTTCAATTACTTCTGTATCTTCTTCTGTTAAAGGCGATATTATTTTCTTTGTTTCAACTTCAGGTTTCTTTTCAACAAAATCAATTTCATCTAAAGATGTCATCGATCTACTAATTTCATCTCTTGAAGCTCTTGAAGAAGTTGAAGAAGAGTTACGTTTCTTCTTGAAACTTCTGCGTCTGTCATCACATTTAGAAGATTTGTTTACCCCATCTAAAGAACGAAGAAAGGCTTCATCGAATTTAGTGTCATCTTCAGCTTCTGCACTATCAGCTGTTATTCCAAATAATGCTTCTGGATACGGTGATGGCTCACGAGGAAGTCCGCAACTAATAATTGAATCAGTGATGTTCTGTACTTCCAGATCAGTTTCATCCAGGAGTTCTGGAGAATAAATAGGAGAAAGAGGTAAACTTTCTGGAATATCTGGAGTTTCCAGAAGAGGAGATATATCCCTAGTCATTCTAAGTCCTGGAGTATAAATCATTTCTACTCCAGAATCTGAATCCTTCGATTCTGGAAAGGGTGATGGTGACCTACTTCTCCAGTAATTAGTTTCAACAATTTCTAACCCACTTTTGTCTGGATACGGTGAAGGCGATTTTCTTCTCCATTCATTACTTTCCAAACTTTGCATTTTTTCTACAATAGCTTCAGTTATATCTACCTCTGGGGACATTAACTTTTGAACAGTTGGTGAATCAAATCCACATACACTATTCCTAGGGACTTTTAAGTTTGCTGCTAAGTTAGGAGTTCCTTGTTCTGGTGTATTTGAAAACGAAGAAGGCGCATTAAGAATATTTCCATTAGAATATTGTTGAGTTTTAACCGTTCTACTGCGCATTAATTCTGACAGAGTATCTCGTGAAGTTGATGGCCCGCCATCATCAGGTCCGGGTTCAAAATGTAGCTCATGTTTACGCAGTTCAACCGCGTAATATTTCGCAACATCTCTGATGTTGGATTTACAGTCATTGTAAGCACTTCCGATGCGGAAGTTACTGTACGCAGCAATGATCTCAAGGACTCCAACACAGGTAATCAGCACTGATAGTAGAAGACCCATCGCGTGAAATGTTCGCAGTTCTAGAAAGAAATAAAGCTGGCTAGGACGCCGAGCGCTAAAAATAACACCGTTGACGTGATGACGTCGGGTAGAGAGAAGTTGTTGATGATGTTCTCAGTGATGGGCGATGGTTTCTTTGTTGTAACCGAGCACAGATCGCACGGATCACACGGATCACACTGTCACTGCACGCGAGGGGGCGGAATGTATTTCGGGAGCGTTTTTGTCCATAGTTTCGCGTTTCCTACACTATCACAGCACAAATCTCGCTCCAAACACCGGCTAAATTTAACGCGAATTTCATAATATGTATGTTAAGAGTGTCTCTCGCTTATTTATAAACGTTGGGCTACGAAATATGTTCGCATTCGATTGGGACTATGGCAGGACTGAGGAATCGCAGCGAGGTTTGTTTGCTTGGACCTGAAATAAGCTGTTACTTAACACATCAAGCAGCCTTGGCGTCTAATTACAATCTTGTATCGGCCTTAGCAAAAAACCGAGCGATTTTTATCGCATTCTTTTTGACTTTTAGGCTTTTAGACAATCACAATAGAAATGAAAGTTGTGTGTATCTGTGGAGGGTGTCGTGTTGCTTCGTTTAGTTCGCGGTTCGACCGCAGTGGTTTCGGCTCGAGAACTAAAATAGATACACGGATGTCGTGTTTTCACTACAGGACTCGGTCATGTTTTTACTTAACTTTGTTTTATTGTTTTTATTGGTATTTACTCCAAAATGAGTAAATAATAATGTGAATGAAATATGCAAATTTTAACTTAAAATATTAAAGTATTTCTCGTGCTTTACTTTTTAAATCGCAACTTTAAGACGCCATATCTCGGGAACTAAAAGAGATATCGAAATGCGAGTGTATTTCCCTTGCTTTACTTAATATATTAGCAAATTTTGAAAATTTTGAAAATTTTCGTATGTCAATATTTCAAAAACTAGAAGTGATAATGAAAATCTATGCACACGAGTGAATTCCACGCGTGAAAATACTTGGGTATGTAAATTTTCACGAAAAAACTCCCACAGTTAGATTTTTTATTACAGAAAAACGAAAAATGACCAAAAATAATTAATTTTTAGCCAATTTTCCTTTTTCTGTAATAAAAAACTTATGCGTGCGATTTTTTACGTGAAAATTTGCATACCCATGTATTTTTACGAGAGGAATTCACTCGTGTTCATAGATTTTCATTATCATTTCTAATTTTGGAAATATTGATATACAAAAATTTAGGAAAAATCCGGAAAATTTTCAAAATTTTCAAAATTTGCTAATATATTAAGTAAAGCACGAGAAATACACTGGTTCAAACCGCATTTCGATATCTCTTTTAGTTTTCTAGATATGGCCTCTCAAAGTTACGATTTGAAAAACATGAAAATTCGCTCAAAAACTAAAAAAAGATATGAAGATTCTCATGATTTAAATTATAAAGAAACATGTTAGGATCCAAAGGCCGACTCGATACTACTAAGCCACCTACCCCATAAATAAATAAATTGTGAATAAATTGTTTTCAAAATGAATTCCTTTATTTTTAATGTCCTAATTCATTGTGCATGAACTAAATCAACATTAGCGATACAATAAAGACTCGTCCAGAACTACAAATATTATAGATAAAAAGCGTTGTCATTTAAATACATTTAGTTAGACGTCTATATAAATCTGTACTTTAGTATATAAATTACAATACAAGTGCATCTGCCAAAAGTTTAGCTTCATAATTTTTAGTTTTATTATATTTATTTATAACTTCTGTATTTAAACAGTGTTTGGAGTCAAAATGAAATTTAATTACTCGGAACTCATAAATCTAAATGACTGAAAAAGGATTGGCAGTTTAACTTTGATGTAAGAATGTAATAGATCTTTCCGGAAGAAAAGACAGTTCCCTAAGAAGCATTGCTCCCAATAACTACAGCATTCTGTTGTTTTTGGCTGGATGCCTCCTTGATCTCAGTGGCCACACTTTGAGTTCACTTACATGTCAAATATTTTGTTTATTATTCTAATTATAATTTTAAAAATATTAAAAAAATAAATATATCATCAAGCTTTCTACCTATTACTGGGTGTGGCACTCTACCGTAGCAGAGAAGGGGGAGCCACAGGGGTAATTTTAATGTGGTGAACAATCTACGCCATAATAATAATATTTGGAATTCATTAAATTAATTAAAAGGTAGAAATATTAAAATATTAAAAACTGCCTGACGTTAGGATTATTTAAATTACACCTATTACAACTGTACATAGTTTTCAGGTTAATTGTAAAAACGGGAAAAACTACCAACTTCAATCGCTTGTAACTCAAAACCTAATTAAGATAATTAAATTTTGTTTGAAGATTTGAATTCCGCATAGCTTTTTTTAAACAGAAATATGATTTTTAGGTTTATTGAATGAGGTATATTTATTTGAGAAAGGTTTGTTTAAAAATTGGACGAATTATTGGAACTCAATAATTTTGTCAAAATGGTTCATATTTTCCATTTTTTTTTAACAAGTTTCTATATAATTTAAGTCACGAGAAATCGAATGCCGTTGAGCGCATCGTCATATCTTTTTTAGTTTTTGAGTTACAGCGATTTTTCATGTTTTTGAAATCGCAACTTTAAGAGGCCATATCTCGGGAACTAAAATAGGTATCGAAATGCGGTTTGAACGAGTGTATTTCTCGTGCTTTACTTAATATATTAGCAAATTTTGAAAATTTTGAGAATTTTCCGGATTTTTCCCAAATTTTCTTATGTCAATACTTCATAAACTAGAAGTGATAATGAAAATCTGTAAACACCAGTGGATGCCTCGCGTGAAAGTAAGTGGGTATGTAAATTTTCACGAAAAAATACGCACGGATAGATGATTTATTACAGAAAAACGAAAAATGGCCCAAAATCGTAAAAATCTTAAGGGGTACCCCTTCAAAAATAATTAATTTTTAGCCGATTTTCGTTTTTCTGTAATAAAAAACTTATGCGTGCGAATTTTTTCGTGAAAATTTACATACCCACGTATTTTTACGAGAGGAATTCACTGGTCTTCACAGATTTTCATTATCTCGTCAACTTTTTGAAATATCGACATGGAAAATTTTTGAAAAAATTTTCAAAATTTTGAAAATTTCTAAAATTTCCTATCAAGTTAAGTGAAGCACGAGAAATACACTCGTTCAAACCGCATTACGATATCTCTTTTAGTTTTCGAGATATGGCCTCTCAAAGTTGCGATTTGAAAAACATGAAAAATCGCTGTAACTCAAAAACTAAAAAAGATATGAAGATGCGCTCTACGGCACTCGATTTCTCGTGACTTAAATGATATAGAAACATGTTAAAAAAAATTGGAAAATATGAACCATTTTTGACTGAAATTTTCGACGAAAGTTTCTGAGCCGTCCAATTTTTAAACAAACCTTTCTCAAATAAATATACGTCATTCAATAAACCTAAAATTGTACTTCTATACTAAAAATACCATGGGAAATTCATATTTGCAATCAGAATTCAATTATCTTTATTAGTTTTTAAATTACAAGGCGCTTGAAGTAAGTAAAATTTTGACTGAAATTCTTAAATTGCAACCTTTCATAATTTTCATGATTTCAGTACAAAATATGATGAATAAAGCACCTATAAGTACTAAACTACTTTCAGCACGAGGGTGAAAACAAGCGTTTCTGGTCCGTGGTATGATTATTAACACGAGGCGCAAAGCACCGATGGCTAATAACATGCTCAGGGTCAGAAACGCTAATTTCACACGTGGTACATAAAATATTATATACACAGCAAAATAACATTTAATTATATGTTCAAAAGATGAAAATATGTACATAGGTTATATGTCAACATGACATTTTGCAGAATCAAGTATTCACAATAAACAAAAATTGTGATTTTATTTATGTATCCACAGGAATTATTTTTTTATGGCCCTAGGACCAAAAAGAAGTGTTTAAGCCCATTTTAGGGCTAAAACAAATAATTTTCGGCCCGGTTGTGCATAAAAATGTTTAAATATAAACTGTAATTTTCCATATTTATAAAATTCCGGTCTGACTATTTTAATTATCTATAACAAAATGTCGTAAAATATTCACGTATTGATTGACGACGGTATTAGTAATAATATTAATTCCTTTATCACCTACGTGTAATCAACAGATAAACTTTATCTGAAATACATTCACTTAATGAGTAAACTAAAAATACAATTAAACCTATGAAATCCTGAATCATTCAATGGAATTTGATCATAAATTTGCACAACATTAACGAATTCTTGAATGATACTTTTTCTCGTCAACGTCACAGAAAAGTAAATAATAATTAAGAACAATTTACACGATTAAATAAGTCATTTACATTCAAGGATCTTAATTTAATAACTAGTAAATTACTGAAACTTCTTAGAGTAATCGATCAATGATTGGTGTTAATTGACACAGAAATAAATTTAAAATGTTAAGCTACAACTAATATATATGCAAATATATAATTACTGGCCTGTCTGTCCCATTTCAAAAGTATTATTAGATTTGTAATAGATTTTATCTACATGATAATTATCTCTCAGATTTACCCAACAGCAACAGGCTTTTCAAAAGAGATGCGTTAACCACTAGACGTCTAGTGGTTAAGACATCGGCCCGGCAAGCTGAAGGTCCCTGGTTCGAATCCGGGCGTCTCCCAAATTTTTCTGTCATAAAATTAACTTTAAAAAATAAATTCCTATGTTCATCCTTATAAAGATGGGGTGGCTAGCTCAGTGGTATGAAGTCGGCCTGTGGATCCTGAGAACCCTGGTACCCTAGATTCGATTCCCACAGGCGACAAACAATTTTCATAATTACAAAAACTACCCCTGTGGCTCCTGCACCACTAACATCTTTGGGGGCCGTGATTTGACGACTGGTAACTGCACTTCACGCGCAAAATATATTACTTACCGAGATCTGCTTCGGCAGAGTGCCACACCCAGCAATTGGGTACAAGGCGTGATGATATATTTATTTATTTTATCCTTATTAAGCATCAGCCTGTATATAGACACGAAGAAACCATCTTACCCTGTATATAGACACGAAGAAACCATCTTAATAAAGAGTTATTTTTACTTATTATAACTCATGAACTAACCATGCCAAATAATTATGCAAACTTATTTTTTGATTCATTACACATAAATTTAGATAGTTTGGAGTTTGGTCCACGCGTAGTGTAACTTGTCATATATGGAACGAACATTTTACGTAACATTTCTATTTATTTTGTTACTCTGCACAACAGGAACTTAATCCCAATTATACTAGCTTATAGTGGTATCCGAATCACTAGTATTTGATATATAAATAATTAAATAAATATAAATATATCATCACGCCTTTTACCTATTACTAGGTGTGGCACTCTGCCGAAGCAGATCTCGGTAAGTGATATATTTATGCGAGCGAAGTGAGATTACCAGTCGTCAAATCACGGCCCTCAAAGATGTTAGTGGAGGGGGAGCCACAGGAGTAGTATTAAATATATATATATATATATATATATATATATATATATCATCACGCCTTCTACCCATTACTGGGTGTGGCACTCTGGCGAAGCAGATCTCGGTAAGTGATATATTTATGCGCGCGAAGTGCGGTTACCATCCGTCAAATCACGGCCCGCAAAGATGTTAGTGGTGGAGGAGCCACAGGGGTAGTTTTTGAAATTATGAAAATTGTTTGTCGCCTGTGGGAATAGAACCAGGGTTCTCAGGATCCACAGGCCGACTTCATACCACTGATCTAGCCACCCCATACGCCATAGTATTAATGTGGTGAAAATGTTTGTCAGCAGTAGGAATTGAACCAGAGTTCGCAGGATCCACAGGCCGACACCTCTGTGCCACCTACTCCATATTTATTTATTTATATAAACTGAAATCATCGAGATTGGAACTCAAGCGCTCTTGCTTGTAAAGCGACAGCGCTACCAAGGTGCTACGACTGTTTAAATTAATAGGTTTTATATACTAAAGTCATCAATTTGGTGTTGAAACATTTTTATTTTCCATAATAAATATTCCTCATCGACATAAGTGTTTCATGGGTTCAACCTCAACCGTTAACATTAATAGCAATGACGTCACAGCATTGAATTTGAAGTTAGTACGAAACAAATGGCGATCAGCCAGAAATAAGCGTAGAGTGAAGTGTGCAACAAGCAGCTACCTCAACCAGTCTTCTGTTTTTCACGCACAACCGACAGAGACGACACAAAATAGAAAAGAGAGGAACTAGATTTCCATTTAGTCTTATAGTTGTATGTAGTAGTTCTTTGAACATTGTACTAAATATAAATTTGACATTTTGTCCCTCTACAATTCAACACCTGAAAATTCGTCCCTGGATATTTCGTTACTTAATAAATAAATAAATATATCATCATGCAGTACGGTGGAATGCATAGCGTTACGGAATTCGACAGATCCCGAGTTTTAATCCCACTCAAGCTAAAAATAAATGAACGGCGGCTTGGTGAGTTCGGACCCTGTACTGTAATTGGGATTAAGTTCCTATTATACAGGGTAGCATAAATAAATGCAATTTTATCTATTCCTAGTTTGGTTGCAAGTTCCGCTGGTAAAGCAAGTGTTCTATTTGTGAAACCACGACTCTTGCAATAAAAATAAAATAGTAAATAAATAAATATATCATCACGCCTTCTACCTATTACTGGGTGTGGCACTCTGTCGAAGCAGATCTCGGTAAGTGATATATTTTTGCGCGTGAAGTGCGGTTATCAGCCGTCAAATCACGGCCTCCAAAGATGTTAGTGGTGGAGATATTTACATATTTATATTTTTATGGGGTAGGTGGCACAGTGGTATCAAATCAGCCTGTGGATTTAAGAACCTCGGTTCGATTCCCACAACCGAAAAACAATTTTTATCATATTAAAATTACCTCTGTGGCTCTTCCTCCACTAACATCTTTGAGGGCCGTAATTTGACGGCTGGTAAATTTTGGGAACTGTGATTTGACTTCACGCGCATAAATATATCACTTACGAAGATCTGCTAGGGCAGAGTGCCACATCCAGTAATGGGTAAAAGGCGTGATGATATATTTATTTATTTAATAAAACAGATAAAATAATTAAAACAAGATGTGTAATATATGTAATCAAATAAATTCGTATAAAATTGGTCCAGCTATAAATCTGATAGACCATAAAATCGTTTATAAATTATATTAAAAATAATTATGTGTGTCTGGTGTGTTCACCTGTGCCTCACTTATCAATTTCTTACGACCTTGATGCCATATTTATTTAGATAGCACTTTACGCTAACGTGAATTATTGCTTCACCTTTTTCACTTTTATTTAATAACAACAAATTTTGATAATAAACATAAATATATTACTATGACACAATTTAGTTTAGCAAACACAAGTGTAATTATAAGCTCGAAAAATATTTCAACTAAAGTGCAGACCTATAAAATATGTCACATTTGACCAATGATAATGAGTAAAATAGGTAGCGTTGAAAACTGGCAAAATTTTGACAGATTTACTGTCATTAAAAATAGTATATTAAAGAACTTGTTTCATAAGGCAATCTGTAAACGGTTAATCTGTAAGATTTAATTTCCTGTTGGGCAAATAAATAAATAATTCCAATGAAAAATTAGTTGTCGATTTCCTGTAATAAGAACAATATGATTCATTTGCAAAAAAAAGAATTAAAATCACTAATCTATCTAATACTTATTGAATGGAAAATTGTTATCAGTATTAAGCGCTTTGCTTATCTGTTATCAGTGATATGCATCCATAAAATCTCAACTAGAATATCATGTTTATGCGGTGGAAATTAAAGAAAAATAATTCTGAGAATATCATGAAATATTTAAATAGGTCTTTTACGTTCAAGTTCATTGGAGTCTATTCATTTTTGCAATGATTTGAAGGAAATTAATTAGATCTTATCTTGAAATAAAGTAGAATTATTACTTTATTATTATCATCAATATTATTAGAACTAGAGCAAGTACTTATTGTATTACGTAATAGTAGAAATCTCAAAAGCATGTACTTATAAATCGAATAAACTTCTATTCGATTTCATTCCACATTTTATAGAATAAGTAATACATACATACATACATACATATCTTCACGCTATATCCCAACAAATGGGGTAGCACGAACCCTAAAATCACTCATAAAACATTCACTTATCACACCCATCAAACAACCAGCCATCACCAAACATTTTCATCCAAACACACCACCCTCACTTCAACCACATTTATAGATCACTCCATATAAACTCATTCATTTATTACACTCGAAAACATTATCACACAACAAACCTTCAATCACATCATTCCTATTCTCTTACCATTCATTTTCCTTCGTCAACGTACATAACATATGTAACATAAGTAATGTATCTGTTAAATTAAAATAATAAAAACATATTTATATTTATGCTGAATACTATGACTATCCTTTTTTATGACATGTAACACATTTGTCATAAAGAGAAAAGACAGTAGTAGCTATTGCATTTAACGAAAATTTAGGAATTTCTTTTTAAAATTGTGGAGAAATCTTAAACTTGATTAAAAATGCATAAAACTTATATTACTCTTTACATCCCTATCAGTTTATAAAGTTAATTTTGTACAATGGTTTTTGTCAAAAATAGTACTACAGAGTTTCTTAGGAAGTTTTTAAGTTGACTAGTTGTAAAAATGTCAAATATATTTCTTTTAGTTTAGCTTTGATTACTCAGCTCATATAAAATTATCGCAATTAATTTTTTTATAATAAAATAAATTCATTAAACTGCAAAACACTTACAAAATGACACCATCATGTATTTTAATTAAGGAAAAATTGAAAACATATTTAGTAATGATTATTTGGTTTAAATTCCATAATTTGATTTAAATGTGACATTTCGGTATCTTCATGTATCTTCATAATGAATAATAGATTCACGAAATGAATAAAATGCTAATTAACACTCTTTTTAACTTAGGTTAATATAAAGTTATTTCGTGAATTGAAATGCGAGTTAAATAGAAATAAATAATGATATTAGCGCTAATCCGCTTTATGAATCCGCCTTTACTCTTAACTAGGTATGGCACTCTACCGTAGGAGATCTCGTTAAATGATTCCTGCACGTGAAATATAAATCATAGTCCTCAGAGATGTTAGTGGAGGAGGAGCCACAAAGATACTTTTTATGTGGTGAAAATTGTTACATGTAACATTAGTTGTTAATTTTTTAGTTCATAAGTTCTGAAATCTTTTAAATCCCATATCTTCCAATTTTCTGAATAGAATCATCACCATTGACTACCCCATCCTCAGTCGCACAACCAGTCATCAGTCATCATCACATCCCCAAGTGACTATCACATCACAGCTGTCCAGCTGTAACCGTTCAGTTGTTCCCGTTCGTTCAGTGACACAGAAAGCACATCGTCTGTGTGTTGTATGCAACCAGACACCTCGCGTGCCAGCAGGCGAGGCTACGCCTTGGGGCCGTGTGCACGGAGCCCCGCTCCATGTTTGGCCGGGCGTCGCGACGTAGCGACGCCAGTACACGCTGCCATCACTAGAGGCACTGCGCGCGGCCTGGTGCTCACGCCGGCGTGTGCAAAATGAGAAGATACATAGTTTGTTGCAGAGTGGCTTCATGAGTTTAGAATGCAGGATGGAATGTGCTTCATTATTTTATTGAATGAGGATAGATTAGGATCCATAAATATTTGATATTATGCATAAACGAGATTGTATTGATTATTTATTTAAATTCTATTTTCAGTTTTAATAAATAAACAATTTATATTTCTGTAACATCGAAATTTATGTAATTATCATATTACGTGTTGTATTTTACAAGATAATTTAAAAAGCAAAAATAATTAACAATATTTGCCATTTCGATAGATTTTTTTGCAATTGGAGATTTAATTACAGTGAAAAATTTCACTAGCGGAAAATTATGAAAATAGCTTTACTTTCATTGGTTCATTTTCAACAAATTTATGATTCTATTGGTTCCTGCATATACGTGGTAAATTCTCACTTCTATATCTAATTATATTATAGATAGCTCAGTGGTATCGATTCGGTCTGTGAATCCTGAGAACCTCGGTTCGATTCTCACAGCCGACAAACAATTTTTACCACATTAAAAAAATTACTCCTGTTGCTCCCTCTCCACTTACAACTTTAGGGGCCGTATTTCGACGGCTGGTAACCGCACTTCACGCGCATAAATATATCACTTACCGAGATCTGCTTCGGCAGAGTGCCACATCCAGTTATGGGTAAAAAGCGTAATTGAATCTTCCATTCCAGACTATTATATATAAATAAATAAATAAATATATCATCACTCCTTCTACCCATTACTGGGTGTGGCACTCTGCTGAAGTAGATCTCGGTAAGTGATATATTTTGCGCGTGAAGTGCGGTTACCAGTCGTCAAAAATAATAATAATCAATTGGTTACCAGTCGTCAAAAATAATAATAATCAATTTTCAATCGCAGCGTAAATAATTAATTTTTTTTTATGGCTTCCTGTCGGACCAACTACTAAGGTCATATGTCGCCATTACGCCTTGATCCTGCGTTTTAGGTCTTAGAGTCAACAGTAACGCGGGTTTCTCTGGACGGTCACCCATCCAAGTACTACCCGCGCGCAACGTTACTCAACTCGCGTTATCGCTTAGATCAGTTCCAACGTTGACAAATAATTAATTAATTAATTAATTATAAAGAAAAATGTTGATAATTAATTGAAGTGCCAATTTGATTAGCCAACCTTATTATTACCAATTACATATCAATCACAATTGAATTGAATTGAAGTAAGAGTTAAAATCAATAATATTATACAATTTTTAAAACAATGTGTTGATTATAAAAATATCTTTTATATTTTGGCTCAGCGCTTATCAGTTTATCGCATGGTCGTAATTTCTGTAACACGTGTTCTGTGATCAATGCCAAACACTTATGAGTTGAGATAAACTCATTTTTATGTACACATCACACAATAATCTATAAAATCTAAATTGCAACTTTCACGTTTTAAACCAAGTTTAAAAGATAATTGGGTATTAGACTCTTTTCATTATAACAAAAACACAAAACTTTTAAACATAATATATAAAAAATAAATGAGGATATAGTAGGCGTATTCCATTTGCCATTTGGATCAGATCTAACTTACATTTATTGAACCCACTTATTTGTTTCATTGGATTAATTCGCTCAATTTATTTCCAGTTCTAAAATTACTGATTCTAATTTACTTTGAAGTAATTCACCCCAATAACTGCATCAGTTTACTTAATTTAATTCATTTAGGGCCAAATTCATAGTCGTGACTCACCCTCATCTCATTCTCACCTCTCACTTAAAGTGGAAGCAACTAAGGCAACTAACTCAAATTATACAAATTCGTGAGTTAGTAGCCTTGGTTACTTTGACTTTGAGTGTGAGGTGAGGATGAGATAAGGGTGAGTCACGACTATGAATTTGACCCTTAGGGTCAAATTCATAGTCGTGACTCACTCTCATCTCATCCTCACCTCACACTCAATTTCGAAGTAACTAAGGCAACTCAAATTGTGCAAATTATTGAGTTTTAGTTGCCTTAGTTACTTCGACTTTGAGTGTGAGGTGAGAATGAGATAAGGGTGAGTCACGACTATGAATTTGGCCCTTAGTCATGTTTAATTTATCTGATTTAAGTGAACCAAGTGGCAAATGGAATACAGCTAATATAAAGAAATTAGTTTGACAGTTTTGACAGATAAAACGTCAAGCATTTGTTTAATTTTGTTTCAATTCCATAGCTATCGATAGTTTTGAGGCAATTTTCATCATTTTCAGATCTAATTTGTGCCGATACACAGTATACAAAAATAATTTTGTGTATTTGATTTAGCTGCAGAATTTTACGCCCTAAAATATTTGTTTGAAACTGTTTTACTTAAAAAAAAAAGGAAGCAAGAAATTACAACATTATGATTTTATATGATAAATCCTTATGTTCACCCTTACCAAGTATATCACATCTTCTGCTCATTACTGGGTGTGGCAGTCTGCCGTAGCAGATCTCGGTAAGTGATATATTTATGCACAGGGGTAGTTTTACTGTGGTGAAAATTGTTTGTCGGCTGTGGAAATTATAAAATATTCCTGTTCCTAATAAAAACAATGACATACAACTCTTATTAATAACTCCTTGACAATTTGACAAGAAAACATTTAGTTTTCAAGAAAAATGAATGGGAAAACTTTACAAACAAACGACAACGTCCAAATTGTGTAGTACCGTGTGCAGATTGCAAACAAAACACTAACGCAATCAGAAAAAGTGCAAATATGCTTTTGATCTTTCTTTTGTTACAGACAATAACTGTTTAAATATTTTCCGTTGTTAAACGAGTATAAATTATTGACAAAATGTAGAGCATTCGAAACAAAAAAATTATAGTTTTAATGAAAAATTTGACAAAAAAAATAAAACATCGACCCATTGGACTCCCCCTGCGGACGCCCATGAAAACAATGACCAATTGTAACACTCATTTTTCCATCAATTTTATTTGAATTTTTTTTTATATAAATAAAATTAATGGGGTGGCTAGCTCAGTGGTATGAAGTCGGCCTGTGGATCCTGAGAACCCTGGTTCCCACAGGCGACAAATACTTTTCATAATTTCAAAAGCTACCCCTGTGGCTCCTCCACCATTAACATCTTTGGGGGACGTGATTTGACAACTGGTAATCGTACTTCACGCGCAAAATATATCACTTACTGAGATCTGCTTCGGTAGAGTGCCAGACCCAGTAATGGGTAGAAGGCGTAATGATATATATATATATATATATATATACATATTTTTTTTTAAAATAATTGTAATAATAATAATAAACATTAATTTATGAATGATAAAGATAATGTGGGATGAAAATGAAAGAACATCCGTTTAGAATTTAAATTTTAAATTAATTAATAATAACGTAGGACTATAATTTATTAATCATTCGTATTTGGTTTTCTGTTATATAATATGTTTATTATTTTACTACTTCCAACACATAAATTTTATTGTGTTTATACTACCTATAAACTTTATTTTGTTTTTAAAAAACAAAGAAAAGTAAACATATACATTATACAACTGTTTCTCACTAAAAAATAAAAAATGGGTTTTTAAAAATTTATTTCATATTTATAAGTTCGTATATTTTCAGCTGTCAAATTATTTTAACGGAAAATTAACTAATTAAAAGCAGTAGAAAATAGAATCTTCTGCATTTTATATATGAAATATATTTCCCTTCTAATATAATTTAGGAACGTATAACAAAGAAACAGAACCATATTTTAATGTAGGTATCATCAATCTAATATGGTTTCCATGACATCATTTCACAGTTTTAAAAATCATGTAGTATGATTTAAATAATTTTACATAACCTTATTTAAAATTTAAAACCGCTTTTAAATCTCAATAAATTCTCTAACAAATTAACAACGCAAATTTTGCATTTAAACATAAATTTTAATATAAAAGTTAAATTATTTCTATTCAGAATTATTTCGGTTTGAAGCTGCTACAGATGCATGTATAAAATACTATAAATTTTATAATACAAGTTGCCAATTCTATTTCAGTGTAAGTTTCTAAAAATAAGTAGGCACGTTTTCTAAGTTTATGTTTCTGCTCCGGTTGCTATAGAAACGCACCAGTGAAAACATGTGCTTTTAACACCATCTCGCGAAAAACATTTTAACTTGCAACAGAAAACTGTTTGCTAAGAAAAAGCAGGACTACTCCGTAGACAGAACTGCAGCAAAATTGAAAAACATTGTTTTTTTATTGTGATATACAGGATGGTGATCGCGACTCTCGAACATAGGGATTTAACATGTAAAATCATAATTTTGTACGTTCCTGCTTCCCTAATTATTTTAAGCAAAAAGCTTCAAATAAATATTTTAGAGCATAAAATTCTGCATGTAAATCAATATACAAAATTCATTTTGCATGCTTAGTAACGGCACAAATTACATCTCAAAATAACGAAAATAGCCATGGAATTGAAACAAAATTAAACAAATGTTTGACGTTTTATTTGTCAAAATAAATATCATAATAAGTAAAGAAATTATTTTGATATATTAAACGTCAAACATTTGTTTAATTTTGTTTCAATTCCATGGCTATCGATAGTTTTGAGGCTATTTTTATTATTTTCAGACCTAATTTGTGCCGTTACGAAGTACGCAAAATTAATTTTGTATATTAGTTTAGATGCAGCATTTGATGCCCTAAAACTTTTATTTGAGGGTTTTTTGCTTAAAATAATTAGGGAAGCAGGAAATTGCATAATTATGATTTTACATGTGAAATCCCTATGTTCGAGAGTCGCGGTCACCATCACCAGTTATAAATTTTGCAATTATTTATTTATTGTATTGTGTTGTAATATAAAAATAGATGATTCATGCTATTTTATGAGAATATGAAGCTATTGTCCTATAATAAAAGTACTATTATCTCGTATTAGTTTGAATTGTACCTATGGAAAAGTTTTGAATTATCTGATAACATTATCACATGATATTGATAAAAATACATGATTTCGCAATACGTTTCTGCAATAAAATTTTACAATATCATACAATATTGTATAATATGTATAGAAACTAACAAAAATATTTATATAAATATATTCAAATAAAAAATTTGATCACCTCAAAATAATTTTGCGTTGTACATAGTACGCTGTCAAATGTTTATAAATGACTTTGAACAAAAAAAATACTTCAAATATTTCGATTGTTTACCATTTTTAATTGAAGCAATTGTCTCTGAAATTATTAAGAAACATTTGACAGGTGAAAATATACTGCTACAATTTTTCTAAAATTCTGTACCTAATTGATTATACGAGTATACTAAGTCTAAGATTTTTAGTCCATAATGATAAAAAAATCAAACACGTAAATTTATAAACCTAATCAACTAAGTAACACTTACACTTTGTACAACTCGTAATTTCTTATCAATAATAATTATTAATTTGAAGAATGAAAAATCTGATAAAATATTAGTCAACTTGAAAACATTTACTGTACAGACAAAATTGTAAGACTTTTAAAAATTATTATTAAACAAATTTAGGGCTGATATTTTAATCTCAACCGAGTTTTTAATAAATATATCTGTCAAACAAACAATGGGGTGGCTAGCTCAATGGTATGAAGTCGGCCTGTGGATCCTTAGATCCCTGGTTCGATTCCCACAGGCGACAAACAATTTTCATAATTTCAAAAACTACTTCCTCTACCACTAACATCTTTGGAGGCCGTGATTTGACGACTGATAACCGCACTTCACGCGCAATATATTTCACTTACCGAGATCTGCTTCGGCAGAGTGCCACACCCAGTAATGGGTAGAAGGCGTGATGATATATTTATTTATTTATTTAAACAAACAAAAAATATCGCATCGAAATCATATTTTAAATTATAACAATTATATTAATGGGGTAGCTGGCTCAGTGGTACCGAGTCGGCCAGTGGATTTGAGAACCTTGGTTCCAGTCCCACAGTCGACAAACAATTTTCACCACATTAAAACTACCCCCGTGGCTCCTCCACCATTATCATCTTTAGAGGCCGTGATTTAGCGTCTGGTAACCGCACTTCACACGCATCAATATATCACTTACCGAGATCTGCTACGGTAGAGTGCCACATCCAGTAATGGGTAGAAGGCGTGATGATATATTTATTTATTTTATATATATATTAAATGTCATTTGTTATTATACTATTTTTGTCTATTGACTCAATTTATTAGCACCTTTATTTGAAGATTAAAATATCAAATTACTAAAGGCCAGTGCCACCAACATAACTTAAATTTTTAACTTGATTAAATAAAAGCATACTGAAATTACATGTCATATGGAATAATTGGTATTACTATCAAACATTCAATATACCTTTATTATTTATTTAAAATAAGTTTTGTTGATGCAATTGGCCGTAAATCATGCATAAAACAATTGAAATTGTTTCCAATATTTGGAAACGATTTAAAAAAAACCTAGTAATGGTGGCATTCTATATAAATCATTAAGTCCTGTAGATCTATTAATGTAAATGACAAACAAAATCGTAACGAAACTAATGACTAAGGACCAGTTTTTCAACCACCTATTCATTTTCGATTAAGCTAATCAATAATGAGTAATCATAGTTTCCATTATCATTAATCGAGAGTAAATCAGTGATTGAAAAACTTGTTCTTAATAAAATATTTTCTACTTATCAACAAACATTCATGTGCTCTTGTTAATTATTTACAGATCTTCAGATCTATAAAACTGATAGATTTATCATAGAATTCCACCATGAATCATGCTTCAAATATCTGACCAAACATCAAACTCACCAGAAACAAAATCCGTCTAGAAATTTTAGTTGCAACCGCAGAGTAAAATAACTAAAATAGTTTTTGAACGCGGGGTATTTATACGAGACCAATAAAAGTTAATAAAAATTATTTAAATTATCGTGAAACATTGCAGCGGCAGTAGCCTAGTTAGCGTGAGTCAAGATTCAGGATTATTTTGCAATTGACAGTAAATTTTCTAATTTTATGTTCGCCCCCTCAACGAGAAACAGAAATACGTTGCAGAAATAATTTGACAAATTCGTCATTAAGTCATTCATATTTATAAAAATTGTGTGTGTGTGTTTTTAATATTCATAGAAAAATTATGCTAAATGTTTAATATTTAATGTTTTTTTTTTCTACACTTATTTATGGACATTAGCTATAGTATTTTTAAAAGAACTTGACGATGAGGTATGTATCTTTTTAGCTGTCAAACGCACTGAATTATTTTTTTAAGTTACATACATACATAACGTCACACTATACCCCATCAAATGGGGTCCTGTTTATCTGTACGTCATTGTCACAATATTTTGAGAATTTATACTAGAAATGAATTAAGTTGTCAGTTTGAAGTTTGACATTTGATATGATATAAAATTAAGATCTTTCATTTGAAAGTAATTTCGGAATGTTTGAGAACAGGAAAAATATGTATGTTTTTAATGACGTCAAGCAAGATGTCCCGTGTTCCAATCTCGCTGATTTCAACTCACATATAAAAAAAGATTGTATCTGAGTGGTTTGGATTCCAAGCTACTGTAATTAGAATTAATTTTTTAGTTTTATAATAATACGAACAAATTGATTGACTTTTACCAATAATTATAAGTACATAATTTTTTTTTTTTATATGAAATACTAATAAATTAATGTTTTTTCTTAGTTTTATACAATATAGTTAAGGAAAATAATTATTGAGCATAAAATTAAACAGAAATTAAAATAAATGTATGAGTTTTGTGTATACCTAACAATATTGCAGAATTAATTTAATAGAACGCAAATAAACCGTTCTTAATCAAGTATCACCTGTAATCATTGATAATTTGATAAACGGTGATATTGACATTTCTTATCAGATTTTTAATATTAGTTTTGTCTCCTAGTAACTATCACTCAATTGATAGCAAGTAATCCATATTTCAACAACAGGAAAAAGTCCGGAAAATTACGAAACTTCTATATTTTGTACTTTCCACAATATATGCAAATAAATTTACAATAATGTCCAAATAAATATTTATTTCCATACATTATTATTACTAAGTTTATTTTAATTTAATTTAAATAATATGTTGTTATATATAAACAAAATATAAATGTATCATGCCATTTATCCATTACTGGGTGTAGTACTTTGCCGTAGGTAGATCTAGGTAAGTGATATATTTAGGCGCGTGATGTGCGGATACCAGCCTTTAAATCTCGACTGTCAAATATTTTATTGGAAGGGAAACCACAGAAGTAATTTTAATGTGGTGAAAATTGTTTATCGGCTTTGATAATCGAACCCGAGTTCTCAATAAATATAGATAATATTTAAAATGTTCTATTATCATAAAAAGAATAATAAAGATATAAGACATATTTTTTATATATATTTTTCTTTTATTTCAGAAATAATAATATAAAATATTAGTGTGATAAATATGTTGTGTTTATCAATAAATTTAATTAACCTTTTTTATAAGTGCGTCCAAATCTTTTCACTTTGATATCTTATATTTTTCGCTTTGCTTTTTAACAGATTGTACGTAATCAAAAATAAAGTCGAAACCAATATTGTTAAATATTTATAAATAAATAAAAATTCATGTATACCCCACGCCAAATAACTTGACAATTACATCACTGTATTTGTTGTAAATGCTGTAAAAAAAACTATTGTTAATTTTAAAGAGAAAAATAGTCCTGAATTCAAATCTCGGTGTTGTTCATATTTTTATCTCTAAAACACAACTGTTAAGTGTTTATAAACAAATATTGTTTGTGTTGTGTGAATTCCGAAGTGAGGTTAGGTTTGTTTCCAAAATCCAGTCTAGATTCTACACACGCCATCAACGTCAATCACTTACATTTCACAGTGTTGGCAAATGTGTGCACTAAATAACGACTCAAAGAGATATTTCGTCTTTTAACAAACACTTCAACCCTAGAAACAGACGTTTGTCTATCGCAAGAGAATCGTAACTCCTCGAGCTAAATGTATCTGTCCTATTCAAAATAGACCTACGAGGTGGGGGTAAAAATAAACCAAAACAATTAAAGCCTAGTTATAGCCGTTAATTACTGATGCTAATTATAAGGATGGCTGCTTTAGACACACTTGTGTTTGGGCATTGGATGGTGGTGCTATCTAGAAGTGAATCATATAAAAGCAATTTTACATATTAAAGAGATGTAGCAAAACCAACAGAAAATATGGAAAATTTAACAAATGGCACTTAAGTCAGGAATCGCAAACTTAAATTCAGCAAAATTCTATTAGAAAAATAAAATAAATAATGTTAGTGGTGGAACTACTGGTTTTGAAATTATGAAAATTGTTTGTCGTCTGTGGGAATCGAAGCAGGGTTCTCAGCATCCACAGGCTGACTACATACCACTGAGCTAGCCACCCCATAAAAATTATATTAGGTTAGGGAATAATAGCATGCATTACAGCGGCGTTGTATAATATATTATTATAAAGCTCTTGGGGTTAGTTTAGAAATATTATATATAAAACAAATTATTATGGGGTAGGTGGCTCAGTGGTATCGAGTCGGCACGTGGATCTTGAGAACCCTGATTCAATTTTCACAGCCGACATTTTCATCAAAATTACCCTTGTGGCTCCCCAAACATCTTTTGGGGCCGTGATTTGACGACTGGTAACCGCACTTCACGCGCATAAATATATCACTTACCGAGATCTGCTTCGGCAGAGTGCCGCACCCAATAATGGGTAGAAGGCGTGATGATATATTTATATTTATTTTACGTACCATGAGCTTTAAGTGACAGTTTTTAGGTCAAAAATTTAGTTTCCTAAACATTCGCGACCTAAAAATCATCACTTACAGTTCGAGATTAGTAAGCTATTTTTTTACAATACCTGCACGAATAGAAAGAAAAGAAAATAGGTTTCAAAATTGACAGCTGTCAAATTGTTGTCAAAATAAACAGAATCTTGATATATTTTAGGCGTATTCCATTTGCCATTTGGATCAGATCTAACTTACATTTACTGAACCAAATCATTTATTTATTTCGCTGTATTACTTCGCTCACTTTATTTCCAGTAGTGCAATTACAGGTTCTAATTTACTTTGAAGTCATTCACCCCAATAAGTACATCAGTTTGCTTAATTCAGTTCATTTAGCCATGTGTCAAATTTATCTGAACTGATTTAAGTGAACAAAGTGGCAAATGGAATACAGCTTATATTTTGTCCACGGTGGATAGTAAGTAAATATTAAAGTCCTGATGTAACCATGGAAACCACTGTGCAATCAAAGTTCCACTTATTGTGTTCAAATTTTGTCATTAATAGGTAACTTACAGTACAAGTATTGTAAAATAACTATTTTTACTATTTAACCAGTCACAAAAAACAACAAAAAATATATATTCTTCTAACGAATTTTATAAAGTACACCACACCGTCAAAAAGTTGTATCAAGTGCACGAATAAAATCAAATAATTCCGAACAGAATAAAATCATATGACATATTATGAGATCCGCGAAGAAATTATTTTTTAAAGATTCCATTAACTGATAATCTAAATCAATAATTAAATTCTAGAAAATGCTTGACTAGGTACAAGGATGGGAGATACTATCTTTTTCAAAAACTCTCCAAGTGCTAACGCAATAACGGAGATAGTAAAATATTTCATAACTTATTAGCACAGCTATCGGTTCCAAATTCGAAGAACTTACAATATCTAACAAAAATAATCAAGACAGAGATTAAAAAACTTGTATTAAAAGGGCCCAATTACGAATGATCGATCACTGTGCTAAAAGTTCTGAATCTGTAGTGAATTACAAGAGCGCCATGAAGACTGCATTGGTTTTATTACTCTTAGGCGTTGTTGCCGTTAACTCAGGTAGGATTATTTATCTTAATATTATTTTTACTTCTTATGTTTGAATAAACACAGCATTTTTAAGACCCTTCTGGCCCTAGGAAAATAGTTATTGAAGATCTAGTTTTAAAGTTTAAAGAAATTTAAATGTTTGGATTTGCTTATCTTATTCTAATCCGCGATTAAAAAGTTAATCTAAATCACATTGTAAAAGTACAATAGTTACTTTTTTGAGAAAATTGTTTACCATTCATAATTATTCTACATATTTATTATTTATATTTAATAAATTTTAATTTATAAAATGTAAGTGGTAGAATGTTTTGCGTATCTTTTAATAAAGCTTCTATTTCAAAAATAATTCAAGGCAGTTTGACAGCTAATAACCAAGTTTATGCACAAGCGGGCCGAAATACATGTGTTTTGGCCTTAAAAAGCGGGACCCTTGAGCCAAAAAGAAATAATTCCTATGGACATATAAATAAAATGACAATTTTTGTTTATTGTGAATACTTGATTCTGCAAAATGTCATTTTGACATATAACCTATGTACATATTTTAATCTTTTGAACATATAATTAAATGTTATTTTGTTGTGCATAAAATATTGTATGTACCACGGGTGAAATTAGCGTTATTAGCCCTTGGCGCTTTGCGCCTCGTGCTAATAATCATGCTACGGGCCAGAAACGCTTGGTACATAAATAACGATTGGCTTGTTTTACATTACACTTTTTTGGCTAGAAAGTGTAACAAGTTTCATACTTTACTTTAATGTAATTCAAGAAAAATTCATTATAAATTTCGTACTAGAAAGTTTTTAAAAACTAGATCCAGATTTAATTTTGATTCAAGTGTCATGGTAGACCTTGCGCACTGTGCGCATATTCCGGGTTTGCCAACCTAACCTCCATCTTATCTGCTATCTGATTTTGTTTGATGTTTAGTGATTTTTATCATCGATGACATTACATATTATAAATATTTGCATTGTTTTTATTTTAGGTGAATTCTCCCAATTATCACAATAATAATGATTAGATCTATTCATGTTACAAACATAAAAAAAAATTCTAAAATCTAGTTCAAAGTTCTAGCCAAAAAAATCTGGTGTGGTCACCACACGACTTACTTATACACAGCATATTTCATATTAAAAACGCTGAATTGAACACTTATGACTTGCTCCTTGCGTTTGACAATTATTATTTGACATATAAATGTTCAACATGTTTTTGTTTTTTGTTTCTATTGCTACTATGATTATTGAAATATATTATTAAATATATAAATTAGTTTTTCTCAAAATTAGACGCATATACAGGAAAATTGCAAATAACATTTTATGTTCCAAATATTTTTGCTAACATCTTTTGTTTGAAACTTTTTTTCGTAACTGATTCCATTTTTGAAATAAATGGAATTTATTGTTTTGTGTGTCCAGTAAACTTCCTCTTCCGGTTTTTCAATTTCATTCAAAATCAACTCAGCTCTTCGTATTTTCATGAAACTTATAATTACCAAGTTTCGTTAACAAATCTTATCTCGTTCATGAGATATTGCACGACCGGACACACATCCATCCATCCATCCATCCATCCATCCATCCACACACACAGACATCATTGAGAAAATTATCAAAATAGATTCAGTGGACCTCAAAACATGTATTTCCGCGAAAATCTCGTCAACGATTTTTTTCATGATTCCAATACTTCCTTATACTGCGTATAAGAAAGTAAAAAGGATAATGTAAAACAGGCTTTAGTCAATTGTTAATTATCCTTATGCTGGGTTGCAAGAAAATAATAAAGAGCTCTTTACCTAAAGAATTGTTTATCTAGCAACAGTATCAATAGCAATTTTCTGAAACTTATTGAACCGTTCGTTGCTAATGAACCGATAAAACTTTCATGCAATCGGTTGTTCATCTTAATAGTTATTATAATTTTCTTATTTTGATGATTTATTTACTAATATCTAATATATATTCCGCCATTTTATTATTCAGGTGCTGGGTTGCATGAAAGTTTTATCGGCTCATTAGCAACTAACGGTTCACTAAGCATCAGAAAATCGCTATTGATTCTGTTACTCGATAAACAATTCTTTAACTAAAGAGCTTTTTATTTTTTTCCTGCAATCCAGCAATGGTGTGGCAGCGTCCGGAAGTAAATAAGAGATTACATTTTATTCGTTCTTTATTTGCAAAACATTTCTAATATTAATAAATAGTATAAAATTTTTTTCATGCCATTGCGTAGAAAACTCAAGTTCTGTCTCGTGAATAATAGTAGTAATACATAGATATTATTTTACAATACATAATACTTATAAAAATTTATTATTTCATTGAAAATTCTTATTTAATAATAAATAAATATATCATCACGCCTTTTACCCTTTAGTGGGTGTGGCACTCTACCGAAGTAGATCTCGCTAAGTGGTATATTTATGCGCGTGAAGTACGGTTACCAGCCGTCAAATCACGGACCCCAAAGATGTTAGTGGCGAGGGTGCCAC
The DNA here is from genome assembly GCA_911728475.2 of Pterostichus madidus. Taxonomy (NCBI): domain Eukaryota; kingdom Metazoa; phylum Arthropoda; class Insecta; order Coleoptera; family Carabidae; genus Pterostichus; species Pterostichus madidus. The sequence goes on along the minus strand of OU452313.1, from coordinate 1,476,884 downwards.
AGAGGTAGTTTTTTAATATGGTGAAAATGTTTGTCGGCTTTGGAGATCGGACCGAGGTTCTCAGGATCCGTAGGCCGACTTGATACCACTGAGCCATCTACCCCATAATAATAATATACTTTAAATCAATAATAGTAATGTATGCACCAAGGGCGTTAGGTTGATGATAATGCATAGATGGTGACGGTTTCCAATTTGAGATCAAACGAAATTTCACTTTAATTCACATACTTTCTGGCCTTCACTTGCCCTGCACTCCAACTTCACGTTTTATAATCTTTGTTACAGTGTACGGTATAAAATGCGTCGTCTGCGACAACTGTGATGCCGATATTCCTGAAGCTGTAGAATGCAGCGGCGACAGTAATGATGTACCCACCATTCCACCTGATTTCCCCACCACAACTACTTCACCCCCAGCTACAACCAAATCTACAACTAAAACCCCAATTACAACTACAACCGAAACAGTAACTACAACTAAAATCCCAACTACAACCGAAACAATAACTACAACTAAAATCCCAACTACAACCGAAACAGTAACTACAACTAAAATCCCAACTACAACCGAAACAATAACTACAACTAAAATCCCAACTACAACCGAAACAGTAACTACAACCGAAATCCCAACTACAACTAAAATCCCAACTACAACTAAAATCCCAACTACAACTAAAATTCCAACTACAACCGAAATCCCAACTACAACTAAAATCCCAACTACAACTAAAATCCCAACTACAACTAAAATCCCAACTACAACCGAAATCCCAACTACAACTAAAATCCCAACTACAACTAAAATCCCAACTACAACTAAAATCCCAACTACAACCGAAATCCCAACTACAACTAAAATCCCAACTACAACTAAAATCCCAACTACAACTAAAATCCCAACTACAACCGAAATCCCAACTACAACTAAAATCCCAACTACAACCGAACCTCCAAAACAAAATCTTACTAGCGAAGAAGAACAAGAGGAAGAAACAGAAGTCGTCATGCCCAGGTCAAGAAGATCCGCCAACAAATACCTTCGAGCTGATGCCGATAAAGAAGAATACAAATGTTTCAAATACGACATTAAGTGTAAGTTACTATTTCGCATCTCCGTCCGACATTAATAGTTTTACATATCTCAAAATCGTTCGGAAACCATGTGTTTACCGGCCGGTGTTCAGTAAAAACTAGGGACTTTTGTAATGTTAGTATTGGCATCACTGGCTGTCAGTGTCAATGAGTGCTTAGAGGTTAGACATTTTTAGCAATTTTAAATCAATAATTTCATTTAAATTGTCGCGGGAAATCTTGTGTATCACACGTCCGTAAACTGTTTTGCGAGAACTCGCAAAAGTCCAGTTTTCAGCCTAGTGGTACAATTAATTATTAAAAGTATTATGTCCAAAACAATAACAAATCTATATAAATGCATTACACGACGTGGATTTCTAACTTGTGAGCCACGCCATAACAAATCACATTAACAGAAATTTATTCCCTATAAACAAATTTTGTTGTGACTTATCAAATTAGTAAAACAAAATAATATATTTTTGTACTCACATCATCCAAAATAAGATTTACATTACCTTGGAAACCGATGAAAAGTTTAATTTTACGCACTAGTGCGGAAAGTAATTGAAGAAAACACCCATTTTTATGGTTCTAAATTTTAACTATTAAAACACTAATTGTACTTATATACACACATTTTAAGGAATTTATAAAAGAACCAGAGACATTAGCTTATAACACCATCAACCAGACATATTTTAACAAACTTTACGAGAAAAAATAAACAATTTGTTTTCAAATAACAAACGTCAATTCATGACATATCGTACTAAACTGTCAATATAAATTCACGCTTTAAATTTAATAAATTTCCTCATTGTCGATTATATAAGTTTTGGTCGTTACTAAAAGTATTGTACAAAACTCGTGCACGAAACCTCATTTGCACCATTTGCGCAAATTAAAGCACCCGCTTCGCTCGTCCTTTAAAATTGCACTCATCTTCAAAGTATGTTTTCGCGCACTTGTTATGTAAATAGCTATTATTATCACGTCTTTTACTGATTCCTGTGTATGGCACTCTGCCGTAGCAGATCTTAGTAAATAATATATTTATGCACATTAAATCCGTCAAATAACGACCCCCAAAGAAGATAAAGAAGGGAGAACATTAACTGTGGAAATGGAACCCGGGTTCTCAAATCCACAGCCACCGCATGAACCAGTAAATGTAATACTAAATGATAATATAACTTTCAGGGGGTACTGGAACCATCACCAAACGTGGTTGCACCAAGGCTAAGGAATGCAAGACCATTGAGGATAAATATGAGAAAGATTTCATAACAGGCTGCAGCTTCTGCGAAGGAGATGGTTGCAATCCTGCTTCTAACATCAAGAGCTGGGCTTTCAGCAGCGTCATCCTCGTCGCTGTCATCAAGATGTTCTTGTAAATGTAAACACACACATAAAACCTTTGCGAATAGCTTAGACATTAGAAATGTATCACTTTTCAGTATGTGTTATTTAAGAATTTGGAAGGATTATAATTTTATTATGTAAATAATGATTGGTGATAATAAAGACTTGTTATTTTATAATTGTGTATTTTTATATAACTTGAGAATCGATGAAAGTGCAATGTTTCAGCATGGCTTACTTTAATTTTGAAATTGTAATTTTGTTGTTATGTTACAATAGTTAGTGTTAGCCACCGAACAAGTAACCATGGTGTTAGCTTTAATAAAATAAATAAGAATTTAAACCAAAATTTGTTTATGTATTTCTATTTTTTGGTATATAAGATATATACATCACATCAAGCTATATCCCATTAAATAAGGTAGTACGAACCCTAGAATCATTAATAAAATAACCACTCATGAAATTATTCAAATAATCCTCGCTTCAACCACATTCATATACCCTCCATACAAGCTCATTTATTCATCACACCCGGAATCATTCATCACGCAACAAATCTTTAATTATATCCATCCATTCATTCTTATATCGTTCCCGATCATCTCTAAGAATGCAATGTTCCGAAAAAAAATTCCGGAATGATCATTTTCCTGAATTATAATTTGCTCGCATCATTATTTCCTAAATGCCATTTTCCAGAATTTCCATTTTCCCGTATGCTAATTTCTTTTATTTCCCAATTGACAATTTTCTCGAATGACAATTTTGCATCTAAATAATTTCCTGAATAATTATTTTCCCGAACGTAAATCTCGGTAAGTGATATATTTTGCACATGAGGTGCGGTTACCAGCCGTCAAATCACGGTACTCAATGATGTTAGTGAAGGAGGAATCACAGAGGTAGTTTTAATGTGGTGAAAATTGTTTGTCGGCTGTGGGAATCGAACTGAGGTACTCAAGTTCATAGTTTATCATGACGATAAACAATAATGTTGTTAATTTATTTAATTTTAATTTTAATAAATCTGCGAAATTATCTAAATAAGTGGGTAAAAAATAAAAATATGTTTCAATTGGACTAAAAATACTATTTCGAGTCTCGTAATATTGCCAGAATCCAGCGTCATTTGGCAACCTTTATTACTTGATCCAAAAACTTATAATTTTACTCCTAATGAAACAAATAATTATAATAAATCTGTTTTTCTTTAAATAAAATCTACAAAAAATTTAACACATTTGTTTATTTTTATATTTCCAGTTGTCAAATATTTCTAAACTATAAAATAAAATTCACTTTTGTTTCAAGTTCTATTTTATTTTAAATACGTTCTTTCTTTCTAAATTAACTCGCAAAACTACAAATATATAGTACATAAAATTAGTTGAACAATATGCAGTTAACTACCTCAATAAATAAAAATATAAAAATGTAAAATTTTGAAAATACTTTTCGTGTTCGTTTGCACCAAGAAAACTAATTTTTATTGTGGTATTCAGCGTAAATCCTTAAATTTTGTAGATCCGAAAATCTTCAAATGATGAACAAAATTGTAACGTAAATTTATGACTTTTGTTCATTATATTCATATTTATGAATCTACAAACTTATAGATAAAAAAAATAAATATATCATCACGCCTTTTATCCATTACTGGGCGTGGCACTCGGCCGAAGCAAATCTCGGTAAGAGATATATATATATATATATATATATATATATATATATATATATATATATATATATATATATATATATATATGCGCGTGAAGTGCGGTTACCAGTAGTCAAATCACGGCCCCCAAAGATGTTAGTGGTGAGGGAGCCACAGGGGTAATTTTAAATTGGTGAAAATATTTTGTCGGCTGTGGGGATCGAACCATGGTTTTTTGGATCCACAGGCAGAATTGATACCACTGAGCCATTACCCCATCAATAGATATATCGTAGAAATCCACCATTTATGTCTGACTTCAATAAATAAAAGCAAATCGCAGTAAAATACAATATTTACATTGCAGTCAAACATTTGATGCAATATTGTCAATTTATGTCAAAATTAAAATTAAAATTTCAGGTATGAATGGCGTACAAAACACTACATACATTACTTTTCAAAATAAAATAACCATTTGTACTACTTTATGGGGTGGTTAGCTCAGTGGTATGAAGTCGGCCTGTGGATCCTGAGAACCCTGGTTCGATTCCCACAGGCGACAAACAATTTTCATAATTTTAAAAACTACCCCTGTGGCTCCTCCACCACTAACATCTTTGGGGGCCGTGATTTGACGACTGGTAACCGCACTGCACGCGCAAAATATATCACTTACCAAGATCTGCTTCGGCAGAGAGCCACACCCAGTAATGGGTAGAAGGCGTGATGATATATTTATTTTTATTTATTTATATTTGTACTATTTAACCAGTCACAAAAAATACCAAAAAATATATTCTTCGAACAAATTTTGTAAAGTACACCGTACACCACACCATCAAAAAGAGGTATGAAGTGCACGAGCAAACTTAAATCTGATCAGGACAAAATCATAACATATCTTGAGGCCCGCAAAAAATTGTTTTCCTAAGATTCAATAACAGATAATCTATATCAATAACTAAATATCCTGTCTTTCTTTCAGTTCTGGAAAATGCGTGAGTAAGAAAAAAGGTGGAAGGCACTATCTGTTTCAAACACTCTTTAATTGCTAACGCAATAAAGGTGATAAAAATATACCTATCAATATATTAACATAGTTATCTGCTCCCAATTCGGGGCGGCTACAATATCTAAAAAAATTATCAGGAGAGAGATTAAAAAAATTGGTATTAAAAGGGAGAAACTGCGTATCAACGATCATTGTGCTAAAAGTTTTGCTCTGTAGTGAAATACAAGAGAGCCATGAAGACTACACTGGTTTTATTACTCTTAGGCCTTGTTGCCGTTAACTCAGGTAGGATTATTTTCTTATTATTATTTTTAATTCTTTTGATTTTAATCACAGCGTTTTTAAGACCCTTCTGGTACTAGGAAAATAGTTAGTGAAGGTCTAATTTGAAAGAATAAAGAAATTTAAGTATTTGGATTTGCTAATCTTATCCGATATTAAAAAGTTATTCCAAATCACATTCTAAAAATAAAATGGTAGTAATTTACAACAAAAAAGTTTTAGCTTGAATCTAGCTAATCCTAAATATTGGATTTGTCAAAATAAACTAAACCGTATTCCCAAAAAAGTTTAAATAAACTTTAATGTAATCTTCTTACCATTTAGTTTTCAAAAAGTAAATTAAATTAACTTTTATAAATCGTACTAACATAAAATTAGCTATTTCAAAATTTAGGTTTAGCTAAAACTTTTTTAAGAATCTGGCTGTTATTTAAACTTATTTGAGAATATGGTTTAGCTAATATGATTAAAGAAAAATTCAGAATTAGTTAAAACTTTTTGAATATTATATTTATAATTATTTACGGCTAATTGTACAAGTAAAAAAAAAATTTGAAACTGGGATAAAATAAATAAAAAGAAATTGAAAATAAATATATCATCACGCTTTTTACCCATTACTGGGTATGGCACTCTGCCTAAGCAGATCTCGGGATATTTATGCGCGTGAGTGAAATGCGGTTACCTGCCGTTAAATCACGGCCCCCAAAGATGTCAGTGGTGGGGAAGCCACAGAAGAAATTTTAAATTGGTGAAAATGTTTGTCTGCTGTGGTGATCGAACCAGGGTTTTTTTGGATCCACAAGCAGACTTGATATCACTGAGCCATTACCCCATATAAAAAAGAAATTGAATCTTTAATAATTAATTTCCCCTTTTATTATATTATTTATTTAAACCAAGTTTATAATTTACCTATTTGCGGTACACGTGGCTAATATTAATTATGAAATTTTCTGAAAAATATTGAAAACCACCCTCAATTTCTTCCCCCCAAATAGTTGCTTATTTTGTTTAGATTAATGACGATAGACAATTTTGTAACCAGTCAAATTTTGCATTAATTTGAATAATAAATTAATATACTTTTTTTAAAATTTAATTAGTATTCTAAGCAAATACTTTACAATTGATGAAATCGAATTGAATTTATATAGATAATAATCTGGATCGAGGTTGCTTATGTCACATAACAAAATAAAGAGAAAACTTGAAATCAAATTAAATTTCAATCTAGAGAGACCGTAGTTTAAATAAAGTATATGACCGGAGTTCATACGTCCCAGGTTCAAATCCTGGCGATATCCCAATTTCTATCTTTATAATTCATATATTTTTTAATAATTTGTTGGATAAAATAATTTTTTATCAACAATAATATTTATATTTTGTTTATTTTATTAGACGTACCAATAAAAATTATTTAAGGATCTAGTAGCTAAAAGTTTATTAATTTGTGTATCTTTTAAAAAGCATTTATTTCAAAAATAATTCAGGGCAAATTGATAGTAAATAGTAAAGTTAGTCAACTGCTAATTATCCGTAATCAGTTGTTCATATTAGTAGTCATTATAATTTTCTTATTTTTATGATTTATTTACTAATATTTAATATTTATTCCGCCATTTTATTATCCATTAGTAAATGTGACATCATCATGGAAATTCTCGAGCATAAAATCAATTGGAGATTATATTTTGTTCGTTCTTTATTTGCAAAAGAAAACTTTTAAAAGATTTCTATTATTAGTAATATTTCTAATACTAATAAACAGTATAACATATAATTATTTTTTTTTACAACATGCGCAGGAATCTCAACTTCCCTCTCGCGAAATAAAGAGCATTTGTTTAATTTTGTTTCAATTCCATGGCTATCGATAATTTTGAGGTAATTTTCATCATTTTCAGATGTAATTTATGCCATTACAAAGCAAGCAAAATTAATTTTGTGTATTGATATAGATGCAGTATTTTAGCTCTACCACTTTTTTGTTAAGCATTTTTGTTAAAAATAATTTGAGAAGCAATGCACACGGAAAAATTGTTTTCCCATGTTAAATGACTATGGCCTGCTTTTCGTGATATACCCGGTATTTTATCTATAAATATATCCATTATAATTTGTTAAATCTGACATTTTTATAGAGATTCAAACAAAATTCCACTTTTCACATATTATCCGGACTTCACTTGTCTTACATTCCAACTCAACGAATTATAATCTTAATGATGCTTTATTATAGTGTATGGTTTGAAATGCGTCACCTGCGACAACTGTGACGACGATATCCCTGAAGCTAAAGATTGCAGCGGCGACGGTGGTGATGTACCCACCATCGCACCTGGTTTCCCCACCAAACCTACTGACAGTCCTACAACAGTAACTGAAGAACCTACAACACTACCTGCAACAACACCTACAAAACCACCTGTAACCGAAAATGAAGGGGGAAATTCAGAAGACGGCACAAAGTCAAAAAGGTCCGCCAACAAATACCTTCGAGCTGATGCTGAGAAAGAAGAATATAAATGTTTCAAATACGACATTAAGTGTAAGTTACTTTTTTCTGAGCCTGGCAATAAAGTGCCTACTTTCCTGACCAATTTTAGTATGGAAAGTAGTACCAAAATAGTTAGATAAAGGTTACAACAAAAAATAGTCAGGTAAAGTCCAAATAGTCTGGTAAACACTTTACCTGACTGCTTTGTACTTTACCTGTCTATTTTTTTGTTGTTGTAACTTTCGATATGTAGTCTGCTCTCAATATGATTCTTATCAGAAAAATTTATGCATTTTGTATTATTTATGATTAATTATTGATTAAATTAAACGGTTTAAAAAAAAATAGTATACATAATAGGTCAAGAAAGTATTAAAGGGTATTAAAATACTTGGTCTAGTGGGTGTCTAGCTCAGTGGTATGAAGTCGGCCTGTGGATCCTGAGAACCCTGGTTCGATTCCCACAGGCGACAAACAATTTTCATAATTTCAAAAGCTACCTCTGTGGCTCCTCCACCACTAACAACTTTGGGGCCGTGATTTGACGACTGGTAACCGCACTTCACGCGCAAAATATATCACTTACCGAGATCTGCTTCGGCAGAGTGCCACACCCAGTGATGGGTAGAAGGCGTGATGATATATTTATTTATTTAAATATTTGTCTACGACCTCGTATTTCAAGCAACCGCTTCGTCAAGGAAAACATCACTTTCCTGACTTATTATGTAATGTACTATTAAAAGTATTATGTCCGTTTTACCGACAAAAACGTAATATAGTTGACAGAAGACAAAATAATAACAAAATGTCTATTCATGCATTGGACCATGTGAATTGGATAAATACTTTATTAAAGCACTAATGCATGATTATTTTTAAAAATGCACTAGTGCGTTAATAAAGTACTTATCCTACTCATAATGAATGCGATAAATGTCATTTATCGCACGGTCGAAAATATAAATATATCATCACGCCTTATTACTGGGTTTGGCACTCTGCCGAAGCAGATTTATGCGCGTGAAGTGCAGTTACAAGCCGTCAAATTACGACTCCCAAAGATTTTAGTGGTTGGGGAGCCACAGAGGTAATTTTAATTTGGTCGTAGATAAAATAAATAAAAATATTATCACACCTTTAGGGGAAGCCACAGGGGTGAAATTAATCCCAGGTTCTCAAATCCACAGCAATCTACCCCATTAACCTATGTATGTAATACTAAATAATAATATAACTCTCAGGGGGTACCGGAACCATCACCAAACGTGGTTGCACCAAGGCTAAGGAATGCAAGACCATTGAGGATAAATATACGAAAGATTTCATAACAGGCTGCAGCTTCTGCGAAGGAGACGGTTGCAATCCTGCTTCTAACATCAAGAGCTGGGCTTTCAGCAGCGTCATCCTCGTCGCCGTCATCAAGATGTTCTTGTAAATGTTAACACACACGTAAAACCTTCGCGAATAGCTAAGACTTTACAAATGTATCACTTTTCAGTACGCGGTATTTAAGAATTTAGAAAGATTATAATTTTAATATGTAAATAATGATTGGTGATAATAAAGACATGTGATTTTATAATTATGTATTTTTAATTAATTCGAGAACCGATTGAAGTTCAATATTTTAGCAAGGCTTCCTTTAATTTCAAAATTGTAAAATAAAATAAATATATCATCACGCCTTGTACCCATTACTGGATATGGCACTCTGCCGAAGCAAATCTCGGTGATATATTTATGCGCGTGAAGTGCAGTTACCGACTGTCAAATTACGGCCCCCAAAGATGTTAGTGGTGAGAGAGCCACAGGGGTAATTTTAAATTGGTGAAAATGCTTGTCGGCTGTGGGGATCGAACCAGGGTTCTCAGGATCCACAGGCAGACTCGATATCACTGAGCCATTACCGGTTTAAAATTACCTCCGAGGCTCCCTCACCACTAATATTTTTGGGGGCCGTGATTTGACGGCTGGTAATCGCTCTTCACGCGCATAAATATATCACTTACCGAGATCTGCTTCGGCAGAGTGCCACACCCAGTAATAGGTAAAAGGCGTAATGATATATTTATTTTATATTTATATATTTATAATTGTTTATAATTACAATTAAATTTGACTTAATTACGAAAAAATCATAATTACAGAATAAATCTAACGACCTTTAAGAAATATTGAAATTTTTATTTAATTTTCATAAAATAATTATTTTCATTCTTTTCTATACGTTTTTGGAATAAGAATTATGTACAAATGATATGTCATCGATATGTAATGATTTTTCCAATATTTAAAAATTTAAATAAAATAAAGACAAAAAGTCAATTACGATGTGGAACTGTGTCTTAATAAATAAGAAAAATAGGAAAACAAAATTTCCATCACTTGTCACAAATTCCAAAATTAAAAATTTCATATATGACCGGTCATTTTACCAATTTATAAATTACCGTAATTTTTTAAACCCTAATTCATATATATTTGGGTGGGATTCGAACTCGGGCCCTCGAATTCGAATGTGGTAACACTATCCGCACCACCGTCCTACCAGACAATGTTTTAATAGTTTGTTTAAAAAAAATAATCAGAACATATCCAAAAATTTTTTTTTTATGTATTTCTATTTCTTGGTACATATATACATACACACAATTGCAATTTGTAAGCATCGCCTTTCGGTCGGATTATCAAAATATGCTCGTATTCGCAAAAGTCCGGTTTCCGGCCTAGTGATACAAATAACTATTGATATTGACAGAAGTCTAATTGTGGTATTTTATCGTACTAGTCCAATAAAATGCAATTTTATAGACTTAAAACAGTCACAAATTAAGTAGTTATGGTGCAGTGTAATATATTTATTTATTTATTTATGTTACTCTGTACAACAGGAATTGAATCCCAATTTCAGTACAGGGACCGAACTCACCGAGCCGCAGAGTGGTTGTTATTATAATTTGTAGCTTGAGTGGGAATCGAACTCGGGATCTCCTGATTCGAATTCCGTAACGCTACCCACCCCACCGTATTGCCGGACATATGAAATAAATTTGAAAATACCACAGTTATCTGTCATTGAAGAGCACGTATCAGAAAGATTAAAAACTCTGATACGAAAACGACGAATCATCGAAATAATTCCGATCACTCCAACGTTATCACGTCGCACCGCACGAGGAGAAAACACCTGACAATGAAATCAACATTAATTTTTTTTGTTTTAGCTATTCTGGCTGTCAATTCAGGTAAGACACAATATACTATCTAATATTATCTAACGAGTTATTTTATGTTGGCACCATTTGTTACAGCGTATGGACTGAACTGCTACATTTGCGAAGATTGCGATGAAATTTCATCAGAAACTAAAACCTCCGTATGTGAAACTGACAACATTATAGTTTCTGCTGAACCACGCGACACTCAAAGTCTTCGAGCAGAAGAAAAATTCAAATGTTTTAAATTGTCCATTAAGTGTAAGTATACAACCTTCAACTGTTATCGAAATTTATTTCTTATCAAAAGAGATTATAAGTTGTAAAGTTTGACTAATGATTTTCAAAATACTTTTAATATATTATCAGGTTATGTCCAATCTAATCGGGCAGAAATTATGCTAATAATCTTTTTTTTCGCTTCATCTACATCAGAGCTGGGCAAGCTACTTAAAAAAAGTAGCTAAGCTACAGCTACAGCTATTCTTTAAAAAAGTAGCTAAGCTACAGCTACAGCTATTCTTTAAAGAAGTAGCTAAGCTACAGCTACAGCTATTCTTTAAGAAAGTAGCTAAGCTACAGCTACAGCTATTCTTTAAGAAAGTAGCTAAGCTACAGCTATTCTTTAAAAAAGTAGCTGAGCTACAGCTATAAGCTACATTTTGTAAAATATAGCTAAGCTACAGCTAAAAGCTGTCATTAAAGTAGCTGTTAAATTTTAAAGCTACTTTTTTCAATTATTGTGAATTATTAAATTTGCCATTGTCATATGATCAGTTGATCAGTCTTTTGTTATAATGACTGTTAATAAATATAAAAAATCGCAAATGGACAAATGTACTGTTAATTTGTTATGCTATAATTCTTATTTATATCGGAATAAATTAACAGTCACATTAACAGAAGACTCCTAAACAGTCAATGTTTAGTTCATCTAATATTTAATACAAAAGTAGGATAGGTTAAGAACAAGTGAAAAATAAAATATGTTAATAGATTTTACACTATATAATAACTTGTTATCCTACAGTTATAGAAAACAGTAAAGAAGGTACAATTCAAATACAAAACAAAAATTAATAGGTATTTCTTAATGAACAGTGCTAGCTTTATGCTATGGGCTACAAAAAGTAGCTTTGGGCTACAAAAGGTAGCTTTAAAAGTAGCTTCAGTTGTTATAACAATATTTTTAAGCTAATAGAAAAAAAACATAGCTCGCTACAAGCTACAGCTATATGTTTTCACATATAGCTAAGCTACAGCTACAGCTACGGTAAACGTAGCTAAGCTACAAAAGTAGCTCGCTACTGCCCAGCTCTGATCTACAGTCATAATTTCTTTCATACAAGCTAGTCTCATCTTTCGTTCACGCAACAAACCTTCAATAATATCTATACATTTATGAGATCCTAAATATCCAAGGACGCTCATCTCTCACCTTCAATTTTACCAACATTTATTTGTTAATATACAGGATGTTTCAAAATTATTGCAAAAAAATATGAAAGGTATTCAATTTAAGTGTGTCACTATTGATATCTCGAGAACTATAAGAGCTACAAGGTTGGTTAAATAGGCAAAGGAATACTATTTTGCAAGTCTTATTACAAAACTATTTTCTACCAGTGGTTATGTAAATATGAGACCAACTTTCTTATTTTAAATGAGAACATGTTGTTCTTATTTTTTGTACAGAAGGGAATTTCATTCTAAATACACCAAATATAAAGTTCAGTACCCCCATATTACAATTTTTTTTGAAAAAAATGCGTATTAAATTGACAGTGAACAGCGTAACATAAAAACACAAATAACTTTTTATTATACCTGCACAATAATCCTTGTTTAACAAATCATTTTGATTTTTAAATCCATCCATATTAGCTGTTTTCCATTTGTTACTTGGATCACTTAAATCAGTTCAGATAAATTCGACATATGACTAAATGAGCTGAATTAAACAAACTCATGCACTTATTGGGGTGAATTACTTGAAATTAAATTATAATAAGTCATTCTAGTACTAGAAATAAAATCAGCGAAGTAATCCAGTAAAATAAATAAGTGATCTTGTTCAGTAAATGTAAGTTAGATCTGATCCAAATGGCAAATCTAATATTGATCAAAAGAAATTACAAAACAACGAATCCATATAGCAACATAAACAAGAAATGCTAACCTATCTTCATGTGAAAAATATTATGTCAAATCACACATAACATTATGAAATGACTCAAAATGTAAATGCTGCCTTCCAACTAGATTTTCCAGATTATGATGTAGGTATAATTAAAAATAGCATATGATATACGTGTATAAGTGCCTTTATAGCACTAGTGCTGTTAAAAGCACTCCGCTTCGTGTTATTCTCTTAAACTCGCTACACGTGCTTTAAAGGCTTACTTATACACTACTATCATAATATGCTATTATCCCACACTACCACTGACAACCTTGCAATAAAAACAAACGTAACTACATAACCTAAAATAACGTTTCCCTTCAGAAGGAGTAGCACAAACCCTACAATAATTAATTTTTCGCTTTAACCACAATCATAATTCCTTTCTTACAAGTTCAACTCATTTTTAATACATGCAGTGATTTATTCCTTGGGATTCTATTTCTTTCACCCAATTTCACCAACACACACAACAATACACTAAAAATCTACTAAAATAACACCACAACAATGTTTTATAATTTCTAGTTGGATTCGGAGTGGTCATCAAACGCGGTTGCACAAAAATGGTTTGTGAAGACATTGAGACCGGCTACAATGACCTGGTGAGCTCTTGCAACCTCTGTGAAAGTGAGGGTTGTAACCCTGCCTCCAACATCAAGAGCTGGGCTTTCAACAGCGTTCTCTTGGTCGCCATCGTCAAGATGTTTTTGTAATTTATAAAAAATCTGTTGTATCAAGTCTATGATGTTTGTAGAACTGTAGTTGATGTTATAATAAAGAAATGGGATATTAAATTTTTGTCTTTTATATATAAAACCAAGATCATATTTTTACGATCATAATATTTGGCGCATAATTATTTTTTCGTTAATAATTTAAATAACATTAAAAATACAAGTATGTTACATTTATAAATTCTATGTGCGTAGTGTGGTTACCAACCGTCAAATCACGGCTCACACAAATGTTAATTGGGGGAGAGCCACAGGGGTAATTTTAATGTACTGAAATTTGTCTGGCGGCTATAGGAATCGAACCCAGATAATCGAATCTAGATTAAATAAAATTAAACGAAATATCATTTTTTTTTATTTTGGAATAAAAGTTCTGTTTGATTAAAATATTTTTCAGTAAATTTAAGTTTGTTATTAAAACATGAATGCTTATGATACTGCAAATGGCCGCCGTCAACTTCCTTGCCTCATAGATGGCAATGTGTATATAAAATCATTGAATCTACCGTCACATCCGTACGTTTTATTACATTTCGACCATTTTGAACTTTAGATTTTTGATATGATTAGGCAATATATACTATCCATATAAAATAAATATGAATAAGTGCCATAGAATCTCCGTATCAACTGATAAATGCAGTAAAAATGCAGTTTCGTGCAGGGAAAGGGTTTTTGATAACAGGAATACAAGGATATAAATTCCGAAGGCTACTCATCTGCAGCCATTTACAGTTAGTTCTGTGATAGACTGTGAGCCTACTATACAATTATGGTTAAAGCAGTGTTTGCGATTGTCCTTTTAGGACTAGTTGCAGTTCAATCTGGTAAGTTCACAATTAATTTTCATTTTTTTTAAATAATTATTAAAAACCGTTTTACCAAATGAGTTAATATTATTAAATAATAATTATTTCTTGGTAAATAATTAATAATCTTGATGGAGACAGCATAAAGCTATCGAAACTAATTGTTTAATTATTATAAAATGAGATTCTTCTTCATATTAAACTTAGTTTAAATAAAGGAAAGCAAATTAAATAACATCTGTTAATAATATTATTTTTATTATTTTCAATTTGGAGCATTTCGAAAAATAAACGTTTTTTTTTTTATTTTCGGTATCAAGAATTTTAACATTTTCAAAATCAAAATAATGGTTCTCAACAATAGAAAATTTTGCTAAAGTTGATCCGATATACAAGATTTAAGTGCATAAACACATTTTATATTTATTCAAATAATTAAAAACAAAAATTGTTGAATATATTAAATGATATTTAATGCTATTGTTCTTAAAAATTTAATTTTTATTTATTTTTGCAACGTTATCATTCTTCAATTTTATTTTATTTTTGCAACATCATCATTCTTAAATTTTATTTCATTTTTTAATTGTTATTATTTATTTATTAAACAAAATTTTTGACATTTATATAAAAAAAATCAATTTATCTGCAATAATTTTTTAACAAGTTCGGCAATATTACAAATTTTCATAATATTTAAAAAAAATAATGTTATACACTCTCTGGCAAATAAACCGGATCACTTATAATTTGTCCGGCAGTATGGTGGTGTGGATAGCGTTAAGGCATTTGAATCCGGAGATCCCGAGTTCGAATACCACTCAAAGCTAAAACTATATGAACTACCATACTGCAGCCCAGTGAGGCCGGACCCAGTACTATAATTTGGATTAAGTTCCTATTGTACAGAGTAGTATAAATAAGTAAATTTAAGAATTTTATGTATTTATTTATTTGATTTGTATTGGAAAAACAGAGTAACTAGCAGTACTTTACAACAATTTAAGTTGTTTCAATTTGTTTAAAAGCATTTAATTATTAATTATGACTACATTATAAATTAATTTAATTGAAATCGTCGCGAAAAATCTTATGTCCAGAAACTGTTTCGCGAGTACCCGTAATTTGCAAGTCTCACCTTCGGCTCGCAATTACAAAAATCCAGTTTCCGGCCTAGTGATACATATAACTATTAGTTGTTTATTCATAGATGAAATGTCTATCCTTAATATGAGATTATTTTTCAGTTTATTCTGCTGAGCTTAAATGTTACATCTGTGATAAATGTGACACCGTTAAGGATGACCAACTTAAAGCTTGCACTAAAGAAGACCCTACCACTGTTAAACCTAACCCTACCACTGTTAAAACTGACCCTCCCACCACTGTTAAAACTGACCCTCCCACCACTGCTAAAACTTACAAACTTAATAGCTTCAACGTTAGAAATAGGAGAAATATTGAAGACAGAGCTGATTCTACAGAAGCTACTTCAGCGTTCAAATGCTTCACAATGACATATAAAGGTAAAATTCCTACTAAACTCATTGATTTCTATCTAAATATTAATATTATAAAATTATTAATTTTAAATATAATGTAGGCGACAGTCTAACATTTTCATTTTTTTTAACTGTCAAAAACAAGGATTTTATATAAAGACTAGATAGCTAACTTACTTGTAGCATGGATTGACATCTGTGACGGCGGCCATTTGCAGGGCAGATGAAAATAACACTATATTTAAATGTGTCACAAGCATTCATATTTTAATATAGGATAGCTAGCTCAATGGTATCAAGTCGGCCTGTGGATCCAAAGAACCCTGGTTCAATCCCCACAGCCGACAAACATTTTCACTAATGTAAAATTACCCCTGTTTCTCCTCCACCACTATCTTTGGGGGTCGTGATTTAACGACTGGTAACCGCACTTCACGCGCATAAATATATTACTTACCGAGATCTGCTTAGTGCCATATCCTGAGTCATAATTTTATTTATTAGTTTTGATCAACTTTTATAAGTTCTTTAAAATTGTTCACCAAAGTGCACTTATAAGCAACAAAAATAGAACATTTTTATAGTTTGTGTTATACATTCAATAATCTATTCTACTCAATCTATAATTTCACAAAAATGTCATATAATACAATAACACAATGCATGGTTTGTCTTTACTGCAAATGGCGGCATATCCCCACCACTTCTACGCGTAAATTAGCTATCTTCATTTTCCTATGTTAAAACGGGCTACAACCGATTGTAGAGACATCTGCTGTCAACTGTATTCTTATTGTAATCGAAGTATATACAATATCACATTCAACAAAGATGTGACCTCAGTTTTCTAATCTGTTTACAGATGGAGAGGATACAGTGACCAAGCGAGGCTGCACCCTTCAAAATTGTGAGAAGATCAAAACAGACTCTAAAGATAAAAAAGAAGTAACATGTAAGGATTGTAATGAAGAGGGTTGCAACCCTGCTGCCAACATCAAGAGCTGGACTCTTAGCAGTGTTATCCTCCTCGCCATCATCAAGATGTTCTTGTAAAACAATCATTGTAATTCTACAATTTATGTAAATAAATTTAAAATAAATAACCAGTATTTCTAAAACGACTGTAATATTAAAAATGTATTGTAGTATTTTCATCAGAAATAAAATTTAATTTTAATAATATTTTTGTGTATTTTGATTTTGTCACTACAGCAAATAAAATAAATAAATATATCATCACGCATTTTATCCATTACTGGGTGTGGCACTCTGTCGAAACAGAACTCGATAAGTGATATATTTATGCGCGTGAAATGCGGTTACCAACCGTCAAATCACACCCCTTAAAGATGTTAGTGGAGGGGGCCACAAGAGTAATTTTAAATAAATATATCATCATGCCTTTTATCCATTACTGGGTGTGGCACTCTGCTGAAGCAGATTTCGGTTAGTGATATATTTATACGCGTGAAGTGCGGTTACCAGCCGTCAAATCACGCCCCTTAAAATCTTAGTGGAGGGGGCCACAAGAGTAATTTTAAATAAATAAATAAATATATCATCACGCCTTTTATTCATTACTGGGTGTGGCATTCATTCTGCCTTAGCAAATCTCGGTTAGTAATATATTTATGCGCGTGAAGTGCGGTTACCAGGCGTCAAATAAAGGCCCCCAAAGATGTTAGTGGTGGGGGAGCTACAAGGGTAATTTAATTAATTAATTAAAATATTATTACTGAAATAAAAATTAACCGATAATGTTTAAAGTGAAAGTTATTTTAAATCAAATTTAGAGCCATTTTATTTACTACGCATTACTACCATTTATGATGTAAAAATAAAAACTTAAAAAGACCCATCAATAGAGTTATTGTATATTATACCATTGGTTGAATACAGGATGTTCAATTTAATTGAGTCACCATTGTTAACTCGAGAACTATAAGAGCTACAAGGTTGGTTAAATTAAGAAAGAAATACCATATTGCAAGTCTATCAGCAAAACAAAAAATTATTTTTTCGCTTAAAAGTTTAAATATGAAGTTTTAATCCTAAATTTCACAGCGTTTTTTATGTTATTCTGCTTTTAGACAGATCGACAGACTGTCCCTTTTTAGAATTTCCTTTTTTGGTTTCATTAGCGTCTAAACGTAATGATTTATTAAAATCTTCAGATCGATAAAAACCATCATCATAATCATTTCTCTATTATACAAAAACCAAGTTTTAAAAAACTGGGGTGTGAGATCTTCAACACCAACTCAAATAAAAAATAAACTTCCTACCTCGTCGCAGGCGTTGCATCTCGGCTTCATACGGTCCGAGTAATGTCGTAGACAATATGGCTTGTTGTGCTGCTCACAGTACGCCAGGTCCACCAGGAGGTCACGACAGTCGCTGCAGCGGAAGCACTGTGGATGCCAGAGTGCACCAGGCACTCTAGACGCCATCACCGACGGCTGCTTGGCGAGAATCGGCTTGTCACAACCAGAACATGGTGACTTGGGGCCGTTGAATTGGACGACACCGACGTCGAGAGCGATCTCGTTGCGACCACGGATGAACTCCTGCAGGAAGATATTTCATTTATTAGTAAGTAAATATTTAACTAATTTTATTATAGAATAAAATTGTGTATCTAACAATTTCAAATGATAAAATTCCAGAAGATTGAAGGATTTCAAGGTATATATTATAACAAAAATCCAGGTAGTTTCATAAAATAACTAACAAAATTTGTAAAAATAAAAAAATAAAACAGTCTTATATTTATTTGTGCCACCATTGCTATCTCGAGAACTATAAGAGCTACAAGGTTGGTTCAATTAGCAAAGAAATACCATTTTTAAATCTATTACAAAACTATTAACAAATTTTTTTTCGACCAGTGATTCTAAAAAAAACGGTGTACATTTTTGTATCTTAAATAAGAACATATTTTTTGTATTTGCTAATTCGATTAAGTATTTTTAATAATAATTTTTTTCCAGGTATTTTTTTAAAAATTGAAGGATATTCAAGGATTTGTAGTTATGTTTTTAAATTCCAGATTTTTGCCGGGTTTTCAAGGAATTCCAGGTCGGTAGACACCATGATCAGATTTGAATTATATGGATACCGTAGCTTAGTTCAAATCCTGGTGGTATACCAATTTTTCTCTGTATAATAAATTATAACTATATTTAATTATTTAAAACTATCATTTGATTGTTAAACATTTATTCTATTAACTATCTTTAAATTCTATATCATTTTAATTAAATTAATAATTATTTGTTATACATATTGTTTTGCCATTGTTATTTAACTAACAATAAGTTTTGTAATATTGATATTAATTAATTATATTATAACATAAAAATTAGATAATTTATATGAAATGTTGTGTCAACCATCTTAGCCATTATTAACTTTTAACATGATGTTAGCTAACAACAGCTTTTTATGCAACCGGGCCTCTATTTCTAGAACAGTGACACGTTTGACTTAAGGAAAAATTATTAGGTAGTGATATACTAAAATTTCATACTTTTTTTGGCTTTTGTCACTTTTCTCGCGGAGATGCGTTTTTTTTAATTTTGAGGTTTTGGTCAGCCAATCAAAATCAAGATCAAATTTCGATCTACACAATCACCTAACAGACTAATGCCCGATTTCACCAACAAAAGTTAAATTTTAATCACTGTTTAAATAAATAAAAGCAAATCAAAATTACATGTCAAATGGAATAATTGACATTGCTGTCATATATTCGATTTACTTTTATTTATTTAAACAACGATTAAAATTTAACTTTTTTTGATGAAACCGAGCATAAAACTTCATAAAAATCTTACACCCCTATTCAGTTGAAATTCTTTCTCTAATAAATTATGATACTACTACTACAACTACTATTTCCACTATTACTACTACTCGTATTAACTACTGGTACTAGTAGAAACTACTATTTTTATTTTTTAACTTTGTTATTCCTTACATTATAGCTGGCGATCTGATCCGACTTAAGATGACGACAGCCACTTGGGGCGAGGTCTTGCTTGGGTAACTGCGTCACCAAGCGCTGCTTGCGCTTCTGTTCACCAGGTGTGTTCACTCGAGGGATGTCCTCGTCAGAGAAACACGAGAAGTAGCGGGCTATCTGCAAAAATAAAACTTTATCAATATACATTGAAATTAATCCCAATGAAAGTACAACAAAGCTACAGCTTATAATGGAATCCAAATCAGTCTCATGTACATATATATTTCTTATTTATAAAGTAACCGTGCTTATTAACCATTCGGATAAAATTCTTCATAAAATTATATTAATAAATTGAAGTACAAAGAAAACTTAAACGTGTTTATTTCAAATAATTTGGAAGTAGAAATTATAATATGCCAAATATTAAAGTTGTTTTACAAAAATCTTACAGAAATATTACACCAAGTAAAACTATTAAAAAATATATATTTGTAGGTTCGAAAAATTAAATGAAAACACATTTAATTTGTTATTATATAAATTATTGAACCTTTCAAACGCTTAAAATATTATTTTTATATACTCTACAATATCTCCAGGCTATTTTCATCACAAATCTCCTGCTCTATGCAACCAACATACCGTTCTCGTACACCACATTACAAACTACGATTTATATTTATATTCACTAACAAAAAGTAATTTTAAAAAGTAGCTTTAGTTATTATAAAATCATTTTTAAGTTACAAGGTGTGGACATAAATGCGGAATATAGGAAAGTTTTAATTTGTTATATTCATGTATTAGCATTTCTGTAATAATAGATATTTGAAAAAGAAAATGTTACATTTTTGTTAAAAATCAGATAGCCATGAAAATAAAAAACAAATTAAACAATATCTCTGACAGCTCAGTCAAGAATTCCTTATCTTAATTGTTGAGCTGAACTCTCAAAATGATATTTTGTTTCATTCGTTTTTTTGATTATTTTCATGGTTATCTGATTTTTGACAAGAATGTCACATTTTATTTTTCAAATATCTACACACATGCTAGTATAATTTATACTTTTTAAACAATTTGTTATTCTTTTATTCTTGTTCTAAATTTTCGAACATTTTTAAAATCTTATGTTCCCTATATCTGTGCATTAATTAATAAATATAGCTAACTACTATCTAACTTTGCTACAGATTATAATAAAATTTCCATTCAACCTGTAATCATTTACAGACCTTAGAGATATTCTCAGAATTGACTTAATAGGATGCGGGCACTCACGTGATTATGTGACGTAAGAACAGCTGTTTCGGGAAAGATCACTGCGCCACCTACAAAATAGTTCATTTTGTAGGTGGCGCAGTGATCTTTCCCGAAACAGTTGTTCTTACGTCATAGAATCACGTGAGTGCCCGCATCCTATTATGTCTTTGAATACTGACCTAGACAACTCTCTTACATACCTGTTTTTCCTCAATGCCTGGTGGAGTCCACGTGTACTCTCGAGACCGCTCTTCGTCTTCGGCGGCTGCGAGTCCCATCCGAGCTCTGGCACCTTGTTCTGTGACCACCACATGGAGGTCCCGGGCACATTTGCACTGTGTGCATGACTTTCTGTAAAGATACACTATGTGAATATGAAGTATTGCTGAATTTATTAGCGAGATATAGTAGTTTAGACAGGTTCGGTTGTGTTTGGAACGGAAAAATAGAATATATTGTAGTGCGGAGTATTGAATTAGGAGTTTGTTAATTTTGCTAAAGCTGGTTTTAAACAGTCAGTTAATAAACCCAAAGCTTGATAAACACAAAAATGTAACATCATTTTATACAGTTTGGTCACAAATTTTAAATTCAAAAAATTAATTAATCCATAACTTTGTCGTTGTAAATATCAATAAATGATATACAGGATGTCTATAAATGATTGGTCAAAAAAATTACTCCTTTGAAAATAATAGCATGTCATTTAAAAAAAAATGTTGTCCTCTGCACTGAGAAAAATCGATCAAAGATATCTGATTTTGCTAATCCGGAATTATAAACCTTCGGAACTTTTTTTAAAAATTATTTAGATTAAATAATTATTTCAGGAGATAATATCAATATTCCTTACTTATTTTATGGGGTGGCTAGTACAGTGGCTATGAAGTCGGCCTGTGGATCCTGAGAACCCTGGTTCGATTCCCACAGGCGACAAACAATTTTCATAATTTCAAAAACTACCCCTGTGGCTCCTCCACCACGAACATCTTTGGGGGTCGTGATTTGACGACTGGTAGCCGCACTTCACGCGCAAAATATATCACTTACCAAGATCTGCTTTGGCAGAGTGCAACAGCCAGTAATGGGTAGAAGGCGTGATGATATATTTATTTTTATTTAAATAATTATTTCAGGCAATAATATCAATATTTCTTACTTATGTTACAGCCTGTATAATTGTAATTTGATTTAATTTGTTACTGCCAAATCTTATTTCACCTTTATTTATGTCAAACGAAATACGATTGTGTTTTAATTACCCGTCATAATAAACTTTAAAAAAATAAATAAATATATCATCACGCATTCTACCCATTACTCTGCTGTAGCAGATCATGGTAAGTGATATATTTTGCACGTGCAGTGCGATTACCTGTCGTCAAATCACGGCCCCCAAGGATTATAGTGGAGAGGGAGCCGCAAGGGTAGTTTTAATCCACAGGCCGACTATGATACAGTGTCCGTTTTAAAAATCGAAGCCGTGTTCTCATTTCCACAGTCCAATACGTAAATTTCACAAAATGACACATCAATGATAATAAATACATCAAAATTTTCCCATAACAACAATAATAATGATTATCCGCTACTTGAAACACCATTCTAATAAAAATAACAATTGCAACTGCTGCTTAGCAACAGAAATCACAGCAAACATGAATTCATAGAAATCACAATAATGCTTTTTACAGAGAGAGACAACAATGTATACCATTCCTTTAACAGTGTAACAAGCATCTGTGACTATTCTTAGAGAGAAACTCAAGAAATTTAAGTGTTTTTGTGCGAATTCATTTGACATATCTACCAGACGCTTATCGGTCAATCTATTCAATCTTTGTTCTACTTACTGAATCATATTCAAATTATTAAATAATTAAATATATCATCACACCTTCTACCCATTACTGGGTGTGGCACTCTGCCGTAGCAGATCTCGGTAAGTGATATATTTTTGCGCGTGAAGTGCAGTTACCAGTCGTCAAATCACGGCCCCCAAAGATGTTAGTGGTGGAGGAGTCACAGGGGTAGCTTTTTAAATTATGAAAATTGTTTATCGCCTGTGGGAATCGAACCAGGGTTCTCAGGATCCACAGGACGACTTCATACCACTGAGCTAGCCACCCCAAATTATTAAAAAAATAATATATATACATATATATATATATATATATATATATATATATATATATATATATATATATATATATATCATCACGCCTTCTACCCATTATTGAGTGTGGCACTCTGCCGAAGCAGATCTCGGTAAGTGATATAATTTTGCGCGTGAAGTGCGGTTACCAGTCGTCAAATCACGGCCCCCAAAGATGTTAGTGGTGGAGGAGCCACAGGGGTAGTTTTTGAAATTATGAAAATTGTTTGTCGCCTATGAGAATCGAAGCAGGGTTCTCAGGATCCACAGGACGACTTCATACCACTGAGCTAGCCACCTCAAATTATTTATTGTTACATTTTATTAATTATTGTATTTTTGTAGACTATAGCTGAATGATAATAAAGGCATTACGTAAAAGGTTTAATTTTTATCTCTACACATGTTTAAAACAAAAAGAATAATTTTTGTATTTGATGACACACTATCAATGTTTATTTCTTTGTTTTTTTGTCAAATTGTATATGATTAACCACCCTTAATTTTGGCAATTGTCAAAAAATTCTTCTTGTTCTATAATCAGTACGTCTTTTTTTTCTGTCAGTACAAAAACGCCCTACATATGAAGCAACAATCTAATTATTATCTCACACAAAAAATGATGAATTTTAAATGAGAATGTTATCAAAAAATTTGAGATAAAATATGCCGATCTGATTCTAATTTCTCCATACAAAGAAAGTGTGGCTTCAGATTTAAGATAAAATAATAATTGTTGTTCAGATTTATCATTTTTAAGTGGTTATTCGTCTAGTGCGCATTCGTTTTTAAAATGAACAAAATATACTGTCTTGGTGGGCTTGTGCTTTTCTTTGTCGTACACTCAGGTAAGAAATGAGTAAATAAATAACCAAATCTGCAATTGCAAAACTGCTACATACTAATTGTTTCATAGGTCAAGCTCTCGATTGTTATTTCTGTGTCGACTGCGATCATGTGAACGAAAAGACCAAAATAACAACTTGTACGAACGACATCATTGTTCCTCCTGAAATAGCTGAAAGTCGAGATACTGAAAAAGCTGAACCAGCTCCTGAAAACTATTGCATTTATATCCAATACAGACGTAAGTTTACTACTAATTCTACAGTGTTCCAAAAAATCTTGGAATAGAAAAATATAAATATATCATCACGCCTTTTACCCATTACTGGATGTGGCACTCTGCCGAAGCAGATCTCGGTAAGTGATATATTTATGCGCGTGAAGTTCGGTTGCCAGTCGTCAAATCACGACCCCTAAAGATGCTAGTGGTGAAGGAGCCATAGGGGTAATTTTAAATTGGTGAAAATGTTTGTCGGCTCTGGGATCGAACCAGGGTTCTCAGGATCCACAGGCCGACTTTATACCACTGAGCCATTACCCCATAGAGAACATGAAAAATTAGTGATTTGCAAATCAGGAAATTTTTTAATTAAAATATTATTTTAACATTCGAAAAGTATTTTTGTCCTAGGCCGAAAAAGTATTTTACATTACTAGCATGGTTTTACTGCTGAAAGGAGACACTGTCATCTCCTGGAAGCAGTAAAAACAGTTACCTTACGTGTAATATACAATGTTTTATTTGTTTCTCATTTGTAAACAAAATTAAAAATCATATTTGAATTCTATCAGCTGTGTCAAAAATTGTTTTAAAGGAAGTATTACTAAAGCTGCGCGCATCATTTACTAACTTGAAAAAAATTACAGCTGACCTGTAAATATTTTGCAAGTTAGCAGCTTGTAAAGATTCATTTTAAAAGTCAGTAAACGGCGAATAAATTACGTTTAAAAATTAGTAACAAAGAAAATATTGTTCGCACCTCCGACAGTTTTTATTTTATTCTTCTTTTTCGAGGACTGAAGTGTCACTTTTAATCTCGGAGGGATTAAATTGACAGGTAACCAAGCATTACCGTAGCAACAAATATATTATAAACCTCAAAATATTTCATATGGTGTAGGTGGCACAGTGGTATCGTGTAGGCCTGTAGATCCTGAGAATCCTGGTTCCATTCCCACTGGCGACACACATTTTCACCACATTAATACTACTCCTGTGGCTCCCCTCCACTAACATCTTTGGGGGCCGTGACTTGACGGCTGGTAACCGCACTTCACGCGCATAAATATATCACTTACCGACATCTGCTTCGGCAGAGTGCCACATCCAGTAATGGGTAGAAGGCGTGATGATATATTTATTTAAAATATTTCATTTAGTGTTCTTCTTACACCAGTTTAAAAATAGTTGAAATATGTGTCACTTTCTATACGTTATATATATTTTTCTAGTTATAAATGACAGAGAGAAGGTCGACAGATTCTGCAGTTCGCAACCTTGTGTCAATGTTACAAAATATGGCAAATATCGAACAGGAAGTTATTGTGAAGAATGTGAAGAAAACAAATGCAACGATAATGGTGCAGGATCACTCAAAACTTGGTCACTTACTTCTCTTCTCATTTTAGCAAGTATTAAAATTATTTTTAGTTAAAAACATATTATTCTGTGATCTAACGTGTATTCTACCAGACAAATTCTCAAAAAAGGTTTCATAATTATGTCTCAACAATTAATCTAAATCATAAAATAAAAACTAGAATTAATTTAGGACTTGTTGAAACATTTTTGAGGATATATGTAAGCTTACATTAAGTCTATTTGTACATTACAAAATGTTATATAATTTTTGTTTTAATAAAACAATATTAATAAATATGTAGATATGTTTAATAAACTTCTTGAAAAATAGTTTCTGAATGAACCGGCAGCAAATATATAAAAATAAATGTGTAAGTTGTGTTTGAACCGGAACAAACAGAATGTAATTTATGTGCAAACATATGTGCACCACATAAAATTGTCCATTACTTACGATGAAACATTACTCGTATGAGCAACCAATCATAAATCACGCTCCACTTTAAGATTTACGCAATTGTCTGACTTATACGACTATACGATTGTTGTACAAATAATTTTACTTGCAGCTATACAAAATGACGCATTTTCAAATTAATTCGCAATCATTTTATGTAACGCGACTGACAATAAAATAAAATAAATATATTATCACGCCTTTTACCCATTATTGGTTGTGGCACTCTGCCGAAGCAGATCTCGATAAGTGATATATTTATGCGCGTGAAGTGCGCTTACCAGCCGTTAAATCACGGCGCCCAAAGATGTTAGTGGTGGGGGAGCCACAGGGGTAGCTAATTAATTATTATATCATGCCTTTTATCCATTACTGCGTGTGGCACTCTGCCGAAGCAGATCTCGGTAAGTGATATATTTATGCTTATGTTAGTGGAGGTAGAGTCACAGGAGTAATTTTAATGTAGTGAAAATGTTTGTCGGCTGTGGGGATCGAACCAGGGTTCTTAGGATCCACAGGCCGACTTGATACCACTGAGCCATTTCTCCATTAATACTAACAATAATCTCTGCAAATAGCGGAAATCATAAAAATAATGAATAGTATATACTATATCAAGGGAAGAAAGACATTTACCTTAAGGTGCGATTTTATTTATTTATTTATTTATTTATTTATGCTACTCTGCACAACAGGAACTTAATCTCAATTGTCTATTCCACAAAAATTTGATTATTTTATATTTTAATCTACGTTCAAAAATAATTCTATGCACAATCGGGTCGAAATTCATGTGTTTTAGACCTAAAAAGCGGGCTTAAACAGTTGTTTATTGCCCTTGGACCATAAAAAAATAATTCCTATAGATACATAAATAAAATGATAATTTTTGTTTATTGATTTTATAAAATGTAATTTTATAAAATGTAATTTTGACATATAACCTATGAACATATTTAAATCTTTTGAACATATAATTAAATGTTATTTGTTATGGATAAAATATTGTATGTACCACGAGTGAAATGAGCATGTTATTAGCCTTTAATACTTTGCGCCTCGTGCTAATAATCATGCAAGGGGCCAGAAACGCCTGTTTTCAGCCTTGGTACATAAATAACTATTTCCCTGTTATTTTTTTTACTTTGTTGTAAAGTTTCTACTAAATGTAAAAAAATAAAAATAATTTATTAATTAGTCGTGACGTAGGCAGCTCTAGATGACATACGAGTAGGTAGCAGTAATGATTAAAGGCGTGATGATATATTTATTTATTTATTTTTACTTTAGATTAGTTTATTTTACAAATGAAGCAATCTCCAGTCGACCAGACCACCCCAAAATTTATTTCTTGTCAATTCAACTATACCATCATCAAGTCAACAACTAACTATAACAAGATATCATCACCAAATCACCATTTCAACAAATGAATGTTGCGGTTCAACATAAACCTTCCAGCGTTGTGATTTAACGTCGGGTCGGTCGATGTTCAGCTATTTCCGGAAACATTTCAGCATAGGCGTCGCCTGCTCTTATTAAATATAATTGGAACATATTGGCCAGTGTGGGTGACATCTCTAAATGATTGCCGCGGTAGTGATTTGCTCTTGGGCGTTGGTAGCACTGAGGGACCTTATTTGTGCAGATTGAGGTTAAGATTATTAGGAGATGAGAGGGAGAATCAGGGATACCACACGGTTTATATGCAAATCAGAATATCACTAGAATAATACTAAAAGTACGGAGGGTGGGTAGCGTTACGGAATTCGAATCCGAAGATCCCGAGTTCGAATCCCACTCAAGCTACAAATTATAAGAACAACCACTCTGCGGCTCGGTGAATTCGGACCCTGTACTGTAATTGGGATTCAATTCATGTTGTACAGAGTAACAGAAATAAAATAAATAAAATAAAAAATTATTATAAGGTATCGAATCGGACTGTGGATTTGAGAACCCGGGTTCGACTCCTACAGCCGACAAACAATTTTCATCACATTTAATTTACCCCTGCGGCTTCCCCCCACTAACATATTTGGGGCCTTGATTTGACGGCTGGTAACCACACTTCATGCGCATAAATATATCACTTTCCGAGATTAACTGCGACAGAGTGCCACACTCAAGCGTGATGATATATTTATTTAATTAAAAAATTTCTTAAACAAATAATCAAATAATTATTAAATTATTAATAATTATTATTAATTAATATTTAATTAAAATAAATAAATAAATATATCATCACGCCTTTTACCCATTACTGGGTGTGGCACTTTGCTGAAGCAGATCTCGGTAAATGATATATTTATGGGCGTGAAGTACGTTTACCAGCCGTCAAATCACGGCCTCCAATGATGTGAGTGGTGGAGGAACTACAAGGGTAATTTTAAATTGGTGAAAATGTTTTGTCGGTTATGGAAATCGAACCAGGGTTCTTAAGATCCACAGGCCGACTCGGATATCACTGAGCCATTACCCCATAATTAATTTTATTAATTATTATTCATTAATCATTATTAAAAATAAAATAAATATAAATATATCATCACGCCTTCTCCCCATTACTGGGTGTAGCACTCTGCCGAAGCAGATCTTGGTAAGTGATATATTTTAGCGCGTGAAGTGCGATTACCAGTCGTCAAATCACGGTGGAGGAGCCATAGGGACAGCTTTTGAAATTATGAAAATTGTTTGTCGTCTGGGGGAATCGAACCAGGGTTCTCAGGATCCACAGACCGACTTCATACCACTGTGCTAGCCCCCCCATTTTAATAATTATTAATCATATTAATAATGATTATTAATAATTAGTTATTTTTTGGTATAAATTTCTTAGTACATAAAGTGTTGTGTGACAGAACACTGGTAAGAACTAATGTTAAATAATAATAATAAAAATAATATAATAGATATTGTTAAAGTGTCTTTTTTATACAAACTGGAAAATTCAAACAAACAAAGAAATATGTCTTGTATAATAAAGGTGTTGGAATAAAATGACACCGTCTCCCAAGATCTAGAGAACCTGGATAGTTACCCAGGATAGTGAATATCTTAATTTTGCAGACACGGAGATTATGTAGACTTGGTATTTACTTTGTTCATTACACTTTGCTCTCGGCGTTTTATTAGAAATCTTAAATTACTGTCATACTACGTTCACTTCTAATTACTAACAACATTTATTCTTATTAAGTTTCAACAAGAAAATTCAACGAATTATTTAGAACTTTGCCCTTTTTTTGCGTATGGAGTGAGATAGTAATGGTGACAAAGAATACTAGCGTTACGGAGTTAAATAGGTAGTGTTTTAAATCAAATAAATATATAATCACGCCTTCTACCCATTACTGTATATGGAATTCTGCCATAGTAGATCTCGACAAGTGATATATTTTGCGCGTGAAGTGCAGTTACCAGTCGTCAAATCACGGCTCCCAAAGATGTTACTGGAGGGGGAGCCCCAAGGGTAGTTTTATATAAATAAATATAAATAAATATATCATCACGCCTTCTACCCATTACTGGGTGTGGCACTCTGTCGAAGCAGATCTCGATAAGTGATATATTTTGCGCGTGAAGTGCGGTTACCAGTCGTTAAATCACGGCCCCCAAAGATGTTAGTGATGGGAGAGAAACAGGGGTACTTTTAAATTGGTGAAAATGTTTGTCGACTGTGGGGATCGAACCAGGGTTCTTTGGATCCACAGGCCGACTTGATACCACTGAGCTTAGCCACCCTATATTAAAACATGAATGCTTGTGATACATTTAAATATAGTGTTATTTTCACCTGCCCTTGCAAATGGCCGCCGTCAACATGTTTTAATGTGGTGAAAATTGTTTGTCGGCTGTGGGAATTGAACCCGGGTTCTCAAATCCACAAGCCGAGTCGATATCACAGAGCCACCATTTCACATTTGTCAGTTGTATATTATTATTTTAATATTATTGACCACTCAAGTATAGTTGTATTTTTGGTTCCAAGTTAAAACTATAACTCCAATTAATAGGGTTATCTTTTATCAATAAATTTAATTATTGCAAATGCATTCGTGTTCGTCAAACAATGACGTTTATATTTAAATTGACATCCGCCATTAAAACAATTTATTTTAATTAATCTCCATGATTCTTCAGTTAATAAGCAATTAAACATGAATAAAATCCTAATAATTTTGTTGGCATGGCAAGCCTGATTCTTATTAGAAGAAAATAATTTAGATTTATTTATTGGTGCTTTCAATTATTTATCCATAACTTTCAATAATGGCCTTTAAAATATTAATAATCGTTTCGCAATTTCATAAACTATATAAATAATTATGATTAAGAGATTAATTTTATGAGGTACGTGGCTCAATGGTATCGAGTCGGCTTATGGATCCTAAGAACCGTGGTTCGATTCCCACAGCCGACAAACATTTTCATCACATTAAAATTATCCCTGTAGCTTTGATGATTGGTAACCGCACTTCATGCTAGCTCAGTGGTATGAAGTCGGCCTGTGGTTCTTGAGAACCCTGGTTCGATTCCCACAGGCGACAAACAATTTTCATAATTAAAAAAAACTACCCTTGAGCCTCCTCCACCACTAATATATTTGAGGGCCGTGATTTGACGACTGGTAACCGCACTTCACGCGCAAAATATATCACTTACCGAGATCTGCTTCAGCAAAGTGCCACATCCAGTAATGGGTAGAAGGCGTGATGATATATTTATTTATTTTAAGACAAATGGTTTTGAATTTTTCAATTTAAAATAATAATAAATTTATTTAGTTGATACTAACAAAAAAAATAATATTTGTTATTTAAAATTAGTAATATTGTACATAAAATTAAATTGATAAAATGTTACAGTAAGTCAATGTCCACAAAGCAGTTTTTATCATTAAGTAAACTCAATTTAAAATAAATTTCTTAAACATATATACTTTTCAATTCTAATTCAAATAGAACTTAATACAAAACTAAAAATAATTTTGCTATATTATGAATTCACCTTCTAATTATATGTCCACGTCTTAAAAAAATAATTAAAATAATTCGCAAACACGTAAAATAGATAAAGATAAATAATTTGGACAATTCCAGATTTTGATTAATCATTAATCGTGTAAATGGTTTAACTCTTGAAAGTTTTTATCGCGGTGTACAGGTATATTTGGTTTATCTGTATAGCATCGGAAAGGTACACATATTTAGAGTAGGCCATGACCATGAAGTAAGAAGTATTTAAAGTACAACTAAATATAATTTTTAATTGAAGTTTTCAGTTTTACGTTTCTCTTACGCACTAACTTCACACGTAATACGATTGTTCCATATTTAAACGTGATTATTTTTGAATAATTATAAAATAAATCAAAATATAATAAAGTATATTTCAAAGATCTAGATATATTTGACTGTCAAACATGCTATGTTCCATCAACTAGAGTAGCACGAACCCTTGAAACATTTACTAAACATTTATTTATTCCATTAATAATTGCGGTATTATTATTTATTTAATATTAGCTATTAATAAATAAATAATATATTAGTATTAGTATTCTAAACATCTAGACACCTTTGATTATCAAATACTCTAAGTTCCATAAAATGGGGTGGCACAAACATTTGACACATTCACTAAACATTTATTTATTACATTAATAATCGCAGCATTATTATTTATTAAATATAAGCTATTAACAAATAAATAAATAAAAAATTATTCTAAAGACCTAGATGTATTTGACTATCAAACACGCTATGTCCATTTAAATAGGGTAGCAGGAACCCTTGAAATATTCACTAAATATTTATACATTATTATTAGATTAACTAGAGCATTATTATTTACTACAAATTTGCTAAGAACAAATTAAACCCCTAAGCCTTAATAAATAGCTTGGTTCACAAGTCGTGTAATCTTGGTTTTTTCCCTTGCTTCGTCTACTGATGATGAGAACTTAATTCTAGAAATTCGTATTTAGATTTATCCTTATATTTATTAAGGCTTAAGGGTTTAATTTATTCTTAGTTATATCTTAGCCTCAGATTTTTACTTTTTACTTTACAAATTTGCTTTTTATTTCTCATTCATTTTGTTATTCATTTTGTTACTCTGCACAACAGGAAGTAAATCCCAATTACAGTACAGGAGACCTACAGCTTATAGTGGAATCCGAACCACTCAGACACAATCGTATTTTTTTGATATAAGTAGAAGTCAGTGAGATTTGAACGCACGACCTCTTGCTTGCTAATTAAGAAACGCAAGTTTTACCTCGCTTTTATCCACTGAGCTACGATTGCCTGTATTGCTTTTAATAAACAAAATATAGAAAATTATATTCCAAGAAGATATTTAGCTGTCAAACACGCTCCGCCCCATTAGATGGGGTAGCACGAACCTTTGGAACATTAACTGAATATTTATATATTATCATTAGATTAAATAATAAATAAAGCATTATTATTTATTTTAAAACAATACATACTAAAAATTTCAATATCAATCATGTTAAATACTATTTATAAAATGAATTTGAAATTTTTTATATAAAATTAATGTTTGTATTTGCTATAAATGCCTATTATTATTATTAATATATTCCATCACAAGTAGTACAGAAATATATTATCTTATCAAAATTTGTCTAAGAATTTCGCACAAAGATAAATATATAGATTCACTCATCAAACATGTATTTAACATTTACAACTGATCAAAAATATGAACTATGTACTGCCACAGTTTTATCAGTTCCACAAACAATAGCTATCAGAACAACCGTGACATATCAACCAAACATACACAATCTAACATTTTATTAATATCTCAAATATATAACAAAGATTTTTTTATACATTGCATTTCAGTTTACTTTAGTCTAAGACATTCTATGCCCTAGGAAAACATGATTGACAAGACATTTTTTTTTAACTTTGAAGAGAAACAATTCAGAATATTTAAGATAAATAAATAAATATATCATCACGCCTTCTACCCATTAGTAGGTGTGGCACTCTGCCGAAGCAGATCTCGGTAAGTGATATATTTTGCGCGTGAAGTGTGGTTACCAATCGTCAAATCACGGCCTCCAAAAATGTTAGTGGTGGAGGAGCCACAGGGGTAGCTTTTGAAATTATGAAAATTATTTGTCGCCTGTGGGAATCGAATCTAGGGTACCAGGGTTCTCAGGATCCACAGGCCGACTTCATACCACTGAGCTAGCCACCCCATTCAGAATATTGACATGGAATATTTTCGATTGTCAAAAGTTTTAAATTATTTTAGAGAAAATATTTTAAATAACAGTTGGCCTGAATCTTATTTTTTCGTTTGATGTTTTATTTTGCAGTTTTATTTCTCGTGTAGTATTCAAGAGAATTAAATAAAATTTTAATGAGACATATACTAGTATGTTTTTAATGCACAGATAAAATTTGAAGTCAATCGATACATACATCTAGAAATGACAGCCATTGAAAGAGAAAGTAAACATTTCTGTATTAACTAAAACTTTTTCGTTTAGTTCCAAAACTGTATAATAATAAAGCTTGTTTTTTTTTTTTTTTTTTTTTTTTTTTTTTAGCTTTTTTTTGGGATTCTTCAATTTCGAGATTATTAGAATCCCGGTACAATATGGTATTACATGAAATTTACATACTTAAGTAAGTTATTTGATTTATGTTTGAATTATTGACATTATATTTTTTTAAAAAGATTTGTTGCTTTGAGAAACTGGATGATGTTATGGGTGTGCTGTGGGCTGTTGCTTAAAGCGTCTTTTATGTTCCTCGGGATGTTGTATAGGTTCCTTTCGTGGTGGTAGTTTGGACATTTTTCTATAATATGTTTTATACTGACGTTCTCTTCACATTGGACACATAGTTCTGGGTTCGTCTTATTAAATAGGTGGCTGTGCGTGAGTCTTGTGTGGCCTATTCTCAGTCTTGTGATTGTAACTTGTTCTCTTCTGGTTCCTGATGTCTTCCATGGAATTATTACGTCTTTTATTTCTCGAAGTTTGTTGTTTGTAACTTGGAGCCATTTTGTGTGCCATGTGTTTTTTGTTTGGAGTTTTATATGGTTTTTGAAGTCCTCTTTTGTGATGGGGGTATTTATTAAACATGATTCTATGGCTTCTTTGGCAACAATGTCCGCTCTTTCATTTCCCGTTATTCCAATATGGGATGGAATCCATAGGAGTGTGATTTCGTTGTTGTATTGGGATTTTAGTGTTTGAAGGATTTCCTGGATTTCCTGGATGATGGGATTGTCTGAGTAAGGTTCTTGGATTTTTTGAATAGAGCTTAAGGAATCAGTGCATATGATGTGAGGGTGTTGAGGTGAGTTTTCAGTTATGTGCTGCAGGGCTTTTTTTATTGCGTACACTTCAGCTGTATATATGCTCGTCATATTAGGCAAATGGAACTTATATTCTTGATCTTCTGTAATGACCGCTGCTCCGGTGTTATTATTTATTTTTGAGGCATCTGTGTATAGTATTTTATGGTGTTCATGTTCCTCATATATTTGGTTTAGTGTTTGTTTGTAGATTTCTGGATTGGTGTTTGATTTTTGATACTTTGTGAGTTCTAGGTTATATTTGTATGGTATCAGCTGCCATGGTGGTGTTTTATATGTGGTTTTTGTTGTTATTTGTGGAAGGGTTAAGTTTAAGTAATTTGCTGAGTCTTGAATATAATTTTGGAATTTGGTATCATTTTTCAGTATGATGTTTTGTATAGGTTCTTCGAATAAGTGCTTATAGATAGGGTGGTTTTTATTCTCAGCTATGTTAGCTACGTATGTCATTGTAAGTTGAGCGCGTCTGTTTTGTAAGGGTTGTTCTCCAGCTTCTATCAGAATGCTATCTGTGGGACTTGATCTGAATGCTCCCGTTATTAATCTTATAGCTGTGTGATGAATTGCATCTAGTTGTTTTAATATTGACTTTTTTGCTGATCCATATACTATACAACCGTAGTCTAATTTAGATCTTATAACTGATCTGTAAACACTTAATAATGTGTCTCTTTCTGCTCCCCAGTCTAGGTTGGCTAGTACTTTTAAAATATTCAGTCTTTTGTTGCATTCTGCTTTTAGTGCTATTGTGTGTTTCTTCCATGTCATTTTATTATCAAATTCTATTCCTAGGAATTTTACTGTATTATGGAAATTAATGTTTGAGTTTTTAATTGTCAGGTTGGGGCTGAAAGTGCCTTTTCTCAACTTTGTAAAATGTATTGCTTTTGTTTTGTCTGGAGCAAAGTTGTATCCCGTACTAGTAGCCCAATTTTCGAGTTGGTTTATAGTTTCTTGCAGGTGTTGTTGTAAGCTCATTAAATTTTTCCCTTTGCAAAGTATGACGAGGTCATCCGCAAATAGAAGTGCTTTCACAGGTGATTTTATGTATTTAAATACGCTGTTAATTGCTACAAGGAATAGTGTTACACTTAGGACAGCTCCTTGGGGTAAACCATTTTCTTGTGTTTTTGTTTCCGACATGCATCCATTTACTTTTATTTGAAATGTCCTGTCTGTAAGGAAGTTTTTAATAAAGTGTAACATGTTACCGCCAATATTATATTCCTGTAGTGATTTTATAATTAGGTGTCTCCATGTGGTGTCATATGCTTTTTGTATGTCGAAAAGAACCGCAACTAAGTGTTGTTTATTTTTGAAACATTTGTGTACTTCTGATGTTATATGTACTAAGTGGTCTACTGTTGATCTCCCACTGCGAAAGCCACACTGGGTATTCATTAATAAATTTTTGGACTCTAAGAACCACATTAGTCTTTTATTAATTATTTTTTCAAATATTTTGCATAGGCTATTTGACAGAGCGATAGGCCTGTAACTTGTTGGATCTGTGGTGTTTTTTCCAGGTTTTGGGATTGGAATTACATTTACATTTTTCCATTGGGTTGGGAAAGTGTTAGAAGACCATATGTGGTTATACAGATTTAAAATATATTCGATGATGTTCTCAGGTAAGCTTGTTTTAAATAACATTTGTCTTTGATTTCATCAGTTAAACTGCTGCCTACAAGATAGATCATGATAGTCCATTTGGAAATGGAATTAGTTTTTTGTAAAAAAAAAAAAAAATGCTAGTATACTGCTATACATTTTGTGACCAATGTATATTTAATGTTAAATTTAGTTAAAAATATTGATAATTAATTCTAGAATTTAGTAAATATAAGGTATCTTCATTTTTAGTATTATTTAAATTTTTAACGAATTAGAATTTTCGACTAATTTTATTTGAAGGTTTTCTTGCAAAATAATTTTTAAACCATAAAGAAAAATGTACAATGCCAAACGTTTTAGATAAAATTGTAACTATTAATAAATATTTAATGTCCGATTTAACAATCCATTGTTAAGTAAATGTTAATTAACAGCAATATAAGTTACATGTTTTCTCCTGTGTTTAACAAGCACATAATTGTAACAAAAACAAAACACTTGATTTGTCTACTTTATGAATATATTTTTTTATATTTCCACAGCCGACAAACAATTTTCACCACCTTAAAATTACCCTTATGGATCTCCTTCCACTAACATCTTTGGAGGACAAAATTTTACGGCTAGTAATCGCATTATACGGGCAAAAAAAAACACTTACCGTATAAATAAATTAATAAATATATCATCACGCCTTCTACCCATTACTGGGTGTGACACTCTGCCGAAGCAGATCTCGGTAAGTGATATATTTTGCGCGTGAAATGCGGTTATCAGTCGTCAAATCACGGCCTCCAAAGATGTTAGTGGTGGAGGAGCCACAGGGGTAGTTTTTGAAATTATGAAAATTGTTTGTCGCCTGTGGGAATCGAACCAGGGTTCTTAGGATCCACAGGCTGACTTCATACCACTGAGCTAGCCACTACTTACACTTACCGTGTATTTGATAAACACATAATTATAACAAAAACAGAACGATTTGTCTACTTAGCCATAATTTTTTGATTTCCATACAATTTTCACATAAAATTACCGTGATTTTACGGCAGGATGCCACACTCAATAAAGGGTAAAGGGCGTGATGATATATTAATTTATTTATTTTTATTTATGAATAATTAACTATTCAAAAAAAATAATATAAAAATAATTATGTATCAAATACATAAATTTGATTCGTCTATTCTATGAATAATTTTTTAATTTCCAAAGGCGAAAAACAATCTACTAACATCTTTGAGGGCCGTAATTTGACGCCTAGTACCCGCACAAAAATATATTACTAACCGAGATTTGCTATAGCAGAATGGTACATCCAGTAATGGGTAAAACAAATTTTAATAAAAATTATTATCAAACACATCAAAATATTGACAATAAGTTAACAAAATCATGTTTACAAGTGCATAATATGGATCAAAAGATGAAAAACCCCAAAAAAAATAAACTGTATGAATCTATTTTTACGAGACACTTTTATTAGCGAATTGTAAAAACTAAATATAGTACCTGGCCAGCTGTAGAAAATCGTTCCTCTCAAAAACTTTACAATAAAGCTGTAAGACTTTGATGCACGCCAACCTGAGGCCAGGCCACGGGAAATTATCACCACAACAATCACTTTTCCTCCTCATTGTTACGTAGTGTCAGTAGAAAACAAAACACTACACTAAATGACAAAACACTATCCACACTCAACCATATCCAGAAACTTTATCACAAAGGAAACAACATTTCGATAAAGTCGTAACACTCATTTTGACTAACAAAATATAATGTAGTTTGAATTTGGCGCGGTGGAGCGCCGCGATGTGAATGAAACGAGAACTAAGTGGGTAATGAGAGCGGGAAAGTCTGTAGTTTGAGTATATACCGTCGTGGGAGGGTGTGCGCTGTAGTCGAATATCGGAAACTTGGTGATGTGTGACTCCGGAGTTGATATCTGAGATTTTGCAAATATGTTCCAGAATAAATACGATGGAGGAATATTAAAGAGTTCATGGAAAATTATTTTTTGTACTTGCATCATTCAAAATAAGGAAACCTTGGAAACCGATGGAGAGTTTTATTTTGCGCACTAGTGCGCAAAGTAATTGTAATAAACACCCATTTTTTATTATTCTAAATTTAACTATTAAAACGCTAATTGTACTTATGCATGTATACATACACATTTTAAATATTTAAATATTTTATAAAATAAATAGAGATGTTAGCTTATAACGCCATCAAACAGACATATTCTAACAAACAAACAAAAATAAACAATTTGTTTTCAAATAACAAATGTCAATTCATAGCATACTTAACTGTCAATATAAATTCACGCTTCAAATTTAATAAATTCCCTCATTTTCCATTAAATAATTATTGCTCTTTGTCAAATTTAAAATAATCTCCAATTAAAATAGTATTTACTTTACTCACTATTTCTATTTCTTTTCGCGATTTTTAAAATAGTTGAAAAATGTGCCACTTTCTTTCCTATTCTGTAACTGAATATTATCTGTTACTTATCGATAATTATCGAATATCAGAATCGAACTCAAGTTATAATATATTAAGACATATTTTTAAAAGGTTGTTTAAATATTTATCCTGCAGTTAATCAATTATATATCATCTATAAATGATTTAAAAATATTTTTATGTTAAGTCAATATTATCTTTAGCTAAAATAAATAAAAATAAAATTACTTGTTTTATTTGTTTTGCAATAAATAACACAAAATTAGACTTTCATAAATCAAATGTTAGGAAAATATACAAAAAAGCTATAATTCTGTTATTTTGTAACATAAAAATATTATACGAAAAATAAATTACAATCGTGTTAGGTCTAAATGGTTACTGCTCTTGCTTCTCAAGTAAGAGATTCCACAGATACTGATTTTACAAGCGAAAGGGTCAAATTCATAGTCGTGACTCACCCTCACATCATCCTCACCTCACACTCAAAGTAAAAATAACTAAGGGCCAAATTCAGAGTCGTCACTCACACTCATCTCATCCTCACCTCACTCTCAAAGTCGAAGTAACTAAGGCAACTAACTCAAGAATTTACACAATTTGAATTAGTTGCCTTAGTTACTTTTACTTTGAGTGTGAGGTGAGGACGATGTCAAAGTGAGTCACGGCTATGAATTTGACTCTTATCTTATAACAACTTTGACTGATTCTGATTCCATTATAAGCGACTGTAATTCGAACACATTTCCAGTTATAAATAAATATAACAAAAAAATACTTAAAATTAGCATTTATAAACAGAATTAATTAATCTTCCTAATGAAGACTAAAACAAGTAATTATCTCTAATTCAATTAAATCAAACGTAGCAGTTCTCAAAATATTATCCTTTCCAAAAAAAAAATCATTGCGCACAATCTAAAATAGCCTGATGGACATTTAGTGACGCAACTAAATTTTAGGTCCATTCCAAAGTTAATGAGTGTTTTGTTTACGTTTCCGCGCGATGATCTCAGGTAATTAGTTTAACACGTGTTCCTAACAGTCACGTGACATACCCTCCCCCCACCACCCCTTAGTTTCATCTCGAGGTATTGTTTCCTTTAATGAAGTGCTAACAGATAAAAATACAACAAAAGAAAAAGGTACAATATCAAGTATCAAATCAAATTGAATTATACAAATAATTTAAAATAAATAAATAAATGGGAAATCAGGAAATGAGGTATATTTATTTGAGAAAGATTTGTTTAAAAATTGATTAATTTTAGTGGCTGAAACGACAAAAACTATCAATTTCAATCGATTATATAAGTATAATTTTAGGTTTGTTGAATGAGGTATATATAATTGAGAAAGATTTGTTTGAAAATTGGACGGATTTTTGGGAATCAACACTTTTGTCAAAATGGTTCATATTTTTCAATTTTATTTTAATATGTTTCTATACAATTTAAGCCACGAGAAATCGAATGCCGTTGAGCGCGACTCCATATCTTTTTTAGTTTTTGAGTTACAGCGATTTTTCATATTTTTCAAATCGCAACTTTGAAAGGCTGTATCTCGATAACTAGAAGAGATATCGAAATGCGGTTTGAATGAGTGTATTTCTCGTGCTTTTCTTAATATATTAGCAAATTTTGAAAATTTTGTAAATTTTCCGAATTTTTCCCAAATTTTCTTATGTCTATATTTCAAAAACTAGAAGTGATAATAAAAATCTGTGAATACCAGTGAATTCCTCGCGTGAAAATACACCGGTATGTAAACTTTCACGAAAAAATTCGCACGGATAGATTTGTTATTACAGAAAATCGAAAAATGGCCCAAAATCGTAAAAATCTTAAGGGGTACCCCTTCAAAAATAATTAATTTTTAGCCGATTTTCGTTTTTCTGTAATAAAAAACTTATGCGTGTGAATTTTTTCGTGGAAATTTACATACCTACGTATTTTTACAAGAGGAATTCACTCGTGTTCACAGATTTTCATTATCTCGTCAACTTTTTAAAATATAGACATGGGAAAATTTTGAAAAAAATCGAAAAATTTTCAAAATTTCTAAAATTTACTATTATATTAAGTAAAGCACGAGAAATACACTCGTCCAAACCGCATTTCGATATCTCTTTTAGTTTTCGAGATATGGCCTCTCAAAGTTGCGATTTGAAAAACATCAAAAATCGCTATAACTCAAAAACTAAAATAGATAGGAAGATGCGCTCTACGGCATTCGATTTCTCGTGACTTGAATTATATAGATTCATGTTAAAAAAAAATGGAAAATATGAACCATTTTTGAATGAAATTTTCGACGAAAGTTATTGAGCTGTCCAATTTTTAAACAAATCTTTCTCAAATAAATATACCTCATTCAATAAACCTAAAATCATACTTCTATACTTTAAAAAACGTGGTTGCGTAGTAGTACCAATCTTATAAAATTTAAAGTTACCAAAAAAAGTTTAACAATAGCTTCCATTATTAAACTGTTTTCAGTATAATAATGAAACAATTGTGAACGCAAAACATAAAAAAAAATATTATGATAATAAGCTACTGTAATTGTAATTAATTTTTTGTTGTGCAAAATACAAAATTAATATAGTGTTCGTAGATAGAACATTAGCCTCAGAAGCCTCAGTATGGAACGAAATTTTTACAATGAAGTTTTGTATGTGATCTTTGAACAGAAAAATTAAGTGTTGAAATTAAACACTGTTCTACTAGTAAATATTTATCTTATTATTTTTGATAAATGGTCAAATCGCTCATTTACTTTTTACTACAAAACTGTTGATTCAAATAAATTTTATTTATTTATTTAATAAAAGATTTATTGGGACACAGCTGTCATCTACTTTCAAATTAATTCCTGTGTGATTTGTCTGACTTTAAATGTTGGCTTTAAGTTAAAAGCTATTATTAAATTTTGTTTACGATTACAACGCTTCTCTTTACGACATTTTTATTTTTCCGTTGCTAATTTTCTTTTTATGTTTAATAGCACCGTATTTCAAAATCAAAATTGGAAGTCATTTTTGATTATTATAAGGATGAATATAAACCTTCTTTCCTGTTGTTTTAACTTCAAAACAAAACTAAAATAATCTTCTTCCGTATTCATATTTACGTTTATTTCGTTATACCAGTGGTTGTCAAACAGTCTAACCATTAACGAATTTAATTATCTTTCTGTTGTAATGAAGACATAAAATAAGGCATTAAAGGCGCATTTTTATGACAGCGATGTTAAATTTTGTTTATATTGGGTCATCTTGGTTTAACTACAGTTGTGTGGAATTTTCTTTCAAATACAAGCGCAGACTGCCGCTCCCTTCCTTTCTAATAATGTACCACAGGTGAAATTAGCATTTCTGACCCTGAACATATTATTAACCCTCGCCGTTTTGCGCATTATGCTGCGGGCCAGAAACGCATGTTTTCACCCTTGATACTTAAATAACTATTTTACTACCCATTTAGATAGTAAAATTTTCAGTAATAATATAACAAGAGAGTGAGAATAAATTGAAAATAATTTGACAGATCTTTCGAAAATTTGTTGGCAGGCAATAGCCATGAAAGCCCGTAGGGCTTGAGTGGCTATTGCCAACCGGCAACAAATTTGAGAAAGATACTGGAGAATTATTTTCTAATTTATTCAACTCTCGAGTTATATTTAATTAGATTATTTTTTGACTTAGCTGTTGAGGTCGATTTATCAAACTTAAAAGATTTTGAACTAAGTTTATTTCGATTGATTACTCATTAATGTATTTTTGGAAGTTGTTTCCAAAATTTGTTGGTGTATTTCTGTATCTGAAATGGAACCAAATCGATTGTTACTTGACGCGTTGATAGTATTAAATAATTATTTGACAACTACCTATTATTTGTCACAAACAAAAAAGCACCTACAGAGATTATTCCCGGGAACAATCACAAGAGCTTTATTCTCAGTATAATAATGACAGGATTGGTTAAAACGCAGAGACATGACATACAATGAAGCATTTCATTGGTTTTGAGAAACGTCAAAAAATAATCAGAAATAAATTATAAATTTATGTGATGTATTATTTTCTTGACAGGTGTCACCTGGATCTCACTAATGTCAAATCATACCATTGTTTTTCCAGGGCCGTAGATATGGTTTTACTTTCTTTCCCTAGGGATGAAAAGTCTCACTTTCATCCCTAATAATTCTAGGGATCCTAGGTAACCCAGCGATGAAAAGTATCAGTTTGTTCCCTCAACTGAGCAACGAAAATATCTCGTAGTTATAGGGCCGTGAAAAGTTAATAAACAACAAAATTGACACCTCGCTTCAAGAACGCGGTGGCGCCTATAACATCCATTAGCCAAGCGATCTATGTGTGATCTAGTGTGCTCCTGCCAAAAAGACTCTATCACATGAAACATGAATGACGGGAACATATGTGTGATGCGTAGTCTATATTGATACAAACAGAGCGCTTAAAATATATCATTGCATGATGAGAAATAAAATAAAACTGGATGAGTTAAACATTGGATGAGCTGTTGGATCGTTTTGATTCATGATCACATCATAGAGGTTTGTGCAAGAAATAATTGTTTATTACAGGAAAACATATATATCTGAAACTAAAGTAATCGTCCTGAATCTTGAATATCTCTTCCTGTGACAATAAATTTTATTTATTTTATTTATTTATGGATTTGAGAACCTCGGTT
This sequence comes from Pterostichus madidus, assembly GCA_911728475.2. Taxonomy (NCBI): domain Eukaryota; kingdom Metazoa; phylum Arthropoda; class Insecta; order Coleoptera; family Carabidae; genus Pterostichus; species Pterostichus madidus. Next base: position 1,433,087 of record OU452313.1, on the reverse strand, counting down.
CGATTCCCACAGCCGACAAACAATTTTCACTACATTAAAATTACACTTGTAACTCCCCCTCCACTAATACCTTTAACGGCCGTAATTTGACGGCTGTTAACCGCACTTCACGCGCATAAATATATCACTTACCGAGATCTGCTTCGGCAGACTGCCACACCCAGTAATGGGTAAAAAACTTGATGATATATGTATTTATGGGGTGGCTAGCTCAGTGGTATGAAGTCGGCCTGCGGATCCTGAGAACCCTGGTTCGATTCCCACAAGCGACAAACAATTTTCATAATTGCAAAAGCTACACCTGTGGCTCCTCCACCACTAACAACTTTGGGGGCCGTGATTTGACGACTGGTAACCGCACTTCACGCGCATAAATATATCACTTACCGAGATCTGCTTCGGCAGAGTACCACACCCAGTAATGGGTAAAAAACTTGATGATATATGTATTTATGGGGTGGCTAGTGGTATGAAGTCGGCCTGCGGATCCTGAGAACCCTGGTTCGATTCCCACAGGCGACAAACAATTTTCATAATTGCAAAAGCTACACCTGTGGCTCCTCCACCACTAACAACTTTGGGGGCCATGATTTGACGACTGGTAACCGCACTTCACGCGCATAAATATATCACTTACCGAGATCTGCTTCGGCAGAGTACCACACCCAGTAATGGGTAAAAAACTTGATGATATATGTATTTATGGGGTGGCTAGTGGTATGAAGTCGGCCTGCGGATCCTGAGAACCCTGGTTCGATTCCCACAGGCGACAAACAATTTTCATAATTTCAAAAGCTACCCCTGTGGCTCCTCCACCACTAACAACTTTGGAGGCCGTGATTTGACGACTGGTAACCGCACTTCACGCGCATAAATATATCACTTACCGAGATCTGCTTCGGCAGACTGCCACACCCAGTAATGGGTAAAAAACTTGATGATATATGTATTTATGGGGTGGCTATGAAGTCGGCCTGCGGATCCTGAGAACCCTGGTTCGATTCCCACAGGCGACAAACAATTTTCATAATTTCAAAAGCTACCCCTGTGGCTCCTCCACCACTAACAACTTTGGGGGCCGTGATTTGACGACTGTTAACCGCACTTCACGCGCATAAATATATCACTTACCGAGATCTGCTTCGGCAGACTGCCACACCCAATAATGGGTAAAAAACTTGATGATATATTTATTTATTTATTTTATTTTTTAAATATCTATTAAATAAAAATTGAAAGCTACTCAAAATAAAATTTATTTACTCAATCGCAACTAACATTTTATTCTTGTGATTATTAATTTTCTAACCATAATATTTATTCAATATATCGTTATATAATATGAAATATTCTCAAAGTATATAGTAGTAATAACAATAGTTATTGCCAAGCACTAGAAATTTTGTTTTCACTTTGATTCAGGAATAATCAATCTTTCCGTGCGACCACATGTTACCAAATATTTTTCATCTCAATGTCGATGTTGTCCACGTTAGTTTTCGATTTTGAAATGTAAAATAAACATCGACTGATGATCAAAGAATATATAATTAAACTGGCATATCTAAAATTAAATCCTATATACTGGGTATATTACAAAAAACGGGCCATAGGTGTTAAATATGAAAAAACAGTTACACACTTTCTTGTCAGTTTCAGGAAAAAATTAAAAGTAACATTTTGTGGAACAATATTTTTGAATGTGATGTGTGGCTCATGTGTGTAAGTTTACTTTTAGATATATTTAGATGGACAAGACAAATACATTGATTTATGAACGGGAGTGTACCACATATGTTGGTGTCAGTGTGTTTGTAAGTCCATTAGATGACAGTCCTAATTAAAGACGGATTCTTTGAATAGCCACTACATAAATAATCACTGACGATATGTTTTCATTTTACAAAACGATATATGACAAAGTTTTTATGTTTTTCTATGAGTGAAACTAATTTATCTGGTGCCAAAATATTTATTTTTGTCATTAATTACAAAAAATAAGTTTGTTGAAATAAATAAAATAAATATATCATCATGCCTTTTACCCATTAGTGGGTGTGACAATCTACAGTAGCAGAACTCGTGATATATTTTGAACAATTACCAGCAGTCAAATAAATGTCCCTACAGATGTTACTGGAGGGAGAACTACGGAGATAATTATAAAAATAAAATAAATATATCATCATACCTTTTACCCATTATTGGGTGTTAAACTTTGCCAGAGCAGATCTCGGAAAGTTATATTTTTGCGGTTACCAGTCGTCAAATAAATGCCAGTAACGACGTTAGTGGCGGGGACGATTATTTTTAAAAATAACAAAAATATATCATTATTCCTTTTACCCATTACTGGGTGTAACAGTCTACCGTAGCAGATTTCGATAAGTGATATATTTAAGCGCATGAAGTGCCATTACCAACCGTTAAATAACGACCCCTAAAGATTAACTAATTATTTAAAATGGTAAAAATAGTTTTTCGGCTGTAGGAATCGAACCTGGGTTCTCAAATTCACAGTCTGACTTAATACTACTAAGCAATCTTCTCCATATTATCATTTAAAAAGAAATATATCATCACGCCTTCTACCCATTACGAGGCGTGACCCTCAGTCGTAGCGGATTTCGATAAGTGATATATTTTTGCATTTGCCAGCCGACAAATAAATACCACTAAACTTGTTAGTAGAAGGAAGCCACAATGATAATTTAAAAAATAAAATAAATATATCATCACGCCTTTTACCCATTTCTGGATGTGGCACTTTGCCGTATCAGATCTCGGTAAGTGATATATTTATGCGCGTGAAGTCGAAACACAAAGATATTAGTGTTGGAGGAGCCACAGGGGTAATTTTAATGAGGTAAAAAATATTTGCCAGCTGTGGGTATCAAACCCGGGTTCTCACATACATACACAGACCGACTCGATACCGCTGAACCATCTACCAGCTATCCCTTAGAGATAATTCGAATGTGGTGAAAATCAGTTGTTGATGGAAGGAATCAAACTCGGGTTCTAACAATTACGTCTTTAACGAAAGAATCTTTCAGCGTTTACGAATTAATCATACGTTTGTCATTTCGCGTTAATTAAGTTTACAAATTTCAGACTTCAGCACTAGCATCGGAAATTGTCCATAAAATTTAAGTACTGCACACCACACCTACGAGTAAAAGCAATCTTTAAAAATACGTTGAACGTTACGTGTATTCACAGAACAGTATTTCACTTATATCTCTACTTACGCAAAGGCGGCGCTATAAAAACAAAGAAAACAGTAAAACAGTTTATTGTTTTGCTTCAAAATAACCTTACTTTCATTCTTTCTTACTGACACGATTGGCTTTATTTATATTTACTTGGTACAACCAGAAACTATAGTACATTTCTCTAAGAAAGTCTATAACTATCATTCTTTTTTAAAAGAATTCTATATAGAAAAAATATGAAAAGTTTTCTTTGCTGTGGTATTGTTCATTTCTAAAGCAAAAACTAATTTTTTCGTAGTAAGTAAATTATCTTCTATATTCTTCCTTTTCGAGTTACATAAAACGATGTTAACTACAGATGTAACTCTGTGTTCACAAACATTTTAATAATTATTTATGTAACAAGGGTGAAAACAGGCGTTTTGGCCCGCGGTATGATTATTTGAAAGAGGCGTAAAGCGCTGAGGGTTAATAACATGCTAAGGGTCACAAACGCTAATTTTACCCGTGGTACATATAATATTTTATGCACAACAAAATAACATTTAATTATATGTTCAAAAAATTAAAATGTGTAAATAGGTTATACGTCAAAATGATATTTTGCAGAATCAAGTATTTACAATAAACAAAAATTGTCATTTCATTTATGTATCCCTAGGAATTATTTTTTTATGACCATACGGCCAAAAAGAATTGATTAAGCTCGCTTTTTATAACTAAAACACATGAATTTCGGCCCTGTTGTGCATAATAGTTATTTATTTATCATGCCACGGGCCAGAAACGCTAATTTCACCCGTGGTACATACAATATTTTATGCACACCAAAATAACATTTAATTATATGTTCAAAAAATTAAAATATGTAAATAGGTTATATATCAAAATTATATTTTGCAGAATCAAGTATTCACAATAAACAAAAATTGTCATTTTATTTATGTATCCATAGGGCCAAAAAGAAGTGTTTAAGCCAGCTTTTTAGGACTAAAACACACCCGGTGTGTTTATTTTGATTTATATCAAACGAATATTGAGTAACAATAATTAAAATCTGTGACGTCTATTTGATTAATAGCAGCTATAATTAAAGTTACCCCTTGCAGTTTCCAAGGATAAACAACAAACTAAAGCCAGGAGTTCATAAAATGTCTCGCTCATTTATATTAGAAACGCTAGGTTAAAGTAATTGGGTCATTTAAGAAATCCCAGTGCAGAGTCATCACTCAATATTGATGTTAACAGTTTAATGGGGCATTCTAAGAATATTAAATTGAAGACGATATGATTACATGACTAATTTTGTTCTAAATATCTCGAGAGTTACTTTCTAATACACCTTTATTTACTTGGTTTATAATTAACTCAAAATTGTGACGTGGTATAACGGATTCAATTTCAGAATTAATAAAATTAGTGCAAATAAGAGCTTTAAATAAATATACTTTGCGAAATGAAGTTACATTTTCAGAGGCAATTTTCACGAAATGATAATTATTTTACCATTAAGCGAAGAAATAATTAAATAGCTAAAACTGTACATAGTTTTTAGGTTAATTGCAAAAACGGCAAAAACTATCAACTTCAATCGCTTGTAACTCAAAAACTAAGTAAGATAATTAAATTCTGATTGAATATTTGAATTTCTCATGGTTTTTTTTAGTATATAAGTATAATTTTAGGTTTGTTGAATGAGGTATATTTAATTGAGAAAGGTTTGTTTATAAATTGGACGAATATTTGGGAATCAACAATTTTGTCAAAATGGTTCATATTTTCCAAGTTTCTTTTAATGTATTTCTATATAATTTAAGCCACGAGAAATCGAATGCCGTTGAGCGCATCTTCATATCTTTTTTAGTTTTTGAGTTACAGCGATTTTTCATATTTTTTAAATCGGAACTTTGAGAGGCTGTATCTCGAAAACTAGAAGAGATATCGAAATGCGGTTTGAACGAGTGTATTTCCCGTGCTTTACTTAATATATTAGCAATTTTTAAAAATTTTCAAAATTTTCCGAATTTTTCCCAATTTTTCATATGTCAATATTTCAAAAACTAGAAGTGATAATGAAAATCTGTAAACACCAGTGGATTCTTCGCGTGAAAGTAAGTGGGTATGTAAATTTCCACGAAAAAATTCGCACGGATAGACTTTTTATTACAGAAAAACGAAAAATGACCAAAAATCGTAAAAATCTTAAGGGGTACCCCTTCAAAAATAGTTAATTTTCAGCCGATTTTCGTTTTTCTGTAATAAGAAACTTATGCGTGCGAATTTTTTCGTGAAAATTTACATACCCACGTGTTTTTACGAGAGGAATTCACTCGTTTTCACAGATTTCCATTATCTCGTCAATTTTTTGAAATATCGACATGGGAAATTTTTGAGAAAAATTGAAAAATTTTCAAAATTTCCAAAATTTACTATAATATTAAGTAAAGCACGAGAAATACACTCGTCCAAACCGCATTTCGATATCTCTTCTAGTTTTCGAGATATGGCTTCTCAAAGTTGCGATTTGAAAAACATCAAAAATCGCTGTAACTCGAAAAGTAAAAAAGATATGAAGATGCGCTCAACGGCAATCGATTTCTCTTGGCTTAATTTATATAGAAACATATTAAAAAAAAATGGAAAATATGAACCATTTTAGATTGAAATTTTCAATGAAAGTTATTGAGCCGTCCAATTTTTAAACAAATCTTTCTCAAATAAATATACCTCATTCAATAACCTAAAATTATACTTATATATGCAAAATACCATGGGGAATTCATATTTATAAACAGAATTCAATTATCTTTATTAGTTTTTCAGTTACAAGCGACTAAAATAAGTTAAATTTTGACTGAAAATCACAAATTGCAACCTTTCATAATTTTCATGATTCCAGTACAAAATATGATCAATACAACACCTATAAGCACCAAACGTCTTTCAGGAGTGAAATGCCACCTAGTGACCTTTTCCTCCAATCATCTGAAACTGAAACTGAAAGAGCTGAAAGGCTGTAAGTGCGCATTCAACACGTGCGAAACCTTGGCGATGGCATTCACGCTCCGTTTACGCGTTTTAGAGCCCTAAATCAGGAAGCGTAGCATCATTCCTGCTGGAACTCTATACGTCTGCAGAGTATCCTGATAATAGGATGCTCAGTCGGGCGCTACGCAGATTACCTTCAAGGACGGGATAGGATAACAGAAGAAGAAGAATCCGCACTGAAGGACAGATGAAAACTTCATTGGCTACTTTACAGGAATAAGTTTCAAAATTGTAGAGAAAAAATTCCGTATTTAAATATTTAATTTTACTTATTTAGAAATAAATAAATAAATATAAATATATCATCAGGCCTTCTACCCATTACTGGGTGTGGCACTCTGCCGAAGCAGATCTCGGTAAGTGATATTTTGCGCGTGAAGTGCGGTTACCAGTCGTCAAATCACGGCCCCCAAAGATGTTAGTGGTAGAGGAGCCACAGGGGTAGCTTTTGAAATTATGAAAATTGTTTGTCGCCTGTGGGAATCGAACCAGGGTTCTCAGGATCCACAGGCCGACTTCATACCACTGAGTTAGCCACCCCATTTAGTTCCTGTTAAAATATAGATGGAGTAGGTAGCTTAGTGGTATAGAGTTGGTCTGTGGATCCTGAGAATTATGGTTCGATTCCCACAGCCGACAAACATTCTCACCACAATATATCATCACGCCTTCTACCCATTACTGGGTGTGGCACTCTGTAGAAGTAGACCTCGGTAAGTGATATATTATTGCGCGTGAAGTGCGGTTACCAGCCGTAAAATTACGGTCCCCAAAGATGTTAGTGATGGAGGAGCCACAGGAGTAGTATTAATGTGGTGAAAATGTTTGTCGGTAGTGAGAATCGAACGAGGGTTCTCAGGATCCACAGGCCGACACAATACCACTGTGACCTACTCCAAAATAATAAAATAAATATATCATCACGCCTTCTACCCATTACTGGGTGTGGCACTCTGCCGAAGCAGGTCTCGGTAAGTGATATATTTTGCGCGTGAAGTGCGGTTACCAGTCATCAAATTACGGCCCCCAAAGATGTTAGTGGTGGAGGAGCCACAGGAGTAGCTTTCAAAATAATGATAGAAAATAATGTCGTTCACAAAAAATTCATAACCATAACTAATATTAGCTCATTTCACAATGAAGACATTAAGCTATACTAATATCAAACAATCAGAGAAGTAGGTCCAACGGCGCACCCCAATTTAAAAGGGCATTTAAACCCTCCCTAACCCTAACCTTGGCCTACTCGTCCTCCATCCCTTCACTAACATTCATCGGCCGTATAAAAAAGAAATTAAAATGTAATAACGATAATTGTCCGGTCTGTTATGACGTCACAGCATCGCGGCGCTGTGTGGTGGCGCTGTCATCACTTCCGGTGCGCGGAGTGGGGGGTAAGGGGGCGTGACACCAGCCGGAAATTAACTAAAAGCCTGCGTTGGTCACGTCAGCCAAGGATGGCATTTCCGGCGCAATCACGCCGAAATTTAGACATAATAAGTGCCGAACTATTTATAGTAAGGAATATTCATATACATGAACTACTCTTTATTTTGTGAATTCAAAAAACTCTTTTTTTGTCAACAATATTTCATATTAATCATCGAGTATAGAAACACCCTGTATATATAAGTAAGCAAAATGCATGAAAATGACATAAAAATGGCAAGTTAAATTAAAAATAAGAATAGGAAAAAACAAATTTTCCATCACTTATCTTAAAATTTCACAAAAGTTTTACAGCACGTTTGCATCAACTTATCAGGTTATCAACAAACGGCTGGTCAGTTCAGCTTTAACCATAGACGCGTTTCGTCCTTTAGGGACTCATCAGTATGGTGCGATCAACTATCCAACTAGACCAACTAGAGACTAGTGAATTGTGATACCGTCTTAGCTGAACTGACTGATGTTAAACTATGTACGCCGGTAACATGACATGAGAGCTATGGAACAACTCGTGGTGTCATCTACCGACAAAAGTGATGGAAAATTTGTTTTTCCCTATTCTTATTTTTAAGACTCAATTCCACATCGCAATAGACATTTTGTCTTTTGCAGAATAAATTATTTTGATCACCTAATACCAAAATTGATACAATAGTAAAATAATTGCGAAACAGAAAAAGTTGTCTTTAACATATCGATCTGTAATAAATAATAATGATAGAGTCTAAAACAGAAGGTTAGTTTGAATAAATTTAAATCACTTTTGCGCGGCTTTACTATACATTAAATTCTGTTTACCAAAGAACACACTTAAATTCACAGAACCAGTAGGCGCAGCAACAAACAAATGAATAACATCCAGTATTATCATCGTACTCACCTCCAAGAGTGTTCCTGGAACCCATTGCACTTGTTACATTCTCGACAAGGCTGTCCAGCGAACAGCTCATCCAGAACTGGACCCTACAACAAAAATATCAACTTTGTATAACCCTGGGAGCCTGTGTGTAGGCTTCACTACGCTACACGTGTGACGTGTGGGTGGCTTGCATAACAGGCCATGGCGAAATTTTATCGGAAATTAAAGAAAGTTGTTTTATAAAGAATTTTATTGTTATTATTTATTTGTTTATTTTATAATAGGCATATTGTAAAATTTAATTCATTTTGATATTAATCTCATTTTTTAAGTACAGTTCTTACTAGGGGTGTACAACTGACAGATAAACAGGTAAAAACAAAAGAAAACAAATGAAATTTGTTAGTTCGCAGGTTACTACAACTTTTTCCAACATTAATTTACAACACGGTTATAAAAACTAAAAAAATAATACCTATTTGATTACAAAAATTTTACTAAGGTGTTTCTACGTTTTTCGCCTTCTTTAAACTGCAGTATCACCCATTAAAAAATAAAAAATAACACCCTGTACATGAAACAAATTATAATATAAATATACGATATATCATCACACCTTTAACCCATTACTGGGTGTGGCACTCTGCTGACGCAGATCTCGGTAAGTGATATATTTTGCACGTGAAGTGCGGTTACCAGTCGTAAAATCACGGCCCCCAAAGATGTTAGTGGTGGAGGAGCCACAGGGGTAGCTTTTGAAATTATGAAAATTGTTTGTAGCCTATGGGAATCGAACCACGGTTCTCAGGATCCACAGGCCGACTTCATACCACCGAGCTAGCCACCCCATTATAATATAAGTAAGAATAATACAAAATATTAAAGCACGTTCAACTTCTATTAAATAAATAAATAAAACCAGACTTTATACTATGGCTATTTTAGAATCAGACTCTAGATAAACATAATAGATAATAATAGATCGATGAAGATAGTCTAGATTAATGAAATTAGCAAATAGCACATAATAATGAAATGGCAAATCGGTGTTTGTCTGGCGCCGATAAAGTTAATGTGCAGTTTACACCCGTGATATACGTCAGTATTGATTACAAGAACACTATTTAAAACGAAACTTCATTTACTTCACTCTACCGAAGTGCTACAAATCGCTAGCGTCTATCGGTAATGAAGTACATACTTGCAAAATATAAACACTGCTTCAAATATACAAAGTGTCTCACGAAATCTGCGCTATATGTTGCTTCCTTGATTACTTGACAGGAAAATACGTACGACCGTAGAAAATAGCTATTGACATAACAAGTGCGCGAAGACATACTTTGCACATGAGCGCAATTATAAAGCACGAGCGAGGTGAGTGCTTTAATTTGCACGAATGGTGTACAGTATATCTTCGTGCACGAGTTTTGCACAATGCTTTTTGTAACCGATTGTGAGAAAAGTTATTATTAAATTCGAAGCATGAATTTATATTAATAGTTTAGTATGCTATGAATTGACATTTGTAATTTTAAAACAAATTCGTTATTTTTTTCTCGTTTTTTAAAATACCTGTATGTCTGACTAATGGCGTTATAAGCTAATGTCTCTACTTCTTTTATTAATTTCGTAAAATGTATGTATATAAATCCTGAGAACCCTGGTTCGATTCCCAAAGGTGACAAACAATTTTTACCAATTTAAAATTACCTCTGTAGCTCCCTCACCACTAACATCTATGGGGGCCATGATTTTACGGCTGGTAACCGCACTTCACGCGTAAAATATATCACTTACCGAGATCTGCTTCGGCAGAGTGTCACACCCAGTAATGGGTTGAAGGCGTGATGATATATTTTGATATATTTTTTTATATAAGTACAATTAGCGTTTTAATAGTCAAAATTTAAAATTATAAAAATGCGTGTTTTTTTATTTCCTTTGAAGCACTAGTGCGCAAAATCAAACTTTACTTCAGTTTCAAGGGTAACGTAAACTTACTTAGAATAGGCGTATTCCATTTGCCATTTGTATCAGATCTAACTTACATTTACTAAACCAGATCACTTATTTATTTCGCAGACTTTATTTCAAGTACTAGAATTATAGATTTTAATTTACTTTGAAACAATTCACCCCAATAAACGCATCAATTTGCTTAATTCAGTTCATTTAGTCATGTGTCGAATTTATCTGAACTGATTTAAGTGAACCAAGTGTCAAATGGAATACAGCTATTGATACGAATATAAAATAGTTATTTATTAAGGGTGAAAATAGGCGTTTCTGGCCCGTGGCATGATTATTAGCACGAGGCGCAAAGTTCAGGGTACAGGAATTTCAACCCGATTGTGCATAAAGTACATTTTTCCTGTCTAGGGAAGAAAAGTAAAGCCATCTCCATGGCAACTGAAAATAATGGTATGATTTAACATTAGTGATATTTAGGTGTGTCAAAAGAATGATAAAATGTATCTAAATTCCTAATTTATTTCTGAAAATTGTGCTTTCCGATAGGGCAGTTAAAAATACGCATACCTCATGAAGAAAGTGTCATTTTTCCCTCGGGAAATGAAACAGCACTTTCAGGAAGAAAGTCTTACTTTCTTGCCTAGATACACAAATAACTATTGCAAACTAAGCGCAACGTTTCTTTCGTCGTCGGCGCCACTGTGCTGACCTCTTGTTGCACTACAACGGTACACACACACATATACACGAAGCTCGTATTATATTGGAAAGGTTATCGGCAACGTGTCAACGTCAAGAACATCGAAGACGATATCACAGCTCCAGACTCAGATTTCACCTTGAGCACCTGATTTTTTTATCACAGTTTCAAATAAAATAAAATAAGACCCAATGATTATCAGCACTTTAGTTGATAGCGTGTTTACAACTGTTACAAGATATTGTTTATTATTAGTAGCAAAGGTTCTTAAAATAAATCTGCGATTATATGTCTACAATTATTTTGATAAGTTCGTAAGTTATATGTCTAATGAGCAATTTTCTCATTAGCTATTTCGCTAGAATAACAGATATGTGTATACAAGGTGTCTTACGAAAACTAGGCTATAGGCATAAGATGTAGTACCACCCATTTGGGTGGCTAACTTAGGTGGTTGGAAAGTTGGAACGGAAACGAACTAGTCAAGGTCACAGGAGTAATAATTTGAAGTTAAAACACAAGGATTTCCTGGAGCAAGGGTTGTTGATGAAAAAGGTTAAGAGCCATAAATATGTAGGGAGGGCTATATGACGGGTAGTCATCTAGGTATAAAAGAGAATAGGATGCGGGCACTCACGTGACACTGTGACTTTTGTGACGTAAAAACAGCTGTTCGGGCATAGATCATTGCACCACCTACAAAATGAACTATTTTTTTGGGACGAGATTTGAGAAGAATGGATCTTTTCAAATCTTGTTGAGCTGCGATCACTGCGCCACCTACAAAATGAACTATTTTTTTGTGGCGAGATTTGAAAAGAACGGTTCTTTTCAAATCTCGTCCCAAAAAATAGTTCATTTTGTAGGTGGCGCAGTGATCTATGCCCGAACAGCTGTTTTTAAGTCACAGTGTCACGTGAGTGCCCGTATCCTCTAGTTATTTATGTACCAAGGGTGAAAACAGGCGTTTCTGGTACGTGGAATGATATAATAACATGCTCAGAGTCAGAAACGCTAATTTCACCCGTGGTACATACAATATTTTATGCACAACAAAATAGCATTTCATGTCCAAAAGATTAAAATATGTGCATAGGTTATACGTCAAAATGACATTTTGCAGAATCAAGTATTCACAATAAACAAAAATTGTCATTTTATTTATGTACCCATAGGAATGATTTTTTTTATAGTCCAAGGGCCAAAAAGAAGACTTTAAACCCACTTTTCAGAACTAAAACACATGAATTTCGGCCTCGTTGTGCGTAAAAGACATTTTTACAAGAATACAATTTCAAGAAACATAAGAAAGGTGCTTTAAAAGTATAGAATTAGGATTCGAGTGGGTTAAAAAAAAAGTCAAAAAGTCTTGCACTATGGAATACGAGTTAATTTAACTACTAAAGAATGAGAACAATAATATAAGATAATAAACTTTTATAAACTACAAGAAATTATTATTATTACATAAACTATCTTCATTAAAATAAAGGGTTATTGAGGACTCTTGCATAACACAACGCTTTATGCAACCAGGCCTTAGTGTCTTATTAAAATAACTGAAATTTCTCGTCTGTGCATATATACATCTCAGCGTGTCGAGGAGGGTGGTGAATCTAACATAACACGTGACTCGTAAATGATGTGACACATGACTCATGTCAAGTAACTGCATGTTTATAGTTTATGAATGTGGGCGCACTGGCTTGCAGTGATTTTTTCCAAGGACTGTCCACTTTTATGACGCATTATTTTCACATACCAACAGTACTAAAAACTGCACGAAATACGTGCAAGATTACACGCGAGATTCGGGTTACTAACCTGGGATTTTGACCGCGGTTACACAGATTCATATTCTGAGAACGGGAAAATATTAATTAGGTTATGTTACAGCCTAACCATGCGGCTTCTGAGAAGGCTTCAAGACGATGTTCGTTGTTTTCAACAACAAATGTAACAGACAAAAATATACGTATGCCCAATGGGCCTTTCCAGACTTATTTGAATTTTTTATATATTAATTCTACGTAATAAAATTATTATACCTAATTTTTTTATTTTTTTTTTTAACTTGTATTAAGCATGACAAAAATATTTCAACTTTCGAAACAAACAAATATGACGTAATTGCATCTTAGCTTAAAGAGAGACAGATAAGACAGAGATAAATAACACGTAACTTCACGTAACGTGTGTCGTTGTCATAGAATCCTCAGACAAAACATAACTAGACGGATAACAACGGCGTTTGTTGTAAAGCAGAAAGGGATAGAATAACTGGCTTATGAGGCGGGTGCGCGGCAGGGAGCAACTTGTATAACATCAAAGTGTACTCGCTCCTTGTCGCGCACCCGGCGGACCCAAAAGTTATTCCATCCCTTTCTGCTCCACAACACTGCATTGACTTGAATACGGCATAATTCGTCTAGTATTATACGTCATTGGTAGAATCGTAGAATGCGGAATGCTTATTTCTTCTTCGTCTTCCTCTCAGTAAAATTGAGCACCGACAAACGTTTCAGACAAAGTTCTGTGATTGCCTTAATGCAATTACGTAATTGCAATATGGCAGTGCGAAATACAAATGAGCGATTTGAATTATTCAACTTTAACTTTCATATTTCAGCAATAAAGATATCATTTATGGTATGATTTTATATTGTATTAAATATGATGTACGGTCAAGAATTTATTTTAATAAATATATATTAAAAAGCTCTACCACTTGAATCCCCTATTGTATAAAATGTTGTCAGTTAAGGTAGTACTAGTGTGACGGTGGCGCCATCGGTTGTCGAGTGGCGAAACTGACGCTCAAAAAATATAAAAATTGAATAAAATAAGTGTTTTATACCTATTATGATTTGAATATGATGAATTGTTAACAGGTTGTTGGTCTAGTGAATTTTCAAATACCATACCACCGTGTGGTGTTGCCATTATAAATTGGGATTCTTAATTTTTCGCTAAAACAAGGCTTTGCATGGCTATATATCAATTACTAAACGATAAAAAACTTTCTCCTTCTGATACAATATACATGGATAGTTCTAGAACATCATACTAGTTTTTCAAATGAAACTGCAAAATTTTAGAGGTACACAAACCAAATATGTGCGATTTTGAGTGATGATCGCCATAAGCCCCGTGTATAAGAACTCAACTTTACAAGCGAATATATTTGTTCACAGACGATGAATGTGTTTCATATTTTAACAGGATGCGTATGACTATTCAATGTTTACGTGCGCCAAATTTCATTCAGATCTGCAAAAATTTTCACGCTAGTACTACCTTAATCATGTTGTTAAGGTAGTTCTAGAGTAAAAAATATTGGGATGAAACTGTTCCGGATTACTTAAATCGTGCCGATTAAACAAAAGTAACTACCGGGTTATTTTAAAACTGCCAAATTAATACAGCCTAAATTGGTTTAATTTGACATATTTTATAGTTCACATATTTTCCACGCTTCATTTTTAATTGGTACTAATTATTTAAAAATTCTTAAAACAAATCAATAAATGATTAATTAATTCCTAATCTAAATGCAACAGAGACGTGTGGGAGAAAGGCAACGCAATATTCATGAAAAATATTACAAACTATTTATTAATAGAATCAATTAAGTGAAAAACTAGTTAGCATAGCAGATACTGGAACATACTTCCTACACTTAAATGGTACCTTTCTCGCCTTGATACCACGTATAATTTAATTAATAACCTGAAACATTTCACTGCACTTGATTAGATAATTTTGTATCAAATTATATAATTGCTCTTTAAGTACTAGAATTTCTACGGAAAAAGTTTAATCCTGACATGTTTAACATTAAATCTGCATTAGTGAAACTATATTTAACAGAAAGAATTATCAAGTATGCGTTATTCATTTTGTTGTTGTTGCGTTGTCATTTATTTTTATTTGTTACTATTCACAACAGGAACTCAATTCCAATCACAATAGCTTATAGTGGAATCCGAACCAGCCAGATACAAAGTCGTATTTATTATTTTACAGATGACGTAATGGTCAAGATATTTCATTTGGTGTATACAGGATGTTCTCTGTATTACAGCCACTGTTGGGGTCTCAAAAAATGTACAACAAACTTGTTAAATTAAACATAATGCCCCATGCACACGGGACAAGTGTTCTGCGAAACTTTTTAAAAACACAGGAAGGAAAGTTTCTTGAAATTATAGCGGCGCTGTTGTCGCGAGAAAGATTTTGTGGAAAGTAACTAACTTCATGGTTATGGCACAGAAGTTTATTCATTTCATATCAAAGAGTAACTGACAGATTTTCAAGAAACTCAGTGGTATCGAGTCGGTCTGTACATCCTGAGAAAACTGGTTCGATTTCCACAACCGACAAACATTTTCAACATACTAAAGTTACCCCTGTGGCTACTCCACCACTAACATCTTTGGGGGCCGTGATTTGACGACTGGTAACTGCACTTCACGCGCATAAATATATCACTTACCGAGATCTGCTTCAGCAGAGTGCCACACCCAGTAAAGACGTGATAAATAAATAAATAAAAAAATATATAATCACGCCTTCTACCCATTACTGGGTGTGGCACTCTTCCGAAGCAGATCTCGGTAAGTGATATATTTTGCGCATGAAGTGCGGTTACCAGTCGTCAAATCACGGCCCCCAAAGATGTTAGTGGTGGAGGAGCCACAGGGGTAGTTTTGGAAATTATGAAAATTGTTTATTGCCTGTGGGAATCGAACCAGGGTTCTCAGGATCCACAGGCCGACTTCATACCACTAAGTTAGCCACCCCATGATGATATATATATTTTATGTTAAAACAATATTTACTACATTTTCTTGAACCAGAAAATCATTCCGGTTTGTTCCGGTACATTTTGTGCCCTATATCTTTCGAGATCTGCTACGGCAGAACTCCACACCCAGTAATGGATAAAAGGCGCGATGATATATTTATTTTATTTTAAAACAATATTTGCCACGTTTTCATGAACCGGAACATTATGTCGGTTTGTTCCGGTACATTTTGTGCCTATATCTACTGAGATCTGCTACGGTAGAATTCCACACCCAGTAATGGGTAACAAGCATGATGATATATGTTTTCTATATAGCTAGTGAGCTATGTATTTTGTTAAAAAAACAAAATGGTATTTTTTCCTTGTCAGTGATGACCTCGTACAGAAATAGTCCGCATTAATTATTCTAAAATGTGCAAACCACAATACCTGTTCATATTTCTAAGAATAAATATTCAAACCGCAAAACAATTAATTTGTCTATCTTTTTATCATCATTACTTTCATCAAATATTATGAAAAATTTAAACGAGGCTAGAATAAAAGCCGTTAGCATAAAACCAATTCAAATTTTAAATGTATTTTAAGCAATCCCGGTTGCTTAAAGCGATGTTAACTATGTAGTAAGTTGTTAGCTAACAGCATATTAAAAGTTAACTATGGCCAAGATGGCTGACACCACATTTTACAAATTTTCTGATTTTTATGTTATAATTAATTAATATCAGTATTAAAATGCTCATTGTTAATTCAATAACAATGGTAAAATAATATTTATAACAAATAATCGTAGCTCAGTGGTTAAAAGCGAGGTAAAACTTGCATTTCTTAATTATCAAGCAAGAGGTCGCGTATTCAAATCTCACTGACTTCTACTTACATAAAAAAAAATACGATTGTGTCTGAGTGGTTCAGATACTGTAATTGAGATTAAGTTCCCGTTGTGCATAGTAACAAATAAATAAATAAATAATTATTATATCACGCCTTTTACCCATTACTGCATGTGGCAATCTACCCAAGCAGATCTCGGTAAGTGATATATTTATGCGCGTGAAATGCAGCTACCGGCCGATAAATCACGGCCCCCAAATATGTTTACTGGAAGGGGAGCACAAGAGTAATTTTAATGAGGTGAAAATTGTTTGCCGGCTGTGGAAATCGAACCGAGGTTCTTAAATTCGACTCAATACCACTGAGCCACCTACCCCATAAAAATTAAAACGTTTTACAATACTGCACAGCCCCATAACCCTAATATATAAATATATCATCACGCCGTTTTACCCATTACTGGGTATGGCACTCTGCCGTAGCAGATCTTGCTAAGTAATATTACACCAGCCCTCAAATCACGGCCCCCATAGATGTTAGTAGTGGGGGAGCCATAGGAGTAATTTTAATTTGGTGAAAATGTTTGTCGGCTGTCGGAATCGAACCAGAGTTCTCAGGATTCACAGGACGACTCGATACCACTGAGTTTCTTGAAAATCTATTTTGTTACTCTTTGATTTGAAATGAGTAAGCATGTAGTTAGTTCTCGCGACTTGACATTTCTTAGATGCGTTTTTTTATTCTAATTCAAGTTTTTCTCATAGTTAATAATATGATCAGTAAATTAAAACTTTGTTGTATCAGCGTATGAGTTCTTAAATTCTTGATTTACCTCTTTTCTGTAGTTCCAATGTTTCCTTTCAGCTGTAAAGTCCCTCATCTTTCCGGTATACCCCCCACTACTTCCGGCATAATCTCCCGACTGCCTGACACCCTCTTTACTGTCATTCCTAGTAAGTACACTATCCTTATTACTGCTCTCCCTTTTATAAGTCGAAACAACACCAGCAGTAAATCTAGACATGGTCACAGCACTCAAAACAATCACTAACCACAATCACAGTTGCTTAGTAACGAAAAGTAAAGAAACACACTGACGTCTGCATTTCGTCGAAACAAGTGAGTGAAACAAGCGACAGCAGAGTCTCGCACAGCCGACTAGAGAGGCAGAGTTTCTGTCTCTACCATATGGTTGTCGAGCAAGATCGTCGTGTGCTTGTGCTTGTGCTTGTGGCTTAGTGCAGCCCACGGTAAGCGAGGAACTGTTTGTTGCTTGACTTTGATGCTGAATACAACACCTACGGATACTGATACGAATGAGAATGTTATCGCGGAAAATAATACCGAACACTTGCTACTTCGTGTTTGAACTGTTTTGACTAGGACGGGAATTTGACACTGGTATAATCACGATATTTGAAACTTAATTCATACATACATACATATCTTCACGCTATATTCCATCAAATGGGGTAGCACGAACCCTAAAATCACTCATTACATTCATCAAATAATCAGCTCTCGTCAAACATTCTCATCCAAACACACCACCCTCACTTTAACCACATTCATAGATCACTCCATATAAACTCATTTATTTATTACACTCGAAATAATTTATCACACAACAAACCTTCAATCACATCTATCCAATCATTCCTATTCACTTATCATTCATCTTCTTTCTTCGACGTACATAATATATGCATAAAACCTCTCAAATTACTCACGCTTACTCCTAACAATGAATCTAATAATGAATCTAACAACGAATCTACAAAGATTAAAAAAGATTAAAGCTATAGCCTCTACTTGTATATGAAAGAAAAGTCCACACAATGCAGTAACTGAAAATGAAACAAAAAGATAAGAAAGGAAGGGAGTGTCGCCCTGTGCTTGTATTTCTATTTAAATTGTTTTAAGCGCAGCTTTTTAATCAAATCATTCTGATGTTCTAAATATACTGTCCAGCAGTATGGTGGTGTGGTTAGCGTATATATACCACAGGACTAAAATGCGTTTAATCCTTCAGATGATTACTTCCCTCTCCTGCGGCTCGTGAAATAAACTTCACCCCTCAGAATTAAATTATGCCCTTTAGTCCCTTAGTATATAATATTCTATGTTTTTCAAGACACTGTCAGAAAGTAAAATTTCCTTTCCTCAATCAGATTTTTTGTTCAATTGAGATACTTTTTATCAATAGGGAAGAAAGTATTTTTTTTCCTAGAGAAGGAAAGTAAAGGCATAACACAGGGCTTCATTTCCCTTTGTCAAGGTATAATTTTCAATACCTCATAGGTAATTTATTCGCTGTATCGTTGAAATCCTAGCTAGATTATCGCTACAGCTCAAAGCTGCTCGTTGCATGACTATTACAGCTCTAAGCTGCTCGTTGTAATCTAACCAAGTATTATTCCAAATCAAAGCAGTTATCAACTTAAATCAAGAAAAACTCTCATTTAAAACTACCCTAAATATATTATAAATAACTATCCCGATATTCATATACGTTATCAAATTATTTTAGAAACAATGCTTCAAATAATAAACGACAAAAAGAACTATATTTTCTACCAATTAAATTTAAATATAATTTGAACGTTAACACAATAAATTTTAAATATACTAGTATATCATTATGCCTTATTACTTCCTAGTTGTAAGCGCTCTGCAATTACAGATCTCACAAAGAGAAATTACTGTACTAGACAATTGATTGGTTTAAGAAAGGAGCACGGCATGTCGGTGACTGGTCTATAATCGTTTTTTTTTATTCTTCATCGGTGATAGTTCAGCATGACGAAAGGATTTGGAGAAAATAGAACACGCAAGATTCGTATTTTACATTCAACGCTAGCGAGAATAAAAATAATATTTGGTAGAAATTCTAACGCTAGTTAAAGAAACGAACCCTTCATTTTATCCAACATTCTCCCTTATTTTATAACTCGATTATTTGTTGCCAATCGATAAATTAATTACATAATATAAATAAAATATAGATATATCATCACGCCTTTTATACATTACTGGGCGTGGCACTCTGCCGAAGCAGATCTCGGTAAGTGATATATTTATGCGCGTGAAGTGCTGTTACCAGCCGTCAACTCGCGTCCACCAAAGATGTTAGTGGTGGGGAAACCACAGGGGTAATTTTAAATTGATAAAAATGTTTTGTCGGTTGTGGGGATCGAACAAGGGTTCTTTGGATCCACAGGCCGACTTGATACCACTGAAGAAATACTTTAGATTATATTGCTATGTTAAGTAATAAAAGGAAGGGTGAGAAAAACAATTTTATTTATGAATATTTATGGGGTGGCTAGCTCCGTGGTATGAAGTCAGCCTGTGGATCCTGAGAAACCTGGGTCGATTTCCACAGGCGACAAACAATTTTCATAATTTCAAATACTACCCCTGTGGCTCCTCCTCCACTAACATCTTTGGAGGCCGTGATTTGACGACTGGTAACCGCAATTCAAGCGCAAAATATATCACTTACCGAGATCTGCTTCGGTAGAGTGCTACACCCAGTAATGGGAGAAGGCATGATGATATATTTATTTTATTTATTTTAATATTTAAGAAAAATATAACTAAAAACAAATAAGGACTAAATGTACTCAAATTTAATTTTAAATTTTCAAATGTCACTGTCAACAACAGGAAATGAATTTATGTATCAGGCTCATCAATTTCAAGTAGATTTTTTTATTGCCAACTGAAACAATTCCTTTTGATCACTCTGTAGTCATTAACATTATTTGTTTTTAAATCGATCAATTCAGTAATGAAATATGTCTGTCTTCCTTATCAATATTGTTAAAATCAATTTGAAAATTGAACAACATTTGAATGAAAGCAAAACCTGAACTAAATCTAAATACGTGTCTATATTACAAACATAAATTAATTCATATTCAACACTTGTCAACTACAAAGCGATAAAACAAAACATGTTCAGTTATTGGGGCGTGGTTTACAAAACATCCACGTATCGCTAACAACATACTTGATCATTCTTGCGCGTTCTTGTCTCCGTATCACCTTGTATGGTAATGAACAAGAGTGACGTCACAACTGACTAACCTGTTAGAGAAGAACAGCAGCATGTAGACAGAGATGGAAGATGTGTCCAAAATACTGCCCAACACTATTTTCTACAGGGCCGGACTATAAATATTTACTTAAGTTAAAAAAATCAAAATAAATATATCATCACGCTTTTTATCCATTACTGGATGTGGCACTCTGCCGAAGCAGATCTCGGTAAGTGATATATTTTTGCGCGTGAAGTGCGGTTACCGGTCATCAAATCACGGCCCCCAAAGATGTTAGTGGTGGGGGAGCCACATTTTTAAAATGATGAAAATTGTTTATCGCCTGTGGGAATCGAACCAGGGTTCTCAGGATCCACAGGCCGACTTGATACCACTGAACTAATTACTTTAGTTAATTAAATATATTAATAATTAAATGAAGGAGTAGGTGTAGCTCAGTGGTATCGAGTTGGGCTACGAATTTGAAAACAATTTTTATCTCATTCAAATTACTCCTGTGGCTCGCCTGACACTGATATCCTTGGGAGCCGTAATTTGACGGCTGGTAATCGCAAATCACATGCATAAATATATCACTTACTGAGATCTGCTAAGGCAGAGTGCCACGCCCAGTAATGAGTGGATATGATATATTGGTTTATTTATTTTATTTTATAAATAAATAAATATATTATCATTTTACCCATTACTGGGTGTGGCACTCTGCCGGAGCAAATCTCGGTAAGTGATATATTTCTGCGCGTGTAGTACGGTTACCAGCTGTCAAAGATATTAGTGGAGGAGGAGCCACAGGGGTAATTTAATGTGGTTAAAATTGTTTGTCGGCTGTGGGAATCGAACCGAGATCCATAAGCCGACTTGATACCACTGAGCCACCTACCACATATTTTTTTATTTGGAACGCAATGCGCTTAAAAAACTGTTTTCCCTATGATCCGCTTTTGGTGATACACCCGGTATAATCTTATATTTTTTTGGAACACCCTGTATATTGTATTTTTGTGGTCAACACTCCTACATTTGTGTTAGATTCGGTCCTGATTTTCAGTTTTATTTCAACGAAGAATAAAGTAAGATTCGATGAGTGTGGAATTTAGCGAATGAGTCAGCGACCGCGACCTTGATGGCGCTAAAACGACATTCATTTTTTTTTCTTATTTCAAAGGTTGCTTTGATTCTTTCTGGGTATCTGACCGGAGACGATTTAAGCAGGAAATCTTATTATTGTGAGAACTTGTCAGACATAATTATATATTTTTTTTAATTTCGGGTTTTGTTTATTTTATTTGCAACACTGCACAACAGGATGTTAATCCCAATTACGGTACAAGGAACCTGCAGCTTGAAATTCAATTCAAACCACTCAGACAAAATGGATATTTCTTATCGATTTTTAAAAATTATATTAAAGCAAAAAATAATTACCAAAAATTATGTTTCTATAATAGTTAATTACGATATAAGTAGAATAAGAGCCATGTATTATCACACGTATATCGTATAAAATTTTATCTACGACCAGAAAATAAATTAAAATTAAAACAAAAATAATTTTGAATTGACAGTTCTCATAATTATTTGACAAGTTATGGTATACCAAAATGGAGATCCGTTTTATTAAGCCGTTTAATTTTCATCAACCAGTTAGGAGCAGAAGTCCCGAAACGTCGTCGACTGTTATTATTATTTTGTAATAATTTGATTGAAAAAAGCCAAGTAATCCAAACTTTGTGGAGTTTAAGTTTTTTCAACCCTTCTGCTCCTAACTGGTTCATAATAATTATTTAACATTTAAATTAAATAAAGTGAAACTAATAAACTATCATCTTGAATGCGATAAATACTTTATTAAAGCACTAGTGTGGTCATATTTCCAAAAACACACTAGTGCGTTAATAAAGTACTTATCTCACCCAAAATGAATGCGATAAATGTCATCGTAGGGTCGAAGATAATAGTAATTTTAAAATGACGAATTTACTAGCCAATCACATTCGTTCATTTCTAATCACATGTGTGAAATTAACCAATCAAAATAACATTACACTGATAATGTCCCGGGGACATTATCATTTGTTTGTTGCTAGGCAACAAACAGTTTTTGAAATTTAACAAAATAATAATAATTTTATAAGGAACCTAAAACTTGTAATGGTATCTGAACCACTCAGACACAGTATTTGACGAAGTTAACAAAATTTAAATAAAAAATAAATAAATATATCTTCATGCCTTCTACCCATTACTTGGTGTGGCACTCTGCCGAAGCAGATCTCGGTAAATGATATATTTTTGCGCGTGAAGTGCGGTTACCAGTCGTCAAATCACGGCCACCAAATATGTTAGTGGTGGAGGAGCCACCAGAGTTCTCAGGATCCACAGGCCGACTTCGTACCACTGAGCTATAAATTCTATTTGTTAATGCGTAAATTTATTATGTTAACACAAGAACTTTAGTGAAACGACCTTTGTGTAAGTAGTAACATGACGAATGTTTATTAAATTATTTTAAATAAACATGATTCATAAACAATATTAAAATCTATTTATTACTTATATTCATCACACATGCATCAAATTCTAATAAATACTACTCGTATGATAAGAAAACATAAGTATTACAATAAAAAAAACAAGAGTTATTATTTTAGTAACATAAAATAATCGACTACAATATTGCAAATTCGCCAGATTTTCCAGCAACCTGTGCCGCGATACAGTATTGTAAGTAGCATACAGCATTTTCGCATAAATGCGCAAATTTTACCAAGATAACACGCCACTAAAATTAGCTAGATAGCTATAAATAGTAATTGCAATACATCAATAAAAATGATAATTATTATTATTATCTTTAACAAACTCTAGTTTCCTTATTTTATTTTGAAAACTAAGTATGAAGTTTTGACATTTTATGGACTGTACTGTCCGATGCTCTTATGTTATGTTTATTCTCATATTTCTAGACAAGACAAATGCATACACAGCAACGTCATAAGCACAAGACATGTTGTTGAAAATGAACAGAACAGTAAGACACATTATCCAACGAAGTACGTCATTTTACCAGTAAATTATATCATATTTCCGGTCTAAATTTTACCGCATTTTACCGGTGTTCCAACCAAAATTATCGGAATATTACAAATTATTATCATACATAATAATTTTAACACTTCTAATAATAATATTGCGTTATTATTTTCGTAAAAAAATTCATGGGCATATTAGCAGCAAAAATAAATATTGTTTTGTTATTTTTTTTACGTCAAATAATGTTCAAATACAAAACATAGTATGAGTAATATTTCTCCTTGAAAAAGTCAAATGACAATCATATCACAAAATTCAATTATTTTTTGAAAGCGTGAGTAATTTAAATTAAATTTCGGTTACTAAGATCAATTAAACGATATTGTTAGTTAGTTAAGTGTAGATAATTGTCAATTAAATTGTTAAAACATATTTGCCATGATGTGCAATTAACATTAAATACTGCAAACAACATGATGTAAATTGCTATCTTTAAATAGTACATGATATCATTCAAATTGTTCATGTTCATGCATTGCAAATTAATGTTTCCCAGATATGTTTGAACCGCGGCAAAATGATTATATGACATTTTCAACATTCTTTTCATTTATAAAGTAAGGAAATGTACAGTAACATAATTGATATGGGTTTTAAATTACTTGCTTCGCTTAATGTCACGGTGTCAAGAAACTTGGAATAATATCTTTATTGATTATATAAACACGCCGGTTTCTACATAAACTGAAAGTTTGTTTTGCGTATCAACTAATTTTTTCGGATTCTTTGAAATAGCAAATATTTGTAATAGATAAATATCTTAACAAAAAATGACGTTTTCACATACCTCTTCGGATTCCATTATGACAAGTATTTTGAAGGTTATAGTCCATTTAAATGTTCATAATTTAGTTTGAAACACACACAAACTTATAAATCATTATAAAAGCTACACACAAGCAATTAAATTATGTTAAATAGCGTTAAATAAAATAAAAACAAACGGTTTAGGTTATGTTAAACACAGAGCGAACTAAAAATAACCTACCACAGAACACACGACTAACAAACTGACAAGTTTGCTCCACTTCTTCTTCCTGCTTTCGTACGCATGCATGCATTGCATATTATGAATATAATAACATACAGTGTGGAAAAACTTATTTTATTGAATATTTAAATCTATTAATAAATATTACCTACATAATAATGTTCCATTTAAACATAACATACATTTTATATTAGTCTGGTTTGTTTTTTTTATTATTCAACAAAATACTTGAACATTATTTAATACATAGATTTATTAAGGGTCAATTTTTCAATCAATGATTCACTCTCGATTATTGTTAATTATGATTAAATGGTAACCATAACTTTCATCATGATTAACAATAATTGGTGATTGAAAAACTGGCCCTAACTATATAGTAGCAATTGTATTTTTATAATTTTATTGATCAAATTCCTCTGTCAACTAAATTAATTTATTCAAAATATGAGAGTAATTAATACAATTTGAAAATTGAAATAACTACAAGACAAAATAGTTTTTATACATCCAACTTCAATTTATTAAGACATACGGAATGAGTGACAAACCATTATTACACAATCTCACACATTAAAACTTCTAATATTATGAACTAATCTATGTATACAGAAACAGAAATGTTCATCCTAACTTAATTATTCCTGGTCATTCCGAGTGGTCACTCGAAGTCTGCCTTTTCATCGACTTTAACGCCTTTTCTCTTAATTTTCTTTCATCGTCATTGAGAACTTCGACATCGCTTGTTTCTGACTGACTGCTGTCCGCTTTCTTCTTCTTATGTTTTTTGTGTTTCTTTGAATGTTTTCGTTTCTTCTTATGCTTTTTATCTTTCTTACGTTTTTTGGTGTCTACATCGTCATCTGATTCTGATCCAGATTTGCTTGGTTTCGATTTCTTCCGCTTTTTCTTTTGAATTTTCGAGTCCTCGCTCTCAGAAGAAGAATCTCTTCTATGTTTTTTTACCTTTTCTGAATCGGATTCTACTCCTGAGCTGTCGTCTCGTTTAGGTTTAGACTTTTTTGATTCAGATTGTTTTTGGTCGCTGTCAGAAGAATCATCTCGGCGAGATTTTCTATTTTTAGTAGAATCTGGACTTTCTGATCGAGTCCGTTTGGACTTTGTTTTGGATTTCTTGTCACTGTCCGAATCTGGACTTGTGTGACGTTTGGATTTTTTTACTTTAGTTTCTTCACTACTATCTCGTTTAGTTCTTTTGGATTCTTTAGTTTTTTTACTTGGCACCTTAGAATCAGAGTCCGAACTGTGTGTTCGCTTGGACTTTGTTGGTTGTTCATCTTCACTGTCACTAGAAGATGAGTCTCGATCGCGTTTCTTCATTCTCTTCTTGTTTTTAATTTTCTTCCGGACTTCTCGATCGCTTTCGCTGTCGCTAGATGAATGACTATCTGATTCGCTTTTATGTGATTTTTTAACAACTTTTTTCTGGGATTTTTGGACTTCTTTGATTGGTTTATCTACAGACTTACCTATGGGTGCTTTATCTTTATCTTTCTTTTTGACCTCTTGGGCCTTTGGAAGGACAGTCGCTGTCGGTTTCGTAGGTTTGGGGGGGAATTCGTGTGCTTTAATGAAAGGTGAAGGTGTACGCGATAAACTCCTACTATACCGTGGTTTAAAGGGCGCCACTAAAGCAATATCATTAGGACTAACACTACGGGACTTTGATCTTTTACTATCTTTAACTTTATTGTTGCTATCTTCGTGTGAGTGTTTGCTGTCGGCGTCGCTGACCTTCCTCTTGGGCTCTTCGGGTAGTTTCTCGGGTTTCTTCTCCGGTTTCTTGTCCTCGACTTTCCGGGTGTCGGATTTTCGTTCTTCTGGTTTCTTGTCGTCCTTCTTGTCGACTTCACGGTCCGTCTTGCGGTCGGTGGAGGTGTTGGCGGCAGCGACCGGGCGATGGTTGCGAGCGCGATCCTTGGAGCGACGCACGGGGCTCACGCGACGCCCTCGGCTGATGTTGCGACGTCGCGAGCGGCTGCGACGCTCCCTGCTGCGGGAACGACGTCGTGAACGGGATGAACGACGCTCACGCCGGTCTCGACTGCGGCTGCGACGAATTCTCCTGTCCCTAGTTTGTAACATAATATAAATGAGTATTGTGATGCTATGTGTGTGCGATATGTTAGTTTGA
This sequence comes from Pterostichus madidus, assembly GCA_911728475.2. Classification (NCBI taxonomy): domain Eukaryota; kingdom Metazoa; phylum Arthropoda; class Insecta; order Coleoptera; family Carabidae; genus Pterostichus; species Pterostichus madidus. Next base: position 1,405,895 of record OU452313.1, on the reverse strand, counting down.
ATATGTATTATAATGATTTTGGAGTCTCTGCTAAATCCTGCAAGTGAAATAAGAAGAAGAAGAGAGCATGCACATTTATATATAACAATGAATTATGTCTTGTTCGCTTGATAGTTGTTGCCTCTGGAACACATTCATGATTTGTTTTTTGGTAACGTGTGTCTTGTACCTGTCTCGACTGCGTCGCACACGGCCCGGTGTGGGCGAGCGACGGACGGCGGCACGGCCACGTGGGGCCGGACTGTTGGAGCGTCGCCGACGGCTGCGACTGTTGCTGCGACTGCGACGGCTGCGACTCACGCTGCGGCGCCTGCTGCGACTTGCGCTCCGCCGGCGCCGGTCTCGTTCTCGCTCCCGGTCTCGGCTGCGCTCTCGACTGCGCTCTCGTTTGCGTCTAGGCGACCTTGAATTAGACTTACGTCTCTTATTTTTGTCAGACTCAATTTCACTATCTGAACTGTCTTTATTTGAACGGTAATGCCGTTTTTTCTGCACACTATCCTCTTTTTTTCTTATCTCAAAATCTTCCTTGCCATCTTTCGAGGCAGAGCTACTGTTTGATCGATCACGTGTTTTGTCCTTACTTTTAGAGCGCGACTTGTGGTCGGCCGAGCCCGAGCGACTCCCCGACTTGCTGCGCGACCTGGATGGCGAGCGGGACCGCGACCGCGACCTCGACCTCGACACCGCCTTCTTCGTGCCCGCCATCGACAGCAGCTTCGCTTGCAGGCGTGAAATGGCTTGCGCTGCTTCCCTGCAATGACACCAACACGTAACCATCAAACAACTACGCCCCCAGAAGCCTCCACCATCATAAACACAACACTATCATCCCTAAACACACCACTCACATTTACTAAACTACTACTAAATGGACTGATCAGAACTATAGCAGCCGAAAAACTGATTTGTCACCCCTGTGCCTCCCCCTCCATTAACATTTCACGCCAGAAACATGTTACTTACCGATAGTAATGGGTAAAAAACGTGCTGATATATTTATTTATTTTAGAAATTTAATGAACCAAGTCAAAACATGAAAAAATGAGGAAAAGTGAAAATATAGATGTCGGATATTACATTTTATTTACAGGAACAATAAAGTCCTAACTTAAATTTTCTGTGTATAAATAGTAGATGTTGAAAAATAGGTAAATAAAAAAAATGTATAAATAATAATAAAGAAACAATAAATAATTCGATAATATAGCAATGAAAACTTGGAAAAAAATAATAAACTTGGTTCACTGTAGTTCTGAGCATCCCAAATCATATCAAACAGAAAACACAAATGCAATTAAATGCAAAAACACAAAACAATAAATTAACTTGCACAAATACACAAAAACAGTAACCAACACAAAATGTTATCTTCAACATTCACTTCGTCCACTGCACTTACACGTTATGCTTAGGGCCGGTGAGCGCTGCCATGGTGACGGGGATAGCGTTCTCCGGCTGCGGGGAGTCGTCCCGCAGGTCGCGCTTGTCCTCAGGGGGGCTGGCGTTGCCGTTGTCTTTCACCGCAGCATCGCCGCCGTCTACCACCTTGCGCTCCGCCGACGACGCCGGCGTCTTGCTGCGAGAGCGGCTGTCGCGTCGTTCTCGCGACTTACGTCGCGTGCGTGACCGGGATCGCGATCGCCGCGAGTGGCTCCGCTCTCTGCGCTTCGTTCCCTCGCTGTCCGCTCGCTTCGCCAAATCCGAAAGTTTCTCCTGTTCTTCCTAATCACACAAAAAGAAACATAAAAATAATACAAACAATTCACATACTACCTTTACAGCTCATGAATAATTTAACTATTTAAAAATATTTCATTATTTTTTTTATTGAAAAGAACTATTAGTAAATTTTGTCAGAAAACGTACAAGTCGTTTTTTAATTTCATCTTTTTTCCGCTGCAGAAGTGACTCCGGTATCCCTGTAGAACTCTCCTGTGCAGAAATCAGCATCGTCCATAGCTCGGCCATAAATGATCGTGCATTTCGTCCATTTAAAAATCCCGTTAAATTTATTTGCATCTTTTTCGGATCTGGAAACTGATATTTACTTTATAAGAGTACAAACGACAATTAGTTCAAGTGTATAACTACCTTAACTTCCAGTTGATTATAAATGAATTCAACAACAACGTCATCATCCATACGTAATATTTCCGTGATTTTCTCTTGAATCCAAGGCTTAATAACATCAAGTTTAACTTTAGACATATCAACCTACAATAAATATTAAAACGTAAATTCGCAATCGTACACAATCATAAATAATTATTAGTACAAATAGTCGTTACGATTACTAACCCTTTGACTCAAACAATCTCCAAATTTCATCTGCTTCAGTAATTTCTTCTCTTTGTCACTGAACCTGTTGTCCTGTTCCGTCGTTGTCCCCTAAATTAGAAACAATATAAGCCCATAAACAATATTCCATGACATAAATGTAAATATTTGTTTAAACATTTTCCGAAAACAACTTACCGTGTACATCATCTTGATGCTGATGTATTAATTCTCTTTCAACAAAAAACAGATATTTTCACAGTAGCAAACAGCACGTCTCTTAAAACTTTACACAAGCCGGCTGTTTATAACAAAAGCTAAATTAACCCATCTTCAACAAAGGCGCCATGATATTTCCACATAAGTTTTTATAGTCTATAAACTAATGTCTGTTTAGGGAAAACATCACTTACATGTTTAATTTACTGAATTTACATACATAACACTTGTAATAATTATTATAAAAAGATACACACAAAATGGCGTGACTAGCGTGGTATTCGCTCCAGAAACAGCGTCCCAGAATTTCATTCGTCGTTCAACACAAAACGGTCCTACTAAAGAGTCATCTATGAGCTCAAAAAAGAACTGCACTTTTTGGCGCGTACGAAGAACTTCTCACTTTATTCAAAATAATCTTCATAGCAATTTATCAAATGAGTAGATGAGGGTTCATAGAATGTAAAAATAAGATATTGTATTATATTTTTATTAAAAATATTTGTGTATAAATAAAATTGAAACCTCAGTACAAGGTCAACTTTCTTTAAAAATAATTCTAATCTAAACACGTGTTTCATAAAGTACAAAAACACTTTATTAAATCAACTAATAAAATAAATAATAATACTAACTATATATTCTTATAAATTAACTGCACAATAAATATCCACATCACAAAATACAAAAGCTCATGAAATAAACGAACACTTGATCAAAGATATTCCAATAATGTACATAAACATAAAATTCAGTTAAACAACAATGCGTATACTAATATCCCCCCCTGTTGTGCGACGTTTAATCTATATTTACAACTTCGGAATTGATGAAATAGCATTTGCCTCCTGCGTTGATCCACTTGCATACTTTGGACGACATACGCAGCCACTTTCCACCAGCACGTAATCTTGTCCTGTCAGAGTAACTGGACCTAGTGGTATCACCAGGAAAAGATACGGAACGTATGTTTGAGTGCATTCTCCTCGCACCACATCGCATTCTGAACTTTCGCACACCTTAGACCAAAAATAATTCTTATATATCTTGCTGTATGAGTGAAATTTATTACAGGAATATTATTAGAAAAAGTGGGCGTATCAGTTAAGATAGTTTAAAGTTGCTGAAATTGAGGGTAAAAGAATGTGTGGACCAGAATAAATGGATGAATATGAATGAAACTGTGAATGAGAAGATTAGTTGCAGAATAAATATAATTCGTAGATATTCAGTTAAAATGAAGTTACCTCAAAAACAACTTGCTGCAAAAGATCTGGAAACTTTTGTACGATAGTAACCGGCTGGCCTGATGTTAAAGACACGCCATACATTGGTGCTGTAGTATTATACCGTGTTTTACATAATCTAGATGGTGTTGTTGTTGTTGTACATTCGGGTATTGGAGATGTGTTTACAGCTCTACCTGTAATTTTCAACCAATTTAAATACAAGACCTAAATATGTTGTTTGTATTCTTATTATTTGAGCCACATATAAAATTGTAACATAATAAAAACTTGTATGTCAAAAAATCAAGATAAACAAGAAATACAATTTCATGCTCGTCACGTACCTTGTAATAAGTTTACTGTTAGTATTGTGACCTACCAGATGTTATATAAAGATTTTCCGTATTTTACGGAAATCAAGTATTTACAAAACAGTTTTATTAGTACCGTAACAACATAAGTAATATTGACAATTAAATGTACCTGCTCTTGAAACTGTTGTTGGATTTACGTTGTATTTGTGTGCAGTTAAGAGTGCTTGTCTTGTAACGTCTGGATCTACCAGTCTTTTTGATCTTCCTGTTCTGCTGCTTCCTCCCCAGATGTTAGAGCCTCGGAATGATTTTGCTATGGCCCCACTAAATAAATAAATTATATTTATCTGAGATATAAAGCCTCAGGATCGTTTTTCTATCTCCGGATAAAGTTACCAATAATGATTTGATTTGACGACTGGTAATCGCACTTCACGCGCAAAATATATCACTTACCGAGATCTGCTTCGGCAGAGTGCCACATCCAGTAATGGGTAGAAGGCGTGATGATATATTTATTTTTATTTTATTTATTTAAAATTAAAAATTTCGCTTGGGATGGCTAGCACAGTGGTATGAAGTCGGCCTGTGGATCCTGAGGTCCCTGGTTCGATTCCCACAGGTGACAAATTTTCATAATTTGAAAAAGCTATTCCTGTGGCTCCTCCACCACTAACATGTTTGGGGGCCGTGATTTGACGACTGGTAACCGCACTTCACGCGCAAAATATATCACTTACCGAGATCTGCTTTAGCAGAGTGCCACACCCAGTAATGGGTAGAAGGCGTGATGATATATTTATTTATTTAAAAATTTCGCTTCAAAATCATAGTACATATAGTAATTATTATACTGATTATCATTTTCCGTGGCGATAATTTTTTCAATTATTCTGTCGATAATTATCGGGAGCTTTATCCAGAGATGGAAAACCCGATTGTTAATATATACTTACGAAGGATATGGCATGTTGTTGGGCCCTAAACAATCAAGACTATCTGTCAGGGCGTCGCCCCACAAATATTTCAATCCCAGGCCACCTCCTTCACATTTTGTAGCTGCTTGTATTGTTGTGATTGAGCATAATGCTATTACTAACTAAAACATAACAATTGATGTTAGAATAATGTTCTAATTTAAAAAAAGGAACAGTAATTTCTCACGGATATAATACTGATCTACTTTAAACTTGTTTATTATACCATAAGTTTAAAATTGCAAGAACGTAAATCTTAACAAATGTTCTCAAGAAAGATCTCATATTATAACGGTTATGGATACAAATTATTATTTTATTCTACTTCCGTCGTATCTTTCAGAAGATTTTAATTAACCTATTATTGTAGTTGAATTAAAATCACATAATACAGACATGATTTATACTTTATATATTGCAGCAATCAATTTTGATCTAGTTTCGCAGCTGCTGCTGCTGTTCATTTAGATCATTTTCCAATAAAATTGTATTGCATTCTATAGAATATAGCAAGTGTTGCAAATTAGAAAATTAATTAAAACCTCGACAATTACAGAAAATAGAATACATTTTTAAGTTAATTGAATGGACTAGTCATCACCGGAAATGAATTATCGCTTAGCTATCTGAAGAATTTGAAAGGTACATTTAAATAACAGACGAAATTAAAAGTGTGTGACATACTATAGATATGTTATCAATAGAAAGCTGCAATACTTTGCACACCAAAGATATTTTGGCCAAGTTATTGTTCGGTAGTGCAGTGGTGTGCTTAGCGTTATGGTATTGGAATCGAATCCCAATCAAGCTAAAAAATACATGAACTATGACACTGCGGCTCGATCAGTACTATAATTGGGAATATATTGTACAGAGTAGCATAAATAAACAAATAAATAAACAATAGTTATTTATGTACCAAGGGAGAAAACAGACGTTTCTGGTCCGTGGCATGATTATTAGCACGAGGCTCATGCTCACGGTCAGAAACGCTAATTTCACCCGTGGTACAAACGATATTTTATACACAACAAAATAACATTTAACTATATGTTCAAAAGATTAAAATATGTAAATAGGTTAGGTGTCAAAATGACATTTTGCAGAATCAAGTATTCACAATAAACAAAAAGTGTCATTTTATTTATGTATCCACAGGAATTATTTTTTATGATCCCAGGGCCAAAAAGAATTGTTTAAGCCCAGTTTTTAGGGCTAAAACACATGCTTTTCGGCCCGATTGTGCATAAAACAATGTAATATTCATCGGCATTGTCAAAAGCACGACAGTCTGGATGATTGTATAATGAGTAGGTGCTCCAGTGTACCAAATGCTTACTCATTTGAATAAATTAAGTTTTTTTGGACTTATCCTGTAATTTTCGGAACAAAGCATAACATAATCATAAAGAAAATCTCGTTCGTGACTGAACTATGTATGAAGAATGATTAAGTGTAAGATTAGTTGAACAAATAAGGCAATTTACGAACAGATTTTAAGACTACATAAACCGTTCGGTTATATGGAAATAACGGGAAAATTTTACTTCATATTTAATCTTAGCTGTTTCTTAGTTTAGCACATCTTATTTCTAGAAATCAGCAAATTTGAATTTGCTATTAGCTAGAATAATATTGTCGCCCATTTTAACGAGTTTTTCATTTATTTATTCTACTCTTTACAATAGAAGTCCGGACTCACCGAGATATAATATGGTAGTTCATATATATTTAGCTTGAGTGGAATTCGAACTCGGGATCTCCGAACTCGAATTCCCTAACGGTATCAACAACATCGTACTGCCGGACTTACAAAATATCAAAATTTGAAACAAAAGCTGTTGAAAATGAAATTCTCTATCTATATTAATTAACAGGCAGATTCATAAAGAGGATTAGCGCTAACACCAATTTTTATTTCGTTTTTAACTCTCTTTTCAATGTACGAAACAAGTTTATTTTAACTTGAGTTAAAAAGATAGTTAATTAGCATCAAATTTAGTTCATTTCTTTAATCTGTTTTAATTTGAAACAGAGTTATAGTATAGTATAGTAGTTATATGTATTCGATCCAATGTCTCAAACAACATCCTTACAAAACCATTCAGTCTATCAAAACCATATATCCCAAATGCTTACCTCTATAAACCATACTATACCTAATGTCCACATAAATAATCCTCCCATAATACCACCCTGGTCTATCGAAATACCCAGCATAAATCTAGGTCTTAAAAAATATAGAAAAGAAGATACAAATAATCTATTAATCAGAAATCATTTTCAAATTATCCAAGAAGAATATAACGACAACCAATTCATATATACAGATGCATCCAAAATAACCAGCAAAGTGGGTGCAGCATTCGTAACTCAAGACCAAGTGTACAAGTACCATTTGCCTGACGAAGTTAGTATATACACGGCCGAAATATATGGAATATACTACTGTCTCTCCCACATACTACTATCGTCAAACCACAACCTGTCCTATGCCATTTGCTCTGATTCCCTCAGCACGATCCAATCCATTAATACAATCTACCCCAAACATCCTCTAATCAAAACAATACAAGAACTTCTTTTCCACCTATCCACAAAAAACATCCGCATAACATTCATCTGGATTCCTTCGCATACCGGTATAATGGGCAACGATCAGGCAGACTTAGCTGCTAAAGAAGCCACTGAAGACGGTAATAATATCGAAAATATACCAATTCCAACAAATGATACCAAAGCCACTATCAAACAAAAAATATTTGAGGACTGGAACAACCACTGGAAGAAGCAATTAACAAACAAACTACAAAAAATCCAAGAAAATATTGAAACAAAGAGACATTATAAAAGCGTTACCCGAAAAGAACAAACTATATTCACAAGAATGAGAATAGGACATACAAGACTGACTCATAAATATCTTTTTAATAAAACTGATCCACCGATTTGCGACAGATGTAACGTCCGAATAACCATAGAGCACCTACTAATACATTGTACCAAATATTGCCATGAAAGATTAGAACATAAAATACCAGAAACCATCAAAGAAGCACTAAATACAAATAACATTAAGTCCATTTTGCAGTACATTAAGGACATTAACTTATACAAATACCTGTAATTATATTATATATTATTATTGTAATCACTCATGTGTACAGCTAATACCCATGGGGGGAAGCTAAATAAAAAATAAAAAAAAAAAGAGTTATAGATAATATTAAAAATGGTGTTAGGGCTAATCCGTTTTATGAATCTGCCTGTTAGACATTTAATTTTATTTATTTCATTACTGGTAATATCAATTTTAAAAGTCAAAAATTGATAGTCATGAAACTGGACTAAATATGTAAGTAACGTACATATTTTAAACTTGATTGTAACATTGACTAAATAAATAAAATTAAATATCTAGACAGTTAGATGTACAATTTAATTTTTTCCATTTTTTAATTGAAGGTTTTTCCTGTAATCAGGGAAGTAATAGTTGCGAAAAACATATTTCCGATGTTTTGCGCGGGATATCCTGCATAAAAATATAATATACACTATGTCAAATAGCCAGACAATTACGTCATTGAATTTGCTTGTGGTAAAAGACATACGTCTTTTTGCATTTTAAAGTATATCAATAATCGACAATGTTTTTGTATTTAATTTGTTGTACATTGTTATAGTTTACGTAATTGTTAAACTATTTGATATGGCGTCAATATAGTAAATAGGATTCTAAAATATTCTGCAATGTTATGAATTAAATAACATATAAAATAATAATAGGTTCCGAAAGGTATCAGCTACAAAAACCAGTTTAAAATTCACGATCCTTTTTAAAAATAACTCGCAGGTAAACAATCGATAAAAGTACACCTAATCTGTCAAGAATTTCATACGTCGGCGTGCTGATCTTAACCTAACCTCAACCGCTAACGCTACTGCGAACCAAGAATCCAGCCATCAACATCAAGAAGTACAGTTACGGGGTCAATGATCAGTACGAAGCAAGCACGGTATTTCCATTGGCACCTGCCGCCCGTCTTGCATGCGTACTGTTATCAGCAACTAATATTGCTAAACATGTACTAATTCCGGTGTTGCTGATACTAATTAATGGCACCGGAAGTAGCGTAACGGATGTTGGGTGGCCTTTTGCAACATTGTTTTGTTTTGCAATTTGACAGATTTATTTTTAATTAGTAAATAGTACTTACCAGACAAAAATATTTTATTTTCGTTATCCTACACATTGCACTTTTGATTGTTAGTCTATTCAAAATATTCATTGTTGATTGTTGTCAATAATTACTAAATAACTTAAGCACTCATTGTTAATAAACTAATTAATGAAATAAATTGTTGTTTTGATTTTTGGGTAATTTTTCAGTCAGTACAGTATTAAATATTAGTTTCGTACAGTCTGTGCGCTAAGTTTAGTAATCATACCTGACTGTTTTCAAGTGTACTGGCGGTCTGTCGGTTTAACATTCTTCAAGTTCAAGAACAAAAATTATTTGAAGACTTTGTAGTGGGGATATTAGTGGAAGGGGTAACCTCATTATATACTTTAGTCAATTTTAAGTTTGTTATAAGTCTAATTTGTTATTAGATTTTCGTGAACAATGAAATACGGTTTATTAAATGAAGGCAGAGTAATTTAGTAAAACTATTTAATTCAGTGATAAATTGTGTCAGATACAACTATCTCAGTATTGTTGAAGTATCATTTATGGAAATTATATCTAAAGATAATATACATTTTAAATAGTTTCGAATAACTTTTTACAAGTTATTATCATCCTTAAAAAAAATACTCTCATTACATTATGTTGAACAGTAATAACTTATTTATAAATGAAAATTCCGAACTGTCTTATTAATAAGTCGGTCACAGTTCAATAACAAAAATATATAACTTATTACACTAGCACACGCATCGTAGGAATATAAATGAAAACTTCGAGAAGGTAGAATTTGGAGAATCGGTATCTCGCAAAGTTGTGATATATTAAAAAGTTAGTCCGTAAACAATGATCTAGTGAAATTTAAAGTGGTTCAATCCTCGAATCTGATGGAGTTTACGGTCATGTCAATTTGGCCGCCGCGGTAGGAGCCTCGTTTCTTTTTTGTTTTTTCATGACGGAATGATTTCCCTTTCGTGTGTTTGAGGTCCATGTTTGCTCTTTCGCCCCAAGAGCCTCGAGAGCCCCTCTGCAAAACAACAAAAATATTACATATTATTTTAAGTAACAAAATATCGAATTAAAATACTGGTTTTGGATAAAGTTCAGCTTTATTTATGTATGCTATTTTGACGGAGGAGTACTTTTAATAAATCCAAACGACAATATATTTAACATAAAACAGAATTTAAACCATTTTTAATTCTAAAATATCGAATATTTTTATTTAAAATTGGGATATACCGGTTATCTACTTTTTTTGTTATACCAAGTTGTCAAAAATTCGTTTTACAAATTTTTAGGGCAAGTAGAGGAAACCAAAATAAGAATTTCTGACATATGTCAAATAATTTTCAACTTATAAATGACAAATTTTTTTAAAACAGGAAAACTAAAAATATTATGTTATATAACAAAAAAGTTCTTATTTTGGTTCCTCTACAGGCTCAAAAATTTGTAAAACGTATAGAAAATACAACGGGTATACGGCATTTATGACTGCAATTTTATTTCAAGATGGGGGAAAAGAATATATATTTTTCAATATTAATAAATTTTAATTTTATTACTAATTTAAAAATATTCTTACCTGTCCAATAATTAAAACCAACTAATCTAATCAAAAGTAATCTTTTTATTTTGTGCAACATCACCGCCAGAGCTATTCCTATTATTAAAACCTCCACGTCCCCCAAAACCACCTCTGCCTCCTCCTCCTCTACCACCTCGATCTCCAAACGATTTTCTATCTCCACCTCCGAAAGAATTCCTATCACCGAAACCTCCACGTCCGCCCCCACGACCCCTGAATCCTCCCCTGTCACCACCGCCGCGACCCCTGTATCCTCCCCTATCACCGCCACCCCCACCGAAAGATTTACGGTCGCCGAAACCACCTCGACCTCCTCGGTCGTTTCCTCGACCGCCTCTAAAACCTCTGCCACCACCGCGGTCGCCAAATGAACCACGGCGATCATCTCCGTTCTGAGAAAGAAACACACAATTAGTACAACGGACAAGCGAGATGGCAACGTTGCAAACTCAACCAGTTTTATTTGTTAATACGGTTATTTATTGGACTAGTTATTTTTTAATTTAGGAATGATAAGTTTTGACTTCAAGCTATCTTGCTTGTCAGTTGTACTGATTGAGAATGCAAGTTACCTTTGCCTCGAAGGAATTGTCCTTGATTCTAGGATCTACGACGAAATCTTCGTCCTTTACTCTACGGAATGGGACATTTTGTCTCTGAATAACATAAATTTAAACATTTTACTTTAAATTCTGAAGGAATCAACACAAAATGTGGCCACTTTCATTACTTAAAACAACTCAAATAAATCAAGACATTTCTTTTGACTCACTTATATTGTTACAATAGTTCAGGTAAATGGACCTATTCAGTAACAAAAATTACTAAAAATTACTAGGAAGGTTGCTATTAAAAGATCAAGTTAGCAATTTTTATTACAGAATAGGTCCAAAAACCACATGGCTAATTAAAATGAACAAACTGATTGAATCAGTTCAGATAAATTATACTACGAATACTGAACTGAACAAAACAAACTGATACACACAGTCGTATTCCATTTTTCACTTGGTTCACTTAAATCAGTTCAGATAAATAAAACTAATTGAACTGAACTAAACAAACTGATGCCATTAAACATGTTCCATTTACACTTACTAAACCAGATCACTAATTTATTTGACTAACTTTCTTCGCACACTATTTCAATATTAGATTTACTGATTCAGTTTAGTTATTCATAAGGTCTAATTTATCTGAACTGATTTAAGTGAACCGAGTGGAATAAGGCTCTTAATGAGGAGAATTACTTCAAAGTAGAATCTGAATCACTAATAGTTACATAAACAAAATTTAAATTTTAAACTTACTTTAAATAAATAAATAAAAATGTTAACTAACAGCAATATAAATTATATGTATTTTCGTATATTGGACAAGCAAATAATTACAACTGAATCTGAAGAGTAGAATGAAAAACTAAGCATAAGAAATGTCAAATTTTTGACAGTTCAATATTTTAAAACAATAATTTCTATAGTATGCATTAAATTATTAATTATTTGTTATAAATATTGTTTTACCATTGTTATTTAACTAACAATAAGCATTTTAATGATAAAACACTATTTGTAACATATAATTACTAGTTTAAAGCATACTATAGAAATTATAACGTTTTAAAATATTGAACTGTCAAAATTTTTGACATTTCTTAGATGAGTTTTTTATTCTAATTTACTTTTCGCATAAAGAACATGAATAGCTGACGTTTTATGCAACCGGACCTCAGTAAATGCAAGTTAGATATCAAATGAAATGCGTTTAACATCGGCAAGATAAAATCATTTTAAGGGTACCCGTTTATTAATATTCTGAGATAAAGTGACAGATGAGTTACTAAATTGAAACCAATATAGTTAAACATTTAATAATTAAATGGGTGTATTTTGTAAGTGACTACCAATTTTTAACAAAACATGACATTAAATAAAATAGAAAATTGCAATTGTTACGTATATTTTAATTGGTTAAAAATTGCAACTGCCATGAAAAATTAAATTAGGACATAATTAAAATTTCGTAAAAAGACTGGAAGAGGTATAAAAAGCAGTTAAAACAATGATTCATACCTGTTGTCCACCTTGTTGACCGGCTTTAACGAAATTACCGTATGGTTTCTTGCTTGCGGGTTGTTCATCACTTTCTCCTTTTTGTTTCCTTTTTTTCGGATTCTAAAATAAATATAAGCGTATAAATTTCATGTAAAAATTTAAAAAAACAAAAAAATTATTTACCTCTTCCTTGGTTTTTGGCGTTTTATCTTCATCTGAAGAATCTTCCTCAGAGCTGGAAGAATCTTTCTTGGCGGGTGCTGATTTAGCTGCAGGCTTGCCAGGCAATTTAACAGCAGCTTTTTCATCTTCATCAGAAGATGAATCATCAGATGAGGAATCTTTCTTCGCTGCAGCTTTCTTAGCAGGTACAGCTGGTTTCTTCACTTCATCTTCATCCGAGGAATCATCACTAGAACTTTCTTTTTTCTTTGCTGGTACAGCTGGTTTAGTTGCTTTTGTTTGGACTACCGCGGGTTTTTTAGCTGCAGGTTCATCATCGGAATCGGATTCTTCAGAACTGGATTCTTTCTTCGCGGGAGCTTTTGCTGGAATAGTTTTCAGCTTTGGTTTTTCTTCTTCAGAACTTGAATCATCTGAAGACGATTCCTTTTTCTTTTGAACGGGTTTAACAGTTGGTTTAACAGCCGGTTTCTTTACTTCTTCTTCTGAAGAGTCATCGTCAGAACTAGATTCAGCTTTCTTCGGAACAGGTTTTGCGGCAACTGCTGGTTTCTTCACTTCTTCTTCAGAAGATGAATCATCAGAACTTGAGTCAGCTTTCTTTGGAGCAGGTTTAGCTGCTGGTTTCACTGGTCCTTTAGCAACAGTTTTCGGTTTCTCATCTTCATCAGAGCTTGACTCTTCGGAACTTGATTCTGCTTTCTTCGCAACAGGTTTTGCTGCTGGTTTTATAGCGGGTGTTGGTTTGACAGGTGTTTCATCTTCAGAACTAGAATCTTCCTCCGAACTGGAATCGGCTTTCTTCTGTGCAGGTTTCGCTTTTAATGCTGGTTTTGGTTTTACTACTGGCTTAGCAGGAGTATCTTCTGAGCTAGAGTTGTCGTCAGAACTTGACTCAGCTTTCTTTTGTGCGGCTTTTGGTGCTTTTCCATTAACGACTGGTGTTGGTTTTGGTTTTTCCTCTTCCTCTTCACTACTGGAATCGGAACTATCATCTTTGCTAGCCTTCAATGGTATTTTCTTTGTAGATGTTTTTAAGAAATGATCGACAACTTCTGTCAGGCTTGGTGAACCCTTGGGCAATGAGGGCTAAAAAGAAACATGTTAAATTAATCATTAAAATGTCAACATGCAACACGTGAAAGAATAAAAAGTACAAAAAATAATAATAATAATTGTTAAGGTAATAGTGTATCTATACAATGAAAGTTAAATACAAATCAAAACAACTAAAATCATTGCGTAAATATAGAAATAACCAAGTGCAACCAAAGCATATAACACGCGGGAACCCCACGTGGTTATGAACCATGGCGACATGTTTTGCAGTTCGAAGTAAATTAATACAGTACTACTTAATGAGATGAAAAATATATGCAAACTTACCGCCTTTGTACTCTTTTGAAAGACAATGGCTAAATTCTTGTCTTTTTTCACTAAATAATCGAAAACAAGCGAAGTAATCACACTAGCGTTCGCTGATGCAGCCATGTTTTCAAAAGGTTTGCAATGAAGTGAGCGAGATTTAAAATAAAGACACGAATTTCCCCGTTCAGCAAACTTTATGCAGCATAGGATTCGTTCAAGGTTCAAATATTTACAAAAGTCAGAATTTTACATTTTTGGTCCGTCAAAATATAAAAATGTCCGAAGTTGATAACAATATCAAACGAATGATCTTTGAAAATATTCAGGTACTAAAACTATCGGTTAAAACATAATTGAAATGAATTAACACCAAAACATTTCAGATTACAGATCACGATGAATCTAGATCAAATAAAACAGACAGTAATATGTGGATGTGGAAAAACTTTTCACTATTTATGATTCCATTTCTTAGGAAAATAAAATAACAATTAATTTGATAACATAACGTTTATTAATAATGGCAACTTTCAAATAAACACTTAATACTACCCAAGTCGAGTTATAAAAGTACAAAACAAAGATAATTATTATAGTCTCTCTTAATATACGTATTAATGTAATCACAATTTATTTAAACATACCCATTCATAAATTAATTACGAAGCGTCACTATCCCGTTCTGATTCTACATCAGAGACACTCCAATCTATATCCGACCCACAATTATGAATGAAAGGCCCACTTTCAACTTCTTTTTCCAATTTTTCACCATAATTCTTAGAATGTTGGATCTTTTCTTTCGATAATGGCTTGTCATCATTCGAATCTTCATCTGTAGAAAGTACAGCCGGGTTATAGATAATATATCGTTGTTTTTCTTTGTTTGTAATTAAACGAGGCCATTCTTCTTCTATAATTTTCTTCATTTTGATCAAAATCTCCAAACCAAAATTGAAGTGTTCTATATTGGAATGAACTTTTCCGTACAAACTTATATCAACTCTGTATTCTATTTCTCGGCAAATTGTCCTATAAATAAAAAATTAAAAAGTATAGTTGTTTAGTTTCTTTTTAATATATAATGAATATTTACTTGAAAGAGAGCATTCGACCACGTAAAACTTTAACATCATACTCCGTTACAGAAGGAATTTGGACACGAATACTAACATGCATTTTAGTTTGTTGCCAAACAATATTTGGAGTGGAAAAACTTGGCGAAGGTAACGCTTTTAAATTTGTAGCAGGTTCTTGAAAGTTTGTTCCAACTTCTGTTATAGATGGAATGTTACCAGTAGTTCTCTTTGCAAACTAAATTTAAACAAATTAATAAATATTTAAAAATACTAATAAAGTGACAATATTTATTTACCAATTCACGCTTGAACTCTTCGACATCATAAACATAAAATGCCATTGAGTTATCGTCTTCTGCGTTACCATTTAACTGGATTTCTTCTTCTGGAATAGTTTCCAAATTCGTCATATATTGCACTACATCTTCATTGCTAGATTCAACGTTTTCGGTATCACATGTTTTCAAATTAATCTTCTCAAAATCAACCTCAATTAGTTTTTCGGAAACATTTGAAGCATATCCCATGTTCAACATTAGATTGTTAATAATTATATCTTCATCAAAAGTGTCTATTAATACTACAGAATACTTTTTGTAACCCGTAATTTGTGCTTTATTGGTGTCCATAACTTTAACGTGTAAATAACGCAAAATATCGGTGCCAGGTTCAAAAGCAATATCATAAAATACATCCGTGGCTTCGCTTAACCAATTTTGATCAACGCCTGCCGGTTCGATTCCATATAAATTACATTCTATAGCCTAAAATTAAACATTATTATAACACTGTTGAAACATCTGTATGAGTGAATGATTGCGTGGACGGCCTAGGATTCCAGGAACAAATGAAAGGGTACGAATGTTTGGCGAAGGTTAATTGCAATGAATGTTTTAAGGGGTTCATGGTACCACATTTAATGGTACATAGCTGTGAATAAAATAGAAATATATGAACTTACTTGAAAGGGCAGTTGAGTGATGAGATCATCAGGTAAATACTTTAATTCATTTATTTCAACTTCAATAGTATCGCCATAATCAACAAAAAAACATTCCGCCGTGTTTACTTTTAACTTTTTAACTATCGCTCGAGCGTAAACTTGTTCTTGTACGTCTTTAACTAAATAACAACGCCCTTCCATTGCGGAAGCAATTCCTCGGTAAAATGGCTTATTCATAGCTTGTACAATATTTTTATTTAATTGTTCAAAACTGTAAAGAAATATTTAAAAAAGTTATTACACAGTAGATTAATAAGTAAAGAAAAATGGTAGTTTTCTAGAGAGTGCATTAATTTTACACGAGCTTGAAAACTCACTTTTCGTACGCGTTGAACATGCTATTAATTTGTGTAAGTAATGGAAAAGTTGAAATTAAAGTAACTTAAGATAAATTACTATACATAATTTTTTAATTCATCAAAGTAAACAAACAAAATAATTGCTTAAAATGATTAGTGTTGGTTGCTAATGAATAAAGTGTTGCTAAGAAGTAAAATCGCATGTTACTATGTTGATTCATATCTAAGAAAATGGTTGTTTTCCATTAAGTACACAAAATAGTTATTTATGTACCTAGAGCAGAAAGTAGTCTATTACAGATCGCGCATGGAGATTGTTGATCGAGGCATAGCCAAGAGCAACAATTATGCAAAAGCGGTAAGGACACTTTCTGCTCGAGGTGTACACAATATATTTTCTACGACCATTTAGAAACGCCTACAAAAAAATTAAATTTTTGACAGCTTTCGTGTACCGCTAGCAAGCTGCAATTATCAACTTTCTGCTTTCAACTGACAGGTCAAAAAAGCTATTTCCTGCTCGGTCGTAAAAAAAAAAAATTATATTGATTTTATTACCAAGAAACATTTTTGCAAAGTCTAACAAAAAATGATCCTGGATTATGAGCTATACAAAAATAGACCATGTTGAATTCTTGCATATTTTCAAGATGAGCCCACATTGGTTTGACTTGCGGTTCAATATTTTTAACTATTTTAATGACCGGTAAACTATAGTCAGCTAACGGAATGTTGAAAGAATTACAAAGTTTGTAAAGTTTTTCTAAATGTTTAGGACGTTCTTCCAAAGCTTTCATCTTGAGTAAAGTGTCTCGAACAGACATTTTATGCACAACTAGAGCGCCGTCGTCTAAAATCTCCTGAAGTTTTAAATCATCTACGAATAAGGTGTCTCCTATTTGAAGCTTAATCTGCGAAAAAAAAAAAATTGTAACAAACTATAACTTGTGTATTTATTGTTTATTTACCCTGCCTGTGAAAAAAGAATTAATCTGACTGTACCCAGCAGTTTTGAACTCTCTTCGAAGTAAAACTGAGGTTCTCATTGGCCAAGTTTTGTCTTTATCTGGAGGACCAATGTTAGTAATATAAACAGGAACTGCTTGAGGTGGAATGTTTTTTAAATGATCCGGCAAATAATATATATGGGTGGAGAGTACATGATGTTCTAGACCTATAAGAATTCAAGTTATTGAAGAGTATTTTCAGATTTTAGAGCAAAATACTAGGGACTGGAAACCGAATTAGAACTTGAATCGAATAGGCTTCTTGAACTGCGAACCCGAACTGAACCGTCCACAAAGAACCGGTGAATAAATTCTGTTTTTATTTAATAAAACAAAATGAAACTGAATTTTATATTTTTAAAATATTTACATAGGTAGGTAGAAATATGTATATATAAATTAAAATTGGAACTATTAGCAATATCATAGGTTGTATATCATGAAAACCAGGCCATAGGCGTTAACATGGGAACAGTTTTTCCGGGCGCATTGCTTCCTAAATTATTCTAGACAAAAATGCTTTAAATAAAAGTTGTAGAACATAAAATTCTGTATCTAATTCAATAAACTAAATAAAACACAATCATACCTAAATCAATAAATCGAACACGAACTTTTTTGTAATGATTTTGAACTTTAACAATATCTACAATTAAACATCGTTGAAAACATCCTTTCGTTGGTCCATCACTCTCTTCTACGGCGCACAAAATACCAATTCTTAATTTTATTATTGGTAACTTTTTACTTTCATCTTTTAATGCTAATAATTGCGTTGCTATAACACTATAATAATCAGTAATATCATGAGAGATGTTATTAGCATCTGTAAATGATAACAATCTCGCATAATACTGAACAGGACTTAAAGTATACAAAAGTTTAAGTCTAACTAAACCAGATTGAGGTAGCAATGAGGATCTGTCTACTTTTTGGCAGAGCATGTGTCGATATTTACAAGAAATTATGTTTCCACAAGAACCGAAACATAATAATTCTTCGCAAAGACTTATGTTGTTTTTTAGTCTTTCCTCTTCCATTTTGGCAGTTAATTCCTGTAATTAAATTATCATATTTTCAATAACAACACCTTTAATTTTATTTATAACTACATTTCCAATTTAAGAAACAAATTTATTTTAATAAGAGTAATAAAGAAAAATTAACATTAAATTGTTAAACTTTAATTAACTTTGAGTTAATAAGAATTATAAAGAGACGTATTCTGTAACCAATCCAATAATTTTTAACGACCAATTAAAAAATATAACCAATGTATCAAATGATATTTTCATTCAGTGCCGTCTGTTGTTATTGAATAAACATTTTAACGCACCGTTAAAAATTAACAGATATGTTATATAATACGCCTAAAATAGAGTTCATTAGTATCAAACTTCACACACTTTACGAATGTAGTTATAGATATTAAAAATCGTGTTAACGGCTAACCCGCTTTATAAATTAGCGGTGTTTACTTACATAATAAAATTTAATTAGACTTGGAGTTAATTTGGTTCCCATTCGTTGCAAAAATTGCAACATTTTAGGAAATTCTTTTAAATTTGTTTCATCGATTATGATATGCATTAAACATCTAGTCATATCCTAAAATAAATATAAATTTAATATTTTTTACATACATTTCTGACAATGCAATTATTTGTACCGGTCAATATAATTAATTAGGGCATTAACGATAATAAAAGATTGTTGAAACAAGTGTATGTTGGAGAAATTGAGGGTGAGAGATGACCTACGAACTTTAGGAATAAATGGATGTACAGAATTGAAGGTTTGTTGCGTAAATGAAAGAAAACGTGTGTGAATAAACGAGTTTGTATTAAAGAAATTATGAATGTGGATGAAGTGTGCTGCGTTTTGTTTGGCGGAAATTAATTGCATTCGTTTATAATTTTAAAAAGAAATTGCTAAATGTATTACCTCCTTTTTGACGGCAAGTGGACAACAATAACTATCAAGAAAACAAGAAAATCTGAAAGTAAATTGGGACCAATTTTCTGGTAACGAATATTGCACCATAACTTCAGCATCAGTTATGGCTAAACCAGTGTTGAAAATACTATCCGAGCACACTAGAACAAAGTAGTTACCAGCTGTCGAATTGTACCAGCGTTTTTTAATTGCATTGATGTCTTCTATCGGTGCTTCCATTAACAAAGTTTCAAAAATAATTCCGTGAGTGTTTAAATAATTTAACAACTCGGTTGCGTTGTCATCGTCATTGCACATTATTATTGTTTTGCGAATTGTAGTTTTATCTTTGATTATTTCTATAAAAAAAAACAATAATAATATAGTTTTCAAAATAATTAATCATAAATTGTTACCAATAAGTTTAGCAGTTTTTTCTTTCGAATCGGATAACTGCACTTTAATTTCTGCTTTTCCGTACAAAGCAGCTTCTAAATGAGCACCAATACAAATTAGCGGAGGAATTCTAAACTTCTTGGCAAGTTCTTCAACCGGCTTGGTCCATTCTTGAGAAATAGTAATCAGTTGAATTGGAATACAATCCGTTCGTTTCTCTAGAATCTGTTGAGTTTTCTTGAAAATATAATCAATTTCTGATGGAAATACTGATAATAAATCTTGAGCTTCTTCCAAAACTAAATGACATAATCGATTTAAACTGAACACATCTTCTTTTAATAGTTTAATTAATAGCCGAGGAGTAGTTATCAAAATTTCAGCCCCTCGTTTTAATCGTAATAAAGTTACTTTTTCATAAAGTTGAACAACAAACATAATTTTTACATCAGTCCTAACTTTTTTAATTACAGAAGTAAATAATCTGTAAACTGTTTCAGCTATTTTCACTCTAGGGCAAAGAACAATTGAAATGGGTCCATTTCCTTCTGGTAAAAACGGATTTGTACTAAACGAAAAATTGCAAAGAGCAGGAACATAAACCATCGTTTTACCACATTCAGGAACAGAAACTAAAATCACGTTATGGCCTCTTAGAACTGCCGGCCAAGCATACGTCTGAATACTGTAAGCGTTCGCGTAGTTCATTTGTCTTAAGCCCATCTGAACGTTTTCATCAAACGGAACATGCGGAAGATCTGAAGCCGGCTCTGCTCTTAGATAACCATGAACTAAAAGTCTTGGAGCAGCAAGTTTTTCAGTATCATTTTCAAATATTCGTTCAGTGTGGATTTTAAATTGTACTTCTTTTTGATCTTCAGTTTTAAATAATAACGGAGGTTTAATCACAACTTTTTGTATCTTTGGTTGAGGGGTTTTTATCACAACTTGTTCAAAAACTTTATTATTGTTTCGCCATTCGATGCAATCAACACAATCGCATAATCCTGCTACTCTTGCATTATGTTGTGGTGCGCAACCATTTTCTTCGTTTTTGAATGTATCTTTGAATTGTTTAACAGCCTCTGCGACTGTTTTATGTTTTTCGGTTGTTTCCTCTATAGGTGGACGCTTTTGATTCACGCCACACTGAAAATTTTGGTTTTCGCCATCGTCTTTGGTGAATTTATTATTTAAATTTGTACCGGCTGGACGATAATTTAAACAATCTACAGTTGGTGTTGATTCTCGAAACACGGAAGATTTGGATGCACTATCATCTGTTTCTTCTAGATCTTTGAATGAGTCACTACTTAAAGTATTTTGTGATATAGTTTTTCTGAAGCCTCGACCAAATGTCTTAAAATCTTCGCCGCTAGAGAAATTATCGTTTTCGGAATCGAATTGTTTTTCGGGTTTTCTGATACCGCGATCTACCGGTTTCATTAAACTAGCATTTTCGTTCTCTGAAGAACTAGAAAATTCTGCAAATCTTTTGAAACCCCGACCAACCGATTTCTTTTCGCTGGTGCTAGCAGAATTTTCATTTTCGGAAGAACTGGATTTCGATTTATCTGATAATTTTTTGAATCCACGACCAGATGATTTTATCTCCGAAGTATTTTTAGCCTCAATTGCAGTATCACTTTCTTTCTGAATTATATTTGAAGTTTCGTTGAATACATGGTGGCTTGACGGATAAATCTTTTTTATTGCACCTGTTTTCACCATCTTATCCGCATCTTCAAATTTAGCACAATCATTATCTTCGATATTATTTTGATCTATTTTAGTAGATTCTGTAGATTTGCGAAATCCTCTTCCAATATAAGTTTTTAAATTTTTAATTGCGCTACTAACACCAATTTCATCTTTTTGAATTTGATTTATTTCAGTCTTGAAATTATTCCCGTTATTTAATTCTTTTCGAACTTCTTTACCAGTCGAACTTGAACTATCACTTTTATTTCCTAAACTGTTTGCATCTGACTCATTTCCTGAGATATTTGCTTGACGCTTTAACGCTAGTAAATCAGTAAACTTTTTACCTCTTCCTTGACCCGGAACAGGTTGTTCCTTTACCTTTGAGAACGTTTCTTGTGATATCTTTTCTTTCAGAGGTAATCCTACATCTTTTTCAGCGTCATCAAAAAAGGATGTAGGAATTTCTATCAGCTTTTTTCTACGTTCTTTAGCATATGTTTCAATAGATCTAAAAGTACCACGCCCCAGAGCTCTTTTTTGATTTTGAAGAATTTTTGATAAATCTTTTTCGACAAAATATCGGGTTTGCATGTAGACAACTGATAAAGATTTTTCTACCATCTTTATTAATTGTAAACCTTAAATAAAATAACAATATTTAACAATGTTATGGGATGGCTAGCTCAGTGGTATGAAGTCGGCCTGTGGATCCTGAGAACCCTGGTACGATTCCCACAGGCGACAAACAATTTTCATAATTTCTTAAGCTACCCCTGTGGCTCCTCCACCACTAACATCTTTGGGAGCCGTGATTTGACGACTGGTAACCGCACTTCACGCGCAAAATATATCACTTACCGAGATCTGCTTTGGCAAAGTGCCACACCCAGTAATGGGTAGAAGGCGTGATGATATATTTATTTTATTTTTTAACAATATAAAAAAATATTATTATGGGGTAAATGATTCTCTTATATCAAGTCGATCTATGGATTTGAGAACCCGAATTCGATTCCCACAGCCGACAAACAATTTTTACAACATTAAAATTACACTTATGGCTCTCCCACCAATAACTTTTTGTTGAGGCTCGTAATTTTGACGGTTGGTAATCATACTTCATGCGTAAAATATATCATTTACCGATATCTGCTCCGACAGAGTGCCACACCCAACAATGGGTAAAATATGTGCTGCTATATTTATTTACATATTTTTAAAATTATTATTACAATTAATAATTATTAATATGGGGTAGGTGGCTTAGTAGGTCTGAGGATATGAGAACCCGGATTCGATTCCCACAGCCGACAAACAATTTTGCGTCAAATTAAAATTACTCGTGGCTTTCCTACTACTAACATCTTTGAGGGCCGTAATTTTGATCGCTGAAAACCGCATTTCATGCGCTGCTCTGGCAGAATGCCACGCCCACTAATGGGTAAAAGATATGATAATTTATTTTAAAAATTAATAACAACTTTTGAGAAAAATTCAAAAGACATGAAAATATGAACTCGAGATTCAAAATTAAATATTTATTTACAAAAATACTAATAGTACTAAGACTTACTTCCTAGAAAAGAAGGTTCATCATATTTCGCTAACCCCTTAGCTATGATTTTTTCACCTAAATCAAATATTCCTTCTACGGGATGTTGAATACATACGTCGCCGATTAGGTAGTCCTCAAATTTAAATCTTTTACGAAATGTTTGACTAATTTTTGGAACTTTTAAAATATCGGTAACACATCGACGTATTCCAGGCACCCATTCTGTCTCCCGGTGTTCTTGCAACGCCTGGGCCCCAAAATCAAAACTCTAAAAAACCCATCATAATATTAAATTTATTATAAAATCGGCGACGCAAGAAAAAGAGCATACTAACCAAAATTACACTTTGCAACCCGTAGAGCATAGCTTTATGAGCAAAAGGTGGCACCAGCTTTGCACGATCCGGTATTTTGTAAACCGCATTAGAAACAACAAAAATGCCATAATCAAGCAGCCAGCAAATGTATTCATTTTTCTTTATATCTTCTCGCTG
The DNA here is from genome assembly GCA_911728475.2 of Pterostichus madidus. Lineage (NCBI taxonomy): Eukaryota > Metazoa > Arthropoda > Insecta > Coleoptera > Carabidae > Pterostichus > Pterostichus madidus. Next base: position 1,382,021 of record OU452313.1, on the reverse strand, counting down.
TTTTATATCTGCAATTTCTGCTCGAACCCATTCTTCTCCGTATTGTATAATCACTTTCTAAAATAATTTCGCCATGTGACATTTTTTACTTATATAAACAATTAAATTATATTACCTGTCCTACGGAAACTTTTTCAATCCGTGCATAAGTTGTAGATGGTTTGTTTAACTTATCGTTAAAGCTATTTCTCGAAGAAATGTCTCGATCAAATATGAACCAAAATAAACTTGGAGCATGAAATGTTGTTACACAGCCCTCAAGAGACTCATATTCTGATTCCGACATTTTTAATGTGCGAATATAGTCGAATCACATTTAAAATTTATTGTACACAATATAACCTCAAATAAGAGTCCTTTTCCAACGCGCTACTTTTCACCCGCAAAGATTCAAAGCAACAAAACAAAAAAAACAAACAAGCATCGAGGATAAGAACAAGAATTAGCAAGTGCGGACAAGTTGGCCACACCTACAAAAATTTGATAACAGGTCCAATAAAAAAAAACTACAAATTAATAAAAAAATCGTTTATTTCACAAAATCATGCAGTTACAAATTATTCTCAAAAATCATCTTCATCCAGAGGTAATACCGTGTCATCATCTAATTCTACTCCCTAAAAAAAAAGAATTAATTGTAGACCGCCAAATTTGAATAATAACTTACTTGAAAATCAGTATCGTCACTAATGTTATCTTCATTATCTAATTCATCAGTTTCCAAATCTATACCAGCTAACAAAAAAATAGTACTTAAATTAACTATTTAAATACAATTACAAAATGCATACTATACATATCGTCAGCATAATCTTCATCTTCAGATTTGCATTCTACATCATCTTCGGAAATGATCTTGGATTGACTGCTTGAGATTTCTCCAACCAAAATAATATCGTCATTATCTACACTTTCATTTATATTGTGTTTTAATTTAACTCGTTTCTTATCATTGTCTTTTAAATCGTTAATTTTTCTTTTCAACAAAGCAAAAGGATTAATTTTTAATTTTTTACTTTTAAACTTTACTGATAACAATTTTCTTTTGTACAATTTATTTTTAGTAGTTTTATAAGCTTGCAAAGTATCAAACGGATTGTTAAAACAAACATAAGCTAAAGAAGAATTAGTGGATTTTTCTGGAATTATTTGATATTGTTGATGTTCCGGAAACAGTTCTAGTAGATCTTCAGTTGTCGTTGCTAATGGAAGATTTTCAACATGCAGCACACACGAATCGATGTTTTTTATACTGATTCCTTCTTCATTTAATTTATTTTCAAAATGTTTTAAATTTGAATTTTTCTATAACAAGAATATTAAAATGAAAATAAATGTTGTAAATTTAACGTTAACAACTTAAAGATGATATTTCTTCTTTCTTCAATTTTAACAAAGTTTATAGAACTAAATATTTTTTGTATAAACAATATTTCATAAAAATTAATTGAAAATTTGCTTCATTCTTCTTTCTTCAATTTTGATACCAATATTTTAAAGCATGCATTATAATTATTACATGAACATGACTAAATACCTGTCTTCCATCATTTCCATATTCATCTTCTCTATCTTCAATTGCTAAAAAAATAATGCAATAATAAAATTAATATTTATTCTCCATATATTTTTAAAAGTACCTCCGCTGTACTGATTTTTATTTGTTTTCTTTTCCGATTTAATTTTTAACGTTTGTTTATCATCAGAATCTTTATAATGAAATTCAATATGTAAAATATTAGATTTAAAAATATTATTTGACACTGTATACATTTTAATAGCATCTTCAATTCTTCTAAATTGTACTAATGCAGATTTTGCTTTACTTGATGAATCAAATAAAAATTTATAATCACAACATTCTGGATATAATTTTAATACTTCTGCTCCTGTTGTATCAATGGGAAAGTTTTTTATTAACAATGTATCCGATACTTTTTTGTTTTTTAAGCAGTCGTTTTCAATTTTCTCCCATTTTGAAATGTCATCTTCGCTATCTGTGTGATCATCATTAGATTCATCATTTGCTTTACTTTTATCTCGATAAAATTGAATCTTTAAGTTATTAGAGCGGTAAATAATCTTGTTAGTGATTTTATAGGCAGTTATAGCATCTTTAACATTTGTAAAATTTGCTAAGATAGCTTTTGTGTTTCTAGAATCAGACTTTACATAACTAAACTGCGTACAAAAAGGGTAAAGTTGTTTGATTTCTTTATCTGTAATAGATATTGGAAGATTTTTGACATGTAATTTATATGGATCAATGTGTTTGTAATTGGCTGTAAAATGATCCATAAAATTTATTGTCAGGTATCCTTTCTCGTAGCGAGATTGGAGAATGGCGCCTTTAACTTCATCAACTTCGGATAAGTCCTAAAAAATTAATATAAAATAAAGTAATTTACCATGTTCAAATTATGTTTTTGTACCTTTAATTCTACAATGTATCTTCTTTTCGGCATAAAATCTGGTTCTAAAATATGTACATTTTTTACACTCTTGTGAAGTTTTTTAAATGAATTTTCGTTTAATTCATGATCATGGAATGTAACTAATAAATTATTTCTATTATTGAATGTTTTTTCTGCATTGATAGCTTGTTGTACATCTGAATTCATTTTAAAATTGTATTAGGTTAATTTATTTACTATTTTAAGGAATACTATAATTTACATAAATAATTATATAAAAATATGCATTAAGATAGTACTAAAAAGTTTTCATTCATGAAATTATTTATATATTCTTTAAAAAGTTAATAATTAGGTAATAAATAAGATGCTTGACAGTTCTACAGTTGACACCAGTTGACACTTCTTGTTTTTACAAAATTCGCCCCTTTTCACGCCTTTATGCTTATTTACCATAAGGTCTTATATTGAATGGTGCAAAGGTACCTACATTAATTTGTTTATTCCGACATACCACTACCTACTTTATCGACTAGAAGAAAAGTTTACAATGAAATTTTATATTTATGTTCTATTTATTAATAATATAGGGTACATAAGATGAGTATTTATAAAATTATTATTTCTGTTATTTCATTGGAGTTTTCCCCTCTACAAATTTGCTCCAATTTCACTTTTCCCCTTCTCTTTGTGAAGTAATCGGAAATACCGATTGAGATAATTAATAGAGTAAAATGGCGCTGGTTCATATTCATGTAATTGCAACAATATGTCAAAGAAAAATATTATAATGTTCGTACTTCTTTAACTATTGTTCATTATCTTTTTGTGAAACTATATTAAATTTTAGTTTATATCAGAAGTTAAAATTTTTATTGTTAACGTGGTGTTTTTTATTTTATTCTAAAAGTGTCATTTTCACTCTGTTTATTAATCAACAAGGTCGAGAGCAGTTTAATTCAGTAAAACATATTGTTCATTATACAAAGAAAAATGGGATTACTGTTTTCCAAACTTTGGAGCCTCTTTGGAAATGAAGGTAACAATCATTCATTTCTAGATAATTGCAATATCATTTTTATTCAACTTTTTTATTTCAGAACATAAAATAGTAATGGTTGGTTTAGACAATGCTGGAAAAACAACCATTCTTTATCAATTTCTTATGAACGAAGTTGTTCATACAAGTCCAACGATAGGATCTAATGTCGAAGAAGTCGTATGGCGAAATATTCATTTTATTATGTGGGATTTGGGTGGGCAACAGTCCTTACGGGCTGCGTGGAGTACTTACTATACAAATACAGAGGTAAGTAAAAAATAAATTAGATAAACAAACTAATCTGCGCACAGCCAGTAAAAAAACATCTTGTGATTCATGCAAATATTTATCGATCGCCATATGTAGATTTTATCGTTATCAGTCATGTTTAAGTGTTATTAAAAATATTATTTCAGTTTGTTATCATGGTCATCGATTCCACCGACAAAGAACGTTTAGCTGTGACTCGAGAAGAATTATACAGAATGTTGTCTCATGAAGAATTATCCAAAGCTAGTGTTTTAATTTATGCTAATAAACAAGTGAGTATGAGATCACTATCCTCTTTTTGTTTTTGTGAAAACTTGTTTTCCTGCGAAAATATCATTTGTTTCCTAGAATATATTTTTTTGTTTTCTGTCTTGGTTGAATAACTTTAACTTTCACTGCATTCTTGATTATGTGACTGGCGTAATTAAGTAAGCAGATTTTATTCATGGAATTGAAAGTTACTGCTTACGACACTTCCATAAAAAATTAATAATTTTTCAGGATTTAAAAGGATCGTTATCCGCGGCTGAAATTTCTCGTCAGCTCGATTTGACATCAATAAAACAACAACAATGGCATATACAATCCTGTTGTGCTTTAACAGGAGAAGGGTAAATAGTGTTTGCATCAGACTGTATGTCATTATTTGACCAACTTTTTGTTTAGATTGTACCAAGGGTTAGAGTGGATAGTGAGTCGCCTGAAGAAGAAATGACATCTGCAAGAACACTTATACTCAGTGATAAAAGACTTTTTGAAATAAGTGATTGACCACATACCTCTGTTTGAGCCCAACAGTTCGCGTTAAACTTTCGTCTCGTTAACGATTCTCATATTGAGAAAATAATCACTCGATTTTGGCCAACGAGTATTCTCTTGTGACTGTATGAGTGTGAAAATGACTTAGATTATTTCAATGCATTTTTGCTCCAAATCTTAATTTCTAGGTGTTAATTTATTTTTGCGACTGTTGTTTTGCATCATGGGTTCATCATGTCTTAGTTTAATTTTGATTTTATTTTAAATTTGTACATATTTTACTGTATATCATTAGGTAAACATTTAAATAAATTTATTCTTTTTAAAATATCATAACTTTGTTCCTTTGTTTTTAATATCCTGTTTTATGACTCACAAATATTGGTAGTCATACAATTTATTTATGATTCATTTTAATTAATTATTAATGGGATAGGTGGGTCAGTGATAACGAGTCAGCCTGTGGATCTTGAGAACCCGGAGTCGATTCCCACTCACCACATTAAAATTACCCCTGTAAATCCTCGACACATGGGGTGGCTAGCTCAATGGTATGAAGTCGGCCTATGGATCCTGAGAACCCTGGTTCGATTCCCACAGGCGACAAACTTTCATAATATAAAAAAAAAAACTACCCCTGTGGCTCCTCCACCACTAACATCTTTGGGAGCCGTGATTTGACGACTGGTAATTGCACTTCACGCGCAAAATATATCACCGAGATCTGCTTCGGCAGAGTGCCACACCCAGTAATGAGTAGAAGGCGTGATGATGATGATATATTTAATCGTAGACTATTAAGATCTTTGAGGCCGTGACTTAACGGCTGGTAACCGAACTTCACGCGCATAAATATATCACCGAAATCTGCTGGGCAGAGTGCCACACCCAGTAATAGGTAAAAAGGCGTGATGATATAATTATTTAATGAATGTAAATCTATTCAGTAATTATATTTAAACTTTATTATATAGTTTTAAATGCATAATACATAATAATAATAGTTATACAATAAAGATTATCAAAACATTAATATTGTTACAATAAGAAAATCAGTCGTTAATAATATAATTATTTTGTAGTAGCATCGGAGCAAACAGGCTTCGGTGCATTTTGATCATGTTTCGGAAGATTAGCAATTTCATCATTCAATCCAAACGCTTCCAAAATTTCAGCATTGGTCAAATGATGAGCTGGACCATTTTGTTTAAATTCCTTCAAAACATTGCCACCTTTGTTAACTAGTAATGCCCCTCCAGTTTGTAAACCATCACCGCTAAGGTTTCCAGTAACTTGACGTTCCTTACTTTTACTGTAAGCAGCTCTGGAATCGGACCACAACAATGACGGAAAGATAGTGAACCAATTAAATCGTTTGAATCCCATTGTTTTGTAAATTTGTTTATCATTGTTATCTACGTAAAGATCTCCGTCAAAAAATTTGCCATCAATAAACTCTTTTGCTCCAAATTCTTCGAGGCCAACTCCAACCATGTCAATGTCATGTTTCTTCAAAATTGGAATCACGTCTGATAATTCTTTTGCATATACGCGGCAATATTGACAACCCCATCTTCGGAAGAATATTATAGCACAGTTTCGTTCTTCCCAGAACTTATCTAAAGTAGATACCTAAATAAAATTGTGTTAATTAATCAAATCAATATTTAAATTAATAAAAAAAATCTGATTACTACGTTCAATTAATATAAACAATGACTACCAATGTTTATGCGTAATGTGCGTAATTGATAAGATAATTTTTTTTTGGTGACGTTTGCATAAAATGACCTGTCAAGTTTATTTATAGGTTATAAAAGTTTTAACAGTTAAAACTAGTTAAATTATTAAACAAATTAAATATTTAACTTACTGTGCCTGTTACCAAGTTCTTAACCTCGGCTTTAGCTATATTTGCTACGTTCATTTTGTTAAATTAATAAGTATTGTACGCACAAAGAAATTTTAACGTGAATGCCGGTTCAAGAACTTCACTTTCTGTTTGCAGAAATGCTTTTATTGTTTTATTTATAAGCAACAAGGTGACTTCTATAAAATTACAGCGTAGTTGCAAAAGTATGTACACAAAAAAACAGTTTTGATATCTAGATTTTGATTAGGATAAAATTTAGTGTACGCGGGTGCGGGTGTCAAATCTAAAAATAAATAAAAAATGTCGGGAAATTTAAAAAAAGTCGTCCAAAATAAATGCAATAAAACATTTTCTGTTGAATTATGTTCCAACAAAGAGCTAAACATGGAATTACTTTCCTCGGTTCAACCTTTGTTTTATTCAGTAACATGGCATTTTAAAGTAATTACTTCGATAAACGATATTATCGATAATCCAGCAATGTCAATGGCAATCAAATTATCTTCTCAAGGTAAAAATGTATTATTACATTTACCTTGTCGATATTTAAGTAAACAAAATGTTTTTGATATCCTAACAATTGCGAATCAGCATAATATCAAAAACATTTTTGCACTGCTAGGAGGTGAGTATATTTCTATATTTAAATCAAGTACACATTGAAAGTAAAAGTTTAATTATTTTAGAATCGATACCATCGAATCAATGCTCAGCTGATTTTAAATATGCTGTTGATTTAGTCCGCTATATAAAAGAAGTTTTTGGGGAAACATTTTGTGTTTGTGTTGCTGGTTACCCACAAAGTCATCCGGAACAGTCAGATTATGAAATGGATTTGAAATATTTAAAAGAAAAGGCAATAGAAAAAAAATATTTAAAATTATTTTATAAAATATGTTATTGTATTTTAGGTCGATGCTGGAGCAGATTTTATCATTACACAAGTGATTTTTGATGTTGAAACATTTTACGAATTTTACAAAAATTGTCGAGATTTAAACATAAACGTTCCAATTATTCCAGGGTTATATTTAATTAATTCTTATAAAACGGTATTAACTATGGCTAAAATTTGTCATGTTGTGATACCAGAAAAAACCTTAAATATCTTTGAATCAATAAAAGATGATAATAGAGCACTACAATCGTATGCTGAAGACTTAATAAATAATTTATTAACCAATAAAAATTGTCCTGTAACAAGCATTCATTTGTTTTCTTTAAACAATATTGAATTGGTGTATAATTTAACAAAAAATATGTCATTCTCTCAATGATTGATAACAGTAATAATTTATTGTATGATGTCTTATTAAATAAAGTAATTTAATATCAATGAAGTGAAAGTATTTGATTGCGTGACTAACAGTCGTATCAAATGCGGATAATTTGCCGCGAGAAAGGCGATGCTTAGTAGTTCATCTACCCGCCGCAAGGATGTTCTATTTGCACCCGTGGAAAAACTCGCGAGTTAAAATAAGTCAGTTATTTTTAAACCTTGTTTGAGTGTGGTTGGTTTTTGTGTACCTTCATCAAATTTGATATAAACCCCGGTATTTTTGTGTTTTATGGTAGAAAGTGATATGTATAACTCGAATTTTTAGTTTTTGAGTAGTGTTGTGTTTATTTTTTACAACCTTGACCTGAAGGCAACGAGCAACAACTCTAACCTCAACATAATAAACATGGATATTTTGGATATAATTCAGGTTAGTAAACCTGTTATTTTGCATTACATCGTATTCGAACCACTCTATATATTCATACTTTAATTGTAGTATATTTTTGTTTGGGTTTATAATTATTATTTCTAAGCTCATTTCCAAAATGTTTATTTTTCTTGTAATTCTAAACGAAGTAATAACAATATATCATAGTGTTTACAAACAATAAAGTTTAATAGTAGAAATTTAATATGTCTTATGTAAATATTATTAATCTTAATTTAATATTATTATGCATAGGCTTAAAGGGTATCATCATTAAAGATCCTTTTGTAAGATGCCCTTAGTATTAAATAATGCCGGTTGATATTTATGCTTGAAGCAGCTATTAATCATTAAATCAACAAGTGAGTTTGAATATGCCAAGAGTGTTTTGAATAAAATTAGTCGCTTTTTTTCATTGATTACATTTATGAAATGAAAACCATGTCGAATAATAGTTCTTGTATAGAGATGTTGATATTTTATGTTAATGAGGAGACATAAGTAGTACGGTTTATAAATATTTAAAATTTAATTATTTCGTACCGGCGTTTTGAACTGAAAATAGCTGCACAAGTAGTAAATTTTATCTAAATAAATTATTCATTTGACGTGTTCATTAATTTGAAAATAGCTATTTTTATCCAATGATTTAACAATTTATGTGCACCTGTCACAGTTAATATTATCTCGTGTTTAAAATGTTGTTAATCGATACATATAATTAAATTAGTGTATTTTAACTATGTAATTAAAGTTAGTTAACAATTTCTCAAGCCTTAGAGTGAGTCCTTAACGAGTTAATTTAATATAGGAAGCCGTTTCAATCGCCGGAACTAATTCGATGTCTTCCCATTTTCAAATCTTCGCGAAAGCTATAAAACACGCTGTTATCGGGGTTCGCCAACCAAATACCAAATGCAACAATTGATCTCTGCGATGACGTCATGGTAGTAAGTTCCGCCCTTCGTACTCTGACAACGGTACGCAATGTTCGCCCTTCCGACTATCATTATGCAGCCAACGTTATTCATCTGTTTCCCGGCACGGCAGTTTCGATTTTTAGGCGTATTGTTTTCTTTTATGAGCTGTTGATGTATTGCTTCAGTTGTTTGTTTTTGAATGATAACATTCCAGCCTTTCAAAATTATTGAGGGCATTAAATAAATATTTGAATAATATATTTTATTTTATAGGTTATAAAATTCAGATAAATCTTTTAATAGATTTAATATTACTACAAAAATTATAGTAGGTACTTAAATTTTATTAGTTTCTGTTCTGAGATAAGAAAGGCAGCAAATCCTTTGAAATGAAGCCTTAAACGATTTAAGGGTGTAAATTAGATCAACCGGAATTTCTTTGTTCTATACTTAGTGTAATTAAATTTTATCGGAATATTAAATTTCTTTGCAGTTACAAAATAACTTTGTTTAATTCACATGTAATTTGAAGAAACGCAAAATTTTAATTAATTATGCATTGCTAAGGGTAGAATGTATGAAAGCGAATTAATTCGTGTATAATCTCGAGTTACACTTTTGTTTCAAATTTCAACATGGTAATATTTAATTATAAATAGTACAAGTATTTTATTATTAAATTGGTAATAGTATAAAGCATATTTAAGAATTAAAATGCTATTGAAATGTGTGGCTGTCAATATTTTGACGTTTGACAGCTGCGTTTTTTTTTGTTGTATTTAAGATTGCGTTCTTTAACACAAAGTAAGTAGCTGTCAATATTTTGACGTTTAACAGCTGCGTTTTTTTGTTCGATTTAGGCCTGCGTTCTATTAACATAAATCAAGTAGCTGTCAATTTTTTGACGTTAGACTGCTACGTTTTTTGTTCGATTTAGGGATTGCCTTCTATTAACACAAATCAAGTAGCTGTCAATATATTGACAGCTGCGTTTTTTTTTGCTCGATTTAAGACTGCGTTCCATTAATATAAATCAAGTAGCTGTCAATATTTCGACCAAGGATTTTGATATAAATACTGGATAGCTAGTTTACGCGTACAAGTGGGGCAAATGGTGGGGGTATGCTTGTAATGAATAAATACCATCAAGTAATAAAATAATAATAAAAAAATATTTAGTTTATATTTTCAGTAAATTTAAATATGTTTTTAAAACATGAATGCTAATGATACATTTAAATAGTGCTATTTTGCTTGCTCTACAAATGGGCGCCGTCAATTTGCTTGCCTCACAGATGTCAATGCATGCTACAAATAAACTTTTATATAAAAAAGTGTTTATATAAAATCCTTGATTTGACGTTCGCCAGCTGCGTTTTTTTGTTAAATTAGTATCCTCAAAAACTGCGTTCTGTTAACACCTTTAAGTAATCTACCCTAAATAATTAAATGTTAAATTCTGGTCCTCGCAACAATGCAATAACGTGTAGTACGAGAATGATCCAAATTAGATAATTAATTCTAGCCGACAGGGTCGCTGTCAGGAAGATAATTTCTTCTTCCAGCGGTGTTCCAGACTGATGAAAGTTCCAGGCGAACCACCCTCGTACAGCGTTGTCAGACCGACGTTCAATTTTGTTCCGGGCGAAAAGAGGACTGTGATGTTACACTGTTTTCAGTTTTGTTTGTGTTTCTCTATTGTTTCGTCTGTCTTTGGAAATGGGCCAAGTGTTATTTTTGATTAACATGCGCTACGAATTGAAAATGCTATTTTCCAGAGAGAAAATGGTTCCAGACATAAAAATAATGCAAAACTTATTCACAACAGTAGCTTATTTTATTTAATTTTAAATTTTAAAATGCGTTGAAATTATTGTTTACTATTTTAAACTGAGTCTAAATACAAAAAATGGTCATTACATAATTTTAATAATCGTGTCAAATTCTTAAAATACTAAAGGTCCACTATTTAAAAACATGAAGTTATTTTTAAAATTCTATTTCATGGTTTAATACATCACATTCTCATAATTAAATACAAGCAACTAACTACTTTATGTCCCAGATAAATAGAGACAGGTAGTTTTTTTTTATTCGCATCATTCAAATAAAGTTTACATTACCCAGGAAACTGAAGTAAAGTTTGATTTTGCGCACTAGTGCTTCAATTGAAAAAACTCCCATTTTTATGGTTTTAAATGTTGACTATTAAAACGCTAATTGTATTTTTATACAAACATTTTAAGGAATTTATAAAAGAAATGGAGACATTAGCTTATAATGCTATCAATCAGACATATTTTAACAAGCTTTACGAGAAAAAATAAATCATTTGTTTTCAAATAACAAATGTCGTTTTATGGCATACTAAACTGTCAATATAAATTCACGCTTCAAATTGAATAACTTTTCTCACTATCGGGTGTATCATGTAACACATCTTTAATAATAAGCGACGTCTGTAATTTTTTCTAGCTTAGGCAACACCGGTTTTATCTTGACGTTTGTTAAATTTGTATTTATATGAATACAAATTTGACAAATACCAAAAGATAACTGGTGTTGCCAAAGCTAAAAAAAAATATCGACGTCGTTTATTATTAATGATGTGTTACATGATACAACCGTATATCGGTTATATAATTTTTGCTCGTTACAAAAAGCATTGTACAAAACTCGTGCACGAATACTTCATCTGCACCATTCGCGCAAATTAAAGAACTCGCTTTGTCCGTGCTTTAAAATTGCGCTCATGTGCAAAGTATGTCTTTGCGCAATTGTTATGTAATAGTTATTTTTATAACAAGTGCCGATAAAGGTTTGTTACTTGTAAGTGCAGAGATTAATGCACGAGGCTTGCCGAAATCTGCACTCTTTAAATAAAACCATTTATCGATATATTTATTTTACTTTGTTCGGTTCTTTTTATTAATTATCATATTTAATAATGATGTACTTGAGTTCTTTTCTGCTCAATGTGATGTATACAGATTAAATATACTGCAGTTTAAGGTTATGTTTTTAAACGTCAAAATATACTACTGCATATTTACCGTTCGTTTGCTCGCGTACCTTGTTCTTTCATAAGCGAGCAAAAGAACGCATCTATTCTATGGTCTGTGGCTAAAAAATGAAATTCCGCGCTCGCCGCGAAATTTAAATCGCTCTCAATTAAATTTTCTTTTGACAGTTGCGTAAAACAAATTATTTTTTATGGAAAGGAGACAAATGCAGACCAAGTGCGTTTCTGTAAAAGAAAAAGCACAAGGGCCAAAGTAATTTCTTTAACGCAACTGTCAAAAGAAAATTTAAATCGCTCTCAATTAAATTTTCTTTTGACAGTTGCGTAAAACAAATTATTTTTCATGGAAAGGAGACAAATGCAGACCAAGTGCGTTTCTGTAAATGAAAAAGCACTAGGGTCAAAAGTAATTTGTTTTACGTAACTGTCAAAAGAAAATTTAAATCGCTCTCAATTAAATTTTCTTTTGACAGTTGCGTAAAACAAATTACTTTTGGCCCTAGTGCTTTTTCGTTTACAGAAACGCACTTGGTCTGCATTTGTCTCCTTTCCACCCATAACCAAGGCAATAATAGTTACATAATAACAATGAAATCGCACAGTTGTAGGAAAAAAGGAAAATAGGTATTTTTTGTACATCTAAATGGTCGCACATACAATTATGTATTACATATGACAAATCCGGCAGTACGGTGGTGTGACGTCACGCAAGTGTCAAACCACAATCGCAAATTATAATCAATTCAAACTTCTTCATTTTCAAACTTATGTTCTCCATCAAATAATCTGATCTTTCCAAATGAAGTTTGGAAAAGTGATCCTTCATCGAATGTGCATCGAACCCGAACAAATCGGTTCAGTGTAACTCCGAGTAGGACTTGAATACTTCAAGTTTAATCCGTGTTTCATTGTGCACGAGCAAGAATGAATTTAATCGGTTTTATGTTAAATCGATGTCGAACAGATTCGAACCTGGGTTCGCACTCCGAGAAATCGGATGTTTGGACATCTGTCAGTGTTGCCAGGTCGAGTGAAATTTCACTAGATCTAGTGACTTTGTAGCCAGTCTAGTGATTTAGTGGAAACTTTTATGAAAATTTATATATCTAGTTATTTTTTGTAACAAGATTGTTTTTTCTAAAAATAGATTTGTTTCTTTTTTTCTTATTTTAATTTTTTTTTTCAATATTTAAATTATGGAGTAGGTGGCACAGTGGTTATCGTGTCGGCCTGTGGATCCTGAGAATCCTGGTTCGATTCCCACTAGCGACAAACATTTTCACCATATTAATACTACTCCTGTGGCTCCCCCTCCACTAACGTCTTTGGGGGCCGTGATTTGACGGCTGGTAACCGCACTTCATGCGCAAAATATATCACTTACCGAGATCTGCTTCGGCAGAGTGCCACACCCAGTAATGGGTAGAAGGCGTGATGATATATTTATTTATTTATTTACAATTTTATTGAGAATATGTTAGTATTTTTTTTTGCTTTAATTTGTAAGTATGTGTTAAACTGAATTAAATTCTTGTCATCTTATTTGCTTATCCCATTTATTGGCACAGAAAAAAATTGTAGTAATAAATGAAAAATTAAGTTTACATTGTAAATTTTAAAATCTACCAACTTTGGCGCAATATCTAGTGATTATTTTTTATTTATTTTAACATGGCAACACTTCATAAGAGCGGTGTAAGGGTGAGAGATGACGTGGATGTGACGTCATCATCCAATCACACGCTACTTCGTTTCCGGTATAGCCAATTTCCGGAAAATGATGATGATGATGATGTCAACTTGTAATAAGCTTCTGTCGAAATTGTCGATAGCGAATTTTATTTTTATTTAACTGCTATCTTCAATCTACTTCTGTCTTCTAAATCATGAAACCTTGGCAACGATAAACAAACTAAATAGGTTTGTTTTTCTTTTTACAAACTATACTCTGTTTTTTAATCAGGAGGAGTAAATGCACAAGTTTATAGAAAGTTACCAAAGAAAGTTACTAGATTTTTGTTGGCGCGAAATATAAAAATTTCTTACACATCTGCACTGATTAAGTCTCATGGAATTTATTTTAAAATACAAATGACATTATAAACTCTAATTTGTCACTCCGTATATTATTAGTTCTTAAAGGAACAGATTTATTTAAAAAAAATAAAATAAATATATCATATATCATATATTATGGGATGGCTAGCTCAGTGGTATGAAGTCGGCCTGTGGATCCTGAGGTCCCTGGTTCGATTCCCACAGGCGACAAATTTTCATAATTTGAAAAAGCTATCCCTGTGGCTCCTCCACCACTAACATGTTTGGGGGCCGTGATTTGACGACTGGTAACCGCACTTCACGCGCAAAATATATCACTTACCGAGATCTGCTTCAGCAGAGTGCCACACCCAGTAATGGGTAGAAGGCGTTATGATATATATATTTATTTATTTATTTATCACGCCTTCTACACATTACTGGGTGTGGCACTCTGCTGAAACAGATATTTTGCGCGTGAAGTGCGGTTACCAGTCGTCAAATCACGGCCTCCAAATATGTTAGTGGTGGAGGATTTATTTTAATGTCACAGAAATGCAAAAAACCAACAAGAAAACAGATAACCTCAAAATTTATGACAGCTCTAATAAAATCTATGTACAGTGTAAACTGGACGAGGCATTAGCCAGTCAGAAGCGTCAGTTTTAGCGGTTAAAATTTAAATTACTCTTCCTGGTTAAAAAACAGAGTATACAACGTATGTCTTTCTAATCTGACATAACCTGTACAGAGTATCCAATTTATGTGTACTTGGTGGAATACTTAAACTGAACACCCTGTATTTTCAAATTTATAAAAAACGCGTAATTCTTGTTGATTAAAAATTATTTAACAACGAAAAAATGTAAATTTATGGCTGCGTCGAAAAGAGCGAATTAATTTTTTATGAGTAATTTGGCACATTAGCTTGATTAGTTTTCTGCCTGTTTGTGTGTTGGTAACCCTGATAGCATTACCGTTTTTTTTTTATATATAATGATGCATTATAGAAATTGACTGACAAATATTTGAAGCTGCCGATATCCTCTTACAAATTCAACACTTCATGAAGAATTTTATGCTGTTAAGAAAATAGAAAAGTGCCCCATACATACAGGAAATATTTTCTGAGAAACTTTTTAAAAACAAGAAGTCAAGAACATTTCAAAATTATAGCGGCGGTTCTATCGCGAGACAGATTTCTTGGAAAGTAACTAACGTCATGCTAATGGCACAGAAGTTTACTCATTTCATATCAAAGATTAATAGTATATTCCGAAAATGAACCACAGTGCGGTTCAATTTTACCACGGTTACGGTTAGAATGACGTCATAACGGAACACTTTCACGATGACAGTTGTCACGTGACAGATGAGTTTCCAAATGTGAAATTTATTTAATATGGAAAAATGTTTATATTATAAAAATATTG
Organism: Pterostichus madidus; assembly: GCA_911728475.2. NCBI lineage: Eukaryota > Metazoa > Arthropoda > Insecta > Coleoptera > Carabidae > Pterostichus > Pterostichus madidus. The sequence goes on along the minus strand of OU452313.1, from coordinate 1,366,542 downwards.
TATTCTGTATCACACCGGTTTTAACTTAAATAAAGGGATAAAAAAATAACACAAAGAAAAAAGTAAATACGAGCTTCAGAACAAATAATAAATTCATCTAATATGAATATATACTGTTAAATAATAAAAATACATTTTGTATCACATGTTTATTTATCAGTCATCATAAAAATATAGTTTTATAAGACAAAAATCCACAAACACTGCAAAAGCCGCCAAACACGTTTCAAACTTGTCAACAACAGCTGTGAAGTAACCAAACTAACCGCCGCTCGAGCACGGTTAGTTTGGTTATTAAAAACTAACCACAATTTTCAAAAACCGTGTTCCGTAATGAAACCGGTTACTGAAAAAACTAACCGGTTCATTTTCGGAATACACTATAAGGGCCAAATTCATAGTCGTGACTCAGCCTCACCTCATCCTCATCTCATACTCAAAGTCGAACTAACTAGGCAACTAAGGGTCAAATTCACAGTCATAACTCACACTCATCTCATCCTCACCTCACTCTCAAAATCAAAGTAACTAAGGCAACTAACTCAAGAATTTGCACAATTTGAGTTAGTTGCCTTAGTTACTTAGATTTTAAGTGTGAGATGAGAAAGAGGTGAGGATGAGTCACGACTATGAATTTGGCCCTTACTCAAGAATTTGCACAGTTTGAGTCAGTTGCCTTAGTTACTTCGACTTTGAGTGTGAAGTGAGGATGAGATGAGAATGAGTCACGACTATGAATTTCCTTACTGATAGATTTACAAACAACTTTTTTGATCTCTTAAATAAATAAATATAAATATATCACGCCTTCTACTCATTACTGGGTGTGGCACTCTGTCGAAGCAGAGCTCGGTAAGTGATATATTTATGTGTATGAAGTGCGGTTAGTAGCTGTCAAATCACAGCCCCTAAAGATGTTAGTAGATGAGAAGCCACAGGGGTAGTATTAATGTTGTGAAAATGTTTGTCGGCAGTGAGAATAGAACCATGATTCTCAGGATCCACAGGCCGACTCGATACCACTGTGCCACTTCTTTTTTTATTTCTTCTTCTTTTTAAAAATTTGCTCATGTTTCCTCGTATGCACGGGGGGCATTAGGTTATTTATTATTCAAACGTCTATTTCTGTTTAAGTATTGCGCATACAATTCATGTAACATCATCTATATTTGTAAAAACACTACAAAAGATGTCATGCATGTGTTATATCTAGCATATGACAGTCGGAAGTGAAGTTCGCGCAAACTAGCGGTAAACAAGGAAACTAGGTTGTGTTGTCAGCTGTCAAGTATTGTTGTAGTACATACGGAGAACATGGAGCAAGCTTCAGGATTAACACAAAAGAACGAACGGAATAAAAGGAAATGTTTGTATGTGAATATATCTGATAAGCCAACAATACTGACAGCAGACTGAATATAGCTAGCTATTATTGTCTTACAAGTGCACCAACATAATAGAGTTAAAAATAACTAAGCACCTGTCAAAATGTTAATAAATTATCATCGTCTACTATCGTTCATTAGAGAAACAAAAAACAACAAAACTGAAAATAGCCTCGGAAATTAAAAATTCACGAACTGCCATGTCAATGTCGTCAAAAAATAAATATTCCTGTACTGTCGTTTGTCTGAAAAAACCAACAGCAAAACTAAATATTGTGATAAAAATGTACTTGAAGAAATAATAGTTATTTATGTATAAACGGTGAAAACTATTAGCACGAGGCGCAAAGCGCCAAGGGCTAATAACATGCTCAGGGTTAGAAACGCTAATTTCACCCGTGGTACAGACAATATTTTATGCAAAACAAAATAACATTTAATTATATGTTCAAAAGATTAAAATATGTACATGATTATATGTCAAAATGACATTTTGTAAAATCAAATATTCACAATAAACAAAAAGTGTCATTTTATTTATGTATCCATAGCAATTATTTTTTTATGGAATAAGGATCAAAAACAAGTTTTTAGGGCTAAAACACATGCTTTTCGGCCCGGTTGTGCATAAAATAAATAAAAATACATATATCGTCACGCCTTCTATCTATTACTGGATGTGGCATTCGCCCGTAGCAGATCTTGGTAAGTGATATTTATGCGCGTGAAGTGCGGTTAGCAGCCGTCAAATCATGATTCCCAAAGATGTTAATAGAGAGGGAGCCTCAGGGAGTAACGAAGCAAAACTGAATATAGCTATTATTGTGTTACAAATGAACCAACAACCACTAGATCAAAACGTAACAAAAATATTCTTCTACCATAGTTTATCTAATAATATAAAAATAAATAAATATATCATCACGCCTTCTACCCATTACTGAGTGTGACATCCTGCCGAAGCAGATCTCGGTAAGTGATATATTTTGCGCGTGAAGTGCGGTTACCAGTCGTCAAATCACGGCCACCAAAGATGTTAGTGGTGGAGGAGCCACAGGGGTAGTTTTTGAAATTATGAAAATTGTTTGTCGCCTGTGGGAATCGAACCAGGGTTCTCAGGATACACAGGCCGACTTCATACCACTGAGCTAGCCACCCCATAATATCTAATAATAAAAACAGTAAAACTGAATACCAACTTGAAGAACTTAAAAATACTAACTACATGTCAAAACTTTTTTTAAAAACGGCAAAACTGAATATATCTATTATTGTCTTACAGATGCACCAACCTAAAGAAACTAAAAATAACTAACTACCTACCTGTCAAAACCTCAAAAGAATATATTTTCCTCTACTGTCTTGTTTAAAAAGAAAAAACCATAAACAAGTCAAATGAAACCATTCACAACATATCCATGTATTTAACAGCCAAGGAAAACACATAAAATATAAAACTATGATTCGTTGCCAAATATTCGACAGACAACAATTTCCTAATGGCTAACAAGCTCATGGTATCAACCTTCACGATCGAAAACAATTTCCGACTAATTAAATTAATGTTAGGCCCGTATCTTAACCCGCCATCTTGTAATTTTTACTCGCGTGCTGAAATGAAATATCGCGCGGAAAAATCCACCGGCGGGCTTTCGAGTTTTAAGCGCAGGAAATGACGTAATGGCTATTTTAACTGATGACATGGAAAATATATGTAACTAAAGAGCGAATTACTTTTATTGCTTTATTTATGGGGTGGCTAGCTCAGTGGTATGAAGTCGGCCTGTGGATGCTGAGAACCCTGGTTCGATTCCCACTAGGTGTGGCACTCTGCCGAAGCAGATCTCGGTAAGTGATATATTTTGCGCGTGAAGTGCGGTTACCAGCCGTCAAATCACGGCCCCCAAAGATGTTAGTAGAGGGGAAACCACAGGGGTAGTTTTAAAATGGTGAAAATTGTTTGTCGCCTGTGGGAATCGAACCAGGGTTCTCAGGATCCACAGACCGACTTGATACCATTGTGCTATCTATCCCATTAAGGGGTAATTTAAATGTGGTGAAATTTGTTAGAAGTAGATAAATAAAAGTAGCGAAATAAAAGTAAAATTAAACCAATAAGAATTTACTCTCGTAGCATTTTCTTTTTTCGCCATTTTTAAAATAGTTGAAAAATGTGTCACTTTCCATATGCTTTTTCGACAACTTTCATAATCAGTATGCAAGAAAATCTTGATATTAGATAACTTAGGGTTATTAAGATGTGTTTATTGTAAATATAAAGTAGGAATAAAAAACAATCTCCATTCGATCAAAGTACTCAAGGATTTACTTCCTCATTTGTTTCTGTCATCAAAACATTTTCAATGATAAGAAAAAACAACATATTTAGTTTGTTATGTCGTTGTCATTGTATAAAAAATGACGTATCGTTTCATATAAAATTCTTTCTTCATATAAGCCGTGTCAACTTTATGTTAAATAAAATTCTGACATTTCTATCTACAGGACCTATTTATAAATCATAGTGTAATAAAAGACGATCGCGGAGGTATCGTTCGTGTTTTGTTTTAGTGACGTTTACACCGGCTGGGGCTGTCGACATCTGGTATACTTTGTAAATAATTCAAAGCTGCTTTACCTTCTACGTGTAGTGCGCAGCGATTGGCTTTTATTCTTGTAAATTTGTATTTATGTGCAACGGACGCCGACAGAGAGCTTATGGGACTTTGCCCCAATGTGTACTTGTGTTTTTTATGACTTGTGCTTGAATAAGTAATAAAGTATAAGACGCTATTGGGACTTCGAATCTTTTACGGAAATGGAAAAACGATTTACGGATTGCACGGGGATTCGAATCCGGAGATGCCGAGTTCGAATCCCACTCAAACTAAATACACGAGGTAAAATAAATCGTGCCGATTTCTCTTTCAAAGCTCAAATCTTGTTGCTATTAAGGCAAATTTCACTTTAGGAAACAGATAGAAGTCGCACGGTGCAAGATCTGGCGAATAAGGTGGATGGTCCAACACTGGGATGCTGTACTTGACTAGAAATCTCTTGACAGACATTGCGGACTGAGCCAGCGCATTGTTTTGATGGAGAAATCATGACTTGTTCCTCCATAAGTCGGATACTTTTTTCAATAAATTATAAGTTTCAGTAGCAGTTTTGCTAAGTTTCATGTGAAATTTCACAACAATTCGTTGCTCTAATGTTGCACTTTTCATTTTTTCGGCGAAACAAAAAAAAACAATTCTAATTAAAACGAATGCTACGGCTATACGGATTTGTTTACAGAAGCGAGAGGTACTGCATTCGAAAGAGAAAGCTTCACGCTAAAAAGCTGACGGTCCCTGGTGTTTTAAGCATGCGTACTTCGTCTGTAGTAGCGTCAGTCTCGTTATTTTATAGCCACACCTCGTATATTGATCATGAAAGTCGCACCTTTTAAAGGAAAAATCATGTAGAAAGTAATACATTTTTCAACTATTTTAAAAATGGGATGGCTAGCACAGTGGTATGAAATCGGCCTGTGGATCCTGAGGTCCCTGGTTCGATTCCCACAGGCGACAAATTTTCATAATTTGAAAAAGCTATCCCTGTGGCTCCTCCACCACTAACATGTTTGGGGGCCGTGATTTGACGACTGGTAACCGCACTTCACGCGCAAAAATATATCACTTACCGAGATCTGCTTTAGCAGAGTGCCACACCCAGCAATGGGTAGAAGGCGTGATGATATATTTATATTTATTTATTTATTAAAAATCGTGGAAAACGGAAATAAATACTTATTTTTTCGGTTAGTTTTTTATTATTAACTTGAGACAGCATTTAATACTCTAGAAAGAACTTTTATTTATAAGTATTTTTGCCCAAAATAATTTGGAAACTTTTATTATTAGTTATCTTTTAAAGGTTGTCTTATATTTGTTCATTTTGCGCGACGACATAAGTACGAACAAAAAGCAATCAACTTTCGAAGCGTTCGAGATGAAACTTCCTGTTGGTTTATCTCCAAAACTAGGATCAATCTTATTCTAGCCATCGCTTCACCGCGCTCAGCTATCCTTCCACTAGGATACTAAGAAAAAAAAGCTCCTTTCTAATTTAAAAAAACTTGTAAAAACAGCTGTACGCAAAGCTGAAGCCGAGAAGTAAATAAATTTGATAAATTGCTATTAAGTTTTTCACAATGTAAGCTGCAGTGGAATTTATGGTGGCGTAGAGTCATCGATAGCACTTTGTGTAATCCTCCGAGGCTTCCATAGCTCACTTTGCTGTTCAGCACTTCCATTCTTTATCTGAAAGCGAACCACTACTTCGGACTTCGGTCCAAGATGTGATCGATACCAACAACTAAAGTTTTGTTGTCGCGATTTTAGTTTCCATTTCGTTTCTTCGCCCTTTCTTCAACATAATAGTTATTTGTATCACCAGACCGGAACCGGAACTTTTGCAAGTGCATATTTTGACAGGCCAAGATAAAAGCGAGCCTTGCAAATTGTCAGTATTCGCAAAACAGTTTTTTGGACGTGTGATACACCAAATTTTTCGGCCCGATTTAAAGTAGTTCTAGCGTGAAAAAAAATTTACAGATCCGAATGAAACTCGGCGCACGTAAACAATGGATAGTCATACGCATCCTGTTAAAATATGAAACACATTCATCGTCTGTGAACAAATATATTCGCTTGTAAAGTTGAGTTCTTATAAACGGGGCTTATCATTGAGTAATGGATATATAGCCATGCAAAGTCTAGTTTTTAACAAAAAATTAAGGATCACAATAGCATTTAATTATTTGACAACGTTGTCATGGGAATAAGTGAATTAATAATTGTTAATTTTCTTTATACAAAAGGCGTATTCCATTTGCCATTTGGATCAGATCTAACTTACATTTACTGATCCAGATCACTTATTTATTTCGCTGGATTACCTCGTTGACTTTATTTCCAGTACTAGAATTAATAAAGCTAATTTACTTTGAAGTAATTCACCCCAATAAGTGCATCAGTTTGCCTAATTTAGTTAATTTATAATGTTGTCTTAATTTATCTGAACTGATTTAAGTGATCCAAGTGACAAATGGAATACAGCTTTTCTGTATACAAAAGCTGTATTCTATTTGCCACTTGGTTCATTCAAATCAGTTCAGATAAATTAGACAACATTAATAAAAGAACTGAATTAAGTAAACTGATGAACTTATTGTGGTGAATTACTTCAAAGTAAATTATAATCAGTAATTCTAGTACTGGAAATGAAGTCAGCGCAGAAATCCAGCGAAATAAATAAGTGATCTGGTTCAGTAAATGTAAGTTAGATTTGATCCAAATGGCAAACGCCTTAAATAAGTAAAAATATTGTTTTAAAATTGATAAAAATTTCTATCTTCCAAGCACGAAATTGACAGTCAGTAACATCTCTACTTTCACATGTTGGACTCGCCCAGCTGAATTTTCTCTACAGCGTATTATATTATAAATATTATTTATTAAAGGTAGTTTAATTAACTTTGTAATTTAAACTATAGGTCTAAAATTAAAAATAAATAATTTAGCTAGCCCGATTTTGTGCTGCTACATTTTCATTTATTCAAATTAATGAAAAAAGTATTGCTTTCATTACTAGTTGTACAAATTACTATTCTAGAGATATTCAGGTTGAAATTAGTACGTTGGTTTTAACTAAATGTTGTTTATATAATAGACAAAAACACGTTGTTATGTAAGTGATTTTCACAATGCATTTCAATACCCTGTATTTTTGAGTTAGCGTGTCATGATTCTACAAGCGACGACAGATGTCAGGTGCGTCGTGGTTGTTGAATTCATGCCGCGACACCGAAAAAAACGTAAACGATAAACCGACAGCCGAAATGACATTCAGTTTGAACCCTGACAGAACTTGAGGTGAGATTATTGCTTCAGCTTTTCATGAGAGAAAGAAAATAAAAATATAAAATACTTTGTCGTTTTGCAAAGAATTACTAATAGCATTATTATTATTATTTAAATACAAACTTTAGACTGCAAATTCTATCAATCTTCAAGTTAAAAAATAAGTTACAACTTTTAATCCACCCTAAATATATCACCCACATAGCGATGTTTTCGTTTACAAGTTGTGTTGTGATATAGGCCTATTTGTTTGGGAACTTTGAGTTCAACCCTGAACTGATCTAGAACTAACTCGTTTTACTTCGTAATAAATATTTTTTAATCTTACACTATTTATAATATGATAATATTTGTTTGTACTCGCATCATTCAAAATAAGGTTTACCTAGGAAACCGATGAAAAGTTTAATTTTGCGCACTAGTGCGCAAAGTAATTGAAAAAAACACCCTTTTTTATGATTCTAAATTTTAACTATTAAAACGATAATTGTACTTATACATACATACACATTTTAAGGAATTTATAAAATAAATAGAGACATTAGCTTATAACGCCATCAATCAGACATACAGAGTGATCAAAAGGAATTGTTACAGTTGGCAATACAAAAAACTACTTGAAATTGGTAAGCCTGATACATAAATTCATTTCCTGTTGTTGACAATGACATTTAAAATTTAAATTTGAGTACATTTATTATTACATTTATTTCTAAAGTATTTCTATTATCTTAAAAAGTAAAAATTCTATTAGCTGTCAGACTTCTGACATAACCTATTTGTATTTATTAGAAATGTAAAATAGCATTTCCGCCTTTATTTGACGTTATGCCAACTGTGGAATAAAAAGATCTCTGGAATTGTATTGCCAACAATAACAATTCCTTTTGATCACCCTGTATATAATTACGCTCCAATCTCATGACATGTATTAAGATAAAATAGTTACAAGTTAATAACTTTTAAATGATAAATTTTCTCACAGATAATTAAATTATCATTTTCATCAGTTTTTATTTACCAAACTTTACGAGAAAAAATAAACAATTTGTTTTCAAATAACAAATGTCAATTCATGGCATACTTAACTTTCAATATAAATTCACGCTTCAAATTTAATAACTTTCCTCATTGTCGATTATATAATTTTTCCTCGTTACAAAAAGTATTGTACAAAACTCGTGCACGAAGATGTCATTCGTAAATAGCTATTGAATATATTTACGAAAAATATTACAAAATATAATATTAGAATACCTCCACTTAGAAAGTTTTCATCACATCTTTAATATTAAATTCTAAAGTATAAAAAATTCGATTATAGTTCTAAAAATAGGATTCTACTATGCAATAAAATATTTAGCAAGCATGTCACGAATATTGAAAAGATAAATAATTAATATGAACGATATTCAGCAAATGCGTAAATGCTGCAAACGACAATACATCCCGTTGGTAGAACATGTTTACTTTATTGTGGATCCAAAGAACCTTGGTTCTATCCCCACAGCCGACAAAAATTTTCACCAATTTAAAATTATCCCTGTGGCTTTCCCACCACTAACATCTTTGGGGGCCGTGATTTGACGGCTGGTAACCGCACTTCACGCGCAAAATATATCACTTAAAAAGATCTGCTTTGGCAGAGTGTCACACCCAGTAATGGGTAAAAGGCGTGATGATATATTTATTTTATTTATTTACTTTATTGATATTGTTTGTATTAACTTCGCAAACAACGATGTGTTGCGTATTTTCGTTACAAATTTATTGGATACAAATTTACTCCGTGAATGTGTTTGCCGCCAAAACCCACTTTTTGTTTTTTGTCGCTATGGTTTGTCTGTTTTGTAAGGTCGAAGTATTTCGCCAAGAAGCTACTGAATTTTCTACAATAGTATATTACGTACCATGAACTGTAAGTAACAGTTTTTAGGTCAAGAATGTAGTTTGAGAAATCGAGACCCAAAGGGTCGTGATTTCCTATACATTCGCGACCTAATAAAATCACTTATAGGTTGAAGTTAGTAAGCTATTTTTTACAATACTTGCACAAATAGAAGGAAAAGTAAGATAGGTTTTACTATTGACAGCTGTCAAATTGTTGTCAAAATAAACAGGACCTTGTTATGTAATATTTACTTACAGTTCACGGTGGATAGTAAGTAAATATTAAAGTCTTGATGTAACAATGGAAACCACTGTGCAATAAAAGTTGCTTTTACTGTGTTTAAATTTTGTCATTAATAGGTAACTTACAGTACCAGTATTGTAAAAAAAAGATTAATTGTTGCAATGATATCGTTGCTGATAATGAATGAAATGAATAACAGTAACGAAGCGATATAAGTTGAAAAGTTCAACACCGTGTTGAGAGTGGCGCCCTGACTAGAATTTTTATTAGTAAATTGGTTTTCTTGACAACAAAGATTATATAAATTTAAAACTACAGAATTTTCCGATATCGCAAATAAATTATTCAGTGTTCTATCTAAACGATCTTTTCTTCAGAATTTCTTATTAGAGTTTTTAGAATGTTTCTTGATTTTACGTGATGAAATTTTTAAGATTTCCAATAGTACTCGAACTCGTATTTAAATATCTATTACATTTTACATTGTATTTTATTTATTTAATTAATTAGGAGAAACTGAACATACCATGAGTCTTATTACATAGTTTTAAATTTCCATAGCCAATAAAATAATATATATTTTTATAAGAGATGTATTGCGACACGAATTGAATTTTGAGGGTTCGAAATTTTTCTCGAAAATTTTCAGTTCAAATAGTTCAAATTTTTCAATTTTTTTAATGTGGTTCTATATAAATTAAGGCACGAGAAATCGAATGCCGTAGAGCGCATCTTCATATCTTTTTTAGTTTTTGAGTTACAGCGATTTTTGATGTTTTTCAAATCGCAACTTTGAGAGGCCATATCTCGAAAACTAAAAGAGATATCGAAATGCGGTTTGAACGAGTATATTTGTAGTGCTTTAATTAACTTGATAGGGAATTTTGAAAATTTTGAAAATTTTGAAAATTTTTCCGAAATTTTCATATGTCAATATTTAAAAAACTAGAAGTGATAATGAAAATTTGAGAATACCAGTGAATTTCTCTCGTAAAAATACGTATGTATGTAAATTTTCACAAAAAAAATCGCACGGATACATATTTTATTACAGAAAAACGAAAAATGACCAAAAATCGTAAAAATCTTAAGGGGTACCCCTTAAGAATTTAACGATTTTTAGTCGATTTTAGTTTTTCTGTAATAAAAAACTTATGCGTGTGAATTTTTTCGTGAAAATTTACATATCGACGTATTTTTACGAGAGGAATTCAGTCGTGTTCACAGATTTTCATTATCTCGTCAACTTTTTGAAATATCGACATGGGAAAATTTTCCAAAAAATCGAAAAATTTTCAAAATTTCTAAAATTTACTATTATATTAAGTAAAGCACGAGAAATACACTCGTTCAAACCGCATTTCGATATCTCTTCTAGTTTTCGAGATATGGCCTCTCAAAGTTACGATTTTAAAAACATGAAAAATCGCTGTAACTCAAAAACTAAAAAAGATATGAGGATGCGCTCAACGGCATTCGATTTCTCATGATCTAAATTATATAGAAATATATTAAAAAGAAAATTGAAAATTTTGTACCATATGAACTGAAAATTTTCAACAAAAATATTGAGCCTTAAAAAATCTGTTCAATTTTTAAACAAACATTTCTGAAATTATAATGCTTCATTAAATAAGCCTAAAATTATACATACATATAGTAAAAAGCATGACGAACCCATATTTTCAAACAGAATTTATCTATTTTAATTACTTTTTTAGTTACAAGCGTTTGAAAATTTAGTAGTTTGACAGAAATACTCGATTACATCATTTCGTAATAGAATAATCAAATCACCAAATATATACAGATATCTTTAGAATGAAGTATAGTTATGTTAAAAACTAGTATAAATTTGAAAATGTTGAACCATTTGAACTGAAAATTATCGACAAAAACCTTCAAGGAAATAACACTTAAGATGTGGTTGTGTCACTCTTACAAAATAAAAAGTTACCATGAACAGTTTAACAATAACTTGTAGAATTAAACTATTTTCTGTATAACAATGAACCGATTGTAAATGCAAAGAATAAAAAAATATATTTTTATATCTGTGCAATATTTTAATTAGTTTAATCATTTAGAGCGAATTAAAAATAAAAGCCCTTAATGGACCATAATAATTATTAATTATTTATTCCATCCATAATTAATTATTTAATTATGTAGATTATTTCACTGATAGTAGTATATTAAAATAACATAGGTAATTACTTGATTTAATACACTACATTTATTAAATTATATCGCTTTTAAATGAAAATTCGATAATGTCTAATTATAGCTAAAATTGTTACGTTACAATTAAATTTTACTATTTTAGATTAAGTACATTTAATTCACTCAATTATTCAGTGGCCTCTAAGCATCTTCAAGAAAAACGTTTTTGATAATAAAATAAACAATATATTGTTGTTAATAATACAAAACTTAATATCACATTTTCAAAAATCAATATATATATGGGGTAGGTGGCTCAGTGGTATTGATTCGAAATGTGGACCCTGAGAACCTTGGTTCGATTTCCACAGTCGACAAATATTTTCACCAAATTAAAAATGATCCCTGTATTATTATTTATTTATTTTATAATCACCAATTGTAAATTCGTAATAATGTAACATTTTTAATAGGATAATAGGATAAACTAATATCTAACTCGTCTAAACTGTCAGTAAATCTAATTTTCATTTTTTTTTCAAGTCTCATGATTTATGTTTGTTGTTTGTTGGGTAGATGTCGATGGTGAACCCAGTGTCCTCCTGAAGCAGGGACCGCGCTCCGTGCTCTGGGCACAGCAGACAAGCTGGCCCACCAGTTCTGGTTCTCGTACCCGCCGCCGGGCGCGGGCGGCGCTGGGGGCACCAAGGACAAGGAAAAGGAGAAGGAAAAGCAGCAGCAACAAGACGAGCAGGACAACAAGCGCTCCTCGAAGGAACAGCGGCAGCTGGAATACGACGCTGCTATCAAGGCAAGAATAAGATCATTTTATACTTTAGACCAGTGTTTCTCAAACTTATACAGGATGTTCAATTACCATTACTATCTTGAGAATTATAAGAGCTACAATTTTGGTGAAATTAGCAAAGAAATGCCAGTTTTTGTAAGTCTATTTTAAAACTATGAACAACATTTTTTTTGACTAGTTGTTTTCAAAATACGGTGTGCAACTTTCTTATTTTAAATTTCACTTCAGCTCTCCCTCCACTAACATTTTTGGGAGGCCGTGATTTGACGATTGGTAAACGCACTTTACGTGCATAAATATATCACTTACGGAGATCTGCTAGGGCAGACTGCCACCATCTAGTAATGGGTAAAAGACGTGATAATATATTTATTTTTATCATAGATTGGTTTTGTAGCAATTATTTTATCGCACTGCCATGAGCAGATGAGGTAAAATGCTGTATAATAAATAATTACTTTTTACAAGTACATAATAACTTACTTTTTGTACGATCGCTGAAAAACTAATACAAAAGCATTTTTCAAAACAAATTAATATTGTTTCTGGAAACTCATAACTGTATTTCGTATTTTTTTAGTATTCTTCTGTTTCACTCATAAATGAAGTAATATTTAATAAAATAAATTGTTCAGAATGTCATTTCAAGTTGAGATTTATGCGTTATGAATAGAAAATTGAAATTATTCTTCTTGTTAAATTGAGCTTGAAATAAAAATGGAATTTCGTTTATGAAATACCAAATTAAGAACATTTCAATTTCTTTTTCGTTCATTTTCCATTCGTTGTCTTTGTCTTTATTCCACTTGAACAATTATATTCATTCGGTTTTACTTTCTTGTTTAATAAATGTTCGGCAGTACGGTGGTGTGCATAGCGTTATAATATTCGAATTCGGAGGTCCCGAGTTCGATTCCCATTCAAGCTAAATATATATGAACTACAACACTGCGACATTGTAAGTTCAGATCCTGTACTGTAATTGGGATTCAGGTCCTGTTGTACAACCTACCGTAAATAAATAAATAAATAAGCAAGTAATATTAAAAATTATTATTATTCTACAAATTTAAGAAATAAAAAATGTATGTATGTGTATATTTTTTTAGAAGAATTTGATGTACTAGGTTACTGTGCTATTCTAACATTTATTATTTTAATTATTGTTGTAATTAAATATTGTTTTGTGCCGAATTTTCATCTCGGTGCACATGCGCAGTGCCTCACAATGTGAAGTTGCAATTTAGTTGAGTTACTTACGTCACAAGAACATCAATGGCGCTCGTTTTAAATAATTTACAATTATATATTTTAGATTTTATTATTATGGGGTTCGTGGCTCAGTGGTATCAAGTCGACCTGTGGATCCTAAAAACCCTGGTTCGATTCCCACAGCCGACAAACAATTTTCACAACTTAAAATTACCCCTGTGGCTCCCCCATTACTAACATCTTTGAGGGCCGTGATTTGACGGCTGGTAACCGCACTTCACGCGCATAAATATATCACTTACCGAGATCTGCTTCGGCAGAGTGTCACACCCAGTAATGGCTAAAAGGCATGATGATATATTTATTTATTTTAGATATTAATGCGTTGCTTTTAATAATTTTTTATGGGATGGCTAGCACAGTGGTATGAAGTCGGCCTGTGGATCCTGAGGTCCCTGGTTCGATTCCCACAGGCCACAAACTATTTTCATAATTTCAAAAAGCTATCCCTGTGGCTCCTCCACCACTAACATGTTTGGGGGCCGTGATTTGACGACTGGTAACCGCACTTCACGCGCAAAATATATCACTTACCGAGATCTGCTTTAGCAGAGTGCCACACCCAGTAATGGGTAGTAGGCGTGATGATATATTTATTTTAATAATTTTTTTAGTATTATTGTAACACATTTACAACTAAAATTGATATACGTTAAATATTTCTTTAAAAAGCCGTATTATTTTAACTTTTTGTTAGTTTCAATTCTGGCCAAACGAGCGCTTTTCTATTTAAAACCAAATATCATTTTGTGCTATTTTTCCTGACGGAACGTTTCGTCTATTCTCATGTGTATATTTATTCCGTTCACTGCAGGAACAGCAGCGCAACCAACGGGAGCAGTGGGAAGTTCGTCAACTGGACCACGACTTGTTACACCAGCGCCACTGTGAACGCGAGCGCGAGCGGGAGGCGCGCGAACTAGTCGTCCACGAAGCCGCTGTTGCTGCCGCCACGATCACGGCCGACCCTGACAATGATGATGCTAGCCTGCAGTCCGTGTAAGTTACACTATACGCCACTAGAGACCAGCACTGACTGGATCAGCAGGAGTAGTAGTAATAGGCTAGAACTGGAGCAGTTAGGTAGCAGGATTTTAAATCAGGATTAATTAATGTTAAGTAAGAGGTTCTTAATTTAATTATATAAGATTTTTGATGGAATTAACATTAATTATATTTTAATTTCTATGTTGGTTACATAGCGGAAGAAAATCCTAGGGCGCTTTGATCGAAAAGGGATTGCTTTTTGTTTGTAGTTTATTTTTATGGGACAGGTGGCTCAGTGATATCGAGTAGGCCTGTTGACTTGAGAACCTGGGTTCGATTCCCACAACCGTCAAACAATTTTCACTACATTAAAATTACTTCTGTGATTCCTTCTCTAGTAACATCTTTGGGGCCGTGATGTGACGACTGGTAACCGCACTTCACGCGCATAAACATATCACTTACTGAGATCTGCTGCGGCAGAGTGCCACACCCAACAATGGATAAAAGGCGTTATGATATAATTATTTATTTTATTTTATATTATTAAATATGCAATGGTAATGGCACAGCGGTATCGTGTCGGCCTGTGGATCCTAAGAACCCTGGTTCGATTCCCAAAGCCGACAAACATTTTCACCAATTTAAAAAATTACCCCTGTGGCTCCCCCACCACTATCATCTTTGGGGGCCGTGATTTGACGACTAGTAACCGAACTTCACGCGCATAAACATATCACTTACTGAGATCTGCTGCGGCAGAGTGCCACACCCAGCAATGGATAAAAGGCGTGATGATATATTTATATTTTTATTTATTTAAATATGCAAAGTATTAAAATTATTAATTTATAATAGTCAGGTAAAATTAAATATGAAATATAAAAACAAACTTATATTATGTCAGTTGTAATTAGAAACTTATTTGTAAACAAAGTTATATGGGCCATTTTCCTTCCCCCACTTTAAGATGTGTTGGCTTCACAATTAATGTCTCTATGGTTTGTCTATTTTATATGGTCGAAGTTTCCAACGCTATCTAGGTTACTCCATTATCATTATCATTTAGTTCACATATTTTCCGAGCTTGGCGTTGGTTGCGCTGTAGGTAATGCAATGTATTATTAAAGGTAATTAATGAAATGAAAGATATTATTTATTTACGAGTACATTGAAGGTTTATAAGTTTAGCTATAAATTAATTCTCGATGTATTGATCATATTTAAATAAATTAGTACAATTATAAATAATATGAGCAGAGGTGAACAAAAAGTAGACATGAAGATTAGACATGAATTATGAATGCCTGCTCCAAGAAATTAGTTTGATTATTGATGTTTCTGGGTTCAAATTCTTGCAAAAAAATCTATACATCCGTTTTCAGTGTATTTCCTATGCGTGTGTTAGTTTTCAAGGGAAGATAGTCTGCATTTCTTATTTAAAGAAACATCATGTTCAAACACGCTATTATCGACTCGTCCAGAACAAATCAAATTCACTGCGCGAAATGACGTCAGCAGCGCGTGACGTCATTCGCGCCTACCCCAACGGGTTCATTCGCACACCCTCGCCTGCAACAACCCTTATATTAGGGGATGATTACATATTAAACAACATGCACGGTGACATCTCAACATATTTGAATCGCTGATGTTGATTCGGAATTTCATCAAGTTTGGACATTTAAGGGATGGAAAAGGGTGGCTGTGGAAATGTGAAAGTTGAAGCGCGCGCGGAAAGCGAGTTTTCTGAACGCCTCCGCGAATTTTCGCCGCAGGTCGGCTGAGCTCGTATGACTGCAGTGACGCAATGACGGTCGGCAGTTTTGGACGGAAAGCTATGATCGTTGTTAAATTTATTGTTGTAAAATGACTGCAGTTTGCTAATAATGCGCTTAAAATATTTTAAAAAACGGTTGTGATATAATTTAAACTAAACTAATAATAATTGAATGATATTTGAAACGCGCAGAACGTGTTTATAATAGTATTTACCAACGTATTGCAATATTTTAAAAGTTACAAGTAGATAAAGCTCAACAACAATAATATATATATATATAAATTAAATATAAATAATAAAATTTTTGGATAGTTTTGTAGCTGATGATATTGTACGAAGTGTATAGTTTGAGATTATCCCGAATGAGAGAGATATAAAAAGCGAGTGTTAAAGAACCTGGTGCTAGTCAAGTTCCGATAGAGTCTGCAACACACATGTATACCTGGTTTAGCACCCACTCACATAACCTGTAAATATTCGCATAACTAAATGAGATTTGATTTAATACAGAGTCTGAGGTATTGCTATATTATACATGCAGATACTTACCTAGGGCACAAACAAACGAACAATAGTTCGCAAGCACAAACCCTGCAATGACTAGATCACGAATCACGATCACGTAGTTCAAGTCGTAGCTAACCGCTGGTGTTCGTTGATTGGTCCCATTCACACTTTAGAAACAAACCCGTCGCTAGGTTGGTTCCTTAGTTACGTTGTAGTGAGAATGACGTTTTGTTTCCTTTCCTAGATTAGTAGTTGCTGTCTTTAGTTTCACAGCAAGCAAGCAAGCAAAGCAAGTTCTGCAGCTGCAACGACGAGGCTGGCATGCGTTACCGTGGGGCAGTGGGCACAAACCGAAACAGTGTGATCGAATCTTAGTAATCAAATAACTAGCTTCTGCCTTATTTCTCGTACTAATCAATAAAACTAGTGCCTATGCTTCGAGTTTTGCTCACACGTGAATGAAAACTAAATAATTTCCATCGTGCAACAGCAGACTAATAAGCGACCGACGACTTAGTATACCATCAGTATCACATAACCTTAGAGGTGTCAATTAGTAACCACTTCTTGTATATCCAACTACCTATCTACCTATCTAGTGTTACTACTATCTTATTACGTCTAACATAGTGAGTAGTTTGTGAATACGGCAACAAGATGTCACAGTTGGTGTTGTGCAATCTTTCGAGCAATGACAATAACAATAATACCGACAATACTAGTGAAGATTCCAATCAGCTGCCTACCATATATCGGTATAATTTTTATCAGTAAGCTTAGTGCAATATTTAGCTAAGTATTTTGAGGTTCTTCCAAATTAACCGCGTACTCAGCCAAGAAAACAAAAACATCATAACATGTTCTTGTTTTCTCTCTATCCCATTCAATAAGTTTTCATAAATGTGACAAACAATTACACCTCAAAATATATCTTTTGTTTATTTTATAGTTTAGTCCGTAGTTGATTTATTTAGTTTAAGTTACTTTTAGTTAGAATTAGCAGTTTAGTGTTAATCCTGTCCTATTAGTTTGTAGTTTTAAGTACACGAACCAAAATAAACAAATTAAATTGGCTGGAACTGGGTCAAAATTAATAATGGAAAACATTGTGAGGTTATGTATGCATATGGAAAATCGATGAATAGATAATCACATTTATTATTTATACAAACCGATTCTTTTCAATAATGGTATACTAGTACATTATTCCATTCTATGTGTATGTTTTTAGATTGAATTATTAAGGTTGAACACTGGTATTAAAACAACACATTGACGCATCAGCTGTCAGGCGATGTGCATTTGTTTTACTGGTGTGAAATTGGTACTTTTTTTAGTTGGGACACAAAAATACAGTGAATTTAATTTTAATTTTGTACTTATTTTAAATATATTTTAGTAAGTATAACTTAGCTTATGAATCTAGGGTGAAGTCTAAAATAACTCGACGTTTACGAAATAATTTGGCAATGTATAATAAAATATTTAATCACTATACTTCATGAAACTATTAATAAATCTAACAATGATTTATTCCTCTGCAAAATGTTTAAGTGGAGAGTTGAATTAAACGAAAAGTGTTGTATTTTCAAATATCTAGAATTTGTGTTTTTGAAGTGTGTTGTTGTTTTCGATGGAACATAAGTTTACATTTTTGTTTACTTTCTAAGAATTTTTGTGTATGTATTGGTAATACTTTATTAAATATTTAAAGTGATATATTTAGTGACACAACTTGAAACTTTTCCTTTGTTTACTAACAGTAACAACTTTGTTTTAATTGAACTCTCTACGTATCTGTCCATGATTACATTAACACCTGACAAAAAATGACACTGTTCATGATAGGTTTTATATATAATATATTTATTTACAGATGTGGTGTCTGCTCAAAGATATTTACAAATTATTTAGCAATTTTGATGTTTTTAATCAGCTGTCTTTTTTTTAATTTGTGTTGCTTGTTAATGTTGATTAAAATTTTACTGCAGACTGTACTAAGTCAGCTGATCAAAATGTCAAAATCGTAATAAATATTTTCGATCGCGTTTCACTTCAAGTGTTTAATACAAAATATTTGCGCTATTAAACTATACATTTATTATTATTTTATTTTATTAAAACAGATAGTTAACAAATTTGAAAAAAGTTAACTCGGTGAAGACAAATTGAATGAACGGTAGTACTATATTTTATTTATCAGAGAAATCAAAATTGTGGCATCAGAATATGATAGCTTAGTAATTTGTATTTAATAGTACATTATGATACTAGTGTAAAAGTATGTCTTTAAAGTACTCGTGACAAGTTTAAAAGCACGACGCGAAGCGGAGTGCTTTTAATGGCACTAGTGTTTTAAAAACACGTATACGCGTGTATCATACGCTATTTTTTATTATTCCTCCATCATAATCTGGAAAATGTAGCTGGAAAGCAGTATTTTCATTTTGATTCATTTCATAATTTTGTGTGTGTGATTTGAAGTAATATTTCTTACATGGAGATAGGTTTACATCTGTTGTTTACGTTACTATGTGGTTTCGTTGTTTTGCAATTTAAAGAGCAAAATAATTTTGTTGTTGCTTAGCAACTTTAAAACAAGGGAGTGTTTTAATGCTGCGTTTTCGCACATTTTTTAGTTTGTTACACAAGGATTATTGTGCAGGTATAATAAAAATGTCTTGTTTTGTATCATAATAAACGTAGGTAAATAAACAACAGTTTTACAACAAAAAAATTATGTTAAAAATGGAATAGTTCTACCGTTTGTTAAAGTATTGATCATGATATAGCTGAGCAATAATACAAGTGCAAATATTTTATCATTGCGCATTCCGCCACATCTGTGGGATGCGTCACTTTTTACTTAACCTCTCTCTATTTATGCTACATAGTTGCCGCGCGCCAATAGCAAGCCTGGACTGCATGGAGGAGTTCAGTGCAGGCAGCGCGCTCTCGGGGTTGGCGGGAGACCCGCGCGGCGACGTGGCCATCACCAAGGAGCAGCTGTTGTTGCAGGGGTTGTCGCATGCCGCACCCGCACAGCAAATGCAGCTGACACGACAGACGTCTGTCACGCCAGGTCTACGATACCGCAATCTGGGCAAAAGTGGACTTCGTGTGTCCAACGTTGGACTTGGTAAAGATATATTGGTGTTGTTGGTGTTGATGGTGCTTTAGTTTTTTAATTTTTGTTCTAGAACTAGCTATATTGTGTCATTTTCTCAAATAATTTAGCATTAATACTAATTTGAAAACTACTTGACACAAACTTGTTTAATTTATTCGCGCTTGACACAATCAAATTTAATATTTGACAGCTGTCAAATATAGTACTAAATTTTACCGCCAGGTGTCATTGCTATGTGTCAAACGTGAATATTGGTGTTGTATTATCTTGATGTTGCTTTAGTATAGTGTACTAGCGATCCACTAGCTATGCAGGATTTTACTCTAGTTCCAATTGGTATTGGATAGGAAAAAAAATGGTAAAGTGTTACTTCTCATTTAAAAATATAGGTTGCGTTTATAAATTCTATTTGAAGTTACCTTAATTATGGTAGTAATTACTAATCATAGTATTAAATTATTGTGCATAATGAGCGCATGCTTAATTATGAAGTAATTAATTACTTTTAATTATTCATGTAGATTAATTAATTTGTGTACTTCTGCATTATTTATTTCATTACAGAAACTTCGTATTAAAATTGTATATATCATTACAGAACATGTAGAAATTAGAAACGTAGTTGAATCAATAGATAATGAATCTGAATTGATTATAAGTACTCGTACACATTACGTAGATTTGATATCATTCATAATAATGTAGATTGATTACAACAATGCTCGTATAATTATTTTTCTAGGTTGTTGATTGTTGTGGTTGATTATTTATAGGAACGTGGCCCACGTTCGGGCCTGGCGTGACCGAGGAGCAGGCCGAACAAGTGATTATTCTGGCTGTTGATAGTGGCATTAACGTATTTGATCTCTCTGAAGCCCATTCAGGTACTTATCACCTCATTCTTACTTGCTTGTTGTTGATTGTAGTGTTTATTTATTTTGTACTATATTATAGTTTTTATTTTATTTTCCTTTCCAGAATTTAGTTTGTATGCATTTATTTATTTATGCATTTAACACGTTGAAGCTGAATTTAGCATGAGCTAAAATTAACACTTGATTTGCTAGCACCACTTTTGTTGACAGGTAGGTGTAGAAGTATTTTCATTTTATATTTATTTATTATTTTGTAAATTTGTTTATGTCGTAAATACCAAACAAAATAAATACATGATTATTAAATTGGTTTTATGTTACTTATGTTTCCGGAAACGTTAGCGCTATCTGTCCCCTGAAATTTAAATTAAAACTGTTAAACATCGTAGCGCGCCAAATTTGAATTTACAGTTAGTTATTTTAGTTTAAATGCAAATTGCATCTTTGAACAAATTTATTGTGACTTTAGGTACACGAGCGGAAACCGAACTGGGCAGAATTTTATCCCGACGCTCATGGAAACGAAGCAGTTACATCGTCATCACCAAAATATATTGGAGCACCAAGTAAGATATCTTTCACACTTAGTACTTGAGTGTTTATTTGTGCTAGTAGTATAAATACAGTTTGGTATGTAATGTTTTCTTGTTTTAGATCCGAGGAACGAGGTCTGTCGCGGAAACATATCATTGAGAGCGTCAAGGCCAGCCTGATGCGTCTACAATTATCCTACATTGATGTTGTTATTGTGCATAAGGCTGACCCCATGTGTCCTATGGAAGGTACACATTTTTTTTTAATATATCGAGATCTGCAATTGCAGTGAAGCCATATGCAGAAGTGGTAGAACTGGATAAAAGGCATAATTATTAGTTATTTTCTAGATGTTGTTAATAATATAACTTTTAATTTGATGTTAATTTTTTTTTTTATTCTTTGCAGAGGTGGTAAGGGCAATGCACTATGTGATTTCGCAAGGTTGGGCCATGTATTGGGGTACAGCCCGATGGTCTCCCGTTGAGGTATATACACTGTATTAAATTTAAAGAGTGTTTCACAATTGAAGTAATTTTTAGGTTATGGAAGCGTACACCAACTGCCGCCAATTTAATTGTGTTACTCCAATCGTCGAACAAGCTGAGTACCACATGTTCTGCAGAGAGAAAACTGAGTTATATATGCCTGAGATGTACAATAAAATAGGTGTAGGTACGTAAAACTATTTTTTGCAATATGTTATATTTGGAAACGGTCCCTGTGCTGCCATCTAGTTGCAATTTGCAAAACTTATCATGTGTTGATTTTTTTGTGTTTATAGGTTTGATGGCCTGGTCTCCACTTACAATGGGAATCACGCAAGGCAAGGATGACAGTATGCAGATATTTTCACGTTCCAGTTTTAAAAATAAGTATAGTTCGTTTTCATGGACTGAGGATGAAACCACGGCGGCTAATAAGGAGGTAACGATCACACAAACACATTTTGTCACTGTAGTAAAGAAACTTTCATAAAATTACACAATGAGGGTGTTTAGTGAAAACCGTGGCGCTAGTGTTCTAGTTTCTTAACCAACAATAAGAATAAATTATTTTCGACTGTTATATTGATAAAAATAGTAGAGTGCATAAAAAGATATTTTTTTTTATTGTACTCCAAAATAACTTTTTATGTATGGAAGTCTGGAACAATGCTGCCACCTAACATGAATGTTCTCATTGTATTATCAAAATTAGTAATGCACGGCACAAATAATTCTCACCACGAAAAGGTGGGATGTTAACTGAGTGTTTGGGACAGAGTTTTTGTTGGATAAAGGATCGGCTGCAGCCCGAGGAGACGCGACGCCAGGTGGATAAGGTACGCGAGCTGAACGTCCTCGCCGAGAGGCTGGGCTGCAAACTGGCGCAGCTCGCCGTGGCCTGGTGCTTGAAGAACGAGTCCGTGCAGTGTCTTCTTCTTGGCGCCAGCACTGTCGAGCAACTCCACGAGAGCATCCAGTCCCTGCAGGTTAGCCATTTTATTTGATTGACTTTATCCCCACGTTTAGATTTATTGATTAAGATTTGCAAAGTGATTTAACACCGAAGGTCGAATGGCGCTGCGGTAGTTCCGCCTTCTGCACCCGGCAACATAGTTTGTTACTCAATTATTTGTTTACAAGCGTGTATTCTATTAGCTATCATATGTCATATTTGATTTTTGATTGTTATTGTTCACTCGATTATGGAGTTGTCTCCGGGAAAATTATTTAAAAAAATACATGCAGTTTGCGGTATGTTTGTCATAAATTTATAACCTTAAAACAAAATAGCTGCACATCTTGAAATAATCTATCTTCTTAGGTCAGTCAGTATAATCTAAACTGATATAAGTGATCAATGAAATACAATTATATTGTTGGTGGTTCGTGGTGGAAAGTGAGGTTATGTTGTGTTGCATTGCAGTTGGTGCCAAAGTTGAATAGTACGATGATGGCTGACATTGAGCGGATTTTAGAGAATAAGCCGACGCGACCACCGATGGTGTCTACTCTGGCACTTAGATGACAATCAATGTGCCCCCCTGGCTCTATCAGGTAAGTCATTGTTATTAAACTGTTGTGTGTTGGAATCTGATTGGTGGTATTTGTGGTGTAGTGGGGGCCAGGGTGGGACGAGTAACGCAGACAGTCCAAAAGACGTAGACGAGGTAAGTAACACTGACACCGATACTAGAGAAAACCAAAAACTACCGTTCTGTGAGATTCAGTGACAAAAAGTCACCGAGTTTGTGAAAACTCGCAAAATAAAAAGTCCTGAGGAAAAGTCCGCAAAGAAGTCCCTTGTGGACGAGCGGCGCAAGCTGTCCACCACGCCCGAGGACTTGCCCAAGCGAGCCGGGGAGCTGTTTACCATGTCGCGTCGCGACAAGGACAAGCGCAAGGACTCCAGTCCAGTGCCAGTATGAAACTTGCTTCCCGTTCACGCCGTCGCGAACGAGTTTTTAATCTAGTTCATTCGCTAGCCGCAGTTGGCACTTCGACACGCTATGAACAACATTTTCAGTCCTTGTTGGTCGAATTTCGCTGCACGGGGCTTCTAGCATGCGCTTTCGTTCAGCAACAGCAGTAGCTATACTTCGGAGAGAGCGCGGTGCCGTCCTGGCTTTATAAAACTTTTTCCCGGTCTGAAGGGCCGTCTAATGTAAAGTAAATCACTTACGACACGTATTTAAACTTGTTTTCTAACACGGCTTCCTCCATTTTGTACACAGTTTCCATTGTCTTGCCACTAATCAATTTTATTTAACTATGTTCTTGATGATTTATTTTGTTTAGAGGTTAGGATTAAGTTAACAGTAATTACGTAGACTGTTCATAACCTTACATTTAATTTTCAAGTTAAAAAGAAATGGGAGTTGTGTATGAAATTGTGTCCGTAATTGGTTAATTTTGTGTTCGCATCGCTTATATACGAAAATACCCAACATGCCAAGTAATATTAATAAAAAAGTAAACTAGTTAAATGAAAATTAAACGAGTGATTAATATAATTATATATTATGAATATTAATACACTTGTACATAATTATCTACGATGTAAGCTGACACGTTATGAAGTAATTCTGTTTTCGAACCTCGCACCTTGAATAACCAAACGATGTGAAGTGTGCTCGCGGTCGCGGTTCGTATATTTACGGCACCTGAATAACATAAAAACCACCAACATATCAGTTTTGGCGAACGGAACAAATGTTGAACAAATATCACTTTGTTGTTTAAAATGAAAAGATTCTATCTATACACTGTTACATCGGTATATATACATATATTTTTTTGTTTCAACTATTTGTATAATCCATTACGAATACTAAGTACCGAAAGAGTGTAAAAATCAGCAATATATTAACGATATTGCTGTGTATTTATTAATTATTGTTGTTAACAATCAAACGATTTTATAACTTGATTGCATTGGTTTATGTTATTGTTTTTAATGTTTTTCCGGCATTAATTGTTTCACTTTCACTATAATGTAATTGTTAGGTTATGTTGGACATTTGTTGTCGCCATTTTGATTGTATTTTATGAATCTGAACCTGATCGATCATATTGTATTTATGTTGCAGTAATAATGAGAATAATTTTCGAAGTGAATTCAGCGCAAAACTCAAAATTGATGTGTTTACGGTTCGAACATGCATTTTCAACTATTGCTAAACTTGGTAGTTTATTATAGTCAAAGGTTCGACCAATTTAACTATTTGAAAAGTGTGCTTTCATGTATTCCGCACATTTAAATCGTAATTGTAAAGACGATTTATTCTTTTTGTCTGCAAATCGCATTCTCATAATGCATTTCCGATACTAAGTTCTTAGAATAATGAAGCATAACAATTTCAAGTTTTGACGAACAATAAAAATAATAACAATATTAATTCTTCACTAAATATTTTGTAACTTGAATATTATAAGATAATAATGCTGTGTTTTAAGATTTTACTGTGACAGGGGTTTGGATTTCACGGAGGTATGCCTACCAACCACGACAATTGCCAACTTAATAAATTAATTACCAAAACCAGTTAGTGTTCCTTCAGTGTTCGAGATAATTTGATCTTTTACGGATGCGATTGGACATCTGCACCTCTGTCACTAACACCATTATCTCTGGAACTGTTGAATTTTTTATGCAATATTGTAGAAATATTAAGCTAAACAAATATAGATAGTGAGATATTGTTCTTATACTTCATCAAATTATTATATATATACACATTTCGCTCACTCTTTACAGAGTTTTGTTATTATCTATTGAACACTTTAAAATTTTATATATATAGCAAACGTTTTTGAATTTTATGTAGTTATTAGAAACGAATTATTTGCAAACTTTCTTTTCCTACTTAATTTCTTTTTAACGTGTGTTTCTGGTGCTCAAAGGTGGATGTTCAATTAAAATTTTATTCAAAAATTCTGATTCTCTAGTGATAATAATTTGTGATAACTCTAAATGACTGTTTCGATACAGAAATTGTTCACCTCAATAAAAGTAATAATAATAATCAACGAATTGGATTTCTAAATCAATACAAAATTTAAGTAAAAAAGAAAGTTTGCATCTTGAGGCGCTGTAAATAACCAAAACTTCTAAATTATTGAATAGTAACGAAACTACAACACCTACTGAATCAGTTAGATTCTAATTTCGTTCACTGAAACACATTTTGTTGTTAAGAATTTCCTGCGTTGGCCTATAACTAATCTTATGTGGCACATTTGTTGTGTATTTACTTTCAAATAACCTGCATTATAGATATTGGTTATTCATTCAAAGTATTGTACAAATACTAAACATTTTTTTGAGAAAAAATAAATATTTATTTCTGAAATGTATCATGTTTCACAATTTTCCATCCAGGTGGCAGAAGCAACCAAATATTATTTAATTTTTATTTGACATTACAAATCGTGCCGTTGTTATTAAAACAAGTGAATATGAAACGACTACAATGGCGGGAAAACGGCGGAGATGCAGATCAAGATACAACTTTACATTTTGCAGCAGCATCAGGAAAACATCAAATATTATTTAATTTATTGACTTTAGGCTCCGAAATAAATGCAAGAAATTATATGGGATGGACTCCATTAATGCAAGCAGCAAGAAACGGTCAAACTACATGCGTGCGGCTACTTCTCGACTTTGGCGCTGATGTGTCAATCAAAAGCCATTTTGGTACGTTAAAAAACAATTGATAACTTGCAGTTACTAGTTTAGTTGATAGGTATTTGTGCGTTGTCGCTTGCAGCAGCCAGTGGAAGTTTGGAAACAGTAAGTGTGATTTTAAAAACGTATATTCAAAAAGGTGTGCAGATTTCTGAAGTAGAAAAATATATATCACCAGTGTTTTTTGCTGTTTCATTCAATCATATTGATATACTTCGATATTTAAATAAGTATTCTTATAATTTGAAGAAAACAATACATTTGGGAGGTAGTTATGAAATAAAAATTGTTCATTTGTTGTTTCAAACATTTCTTTTTTTACAGATTTATCTCCAGTAGCTATAGCTAATATTTTAAATCATAAGGAACTTGTAAATTATTTCAAAAGACGTGGTATCATGGCGGTAAACGTACAAAGTCCTGTAGTCCTTCCCAGCAGTCCTAATATACAAAATTTATTATTCTTTAAAAGTACTCCTTCCTCTTGTAAAGGGAGTGCACTTTTATCTCCTAATTTTAATGCATCAGACATTCCTACCTTCTCTCTCACTTCACCAATGACAGCAAATACTCCTTTTAATACTCCTCAAAATATCACATATTCTCTAATTCCTGATCAAAATTCAATGCTGGCGGTTAGAAAACGAAGATCTTCCAGTTATCGTGTTAGTCCTACTGCTAACAGTCCTAGTTTCTCTCCCATTAGTAATAGTTCTAAAATATCATGCAATTCATCTGGTTTTCAACTAACAAATTCTGGTAATACATATTCGATGGTTTCCAATGATTCAAATAGTAATATAATGAATTCAAGAATCAAACCAAGATCATTGATATTTTCCAGCAGTTCTAGTAATGATAGTTCTGTGAAACTGTTAAACCCACATCATTCTAAGAACAAGTAAGTGATATTTAAAAATTCTAAAATACAATTGATTTAAAATGATACGATTTAGGAATTCCAAATATCGAAGTTCATCGTGTAACGTGTCAGTGCCGGTAACGCCAACTATAACTACTTCAGAAATTACTGATGATGTTTTTCTTTCATCTCCTATGATATTCAACAATAATGATAAACATGAATTTATTAATTTGCTACGAAGAAATTCGTTGGATAGTTGCGTGTCATTATTTGAAAAACATGAAATTGATATGGAATTATTTTTATCTTTATCAAAATCTGATTTGGATGAAATTGGAGTGGACTGGGATCTGAGAGATGATGTTATGGAGGTAATTTATCAATGTAATAAGGATATAATAGAACAGAAACGAAAATTGCAATTTTAATTTGTTTTGTGATTCGTAATATTTTAATTATTAATACGTGAATATTGTGATAAAATTTTATATAAATTGTTATTAGATTGTGAATATTTTAAATGTGATGTTTTAAGAAATATAGTACAGCATAATTAGAACTGTGTGTAGTAAATGTAAACCAATATACTGTGTTGTCAAAGGTACTACCATAAAATAGTTATGGTACTATTTCAAGTTTCAAATCAAATTTGGGCCATATTTGCAACAAACGGTGTTCAATTTTGAACCTTATTGAAGACAGTAATCTCAGATTCTTTTTTGTTATTCTTTATTGTTAGTACACTTTCTAATGTACTACAAGTGTAATAATAATAATTTTAATTTTTGGAAATGTAAATTTTATCAGTGAAAGTATCTTAATTTATTTATAGTGAAAGTATGCAGTTTTAAACAATTCAAGTAGGGATTTCGTGTCTGCGCAGTTACGTTGTTTGGGTTGTTTTGTTATGAATTTGATCAGTTTGTGAGAAATGGCGGATAGAGGTGACAGGAGATCCCGTTTGAAAGACGGGGAAGGCTCAAGAAGTTGCAGTGATGAACCCCCAAATTCAAGATTATTTATTGTGTGTGGTAAACAGTTAACAGAAGAAGATTTTAGAAGTGCATTCTCTAGGTTTGGTGAAATTGAAGAAATATGGGTAGTGAAAGATCGCGGGACGGGCGAACGTAAAGGTAGCTTTACACTAGACGAGATTTTAACAACAACCAACAATATTTTAAATTAATAGTGAATATTTTTAAGGGGTGACTTATATTAAATATTCTAAAACATCAGAAGCAGCCGCGGCCTTGGAGGCGATGAACGGAAAAACTCTAGGCACGTCCTCAAGGCATATAAAAGTGATGATTGCCGCCAGGTATGTAATGACGCTAATTATTTTTTTGTACAGTTACAAAGTTAATTATATAATAACAATTTTAGCCGGGAGCAAGGTTCAAAACGAGAAGGAAACGAAGAGGAGAGAGTTTTGCGGCTATTTGTATTAGTTCCAAAAACTATGACAGATGATGAACTCTATGACCATTTTAAAGAATTCGGTGACATCGACTACGCTTCTATAATCCGTGACAAGGAAACCAAAGAAAGTAAAGGTTTCGCTTATATCAAATTTTTCAAGTAGGTTCACCTCTTCTTATCCTTAAGTAATTTTTTTGACATTTGAATTCTTTTAGATTTTCTCATGCAGCAAACGCTTATGAAAACTGTGACCGTAAATTCAAAGCGGTTTTCGCAGAACCAAGACGAACCAAACAATCTTATGATTTATATGACAGTAAATTTTCTTCGTTTGACCAATCACATTTTTCAAAAAGTGCATATCCTAGTTTACCATCCACTGATCTCGTGGGATCAGACGGTTACAACAAACTTCAAGTAATCGCAAGTCCGATGTTGAATCAAGATCAATTGTGGAAACTATTTGACATTGTCCCAGGTAATTCTTCTTTTTCTTCCCTTGTTTTTCTGTTTTTGTTGGCAGATCGTGTTTTGTTATGACTGTTTTGTTTAGGTTTGGATTATTGTCATTTGAGGTTGGAGGGGAATCCAAGAGCGGGAAAAAGTGTAGCAACTGTTGTTTATACGAGTCATCAGTGGGCTGCTTATGCCAAAGATAAGTTACATGGGTTCGAATATCCGCCTGGCCATCGCCTAATTGTCAAGCCAGACCCCGAAGTGTAAGTCTTACATAAAATAAAAATGTTTCATGTAATTTCTTTCTTCAGGAGTTCTAGGTCATTTTCGGACAGCGGCTACAGCAGTTCCGGACGCAACAGCACCCCAGCGCCGAGAGTCAACGTGAACCCCCTACAGACAGACCTAGCACACCTTGCCGAGACCATCGCGCAAGCCACTAGTGTCATCCAAGCAGCCGGACTCTCCACAGGTTCAGTATTCTATAAATTCGCGCTCTTTCTCATTGTCGCCTTCTGTTACTTTGTAAATATTGGAGTGGCATTTGTTTATATCTTCTTTGAAAGTTGAATAAATTGTTTTAAAAGTTCGCGCGAGTTTTTATCAAGTTAAATTTAATGATTTTCCTTTTGATGACTAATTTTTTTTGTTCATGTACAGTGTTTTAATAATTGTACAAAATCGCATGAAATGTGAAATTGTTTTTTTTTTTCGTGCTTATTAATTAATACTAAAATTTGTTTCGTATACGTGGATACTTTTTGACCATTTTTACACATAAATAATAATTTTTATATAAATCAGGGATTCGAATTTTCAAACTAGCCAGTATTACACATAATTATACTCGTATTCCATTTTCCACTAGGGTCTCATTTAAATCAAACAACATAACTAACTGAAATGAATAAACTAAGAAAAATAAGTCAGTAAAATAAAAAGATAAGTATAAATTAGATTTGATAGAAATGGTAAATGGAGTCGTGTTATTTTGATGGTGTAAAACTGGCTGAAATCATGTCGATTTCGAATCTCTGTTGTTCACACACAACAAGCAACAGAATCGTTCGTCCTCGTGACCGATGTACAACTTGACCGTTGACGCAGACGTTGCGACACTTACAGATGTGTTGTCCACAAGATTATCCTCGACTGGTGCCCGCGACCCTGACCAACCGAACTACTGCAACGTTAAACTGCCGCCGGTGCAACCCCTGGCTGATATTGATGCTGACACTGTGGCCAGGTTAATTATATTTACAATACCTCACTTCTTGCGTTTACTTATCCAATCCGTCGCTAAACTAACCTTTCTTTTATTTATTTATTGTACTTTCACTCGCGGGACTGTCTATTTACCTTTAAATACAACTATTTATCACATAAATCAAAGATACGTTTTTTGAATTTATTTGAAAGATTGTTGAGCGATACTTTATTGCAAGGTAGAACTACTGACCCTTATGTCAAAAATGTATTTGAATTTACTACAGATTATCGGGCAATTTTCAACCTTATTGCATAATTTAAATAGCAACTTTCGCCCTTATTAATTAACGGTTTTAATGGAACATAAAGGTGCTTATAAGGTTGAAAATTGATTGCAAATCTTGTATAAATTCTAATTGCAACATGAGTTGACCATATGTTTATTTGATCTAATTATTACCAAAACATTACTACTAAAAAGCGAAAGTAGTCAGCCAAGCAAGAAATACTTATTATTTCTATTTCTATGTTTGTAGCAGGATACTTTCGGTATCAAAAGAAATGTTTGGAACTAATTATTTTTGTGTTTGTCTAAAATTGTCGTTGTGCCGTTCTGTCAAATGTCTCTTGAAGCTTTTAAATATCGTTAATAAAATTAACAATGACTTTAAAAATGTATTATAAATAAAATATGATTGCATGCAACAACTAATCATAAGCTTCTTGAGATAAATCATTGCTATCATTTAAAACCATCATCATATTTAAATGTTGTATTATTTTCATTTAATTTTATTTATAGCACAATTTTCTACCCCTTTGTTTGTCAGCACTTATAACATCCCCCGATTCACACTTGAAATTGGACTTGACTAAAATAATTACAATTACTAACCGACAAATTGTTGAAGAACATCACATTATCATTTTGTTCTTTCATTGTTATAATCACTAATATTTATTTTATCAAAAAGAGTAATGTTTAAATATTACTAATTTTATTTTTTGACCATAAATAAGCTTTTTTAATCAAGTTGATCATTGTATGATTGTCATGATGTTGGCGCAGGTGTTTCATAGTTTGCACGCCGCAGCCACCGCCGATTTACGCCCTCAGAGATGTTTTCTGCCGATTTGGACATCTGCTAGATGTGTATATGCTTACCAACAGAAACTGTGGATACGCGAAATACGCCAACAAAGAGTCTGCGGAGCAAGCGATTAAGGTAACAAGAAAGTTTAATTTTGTTTGTGGCTGATTTAATAAAGTTTGTGTTTAGGTATTGCACGGAGCTGAAGTTTGCGGAATTCGACTAAAAGTTCTAGAAGCAGAAGAACCTAGGAATGGAGATGACAGAAGAAAAAGAATGAAAGTTGACGATTAGGTATTACGGAAGTATTACCTTCGTAACATTATTTTTTATTAAAGAATTTTAGGAAGTTAGATTTCAATGTTTATAAACATTGAATTGTTTAGTTTTAGAATGTTTTATATAGTAATTGTATAATTATAAAACGTCCATATAAATACTGGCATTCTAAAAATAATCAATTCAATTATACGATTTTATGGAAATTTTCATTCCACTTTTATGTTTTTGTGCAAAATTTTACTTCAAAACTGATTTAATTTATTATATTTAAATTTAAAATTAACTTTATGATCAATTAAATTATATAAATGATATCAATGTTATTTTTTGTATAATAATTATACAAGTGAACAAAATAAAGACATCTTTCAACGTGGACTTACTTATTTTATTTATAAGAAGTAATATTGCTTTGAATAATGGAAAACTCGCGCTTTGGCGGGAGAGTATAACAGTATAAAATTGAAATGACAAATCTGAAGTTAGATACAACATTGTACACCACACGTGTTATGTACCAACTTCAAGGCAGTCTGTCTGTCTTGATTTGCAAAGATCAAATCATAAGACCCAACCCAACTCCAGTTATTTACATTTGTTGTTTTATTGTGGAAATTTTACACTGATATAGTATTATAGTAATTTAAAGCGGTGAGTGAACATTTTAAAAATAATATTTAAATATATTTATCAGACTTTTTAATTGAAAAATCCAACGATGAACATAGAAATGACGCTTGTTAAAAAATGGCTGCGGTGTTTTAATTTTTATTTCCTTACGTCATTTTACCCAATATTAATTTGCTGCATGCTTTACTACAGGAAAAACTTAATTAATGTCACATGTATTACATTTGTACCGTTATTATATTTCATTTGATTCGTACAAGTTGGTAGAAAAACTGCAGTACATTCATTAGCATTTGACATTGCATGGAAAGGTGATAATTCAATTGAAGAAGTGATAGTAAATAATATTTCTCATTTACAGATAAAATGCAGACGATAAAGTGTGTAGTTGTTGGTGACGGGGCTGTAGGTAAAACTTGTTTACTTATAAGGTAAGAGTTTTTTCAATCAAACTTGCACATTTAACATATTTATCTTTCTGTATTTATCAGGAATCTATAATTATGTCAATTTGCATATTAATTAGTTCGGTTGCTGCACTTCTTTCATGTTTAATTGCTTTGCATCTGTACTGATATTAATTTTACCTTTTAGTTACACTACTAATAAATTTCCATCTGAGTACGTGCCTACCGTTTTCGATAATTATGCGGTAACAGTAATGATTGGTGGAGAGCCATACACTTTGGGGTTATTTGATACTGCTGGTAAGTCACTTGTCTTAAAAGTACTTATTTTGCAGTGTCACAAATTCTTGACTAATTTTTAGGTCAGGAAGATTATGACAGACTCAGACCGCTTAGTTATCCACAAACAGATGTTTTCCTCGTTTGTTTTTCTGTAGTTAGTCCGTCCTCATTTGAAAACGTCAAAGAAAAGGTAAGTTAGTACTTTCTTCAAATATATCAAATAGTTGTAAATCTTTTTTTTTTTAGTGGGTACCCGAAATAACGCACCACTGTCAAAAAACACCGTTCTTGTTGGTTGGAACGCAAATCGATCTTCGCGATGACGTTGCAACGATTGAAAAATTAGCAAAAAATAAACAAAAACCAATCAGTTTCGAACAGGGTGAAAAGTTGGCCAAGGAATTGAAAGCTGTGAAATACGTTGAGTGTTCTGCTTTAACGCAGGTGAGTTTAATAATTTCACGGGAATACCAAATCTTATTCAGATATTTTTAGACCTCGTTAATTGTTTATATTAATTTTATTTCGTGACTCATTGGAAACTCATATTTTACTACTTATTGACCGACTTATTTTTTTTAATTTCTTTGTTTTTGTTGTAATTGTTATTGTTTAAACATTTGAATAACATCAGATGGGCTACAATATTGAGTGTTTGAGTTTAAAAGAAACAGTTCTTGTGCATTAAGTGCATAGAGGTGAATTTCGCAAATTTCGTTCACAGAAAGGTCTGAAGAACGTGTTTGACGAGGCGATCCTTGCGGCTCTCGAACCGCCAGAGCCTGTGAAGCGCAGGAAATGTGTGCTGCTGTAAACCGCCCGGCTACGTTCACTGGCAGTATCGTTCTCGTTCTAACTGCAGCACCGCTCAATTTTTGAATGTAGTTCTCCCGATTCTATATTTTAACATTCAACTTTGATATATTGCGTCTATCGTCTGCGTCGTCCATGCAATCATTTTTGTTATTATTTAATTGATTCTCATTTTATTTTCAAGTGTATTTTAATTTTAATGTATGATGAAAATAGTTAAGATCGTTTATAAGATGTTAAATTATAAATTGTATACAAAGAATCAGGGTTTTTATTTTATGTTTTGTGAGAATTGAGCTGAAATTATCGACTGATTTATATTAGTCAAAAGAGATGTATTTATTTTCTAATTTTACAACTTTATCGCACAATAAAATTTGACTAAACTTGAAATTGCTTCCGCAACCTAAGATGAAAATAGTCTTTGGAAGAGGTAAACTACATTCAAAAATATTCCATGACATCACTGTGTTTTACTATTGAACTCTGTATACACACAGCTGGTTATAAATCTAGCGACATATGACTGTTTCGAAGCATCGACTTTAGCAGTTTTATGTACCTGTTCGGAACTGCGTTCTTTGGCCGCTAATAAAGAGCAAAGTTATTTCTCTGACGCAAAGCAACGCAGCTTCGAAAACATTCGTCATACAATAACATTACTCTTACACCTGTATTTTGAGTGAGGTGTCTAAATTTATTACTATTGGTCCGTCATTGAATCTGTGCGATTTTCACCCTAATCAACATAACGTAACTGTCATCTGTTTTAAATAAACAACATCTAGTCGCAATGTTTGACAAGTATTCCGATTTGTTTTTGTTTATTGTAAACAAGATATTTATGAGGTTATATTGTTATTTAATATTTGAAAGTGTGCAGAATTGAATGAACGGACCGTGTACAAGGTGCGGGGGCATTCACAACACTCAATATCACGAGAGATGATCCTGTAATTAAGAACTGACAACAGAGTGTTTCTGTTGCAGTTGCAGGTGCTTTCTATATGTATATATTATTGGAACTGTTGATATTGAGTGTTGAATTACTATATAATGATGAAGTAATAAGTTTTAATATCTTCCAGCTTTGGTTTTTAGTTCAAGTTGTTTGTAATGAGTGACTGATGGAATATATAAAAGTCAGTCAACGCAGGCAAATGTTCTTACTGGGAATCAGACTTAATAGGAAGGACTGATTTGTATTGCAATATTCTTTGAAATTGAGTGATACACGTATTATGTTCAGTTTCATGTGCAATGTGTCGAAATTAGTAGTGATTTTATACCTTATAGAATTTGATATTTCTTGCAACTTCGTACTTTTTGTTGTTCTGTGGTTGCACGGAATTGCAATACAAATCGGATGTATATTTGAATGACTGAAAAATGTATATATGATGATGAGTGTAAAAGAATTTATTTAGTTTTGCATTTATAATTTCATTTAATTTAAATCGAGTTGGCAGAGATGCTACCAATTATAATTTAACATTTCTTATATCTAGTTTTAACATTTGTGAAGTATTTTAATTCAAATAAATTACCATATCTTTTAAATATTTAATCATTTCAAACATTTTATAATTATACTTAGTAGTTAAGTCATAGCTAATGACAGAATAAAAATTCATTTATAATTCATGAATCAATTTTTGTTCTGTTAGAAAAGTTAGTATTGCATATTATTATACATTTAATATTAAATAAATAAATCTTTGTATAATAAATATTTTTATTCTTGTTACTCATCCTCTGAGTAATCCTATTATCTTGTTATCATTTGTTTTTTATTCAAATATTTTTATGGGCGTTGCTAGGTCTTTCCTCGATTCATGATGACCTTCAGTTGGTAAAATAGATTACTGGATTTGCAACCAAACAAGTGACAGCAGCAAATAGAGGTTATGTATGTATCAATGCGGTTAT
Source organism: Pterostichus madidus (assembly GCA_911728475.2). NCBI lineage: Eukaryota > Metazoa > Arthropoda > Insecta > Coleoptera > Carabidae > Pterostichus > Pterostichus madidus. The sequence goes on along the minus strand of OU452313.1, from coordinate 1,330,500 downwards.
TCAACGAAATATTAAATAAAATAAACGATTCTTTCAGAATTTCATGTAAATATGCGTAAAAGGGCGAGAGCAAGTCTTCTTTTAGACACATTACATAAAGGTTTTGTATGTAGTTGCATCGGAGTAACGCTGTACGGAACGTATCTATTAGGATGGAGAGCTTATAGATATTTATCTGTAATTAAACCAGAACAAGAGCAAAAACAACTGGAAATGAAACGAAATTTGTTAGCAGAAGGTTCTTCGGAAAATTTGCAAGACACTGCTACACAACTCAAGTTATAGTAATTTATTGTTTATGTAACTTTATTGCTAGGCATTTAAATTGTAATTATTATTTTCATTGTTTAAGAATTAAACGTAATAATTAATCAAACGTTTGTTAACAAATAATTAGTAACAACATTATGATAATCAACAAAAAATAACAAAATGTAAATTAGTTTTCATGACAAGTTTCTCTTTACATGTTTCTAAAACAAATTTCTCATTGTGTAGATAACAAAATGATTTAAAACAATGCTGTGCCACTTTCGTAATCATTTAGTGCATTCTCAACCTCTTGGAACAACAGTTAGGTTATTTAAACTTGAAAATATTTTTAGATAAACAATAAATATCTAAACTACATGTTATTTAATTATCAACCATACTGATTATACTTCAAAATGATAAACGATCACTGATAAATTACAAAATTTAAATTTGTAAAAAGAAAGTTTGTGTAATTAAGCTGACTGAAACTGGCTTGTTCGGGAAAATGGTTAGACTTCAAAAATGGCGTTTGGTGTGGACAGTTACAATCATTTAAACTTTGTTTACGTGTAGATTTTATAACTAAATTTAATAAACAACAATGGCTTCACGAAGGTAAATATTTATAAATTTTAATAAATATTATTTAATCATATTGTTGACAAATAAGGTGGTTACATTTCTTTGTTTCTGTGACTGTCAAAAAAGACATGTTTACATGGTAATATTTTACAAAAATTATTTATAAAAAAACTTTGGTCAGTTATTTTTGCAAAATTAATATAATCTATTTTATTAACAGAAAAACTAAAATAAATTAGTATTGACTAATAGGTTAAAAATTGTAACATATTGTAGCACTGTTTATTGTAATAAATTTTTATTGCAAAATTCTAAATTATTGATGAAAATGCTAAAGAAATTGTGTCAATCAATTGCTTCTACAACTACCAATTGTTAATTTCACAACATTTATAAGATCGTCAAGAATATTCTAACCAGTTTCTTGCTTTTATCATCTTTACAACATAGTGTTTTAAAAATTCACACAGTTAATAATAATGACCATTCATTTAAAGTATAAATAGGTAAATAAGAAGGTTGTGCTGATGCTGATGATTACATTATTCAAACTAGTATTCTTCATCAAATGATGCCAAGTGTCTTGGTTATATTTTTAGATGGTTCCATCCGAGTCTAACCGGTTTAGACGCAGAGAAGCTTCTGATGGAACTCGGACGCGACGGCAGTTTCCTGGCGAGGCCCAGCACCAGCAACCCCGGAGACTTCACCCTTTCCGTAAGGTACATTTTTACACTTCAATATTTTCTTTGACATTTTAACTGTTCATTATTTTGTTGCAGGAGAAATGGTGAAGTGACACACATCAAAATACAAAATACCGGTGATTTTTATGATTTGTACGGCGGCGAGAAGTTTGCATCACTTTCGGAGTTAGTGCAGTTTTATATGGAGAACCAAGGGCAACTCAAGGAGAAGAATGGTGAAATAATCGAGCTGAAATATCCTTTGAATTGTGCTGATCCTACCACCGAACGGTGAGTGACAATCAGTATTTTATTAAAAGAAAATATTTGACATTTAGGTTATAGAATTTTCAACTGTTTTATATTTCCTTTTCTGTGTTTAACGACCTGAATTCTTGCGTGCAATGACGTTTATTGTTTTTAACAATACATTTTTGTTTTACGTAACCATGACAACGTACGATAAAAATAAACAAAGTAAATTTGAAATGCTTCAATAATCTGACAGATATTTAAATGTGTTGGAAAATTCCTGAGTGTTATTTTCTGATTGCATCTGATTAGAATAAAGAGTGTATTTAATGATTCGTTCGCTTATTAACGCGTCCCCTTATCAAGCACAATGTACATTCACTTCCTCTGGTTTTAGGGGTCATTCCTCTTCTCTTATGTATGCGGTTTTATTTTGTCGGGAAGATAATTTAAATTATGTGAATTAAATAATTAGTTTTGATATGAGGGATAATTTATTAATTTAATAAAATTAATTGAGTAAAGATATTTCCTGAAATCATCCTTATCACATAAAGCATAATTTTGCTTAAAACTTACTGACATAAAGAACAATATTGCGTGAAATATTTTAATGTATATTTTTAGTCTTGAAATCCGTGCGAACATACAAACTGCATTGAATTATTTTTAATTTATGTAAGAACAAACTTTATTGCTTCTAGTTTTTTCAAGGTTCGACTACTCTGAACAATACAAAAAGTTTTTCTTCTGCAACGTGAATTATTTTTTACATTATCATTAAATAGAATGGCAATAATGATCATATAATATTACTTACTGTTTGAAAGTTTCATCTGTTATGCAGTGTTTTATTGTTAATTTTAAATTATGTCGTGATGTTGATTCTCATTTATCTTTGACATGTGCATTATTTAACGACAATAATTAGAATTTAATTATACGGTTTTTCTTTAAAAGCAAAAGTCTATTTACGTTAATGATGTTTCACTTGTTTTATTGTCGTTTGTTTAGGAAGTAAAACTCTTCATTCTTATTACTGATTATCTTTTTTTTTAATTGAAATGTCATCTAGGGTAGAAAAAAGAACTTTAAAAGGAGAACAAAACTTTATTTTAGTTGTTGTAATCTCTTTATTTTAATTTACTATTAAATTGCGTCAAATATGCAATGTTGGTTGCAAGAAAGTTGGCGCATTATGATTTTAATTTACTATCAAAATCTTATTTATAAAAAGAAGATCAGTGAGTTTGAAAATTTATACGATATTTATACTAAATTAAATTGCAACCTAATGTAAATATAATTCCAAGAATTTAGCTCTTTACTCATCCAAATATTGGAAATTCCTTGACCTAGGTGGCAGTCGTCCTGTTATATTAACAGGAATTACTCATATGATGAGTATTTGTTCTGTTAATGCTGTTGATGCAATATGTACGTAATAGTGATGATACAATATGAAACCAATTGTTTAAAAGTAGTTTGTTAAAATGAGTCTTTAGACTTTTTATACTAACATCCTTGGGGGGGGGGGGGGCATGATTTATCGGCTGGTAATCTCACTCCACGTGCTTAATATATCACTTACTGGAATCTACTTCTGCAGAGTGCCACACCCAGTAATGGGTAGAAACCGTGATATATTTATTTAATTAATATATTAACAATTTTTTTATGGGTTTGCTGGCTCAGTGTTACCTAGCTGGCCTGTCGATTTAGCACCCGGGTTCGATTCCCACAGCTGACAAACAATTTTTTTATGTTCAAACTAGCCCTGTGCCCCGCCCCCCACCACTAACATCTTTGGGGGGCATGATTTGCCGGCTGGTAATCGCACTCCACGCGCCTAATATATCACTTACTGGAATCTACTTCTGCAGAGTGCCATACCCAGTAATGGGTACAAAGCGTGATATATTTATTTAATTAATATATTAACAATATTTTTATGGGCTGGGTGGCTTAGTGTTATCGAGCCGGCCTGTCGATTTGAGTATCCGGGTTTGATTTCCACAGCCGACAAACAATTTTCGTTATATTCAAACTACCCCTGTGGCTCCCCCACCACTAACATCCTTGGGGGCCGTGATTTGACGACTGGTAATCGCACTGCACGCACATAATGTATCACTTACCGTGATCTGCTTCAGAGGAGTGCCACACCCAGTAATGGGTAGAAGGCGTGATGATATATTTATTTATTTAATATATTAGCAAATTTTGTACACAAATATTTTACAAAATATATATTTTGAAATAATCCCTCCATTTTGTAACTTGATTATTATCTGTTACCGATCGATAAATCAATGACAATCCTAATTTTTTATGATCACACAATATATTACCAAATGTGCAGTATTTATTCTGTTGATGCTGTTGATGCAATATGTACATAAAATAGTATTGATACATTGGAAATTCAATTGTTAAAAACTAATTTGCTAAATATGAGTGACTTTTGGATACATTTTACCAACATCTAATTATTTGAAACAAGTTTTTTTTCCTTGTAAACATAAACAAAAGGTGGGCATCATCATCAGCACCAACAGATCACAAATGTAAAAATTCCTTCGATCCATCCACGCATCAGATACACATGCTTCACAGGTGACCTTCGTGTCACATTATTCCAAGGTCACCCGTGTTTATGCACACACATTCTACGCACACACACACTCATACACATCGCAAGGTGGACATACGCAACTGAATTGCATTTCTTACGCTGATCGCCGAGGAACATTCGTGAACACAGTACGTTCAAAGTTATGATTGCGCGTGAGTTTCAAACTGTTGATTGTGTTTTGAAACGTGAGTAAAGTACGTGAAAGTGAAATGCCAGTGGGGTTTAAGATTTTGGATGATTCTGGACCAGATTGGTTCGAAGTTGTGTAAGTTTTTTAGGTTAGATTGTTTTCAGTTTGATTGTTGTGATCAATTCAAAAGAGTACTTCACAGTTATGTGAATTTCTTTTTATTGAAGTTATTAGAAAAGTTATATTATAATTAATATTGTATTTTACATAAAATTTAGTAAAACGATAGTACTATAAAATAAATTTTAGTACTAGTTTGTGATAAATAGAACGTAAATGTTGTGTGTGATCATAGCGTGAAAAATTTTAGGCAGCATTATTAAAATTAGTTTAATTCTTTAATTTACGTCTTAGTCATCAATTAAGGTAATTTAAAAAGATAAATAAAGTGTAGATTAAAAATTAGATAAAGAAAGCACATTATGTGTAAATTCAAGTCCTTGACATTTATAGGTTAATGAAATGTTCATTCATTAAAATTTAACATATTTTATGACGATCACTTTATGAATAATTAGAAATCAATGCAATAAATAACTTCTATGATTATAGAGAATCAGGAAAAATATAAAATATGTTAAAGATTTATAACTCCTATAAATAACAAAGTGTAAAATATTGTGAAGGAAACTTACTATTTACTATACTTGTTTTATAAACTACGTAAATATTAAAAATCAACACGTAAGTTATTAATATTGTTACTATGATTAGTAGTAGCATGACATTATTTTGTTTTGGAAAATAATGTTTTCTTTTTCCAGTAAATGAGTAGTTTGTATTGCTTGGTGACAACGTTGAAAGATTCTTTGAACTACATACAACATTCCTTACATTACCAAGAATCTAAGGTATGTAGGTGTTGCTTTACCATTTGTAGAAAGTGACAACGAACCATTCCAAAGAAATCTACATTCGTTCAGAAGTTGCTCACTGGATTTTTACACCATAAAAAAATAAAACATGTAACCTTATTTGGCAAAGCTCGCTTCGTATTCTTTTTGAACGTCTAAGTTTGCGTAATATAGCAAATCATGATTGTATTTATTTATCTATACAACAGGAACTTAATCCCAATTACAGTACTGTGTGTAAAATAAATTATTTTCATTATGGCATTTCTTTTTTTAATGTCTGTTTTATTGTTGTGCTAAGAAATGCCGGGTGTTTCACGAAAGCGACCCATAGGCATTTAACATGGAAAAACTGTTTTTCCGTGTGCATTGCTTGCCAAATTATTTTAGACAAAAATGTTTCAAATAAACGTAGAGGTTAAAATTCTGTACCTAAATCAGTAAACAAAATAATTTTTTCATGTTTTGTAACTTCAGAAATTATGTTTGAAAATGAAAATTGCTTCGAAACTATAGTTAGCCATGGAATTGAAACAAAATTAAACAAATGTTTGACGTTTTATCTGTAAAAACTGTCAAAATAATTTCTTCAGCTGTATTCCATTTGTCACTTGGTTCACTTAAATCAGTTCAGATAAATTACATAATATGACTAAATGAAATGAATTAAGTAATCTGATACACTTATTGGGATGAATTACTTCAAAGTAAATTACAATAAGTAATTCTAGTACTGAAAATAAAGTTAGCGAAGTAATCCATTGAAATAAATAAGTGATCTGAATCAGTAAATGTAAGTTAGATCTGATCCAAATGGCAAATGGAATACAGTTTTGGCAGATAAAACGTGAAACATTTGTTTAATTTTGTTTCAATTCCATGACTACGGATAGTTTTGAGATAATTTTCGTCATTTTCAGATCTAATTTGTGACATTACAAAGCATATAAAATTATTTTTGGGTATTTGATTTAGATGCAAAATTTGAAGATCTACAACTTTTATTTAAAGCATTTTTGTCTAAAATAATTCAGGAAGCAATGCGTACGGAAAAACTGTTTTCCCTATGGCCCGCTTTTCGTAAACACCCGGTATATATAGCTATACAATACAAGATATACATTTAATAATAATGATTTCTATTATAAACAGGATTGAAAACCATTCCAATTTTTCCATTTTAAATTGAACCAATTTATTTATTACATTATTACATCTTGGCGCATAAGATATGACGGCAGATACAAATATTTATGAAAGTAATCAAGTTTAACAATCGAACTCGATGCGATATTGTCCGAGAAATCAGTATAACTACGTCACAGAATTGCAGTATGATTGCATCTTTTCTCCTAGCCTATTTTAATCTGCGGTTAATTTAAAACTAATTGATCTTATGACCTTGAATCAGTCTGATGCTTTTCCGATGACTTACGTGATGCATTTTTTTATTGATTCATTTGTTTATGCGTTTAATTTGGAGCAAGCGTTATTCATTTATTTTTTAAGCAAACTGAGTTTTTACACTTAAAAAAAATGTTTTTTTTTGTACTTTATTATGTTTATTTTAACTTGTTTATAATTTCAAAAGAACATGTTTTTATTTGTTTAATATTGACTTGACGGATGTAGATTGTAAATGATAATATCCGTCATCCGTAGGATAAATTCGTATTGAGATTTTGTTTCCGGTGACGTCATTACTAAAAGTGCGTCGAAGTACGTTAGTACTTTAAATCTTACGAGAATTGTTTCCGTTTTATGAAGGATAAAAATTCATACTATTATTTTTAAATTATTTAACAGCAATTTTTTAATAGACTTTTTAATAATAAATCTATGGGGCATGTGGCACTGTGGAGTCGGTCTGAACCCTGGTTCGATTTCCACAGGCGACAAACAATTTTCACCATTTTAAAAAACTACCCCTGTGGCTCCTCCACCACTAACATCTTTGGAGGCCGTGATTTGACGACTGGTAACTGCACTTCATGCGCAAAATATATTACCAAGATCTGCTTCGGCAGAGCAAATAAATAAATAAATAATCATCACGCCTTTTACCCATTTCTGGGTGTAGCATTCTGCCGGAGCAGATCTCGGTAAATGATATATTTTGCGCGTGAAGTGCGGTTATCAGTCGTCAAATCACGGCCCCCAAAGATGTTAGTGGTGGGAGAGCCACAGGGGTAATTTTAAATTGGTGAAAATATTTTGTCGGTTGTGGGGATAGAACCAGGGTTCTTTGGATCCACTTGCTACCACTGTGCCAACCCAGTAATGGGTAGAAGGCGTGATGATAAATTTATTTTTATTTACTAGCATTTTACAATAAAACAGATAACTAAATAAGCACTGAACATAACAATTCATTTTAGCTCATATGATTAATGTTCAACATTTCAAATTTAATGTTAACAATAAACATTCAGCTATTTTTGAAATATTTGACTCGGAAAATAATAGAAAATAAATATTTTATGAATTTTCATGATTGATAATAAAGGAAAAGTACTGAAACTCTTTCATATTTTACGTAGCGAACAAAACAAAAACATAATTTATTTCCTGTTGTTGTTGTTATCAATAATTTGCCACAAGGAAAGCATATTTCATTTGTTTCATCATGACATGGATAAAGAAATCGTTGAAGGATAAAATTTATCATATTTTTGTAATTTTCCGTTTGAGGTAATTTGACTAATACTCATGTTTATAAGGAACTAAAACCACCATTTTTTATTTCCGGGTAAATTATAACCCAAAATAATTTGTTGACTGTGACCTCAGTATTAAATTAATTCATTTGTTATTATTTTCTTATTCTACATTGGTTATGTGATTATTATTTTTATTAAAACTTTCTTGTTGGCCAGTGGCACAAAAATGTTCACTTAAAAAAAACCTGACATTAATTTTGTGTATTTTGAAAAGAAATCAAAATATATGTAGGTAATATCAAAAATATATGGGGTGGCTAGCTCAGTGGTATGAAGTCGGCCTGTGGATCCTGAGAACCCTGGTTCGATTCCCACAGGCGACAAACAATTTTCATAATTTCAAAAGCTACCCCTGTGGCTCCTCCACCACTAACATCTTTGGGGGCCGTGATTTGACGACTGATAACCGCACTTCACGCGCAAAATATATCATTTACCGAGATCTGCTTCGGCAGAGTGCCACATCCAGTAATGAGTAGAAGGCGTGATGATATATTTATTTATTTATTTATTTATCAAAAATATGTAGGGTAGATAGCTCAGTGGTATCAAGTCGGCATGTGGTTCCTGAGAACTCTGGTTCGATTCCCACAGCCGACAAACATTTTCACAACATTAAAATTACCCCTGTGGCTCTCCCACAATTAACATCTTTGGGAGCCGTGATTTGACGGCTGGTTTACGCGCATAAATATATCACTTACCGAGATCTGCTTCGGCAGAGTGCCACATCCAATAATGGGTAAAAGGCGTGATGATATATTTATTTATTTATTTTATTTGTAACAAATAATGATCGACTTACAAAATAGGAGGAATTGTTGGTTATTTCATTTTGTTGTGGTGATATGACTTAAAATTATGTCAACTGCCACCACTTATTTCTGGAAAGATGACTAAATCAAAGCTGACTAACAATGAAATGATGAAAGTAGCACTGCGGTCTTTTATACGGATATCCGCTGAATTTTAATCAGTTTATTTTAGTATGAACAATATGATTAATTTTCATTCTTAAATCATCTTTATCAAGGTTTCAAATTAATTAAATTCAACTATAATAAGATGGTCCGTATTAAATTATATAGTTATTTGTATATCAATGGAAAGTCAGATATTTTATCTCAAAGGTGCTTTTTTATTTCACGAGCCAAAGACAATACGATAATCGTTACGGCATTTGAATCCGGAAATCCCGAGGTCGAATACCACTCAAGCTAAATACTAACACACTACGGCTCGGTGATCTCGGACCCTGTACTGTAATTGGAATTAAGTTCCTGTTGTACAGAGTAGCATAATAGTTATTTATTATACAAGTGTTTTATTAGGTATATTAAACACGTAAGAAAAGTTTAAACACGAGACCGAAGAGCTCGTGTTTAATATTCTTAAGTGTTTTATATACCAATAAAACACGAGTGTAATACAAAATTTTATCCACAACTCATAATTATAGGCACCGAAGAAGATTGGTCGTAACGTTTAACGTTGATTCAGTTATACATATTTTCTCAAAATACGGTAGATTGAAGTAGTTGCTAAGTAACAAGTTGTTTACAATGTTTTATGGAATATAAAACCAGTGTTTTATGAACCATATAATTCAACTGAAATCAGTGTAATTATGCCTTTATTATATATAAGTTGTGGATAAATAAATAAATAAATTAGTAAAGCACTTGAGGAAAGAATGACTTATTTATAGAAATAAATAAAAAATGTAGATACGATTTATTATTTTCTTGATAGATGTTATTAATATTAAAGTCTTTAGATGTAATGGTCAAAATTTAACAACAATTTTAATTTCGGCGTTCAAATTTATGAGCCAAAATTGTAGAGCTTTAATGAGCAGTTTGCATCAACAACAGTTAAATCTTAAACTTGGTTTAAATAAATAAAAGCGAAGCGTAGTTAAATGACATCACTGTCAAACATTTATTTAAACCCAGTTTAAAAATTAACTATTGATGGTCTAATTGACTATAACTAATATCAAATCAAACCGTTGTTTTCCAGTTGCCATGGATATAACTTTACTTCCCTAGGAATAAAAGTATCAATTCAGGGAAGAAAATATGGCTTTCTGATAGACAGAGTTGTGAAAAACATTAATTTATGTACAACCGAGCAGAAAAGCATGTGTTTTAGCCCTAAAAAGCGGGCTTGAACACTTTGTGGGCCAAAAAGAAATAATTCCTTTGGATACATAAATGACAATTTTTATTTATTGTGAATACTTGATTCTGCAAAATGTTATTTTGACATGTAACCTACGTACATATTTTAAACTTTTGAACATATAATTAAATGGTATTTTGTTGTGCATAAAATATTGTATGTACCACGGGTGAAATTATCGTTTCTGGCCCTGAGCATATTATTAGCCCTCGGCGCCTCGTGCTAATACTCATGCCTCGAACCAGAAAATTTATTAAACAACAGTAGTTGTTTATATAATAAAAAATTATTATGTAAAAGTGTGGCATATTTTTCCATATTTATGTGCGGTTACTTCCACAAAACAAGATGGAAAATAAACTATTTTAATTAGAATTTATAATTAAATTATGAGTTAATTTCGTTTTAAGATGATTATCTAAATTGACGTTAAATTTCATAATTAATTCTAGACCAAAATTAACCTGAAAAATCCCCAAGACCACGAGTAATTATATCGTATTGATTTCATGCACCTCTGCGCATAGAAATGTACCTGTTTTATTTTTTAAACCGAAGTCTGTGGGAATTCCCAGCCATTTTCTTTATTGCCTTTGTTTATATTTTGACGTAAACCATTTTACAACAATTTTTAATGCTCTTCGTGAGCCTGAATATTATCGTACGATTTAAAGATTTGAACACAGGGAATTCACCTGATTATGCAGCGTAAATACCTCGTTAACGGATACGTTTTTTGTTCGCTTTATGTTCATAAATTATAATTCACGTTTCTATATTTCCTGATATTTAATAAAAACAAATATATCATTTGAGAGAGCAATTCAATGTTGTTGATCGCGTCGTCGTCGTGCGTGTGTTGCACTTTGTTTCATATTTTGAGAAATAATAATAGCTGTTTTTCATTTGTCGCTTGGTTCACTTAAATCACTTCAGCAAACTGATGCATCTATTGGGGTGAATTACTTAAAACTGAATTGGGATCAGTAAATCTAGTACTAGGAATAAATTAAGAGAAGTAAATTAGTGAAATAGATATGTGATCTGGTTCAATAAATTAAATTATTTTTTTTGTTTGAAAATCGATCAAATTTTTGAGGGTGTAAAATTTTTATCGAAAATTTTCAGTTGAAATGGTTAAACTTATTCAATTTTTTTTTAATGTGGTTCTATATAAATTAAGGTACGAGAAATCCAATGCCGTTGAGCGCATCTTCATATCTTTTTTAGTTTTTGAGTTACAGAGATTTTTGATGTTTTTAAAATCGCAACTTTGAGAGGCTGTATCTCGAAAACTAAAAGAGATATCGAAATGCGGTTTGAACGAGTGTATTTCTCGTGCATTAATTAACTTGATAGGGAATTTTGAAAATTTTAAATTTTTTTGGATTTTTTACGAAATTTTCTTTCGTCCATAACTCAAAATTTTGAAAAGATAATGGAAATCTGTGATCACAAGCGAATTCCTCTCGTGAAAATACACCAGTATGTAAATTTTCACGAAAAAATTCGCACAGATAGAGTTTTTATTACAGAAAAACGAAAAATGACCAAAAATCGTAAAAATCTTAAGGGGTACCCCTTCAAAAATAATTAATTTTTAGCCGATTTTCGTTTTTCTGTAATAAAAAATGTATCCGTGCGAATTTTTTTCTGAAAGTTTGCATACCTATGTATTTTCACGCGAGGAATTCACTGGTGTAGACAGATTTCGATTATCTTTTCAAAATTTTGAGTTATGGACAAAAGAAAATTTAGTAAAAAATCCAAAAATATTCAAAATTTTCAAAATTTCCTATCAAGTTAATTAAGGCACGAGAAATACACTCGTTCAAACCGCATTTCGATATCTCTTTTAGTTTTTGAGATATGGCCTCTCAAAGTTGCGATTTGAAAAACATGAAAAATCGCTGTAACTCAAAAACTAAAAAAGATATGAAGATGCGCTCAACGGCATTCGATTTCTCTTGGCTTAATTTATATAGAACCATATTTAAAAAAAAGAAAATTTTGTACCATATGAACTGAAAATTTTTGACAAAAATATTGAGCCTTCAAAAATCTGTTCCAGTTTTAAACAAACATTTCTGAAATATTTATGCTTCATTAAATAAGCCTAAAATTATACATACATATAGAAAAAACCATGACGAATCCATATTTTCAAACAGAATTTATCTATTTTAATTACTTTTTTAGTTACAAGCGAATGAAAATTTAGTACTTTGACAGAAATTCTCGATTTCACCATTTCATAATAGAATAATCAAATTACCAAATATATACAGATATCTTTAGAATGAAATATATGTATCTTAAAAGCTAGTCTAAATTTGATACTAAAATTCCAGTCCCGTATTAAGTCTAATTTTTGTCTCAAGTAGGTCACCATCTCAAAAACAATTTTAAATATTTCCAATACGTCCCTGTATATAACAAATCCTTGCGAAGAGGTTACCTATTGTCATGACGACAGAATTCTTCACCTTGATGTTGACATTGAAATGGTATGCGAGAGGAATACACATCAGTCATCAGCTTGCAACACTATACTATGTAGACTTCGTAGCATCGTTAGCCCGCGGGCGACGTTACAGAAATGCCGGCAAGCGAGGCAACGGACGCCGGCATTTCAAGTGCCCGCATACCGGGCTTAGAGAAATGCTAGTTCTTGCTGTTGATATTAATACCTCGGGCAATAAGAATATAAGGAAATATGGGTTAGCATGTTATGCTGAAATCAAGGCAGATTCATACTAGCTAAAATATTTATACGATTAATTGAAATGCGTATGAAACTTGACAATTAATTTCGTGAACTCGACGGGCACTATTAAAATTGCCTCTGAGGCATCCTCTCCACTAACATCTTTCGGGGCTGTGATTTGACGACTGGTACCCGCATAAATATATCACTTATCGAAATCTGTCATGGAAGAAAGAGTGCTACACTCAGTAATGAGTAAAAGGCGTGATGATATATTTATTTATTTTATTTGTTAAGAGATGGAAATATAATTTTTGTAATAAAAATAAGGTAATATATTCTACGCTAGCTGTTGGAATATCATTAACAGCCCAATTCTCAAAAGACCTTTAATCCTGAAATAGGATTTAGTCAAATTGAGCTAAATAATATTCTCAAAAAAAGTTTAAACAACCTGTAATCATGTTATATTTGGTTTTGGATTAACTTTTTAAAATCAGACTAGAATAAAAATAAAAAATCACGCCTTCTACCCATTACTGGGCCAGGCACTCTGCCAAAGCAGATCTCAGTAAGTAATATATTTTTGCGCGTGTCAAATCACGTTTGGCGAAGATTAATTGCGGAATGAATCTGATGATTTCAGAAAAGCGCAGAGTTTTAGATTTTAGTTTCGTTGTTTAGTAATTTCATTAGAGTGTTTACCTGTAATTGTGTGAAATTCACTTTCAAAAACAAGCGTAGAGCGACACTCCCTTCCTTTCTTATCTTTTAATTCGTTTTCAGTTATTACGTAGTGTTTAACTGCAATTGTGTGAAATTCACTTTCAAAAACAAGCGCAGGGCGACGCTCCCTCCCTTTCTTATCTTTTTGTTTCATTTTCAGTTACTGCATTGTGTGGTCTTTTCTTTCATATATAAGTGCAGACTATCGCTTTCATCTTTTCTATTCTTGTAAATTCGTTGTTAGGAGTAAACGTGAGTAATTTGAGATTTTTTATGCATACGTTATGTACGTTGAAGAAAGAAAATGAATGGTAAGTGAAAAGGAATGATGTGATTGAAGGTTTGTTGTGTGATAATAATTTCGAGTGTAATAAATGAATGAGTTTATATGGAGTGATCTATGAATGTGGTTGAAGTGAGGGTGGTATGTTTGGATGAAAATGTTTGACGATTGCTAGTTGTTTGATGAGTGTGATGAGTGAATGTTTTATGAGTGATTTTAGGGTTCGTGCTACCCCATTTGTTGGGATATAGCGTGAAGATATGTATGTATGTATGTAAATCACGGCTCCCAAAGATGTTAGTGGAGAGGGAGCCACAGGAGTAGTATTAATGTGGTTAAAATATTTGTCGACTATGGAAATCGAACCAGGGTTCTCAGGATCCACAGGCCGACACGATACCACTGTGCCATCTACTCCATAAGACTAGAATAAGATTAGCTAATCAAAAATTCAAGATTAGCTAAAACTTATTTGCGAATCAAGTTGTAAAGAAATAATAAAGCAAAGATATGATTGATTAGAGCATGAAACCACATGAATACATCATCGGCTATATTTTGAAAATAATAAACCATTTAATGTGCGCATAATATGATTATTATATTATGCAGATGAACATGCTTACGTGCAGTTTTCCAGACACGATTACGATTACAAACTATTAAAGCAAGGTTTGGTTTTGGAATTTACACCTGAGCTTCTGCTGTTACGCAAACAGTTCTAAGAAAATGACTTTAACCTCCGTGCTACGCTCTGTGTATATGAATAATAAATTGCCTAATAAAGGCAAGACCTGCATTTACATACATTTCTCAAAATTCTATCTAACATTTTACCATAATGCCTGTAATTTTCAACGAAATTATGTAAATATAAAAGATTTATTTCGAAAATAAATAAATATAACATCACGCCTTTAACTCATTACGGGGTGTGGCACTCTGCCGAAGCAGATCTTGTTGGTAAGTGATATATTTATGCGTGTGAAGAGCAATTACCAGCCGTCAAATAATGGTCTCCAAATATGTTAGGAGTAATTTTAATGTAGTAAAAATTGTTTGTCAGCTGTATCGAATCCAGATTCTCAAATCCACAGGCCGACTAGATACACTGCGCCACCTACCATATAAGTGATATATTTTGCGCGTGAACCAGCCGTCAAATCATACTCCCAAAGATGTTATTTCTATTTTACTGGTATGCATTTTGCTCTCGTACAAAGTTGCTATTATTAATAATATTAGTTTTTAACAACACTTTTTACAAAGCTGTCAATAAAATAAATAAATAAATATATAAATATATCATCACGCCTTCTACCCATTACTGGGTGTGGCACTCTGCCGAAGCAGATCTCGGTAAGTGATATATTTAGCGCGTGAAGTGCGGTTACCAGTCGTCAAATCACGGCCCCCAAATATGTTAGTGGTGGGGGAGCCACAGGGGTAGCTTTTTAAATTATGAAAATTGCTTGTCGCCTGTGGGAATCGAACCAGAGTTCTCAGGATCCACAGGCCGACTTCATACCACTGACCTAGCCACCCCATAAAAGCTGTCAATAAGTGTCACTTTTTTTTTTGTAATAATAGCTACGTACATAAATTAATAAAGATTAAAGTGTATAATTTAATCCTGAAGGTGAAGTTTATTTAACGTTTATTTGATTTTTAATCTCTCCGGGATTAAAAGTGACACTTTAGTCCTCGAAAAGGATGAATAAAGTAGGTCATTTATTCCCGGAAGTGCGAAAAATAACAGGGTAAAATATTCTCAACTAACATCTTTGGGGGCCATGATGTGACGGCTGGCAACCGTAGTTCATGCAGACAAATATATCATTTACCGAGATCTGCTACTGCAGAGTGCCACATCCAGTAATGTGTAAAAGGCGTGATGATATATTTATTTTTTTATAAAACAAAAAAAGTTGTTATTGTCATATCGATCGATTACGGTTGTTATTTTTATTTGAAAATAGTTTTTTCTTTTTAAATATTTTGTTGTTGTTTGGGTAAAAATTTAATAAACAAATTAAATAATAAGTCTGCGGTTTTTCACAACTTGAAATTACCGTAAAAAATGTTTAACAACAAATAAAAAATATTTTTCTTGCAACAGTGCGTCAAATAATAAAAATGTTTATGAAGTTTTTAAATTATGGAAATAGAATTTAATTAAATGTGCAAATTAAAAACACGAGACCTTGTATTCTTTGTTTATTTGTAAATTCACAGTAACGTGCAAATAAATTGTGCAAAACATTTATATTAATCAAGTGCCTTTAGTCTGTGGTTAAGTTGTTTCACTAGAAAAAAACAAAAAAAGGTTATGTATTATGTGTGTATATCTTCATTAATCACACGTGCAGAAAATATTTAATATATGCATAGTGGTCTGAATGTTAATGTACACAATATTAGTTTATAAACAACTTTTTTGCATTTGAAAGTAATGCGAAAATATTCCAGCTATAATTTTAATTGCGGAGAACATTTTACAAGCAAATTTATAAAGTCGGGTAACTATTAACACCATTATTTAAATATAATATTTAACTCCGTCTAACTCCATTTCAAATTTAAGTAGATTTACAAGATTAGCATGATGCTAATGTACTTCTTTCTCGAAATATTATAAATTTGTTTTGAGAATTAGAACGAGATTTAAAAATTAAATAAAATGGTGTTAATGATTAACTCAGATTGTGAATCTAATAATAATAAAATAAATAAAAACTAATAGTGGTAACTATATTATTTGGGATTTAGTTTCCTGTTTAACATAGTCAAATTAGTTTATGGAAAATATAGAAATATTTAATTTATGTTTTTAAATAAAAATAAAAAATCTATTACTGGATGTGACACTTTATCCTAATAAATAAATTAAAATATATCATCATGCCTTCTACCCATTACTGGGTGTGGCACTCTGCCGAAGAAGATCTTGGTAAGTGTTATATTTTGCGCGTTTAATAACAAATATTTATTTATGGGATGGCTAGCTCAGTGGTATGAAGTCGGCCTGTGGATCCTGAGAACTCTGGTTCGATTCCCACAGGCGACAAATAATTTTCATAATTTCAAAAACTACCCCTGTGGCTCCTCCACCACTAACATCTTTGGGGGGCCGTGATTTGACGACTGGTAACCACACTTCACGCGCATAAATATATCACTTGCAGAGATCTGCTTCGGCAGAGTGCCACACTCAATAATGGGTAAAAGGCGTGATGACATATTTATTTATTTTTATTTAATAAAAAATATTTTTTTCAATTCGCAATATTATTTGCACTTTCACAAAGTAAGTGGATAAAAAAAAATGTTTCAATCAGATTAAAAATATTATTTCTAGTCTCATTCTATTGCCAGACTTTATAATTCGATCCGAAAACTTATATTTTAAATCCTAATGAAACAAATAAATAAATTATTTTTTACTTATCAACAAATTTGGATGTGGTAACCACTGGGCTATCTATCATAGAGTAGGTGTAAAAATAACAAAAATTATGTCAACATTCAATTTTCCCCGAAAAATTCAACTCTTCCAAAAACCCCTACCACAGGATGTATTCCAAAAAAACAATAACACATCTGAGTCACGGAGACTCCCCTCCATAATTCATAAATGCATCTATCTTCGTCTTACCACCTAACCCCAAATACGGATTTAACACTCATTGAATTAATCACCAGCTTCCTGTGATCGTGGTTCGCAGCAGGTAACTCGCGCTGTTTCCTCACGAAGCCGCCAGTATTCGTTGTGATCGCGAACAGTGAACATCGCTAGGAGTTGCTGATCTAGTAGCTCCATGCTTTCAGAGGTTCACGTGTCGTTGCCTAGTTACTAGTGTTGAATGTTTGTTGACAGTTCGTTGTTTGATGGATTATTGAGCAATTATTTGTGAAACGGTGTGACTATGCGATTGAACAAGAGTGCTATGCCGGTGGATTCGTCTGTTGTTGGATTGCCTGCTGCGCATATTATTATTTCGACAGCACTTCATGAATTGCGAAAGGCGTTTATCTTTTTTAAGTAAGAATGAGTAAGAAATCTTTATTTTTCTATTACTGTGTGTAACTTTGTTAGATTTTAATTTAGAGAGAAAATTTATGCTGGGTTGCATGAAAGTTTTAACGGTTCAGTAACAACAACGGTTCAAGAAGTTTCGGGAAATCGCTATTGGTACTGTTGCTAGATAAACAATTCCATAACTAAAGAGCTCTAGATGTTTTTCTTACAACCTAGTATAGGGTGATCAAAAGGAATTGTTATAGTTGGCAATACAATTCCAGAGATCTTTTTATTCCACAGTTGGCACAACGTCAGATTAAGGCGGAAATGCTATTTGACATTTCTAATAAATACAAATAGGTTATGTCAAGAGTCTGACAGCTAATAGAATTTTGACTTTTTAAGTAATAGAAATACTTTAGAAATAAATGTAATAATAAATGTACTCAAATTTAAATTTTAAATGTCACTGTCAACAACAGGAAATGAATTTATGTATCAGGCTTACCAATTTCAAGTAGTTTTTTTTTATTACCAACTGTAACAATTCCTTTTGATCACTCATAAATGTCATAGATAATTTTGTTTTATGTATCTTTTATTTGAAGTATTTTTTTCGAAAACTAATTTGGAGACAAAAATCGTAAATTATTTTGCGGCTCTCTTACTTTTGTGTGAACAAAAGTGAAATTTATAAAAGACTGATTAAATCAAAACCACGATTTCCAAAATTTAAATTTACGTATGTTTATATAATAATTCGTAGAATTACTAGAATTTTGTTTTGAATAAGTTTATAAAAAAAAAAAATGGCTTTACCGTTGTGGCTCTCCCTCCACTAACATATTTGATGGCCGTGATTTGACGGCTGGTAACTGCACTTCACGCGCATAAATATATCACTTACCGAGATCTGCTACGACAGAGTGCCACATCCAATAATGGGTAAAAGGCATGATAATATATTTATTTATTATTTAAATGGGTTTTGGTGACCTCCCGTCTTATGTCTTCGCGACCCACATTTTGAAAACCACTGAACTAAAATAATTTAGAAATATTTGATAGCGAATTTAAACGATAGCAAATGTACAAATATTTTGAAAATCATGTACTGGGTTATTTATTATTATTATTATTTTTAGATGAAGTAAATGGCTTAATGGTATCGAGTCGGTCCGTGAATTTGAGAACCCTAGTTCGGTTCCCATAGCCGGCAAACAATTTTCACTACATTAAAACTACCCCTGTGGTTCCCCTTCTCCTAACTTCCTTAGGGACCGCGATTTGACAGCTGGTAACTGCTTTTTACGTGCATAATATATTACTTACCGAGATCTGCTACGACAGAGTGCCATACCCAGTAATGGGTAGAATGCATTATGATACATTTATTTGTTTTATTTAAAAATTATCCCTGTGGCTCCATCTCCACTAACATCCTTGGGGGGCGTGATTTAATGGCTGGTAACCGCATTTCACGTGCATAATCTATCACTTACCGAGATCTGCTACGGCAGTGTGCCATACCCAGTAGTAGGTAGAAGGCGTGATGATATATTTATTTTTTAGATGTTGAAATAATAAGGAAATTCAATTTAATTTAAAATATGAGTTCTAAAAGTTATTTCAACTCTTGTAGTTTGAATTAATTAAATATATTAGCTGTCAAGTTCATTTCCGGCAAAATAAAAAATTATTCCAAACCACAATCTAATTAAGTTAAATCTCAAGGCGAGACACATTGTTGTTCCTTTTCTTAAAAACCATATTCTCATGACTTTAATCCCATAATTAAGTCTAAATTAGTTACGCACAATTGTTGAAACAAACATGTATAACTTCAAATGTTCAACAATGACAATCGGCCTCATTGGAGAGACGAATTATTGTGAAACAATTACAAATAATTTATTATCATTCAAAACTCAAACACATGATACAATGAACGTCCTCTGGTATGTAGTACAAGAATAATCGACGTATTCGCAACCGGAATACTGACATTGAAAATTGAAAGTAAATATGTTTATGTTTACTGTCTTTATATGCTCAATATGGCATTTTAAACTGCTAGACAATGTGCTGAATTGTTCTACTTATTGTTTTCAACATGGTATAGTAAGTATTCTACTATCATTTGCATTTATTTATATAAAATAAAATAAAAAAATAAATATATCATCACGCCTTTTACCTATTACTGGGTGTGGCACTCTGCCGAAGCAGATCTCGATAAGTGATATATTTATGCGCGTGAAGTGCGGTTACCAGCTGTTAAATCACGGCCCCCAAGGATGTTAGTGGTGGGGGAGCCACAGGGGTAATTTTAAATTGGTGAAAATGTTTTATCGACTGTGGGAATCGAACCAGGGTTCTTAGGATCCACATTGACTTGATACCACTGAGCCATTACTCCATATTTATATATTTAAAATAATATTTATATAGTTGCTAGGAAGGTTGCTATTAAAAGACCATGCTTAGCAATTTTTGCTACTGAATAGGTCAAATGATTTTTAGCCTGTGGATCCTGAGAACTCTGGTTCGATTCCCACAGTCGACAAACATTTTCACCACATTAAAATTACCTCTGTGGTTCCCCCACCATTAACATTTTTGGAAGCCGTGATTTGACGGCTGGTATCCGCACTTTACGCGCATAAATATATCACCTACCAAGGCGTGGATAATATATTTATTTTTTAATTTTATTTGAAACCCAAATGGTGGTAAGAATAATCATAAATAATAACGGTTGTAATTAATTTATCGATTGGTAAAATATAATGATCGTAATACAGTTAGTAATGTTAGTGATTTTTGTGTTACAGATGGTTCCATGGACATCTTTCCGGGAAGGAAGCAGAAAAATTAATTTTGGAACGCGGTAAAAATGGTAGTTTCCTGGTCCGTGAGAGTCAGTCCAAACCTGGGGATTTCGTTTTATCTGTTCGTACTGACGATAAAGTTACCCATGTCATGATCAGATGTACCCAGGTATGTCTATTCTTCTTTTATCATTCACCTAATATATTAACATTTAATTCTAATAAATATAACATTATATATATCATATTATAATAATTCCATTTGCCGCTTATAATATCAATTATTAATACAAAAACAAAATGTCAATTGCGATGTGGAACTGAATCTTAATAAATAAGAAAAATAGGAAAAAAAATTCCAATGCTTGTCAAAGTTCCATAAAAAATTACAGCACATTTGAATCAATTATTAATTTAAATATAAGTAAATCTTCACGCCTTTTATCCATTATTGGGCGCGACATTCAATTATTAAAAATAACTACTATTATTGATCTTAAAACAAAATTGTTGCTCCAGCCGTATCCTCGTTATATTCGAGCTCGTTATAAGGAAATTATGTAATTAAATACAGTAGGACATTGAAATTACCCCTATGGCTCCCCCTTCATTAACATCTTTGGGAGCCGTGATTTGTGTGCTGGTAACCGCACTTTACGCGCATAAGTATATCACTTACTAAGATCTGTAATCTGTAAATGGCGTGGAAATATATATTTATTTTATGTACCAATTATGGGGTGACTAGCTCAGTGGTATGAAGTCGGCCTGTGGATCCTGAGAACCTTGGTTCGATTCCGACAGGCGACAAACAATTTTCATAATTTCAAAAGTTACCCCTGTGGCTTCTCCACAACTAACATATTTGTGGGCCGTGATTTGACGACTGGTAACCGCACTTCACGCGCAAAATATATCACTTACCGAGATCTGTTTCGGCAGAGTGCCACATCCAGTAATGGGTAGAAGGCGTGATGATATATTTATTTTATTTATGTACTAATTACAAAATCTAGAATAACTTATGACTAATTTAGGGTTCGTAGTAGTTTGAATATTAAATTTTACAACTTCAGATTAGATTACACATAATGTGTCAAATATGATGTAAACCAATAGTTATGATGTTAAATATTTACGATTTTTCTTTGAAAATTACTTGTATAAAATTTATTAGCCACATAATTATTATCAAATGGAATAATCTTTATTAGTTATTACTAGAAATTGAGATGAAATGATGAATCATATAACACATGGATGTTTATCAATCTCTGATGCATTCTGTGAATTTAATTCTGTATCTTTTTTTTATATGTAAATTTTTTGTTTTACATTTTCATGGCACGTTTACTGACTTCATGTAAACATTGTAAACAAAACGTTATAAAATTTACATAAGTGAGTAATACTACTTTTAACCTCACTGGCTTTAAAATCTGCCCTTTAAAAATGCTAAAGTCTCATAATTATTTTAAAGATACAAAATTCTCTGAATCAAAGATATTTACAGCTTCCAACCTGCTCCAGTTTTTCTCCCTTTACATACATACATACATACATATCTTCACGCTATATCCCAACAAATGGGGTAGCACGAACCTTAAAATCACTCATAAAACACTCACTCATCACATTCATCAAACAATCAGTTCTCGTCAAACATTTTCATCCAAACAAACCACCCTCACTTCAATCACATTCATAGATCACTCCATATAAACTCATTCATTTATTACACTCGAAATCATACATACACATACACCTCCAAATTATCTACCTCACCAAGTTTTATAAGAAAAATTATGAAGTTTAAAACTAATTAATACCATCAAGTAACACATTACTGAATTACAATTCTCCAGGACAACAAATACGACGTAGGAGGTGGCGACAAATTCGACAGCTTATCCGAGCTGATCGAACACTACAAACGCAACCCAATGGTGGAAACATCTGGCACGGTAGTACATCTCAAGCAGCCGTTTAACGCGACGCGTATCAATGCGTCCGGGATTCATAACCGGGTCAAGCAGCTTCAGCAGGAGAATGGAGCCAACTCGGCCGGTAAAGCTGGCTTCTGGGAGGAATTTGAGTCGTTACAACAGCAAGAGTGCAAGTACCTCCTCAGTAGAAAGGAAGGATCGAAAGCAGAAAATAGGAATAAGAATCGATACAAGAATATTTTACCATGTAAGCATACTTATGACAAACAATTTTCATAATTTCAAAAGCTACTCCTGTGGCTCCTCCACCACTAACATCTTTGACCGTGATTTGACGACTGGTAACCGCACTTTACGCGCAAAATATATCACCGAGATCTGCTTCGGCAGAGTCCCACACTCAGTAATGGGATAGAAGGCGTGATGATATATTTATTATTTATTTATTTGTAAGCATACTTATGTATAATTCACTGATTAGCAACCAATGTTTAGTATTTTCGATTTTTTTTGCATATTGTTTTTTGTTTTTTTTAACGAAAAATCAGGTAGAAAGTGGACGCAGTTTTAAACTATTTTAAAAATCATTAAAAACGTAGTTACTTCATATTTTTAAGATTGATTTAATTAATTTATTTATTTATCTCCTTGAATTAACTATGAAAGTATAGTACTCGTACAAATTCATTAAAAACTTTGAAAATGTATATTCGAAATATTCTTTATTCAAATTAAAATATAATATTGTGGACCTTCTTAGTTTCAACTTTTTATCATTAAAATAGGTACCTAATAAAGAAGTGATGGCCTGATTGAATTTGAACAAAATTAGAATTTTGTTTAAAGATGGCGAATCAAAATTTAATTGTCCAATTTAAGCCTATCACCTTCATTTTATTTCAAGATGACGGACTGAAATATATAGACTATATTTTCTAATACAAAAATAAATTGTATGGGGTGGCTAGCTCAGTGGCCTGTGGATCCTGAGAACCCTGGTTCGATTCCCACAGGCGACAAACAATTTTCATAATTTCAAGAACTACCCCTGTGGCTCCTCCACCACTAACATCTTTGGAGGCCGCGATTTAACGACTGGTAACTGCACTTCACGCGCCAAATATATCACTTACCGAGATCTGCTTCGGCAGAGTGCCACACCCAGTAATGGGTAGAAGACGTGATGATATATATATATATATATATATATATATATATATATATATATATATATATATATATATATATATATATATATATATATATATATATTTAAATAAATTGTTAATGAGATTCGATTATCACGCTGCCATAAGTAATGTCTTTTGCGGTTTTAGTGAAAAATATGTTTGAGAATAAATTGCATAATTTAATTTGTAGTGATGTCACTTATATGTTTATTGTGCCTTTATTGTAATTTATGTGGTAATGTCATGGCCAATGATTTGCGACAATTGTTTTATTTATAAGTTTATATAACAACGTTACAAGAAACAACACATATGATAATTGTGTGTAAATTCACACATTAATTCTATTAATAACCTTTTCATAGGATTTCAGACGTAAACAGTAATTAACATTTTAAATAGCGCTTGTACATTTGCAAACACAATTTTATATTATTATGCGGACTATCACGACTTCCAGGGACATATACCACCTTGGTTGCTCGTAGTCGATGGTATGAGAACAGCACGCGGAGTTCAATAATTCTTTTATACCAGATGATTATAATTGATTGATTTTTGAGTTGGGTACTCTGTTTAGATAGCAATCCTCGTCACTCTGTTAACATGACATCTTTTGATTAAATTTTGTAGGTTAAAGATTTCCCAGAAATATCACGCATAATTTTTTTTTTCTAGTTGACCATACAAGAGTAAAATTAAAAGAAGCCGATCCAAATGTGCTTGGTAGTGACTACATAAATGCAAACTACATTCGACAGAGTATAGACGATACAGTAAATTGTTCTGAGCTTCCAGTAGAACATACACCCGGCGGAAAAGTTTATATTGCTACCCAAGGTACATTCAGACATCCTGGAATTTGTAATTAATTGATTAATTATTTAATTTTATTTAGGATGTTTACCAACCACAATCGCTGATTTCTGGATGATGGTTTGGCAAGAAAACACCAGAGTTATAGTTATGACTACCAAAGAAATTGAAAGAGGAAAAGTAAGATTTTTTACTGCAATTTTTTTATTTTGTTTGCATACATACATTACATCATGCTAATGCTGGGTTGTATGAAAGTTTTATCGGTTCATTGGTAACTAACGGTTCAATAAATTTCAGAAAATCGCTATTGATACTGTTGCTAGAAAAACAGTTCTTTAACTAAAGAGCTCTTTATTTTTTTCTTGCAACCCAGCATTAGTCTTCCATCAAATGGGGTAACATGTATCTCCCAAAAAGACATTAATCTACATTCATAATTTTTTTTTTCGAGCAACTTACCTTTAATCATATCCTCCATTTATTCCTTGGGATCCTCACGCAAAGTCTCACCCTCAATTTCATCAATATTTTATTCGACATACATTCCACATTCCTAAACTCTTTCAACTGACTTACACTCACTCTTTTAGCAACATTCTTTTCAATCATAGTTCATCACTAAATGTGTTACAATTTTCTAGAATAAATGTGCTCGCTATTGGCCGGACGAAGGCACCACAAAAGAATACGGCAAAGCCAAAATACGTAACCTTTCGGAAAACACTAACAATCACTACACACTTCGAGAATTTCTAGTTAGTATGGAAGGTTGTACCACCGAGAGAAAAGTCTACCACTACCATTTCCAGGTTCGTTAATATCCATTCAAATATTTGTAACTAAAATTTATTCAGTCTAATTCTCAAAAGTCTTTTAGCTAGAAGCTAGAATTTAGCTAATCCTGAATTTTGGATTTGTCAAATTAAGCTAAACCATATTCCAAAATGTTTAAATAACCTTTAATACAATCTTCTTACCATTTAGTTTTCGGAAAATTAATTGAATTAACTTATTTAAAACAGGCTATCATAAGATTATCTAATCCAAAATTCGGGATTTGTTAAAACTTTTTTGAGAATCAGGCTGATTAAGTATTTCTTGTAGGCGTGGCCTGATCATGGAGTCCCATCCGATCCTGGCTGCGTCCTGAACTTCCTCCAAGATGTAAAAGATCGACAGGAACAACTCGCACAGGAACATCAGGATTCGCTTCCTGGAGCTATCCTGGTGCACTGTTCCGCAGGGATTGGACGAACTGGAACGTTTATTGTTATTGATATGATTTTGGACCAAATTGACAAACATGGTAAGTAATTATTATAATTTATTGTGTTGTTATAAATTATTTATTTTTGTTGTTATTTTTACAGGATTGAATTGTGAAATTGATATTCAACGGACGATACAAATGGTTCGATCGCAGCGGTCTGGAATGGTTCAAACTGAAGCACAGTATAAGTTTGTTTATTTGGCTGTTAAACATTATATTGAAACTGTTGCACAACGCAGGGAGGAGGATCAAGTAAGTAAGATCTGCAATTGCAGGGCGAACACTTCCAAAAGTACAAACAAAATATAGATAATTGAATTTATTTATTTTTCCACAACCATTAATTATATGTACGTTTCATGATAGATAAGATGCTTCATTATACAAAAGTGCAGAATAATGAAATGAAAATGAAATTCATAATTTACCATGATTAATCATGCATTTTTTATTAGATCTTAATCAAATTTTTATTTCGATACAAAATACAGCATATTTAGCTAATTATTTACAAATAATAACACAAAAAAAATTAAATATGATCTTTACTTTCCCCATTTTTATTTTGAGCACTTTTCTCTAATGTAATTCGTTTTTTATGTGTTCTATTAGAAATCAATGCAATTCGGTCGCGAATACACCAACATTCGCTACTCGAGCGACGTATCTACGGTGACGTCACCCACGTGCAGTACGGGTAGTGGCGGTGGCGTGTATGGTAGCATGCCTCGGTTGCCACCCCTGCAGGGCTCCGTTCCAGCAGCTTCACCTGCGGTCAATCGAGATACTAAGAGGACCAGCGTCCGAAGTGTGTCTGATGCACATCTGCCAAGGTAGGAATTCATATATTATGTAATTATTTATTTATTATTCAAATTTGCCTTCCAAAATTAAATTTAAATCAAATAACTATTGTGGCAGTGGTATATTTAATGTAAAATTTAGTTAAAAATGTTCAAAATTAATTTAGTAAATGTTGAATTTTAAACTAAAAAAGAACTCTGGGCTCGTATTTATTTTCTTCTATTTGGAGCATTTGAATTACTGACGAAAGCAATGAAGCGAAATAAAAAAACAGAAAATAAAATGATGACTTAGTTAGTGTTGGGTTGAATAGGCCTCCAGATGATATTCCGCGGCAGATCTACGAAAACATTCCAGTAAAAGAACGCAAAATGTCGGCCAATCAAAATGTGATATCGTACTTCCCGCCGCCACCTCCACCTAGGAAAACATGACGTCCGTAAGTCGCCTCGCCTCGCCTCACCCACGTCAGTGTCTCTCCCTTCCTAAGCAACTAGTCGGCCTGATCATTTACAAATTATACTTATTAGACTTTATATATAAATTAATTACCTACGTTGTGATAAGAAGATCAGCGAAAGTTTTGCATCACTTGGCTCTCAAACAATTCATTGTTCATCGTTCGTTGTCGCTGGAGTCTCGGTTGTTTGTTCTTGTCATAATCTCTATCAAATGTATCCTCACCCCAACCCCCCCTTTGCTTACAGTTTCTTTTCACGTTCGTTACTATAGTCACATTTTCACAAGCGACATATTCCAAACAAACTATTATACACAGTGATCGAAAGTAAGTGTTTCAGTTGGCAATACATTTCTTGAGATCTTTTTATTCCACAGTTGGCACAACGCCAGGTAAATACTATTTGACATATCTTTTTTATGTACAACCGGGTTAAAATTCATGTGTTTTAGCCATGAAAAGCGGGCTTAAATACTTCTTTTTAGCCCTAGGGCCATAATAAAATAATTCCCTATGGATACATAAACAAAATGACAATTTTTGTTTATTGTGAATACTTAATTTTGCAAAATGTCACTTTGACATATAAATGTACCTGTTTTATATCCGGTTTCATCAACAAAAATTAAAATTTAATCTTAGTTTAAATAAATAAAAGCTTCAAAATGACATGTCAAATGGAATAATTGGCATTGCTGTCATACATTCGATTTTTTTATTTATTTAATCCATGTTTAAAATTTATCTTTTGATTATTAAACCGGCCATTCATCTTTTGAATATAAAATTAAATGTTATTTTGTTGTGCATATGTATGTACCACGGGTGAAATTAGCGTTTCTGACTCTGAGCATGTTATTAGCCCCCGGCGCTTTGCACCCCGTGCTAATAATCATACCTCGGGACAAAAACTCCTGTTTTCACCCTTGATACATAAATAACTATTATAATAAATACAGATAGGTTATGTCAGGAGCCTGACAGCTAATAAAATTTTTAATGATTCGTTAGATTATTGCTCTGTGAGTAATGTTAAGTAATAAAGGTTGTGAGTAAGTGAAACAACCATTTTATTTATGGATTAAAAGTTACTGTCAACAACAGAAAATAAATTTATGTATCAGTCGTACCAATTTCAAGTAGTTTTATTTTTTTATTGCCAACTGCAGCACTTAGTTTTAATCACCGTGTGTATATTATTGGAATGGTCTGTTTGTGAAAGTGTGATTATTAGAAGACAGATTCTGTAATGCGACATGTATGGTTATGTTTCCAAATTGAGGTAGAAGTGTTATTTATAATGGTTTTCGCGAATCGTTAAGTCTATGTGATATTTTATCATTCTATTACGAAGAAAACTCTTTTGTGGAAGATTGTGTGGCCTTATTCTTTGCGAAGCTTCCAAGTGTATTTGAGAGTAAATGTTTGCTTGTCATTAATTGAAATGTCGCTTTAATCAAAATTTAAAAATGTCGCTTTTATTTCGTAAAATCCCGATTATTTCACGTATTGTATCCTCTGATAATGGTTGTTGAATAAAACTGTGTTTATTTTTTATTGAAATATGTATTTGACGTGCAGAGAAACATTTGCCAGTAGACGTTCAAATTGAGATTTGATAACTGTAAGTAAAATATTAATTTATTGTGAATTTATTGTCAAATGTTTGTTTGCTGCACGAGTATATTATTATTAGTTTATTTATACAATAATTGCTATTTGACAAGTGTTCAAAGAATTATAGATTACGTAATAATACTTTTCAAGTATAATTTCTTATAATTTTCTAGCGTTTATATTCATAATTTAATAAAATGCCGTAAGTGACTGAATTATTTAATATGTCAGTATAATAATTTGATTTACACAAATTTTCGTTGACGGATAAATAAACTACGTTAAATTTGTCGTTTGTTTATATTGTTTTGTTATCTCATAAATTTATTTATATCTTTTTTGAAAAGAACTTTTAAAATTTAACGTAGTTTTGCGATTCGTCAACATTATTGCACATTGCATTGTATATAACGTTCATGGTTGTCCAAATGTATCTCAGTATGTTATTATTTCAGTAAATAAAGAATAATTTTATTATAATTTTGTTCACCAGTGTTGTTTTGTATGTATCACTGCGCCAGTGATTCTTGTTTAATCTTGCGTTTAATAATTGTCTTGCAGGTACTTACATAATTCAACCGAATTCGCTTCAGTAGTGAGTCAATCTGCGTTGAGGACAGATCGGTGCAATTTTTACTGTGAAAAAGAATTTGAAAACTGTGTGTTTTAATTGAAAAAGTACGTGTTTAATTACCAACAATTAAAGGTAAGTTACAATACTACAAAATATACAAATTGCCTTCAGTTCTGACATGTTCACAATACATTGAATAACAAAACTCGAATTTCATTTGTTCAAACTGTACAAAATAAAATAAATTACAATCAAAACAATTCCTATTTCACATTGTAACTTAACAAAGACTAGATTAAAATTAAAATTAGCCTACTAATAAATATAGCACTATTTCAGACCGTAGCTTAAATACATTAGACCTCTAATACTGTCATTCTTTGGTTATAACAGACAGAGTTATCTCTCAATTGTCTTTGCATGCGGCATAGTAAATGCAAGTTGGAGCACCGTCTGTTACCGCTTTGGAATTATTTTGTCGGGACTTGATTTTCAATCCGGTTGTAAATTATAATTCGCCTTGCTCTCTCAGTGCTTTCGTAGCGTCATCTATTTTCTGATGAAGAATTGTTCTAATTTCTTCAATTGATTTAAGCAGAAATATGGCTACACCTTCATCGCGATGCTGGAAACAAATTAAAATTGTGAAAAATAATGCATCATGTAGCCAGTGGCGTATCAAATTAAAATCATGATTATTGTGGATGAATTTAAAAAATGTTTCAAGGGTTTTTGCTACCTCATTTGATGGGGCATAGCATGATGTTATTGTATATTTGTATTTATAAAACAGTATTACTAGAAATTATTTCTTGTTTGATAGGACAGCTTGCAAGTTTAAACGAAATATAACTGCTTGTAAATGATTTGTATTCTACTAAAAGGTATAGGTTCTTTTTTATTGTAATTGTTATTTATTTCATATATGGAGTAGGTAGTTCAGTGGTCAGTGGTCAGTGGTATCGAGTTGGCCTGTGGATTTAAGAACCTGGGTTCGATTCCCAAAGCCGACAAACAATTGTCACTACATTAAAATTAATTATATGGCTCTCCCTCCACTGACACCTTTGGGGGCTGTGATTTAACGGCTGGTGACCGTAGTTCGCGCGCATAAATACATCACTTACCGAGATCTGCTACGGCAGAGTGCCACACTCCGTAAAGGGTAAAAGGCGTGATAATTTATTTACTTATTTACTGCACATGAAGTAAATATATCATCACGCCTTTTCCCCATTACTGAATGTGGCACTCTGCTGTATTAGATCTCGGTAAGTGATATATTTATACGCTTGATGTTAGTGGTGGGAAAACGAAAGGGGGTAATTTTATAAAAAAAAATTTACCTATTTCTGAGTGTTGAAGCAGATGTCGGTATGTAATTTATGCGGGTGAAGTGCGGTTACTAGCCGTCAAATCACGCCTCTCCAAAGATGTTAGTGGTGGGGAAGCCACAGGGGTAATTTTAATGTGGTGAAAATGTTTGTCAGTTTTGAGAATTCTATGCTTTTTTTGTACTAAGAAATATACAAATAATGTTAACTATATTTGTATTATGTAGAGCGTAATTCTCATTTGGCGAATTGAAAATAAATAAATATATCATCACGCCTTTTATTCATTACTGGTGTGGCACTCTGCCAAAGCTAATCTCGGTAAGTGATATATTTATTCCCGTGAAGTGCGGTTACCTTCCGTTAAATCATTGCCCCGAAAGATGTTAGTGATAGGGGAGCCACAGAGGTAATTTTAAATTGGTGAAAATGTTTTATTGACTGTGGGGATCGAACCCGGGTTCTCAAATTCACAGGCCGACTCGATTCCACTGAGCTATTATCCCATTTTTTTGAAAATAATATAAATAATTATACTTACTTGAAATAGAGTTTCGCCTTCAAAGTCGACAATATGATGTTTTCTTGCGCGTAGAAGTAGACCAACTACCTTATCCGAAATTAAAGTGTAAATCTGAAAATAAAAATTTTATATTTTAACATTAATCTCAATTTATAAAACATTCCGAATTAAACTTGCTTGGCAATAATAAATTTCTTGAATGAAGAAAATGCGTAAAATTTTACAAACACGTAAATATGAAAACATCAACACACGTGTTTTATAATTTACAGATTAAATAAAACTATTAAATACGTCAGTACTGGCGTCATAAATGATGAAACTAAAATATTTCGTACCATTTATAATTCTTATGATAAATTTTTGACAGATTTATAAGATTTTTGTGCCAAGTTAACTTAATATTAAAGCTACATCAATTTAAAATACGTCATAAGATTGGCGCCAAGTAAAATTAGAAAATATTTTAATAGAAAAATTCCGCCTGTTTATTTTTCAATAGATTATAAAATATAATGCGCAGATGTGTACTTACAGAGAATAATTCTCCAAAGCTGATCACTTTTCTGGGGTCGTTTGGTTTCTCGGATTCTTCAAACAAGCGTTCTCCATTTTCATTGATGACTTCAGCTAGTTCTAGCATTTCCTTGCAAATTGCATTTGTTGCTTTGAGGGCACGGGTTTCTGACAAAGAACCCTTTGGTGGTCTGTACGAAAAAAATAATATCATTGTAATATTAGTATTTTCAAAATCAGTTAGATTTTAACTCGATATTGCACAGTGGGGAAAATCATCTGTCAAAGCAGATTTTTTTAATGGCTCTGTCAAATTTAATTAATTACATAATAAACTGTCAAAAGACTGTAAAAAATGTTAAAATTTAAATTACAAAAATTATGTATTCTTATATTATTTTTATATATTAAAGCAACATGAAAGATTTTACAAAGTTATTGACAGATAACTTTATATTATGTTGAGAATAATTACAATACGGATTCCCTGTCTTAAGATATAATAATATATCATCACGCCTTCTACATATTACTGGGTGTGGCACTCTGCCGAAGCAGATCTCAGTAAGTGATATATTTTGCGCGTTAAGTGCGATTACCAGTTGTTAAACCACGGCCCACAAAGATGTTAGTGGTGGAGGAGCCACAGGGGTAGTTTTTGAAATTATGAAAATTGTTTGT
Organism: Pterostichus madidus; assembly: GCA_911728475.2. Lineage (NCBI taxonomy): Eukaryota > Metazoa > Arthropoda > Insecta > Coleoptera > Carabidae > Pterostichus > Pterostichus madidus. Next base: position 1,297,840 of record OU452313.1, on the reverse strand, counting down.
CGCCTGTGGGAATCGATCCAGGGTTCTCATCATCCACAGGCCGACTTCATACCACTGAGTTAGCCACCGCATAAGATACCCTAACTAAATTTCTAATCTATTCATTAAATCCGTATTGTAATTATTCTCAACGTAATATAAAGTTGACATCTGTCAATAGCTTTGTAAAATCTGTCATGTTGTTTTAATACAGGGTGATCAAAATGAATTGTTATAGTTGGCAATACAATTCCAGAGATCTTTTTATTCCACAGTTGGCACAACGTCAGATAAAGGCGGAAATGCTATTTGACATTGCTAATAAATACAAATAGGTTTTGTCAGGAGTCTGACAGCTAATAGAATTTTGACTTTTTAAGTAATAGAAATACTTTAGAAATAAATGTAATAATAAATGTATTTAAATTTTAAATGTCACTGTCAACAACAGGAAATGAATTTATGTATCAGGCTTACCAATTTCAAGTAGTTTTTTTATTGCCAATTGTAACAATTCCTTTTGATCATTCTGTATATAAAAATAATATAAGAATAAATAATTTTCACTGTTTAAATTTTTAATATTTTTTTACAAATTATTATGTCATTAATAAAATTAAACAGCGCAAATTCAAAATCTGCCTCTGCAGTTGTGTAGGAAATTTAATTACCTTAATTTAAAAAAATATATATCCGGATTCGATGGATATTAAGGTCTCTACCGATTTTTGAACAGTAAAATCCCGATTTTCTCCACTACTGACTTATAGTACTACAGTTCTATAAATTTGTGTGCAGTTTCTAGTATTTAAAAATGGCCTAATGATATATTAAGAAACAACAACTGTTTACATTTCGTTGTTTCCCATTGGTCGGATTTGAAATATTATGTAGTTCACATATTTCCCGGTTTGTACTTTTCGTTAGTAGTCCATAAATTATTTGTGTAAAATATGTTGAAAACCGTATTGCGCAAAGTGTGCTTTTATTTAGAAACGAATGTTGATGTCATAACTGTTCTTACCTGCCATATTCCTCTTTGGAAAATTTGGGTTTTGGAAGTCCTCCAACTTTTCCATCGCTAGAAAACGGGTTCAAAGCTTGACTTTCTTGATGTTTGTTGGCTTGAAGATTGAACATGCGAACTTTATCGCAGAGGGGGACATCCTGAAACAAAACAAAGACATAAATTATCGAATTATTTTTATAAAAATATTTATCATTGACATATGGGTAGAACCAGAGTTTTGATAGCAAAACACAATAAATTGTGTACATTTGATAGCAGAAAGATACCATTAGTAGTACAAAAATTTATCACCAGATGTCATATTGCAATGTGTCAAACATGAAAAGATAAAAATTAAAAACCTTCCGTGATCAAACAAACCACGGAAACTTAAAACTATTCCGGCGCCAAATTGTCATATTACGAGAAGGTCTTATTAATTATTTTGCTTTTCATCTGATCATAAAAATCTGACGAATTTTTTGGCTCGGTTTTGGGATTCACCGTCCGTGACGGAAATACAGAAAATTATTTTGAATTTTGATTTTTCATTGGATTGGAATTTACAGAATTCGGGGTTTTATTCAGTGAAGGACTATTTGAACCTTGACCTAATTGTTTGGACAAAGGATACTTCGATAGAAATGTCCTTACGCGTATTATTGGACCTTTGGGAATTGATCAAAAGGAAATGTCAATTATTTGTAAAGGTTATTATATATTCAAAATACCGGAAACTATAAATTATAAGATTCTTAAAAAGAAAACTTTCTTCGTTTCTTCTATACAAAAATAAATTTATTATGTAATTTTACTGCGCGTTTAAATTGACGAAAATACAAAACAACAGAATGTTTATCCATTGCGGCCTTTGGAAGCTAGATTTGACTGCTAGTAGTCGCATAAATATATCATTTACTGAGATCTACTACGGCAGAGTGTTACAACCATTTATTTATTTATTTTACTTTTGAGGGGGCATGATTTGACGGCTAGTTACTACATTTTACGCGCAAAACTAAATAATTTCTGTGTTATATTTATTTAATATCATTATTGTTAGCCTGTTGATTTGTGAATCCGGGTTAGATTCCCACAGCCGACAAACAATTGTCACCACATGAAAATTATCCCTGTGGCTCCCCCGCCAAATAAATAAATATATTATCACGCCTTTTACCCATTCTACCGTGACAGATTTCGGAAAGTGATATATTTATGCGCGTGAACTGCGGTTACCAGCCGTTAAATCACGGCCCCCAAAGGTGTTATTGGTAGGGGAGGCCACAGGAATAATTTTAATGTGGTGAAAATTGTTTGTCGGATGTGTGAAACTGGGCTACCGTGATTTGACTTCACGCGCATAAATATATCACTTCCCGAGATCTGCTACGGCAGAGTGCCTCACCCAGTAATAGGTAAAAGACGTGATGATATATTTATTTATTTTATTGTTAAATAAAATACAATGTTGCATACCGATTCAGAGACATCAGATTCATCTTCGTCCATTTTGAGTTTTTCCACAAATTTGAGTAAAATTTTGCGTGCACTCTATCTCAACTGTAGCCAAGTACTGGCCAAATAAAACTACTTCGCCGGCCAACGATCAACGTATACTAAAATAACCGCTCTATATTTACTAGACCACGTGAGAATAACCGCATAATTAGCGTGTAATTAACCATTACTTTCTAAAAAATCCCGTTTCTCACGAATTAAACAATCTGAACACTTAGGAAGTGAAGTACAATGGAATACCGGGCGCGCGATAATTAAATTTAACATTGAAACGATGCACGATGTTCCGATGTTTGAAAGGTTACTTTGCGCGGGAATTTTGCCAAGTATTTGTTTTGTGACGTCAGTGGACGTCATAGGACATAGGCTATTTGATGTTTATTTGTTTCACCAAAGGAAATTTCCTTTTTAGGGTAATTCAATTTTTTGACCTTCGATTTTGAAGATCTTTGTTCGAAGATGTTTGATTTATTTTGATTAGCTTTCGTTATAAACAAATGACAAATATTGGATTGTGATTGATTGTTTTTTGTTTATTCTTAAAATAAATAATTTGAAATTATTATTTTAGTAAGATTTGAACTCAAGACTCTGAGTTTTCTTTTTAAAATAATATCAATTTAAATAATTTAATTTTATGGAGTAGGTGGCTCAGGGGTAACCACATTAATATTACCCCTGTGGCTTCCGCTCCACTAACAGCTTTGGAGGCGTGATTTGACGGCTGGTAACCGTTGTCACGCGCATAAATGCTACGGCAGAGTGCCACATTCAATAATGGATAAAATATGTGATAATATATTTATTGGCATGTACTTTAAAAATATTATTGCAATTTTTATTAAATTATTTTTAATGTTTTTCGTTTATAGGAAGCATCAACATCATCTGCAGTCATTGTTGGACGAAAAGAAAAGTACAGTAAGTCTAATTTAAAATTTCTTATATTTTATTTCAAGAAATTAGTTGTCAAATTTTATAAGACACCATTTATCCGTTGTACTGTCAACAAGTAACGAAAGTAATGAATGAAATATGACGTCAATGTATTGTTTGTGTCGCTCGACCAAAAGACAAGTGACAGGCGACAAGAGAAAGCGAATTTAAACCTTAAATTTATTTATGCGAGCCAATTTATTAGTGTTGCATTGTTTCACAGAAAATAATCTGTCTACTAGTACCATAAAGAGTTACTTTACGGTACTAACGATTTAACAAAAAATAGTACTATAAAAAAATATTATAGTACGATTTAATAAAAAATAGTACTATAAAAAAATTATAGTACGTTTAACAACAAATATTGTTCGCTGCTCGTGCTGAAAGTGTCTTTAATGGACTCTAAGGGCTTTCAGGACTCGCCCTAGAAATTGCCTACACGTCCTATAAAGTTTCACTTTCAATACTTGTAACGTAAATAACTATTTTCTTACATTCAATATCTATCTTCTAAGAAAGTATTAATAATTGAAAATATAACAATTGAAATCATTTAAATTTATTTCTTCTAATAAAATACTATGGGATGGCTAGCTTAGTGGTATGAAGTCGGCCTGTGGATCCTGAGGTCCCTGGTTCGATTCCCACAGGCGACAAATTTTCATAATTTGAAAAAGCTATCCCTGTGGCTCCTTCACCACTAACATGTTTGGGGGCCGTGATTTAACGACTGGTAACCGCACTTCACGCGCAAAATATATCACTTACCGAGATCTGCTTCAGCAGAGTGCCACACCCAGTAATGGGTAGAAGGCGTGATGATATATTTATTTATTTATTTATTTATTTAATAAAATACTTAAATTATCAATATAAATTGAATGAATTGAAATTAATTTATAAAAAATATTCTTCAAAAATTGAATTTTGTTTAATAAAAGTGAATATAAATTGGTATAATTTGAAATACATACATGGTGGATTCTTACACTGGAGGTAGCAGCCATGGTGCACATAAATATTCCTTAAAATGTCTTTTAAAAACAGTCCAAAAAAGAATAACTCAACACTTGACCGAACTTCACAATTCAAAAAAATCAAATCGAAATTTCTAACAATTTGAAATTCGCGCGCTCACAACAATCGCTAGTAGTACCGTTGCTCTGTTGCCGTCACTGTGACTTTTCCTGATACAGTGTGCTCAGCCGTAGGGCACGATGTCTTTATAAACCCGCCGTGAATGTAAAGTTAGGTTAGGTTGCGTTGTGATGACGTAGGTACGTCGCGACGGGTCGACGCTAATTTTTTTCGCGTCGTCGGCTTACGAATATGTACCGGTATGCTGCTTCGTTCAGCAAAATTTAATGTATAAAAATAAATTTTATTTGATGAATGGAACGAACGGAGGTTGTTTTTGCAAGTGTTTTTTTGCGAAAGAATTTCGACGCGATTTTCTGTTCTAATTACTTTGATTTGTTTTGCTTTTGATAGGAATGAATTTGGGACGGACATGGAAAAGGAAAATAAAAATGCAATACTGATAAATGAATAGAAATATTTATCGATACGATTGTTGTTTAATACATAAAATCTTTAGCAATCTACAAATTAAAATACGCATAAATCATTTACACAAAACATAATAACTATTAATCATTTTTAAGGAATGTATGAATGCAAATCACATTTTTTTTATTAGCTTTTTTATCAAATACATTCAAAAAATACTAGCGTTATAGCAACCATATAATGGGCGATATTCAACAGATTATATTATTTTAAAACTAAAATACTTCCATATTCTTTGCATTAGCGAAAACAATGAATCTTTTTACTCTCTTAGTATAGACTTGGCACGCAAATTGCATATTTTTTCTTCATTTCATCATCAGCTTCAATCCCTTAGTGTATATTTATTTAAGTTGTTATGAAATGAATCGTCAAATGATGCAAAAGACTCTAGTATTGCGTTTGATTCTTTCATATTTCTTTATTTGGAAAATAAAAATTTAATCTATCGTCTAAAGTAGTTAAGTCACTATTATAGATTATTGATAAATTAAAGATGCCCGTTAGGAATCTATAAATAAAGATATCAAATATAAGGAACAATTTTGTTAAAAACAAAATAAAAGTATTTAGGTTTTAAATACTTTCTAGTGTCAAAAAGACGTTATAAGAACATCAAAATAAATATTTTTGACATTTGAAATGTCATTAGTTAGATTAACATAATTAGTTAAAACTCGATCATAGAAAAAAATATGTACGCAACTGATGTTAAAAGTGTCTTTTGCAATCATGGATTTGCAACAATCGCCTACAGCTCGTGCTGCAAGCTTCATACTCGTACAATAAAGTGACGCTTTTAACACTAGTTGCATAAGTAACTATTTACAGCTATTTTGTAAACGTCAAATTTAAATTAATATGGTTGTACAGTTTGAAAAATAGATGTGCAGTCATATAAAAAAAAGACAAACATTGAATTGTTTGATAAAATTATTATCAACAGTAGGAGTTTCTCATATATGTTTTAAATTTTAATTTATATGTAAAATTACTATATCTCAATTTTTTTGTTATTCTAAAAAAATTATAAAGTTTGAATAAATGTGTTATGGTTATTTGGCGGCCATATTGTGACATACTACACCTAGATAATGTTAGTAGTAAGAAATGACATTTGTTTCTATCGTGTTATCTATTGTTGAGTGAAATGGCGCAGTATGTGCGCGATCTTATTATTACAGGTGCGCATGCGTACAAACCGGGTTATAATACGTCACAGAACACATGACGAAAATTTAAACAGGCAATTTTTATTTTAAAATTACTATTATATATAAATTCATATTATTTTTGCTGTATTATAATTTAAAATTGAAATAATTTTGTTTAATCCGTAGGATGAGAAACCCTTATTAACCTGTTCGTTTTATATTATTTTCTTTTCATTCTTTGAACACGACACATTCATAACCTGAAAATTATAATTTTTTAAATCCAGAAATGATGCCAGTGTCTGGAACATTAAAAACGGTCCCGCTCGAAGCGCCATCTACTTTATAGTTAATATGGACAGAGTATACCAGAGTATACGATTGAACACAAACTTTTTGTCTATAAATAATCGTTGTCGAAAATATTTAATAAACAAATGTAGACAAAACATCAGAATATGAAAAGTAATAAAATTCAAACACTGTACTTTTATTGCATGTAATAAATTACATAAATTGTTGTTTGATAAAAAACCTATTTATTCCTAATCGGACTTCAATGACGTAAGGTTCCCGATTGTTTAATTTTTTATTTTAGAATTTACTTTTCTTTGACAAGAATATATTTGACGTACATGTACAACAAGAGATACTTTGCTTGGCTGTTTAATGTGTTTTGGCGTGTATTTTTTCTTGAATTATCTCCGATACAAAAATACAGATAAAACTCCTACACGAATTCATTTGTCATAGAATTTGTCAAACTCATTTTCAGTTTTCTTTAGCCAAAATGTGATTTTCCATTCGCAATGTTTGTCTGAAAAAGAAAATAAAACGCAGTGGAAAAATATTTTGATTCCAATATATGTTTATTACCAAACAGATGCTATCGACAATAATAAGTATTATGGTAAAGGAAATTTCTATTTTCAATTGATGTATTAATATTTTCTGAGGCCCATTTAAGGCTTGCGCATATTTCAAATCTTCTGTCAATATATGAAACGCATAAATTCATAGAATCAATATGCCAAAAATATCATCTGGTTAAAAATATTCAAATCAAAGCTCTGGAATGTGTAAGCATCATGACTTCGAGTAAACGAATAGTAAATAAAAAATATCAACTTCCTGTTCAGTATCAAACAAATTTTATTTTTATCCTTCTAGAATTAATCCAGAAATTATTCTGGATCCATAAATTAGGTTATATTATAATATTTTTCCCTTGAAGAAAACAGAAAAATAATATTTATTTCATTTTGTTTATAATTTTAGAAGAATTTACGGTTAAAGATTCGAATTAATAATAAACATAATTTTTAATAACATTAGCAAAACCCAGTTAAAAATAAAATCTATTACATTTTAGTTGAATCATATGTAAACAAAAACAAAATTTGAACTAAGGATGTGTTTAGACAACACGTGTGTACTTTGACGCACAAACTAAATTTGTGTGGCTTGTTTTCATATTTTCTCGAACTTTAAAGTAATTTTAGAGTTATTTTCTAGATATTTAATTATGCGGAAAAGAAAATACGCTGAAAGCAAATACCATAACTTAAATAAAGATCAAAATATAAAAAGTACCAACCTCAGACAAAACATAACTAGACGGATAACAACGGCGAAAGCAGAAAAGGATCAAATAACTGGTTGGTGAGGCGGGTGCGCGGCAAGGAGCGAGTACAAGTTGCTGTTATGCAGGTTGCATTTATATTGATGACAGTTATCAGGCGCGAGCATTTAATTTATTTAAATACAAAAGTGCGTATACAAAACACTTATGCTGGGTTGCATGAAAGTTTTATCGGTTCATTAGCAACTAACAGTTCAATAAATTTCAGAAAATCGCCATTGATACTGTTGCTAGATAAACAATTCTTTAACTAAAGAGCTCTTTATTTTTTTGATGCAACCCAGCATTAATATGTCAAAAACTAACCTTTACTTTGATGTATGAAAAGTAAGTAATTGAATATAAAAATAACTACACAAATGTTTGCAACTTGCTTAACATCAAAGTGTACTCGCTCCTTGCCGCGCACCCGCCTCACCTTCCAGTTATTCCATCCCTTTCTGCTTCACAACACTGCGTTGACTTGAATACGGTATAATTCGTCTAGTATTATACGTCATTGGTACCAAAGCAGAAAGCTCACATTTTTAGTTTACTTTAGTTGGTAACAATCAAACTAGAAAACATATGAAGTTGCATTCTTCGTTTGATATTTAGCTCTATTAAAGTGTTGCTCATCTGTAATTAAATCAACAAAGTTTGTAATTAATTTGTAACAAGAGCCTCTTACGTACAACTCTTCCAATTAATTAGTGTTGGTGATGTAAATAAACATTGGGGAATTTAGTATTCTTTGTGTGGGAACATGTTCATATTATCTTTGTTGCTTTCATTGGCAGTGAAAGATCTCAGTGATAATTCGTTCTATTTTGTGCAGCTAGCGAAATTTAATGATGCGTGTATTCTTGAAATTCCAGCAAGAGCAATGGATCGTGCATGTAAAAAGTCACGGATGTTGGGAGCTTTCACATTTAAATAGTTCCGCTAATTTCGTATCTTTTTTTCATTCATTATTTTTAAACATTTGCTCTAAATTATGATGGACAGTTTCTTAAATTATCGTATTCCATAGTCTAGTTACAAGAAAAACAATTTTAAATTTGTTCTCTGTAAAATATTACAAGCAAAAATAATATAGCACTCGTTTATTTTGTACCACAGACAAAATATATACAGACGTCTAAATAAATGAATTCAAATGGCAGCGCTTTGCATCTATGAAATTTGTAGTTCTGAACGAGTCTCTATTTTAGCGCTAATGTCGATTATAGGATGCGGGCACTCACGTGACACTGTGACGTAAAAACAGCTGTACGGGCAAAGATCACTGCGCCACCTACAAATGAACTATTTTTTTGTGGCGAGATTTGAAAAGAACCGTTGTTTTCAAATCTCGTCACAAAAAAATAGTTCATTTTGTAGGTGGCGCAGTGATCTTTGCCCGTACAGCTGTTTTTACGTCACAGTGTCACGTGAGTGCCCGCATCCTATTGGTTCATGGACGATAAATAAAAACATTATGTAGAATATTGATAAAAGCTGAATGACATTCGTTTATACTGTATTTATATGAAATTTCATCGTTTTTACTACAAAAATGTGCGTATAAAATTTAGATTTTAGTGACATCTACAGATCCCTCAATGATGGAAAAATATAGTCGTACCGTTTGACAAAGTTATGGCCAATTATTTTTTACTGGAAAATCTGTTAATAAACATAACAAATAGAGCTATAATGACTCATGTTCCATAATAACATTTTTAGCAAAACATATATGGCAGTTGTCGATGCTATGTTAGTGCCAACTTTTATCGTTAGTCATCATTTAAAAGCAAGGGATACATAAATTATTAAAAATATTCTTCCTAGAATTACTTGTAAAAATACATGGTCAAACGTTCATTCATAAAATCGTTGCGTCTTGCATCGCCTACGTTTCCTGTTTTTCTTCGGTTTTCGAGATTTCGATCTATAAATATTTATGCACATTTTATTTTCTACATTAAGAAAACAATGAAGAATCAATTGGATTTTTGCTTGCCTTAGTTTCACTCGTTTATTTATGCTCCCACGTGTCAAGAAATACCTAAAGTATTTGCGAGTATTTTTGGAAATTGCGGAATTTTAAAACAATTTAAATATATCGATAACATGATTCATGAGTGCTGAAAAATTAATTACATCTTATCATCGTCCATTTAATATTATAATTAGAATTATGTAATAGTAGCACATAACCTTCAAATTATATAATGTGAACATCTTACGTATTATGGTCATAAGAATGTCTATAAATGTCCACAAGTAAAATGGTAAATACAAACATTAAAAAGTAACATTCTGATCGAATTGATAAAAAAATCAATTTATATAGTTCAATTGACATAACATCTTTGTAAATTTGGCATCAACATTATCACCAGGCTCGCAAAAATTTTGTTTACTACAGATAAAAAGTTATCCAATTTATTTACATCTTTTTACAAACGAACCTACGTCAAATATTACATTCCTTTCAGATTATTACATAAAGATTAGGATCTTTCACTAAAGAACATTCTGGAATCTGAACTAACCTCAAAATGTGAAGTGTGAATGTATCTTCAATTATTTTAAACTTCTCATTGAAATAAAAATATTCCTGGTACAAAATATCATGAAGGCGAACTAAATAAAAACAATCATACATAAAAATAAAAAACAAAACACAAATGACCTATTTTAAAACAAAAAATTGAACATGGAATGTTATCAAAGCATGCTGAAGTACTTGGTTATTTTAGATTTCAAGGGCCCGTGATTTATTAATAAAGACGACCGGCTCTGTTATAGATGAAAAATACGTAACTTTGAAGCCATGTGGTTAACTACACTACACTCATATATAGGCTGTACATTAAAATAAGTTTTTCCTTATACATCAATACATCAAAGTTGTTCCTGGATCCTTATTATTTTGACTAAAAAATAATAAAAACAGTACTAATTGATCTATTTCTAAAATTTTATATTTAAAACGTTACATATTTGTTTATTTTGGTCGAAATCCATGGCCCGCTAATGGATCCCTTAACCATAATCTAAATAAAGATAATTAATAATAAAATCATAAAATATAATTATTGAATTGATTATTAGTGAAAAAATGAGTTAAAAAATATATTATGGCTCCAGAGATGCGATTAAAAATATAGTGACATCACAAGTACTCAAGCATTCTCATTGGCCACAAGTATTTTCGCGCGGTGACATCTCTGTACTATTTTTTCAAACTGTTTGTTGTTTGCTCGTATGTACATGTTCAACACGTTGTATATTTATTACAATAATTTAATTTCGTTTTCTCTGGATTTCAATTACTATAAAATATTATTTTCAACAAAGTAAGATTATTTTCTAATAAATAATTCGTATATTATTTGCCCTCATAGAATCAAACAAGATTAGTACCACTTAAAGACATTTAAAGATACTTGTGACGTCACAAGCACCGTGCTTCGATATAAATAATTAAATAAATATATAAATATATCATCACGCCTTTTACACATTACTGGGTGTGGCACTCTAACAATGCAGATCTCGGTAAGTGATATATTTATACGCGTGAAGTGCGATTAGCGGCCGTCAAATCATGCCCCCCAAAGTTGTGAGTGGTTGGGGAGCCACCGGGGTAATTTTAAATTGGTGAAAATGTTTGTGGGCTGTGGGGATCCAACAAGGGTTCTTAGGATCCACAGGACGACTCGATACCACTAAGCCACTACCCCATAAATATAAATATAAATCGATATAGGATCCCATTATTAATTACGATAAAAAGCAGTACTCTGTATTTTGATTTAGACACAAATTATTTTCTCTATGCTAAATTAAAATGAGAATAGTACAAAAATGATGCAAATCTAATTTAAAACAACAAACAATCTTCGAACTATGTTATTTAAATCTAGTAACCAAGTCATCATAGTGATGTATATAAACAAAAGATAGTATGTAGGATTATGGTAGTACCGTTTCTCAAAAACTAACAAATAATGACGAATACGATATTTCAAGTACCTTTCCGTGGCAATGAAACCACATGTCGACCTACGAGAACATTCCCAGATTTACTTTGGGATACCATGAATCATCCTGCGAAATATTTTCGCTAAAGAGGTCATTGAAACATTCAAAAAAGTTCGATTCGCATAATAATAATCGTAGGTGGCAGCTGTCATGATTCATAAGCTGCGAATTTGTTTTCTTAGCGCGAAATTTAAACAGTAATTTATAAGTTTGCGAGAATATATTTCTGTTAATACATTGAAAGGGATTTATAAAATATGTGAAATTTATTTTGAGGGTATGCCAAGGAATTTAATGCGTGTTTTAATAGAATTGTTTAATTTTTTCGATATGTTTAAAATTTCATGATAACGTACGTAGGTTGAACTACATTTTTCCTTGATTTATTATGGTCTTATTATAATATTCAAAACCTCACCTCAACGGCGATAGCTGGCATCCCTAAAATTCAAATATTTTGAGTACATTTCTTACTGCATTTTTTGAGTGAGCTACGCCCACATTAGGACATTTTACATATCACAAATTTCTTGATCCAGTTCTGAATGTAAATAAATTTTCTAAACCACAGTTCTTTAATGAAAACTTTGTTTGAAAACAATGAAATAAACTTTACGTCGAACTTGTTGCTGAACAGAAACAAAGTTGAACTATCGCGTAAACAATGGAGTAGGTATTCCTGTGACGTAAGAATGATAGTCACAGCAGTTGAGATGCCAGATCAAAGTCTGCATACTGCATCGATGTCGGTAATAGAGGACACGCAGGTAACTTTGAAGTTTCAAGTTGCAAGGTTAGTTTAAGTTTATGTTGCCAAATAACTCACGTTAAATTCATTGAGAAACTTGTGCACAGATAATGATGCAATAGAAATAATATTCCTTTGATATTTAATTAAAAGGGGTTTAATTAGTTTGTGAATGAATTTTGTAGGTTATATTTGATTTGCTCTCTCTCTCTTGACATTTCATAGAAAATTGTGTCATCTATGTTTGAGAACAGGAAGTATTCAAAACATGTTTCGCATTTCACATTCTTTTTAAGTGGAAATAATATTAAAGTTAACGCAGTACATTCCATGAATTTTATGTACTTTTCTTGGCAATTTTTTGATCATAAATATTAGTTACAAATTTTTATTTCTGTTTAAACAAGGAACTACATTATTCTCGACATATGTTAATATTCTCAATTTGTTCTTCCAGCGGTCCAGCTCTTGTAAAACAACCAAATGTTTGGCTTACAGCCAATTGATATGCTTCATAAAAATTATAAAGCGGGAAAAAATGCACACGTGTCAATTAAACTCTTTACTTATGTTTTAGACGTAGAAATAAATTAAATGTCATATGTCAACTTTTGCATATTTTGCAGATATTTTAAAGGTAATTTATTGGCTGAAAGCCATTATATCAAAACGTGGTTCCCACAGAAATATTTTATAAATTGGTGAGTAGGTTTCAAGCACTTCCGCCAAAGTTGCAACACAGTTCTCAAAATTATTTGCGGAATATTTATGTTTTAATTACCTGTATCATTAATAAGTTGGGCACACAACTGTTGCTATGGATAATGTCCTTTTGGCGACCATGTAGTTACGTTAGCAGTTTTGATGCGCAATATTTATTTTTTGTAATTACTTAATGTATGGGATGGCTAGCTCAGTGGTATGAAGTCGGCCTGTGGATCCTGAGGTCCCTGGTTCGATTCCCACAGGCGACAAATTTTCATAATTTGAAAAAGCTATCCCTGTGGCTTCTCCACCACTAACATGTTTGGGGGCCGTGATTTGACGACTGGTAACCGCACTTCACGCGCAAAATATGTCACTTACCGAGATCTGCTTCAGCAGAGTGCCACACCCAGTAATGGGTAGAAGGCGTGATGATATATTTATTTATTTATTTTACTTAAAATGTATAAAACACGTGCAAATATTCTTAAAAATGTGTAGGTTTTAACTTCATTCATTTTACTAAAAGAACATAAATTAAAGCTTCCTTATTTCTTTATTATTTGTGCTCGTTTTACAATATCAATATATAATAAAGTAAATAATAATATTTAGTAATGTTTTATTTTTAAAATGTTATAATAGATGCAACAAAGTAAAAGAAAAAAATGTTGATTGCAACTATGTTTGTTACTCTTTGTTGAATTGCGCGCGCATATAAACAAAAACGCATCACATGATTTGTCTTGTTTATGAAGTCGTGTTTTTAGTTTGTGTGACAAGTGCCTTTTGTTTGTTTATGTGTTGCAAATACATACAATTTAATCTAGTAAGTTGTATTTTAATATATATTTAATATATTGTTTGAAATTATAAGAAACTCGTAAATGCATGTATTTAATCTTAAACATTGCAAAAGTGTGGTTATGTTTATGAATATCTGTTTATGTTGACCATGTAATTTTAAGATACTAATACAAAATTTCAAAATTCATTATCGCAGGTGAATATTATGTCCAGAATTTTGTTTTCCATTTGAAAATTGTAACTAGGTAACATACATTTCATGTTGCTTTTGTTACCATGGGATTTGTGAATTTACTAATAAGTGATTGTTTTTGTACCTTCAAGAAATTTGTATTTCTGTGCATAATATTCTTCTGTAATACAGTACAAGTTGCATATTACTTAATTGAAAGTGCAAGCATATTAGTTTTGAAACTGCAGTGTTCCAGAAATAATGGCGATAGATTGGGGTAAATACAATTTATAAAATTACGTGTTTCTTATAAAATAGGTTTGATTTATTGTTGTAATATTGAATATTAATGAGAATTAGTAAATTGGTAAATGTATTACAAGTAAAAATACTATTTTAAAGTGCAAACAATGCCGATTTCAATAATTTTTGACATTTGACGTTAACAATCTGTCATTTGTTTTCAATTAATTTTTCAACAATAAAACATGATATTATTATTCAAAATACAATAATATAATTTTAACTGCGTGTTTTATACATTTTAGTAGTAATTAAACTACATATATAAAATAATTAATTTGCAGTTAAACATGTCTACACATAAATTTTATGATTTTGACAAAATATCTTTATATTTTTAATAATTACTTAATGAAAATGACGTTGTGTGGTCTACCCACATTACAAATTATTTTCTGGTGAGTAAATCAGGTGATTTTTAAATCCAGAACGTCGATCATTTCTAGTTCACTAGCTCTGTGTCTGTGATGAGTTCTGATTTATAAAAAGCTCTTTGGTTCGCACGTTTTTGTCGCCAATGCCAAGTTCAAAGCAACGGTCTAACGGACATTGTACGGGAATAAACATAGTTCTGGCCAGCCCCAGGTGTCTAGCGCCTAATGCGTCATGCTGGGTCGTGCCCATCATAAGTTGACCCGTTGCCAATAAGCAGAGTTGCTCATATTCGCGTAAATATTTGATTAGGAGACGATAAGGTGTTGAAAGACAGTATTACAGAAATATTTAATCAGTTTAATATTCGTAACAGTATACTGATGATTCATTTTGAGGTTAAAGTTTCAAGAATATTTTGTAGCATGTTATCCTTTCTTAGGAATAAACAACACGTCAAAATGGATACCGGTGACGTCATCGTAATCGAAGATACACCACCATCTTCACCTGTTAAAACTAACAAAAAACAACAACCAATCGTTCCTCCCGTTCAACAAAATATGTACTACCAACCTCAGAATCAGGAATTTCCTGTAGCCGAACAAGCAATAATTTGGTCTCGAAATACCACAAATTTTATCAAGCAATCTATGACTTCCGCTCAACAAAACAATCGAATGCCTCTTTTTAATAATAACATGCAAAATAAACCAATGCAGTTTGTTAATATGGGAATGCAAGCCCGACCGATTTTAGCCAGAAATGGGTTTCCATTTAGTGAAATTCCAAATGTTCCTAGACCGCCTTACACTATTTTTAATAACTATGAGCAATATATGAATTCGTACTATCAGAGTTTTGGAGCTATGGGGAATTCGACCTACTTGAACAATTTGTACAACCACAATTTTTGGATGAAAGTAAAATTGGAGGAACTTCCAGATAAAGGAGAAATTGTTTCTCAATATTATCTTGATGATACTCAAACTCCTGTTAAGATGAATGATGAAAACGCAATGCCAGAATTTATTGACATTAATTCTCTTGCAAATAAACTTCAAAATCAACAAAATATCCAATCCAATCCTGCTAGATTTTCAACACAACAAACAAACGAAAATTCTTCAAGTTTGTCTACTGAGACTGACGACAAAAAAAGAAATAAAAATTCTGTGCCATTATTCCTAAAAAGAAATCGACCTGTAAATAATAACATTAAAATGAAGATCCTTGAAGAAAGTGAACTTAATACCAACAATAACAATAAAGAAGATAACGATGATGTAATATTTATTGGAGAATTTAAAAATGATGAAAAATTACCTCGAATTTCGGAAACTAAAGAAAATATTAAACAATCCAACCAGGCTGAAAGTTTAGATCATTCCTTTCAGGAGGAAACTAAAGACACTGAAAATCATAACACTGACACCAAATATTCTTACAAATGTGGCAAAAGAAAACGTAAAGATCGTGCTTTAATTCCACTTCGTCGGAATCCAAAACGTCAAGTACAAATCGAAAAGGATTTCTTGAAAATGATTGATGACGTCATTATGGAATCTGAAAAAGAAGAGAAGCAGAAGAAAAACACCATTAACAAGCAGAATAAACCTGCTGTGAAAACTGCAATCAAGGTAACTATTTTTTCTATCACTTATTTGTTTTTCAACACATTTCAAATCGCGGTAATTTACTGACACTTAATCAGATTGTTTAGACATTTGAAAGTATATTGTTTAGTCTTGAAGCCAACTTAAATTTTTCACATTTTTTTATTCCAAATAATCATTTGATGTTTAGAATATACATTAAGTATTTTTATCAAATCTTAAGTATAAAACTTTGGCAAGGTATAACAGTAATATCAACAATTTTTTTGAAATGTTATTAGTACTTTTTATGTATATATTTATCGATTGAAATATTATTGAAAGAAAAATTAACACGGTTTCATAGTTAGAACAATAGGCTATTTCAACAGAAAACGTTTAAAGAAATATTTAACTCATATCAATTTGAGTTGTAAATGTGTTACAGCTAAGAAAAATGATCAAAACTAGCATATTAATATCTAAAATATTTAATTAAAAAGTGAGTTATTCAAAACGACCACCATTGGTGTTCTTGTGACGTAGGTAGTACTAGTAAACTGCAACTTCACATTGTTAGGCAATGTGCATGTGCACCAAGATGGAAAATACGATTTCTAGCGCGCGTATATTGTTGTATTTAAACGAGTGTCATCATTTTAATGCGCGACATTCTGTTTTATAGATTATAAATAGAAATATAATGTGATTTATATAATAATGATTATTTTTATTATTATATAACTATTATCGGATCGAACGTAATTAATATAATATAGTTCTTCACAAATTTCGCTTATATAACCTATAAAATCAAGTAAAAACTGGCAAAAACACATGTTGACTGAAACGTAAACAAGTGTGACCTCTGTTTTTCGCGCTCTTAACAAAGTATACCTATTTCTTTCAAAAAAGAAAGATTTCTTTCTTATTATTATGGTTTCTTTCTCAATATTACTGCTATCTTTGACCCCACGATTAATTAATAAATCTTTATTTTCCCTTAGCAGGAACTTTACAACAAAATAAAAAAGGGAAAAATTATTTTTGTACGTAGATTAACCTTGGGATGGCTAGCACAGTGGTATGAAGTCGGCCTGTGGATCCTGAGGTCCCTGGTTCGATTCCCACAGGCGACAAATTTTCATAATTTGAAAAAACTATCCCTGTGGCTCCTCCACCACTAACATGTTCGGGGGCCGTGATTTGACGACTGGTAACCGCACTTCACGCGCAAAATATATCACTTACCGAGATCTGCTTTAGCAGAGTGCCACACCCAGTAATGGGTAGAAGGCGTGATGATATATTTATTTATTTATTAACCCTGGTTCGATCCCCACAGCCGACAAACATTTTCACCAAATAAAAATTACCCCTGTAGCTCCCCCTCCACTAGCATCTTTGGGGGCCGTGATTTGATGGCTGGTAACCGTACTTCACGGTCATAAATATATCACTTACCGAGATCTGCTACGGCAGAGTGCCACACCCAGTAATGGGTAAAAGGCGTGATGATATATTTATTTTATTAACATATAAAATAATCAAATTTTTGTTGAATAGCCTATTGTCTTATAAGTTAAAGTTTTCAAGTTAATAATTTAAAAAAATGTAGCAAAAAACAAATATTTAACTTTCAGGGTAACAAGAAATAAATTAAAAATTTAACATTCTCCAATTAATAACAAATTATGAACATCGTAGTTACATTTAGACGTATTGAGATTAAAACCTAATGGTTCCTTCCTCCTACTAGCATTGCCGGCGTTCACCGCGCGTTTTGGCCAATAGCGGCGCAATTTACAACCCCCCCAGCCCTCTTACAACAGCGCATATTCGTGATTGGCCCACAGAAGGTATGCACGAACGTCCTGAGTACGACCCTGTTTCCGGAAAAATTAAACCATTTGATCATCTCATTAGTAAAATTACCAAAGAGTATAACTCAGCAAATAACCAACAAAATACAGACGTTGAAATAATTTTAAACAATGATTTTGATGAAAATTTGGAAAATCAAAAACCATTTTCAGAGGTGTGCCACGAAATGTTACATCATGTAATTGCTTACGTAGCAACTGTCAAAACTTTAGAACGAGATGGGAAAATAGTTAAAGAACATAATTCGGAAAAAGAACATTTTTTGGGACAATTAGAATTAACTAAAAATGATGAAAAAATAGAAAATAAAATTTGTGATATTCTTCAATCCATTGTCAACGACGTTACTTCAAAAAATGGGTACGAACAATGTACCGATTCGCCCACAGATTCACTTGCTGAATTATTAAGGAACACTATTTTGTTCTATTGTTTAACTAACAATGTTGAAAAATCCGATGTTGCCAAGTATATCGCCAGTGTAAAACCAGAAGACATTATAAAACTATCCAATGAAGAATTTAAACTGTTCCCTATTACTGAAAACTGAAAAACTGAAATAAACTCAGGACAAGTGATTCATTTACCAAAGACAATTGATAGATTTAAGATTTTATTGTGTTCTTAAATAGAATACATTGTTTTGAAGAAGACTGTTATTTTTTAAATATTTGTTACCAAACTGACAAATAGATTTTAAGTTTTGTTACGTGTGCTTTAAGAATAATTTCAAATAAATAACATAATAATATTGTTAAAAAATCTTAGTGTCGTTAAATAGTATTTATTTATTTTTGTGCGTAGGTTTGCAAAATATGTTCACAATTAAAAATGTTACACATAGTCTAAGATCGTCATAGTATTCTAATATTTTTATATTTCCTAAAATGACAATAAAATTTTGGTCACTAACTTTAAGTTAATATTTACTAAACACTTAAAGCAAATTAAAAATACAATTTTTAATACGTTCTAAAATTTTCTGGAATATCTCAATAAGAATGCGAACCCAGTGGCGAAATTTGGAACTACAGCAAAGGAGCACTTTCAGAGATTTTTATGATACTGTTTTAATATTGTTTGTGTATTTATTTTAAATATTTTCAGAGAAAATTGAACTCAAATTATTTTAAATTCTTGTTCAAAAGATTGAGTGTACTTCGAGGAGAAAGTGTTCTTGCCGCTCGAACAACGCGCCAGCGATAATAGACTACTTTCTGCTTTAGGTACACAATAGTTATTTGTATAGCTAGAGTAGAAAGTAGTGTATTGCCGCTCACGCATGGAGATTGTTGATCGAGAATAACAACCATGCAAGAGCGGCAAGAACACTTTCTGCTCTAGGTGCACATAATAATTTTTCTACGACCATTGAGAAACGTTTGAAAAATAATTATATTTATGTACCAAGGGTCAAAACAGGCTTTGTGCCTCGCGCTAATAATCGTGCCACGGGCCAGAAACGCTAATTTCACCCGCGGTACATACAATATTTTATGCATAACAAAATAACATTTAATTATATGTTCAAACGATTAATAGTTATTTATTATACTAGTGTTTTATATACCAATAAAACACGAGTGTAATACAAAATTTTATCCACAACTCATAATTACAGATATCGAAGAAGATTGGTCGTAACGTTTAACGTTGATTCAGTTATACATAGTTTCGCAAAATACGGTAGATCATGAAGTGGTTGCTAAGTAACAAGCTGTTTACAGTGTTTTATGGAATATAAAACACTAGTGTTTTATGAGCCATATAATTCAACTGAAATCAGTGTAATAATAGCTGTATTCCATTTGCCACTTGGTTCACTTAAATCAGTTCAGATAAATTCGACACATGACTAAATGAACTGAATTAAGTAAACTGATGCATTTATTGGGGTGAATTACTTCAAAGTAAATTAGAATCTGTAATTCTAGTACTGTAAAAATAATCAGCGAAGTAATGCAGCAAAATAAATAAATGATCTGGTTCAGCAAATGTAAGATAGATCTGATCCAAATGGCAAATGGAATACGACTAATGGCTTCATTATATATGAGTTGTGGATAGGTGATATGTCAAAATGACATTTTGCAGAATCAAGTATTCACAATACACAAAAATTGTCATTTTATTTATGTATGCATAGACTAAAAAGAAGTATTTAAGCCCGTGTTTTAGGGTTACAACACATGCTTTTCGGCCCGGTTGTGCATAAAATAATTTTTAGTTTTTCAATTTTGGAAATTCTGGAGACAGTTTTCATGTATCCATGGATACGATGATACACTCATACATTGCCGCTCAGCAAGCGACAAATGTCAACTTTCTGCTTTTAACTGACAGTTAGAAAAGTCTACTTTCTGTTCAGTCATAGAAAAATAACTATTGTAGGTTATTGTGAAAAATGAATTAGTAAGTATTGTTGTATACCTAAATATAAATCTACTTCGATGAACAATCGAACAACTAGATTCCACAAATTATATTTACAATAAAGTTAACTATAAAAATAACCTAATAATAATAATACTTTATTGAGGCAAAGTTCAGCTTTAAGCTGCTCTTCCACTTAACTTCTAATTAGTTACAAGATTACGTAACTAAACTGAAAAATTAAAATTAATTAAATACAATACCTGAACTATAATCTACCTAAATTAATAATGAAAACTTAGATACTACTGAACAAATAAAAATAAAAGATAAATAAAAACTACAAACTGTAATATTACACTTCCGGTAGATAAACAAAAGTGCTCCTTTGTTTAACTTTTACCATATGGGTTTCAGCGCCATCTCTTATTAGTGAGATATCCCAATGCTTTCGTTTCATTTTATACACAGCGGCGTCCCAGGAATTTTACATGTTGGGGACCACATACATTAAACATATTCTTTCATCTTTCATTTAAATGTATAAATAGATGTTAATAGCAATGCCAATCTTTATTATTTCAAATATTTCTACTGTTGACATGCTGCCAAATTGATCAAATCATCTCTATCCATTCATTAAAAAATTAAACATCATTCAAGCTGTTTTCTTAACAATTTTAGCAATAACCAAACCGTCAGTATTTATGCCACAATAAATAAAGAGAAGACAGCAAATTAGAATAACAAAAAACAGGCAAAACAGAGCCATAATGGCTAGTTGATGACGTCATTCGGAACTACCATCACTTGTTGACAACTCCAATATTTTATCTTTCTTTTTTCCGCTTTTCTTCACTTTTACCAACCCTTCTTCAGAGTCCTTCATCTCTTTTATCTTTTTTATAATTTTTGCTCGGTTTTTTTTTGCCTCAATTTCGGAATCATTTTCTGAAATGCTTTCTATTGACAGTGTTTCTTCGTTTTTCTTGCGTCTGATTTGTTTGTCACGTTGTTTACGCATGTCTGGGGAGTTTTGTTCCAGATCTAGGGACTTTTTTGTTTTGGAGTCACGGGTGCGGGAACTGTCACGACTGGAATGTTTGATTTTTGACAAGCCGTGATGATATTTTTCATCTGCGCTCAAAGGTGTTCTTGTGTGACTTGTATGTGAACTTCCTGTTGAATAGCCAGTGTCTTTTCTTGTATTTTGAAGTTTTCTAAATCAAGACATTGTTGGTATTATTGTTAATACAAAGTGATCAGAAATATTGCAGTTGGCAATAAAAAAGTACTTGGAATTGGTAAGACTGATACATAAATTTATTTCCTATTGTTGACTGCGATATTTGAAAATTTAAATTAATAATAATTGTAATATGCTCGTGGAATAATATACTATTTTTCCATAGGGATGAAAAGTGTCACTTTTTTCTCTCAATTGAGGAAGAAAATTTTACTTTTTCACATGATCTTGAAAAATACAATGTTATAAATTTAAATAAGTGTCTTATCACAGTAATTAATGTACCTCTGTACTGCATTTTTTGAGACAATAATTTAAAAAGAAATTAAACATTTTTATATTTTCCACTCTTTGAAGAGATTTATGCCAAGCATCTTACAAAAGTATTGCAAATGAATTTCAAAATGCGCCATATTTAGAATTTGTATATAGTTTAGCACTAGAAACAAGAATTTAAAAATAAATTAAAGTTATTTTGACATACACAGATTTTAAATATTCTCACTCTTTGAAGATATACGCGCCAGGAATCTTTTATAAAAGTATTGCAAATATGTGTAACTGATGGATAAGGTATAATTTATTTACAAACAATTATATGAAAAAATGGTATACTGAAAACGTTATAAACAGCGTCTGAATATTACTTAGACGAATGACCTAGGGCAGTGGTTTTAAAACTTTCCGGAGTCATGACATCAGGATGGATGACGTCAGTCTCTTTTTATAACGTTTTCAGTATATGACTTCAGTGGATGATTGTAACGTTTTCAGTATATCAACAAGAAAATGTTTAGATGAAATAATTATCTAATTAAATTAATTGACATTTATTTATAATTGGTTTTAAATATCACTAATGCTAATGGCACACTGGTCGAGGAGCATGAATGAGCGGTGAGGAACTCATCGATGAAACAACAGAACGCACCCTGACTGATAAAATAAACAAACACGAAAAAATAGCACAAAGCAAAACCAAAATGACAGCCCACGCTAATATGAAATGAGACACAATCGTTTCATCGAGGAACTCCTCGATGGAAATAGAGGTGCCTCTATTTTTCATCGATGACGGGTGCGTTCTGTTGTTTCATCGATGAGTTCCTCGACGCTCATTCGAGCTCCTCGACCAGTGTGCCATTGGCATTATCAAAAAAAAAATATATATATAAATGACAGAATCTATTTATATGAAAAGAGCACCAATGACGTCACGCAGTTACCAAGCATCGTGCTTTCGGATTGTGACAAAATTATTTCTTATTATAACTGAAAATTTGATTCGTGTTTCTTACCTCAATTTCTTATACTTTCTTGTTTCATATTCCATCATTTCATCATTTTCGCTGCTATATTCAGACTCCTCCACAAATCCTCGTGTACTGACAATACTTCTATCACCTACAGTACTTCGTTTACCACGTTTTTTATCTCCAGACTTCACTTTGCCATACATGTCTGGTTTAGCAATAATGGATATATTTGTAAGTTCAAAATCTGGTGTATTTGTTTTCTTTTTTGGTGGTTTTTTACTGCCTTCGCTGTGTACTACATATAAACGATAAAGTTGTAACATTATTACTAAAGTATTTTTACATGTGAAGAAAACGTTCATGTATGAAATTATGTTGAAATGGATGATTATTAATAGTCGGAATACGAGAAATGGGGCGTCTTGTAAGGTTATATTGAGTGCTATTCCCCAAACGTCTATGTTGCAGCAGCAACTATGCGTACTGGAATCAGACGCAATGTTGAAAAATTCGTACGCTGCATATTAGCTGTTTAATTTTTACCTTTTTGCAGGAGTACCACTAGAACTAAGTCTTGATTTTCTTGATTTAGTAGCGGTAAGTACGACAGTAAATTGCATTAAGCTCCAGGACCTACGAAATTTATAATTATTTATGAAAGTAAGTAAATAGTTTATAAATTTACCAAATTGCAAGTGTTAGTATCACTAATATCCATTCAGATGCAATTTTATCGTCCTTGAATGAATCGAAAAATTCTATTATATCTGCGGCAGTACCTATACAAAATAATTATTTATTTATTTAATAACAATAATAATAATAATACTTATTTATGTACCAAGGGTGAAAACAGGGGTTTTTGGTCCGATTTGCGCCTTGTGCTAATAACATGCTCAGGGTCAGAAACGCAAATTTCACCCGTGGTACATACAATATTTTATGCACAACAAAATAACATTTATTATATGTTCAAAAAATTAAAGTATATAAATAGGTTATATGTCAAAATGACATTTTGCAGAATCAAGTATTCATTCAAAATTGTCATTTTTCTTATGTATCCATAGGCCCATGGGCCAAATAGAAGTGTTTAAGCCCTCTTTTAAGGGCTAAAACACATACTTTTCGGCCCAGTTGTGCATAAAAGTTTTTTTAAATAGTTACCTATGTAAACAAGTAACAATTGACTCAATTGATCCCTAGTCAAGTCACCTTTGGGTAACATCCATCTACCGATAATTAAAGTAAGCATCAAAAATTGCTCAATAAGTGTCACCCACATTTCTGTACTCATTGGAATATCTGGAAGTTTTAACCCCACCTGAAATGTAAAATATTACATTTTAAAATATATTTCTTAAAGTTAGTGTACACGTTATTACAAATAAACCAAACCGAAATGATCTTTGGACAAAAAACGAACTAATTTCAACCGTCATTATCTCTAAAAAAAATATATGTAACTGATAAGTAACCTAGGCAACGAAGTAAATAATCAAACGGTGACAGATTTTAATTTTTATTATCTGCTATTTGAATTATTAAAACACGTAGCTAATATTAGCTAATAATAGCTCTATTCCATTTACCACTTGGTTCACTTAAATCAGTTCAGATAAATTTGACACATGTCTAAATGAACTGAATTAAGCAAACTGATGCACTTATTGGGGTGAATTATTTCAAAGTAAATTAGAATTTGTAATTCTAGTACTATAAATACAGTCAGCGAAGTAATCCAGCGAAATAAATATATGATCTGGTTCAGTTAATGTAAGTTAGATCTGATCCAAATGGTAAATGGAATACACCTTATAGGCGTATTCCATTTGCCATTTGTATCAGATCTAACTTACATTTACTGAACCAGATCACTTATTTATTTCGTTGGATTACTTCGCTGACTTTATTTCCAATACTAGAATTACAGATTCTAATTTACTTTCAAGTAATTCACCATAATAAATGCATCAGTTTGCTTAATTCAGATTATTTAGTCATATGTCGAATTTATCTGAACTGATTTAAATGAACCAAGTGACAAATGGAATACAGCTAATATTGAATAATTGGACCGATTCTTTAAAAAAAATTGCTAAGTAACAGCAATTGCTAAGACCCCTAAACAATAATGGTTGCTAGGAAGGTTGCTATCAAAAGATTATAGGGCAATTTTAAAAATATTAATTTATATATTTATTTTGCTATGAATGAAATAAAAGAATTTATTAAGGTAGAAAGGGACCACATTCGGTTGGTTCATCTATAACTAAAATGTTTTAATGAGTGCATACCCCTAATAAATTGTGCAACTCTTTCAAATCGGCTGCAGATGTCAAATTGAATGTTTCTTCTCGTGCTTTGATTCTTCTGTCAACTTTGTCTAATTCTAAAAGCCAGATTGCAGGCACAACGCTTCCCAAATATAAAAATACAGATGGACAAAACCTAGACAAAGACATATTTCTACAATATATAATAGTTATTTGCGTACATATTGCGTAAAGTTACTGTTTCTCTTTTTATTATATATAAATAAATATTTTCTTTCGCACTTAATTTTCTTAGTTTACAAATCACCATAGTAACATGCGATTTTACTCGTTAGCAATACTTTACTCATTTTACTAAATCACTCCCATATATGGGGTGGCTAGCTCAGTGGTATGAAGTCGGCCTGTGGATTCTGAGAACCCTGGTTCAATTCTCACAGGCGACAAACAATTTTCATAATTTCAAAAGCTACCCCTGTGGCTCTTCCACCACTAACATCTTTGGGGGCCGTGATTTGACGACTGGTAACCGCACTTCACGCGTAAAATATATCACTTACCAAGATCTGCTTCGGCAGAGTGCCACACCCAGTAATGGGTAGAAGGCGTGATGATATATTTATTTACTCCCATATTCGGCATATTTAAACGTATTAATATAAAAGATCAATAAATTAAACAGTTTCAAAATGATGAATGATGCTATATCCTGTGTACAAAATGCACCATTTCGAATGAAGCCATTAGTTGGCTTTTCTAAACATGACAAAAGAGATCGTGACAACTCGATTTGTGTGAGAAAGTGATCTCACCCTCTCTGCCATGACCTAGAGGGGAGAAAATTGACTAATTTAAGCAGAACACCTTGTTAGTAACACACATATTTTTTACTACATTGCACTGATTTGTCTTTGGAAAATTGACAATGACATTGAATATTTTAAATCGATGTTTTCAGCGAGAAATGCAACGCAAAATCTTTTTCATAAAATAAATAGGTTTTTACTTTATTATTCATGTTGAAACACTTCATATATTTATTTTATTATTAGAAGCTTTGTAACCATAATTCTAATTTTAATAACAATAAAAACTTTTTTTTATGGTCAGTTGCACCTTAGAAATTTAAAATTTGAATTAATTAAATAAATGCAAAATATGGAGTAATTCACATGTCAAATATTTGGTTTGTTTTTATTTAAATAAATAAATATATCAACACGCCTTTTACCCATTACTGAGTGTGGCATTCTTCCGTAGCAGATCCTAGTAAATTATATTTTTATGCGCGTTACCAGCCGTTAATCACGGCTCCCAAATATGCTAGTGAGAGAGAACCACTGGGGTAATTTTAATGTGGTAAAAATTGTTTGTTGACTGTGAGAATCGAACCTGGGTTCTCTAATTCACAGTCTGATTCGATATTACTGAGCCACCTACTCCAGTTAGTTATTTAATACAATTTTAAAATTAACTTTAGACGTCATAACTGGTCATTTTTTATTGTTATTGAACATGACAATTATGTTGCAATGAAAGTATGTGTTACATTATTAATACGTTTTTTTTTTGTTTCAATCATTCAATTATCATTGACAACAATATCGTTTATTATTGTGTTGTCATTGTTCCAAAAAAAATACGTAAATATTAAGAAGTTTATGACTGAAATTGAATTGTTTTAAAAGCAGAAATTACTATAACTATATTCATTATGTAATTCTAAATACTAATATTTATTGATTAAATAATAATAAATTTAATTAATTACAGTAATGTTTGTAAAAGTTACAATTTAAATCATTTGTAATTGAGAGTTTTAAAACATTGAGTACTTACCATTTCCATTCTTGATTTTCTTTTATTGTTAAAGTAAAAACCCCTTCGAAGAACAATAACAACATTGGAACACTTAAATACCAATAAAAAGGGTTTTTCTTAAATTGAGTAACTTGCCATATAGCAATGAATCCATGTGCACCAAAAATTAACCGCGTTATTATTGCTTTAATTGTTGCTATTAATTTAGCCATTGTTGATATTTAAAACAAACGTTTAATGTTTAATTTGATATTTGGTTTATTTTAAGTTTATTTGCGCCTAACAAAACGCAACCATATTAATTTCAGAATGTTGTCGGTTGTCTTCGTTCGTATCAAGTCGTGAAATATGAATTTGGCGCCAATAATAATTTCAACAGTCAGCACCCTCTGTTTGTGCTATTTGGAATTATTGTGTGAAAAACATGGAATAATCTGTATCATATCCAGTACATCAAAGAGAAATAATAACATTTGATTTACTTTTGTGATAGTTTTATTAAATGTTTCAATAATAGTACATATGTTTATATAAAATAATATTAAAATATTCATGAATTTCGTCATTTTCTTTTCTAGAAATGTCCATAAACTATGTCCATATGGATCAATGTCTTGTTCATAAACTTGTTTATTTTGAGTGTGAAAGTTTGACGTTTACGAAGTGCAATATTTGTTATCATAAATAAAAATGAAAAACAGACTAAATGCTATTATTTAAAAAGTGTTTATACAATATAATTGGTTTAATTGTTATTATAATAATATTTTATTACTGTTTTGTTACTGATAATTTAATAAATGATAAAAGCTTTTGGTATAACAATGAACATTCCAAAAGTCGTAACTTATCTACCTCCGTAGATAATGACATAATGAATGAAACAATCCATATATGGTGTATATTTACAAAAGTGACTGAAAATGCACCACTACAACTAAAATTCGAGAAATTAATCAAAAGTTTATTTATGTTTACTTCACAGCCTTTACATATTCATGTTATTAATGATAATACTAGTAAGCTGATAGCAAATCGCATTATAATAGAAAATAAAAAAATATCTACACAAAATCTGTCACATTCTTTTTATGACGTAAAAGTTTGTGCACAACAAATCAATGATATTATTAAAATTATGATGCCCCATTTTAGCTCACAGCCAGGTACATTCAAAGGAAAAAATAAATTACTTTTATTTATGATACATTTTTCTAGGAACGTATTATAGTGATGCATTGTTTTATCTTTCTTTGGGCCTGCATAGAATTGCTGCAATAGATCAGAAAAGGGCCATAATGTTAGACTGTGATGTTCAGTTTACAAAAGATGTAGCATTACTGTACAAACAATTTAACAAGTAAGTTATTAGTTACTGCAAATATGACAAATTGTTACTGAATGATGTTTTAGGTTTCAACAAAGTAATTTATTTGGTTTAAGTTATGAACTAACACCAGTTTATAGACATGTTTTATATTCATATCGACATAATCGTAACACAACGTTTGGAGAATACGTTCATAGTAAACTTTTGACGGATTCTGGAAGTCATCCATTCGGTTTTCCAGGATTCAATTCTGGAGTGATGTTGTTTAACTTTATTGCAATAAGGAAATCCAAGTTATATCCTGATATAATA
This sequence comes from Pterostichus madidus, assembly GCA_911728475.2. Taxonomy (NCBI): domain Eukaryota; kingdom Metazoa; phylum Arthropoda; class Insecta; order Coleoptera; family Carabidae; genus Pterostichus; species Pterostichus madidus. The sequence continues at coordinate 1,268,813 of OU452313.1, read as the reverse complement.
AAAAAAGACAATGTTGTACGACTAGTTAGCAAATATAAGTTTAAGGGTCATTTAGGTGATCAGGATTTTTATACTATCTTAGGTTTTGAATATCCAGAGTTATTTTATAATTTACCGTGCAATTTTAATCGACAACTTTGTGTGTGGTGGCGAGACCATGGATATAATGATATTTTTGTTAATTATTCAAAATGCGATGGTGATATAATTATATATCATGGAAATTGTAATACGCAAATTCCAGTGCACTAGTTATTATTTAGTACAAATTTATTATTTTGCCAGAATTTTATTTACTTGCCAATATTTTACAACGAATTTTTATCTATATGTATGTAACGAAAAAATATTTTAATGTATTAATAAACTAATTGTTTTATATATTTAGAGTCTTGCCATAATGTATTAAATTAAACAATATGTAATAAATTAAGTTTATTGAAAGGTAATAAAATATTTACAATTGAAGAATTTCTACAGATAAATTGACTGGAATGGACTCTTATACCATAATTGAAATAAACAGAATTAATGATAAAAACAAAATATATATTGAATTATGACTATTAGTGAAAAAAAGAGTTAAAATAATAATATACTCTAGAGATATATGCGATTGAAAATATAGTGACATCACAAGTACTCAAGCATTCTCAAGCCACAAGTATCTTCATGTAAATAAGACATAATTAACTGTGACATCTCAGCACTTTTTTTGTTTGTCGTTTGTTCGTATGTACATATTCAACATGTATATTTATTGCAATCATTTAATTTCGTTTTCTTGAATCTACAACTACTATAAAATATGATTTTCTACATAGTAAGGTTATTTTCTCAAATATTTTGTACATTATTTGCACTCATTGAATTAAACAAATTTAGTACCACTTAAAGACATTGAAAAATACTTGTGACGTCACAAGCACCTACAGAACTTTCACTGATTGTCATAGTTTTTTATGTAGATTCATAAAAGTATTAAAAATAAATCGCTATAGGAGCCCATTGCTTCATTTTTATTCGTACATGAAAACAATATAGATAATAATTTATTATTTGCTATATAGCTTAGGTTATTTAACTATTAGTTGATCAATTTCAAATGTTTTCTAGGGGAATAATTAAGTTTAAAAAATTTTTTTCCCGAGGATCATATTCGGTTGGTTTACCGATACATATATATTACCAGAATCACTTGAGTTTGGTTTAACTATATTATGTTTCAGTGACGTCACAATTTCCAGTTCAGCCAACTGCACAACTAAAATTTGAAGTTTGAGAACAGTAATGGCTGTTGTTGTTAATCCGGCAAGTCATTTTTCTACCATGGATTCTGGTTACGACTGGGTTAATGCTCCTCACAGCACAGGTGTAAGTAAAACATTATTATATTTAATAAATAAAATTTAGTATAGTGTATTAATATATTGATTTTCATATAATATAAAATTGATAAAATGACATAGCATTTATTGAATGAGGTTATTATACAAAAATGTGTTACAGACTACGATTGTAGCCGCCGAATTCGATGGAGGAGTAGTTATTGGAGCAGATTCGCGCACTACTACTGGGTAAATATCAATAAATTGTTTTCAGTATATAACAATAATTTGATAACTATTTTTCAGAGTTTACATTGCTAACCGCGTAACTGACAAGTTGACCAAAATCACGGATTCTATCTATTGCTGTCGGTCAGGCTCTGCTGCTGATACACAAGCCATTGCAGATATAGTTTCTTACAATCTCAATTTTCATGCGTAAGTATTCTTTTCAAATATGTTCAACTCGTGATTATAAATAAACGGATTGAAATTAAATGCTCTGGCACTTTTAACGAATAGACGATGCTTTTTGTTCGTGCTTTAATGCTTCTGTCTCTTGAACTTGCAATTTCTGTATTACATTTGTTCAGTATTGCTTCAACTTGTTGAAAGTTGCAGTTGCCCTTGCAATATTGCTTAGTGTAAAACAGACATAAAGCAAGCTTAATTCTAGCTGAGTCAGCTAGTTTGACAATAAACATTAGTTATTTTATTTGTTATTGTGCTTATTTTGATTACAACATTTAAAAAATTTATGAGTTGAGTGACTTACTAACAGTAATTAATACTGAAATAGGAAAATAATATGAATAACATAATACAATTTTAGGTTATGTGGTCCAAACAATTCAAACTTTTATAAATTTATGAATTTATCAACAATTTAACGAAAACTTATCTTAGTTTGGCTTAGCTTATTCAGTTAAGATTAGTTATAAGTGAGGTGAGCGAATAAGTAAAAAGAATGTGCCTAATATTATTGATCAAATGTGACATATTTTGTACAGATAGTCGTCACTTACACTCATCTCATCCTAACCTCACTCTCAAAATCGAAGTAACTAAGGCAACTAACTCAAGAATTTGAGTTAGTTGCCTTAGTACTTCGATTTTAAGTGTGAGATGAGAATGAGGTGAGGGTGAGTCACGACTATGAATTTGACCCTACGACGTAAATCAATTTAGTTATATTCCGGGCTTTACTTTCCGTAAGGATTAGTTGTATTTTTATTTTTTTAGTTTGGAGTTAGGCGAACCGCCATTGGTGGAAACAGGGGCAGCAGTTTTTCGTGAGTTATGTTACAACTATCGCGATTCACTTATGGCTGGCATCTTAATTGCCGGCTGGGATAAAAGAAAAGGTGGACAAGTTTACGCTATTCCCATAGGTAAAAAATTTAATTTATTTATATAATATTTATGACTAATACGATTTTCTTTTGTTAAGGTGGTATGTGCGTGCGTCAAGCGGTTTCAATTGGTGGTTCAGGTTCCACTTATGTTTATGGTTATGTTGATGCTAACTACAAGAAAGGGATGAGTCAGGAAGAATGTATCAAGTTTATGACTAACAGTAAGTTATATATTTACATTAATTTAACACTTAAGTAAGCGCGCTGGGGTCAAATAAACCTCCTAATTATATGATGCCAAAACAAATTTTGTACAATATTTTTTCATAAACTCTCAATTGTTATTTTCTTCCAATTTACAATATTTTGAGCCCCAGAAAAAGAAACAAATTTTGTACTAATGTGTTTTATTCATTTGTGTTTAATTAGATATTAATTTAATAGGATATTGTTCAAATGAATAATGTAAAATTAATAGAAAAATTATCTCTTTGCAATGAAATAAAACATATGGGTGTTTCCATTTAAAAAAATGTAACTTTGTGTCATATTTCGATAACTGAAGTAAAAAAAATCTTGCCTTGAAGAGGACTCTATTTAAAAGTCTTGTTTCTATTTTCCACCATTTTGGAATTAAAATGATTGAATGAAAATATCAAATTTCACATCTTTCCTCAGATCTATTCACCTATGCATTATTATTTGAAAACCGTAGACATTAGAATCACCACAAAAATATCACTACTTTACTAATTTAACCGAAGTAGTTGTAGCACTTATAGTTCCTAAAATCTCAATGGTAGCCCAAAAAAAAAAAAGCTCATCCTGTATAATTGTATAAAAATGTCAATTGTATTGATTTGAAAGTGTGGTAAGTAATGTAATGATGATGTTTCAGCTTTGGCGTTGGCGATGTCCCGCGATGGCTCTTCCGGCGGAGTTTGCCGTCTGGGAATCATCACCGAGAAAGGCATCGAACGACGCGTGGTGCTTGGCAATGAATTACCCAAGTTCTACGAAGATTAACTGCTATAACTTCTTTCATATTTTGGTTTTATATCTATTCTAAGAGTATTGTACTACATATTTATAATAAAATTAATGTATTACAATAACTACTTGCCTTTTAGAATAAGATAAATATAAAGGTACGTAATTTTTATTATCATCTGTACTGGGATCTAGAAATAATAGATACAAATATAATATTTGCCATATAACGGCACTTTTACGAAGTTAATAGGCTACCGCAACACAAACTAAAATTATATGTCAAACTACAGACTACAAGAAGAAGTACAAATAAAATAAATAAATATATCATCACGCCTTTTACCCATTATTGGGTGTGGCACTCTGCCGAAGCAGATCTCGGTAAGTGTTGTATTTATGCAAGTGAAGTGCGGTTACTAGTGGTCAAATCACGGCCCTCAAAGATGTTAGTTGGAGGAGAGCCACAGGAGTAATTTTTAATTTGGTGAAAATTGTTTGTCTGCTGTGGGAATCGAACCGGAGTTCTCAGGATCTACAGGCCGACTTAATACCACTGAGCCATTACCCCATAAAGAAGAAGTATATGGATTATAAACTAATCATTCTCGGTACAAATATAAATATGCTACAAAAAGTATTAGGTCTTTTTCGTTTGTTGAACTACTAGATAAGAAATAAGTAATCATAAAAACGTATAAAGTGTGAGTTAATACTGTTAAGCTAAGTTCTTGAGATTAATTGTTTGATGTACAGTGTAATATATAAATAAATAATCTTGAGTTGTAACGTTGTAGTTACGCTATTGCTTACCTGGTTTGAGAATTTAAATTTCGCAAATTTAAACTTCTATTAAAGAAAAATGTTATCGTCTGAGATCTGCGATTGCAGAGCTATAAAAGTGAATAAAAGAATTTGTCGAAGCAAAAGCAAAAGTCCACGATAATGGTCATGATCATGTGCAACGTATTTCGAATGAAAGATTTGTGAAATTGAAGAACAAATTAATAGATGTGATGGAAGGTTTGTTGCGTGAATTATGAATGTGGATGGTGGCTATGGTAGGGATGTTTCAAGGGTTTGTGCTACCCCATTTTATGGGACATATGATGGTATGCATGTATGCATTATCGATGCCAATGACCGTCTCCTGCTGTATAAAATATTTCTGGATATTTATGTTTTAAGTTGATATTTGCAGTTCTCTTTTTTAAAAATTATTCTGAATATGTTTAAATAGAAAATATAGATATATGTAAAAAAAAGTAGACACTCAGTATATGAGTGTTTTTTAGGAATGTTGAATTTTTAATGTAAATATTCTAGATATAAAGACATACTAATTTCTACCTTTTAGTTTTATAAGAATTTTGTTAAATAGAGTATTGCAATTATCTTCTATCGCAACATATCCAATATATTTACAGTTGGTTTCAAAATATACGTTCATTTTGGTGACACGCCGACTTGGCACATCTGTGTCTTATGTAAAACCAATTTTTATTAATCATCTATAATTGGCCTCAATAATTCTGTTGAAAGATGAAATATTCTCTTATCTTGAGTATTTTTTATGAAATATGTATTCATTTAACGTTTTAAAAGTAAATATTAATTATAAAGACGTTATAATTTATTCAAAAACAAATCATACATATATTACAATTATTTTTACATAGATTTGTAATAAACAATATCAATAGTAATAATAAAATTATTATTTATAATAATATCAAAAGTAAAATGATAAATATTATATTTGCAGTGTATATTTTTATTCTTTATCGTTCAAGGTAACATTTATAAATTGTAGTTAGAACGTGCCTTTCACTAATGAATCCGGACGAAACCTGCAAACCCGGCACTTTGCTACTGCTCACTGTACATTCTAGCCATAAGTCTGTCCCTCTCTAGCACATTGTAATCAGTGGAATGGTTGCGCAAGCTCGTTTACTTGCCACGAAAACGTTGAAGTGTACAGACGTAGAACCGCGCTCCGTACTTTTGCTGCCTTTCAGAAGGCCATCATATCAAACAATTGTCCTCCGAACACGCTAGTGCCTTCACGTGGAGGCCCAACATACTTTCTAAATACTTTCTACATATTAGGCAAGTTTTAATAAGCGTATCGTGAGCCGGGTGGGGCGAGTCCCGCGAGACCAAGGTCGTAGTTTGGTGTGTAGGCGGGTCGCCCAGCTAGAGAGTACTCTGCCGATGACTGCGTGGTCGGGGTCGCCAAATCCCCTCGTTAGAGGTGGCCTTTGGATTTCCGGGCAAGTACATAGAGGCTTCTCTTCCCACGAGCACTGTGGGGTACTCTCCCTACGACTCGGGTAGGTTTTGTAGGCGTAAACCGAAAGGTCGGGGCTACGGAATATAGTCCACGTCTTTGTATTAAGTACAAGCACAAATCGGCTGCTTGTCGTAGATTCATTGCGCCACTTAAAATTAGCTATTCGTACACTAAAACTTAGGTAGGGATAAGGCAAGAAAAGAAGTCAAGAAAGAACAAAGAAATCAACATTGAAGTCAACGTGAAGATCAAAAAATGTATAAATGGGATGTTATGGGATAAATGAAATGTGTGGTATGAATGGTGTATGCTGCATGCTCTATATTGATTTACCATAACTTGTACATTGTTCTATTTTATTGCATTTTGTTCTGAGTTTCTGTTTCAGGTTCAACATTCATCAAAATGTCTTTATGTATGTTATTTTCTAATGTTTACAGTTATTCTATGTTACTAATACATTGTTTTTATGTTTATAGGGACATGACGGAACCTGCAAGCATCTCCTGCGGCCTCAGCATCATCGTGCAGCAGTTGGTGTTCAAACCAGCGCCACCGGAGCTGCCGCCATCGTGGACATCACCGATGCTTATATCATCATCTTGAAGCAGCTGGTGTTCAAACCAGCGCCACCGGAGCTACCGCCATCGTGGACATCACCGATGCTTATATCATCTTGGATTAGCTGGAGATGTAACCAGCGTCCAAGCTTGTATCATTATCCTGGAACAGCTGGAGATGTAACCAGCATCAAATTTTGACATGTTGAAATAACTTTTATCAAAAAAAAAATCCAAAATATGTTCAAGACAGTTACCTTTCCTAAAAATTCTCTCAAAATGTCTTTGAAAATATGTTTAAGACACATTAACACTTGAAATAAAATGTCCTACCTGTTTTTTGAAGGTGAACCTATATCCAGTGGTACTAGTAGTCGGTGACGCACCAGGTCTCGAAGATATCCGATTCGTTGTTGTTCTTCACATCTCGGATGCAGCCGTCGTCCACGCAGGTTTTATCCACGGAAAGTAATGCCACGTTCATTCATTTCATGTCTGAAAATGAGAATATTTATTTATTTTAATATACTATACAACATGACAGACAGTATTTATTTTGTACTTTGCACAACAAACTTGATTCTAATTACAATAATTCCTTCTTAATGGAATCCGAACCACTTAGATACATTTGTATTTTTTTAATACAAGTTGAGATTTCTACTTGAGAATTTTTGCTTGAACCAATATCACTTTATTTAAACAATTACAATAGCTTATTATGGTTTTTTCATTATTTCTTTGCCTGGAAAGTAACGAAAGCAAATGCTACACAATAGGAAACTAATTTAATGGTACTGCAGCTTCAAATGGAAAGTATATGAAAGCAAAAAAAAAAACTAACATTTTACTGTACATGTCTTTAAAATCGTTGTAAATAACCGTTTTCACAAATAAAACTTAAATTTTAATTTTGACTTAAACTGATAATATTACATTAAATGTTTGACATTTTACTTTGATTTGTTTCAATTTATTCAAGTCGGATATAAGTTTTAAGTTTTCTAAAATGTCGACGATCAGATATTAGCGGCACCAATTCCTACACCAATACAAGTATTGATTTTCTAAAATTGATTGATGCTACCATCTATCAAAATATATGAAATTCTGAAACTACTCTCTTAAAAATACTTGTAATTTTTTTTAGGATTACATTAGTTTTTCATTGGCATCACTAGAATTAATTATTTTTTTACAATACTTGTACTGTAAGTTTCCTATTAATGACAAAATTTAAACACAGTAAGTGGAACTTTTATTGCACAGTGGTTTCCACGGTTATATCAGGATTTTAATATTTACTTACTGTCCACCGTGATGTTTTTGATTGTCACTGAAGGTTCAGAAATACCTAACACTCAAGCTGCCTCGCAAGGAGCGTGGCAAACTCTTCCAGTAAATTCGGGCAAGTTGTTGATTTGAAGCAGTTGATTCAAAGCTTTTTTCCATTGGTTCTGGAATATTAATAAGTTCCATTTTGGAATAATATTGCCAAGGGGACAACCATGACTATTGGATTGACAGAAAGGAACGCCACATTCCATACAACGTGCAGCTTGTACTCTCAAACCTTTACGAATATGGACTAGTATATATTTCTACCTGTTTCTTTGTGGTATAAATAGGTTCTCCGCCCCACGCCTCGGCCTCCATTTCATTCAACAGCAGCTGGATGTACATTCATTTTACACCTTCAACTCTCTCTCTCAACAGCGCGTCTCTTCCGATAAAGTCTGCACCCGCGGTCGAATTTAACTCGCCAGAAAGCGTCTGCACTCCATTTTTGATCGTATCTAGGACGCAGTCAACTTTTGTCCTTGCAAGCATGGACCTTTCTTGGAATTATTGCTAAATGGTTAACAGAAATAATTTCCAGTAAACATACAAGTTTATTAAACATCATTTTAAAGATTTTTATCTACGACCGTACGATAAATGACACTATTTTATACATTTTGGGTGATATAAGTACTTATTAACGCACTTTAATATATATCTGTTAAACACAATAATAAATATATATATATTATTGTGTTTAACAGATTTTTACTTAAATCATTTTAAAATAATAATTAACTTACAATGATGTTGCGAGTAGCGGACTTGATGTTCGGTCTCGGTTTTGCTGGTACTCTTGCAAACTAGTAGGATGTTTCAAGAGAAGACTTTTAGTTCGGTGACGATGTCCACAATAACATCGATGACGTCCAGGATTCATTTAGTTACTGTAGTTAAGGACTGTTAAACAGTTTTATAAAAGTTTTAACAAAAAAAGAATACTAAAATCCAGAGCAGTGGCTGCTATCGGTGACGATGTCCACAATAACATCGATGACGTCCAGGATTCATTTAGTTACTGTAGTTAAGGACTGTTAAACAGTTTTATAAAAGTTTTAACAAAAAAAGAATACTAAAATCCAGAGCAGTGGCTGCTATCGGCTACAAAAATATACGCAATTATTTAAACGATGTGAAATATAAAACATTCGACTTTACAAAAAATTTTAATTGCAGAATAGACAATCGAATTCAAATACAATTAATTAAAAGGCAAAAGTAAATAAATACTTGAAATATTGTAATAATTATTTTGCATAAAATTTTTATTATATTGTCCATCATTAGGGAATGTTGAAATTGACTATATGTGTAGTTGGCGTAAGTGTGCACTTCCTGTTTTAGAATTTGAAAGATATCATTTGACTTAAATATAAATTACTAATATGTGTAATCAAGAAGTTGAAGAGAATAAATCATATAAAAAAATAAATCATGTGTTTAAATTATTCACTCGTAAAATAAATCTCAAGTTACCATTAATTCGTCTTCATTATGGTCCTCACGAATGTAATGGTTTTATCAAACACAAACCACAGAAGCTTCACGGACTTGTTGGTAAATATCAAGTGTAAAATTTGCGTATACAATATTATAATGATATTTTTTACAGCTTGTTTGAGAAAATGTAATTTTGATGTAGAGTTAATTCCGTCATCACATTTAAATGTATTAAAAGTCATTATATTGGGTTATGAAGTTTACCGAAATAATATTAAATTTTTGCAATTCAATATTGACTGTAGCTTTGATACAATTTGCCCAACAGTTTTAGAGAAGATTAAAGAAGCAACAAATCGTTTGTATAGCAACAATAATATTGCTAAAACTGTTGAAGAGTGGCACGATGACTTACAATTGGATTTAAGTATATCAAGTGATTCTGGATCTTACGATAACCTGTCATATGCACTACAATGAAATCATCTATTCATTTGATAAATAAAGTAGCTTAACCTGTATAAGTTTATTTAAAACGAGTATTTTTGTGAAAACAATTACAGAACTTAACAATGTAAGTGGGCACAGCGACGGTTCCAGACCATCGCAGAGAATTCAGTGTCACTGTTAATACTTGGATTATTTAATTGCTGTTTGTTACTTATAGTCCAACTGTTCAACAGTTGTAAATAAATACAATTCTAAACTTAATAGATTTTGATTCACTTAAATATCATTACTTACAGTGTGGATTGTCTATGTACATAATTACATATTACCTAAAGTAAACATCTAAAAGTGCAACGTGTAACTAAAAAGGGTTTACTTGTTTTCGCTACATCTTCTGGTAAGTTGAGAGTAAAATTTAAATAACAATAAATACACATGGATGACAAAAATTCAGAATGAAACCTAAAATAAATATTAGTTATGATGTAAAACTTGTTGTGAGTGATTAGATGTTCAAGGCGTCGTTAAAGTATGCGGCTTGTTCCTTCAGATGTTGGGCTTTGCTGCCCGTGGCTGGACTAGCTGACGTCTGTCTTCCAGCGTAACTGTCAAATACGCACAACGTTAATAAATAAGAACAAACGTTCAACTTTCCAATCAAATTGTCTCACTTATTTCATGCGAATTAAAATTTTCACATATTAATAATAGAAAAGCATTTGGTTGTCAAACGCATCATTTAGTGTATAGAATTGTGACTAAATAAACATCTACTTGCAGTGCAAGTGCAACAACAACATGCTCCGTAACTAAAGCCAACCAAACCAACAACAAGTACGATTCGTATTGTTCGCAGCTCACCTAATTTCACGCGGTTTACTTTGTTCGACTTTAGTTTCGGGTTCGGGCGCACCGCCCCCGAACAGACGGCCCCACCAGCCCTTCTGCTTTTCGGAACTGTTCACATTACACAATACAAATCATGAGCTAGTAGTTGTTGGTTGGTTGTGTTGTACAACGACAATTATTCCATTTGCATCTAACGTACTTTTGGAGGTTAGATAATTTTTTAGCAATTTTAAATTAATAATTTTATTTATGGCCGCAAAAATCTTGTGTATCATGCATTTAGAAACTGTTTTGCGAGTATTCGCAATTTGCAAGCCTCGCCTTCGGCTCAGCCTGTCAAAATATGGTCGCACTCGCAAAAGTACAGTTTCCAATCTAGTGATACAAATTACTTGTTTAAGTTGGAACTAATACAAGAGTGAGCCAAATGGCAAATGGAATACAACTACAATCAAATGAACTTACGAGATGTCGCGAGACTTGGTGAGCGCTGTGACGAAACGAGGCTGAACATATGTCCATGCGCCCTGGTTCTTGTGTTCCTCTTGCGCCCAGCAGAGGGCAGCAGTCGGATATTTGGCGCATTCTTTTTTGATCAAATCGTACGGGAACGGTGAAACCTACAACACACATACATAACATCACTATTTATTTATTTATGCTACTCTGTATAAAAGGAACTGAATCGCAATTACAGCCTCACCGAGCCGCAGTGTGATAGTTCATAAATTTTTAGCTTGAGTGGAATTCGAACTCGGGATTTCCAGATTCGAATGTCGTAACGCTATCCACACCACCGTACTGCCGAACTATATATGACGGTCTGGGGATTCGAACCCAGAGCTGTTTGGCTTCCAATCATTAATTTAATCGTAATAAAATATTTTCCTCTAATGTACCTGTTCCACTCGGGCGATAGCAATATCGTTGGAGAGTTTCTTATCGTCACGAGCCTTCCTGAGCTCGTAGTAAGTCTTGCCGCTGCAGAAGATGAGTTTCTTAACACCAGTGGGATTTTTTGCAGCAGGACCAGCTTCGGGGATTAGGCGTAAGAAGTCGGTTCCCTCCAGCATTTCATCGAAGCTGGATCGAGCATCTGGATGACGCAGCAGCGACTTGGGTGCCATGTGGACGAGAGGTTTACGGAAGGGTAACGCGATCTGCCTACGCAGAACATGGAAGTAGTTGGCAGGTGTGGTGCAGTTGGCAATGATCCAGTTAGCGTCGTGAAGTTGACGCACGGCAAAGTCTTCAGACTCCGGTGGGAAATAATCTGGGTCATCGCTGCACATTTGCAAGAAGCGTTCAAGACGAGCACTGGAGTGTTCCGGTCCCATGCCTTCCAATCCATGGGGTTGAGATAGAACAATACCAGATTGACGTACCCATTTGCTTTGTCCGGACGCGATGAACTGATCGATAATACACTGTGCGGTGTTGTTGAAATCACCGAACTGTGCCTCCCACATCACCAGTGCGTTCGGATTGGTCATTGAGTAACCTACTTCGAAACCAAGAACAGCGTATTCAGACAACGAACTGTTGCAAACAGTGTATGGAGCCTGGTCAGGGTACAAGTTAGACAAAGGTCTGTATGTTGCCTTGTCAACGGTTTGATGATGTAACACGTGGTGACGGTGAGAGAAAGTGCCTCTTTCTACATCTTGTCCACTCAAACGAACATGAATACCGTCTTTAAGAAGAGACCCAAATGCAATGGCCTCACCGATAGCCCAATCAGCTGTGCGGGCTTCCACCATATCCATACGCATCTTTAAGATACGCTCCAGACCTCTGTGGACCTTGAACTCGGCTGCATTTGGTGGCGTGCTGCTGAATCTCTTGCCAATATGTACCAAAGTATCTTCTTTAATTCCTGTTTTATCCACTTTCAAGGGGTCCTTACCCTCGAAGAAACCAGACCAGGGACTGTCCAACCAATCCTTGTACTTAATATGAGTTTCCTGTTTGGCATTCTGGTAAGCTTCTTCGCAAATTTTGTTATATTTATCTTTAACATCCTTGACTTCTTCTGCTGTGACTGTACCTTCTTTGATGAGCTGCTCAGCGTACTTGTCAATAACAGGTGGAGTGTTATGGATGGTCTTGTACATCAAGGGCTGAGTGAACATAGGTTCATCAATTTCGTTGTGTCCGTTACGACGATAGCAAACTAAATCAACAACGCAATCTTTGTGGAAAGTTGCTCGCCATTCAGCAGCAATATTGCACACGTGCATCACACTCTCTGGATCATCAGCGTTCACGTGGAAGATCGGCGCGTTTACAACCCGGGCGACATCCGTACAATACGATGACGAACGAGAAAATCTAGGATCAGTTGTGAACCCAATTTGATTGTTGGCAACAACGTGAATTGTACCATGGGTTGTGTAATCCGGCAAATCAGATAAATGCATGGTTTCAAACACAACTCCTTGGCCACAGAAAGCAGCATCACCGTGCAAGAGAACTGACATAACTTTTTTACCATTTTCATCACCACGGTAGAATTGTTCTGCGCGTGTTTTTCCTTGGACAACAGGATCAACAGCTTCCAAATGAGATGGATTGGCACAGACAGCCAAACGAATATTTTTATTCGTAACTCGGTTTAACCGTTCGATATAAGTACCCAAATGATATTTAACATCACCGGAACCATCATCAACAGCTGACAGACCATAAAACTGGGTAAAGATTTGATTGAGAGGTTTGCGGCAAACATTGGCAAGGACATTCAATCTACCACGATGAGGCATTCCCATGATGATGGACTCCACGCCAAATTCTGTACTTCTGTCGATGATTTGTTTCATTGCTGGAATAAGAATTTCGCATCCTTCAAGCCCGAAGCGTTTCTCGGAGGACCATTTCTTGGCGAGGAAGGCCTCGAAACCATGAGACCTGGTTAGACGAGCCAGTAGGAGACGTTTCTCATCGATGTTGAAGGTTTTTACTCCAGGAGATTCCAGACGTTGACGGATCCAGTTACACTGTTCCAAGGAGTTGATGAACATGTATTCTACGCCGACGTGACGGCAGTAGGCGTTCTCCAGACGGTTAAGGATTTCTTTCAGCGGGAGGTGTGTTTCGGTGCCTCCGATATAGGTTGTGTTTGGTAGTTTAAATGTTCGCTCCATATCGGATTCGTCTGTAGATTCATGTCAACATAACTCATTATATAACAGAAAACTGATTTTACATGATCATAAATTATGTTGGCAAATTTTTTTTGGGTAATAAAATTCTACTTGTCATTTTAAATACTTAAAATATTTAAAGTTATATTCACGAGAAATTTCAGAAACATATTTGAAAAATGTTTCAATTTTTGGTAATATTTCTTTTTGAAAAATACTAATTTGCCAACAATAATACAAATTTATTAAACTTTAATCAAAAGGTGTAGAATATCAGTGAGACAATAGTAGTATTACATTACTAGCATGGTAAAATAGTTTTTATTGCCGGAAGGAAGAGTGACTGATGAGCCTGTCATCTCTTTGAGGCAGTAAAAACAGTTACTTTGCGTGTATTGTGCAATATTTTATTTGTTACTGATTTGTAAATAAAATTAAAAATAATAATTAAATTCTGTCAGTTACAACTGTTATGTTAAACATTGTTTTAAATGACAAGTATTACTGTGACTAACTTGTAAAATTTACAGCAGATGTGTAAAACATTTTATCTACGACCGTGCGATAAATGACAATTATCGCACTTAAAATGCAAATTACCATGGTTTCACTTAAATTTTTTAAATATCAAATAATTATGAGGATTGTCAATTCTCGTGGCGTAAACTTCATCCGAATTAATTTAATAATAGTTATCATAATACGCTTATATAATAAAATACTATTACAAGCTAGCAGTTTGTAAAGATTCACTTCCATAGTAAATAAACAGTATGGATAAATAACATTTACAAGAAAGTAACAAATAAAAATAATTATTATTCAGTGTTATAAAACATTCTCAATTAAACTGAATAATAATTTTAAAAAGTGTATGTAAAATAATAATTATAGTGTACTGTACTTATCTCATAAAGGGTCTGTCAGTTTGAAACATATTTTTGGAAATTTGTACAAAATTCTCGCTTTCGTTTATTTAAAAATTTATAAAAAAAGCAAATAATATAAAGAAGCAAAAATAGAGCAACGAAAAGCAAAATAAAGCAAACCAATACCATTTGTCTGGAAAATAAACTAACTAGGATCAATAAGAAAATAACAAATTTTCTCTCATCAGTTATAGATTGAGTTAAATATAGAATCTGATGGTTGAAAACATGCTACCTCAAACTGAAAAGATAAATAGAACGCTTACGTTTCATCAGTGATTCCACCTTTTGCTGTAAAACTTGACTGTATGTTCTGCTGGTCTTGTTAGCTAAGTTAAAATCAAAACAAATCACAATGCAAAAACAAAACACCGTGCACAGAAAAAAAAATATAAACAAAAGTGCAAGAATTAGAGATATCATAATTAATTAATTATTTTAGCCATTAGCAGCTATATTAATCTTTAATAAAAATTATTTTGAAAGGTGCACATAATGTATAAATGGTGCTGTGTAAAATTAATCATATAAATGTTATTTACAGTATTTACACTCGTTAGTAAATGATTTTTCATGGTTAAAACACCCTAAATTATTTTAGAGAATAAATATTTAAACAAAAGTAAATTTTCTCTAAACAAATTTAGGAATGTTTAGCAACGAAAAATTAAAACAAGTAATCATAATTAAATATTACCAGCAACTAATACTAATGTTTGTTATGAACTTGGAATGTCCTAATATTTTTTGTTTTTTATGTAATATTTCAAGGAAGGTCATATATTTGCCTTGTACATCAAAATAAAAGTTATGTATTAAATATAAAACCACAATAAATAAAGTTATTTATTATTGCCAAGGTCAAACATACATGTATAGCTGGTGAATAGATTTATGCACTACAGAAAATACAATGTTATTTTTTTCATATAGCGATAAGTCGTACCCTATTAATTTTAGAACAAAATTATGATGCCAAAATAATAAACTTGTTTTTTACCTGTTACAAAAGCTATAAATTAAAATGTAATTAGTGAATTCGACGCAGAATTATCTACAGCAGTGATTTTCAAACTTTTCGGAACCATAACCTCCGTGGAGACAAAAGTCAGAAATATATTCTTTCGCGACCCCCTTACTTTTTAAATAAATATATCATCACACCTTCTACCCATTACTGGATGTGGTACTCTGCCGAAGCAGATCTCGGTAAGTGATATATTTTGCGCGTGAAGTGCGGTTACCAGTCGTCAAATCACGGCCCCCAAAGATGTTAGTGGTGGAGGAGCCACAGGGGTACCTTTTGAAATTATGAAAATTGTTTGTCGCCTGTGGGAATCGAACCAAGGTTCTCAAGATCTACAGGCCGACTTCATACCACTGAGCTAGCCACCCCTTACTTTTTATATGATCAAAATTGCAGTTTGTAAAAGACTGAATTAATAATGTACATTACGAACATAGAATCACGATATCTGAGAGTGAAGGAAAAATTTCTTATAAGAACTTTAGTAGTTTTGAAGCAACTTCGATTTATTGGTATAATAGTATGAAAAATTAATTGTATTTTACTATCAAGCTTTTAATGGGTTCGTGACCCACAATTTTAAAACCACTGAGCTATAGCATCGACAGTATGGTGGTGTGGTTAGCGTTACGGCATTCGAACCCGAAGATATCGAAATTAAAATCATTGATCTACAAAATATATTTCAAGCATTTTACTCTAAAATCAATAGGGAACGACATTGTATTTCATATATTGCATAAATCAATGCACCATCCGGTATAATTATTAAAAAATAAATAAAACATTTTTCTGCCAATAAAACTTCAAATACAATGAAAGTCAAAAGAAATTTCAGTATTTTATGAGTTTAAAAAACAACAAACTAATTTGATTAAAAAGAATTTAGGGCCAGTTTTTCAATCACCGATTAATGTTAATCATGATTAAATAATAATAGAAACTATGGTTACCATTATTATTTAATCATGGTTAACAATAATCGAGAGTAAACCAGCGATTGAAAAACTGGCCCTAAGTTTACTAAATTCGAACAGAACAGAATATGAAATAAAACATTGTGATGAGTTGCGTGCGAGCAGAAAAATGCGTGGTTATGCGAAGTTAGTGGCATCTTACCGAAATTATAGTGGCTGTAGAGCAACTCCGGCGGGTGCTTGTCGTCCAGGTCAACCGAGCTGATGGCGAGCGGATCCAACTTGGCAATGTGGTGGCCACGGATCTACAACGCACCATTACCAAACTAACCCTCTACTATCTTAACAAAGCTCTCACACTTCAACCCTACTATTTATTAGAAACAACATAAACACTGACAACGTTGGATGAAGCATTTTACAACGTAAGCAAGTTGTTTTTTGGTCTCAAAATATACATATAAAGCATAATTTCTTGTTAGTATTCATTTCCTAAGTATGTTTCAAACTGTTGACCCACATTTAATGAATTTTAATGAAAACTTTCTTTTGTTTTCATTAAAAATCTGGAAAGGATTGGAATGGAATTATGGATACATACAGTGACAGCGCTAACTTTACCAGCAAAATTATTTTGTATAAAATGCAACAGAATATCAATACCATTACATACTTTTCTCAAGTCCTGGAATAATAAAAGAATATTAATTAACTTATTATATAAGTTATAATGTAAAAATATAAATACTTCTAATTGTTCGTTATAAATTCACAACTAATTGTTAATGACGTACATGAATTTGTATTTTTCCATTGTAATTAGAATTATAAAAATTGTTAGCACTACATTATATACAGGAATATACCACGAAATATGTGCCACAGATTATTAACATGGTAAATCAGTTTTTTCTGAACCAAAGGAAAGTAGATTTTTACCAAAAATAAATAAATATATCATCACGCCTTTTATCCATTACTGGGTGTGGCACTCTGTCGAAGCAGATCTCGGTAAGTGATATATTTATGCGCGTGAAGTGCGGTTACCAGCCATCAAATAACGGCCCCCAAAAATGTTAGTGGTGGGAGAACCACAAGGGTAATTTTAATTTGATGAAAATGTTTGTCGGCTGTGGGGATCGAACCAGGATTCTCAGGATCCACAGGCCGACTCGATACCACTGAGCCATTAAGGGCCAGTTTTTCAGTCATCGGTTTACTCTCGATTAATGTTAATCATGATTAAATAATAATGGTAACCATAGTATCCAATATTATTTAATCATGATTAACATGAATCGGTGATTGAAAAACTGGCAATAATAGCTGTATTCCATTTGCCGCTTGGTTCACTTAAATCAGTTCAGATAAATTAGATAAAATGACTAAATAAACTGAATTAAGCAAACTGATACATTTATTGAGGTGAATTACTTCAAAGTAAAATAAATTCAGTAATTCTAACACTGAAAAAAAGTTAGCGAAGTAATCCAGCGAAATAAATAATTGATCTGATTCAGTAAATGTAAGTTAGATCTGATCCAAATGGCAAATGGAATGCGCCTAATACAGTAAAAAGTCTGGTAAAATTTTACCTGACTGATTTTTTTTTGTAACCATGGATACTGGTCAGCTGTCAATACAATTCATATCAAAAAATTTAAACATTTTGAATTATTTATGATTAATTATTGATTAAATTAAACGGTTGTATACATAATACGTCAATAAAGTGATGTTTTACTTGACGAAGCGGTTGTTTGAAATAAGAGAATACTTTTGATCATTCTGTAGTTCCACAATGGTAGTCTTAAAACTGATATCATAAACGTTTTCTTGCCGTACTGAGTATATCAAAGAGATACTTTCCACACTAATTTTGACCGCAAAAAAAACTTATTTCCATGGTATAGTTTTTGTGGCACATTACGCAGCTCTGCAATTGCAGGTCTTATTTGTTCGGCTGTATGTTGGATATTTAGGATAGTGTATGGTTTGCTAGAATTTGGGTCGTACCAAGCATATAGTCCCTGACAACAGTCTTGGAAGCAGCTCCCTTGCGGTCCCGGTACTTTCCATGTAAGTCCGCGTACATAATATTGAGCGGGTCGAGTTGGGCCACCAGGTGTCCTCGCGACTAACACAAGTCAGGATCATTATTATAAGAGGAACTTCCGCTCAACAACAACAAAGCAATAGGTACACAACCCATTATCATTAATCTACTAAACGATTTGTGACGATGCGTTACATGCATATCGTGACTACAAATGCCTAACTACGAGATAACTTATTACTAGGTTTATTGTTTTCTGAAATTCAATTATTTTAACATGTTCAAAAATTGTCCCTTGTGTATAGTTCTGAACAAAATGAAAATAAAATTTAACTTAAATTGGCGCATTCCATTTGCAATTTGCTCCCATTCAAATCATGTGACTAACTGAAATGAACAAACTGATATACTAATGGCTTTTTGCAGCAATAAAACTTAAATTTTAAAGTTGGTGTCAATGAATAAAATACGAGAAAAAATTGCTACAAGAGATGCAATTAAGTGACGCAAAGATGTTTTTTTTAATGTATCCGATTGAATAATGAACTATTTAATACATTACTATTAATGGTTAACCGGTAATAAAAAAAAAAGTGATTACAATTTCTGATGACTCCTTGTGTCAACTGTCTCCTCCTTACATTTGTTTCTCATATTTGTCAATAGATGTCACTACTAACTAAAACCGCAACTAAAATATGATTTGTGAATGCTGCTCCAAAATGGTGTAAAACATTATATTGATTATGTGAATGAACCTATAATGTAAGTTAAATTCTGATCCAAATGGCAAATGGATGAAGAAGCATGAACAAATAATGTTCCGAATACACTGTTGTATGAATGTTGTTATGTAATGTGGAACGTTTGTTTCATTGAAAATTTGTGAAATTGAGGGAGTAAGATTGCGTGGACGACCTAGGTTTATTAAGAGAAAGAAATTATGCATGAGGATGGAATGTTTGGTGAAGGTTAATTGCAGGATTATTTAGTTCCTGCTGCTCATGAAAATTCCCTATCTGCATCAGAACTATTCACATCGTAGACAGCTACCAAGTGTAGTATTGTGCGTTGTTATTACCTGATAGCTTCTGATGATGGCTTGCACGGCGAGATGGTCATCAATAGCTTTGTCAGAGACGTTACCAACTGCAGGTGAAGAGCCCATCATGGGCAGCACGGATGAGATGGGTACGGTGTTCCTGGGAAGCGGTGCCAGAGATGGTGGTGCCTGGTATCCGATACCCCCAGCCGCAGAGTTGCGGAAGAACGCGTCCCATGACTAGAATATTATTATACGCAAGAAAATGTATTTTTTTGTTTTTTGTTCGGCCTATTGGGAGAGACATCATAATATAAATATTTTTATGTGCGGAAAAATTTCTCATACATTTTTTACTTCATTAGATATATTGTAATAAAATAAAGTAAATAAATATACTAATCAAAAAGTAAACGGATTACTTGTGTACCCAGACTAACATAATTATTTGTGTAAATATTTTTTATTTTTCTCAAATGTAAATAACTAAAAGGTGAACGAAATATTTTCATTTTGGAAAACTGACGACAATTTTCTTGTTATTTTTTATTTGACAGTACTTAAAAGGTCAAGGTAAAGAGAATAAAAAATTCTCACATCACATGTATAAAGATAAAAACTGATGAAAATGATAATTTAATTATCTGTGAGAAAATTTATCTTTTTAAAGTTATTAACTTGTAACTATTTTATCTTAATACATGTCATGAGATTTGAGCGTAATTATATACAGGATGATCAAAAGGAATTGTTATAGTTGGCAATACAATTCCAGAGATCTTTTTATTCCACAGTTGGCACAACGCCAGGTAAAGGCGGAAATGCTATTCGACATTTTTAATAAATACAAATAGGTTATGTCAGGAGTCTGACAGCTAATAGAATTTTGACTTTTTAAGTAATAGAAATACTTTAGAAATAAATGTAATAATAAATGTACTCAATTTTAAATGGCACTGTCAACAACAGGAAATGAATTTATGTATCAGGCTCACCAATTTCAAGTAGTTTTTTTTATTGCCAACTGTAACTATTCCTTTTGATCACTCTGTATAACCATAGAGTAATATTACTCCATAGAATATATAGTTATTAAAAAAGTAGGTCATCAAAGAAAATCAGTTTTCCATTAGATAAGAAACGCCATTTTTTACATAAAATACTTCGAATAAATGTTGAGAATTAATTCAATATGTGGGATTTAAACTTTTTTTAAATATAGCAAAAGTTGGTATACCTGTCAAATTTGACATTTAAAACGTTTCGAATTTGTTTTCATATTTTATCCCAAATTCATGGCTACCGCATTATTAATTAAAAAACAGTATTTTTAAAACTTTAATGTAACTTTAATTTTCGCAACTTTGATTACTCTATGGTGTTAATGTTCACCTCTTTTTGTGTCCATCGTAGCGGAAAATGTGGTCAAAGTAAAAGTGACCTAGGAAGAAGCCTTCAAATATACATTCAATGCTATTAGTAAGTAGTTCAAGTTCATTAATGACTCAATAGATACTTGTCAAACAATATAAAAAATACAAAATATGACACTAACAATTATTGTTGACGTAAACAGTTCTCGAAATTTTATGTACATAATTTTACTAGAGGTATTCATTACTTCACAATTTTTAAATAATTGTCATCACTTACTTTAAAAGTACGTCATAAAATAGTCGCGTCTAGACTATTTTTATATTCAAATTGTCTTATCATTTAAGTACATAGTTCTCTTTTAGACTTATGTATACAAAGTTTGTAGTACACCGAACACTTTTCCCTACTTCCTATACACTTTGACACTCACTTTTTTATATTAATTAAGAGAATTAATTTGTGACTTACCGCGTGAACGGAAGACGGATCTTTCACCCATGAATTATACATGTCATCGACGTATATGGCAGAGCTTCCATTGAGGAAGGGTTCGGCTGAGGCAGGAACATTGTAACTTCTTGTAGATGTAACACCAACCGCGGAAATAGGTCCTTTTGTAACTAACCAACTGGCAAATTTCTGGTTGTTCGATATTGTCGAGATTACTGAACGTGCTCGATGCATTTTCTGAAAATTTTGAATATATCAGTTCAATTTCATGAAGTATTATTTTTATGTAAATGTCAATATATTTTTGACAAACAAAATTTATAAATTTCACGCCAAACAATCAAAAATCCTGCGCAAATTGTTCCTAGGTTATGAAACACAATACGTCATTATCTAATTTTAACCTGATTTTTGGCAGCTGTCAAATTATTTTAAACGAAGAATACGTAAATAATTAGAAATAAAATTACTTTAATAAATATTGAATTACATTTCTTGCAGCAATAAATAAAGACTTGTTTTTTTACAGCCCTTGCAGTAGTCCGCAAAAATCAATATAATCTCGTACTGTTATGTAACACTGAACATAATTTTCATCATTTTGAACGGTGTCAACAATTCTAATGAAAAGTGATTGATATATAAACACGATAACACAATGAAAAAAGCTAATACCGGATTTCCAAAAAAAAAGTAGATAAAATACACTTACGATGTTAAAAAGATGTTAACTCGCTCAGCATCGAAGTGGTACTGCCAATGCCACTAGTGTGATATCTTATATCCCTAACCACAACCTGCGCATGCAAGTATTTTGTAGCCGTTATCTACTCATTCGCATATTGTTATCGTATTTTTCAGTCTATCAACAATAATATTGTTTCAAATTAATGTTATAGTATTAATTTGTTATTAATTTCCGATGATTTTGCTACGTCATATTTTGGATTTCCCCTGTTATGACTAATTCGTAGAATTATGCCCATCCCACATTAATATTAAAATTAAACTACTTTTTATTTCTAACAGGAAAAAGTTGAAATAAATTTTATCAAACGGTAATCAACTTACGATAATAATATTTAATATATGCATACATAACATCCCGCTATATCCCATCAAATATAGTAGCACGAACCCTAAAATCATTCATAAAACATAAATAAATATATCATCACGCCTTCTACCCATTACTGGGTGTGGCACTCTGCCGAAGCAGATCTCGGTAAGTAATATATTTTGCGCGTGAAGTGCGGTTACCAGTCGTCAAATCACGGCCCCCAAAGATGTTAGTGGTGTCGGAGCCACAGGGGTAATTTTAAATTGGTGAAAATGTATGTCAGCTGTGGGGATAGAACCAGGATTCTCAGGATTCACAGGCCGACACAATACCACTGAGCCATTACCCCAAATATTTACTTATTAAATTCATCAAATAATCAGCCATTATCAAACCACCCTCATAGTTAGCTCATTTACTTATTACATTAAAAATCATGCATCACACAACAAACCTTTAATCAAATCTATTCAATCACTCCTATTCAGTTTTTTTCGACGTACATAACATATGCTTAAAACATCTCAAATTACTCACGCTTACTCCGTAATCAACGAATCTGCAAAGATTACAAAAGATGAAAGCGATAGTCTGCGATTGTATTTGAAAGAAAATATCACACAATGCAGTAATTGAAAATGAAACAAAAAGTTAAGAAAGGAAGGGAGTGTCTCCCTGCGCTTGTTTTTGAAAGTGAATTCCACACAATTGCAGTTAGACACTCTATATAAGAACTAAAAACGAATAAAAAATATAAGAAACGAAGTGAGTATCGCCCCTGCGCTTTTTTTTAAAGTGAATTTCACACAATTCCAGGTAAACCAATCTATGTAAATTTAGAAAACGAATAAAAAATAATGGAGTAGTGGCTCAGTGGTATCGACTCGGCCTGTTGATCCTAAGAACATTTTCACCGATTTAAAATTACCTCTATGGCTCCCTCACCACTAACATCTTTGGAGGCAGTGATTTGACGGCTGATAAACGGACTTTACGTGCATAAATATATCACTTACCGAAATTTGCTTCGGCAGAGTGCCACACCCAATAATGGGTAACAGGCATGATTATATATTTATTTATTTATTTAAAAATAAGAATGGAAGGGAATGTGTCCCTGCATTTGTTTTTGAAAGTAAATTTCAAACAATTGCAGGTAAATAATAATATTTAATTACAATGTAATAATAAGATTACAACAGACACTGAGACTTGCGCAATAAATTACTATTTAAAAACTTATAAATACGATTAGATTACAAAACACGCTAAGACAAAAATTCCAACATGTAAATAGGTACCTATGACATTGCCATAGCAACACGCGTTATTCCATTTAGTAAATATATAAAAACAGTAACCCAGGCAACAAAGACATTCAAATATCCAGCAAAACTGGTTTCGTGTCTTTCGCACATTTGAGGATGGACTGCATCAATTTTACGAACCCCGTGTCTTTTGGCTTTTCCAAGCCACGTAACAATCTATTTTTCATCACTGCAATGAATTCTCTATTGCTTAGCTGACCGTCCACTACAAACAACAATATTATTTCACTTGTTATTTTTGTTCTAATATTTTTATACTTAACTGTTTTCGTCGAATATTGTAAACACGACGTTAATGACATGGTCACTAAGGTCGACTTTAGCGACAGTTTTGGCAACATGTTTGAGTGTTCGTTGATCAATGGAAGCGCCTGCAATATGGTAAAACGTTAAAGCTGTATCTACGTCGTTAATATTGTTTAAGAAATGGAAGAAATTTAGATAGTCTTTTTGTGATATTCCTTTTCCGTGATCTCTGAAACTAAATTAAAATTATTTAATAAGTATTTCGTTTAATATTTTTCAAGACATACGCTTTTTTGACTCTTTTTAACATCTTAGCTTTTTTCTTCTGCGTGTAGCCGCCATAAGCAAGAAGTAGTTCGGTAAAATCTGCTTCAGAGATGTTACCATTGTCATCTGGATTTTTACGTAAAAATTCTAAACTTAATATTTCTCTTTGTAACTGTTCTTGAAATTCCAAAAACTTTTCTATGGTTAGTTTTTGATTTAATTTTGGCCCGAAGAAGTATGTAGTTAAAGCTGAGTTAACTCCCTAGAAATATTGTTACTTTAAATAAAAAAATACTTGTTAAAGTGTGATACATACATCCCCATTAAATGGAGTAGCACGAACCCCAGAATCTTTCAATCATCAGATTCATCAAATAATCAGTCCTCGTCAAACATTCTCATCCTAACACACCATCCTCGCTTCTGCCACAATCATAGTTCCTATGTATTCGTGTCATATGCTCAAAACATCTCAAATTACTCCTCTAACAACAAATAAAACAATGAATCTACAAAGAAGGCGAAAGCCTGTGCTTGTATTTGAAAAAAAAAATCCAAACAATTGCAGTTAATCATTCTATTGTAAGAACTAAAAATGAAACAATAAGATAAAAAGGGAATGTCGCCTGCGCTTGTTTCTGGCAGTGAATTTCACACAATTTGAATTAGACACTCGATGTAAGAACTGAAAACGAATCAAATAGATAAGAAAGGAAGGGAGTGTCGCTCTACGCTTGTTTTTGAAAGTGAATTCCATATAATTGCAGTTAGACACTCTATGTAAAAACTGAAAACGAATCATAAAATAAAAAATTAAGGGAGTGTCGCCCTACGCTTGTTTTTGAAAGTGAATTTCACACAATTGCTGTTAGACACTCTGTATAAGAACAGAAAACGAATTAAATGGATAAGAAAGGAAGGAAGTGTCGCTCTGAGCTTGTTTTTGAAAGTAAATTTCACACAATTGCAATTAGACACTCAATGTAAGAACTGGAAACGAATCAAATAGATAAGAAAGGAAGGGAGTGTTTCGTGCGCTTGTTTTTGAAAGTGAATTTCACACAACTGCTCTTAGACAACTCTATATAAGAACTAAAAACAAATTAAATAGATAAGAAAGGAAGGGAGTGTCGCCCTACGCTTGTTATTGAAAGTGAATTTCACACAATTACTGTTAGACACTCTATATAAGAACTAAAAACGAATTAAATAGATAAGAAAGGAAGGGAGTGTCGCTCTGCGCTGTTTTTGAAAGTAAATTTCACATAATTGCAATTAGAAGGAAAACGAATCAAATAGATAAGAAAGGAAGGGAATATCTCTTGCGCTTGTTTTTGAAAGTGAATTCCACACAATTGCAGTTAGACACTCTATGTAAGAACTGAAAACGAATAAAAAATATAAGAAACGAAGGGAGTGTCGTCCCTGCGCTTGTTTTTGAAAGTGAACATCGCCCAATTGCAGTTAAACACTTTAACGAAATAACTAAAAAACAAAACAAATATTCCTATCCTGACACACCACTTTCGCTTCAACCACAATCATAATACCTTTCATACAAACTCTTTCGTTCACGCAACAATCCTTCAATCAAATTTATCCATTTATTTCATCAATCTTCCATTCAACAATCTCAGCTAACTTATACCCACTATTTTAAAATGTAATAATTTACTTTAAAAGTATTCCCCGTGTTGGCGTGATCCCTATGGCGAGATCCGATGCTCGTTTGTTGTCGGATCAGTGTCGCCACCTTCTCGAACTCTTCACAATCAACGTCGCCATCGCCGTTCAAATCAAACATTCGAAAAGCGATTTCAAAATGTCTACGAGAAGCTGTAAAATTGTCATATTTGCGGCTAGAATTCTACGCTATTAATACAAACATGCCACTTACTTGACAGAACTGTTAGCAAGAAAATATAATCAGAGAAGGTTATAAGACCAGCACTGCCTAATTTGAAAAATATACTGTCTTCGTCCAGTGCAAGATCAAGTTTCTGTTGAATACTCTGTTAAGAAATAATATTAAAGTATATTAATTTAGAGAAATAATAATAATAGTTTCAGTCAAAGCCAAAAACCAATGTTGCTGAAATCCTAAGCTACTCTAAAATTCTAAGCAATAATTTTGTCTCATCGTCTACTGCAATTTAGTTTAATTTAATTATCGACCAGTGTATTAATTAATTACTATCAATCATTTTATATAAACATTAGATAGCTTACTTACGTGTACATGTGATATATTTATGCGCGTGAAGTGCGGTTATCAGTCGTCAAATCACGGCCCCCAAAGATGTTAGTGGTGGGTGAGCCACAGAGCTAATTTTACAAAATAAATATATCATCACGCCTTCTACCCATTACTGGGTGTGGCGCTCTGCCGAAACAGATCTCGATAATTGATATATTTTGGGTGTAGAGGAGGAGCCACAGAGATAATTTGAATGTGGTGAAAATGTTTGTCGGCTGTGAGAATCGAACCAGAGTTCTCCGGCTCCACAGGCCGACTAGATGCCACTAAGCCATTTACTTTATTTAAATTTAAATATGTTTTTAAAACATGAATGCTTATGATACACAATAGGCGTATTCTATTTGCGATTTAGATCAGATCTAATTTACATTTACTGAACCAGATCACTTATTTATTTCGCTAGATTACTGCGCTTTCTTTATTTACAGTACTAGAATTACTGATTCTAATTTACTTTGTAGTAATTTCTCAATAATTGTATCAGTTTACTTAATTCAATTCATTTATTTAAGTTGTCTAATTTATCTGAACTGTTTAAGTGGCAACATAGAGTTATTTTTGCCTGTATTGCAAATGGTCGCTGTCAAATGGTTTGCCTCACAGATGTCAATGCTACAAGTAAGTTAACTGTCCAGTATTTATATAAAATTCTTGATTACTATATAGTTGTTAGAAACAAAAGTCACACTCTATTATGTTTGTAAATAAACAAAACACTAGAGAACAGATGCAAGCAATCGTGCGAAGAGCGAAAAATGGAAAAAGTGCCAATAGAAAAACGTGAATTGTCAAAGAGAAAATGTTGTTACCTCAACTTTATTCTGAAAAAATACAAGAGAAAGAATGAAAACATATGTAAGCATATACACATAGATCATTAATAACGACATACGATTATATACACATAGACAATTTAAAAGTTCTGTTTGATTTTGACTGAGTCATGACATTGGTATAGAAACTGACTGAGTGCAGGTATATACAGTGCCGGATATCTCCAGAACCTTCAATGAAAACGTGTAAAGCTCAAACAAACAATGGAACGAGAACGAGAACGAGGGTACCTTACACGAAGGGGCTTGTGATTAAAAACAGAGATTTTAACAGGAACAATTATCACTGACACTGACATCATCAAATTTAACCAGGTATTTCAACAAATATTCTTACCTTTGGATCGTAACGTTTGTATTGGTCCAATCCCAGTCCTAAACAAAATTTTAAAACCTCTATTAATCATTTCAATTTATTAAAAATGTTAGTAACAAGATTAAGAACCAGTTTTTTCATCTTCTAATAAAGTTCCCTATAACTAAGCGAAATAAATAAATAATGTCGCATCGAAATCATAAAAAAAATATATCATCACGCCTTTTTACCCATTACTGTGTGTGGCACTCTGCCGAAGCAGATCTGGGTAAGTGATATATTTATGCGCGTAAAGTGCGGTTACCAGACGTCAAATCACGGCCCCCAAAGATGTTAGTGGTGGGAGAGCCACAGGGGTAATTTTAAATTGTTGAAAATGTTTTGTCGTCTGTGGGGATCGAACCAAGGTTCTTAGGATCCACAGGCCGACTTCATACCACTGAGCTAGTCACCCCATATCGAAATCATAATTAAACTAAATGTGATTTTCAAAACTACCCCACCACTAATATCTTTGGAGGCCGTGATTAGACGACCGGCAACCGCACTCCACTCGCCAAATATATCTTTTACCGTGATCTGCTACGGCAGAGTGCCACACCCAATAATGGATAGAAGGCGTGATGATATATTTATATTAATCAGGAACTTTATCTCAAGATGGAAAAACTGACTTTAAAATAAAATAATCAAGCTATACTTCATTTTTTGTAAGAAGTCAATTTGGAAAAGATTTGACTTATTTAATTTTGCTTTTCAATTAGTTAAATTCGTAGCCAAGTTTACACACACGACATTTACAAATCCATCTCAACTTTTTCTATTCATCTATATCTAGTTTTGACAATTGTATGCGAAAAATAGAAAATATTTTCTGTTAGCATGGTCAAATATCTTTTAAAAACTATTACCGTAGCTGATAAAGATGTGCCAAATTTATCGAATGGTGTAAAGTAAATGTCAGCCAAATGCCAAAAATAAAAACATGGATTTGTAATGTTCCTATTATAAACAGTTTATCGATATTTTGTTTGACAAAATACTGATTATTTCTTAAATTGAGAGTTTGGTACTGTAAATTATGCTTTATAGATTTCTTAGAAAAAATGAAGTATTGAAATAAACTGGATGTTATCCTACATGCAAAGAAACTAACTACGTTGCTTAAATTACTGAACTACCAATAAATGATCATTGACATATTTTATAGAGGGATAAGATGTTATATCTAACAGATACACCGCAACCAACTACGGAAAATATGTGAACTAAAATGTAAACTCAGCTTAATAAGTAACCTAGGTAGCGTAGTAAACAGATTTTGTTTTCAGAACTGTAATTTGTACTATGAAAAAAAGTCTTTTATAAATTGTTATTAAAACACTTATAAACAAAAAAAGCAAGTACTATCTTATATTAGTTCATATTAATTCATTTTGCATAAAATATAGCAACAAAAATCAATCTTCATTCGGTCAAAGTGACCAATAATTTACTTCTTGTCGATTTATCTACATAAAATGAAAGTAAAGTAAGCAAATAGTCGCGACTGACCCTCAGGTTGCTTGAAACCAGGCGTCATAGAACGCAAGAAGTCATCAGGAGTCATATAAATATCATGTTGATCGGCTTGCAGTGTCGCAAAATACCGAAACACTTTATCAGGCGTCGAGTAATGTCTGATGCGATTCTCGTACTCGATAATCTGCACCATGGTCCAATAAGCAGCGTGCGAAGAAGATTAATGTTAATCACAAGCAACGATAGACAGCGTTAGCACAAGTTTAGTGTAAGGTTAGTTTTACTCAAGAATTATGACATCACAAGTCAAGCAAATGTTTACCATCGGGTTGTTTAGATCCTGGAGTAATAGCTCTCAAAAAATCATCAGGAGTCATGTAAGTTTCGGTTCCATAAATCGTTGTGATTTTAACTGTGGCAAAATAACGAAAAATCTTATCTGGAGTGGAATATGAACGCATACGATTTTCATATTCAATTATCTGCATGTTTTTAACCAAAAATAAATATATTATAAATATGTAAGGTGGATCCAAACAATTATTAAAATAGAATAAATAAAAATAAATTTTATTTATGATATTTTATTCATGTTATTTTTTACATTTATTGAGATTTGCTGATGATGAACTTATTTTTTAGTTCGAAACGTCCGTTGTAAAATAAATATTTAAAAAAATAAATATTGGATTCCTGAAGCCTTTTATTTATTCTATTTTAAAAATAAATATACAATTTTTGTTTTTAGTATTGGATCATACCTTTCGATCTCTAAAACCAATTTTTTCTTTGAGTCGATGTCTCTTCTTTTTACCATCTTCGGAATCACTAGAATGTTCTCCATTTTCAGGATTTTCATTTGAGTCTAATATTTGGTTTGTTTGTGGGACCGGTTCACTTGCAGCATCGACAGGTGGAAATAACCATTGTTTTAATCTAAACAATAACATGCAATTAATTTAAATTTTTTTTCTCTTGAACCAGAAACTTACGCATCATAGTTCAACACTGGTAAGATAACACCACAAAGTACCAATGTATACCAGTATTTTGTTACCTTCGGCAACTTGTCCGGTTTATGTCCAAAATTTTTGTAATATCTTTTTTGCTTGTAATCATATTTGTTATTTAAAATTTGTAAGGTTACCACTGGTATAGAGTTAAAAGTATGATGAAATGGATATCTACATGTTACAGTACTTAGTTTTAATGCTCTAGACAACATTTTCATTCACTTTTCACAATAAAAAGTATTTGTAAAAGCACACATTGATGTCACGGCACACTGGAACAGAATGGTCAGTAATGTCAAGGTGTCAAGGAGCACCAGTTCCATAATGCTACTAAAAATAAACTGCAACCATCAGCCAATGTTGCCAACTAACATTAATTAAAATAAATAATTTTGTCTGGAAGTCTCCAGAATATCTCTAGATTATAATATTTTTAAAACTCCAGATTTCTTCAGAAATCCCCAATTACAAATAAATTTTTAGCAGTTGTAGTATATTCGAGAACATAGATTAGATGAAAAATAATATCTCCATAAATGTCGCTGGCGTTCAATCTAAAACTCTAGATTTGAGAACAGTCGGGTATCGAGTTTTAAAGTCTCTAGATTTAGTAATAAAATCTCCAGATGGGCAACACTCTTTAGATATTTGGTCCGTGGCAACACTGTCATCAGCTGATATACAAACACGGTTGACAGTTCGATTGTTGTATGGTCTGTAGATTATAACGAGTTTATTGTAAATATTGAAATATGGCAGATGATATAGAATCAGAAGGAGTTACAGATTCTCCAAGAAAAGGTTGATATATTACTCAAATGATTACAAAATTTATATTAATTGTCTTTAGGTCCAACTTTATCAACATCGACATCAAGTTTTGAAGCTCTTGATCCTCATGATCCAAATTTAAGTAGATTAGCAACAACTATGTTTACAAAAACTTCTGACTATCTTTACGGAGAATTATCAGCAGTTCAAGATGACTACAGATTATTGGAAAATATGAATCGAGTAACTATTACGAAATATTCCGACATGAAACACATTGCCACAAATGTTTCCAAAGCTATGATAGAACTGAACGACAAATGTAAAATTAAACTATAAAATACTAACAAAATAATACATCTGATTGTTTTTTTTTCAGATAACAGTTTGCAGCCTTATTTGGATCAAATAGACCAAATAGAAGACAGTGTTATTAAATTGGAGCAAGCTGCTTATAAACTTGATGCTTATTCCAAAAGATTAGAAGCTAAATTCAAAGCACTAGAAAAACGTTGATTTGCTTAGATTTTAAGTTGTTTTGTAAAAATACACTTTATATTTTATTTATAATTGTTCAAATACATATATATTTTATTTCCAATACATATATTATAAAATAAACTGATTACTATATTTGGTGGTTAAATATTTATATGAAACACAAATCTACCCAAAAATAGGTATGGGTACAGGTGCGGGTAGCGGGAGAAAAAGTGGGAAATTTAAATTTTGAGCGGGATAATGTTGAAATAAAGGAGAATTATCGAATGGTCCGGGTCCCTCAAAAAATCGTGGTAACTGTGGTATCGGTCTTGGAGCCGGCACCGGGATAAGCGGAACCGGTAAATTATGTGGACGACGTGTCGGATGTGGTGTTGTCAACAAACCTGGTACGACATGTGGTATATAATGTGGTTCCACCCGACCTGGTGGTTTCTTCGTTGTTGTTGTTGTAGTGGTAGACTTTTCTTCTTCTGAATTGTCATCATCATCATCAGGAAGATCTGCTTCTGTTGTGGTGATTTCGGTAGTAGTTTCAGTAATATTACAAGTATATTTTACGTTTAGATATTGTTGAAAATTAGTACAGTTTGCAATTGTTATGTTGGATAAATCCACACTGCAGTTTGTTTTCAATTGGCATCTAAATATAATAAAAGGATATAGATTTTACTTCGACTGTTTTCATAATGTAACAATCAATTAGATTCTTCGGAATTCAGTCATATATTTTTATTGATTGTGTCAATGTTTCGACTAACACTTTAGCCTTCTTCAGGACAAAATAAATTATATAATATATAACATTATTCTTTTTACAAGATTTGTAAAATTATAAAAATATTTCAAATAATTTACCATTATTAATGATTTTATATAAAAAAATTATGTTAAGCATTTTCACTATATCAAAATACTCTTTTTTGAATAAATTAAATTGCAAAATATGAAAGTTACATACATTGTTCATTTCAGAAAATTATTAACTTTATAAAATATAAAAATAATTATAGGGTACTATTTGAACAAGAATAATTTAAAAAATTGTAGAACGAAAAAGTCTATTTTAAAAATGGAGTATATAATACCGTTGATTGTCTAATAATAATAATAATAGATAAAATAAACTAACTGTATAATCAAAGATAATACTGAATAAACCTGAATACTGGAGACCAAACCATATTATATAATTTATTTGTCCCGAAGAAGTCTAAAGTGTCGAAACGTTGACACAATAATTCAAAATATGAGTGAATTCCAAAAATCTGATTTATTTCTAAATATAATAATTTTGATAAAACTATCAATTAAATTGTCTTACTTTGCACCAATGAAGAGTAAAACGCCAAAAGTATTCCATGTACTTCTATTCGGACAGTTTACTTCAAACGAATTTTTCCAAATAGTATTATTTTTGATCAAAATGGATATTTTAGAATCATCGTCACAATCAAGCTTTAATTTCTTTTCATTGTCCGGAACAGCGCTTTTTATTTCTGAAACGATTTGTACTAAAATATAAAGTGAAAATAATTAAAAAAGTTACCTTGAGCTACAGCAAAGGAAATAAGAACAAACAAGATGATGAATTGATTAACTTTGAAGTTCTTCATTGTGCTCTAGAATGACTGTCACTGAGAGGAATATTCAAATGCAACTCATTATATTCTCTTTTTATCTATTAGATGACGCATCTTTCTAGATATCAAACGGTTTTTCCTGCAGCGATATTCATTTCTAGATGCAAATATATGTATATTTTTTTTGCAACAATATTATATTTTCATGATTACAATATAATAATTATAATTTAAATATTTACATTATACAATAACTTGAAATACATACAAATAGTGTAATTTAAAATAAATCGTTTATACCAGCACTCGGATTAAGTAGAATATTTGTAATGAAAGTTGTATGTGTAGTACGTATAGATTTCAGTCCATTAGCTAAATCATCTTGAAGGATTGTCATTATCATAAACCTATTTTAAATAAATATAAATAACAACTAGGATATAAACTGGAAGATCTTTATCATGAAATAAAATCAGCAACATGGTTACTAAATGTAAATGTACATGTACAAATCTCGTATCATCGTAATATGTATAAATATTTCATAAACTTCAACAACTACAGTACAAGTTCTATGAATGAAAGAAGTCGTAAGTATATTCGATTTGAAAGGTAAGTAGAGATGAAATACAATAGTAGGATTAGATAAAAGTTATTAGGGTACAAGCGAGTCTTGAATTGAAATTCGTAGATAGATACTTGGCACCAACCAACTTAAAAAAGTTAAGTACATCATGCCCGCTTCACCGGCAAAACAACCCCTATCGTACTGTGCAACTATTTATAGATGTAATGATTGTATTCCTTGCTTAGTTTCAATAAAAAGCTTATTTTAACATTACTTCACTACATATACAGATAACAAATCACAGCAAAACTTGTGCATAATCGTGTGCGGTATGAAAGCAACCAACCGTGACTCTCTATAATCCAATGTACAAGATTTGAACGTGCGCTTGACTTCAAGATGGAAAATTAAATAATAAATAAGTACTCAGATCTTAAAAGTGATGAATTTGGTCTAGTAGATGATTACATGTTCATGAATATGACTAGTGTGATATGTGTGGATAACATAATGCAACTAAAATGATATAACCAACCAAGGATTTTATATAAACACTGGATAGCTCGTATTGACATCTGTGAGACGGCGGCCATTTGCAGAGCAGGCAAAAATAGCGCTATATTTAATTGTATCATAAACATTCATGTTTTAAAAACATACTTAAATTTACTGAAAATATAAACTAAATACAAAATATATTCGGAATTAAAAAACATTATAAATACTAATTTGTTGTCTTAATTAATATATTTGTATAATCTAAATTTAGAAAAATAAATAAATACAATAAATATATCATCATGCCTTCTACCCATTACTGGGTGTTGCACTCTGCCGTAGCAGATCTCGATAAGTGACATATTTTGCGCGTGAAGAGTGATTACCAACCGTGAAATCACTGCCCCCCCAGGAATGTTAATGGAGAGGGAGCCACAGAGGTAGTTTTAATATAGTAAAAATTGTTTGTCGGCTTTGGGAATCAAACCCGGGTTTTTAAATCCACAAACCGACTCGATACCACTAACCCATCTACCCCACTTCGAAATATAAGATTATTCAAACAAAATTTTCTAAAATACTGATGCTCGATTTCACAAACAAAACTTAAATTTTAATCGTTATTTAAATAAATAAAAGCAAATCGAATGTATGACAGCAATGTCAATTATTCTATTTAACATTTAATTTTGATTTGCTTTTATTTATTTAAACAACGATTAAAATTTAACATTTGTTGATGAAACCGGGCATGAGTCATAATTTGATTTATTAGTTTTGATCAACTAGATTGAGTTATTTAAAATTGTTCATGTAATTGCAAATATTTTATCACTAAAGTGCATCTACAAGCAAAAAAAAGACAGCAATTTTTTAAAGTTTGTGTTATGTATTCAATAATCTATTTGACTCAATCTATAATTTCTCACTTGATATTCAATATAAACATAAGAAAAATGACATATACAATAAAACAATGCATGCTTTCCCTTTCCTGCAAATGGCGGTATACTCCCACCACTTGCTTGTTAGGTATCCAGTGTTTATATAAAAACCTTGTAACGAACACAAACCACAAAGTACCCTGTTGTAAATAAACAAGGCATGAAAATGAAGCGGATGAAGATGAATCACAACGTCGAAGAAGCACAGGGAACAGGTTAAAAAGCGAACAGTACACTATAAAAATATGTTAGCACCTTAGTTTCAAAGTGAAATGCAAGCTGATTATTCAACTCTAGTTTGATTGAACACTAATAGAAAATCCAACTTGTGCACAACCTTAACACTAATGAAAACAATTCGACTATGTACAAAACACTCCGGCATCCAGTTGGCACTGTTTGCGAACTAGTCGCTCGATTAAAAGTCAGTATGAAACACTACTACATCCTGCGAATTACTTTAAAACTGTAGATTCGTGTTTTATATACAATAGTGAATTTAGAAAACTATATACTAATTTTTCGTAATATGCAAACGACTCAATTCATCTGATGAAATAACTCAACAATTTATTATTGTATACATTCTAGAGCTAGAGCTAAGTACATTAATTACTGGGAAAGGTAAAAAATTAGTTATTCGAGATGATCACTTAAATAATTCGTACGTAGAAATATTTAAAACTTTCAAATTGGTCACTCAGTGATAGCTAACACTTTTTGCGATATTTTTATATTATTTATTTACTTATGATGTGTAATGAAATAACTAGCAGCGAGTATAATTAAACTAACAGTTTGTTACTCAGCTCTACATGTATACATCTATGCAATTTGATGGCGGCTACATTACTTGTTCTCTTTTGGCAAAAGATTTTCCACCAGAAGGTTAAGGTTTCACATATTCTTGGTTTTGGCATCGACTACTCATTATCAACAATTTTATGAAAAATACGGTATATAAAACTACAAAATACACGAACCAGTGCGATGCGAAAACTAGATAATCATTTCAAATCTGCAACAAGGAACGGAATTATCAAATTTAACATTAATTTAAAAACTTTCATATTAGTCCAGGATTCTAAAAACATTTCACAAATTAATTATACACTGTCAAACTAATTTCAATGGTATGATTTCGATGTGATAGTTTCAAAATTTATTTGACAGGTAATTAATTCGTAATTTAAAATAAAACAGTGGAAGAAATCACCTATACTCAGTTCGATCATACATTTTAGTTATAGGAAAAAAAATCAATTTTTGGGGACAGTTACGTGCATATTCAACAAATAATTAATCTTTCGAAGAGCAATTTAGGAATTTATGGTCCCTAAATTTATGAAATTGATACTAAAATGTATGATTACTGCTCCAGAATCGCGTCATATAGAATTCTATTTGCAATAATAGAATCACTGTCACCTACCAAGTAAAAAAATCATGATTTTAATAAATATAAAGTAGCATAATAAAATAATTGGTGCTTTTTGTACCAGATTGTAAATAAATTATGTAAACTACAGGATGATCAAAACTAACTGTTTCAGTTGGCAATAAATAACTGTACTGTACTTGAAATTGGTAAGACTGACACAATAGTTATTTGTGTACCTAGAGCAGAAAGTAGCGTATTTCCGCTCGCACATGGAGCTTATTCAGTCGAGAGCAACAACCATGCAAGAGCGGCAAGAACACTTTCTGCTCGTGGTGCATACAATATTTTTTTCTACGACCATTTATTTAATTGAAAATAATTTTTGACAGTTTCTCTGTTTGGAAATTCGGCCGATATCTATGGATACGATGATACACTCTTACATTGTCGCTCGGCAAGCAGCAAATATCAACATTCTGCTTTCAATTGACAGTTGAGATAGTCAATGTTTTGCTCGATCGTAGAAAAATATATTTCCTATTGTTGATAGTGACATGTTAAATAGTATTACCGCCTTTTCCTGGTGTTGTGTAAACTGTGGAATAAAAATATCCCCAGAATTGTATTGCCAACTGAAACAGTTACTTCACCCTGTAAATATGAAAATTATCTTCTGCATTCTGTAATAAAATTCTATAGGACACGATCCCATTTATTGAAGACGAAAAATTGATACATTGTTATACGTCATGACAGATGGCGTCACAATTACGTCATTTTTCATGTAAAGTGATAGAAATAAATTGAATAACATACTTGTGAGGTCATTTGTCATGGAGTATAACTCGTCATATTCCACTGTATAGGGGAATTAAAAATAAACAGAGAAATAAAACAGATGAATAAAAAACTTAGGCCAATCGCAATTGCGAACCAAAGCAACAAAGACACAAGGACGGAAGTGCAATAATCAGAACGAGCTAACGTCAGTCGCAATCGGTGTGGATAAGTAATGAGTATTATATAAGTTAATAAGTATATCCCTGATACGATACGATGTGATGACGTCACATTGGTGTCGTTGTGTCTAGCAGCGCGATGGCTGTTCCTTGGCTTCCTTGGATTCAAGGCTGATTAGGTCAGTACTCTGCAACGGCAGATGCAGATGCAGAGGATCGCGCAATCGCGCCAAGTCGCGCTCCAAGATGTTGATTTGTTCTTTCAAAGTGTTGTATTTTCGTAGGTCTAAACCTTCTTTCCGCGCGCGTTTGTGGATGGTGAAGAGATGCTGCCTGTCCTTCACGTCTGGTAGGATGTACTCCTAGGAGAAGACAGTCACAAAAATGTAAGATATGAACTTAGATGCAGGCTGCAAGGTCGGAAAATATGTGAATTAAAGTATAAATAAATTAAATAAATGTATCATTACGCCTTTTACTCATTACTGAATGTGGTACTCTGCTCTGGCAGATCTCGGTGGGGAATTTTTTTTGCGGTATATAGTTGTCGAATCACGGCCCCCAAAGATGTTAGTTAGGACAGGAGATAATAACTATTATACAAACTCGTTACATCTTTCGTTCGCGCAACAATTCTTCAATCATATCCATCCATTTATTCCTCGGAATTCTAGGGATCCTAGGGATCATTGAGATCTCTCTCATCCTCAATTTCACCAATTAAATAATAATTGTAAACACTACAAATAGTCACTTATCTAATATTGTGTAATGCATAAATTAACTATTGTAAGATGTATAATTGTAATTTAATTATTAATATATTAGAAATAATTACCAAACCAGCGGTACTATAAATGTTTCTTCAGATAAACTGCACTTCATTTTGCGAATTTAATAAATAAAAATAATTATACCATCACACCTTTAATCCATTACAGGGGGTGACACTCTGCCGTAGCAGATTGCGCTATGATTACCAGCCGTCAAATCGCGACCCCCAAAGATGTTATTGAAGTAAGAGTCGCAGGGATAATTTTATAAATATAAATTACTGGGTGTGGCACTCTGCCGAAGCAGTAAGTGATATATTTATGCGCATGAAGTGCCGTTACCAGCTGTCAAATCACGACCCTCAAAACGTTATTGGAGGGAGAGCTACAGGAGTAATTTTAATGTGGTGAAAATTATTTATCGGCTATGGGAATCGAATCCAGGTCTTTACTTTTTTACTTTCTGACAGGATCGTGAAAACAAATATAGCATAAAATATTGATGACATATTTACTTCTTTGGTGAGCACAAAGTACGCATAGGCAGCCATGGCAGTCCCATACGTGACAAAATACGTCACCGGCTCCATGATATCCCAACTATACTCCCACCAGGTCAGCCTCGCAAGGATGCCAAACTGCACAGACATGAGTCCAAGGCCAGCCCACGCTAAGATATTTCCCCGTCGTTGTGCGGTGATCTCCAGTCGTTCCCTCGTCTCCTCCAGGGGTTGCAGCTCGTGACGAAGCTGCTCTAACTCCTGCGCCAGCTCTCGCTCTTTGCGCTGCTGATGCTCGCGAACGTTCAGCGCTTCGTAGAGCTGATTCACCAGGTTGCGGACGTTGCCAAGTCGTTCGAGCTCTTCGGCGCTGACGCGCTCTTGGCGGGGGGTGTCCACCTTTCATGAAGAGATTGAATAAAATCATACGGAAAATCGGGCATAAGTTTTACTGCTTCTTTGATTACTGCGACATTAGAGCATTAAATTTTGAATCTATATCAATTAAAATATTTAATTTTACATTCATTAATAGTTATTTATGTATCAAGGGTGTACACAGGCGTTTCTGGCCAGTGGTATGATTATTAGCACAAGGCGCCGAGGGCTAATAACATGCTCAGGATCAGAAACACTAATTTCACCCATGGTACATACAATATTTTATGCACAACAAAAGAACATTTATTATATGTTCAAAAGTTTAAAATATGTACATAGGTTATATGTCAAAATGACATTTTGTAAAATCAAGTATTCACAATAAACAAAAATTGTCATTTTATTTATATATTCATGGGAATTATTTCTTTATGGCCCTAGGAATGTTTTTTTCAATTACTTTGAAGAACTAGTGCGCAAAATCAAACTTTCC
This sequence comes from Pterostichus madidus, assembly GCA_911728475.2. NCBI lineage: Eukaryota > Metazoa > Arthropoda > Insecta > Coleoptera > Carabidae > Pterostichus > Pterostichus madidus. The sequence continues at coordinate 1,229,070 of OU452313.1, read as the reverse complement.
ATCGGTTTCCAAGGTAATGAAACCCTATTTTGAATGATGCGACTCCAAAAGGCATTTTTCTTAATAATGATCAATATGCAAAAAAAACTTATATAAAACACACCCTGTAATGGGTGTCGTTAACGACGAGAGTGAAGTCGTCTTCGAGGAGGGCCTCCAGGGTGTTGGAAGCAGCGATGCGCGTACCGTCGCGCGCTAAGACAGCAGCACGGTCAATACCGTGGTCTTCACGTTTTAACATCGCCAGGAAGTCGCCCACGGTGTCGGCGATAGGACGTAACGTAAAGCGACAGCGTTCCCGTCGTGATGGTAGAGGCACTGTCACCACCGGCAGCCCTCGGAAGTATGTCACTGTCACGCCATCTACAACCAACACATTTTTTTAATAAACATAAAGGGGTAATATTATCAACCATATTTATTTTTTAAATCTAGTTTAAAATAATAATTAATCATTAATAATTCAAAATGTTTACATTTTTTTATATAAATTGTATTGACAGCAGATTACGTATCCAATGTTACAACAAATAAACAGTCTCGTAAAATACAAAACAGCCAGGTAAAGTCTTTACCAGACTGTTTTGTACTTTACCAGACTGTTATTTATGTTGTAATCTTGAATACGTACTTTACTTGACTGGTTTAGTAAAAATCTACTTTCATACTAAAAGTGGTCAGGAAAGAAAGAGCTTTCTTACCGGTTTCAAGAAGAATACAGCTTAGAAACGGTAATTTACATAGCTACCAAACAGTAGAAATAAATGAGGTTTACAAGTGAGTAACAAATAATAGCTATTTACATAACTAGTGCGCGAAGACATACTTTGCACATGAGCGCAATTTTAAAGCACGAGCGAAACGAGTGCTTCAATTTGCGCGAATGGTGCCAATGACGTCTTTATGCAGGAGTTTTAATATTTGCTCACTCCATTTATTCACAAATCAATTTCCAAATCCTTTCTAACTTCTCTACAATTTAAGAAATTTATATTTAAAGTTACGAACTGAAACTGAATTTGACAGATACTGTACTCATCAGTGGTGCCATCTATTTTGGCTAGCGCTGGTTTACTCGTTATTAATACATGTCTAGAGGGATATACAACAACGTACAGCGTCAGTTCTCAAGTGCGGTATGTAAATTTAATGTGGCGGTACAACAAGCTAACAAAATCTTTACTTTAACTGACATTGATAAAACACCACACTAATATGTATATCACTCCTTCCTTGTTATTTGCAGCTATTATTTTGTTATTTACTTGTTGAGTGACAAATGGGTACTTAACATGACAGCAAATGGTTTATTTATCGATCATAAGGTATCAGCGCGTATTTACTTATTTATTTATTTCTCTGCACAACAGGAACTTAATCTCAATCAGGCAGATTCATAAAGCGGATTAGCGCTGACACCATTTTTTATTTCATTATTTAACTCTCTTTTTAAAGTACGAAACAAGTTTATTTTAACTTGAATTAAAAAGAGAGTTAATTAGCATCAAATTTAGTTCATTTCTTTAATCTGTTTTAATTTGAAACAGAGTTATAGATAATATTAAAAACGTTGTTAGCGCTAATCCGTTTTGTGAATCTGCCTGAATGATAGTAGCTTATAGTGAAATCCGAATCGCTAAGAAACAATTGCATTTTTTGGAAGTTGAAATCAGTGAGATTTGAACGCATGACCTCTTGCTTGTTAATTAATAAACCTCGCTTTTATCCACTAGCTTACGATTGCATGTATTGTACTAATGTGGAGGTGGTATAAATTGGGCGCAGCTGATTTTTTTGTTACATATTTTATGAATTTGGTAGTGATACCAACGGCATTTCTTTTTATATTTCGTGCACGGGAGCTATATTGTTTACACTGCAATATATCATAAGCGATATGAAAGAAAGCACATGAATTATTCACGTACGGTTTCATTTTGTTCGCCATACGTAAACTAAAACTATTTAAACTTATTTCATCTTTGTACTGAATAGAATTTACCTGCCTGCTGTCGAAAATATGTGTAACAATATATATTTTTATAGAAATATATATCGTTTCCGGAAACAGTTAAACGCCATTTTTCTTGCAGTATCACTAGCTCACTTTCACTTGCTGCGTTAGAAAGAGAAACTAATAATGCAGTCTTGAAAAATTACATTTTTTTAATGTGACCAAATTTTGATTTCTTATACAGGCTGTGCACAAAAATGCGGAACATAGGATTTTAGAACAAAAGTACAAGAAGAAAAAAATGTTTAAAATTAAATTTTTCGCTTAGAAAATTTTTCATTGTTATACTACAGGGTGATCAAAAGGGATTGTTATAGTTGGCAATACTATTTCAGAGATCTTTTTATTCCACAGTTGGCACAACGCCAGGTGAAGGCGGAAATACTATTTGACATTTGTAATAAATACAAATAGGTTATGTCAGGAGTCTGACAGCTAATAGAATTTTGACTTTTTAAGTAATAGAAATACTTTAGAAATAAATGTAATAATAAATGTACTCAAATTTAAATTATAAATGTCACTGTCAACAATAGGAAATGAATTTATGTATCAGGCTTACCAATTTCAAGTAGTTTTTTTTTATCGCCAACTGTAACAATCCCTTTTGATCACCCTGTAGTATGTCTGTAGTACTGGATAATTGAAAAATAAAATGTGATATTTTTATCAAATATTAGAAAGCCATGAAAATAATAATAATAAAAAAAAAACAAATAAAACTAAATCTCATTCTGACAGTTCGCTCAATAATTAAAATAAGAAATTCTTGACAGCTGTCAAATAAGATTTTGTTTCAGTTGTTTATTATTTTCATAGCTATCTGATTTTTGACGAAAATGTCACTTTTTATTTTGCACAGTATCACAAAGATGTTAGTATAACAAATTTAAATATTTTAAATGTAGAATTTAATTTTAAACAATTTTTTATTCTTGTACTTTTTCTTTAAAGCCCATTTTAGTGCACACTCTGTGTGCAATTTTTATTATTATTTTTATAAATAAAATCAATATATTATCACACTTTTTACCCATTATTGAGTGTGGACTCTGCCGTAACAGATCTCGATAAGTGATATATTTACCAGTCGTCAAATCACGGCTTCGAAAGATGTTAGTGGCAAGGGATTATTATTATACATACATACATACATATCTTCACGTTATATCCCATCAAATGGGGTAGCACGAACCTTAAAATCACTCATAAAACATTCACTCATAACATTCATCAAATAATCAACCCCCGTCAAACATTATCATCCAAACACACCACCCTCACTTCAACCACATTCACAGATCCCTCCATATAAACTCATTCATTTATCACACTCGATATCATTCTTACATAACAAACCCTCAATCACATCCATCCAATCACTCCTATTCACTTAGCAGTCATCTTCTTTCTTCAATGATTATTATTATGAGACAATATAATATATAATTTACTTATTTTATAATTTGTGTGTGTGTGTGTTTTTTAATTGCACTATGGTCACAGACAGTCCATTATTTTGACAAGGCGTGATAGGTTTTATTAAGAACCAAGAAGATAAATGAATTTAGCAACTCGACTTAATATAAGTAAGTCACACGCTACTGCTACTGTTCTTGTAGAAGTGTGATGATTGATATTCCGTATTAGTAGCGTAGTATTTAGTTGAATTCCTAGCGAATAAATCCGTGTCCGTGAAGCGCTGTTATTCTCTAAGGAAGAGTGGCGAACAATATCTGATAAATTTAGAACTTTTGTTCTCGGGGGATTATACAACTTCTGACGGAACGACGAAATGCGATCTATCATTTACCCTCCTCCTCCTTTACAATAAAACTACTTGCATCGCTTGCTTTTCTTCTCATTACTTTATTTTAATTTACTGCTTTAATTACTAAAAGGATAATTAATTTCAGAGGAGGAAGCTATTACATTTTCCGCTGTAAAACCTTCATAAATTTTTTTCGTTACGACCTTGTCAGAAAGTGAAACTTTATTCCCATAATAGTGAAAAGAAAGTGATACTTTTTATCCCATATTTTGGGGCGTTATTTTTTATATTTAGTTTTAGTTGTAAAAAACAACTTGTTCACTTCATAAGTTTACTATTCGATTTATACGAATTATGAATTTCTATACGATTTCGAATATTTTTCTTCGTCGTCAAGTCAATGTAGGGTTGAAAATATTATCTCGAAAAATTCCTTCTTTACTTCCTAATTTAAATATGTCTCAATTGCAATTATTTATTTATGTTTATTAATTTAATGGGGTAATGGCTCAGTAGTTTCGAGTTGGTCTATGGATCCTGAGGACCCCGGTTTGATTCCCACAGCCGACAAACAATTTTCACCAAATTAAAATTATCCCGGTGGCTCCTCCACCACTAAAATCTTTGGAGGCCGTGATTTGACGGCTGGTAACCGCATTTCACGTACATAAATATATCACTTACCGAGATCTGCTTCGGCAGGGTGCTACACTCAGTAATGGGTAAAAGTCGTGATGATATATTTATTTTATATTTATTTTTTTAATTTATAAAAACCACCATTTGGGATGGCTAGCACAGTGGTATGAAGTCGGCCTGTGGATCCTGAGGTCCCTGGTTCGATTCCCACAGGCGACAAATTTTCATAATTTGAAAAAGCTATCCCTGTGGCTCCTCCACCACTAACATGTTTGGGGGCCGTGATTTGACGACTGGTAACCGCACTTCACGCGCAGAATATATCACTTACCGAGATCTGCTTTAGCAGAGTGCCACACCCAGAAATGGGTAGAAGGCGTGATGATATATTTATTTATTTATTTTATTTACCATTTAATTGACTTAGGAAGGGCTGCAAATTGGAGACCGCCCTGGGCGGCAAAAGTTCTAGGTATGCCACTGCCCTTACAAGTACCACCTAGTATAATAAGGTGTCAACGCGATTTCATTTTCCCATATTAAAAAGGACTTCGATTATAGTTCCATCTATTGCATTCTTAGCTGAGACAGAATATAGCAATATATGCACTAAATAAAATATATAAATATATCACTTGCCGAGATCTGCTTCGGCAGAGTGCTACACCCAGTAATGGGTAGAAGGCGTGATGATATATTTATTTATTTTATTTATGCACTAAATTATAAGGAAACTATGAGTGGTACAAAAGAGACAATAATAAAGTAGAGTAATATACTAGTATAATTTTAAAATAATAGTTTCATCATCACCATCTCTTGCATAATACTCATGCTGAAGAATGCAAGAAGCCCTCTCCACACACAAGCACACTCCATTTAAAAGAAGTTGAGGCTCTCAGCACGTACATACATACACGTACTCAGCTGTAAAAGGGATGTGAATAATCCAAAGCGAGTTAAGAACGTTTCACGAACCCTCATTCACGTGAAACTTTCACCATTTCACCAGGAAAATCATACAGTGGAACGTGTGCGACAATTCACTGGAAATAGCACACGAGTTTCTTGCAATTATTTCGCTGTTGAGTTCTTGGTTTGAATCCCGTTGAGTTATACTACAGAAGAACCACGCAATTGTGTCAGTAAAGCCGGGGAATGCCAACTGGTACTAAACGTCAACGTGAAATACTGCAAAGAGATTGGAAAACAATTTTGGGGGTATGTTCTACGATATTGCGGTTTTGGTTGATGGTCCTTCATAATCTTCGTTTGTTGATTCAGCAATAGTATTTACTTCGAGTTCGAATCTCACTCAAGCTAAAAATAACTACCACATTGAGGCTCGGTAATTAAGTTCTTGTACAGAATAGGATAAATAAGTATATATGTGCCAAATTTATCGAAAGGTGTACGATTTTATGAACCATGAACTGTGACAGTTTTTAGGTCAAGAATGTAGTTTGGGAAATCGAGGCCCGAAGGGTCGAGATTTCCTAAACATTCGCGACCTTACAAAATCACTTACAGTTCGAGGTTAGTAAGCTATTTTTTAGAATACTTGCACAAATAGAAGGAAAAGAAAAATAGGTTTCAAAATTGACAGCTGTCAAATTGTTGTTAAAATAAACATGACCTTGATATGTAATGTTTACTGACTGTCCACGGTGGATAGTAAGTAAATTATAAAGTCCTGATGCAACAATGGAAACCACAGTGCAATAAAAGTATTATATGTCAATTCGGACACGAGGAATTCAATGCCGTTGAGCCCATTTTCATATCTTGTTTAGTTTTTAAGACATAACCTCCAGAAAAGTTAAATTTCAAATCCAAATAATTTTTGAATATCCGAATAATGAATATGGAAACTAACGAATATCCGAAATATTCGAATATTAATATTTAGTTGACCGAATATTCGTTGAATTATTTTTTGACGTTTCTCAAAACCAATGAAATGCTTCAATGTATGTATGTCACTTGTCTGCGTTTTAACCAATCCTGCCATTATTATACTGAAAATAAAGCTCTTGTGATTATTCCCGGGAATAATCTCTGTAGGTGCTTTTTTGTTTGTGACAAATGATAGGTAGTTGTCAAATAATTATTTAAAACTGTCAACGCGTCAAGTAAAATGTGGGAAAAAAATCGATTTAGTTCCATTTCAGATACAGAAATACACCAACAAATTTTGGAAACAACTTCCAAGAATACATTAATAAGTAATCAATCGATATGAACCCAGTTCAAAATCTTTTAAGTTGAATGAATCGATCTCAACAGCTAAGTCAAAAAATAATCTAATTAAATATAACTCGAAAATTGGATAAATTAGAAAATAATTCTCCAGTATCTTTCTCAAACTTGTTGCCATTTGGCAATAACCACTCAAGCCCTACTGGCTTTCGTGACTATTGCCTGGCAACAAGTTTTCGACAGATCTGTCAAATTATTTTCAATTTATTCTCATTATCTTGTTATAGTATTACTGACAATTTTTTTTTCTAAATCGATATCCGTAGCTATCTGCAATAAGTTCGCGAACTTAATTGTCAAATGATAAATAGTTGAAATCAGCGAATAAAATAAGAAACCAATTTCACAAGTTTCTCCATTCGACTAACTATAGCTTTTGTTTGTTCCGCTAGATGACTTAGTATAATTGTAGAGCACCAATTAAGTTATATATTTGTCATTTGGAATTCATAACCGTTAATTTTCTAACTAAACCGTTCATTTTTGTCATGTTCGTTCGGTATAACTTTCTACCAGTTACCGTAATTGTTCAGAATTATCATTTCAAATTTACGAAGGAGTGGATCAGTGAATCTCAAACTGTAATGCGTGTGTGCGGGTCACACTCTACTTATGAAGTAATAGTTACTTACCCGTAGTAATTAGCAAACTTATAAGCAAGCAATACAAATATCAATTGAATAAATTATCACTGAAGTTGCCGTCAACTGCAGGGTATTATTATTATTATTATAAAGTTTGCACTGAAGTTGGCGTATTTACAACTCATTAATTTATACTTATCTGAAGTTAGGAACGATTCTTCTCACACAATAAATTTCTGTGAATAGCTTTACAAACTATTACGTTAAATATTTATTATAATTATATTCGTTAAGTCGCATTTCATTTAAAAAGTATTTGAACCTGGAAGGCGGAATGTTTTAAATTCATACAAGTTTTGAATGTATTTGAATAATGATTATACGAGGCTAGTAAGTATCTCGGGGTATGGAACAGAAGTTTCAACGCACGAACTTTTGTCATTAATTCTGTGATGAACTATCTACATTTTACTTGCATTCTAATTAGCTATATTTTGTTTAATTTATGCCTTGAACATTTTTAAGATTTATGCATTTATATGTTAAGATGCAGAACAAGAAATTCAGATTAATTTATTTATGTTACTCTGTACAACAGGAACTTAATACTAATTACAGTACAGGATTTGGCTTGGAAAACTCGAAACTATGTACGTAATTTTTTTGGAAAATTGAACTTTTCCGACGGCTACATCAAACTAAACAAAATGTACAGATGCGCTTAAGGTAGTACTAGCGTGAAAATTTTTTTTGCAGATCTGGATGAAATTTGGCGCACGTAAACATTGGTTAGTCATACGCATCTTGGTAAAATATGAAACACATACATCGTCTGTGAACAAATATATTCGCTTGTAAAGTTGAGTACTTATACACGGGGCTTATGGCGATCATCACTCAGAATCGCACATATTTGGTTTATGTACCTTTAAAATTTTGCAGTTTCATTTGAAAAACTAGTATGATGTTCTAGAACTATCCATGTATATTGTATCAGAAGGAGAAAGTTTTTTATCGTTTAGTAATGAATATATAGCCATGCAAAGCCTTGTTTTTAACGAAAAATTAAGAATCCCAATTTATAATGGCAACACCACACGGTGGTATGGTATTTGAAAATTCACTAGACCAACAACCTGTTAACAATTCATGATATTCAAACCATAGGTATAAAACACTTATTTTATTAAATATTTATATTTTTTTGAGCGTCAGTTTCGCCACTCGACAACCGATGGCGCCACCATCACAATAGTACTACCTTAACGGCATTGAATTCCTCGTATCCGAATTAACTTATTAGCAAACTTTTAGCGTAGTCCGAACTATTCGTTCATTATTATTATTTGACTATTCGGACTATTTGAATATTCGAACTATTCGGACTGTTCAGTTTTTCAAATATTCGATCAGTTCAGAAATTCGAGCCATTCGGATATTCAAACTGTCTGAATAGCCAAAATCCAATATCCGTTATGTAAATATCCGAATATTTGAACATCTGAATAAAATCAACATCCCTATTAATTAAATTACAAATATTTCTTCACAGAATTGAATAAATCTAATTTATTTTAAATTTAATTAGACCTTAATAATACTAATTAACAAACAATTGAAGTCCTAATAAAAATACTAATTATTATAATTACATAACTATATTTAACTGTCAAAATATTTGACGACAAAAACCTGACATATTTACATTAGTTTATGTCAACAAAATGTGTTAAATTTTACTTGTTATGCAACATGATATTTGTCCCACTTTCGTTTATGAAAACTCAAATTCAGAAAAATTATTATTACAATAAACGCAAGAACAATTTCAAACTTCCATTGTTCTTGCCAACAAACAAATGCTCTCAAGGTTAGTATAACAACAAAGAACATTAGAGACGCATAATAAAAGTGAAACAAATTGAATTAAAAAGAAATTTCTAGCAGAGAAACTTACTCGGCAAAGAGAGACAAATGTCGCGCAGTTATGATTTACTCGGAATGAAAATCTGAACGTGCATTAGACGTCGTTTGTTTTAGGGTCACGTAGGAGAGTATTGGAAGGGCAGGAAGGGTTAATGTAATTTATAGCTGTGAAGGGATTTGAACCTTGTTCTGCCACGTACATATTTCGTTGCTAATAAGATGCTTGAAGCTTGTTACGATTTCCACCTTAGTTCTAACTAATTTATTTCTTGTTCTTAAGTTGGTTGTAATACCACGGTATTTTCAAAGTATCCTGCACGCAGGTTCATAAAGAAGATTAACTTTGGAATTAACTAACTCTATTTTTATTCTGGATTTAAATTATTATTCGTATTAGCGGTATTTACAAAACAAAAAAAAGTTGTTTATAAATCTAAAGTTATAATTAGTGTTTGCGCCATTAATTGGCAATTATTTTTGATAATTGGAAATGAAGATAAATTTGGAAATAAAAATCGAAGTCCAGTGAATAAAATTTGTATCTAACAAACAAGAGGTCGTGTGTTCAAATCTAGCATGAATAAAATATAAAATAAATAAATATATCATCACGCCTTTTATCCATTACTGGATGTGGAACTCTGCCGAAGCAGATCTCGGTAAGTGATATATTTATGCGCGTGAAGTGCGGTAATCAGCCGTCAAATCGCGGCCCCCAAGAAAGTTAATGGCGGGGAACCCACAAGGGTAATTTTAAAGTGGTGAAAATTGTTTGTTGGCTGTGGAAGTCGAACCCGAGTTCTCAAATCCACAGGCCGACTCGATACCACTGAGCCACTTTTCACATAATAAATATATCATCACGCCTTTTACCTATTACTGAGCGTGGCACTTTGTCGGAGCAGATCTCGGTAAGTGATATATTTATGCGCGTGAAGTGCGGTAATCAGCCGTCAAATCGCGGCCCCCAAGAAAGTTAATGGCGGGGAACCCACAAGGGTAATTTTAATGTGGTGAAAATTGTTTGTTGGCTGTGGAAGTCGAACCCGAGTTCTCAAATCCACAGGCCGACTCGATACCACTGAGCCACTTTCCACATAATAAATATATCATCACGCCTTTTACCTATTACTGAGCGTGGCACTTTGTCGGAGCAGATCTCGGTAAGTGATATAGTTATGCGCGTGAAGTGCGGTTATCAGCCGTCAAATCACGGCCCCCAAACATGTTAGTAACGGGGAAGCCTCAGGGGTAATTTTAATGTGGTGGAAATGTTTGTCGGCTGTGGGAATCAAATCAGGGTTCTCAGAATCCACAGGCCGACTCGATACCACTGAGCCACTTACCACATAATAAATATATCATTACGCCTACCACCCATTATTGGGTGTGGCAGTTTGCCATAGCAGATTTCAGGAAGTGATACATTTTGCGCGTAAAGAGCAGTTATCAGTCGTCAAATCACAGTCCCCAAAGATGTTAGTGTAAAGAAAGCCAACGAAATAATTTTAATTGAATTTTTAGGTAACTTTGGCAACAGGGGTAATTTTAATGAGGTGAAAATGTTTGTCGGCTGTGAGAATCAAACCAGGGTTCTTAGGATCCACAGGCTGACTCGATACCACTGAGCCATTACCCCATACATAAATAAAATACAATAGTGTCTGAGTAGTTCGATTTTCATTATAAGCCAGTGTAAATGAGATTTAATTTCTGTTGTGCAGAGTAACCAATAAATAAATAACAATGAATTGTGGAGAAAGTACTTGTTGTTTTATTATAGTAATAAAGTTATAACAAAAATAAAAAGGATAATTTAAATGATCGTATAAAGGATAATATCTATAATTTACTTTTATTGTATACAATAAACAAACAACAAAACGCGACATTTGCATGATGATATATCTAAATGGAAATATATTATTGTAGTAATATCTGTCTTTGTATTAAATAAGTGAAAAATGTATTACATACAACGAGTAGACAGTAATCGAAAAATATAAGTGTGAATCGGTTTCAATAATGCAAAAAGTACTGGGAGCAACAGGCTTTCAGGATGTGAATAATGTACGAAATGGGCAGGTGAACGATTTAGTACAGTCACGATATCAATGTTTCTAATTTTGTGCACGCTATTAACTCTAATATTCAATTACATAGCGTTGCTGTACAAATTACTTCATTGTTATTGGATTATTTTACATACTTTTTAGAACTGTAAGTATGCAAGCACACCAACTGTTAATAAGTCGAGAGTGTTAGACTAGACCACTGTTTGTTGTGAAGTAAGACATCCTTGCAGTCCAGGGTTCGAATCTACCAGCGGGCAAGTTAAAATATCGCAATTTTATCACACACTATTGCTGGGTTGCAAGAAAAAAATAAAGAGCTCTAATATGAGTTTGTTTTTATAATAATACTTGAATTTTACATGACTATTTCTGAAAATTTCTAACGCTTTGTATATTTAATAATATAAAAATATGAATTCATATTTTGTAATATTTATCATAATATATTCAAAAATATAAATAAATAAATATAAAATCACGCCTTTTACCCATTACTGGGTGTGGCACTCTGCCGAAGCAGATCTCAGTAAGTGATATATTTATGCGCGTGCGGTTACCAGCCGTCAAATCACGGTCCCCAAAGATGTTAGTGGTGGGGGAACCACAGGGATAATTTTAAAATGGTGAAAATTGTTTGTCGCCTGTGGGACTCGAACTGAGCTAGCCACCCCATTAATAATATAAAAATATGAATTCATATTTTGTGATATTTATCATAAAATATTCAAAAATATTATCATATTGTAAATAAACAGTGCAACATTAAAAAAACTGTATTAATTACAAATATATTATAATTATTATGTCACCACAAATATTAGCAAAATGTAAACAAAAACATGGCTATGTGGGCCAATCCCTCACCCTACTACTTCAAGTGTTGTCCAATCACGGCCACCAAAATCAGGGGAGAGTTATAATCGAACTTGGAAAAAATTCGTTACTTTAATAAATTTCCGAAATGAGAAACGAAAAGAAATATCAGAAAAGGGGTGCGTGTTAATGAAATGTATCCCGGCGGGGGTACATATTGACATTTCGCGGTTTTCTTCATTTCTCGAGGAATGTTGACATTTGCCCTGATCGGTGACGTCATAGCCATTGTGGCCACACCATTTCCTTTAATATCACCCTTCTATTTTCGTACATCCTTTACTCTATGATATTCATCCCCATTCCGACATTAAATTACATGAAAATATTCTACTTACTAAGGTATTTCTACTCTCAAATATATCATCACGCCTTTTATCTATTGCTGGGTTTTTACTAATAAAAATAATTCAGTTCTATTTGGATTTTCTGGAGTTTTGTAAATATGTTTTTAATAGTTTCACGATTTTAAAATGAAAGATATTTATTTGAGAAAAGTTTGTTTAAAAATTGGACAGGTTACAAAAATTCAGTCAAAATTTAGTACAAATTTTCAATTTTTTTTAATGCTGTTCTACATAAATGAAGGTACGAGAATTCGAATGCCGTTGAGCGCATCTTCTTGTTTTTTAGTGTTTGAGTTACAGCGAATTTTCATGTTTTTAAAATCGTATCTTTGAGAGGCCATATCTCGAAAACTAAAAGAGATATCGATACGTGGTTTGAACCGGTGTATTTCTCGTACTTTGCTTAATATATTAGCAAATTTTGAAAATTTTGAAAATTTTTCCAAAATTTTCTAATGTCAATATTTCAAAAACTAGAAGTGATAATGAAAATCTGTGATTACTACTGAATTCATCTCGTAAAAATACGTCGGTATATAAATTTTCACGACAAAATTCACACGCATAAGTTTTTTATTACAGAAAAACGAAAATCGGCTAAAAATTAATTAGTTTTGAAGGGGTACCCCTTAAGATTTTTACGATTTTTGGTCATTTTTAGTTTTTCTGTAATAACAAATCTATCCGTGGGATTTTTTTTGTGAAAATTTACATACTTATGTATTTTTCCACGAGGAATCCACTGGTGTTCACAGATTTTAATTATCTCGCCTTCTTTTTGAAATGTCAACCCAGGAAAATTTTGTAAAAAAACGAAAAATTTTCAAAATTTTCTAAATTCCCTATCAAGTTAATTAAGGCACGAGAAATACACTCGTTCAAACCACATTTCGATATCTCTTATAATTTTCGAGATATGGCCTCTCAAAGTTGCGATTTGAAAAATATGAAAAATCACTGTAACTCAAAAACTAAAAAAGATATGAAGATGAATAGTTCAAATAAAAATTATAGATAAAATAGTTCTTTTAGTTGGAACTTTTTTCTAGAAAATAATTTTAAAATGTTTGACATTGGAAAATACATAATACTAAATATTCAAGTTCCTTTGATAATGTATCATATTATGTTATCGTGTTGGTAGTGCTGCAGCAGGCATTATAAATATTTAATTATGTTGTTCTATCATTTGATAGTGCAAGGAAAAACCAATGAGATGTTTTTTTCAATCTGTCACAAGACAGATTAATGTTAAATGTCAAATGATAATGTCTGTGGTGACACAGAAACAATGGTTGAGATACGGATAGAAAAGAGTCACATATATTATCACGCCTTCTATCCATTACTGGGTGTGGCACTCTGTCCTAACAGATCTTGGTAAGTGATATATTTATGCGCGTGAAGTGCGGTTACCAGCTGTCAAATCACGGTCTCCAAAGATGTTAGTGAAGCGGAAACAACAGGGGTAATTTTAATGTGGTGAAAACTATTTGTCGGCTGTGGGAATCAAACCGATTTTCTTAAATCCACAGTCCGGCTCGATACCACTGAGTCATCCAGATACATAACAGTTGAATGAAAAAATATGTTGTCAATAATATATACCGCTTATTTACCAAACGTTTTAATTTTCTTTACATTACTTAATTATGACAAATATTAATTTTTTTAAATTGTTGACATACTTAATTGAAGCGTGACAGTCAACTCCCACATGCAAATATGAAAAAAAACCAAACAAATTCTGTTTTTATTTCCTGTAATGAAACCCAAGCCACTAATACCAACATATACCTTGAAATACTAAAATATCCCTAATGACATTATTTGCGTTTTTTGGTGGCAGCGCCAATATTTCACTACAGTATGTTTAACATTAATTAATTAATTTTATGAGCACTACATAAATAGTATATTACGTATCATGAACTAACTGTAAGTAAGATCTATGAATGTGGTTGAAGTGAGGGTGGTTTGTTTGGATGAAAATGTTTGACGAGGGCTGATTGTTTGATAAGTGTGATGAATGAATGTTTTATGAGTGATTTTAGGGTTCGTGCTACCCCCATTTGTATTATGTATGAACTGTAAGTGACAGTTTTTAGGTTAAGAATGTGTAGTTTGGGAAATCGAGGCCCGAAGGGTCAATATTTCCTAAACATTCGCGACCTAAAAAAATCACTTGCAATTCGAGCTTAGTAAGCTATTTTTTACAATACTTGTACAAATAGAAGGAAAAGAAAAATAGATTTAAAAATTAAAAGCTGTCAAATTGTAGTCAAAATAAACAGGACCTTGATATGTAATATTTACTTACTGTCCACGGTGGATAGTACGTAAATATTATAGTCCTGATGCAACAATGGAAACCACTGTGCAATAAAAGTTGCACTTACTGTGTTTAAATTTTGTCATTAATAGGTAACTTACAGTACAAATATTGTAAAATGGATATTATTAGTTATACTTATTACTCTTTCTTTCGCCACTTCGTGCTAACCATTGAGTCACAACTATCTTTTATATTCTATCACAGTAAGGGTATATTCTATTCCTCGCGCAGAAGCCGTTAAATTCAAATTAGTATCTGGGGTTTTTTGTGTGGTATTTTCGAAAGTAAGGGGGGGTGATAAATGATGTAAAGCACTTCGTATCAAATCAATTCAATTCTTTCCGTATTTATTCGGAACGCTATGCGATGTAGCGAGTGCTATGTTCCCAGAGGGCAGCACGACAACGTTTTGTTTTTTTTGTTTTAGAAGATTGACTATATTTTGTACATGTAATCAGTGTAGCGATAAATACAAACAAAATTGCTTTTTTGGATTCGCATTTTAGATTGAAATTGGATTCATTTATAAGGAGAAATTGTTTCAGACAGTTGGTTTTCTTATTCTGCTGTGGTCGAACAATTTTGTTTTGAAATTTGTTGAAAGAACATCTCGGACGAAAAATGAATGTGCAATTATGAATTTTCTCTAACATAATATAGGGATTTTATCTGTTAGTCTGCGCAACAGGAATTTAATTCCACTTACAGTAGCTTATAGTGGAATCCGCACCACTTAGATACATTCGTATTGTTTTTGAAATATTGACATTAGAAAATTTGGGAAAAATCCGGAATAATTCGAATTTAGATTTTATCTTCAATTGCTTGTAACTCAAAAAGTAATCAAGATAATTAAATTCTGTTTGAAAATATGGATTCCTCATGGTTTTGTCTATATGTATGTATAATTTTAGGTGTATTAAATCAAGCATTTTTATTTTAGAAACGTTTGTTTGAAAATCGAACAAATTTTTGATAGTTCAAAATTTATATTGAAAATTTTCAGTTCAAATGGTTTAACTTTTTTAATTATTTTTTAATGTGGTTCTATATAAATTAAGGCACGAGAAATCGAATGCCGTTGAGCGCATCTTCATATCTTTTTTAGTTTTTAAGTTACAGCGATTTTTGATAATTTTAAAATCGCAACTTTGAGACGCTGTATCTCGAAAACTAAAAGAGATATCGAAATGCGGTTTGAACGAGTGTATTTCTCGTGCTTTAATTAACTAAATAGGGAATTTTGAAAATTTTGAAAATTTTTGGATTTTTTTCAAAATTTTCCTTTGTCGATATTTCAAAAAGTAGACGAGATAATTGGAATCTGTGAACACCAGTGGATTCCTCGCGTGAAAATACGTAGGTATGTATTTTTTCACGAAAAAATTCGAACGGGTAGAGTTTTTATTACAGAAATACTAAAAATGACCAAAAATCGTAAAAATCTTAAGGGGTACCCCTTCAAAAATAATTAATTTTTAGCCGATTTTCGTTTTTCTGTAATAAAATACTTATGCGTGCGATTTTTTTAGTGAAAATTTACATACCTATGTATTTTTACGAGTGGAATGTACTGGTGTTCACAGATTTTAATTATCTCTTCTACTTTTTGAAATATCGACAAGGGAAAATTTTGAAAAAATTTCAAAATTTTAAAATTTTTCAAAATTCCCTATCAGATTAATTAAAGCACGAGAAATACGCTCGTTCAAACCGCATTTCGATATCTCTTTTAGTTTTCGAGATATAGCCTCTCAAAGTTGTGATTTTAAAAACATCAAAAATCGCTGTAACTCGAAAACTAAAAGAGATAGGAGGATGCGCCCAACGGCATTCGATTTCTCGTACTGTAAATTATATAGAACCACATTTTCAGAAATTTGAAAAGTTGTACCAAAACACCCAATTTTTTTTTTCATCTCACAATATACACTCCTTATTTTTATACATACCTTCTCAAACTAATATACTGTGATATATTTTTGCGCGTGAAGTGCGGTTACCAGCCGTCAAATCACAGCCTTCAAAGATATTAGTAGAGGGGAAGCCACAGGAGTAGTATTAATGTGGTAAAAATATTTTGTCGGCAGTGGGAATCTAACCAGAGTTCTCAGGATCCACAGGCCGATTCGATACCACTGTGCTACCTACTCCTAGCAGATCTCGATAAGTGATATATTTATGTTTTTTACTTAAGTATAAATGCACCCTATATTTACACAAGTCTTAGTTTTTGTCCCAAAGATATTAGTTGGCTCCGGGAATTGAACTCAGGTTCTCAAATCCACAGACTAACACGATACCACTGAGCTATTTACCCCATAATTAATCTGGTTTGAGTATGGTAGCTCTACAATAGTAGGGCCTGATAGATGTCGGCATTAATCCCCTCACGTCAGTAAAAGCTAAATCACAAAGCTTTCGAGATCATACAACATATGATTGAAGTTTCCAAGTAATGCACAAGCAATCAAAGCTCTACTAGTACCTACCACCCTAATGATTAATATCATGACGCAGCATCATAACTACAACATTTAATTTCCTATAGCCCTCACGCTGTCTAACTATTTGTTTACGTGACGTGTCATTAGCTCTACGGAACGATCGCATACCCTACATAGCTCGCAAGTGATGTATGTACACGAGGTGTTCGTGTGTCAATGTGACGCGCCTTCCACACCAAAGTAAAGCAAAGCATCATGGGGAACTTGTAACTACATCATTGGAATTCCATCCTAATTAAACTGATTTTCGCTAACCGCGAATTAGTAGCAAATGGGTGACTTTGATTCGAGGTTTTGAGGTTTTGACCAAAGACGATTTAATTTAAAAAGGGAATTGAAAATTGTTGAGAGATAATTATGTAAATACGTACATGAATCAAGCAATCCTAAAAAATAAAAATAAATAAATATATCATCACGCCTTCTACCCATTACTGGGTGTGGCACTCTGCCGAAGCAGATCTCGGTAAGTGATAATTTTTGCGCGTGAAGTGCGGTTACCATTCGCCAAATCACAGCCCCTAAAGATGTTAGTGGTGGAGGAATCACAAGGGTAATTTAGATATAAATAAAAATAAATATATCATCACACCTTCTACCCATTACTGTGTGTGGCATTCTGCCGTAGCAGATCTCTGTAAAAGATATAGTTATGCACGTAAAGTGCGATTACCAGCCGTCAAATCACGGCCGTCAAAGATGTTAGTGGTGGAGGAGCCACAGGAGCAATTTAAAAATAAATAAATCATCACACCTTCTACCCTTTATTGGCGGTGGCATTCTAGCGTAGCAGATCTCGGTAAGTGATATATTTTTGCACGTTGAAGTGAAATGTTTGTTGGCTATGGAAATCGAACCCGGGTTCTCAAATATAATATAAACCTTTAAAGTTTGAACCAGTTAACCCTGTATAAATAAGATATCTAGTCAATTATTATTTTAAAGAGAAAAATTCGCTCGACGCCGTGACGACCTATCAATATTATTCTGTATTACAAAAACATCTTTCTTTAATTGCCACGAAAAGTCGTCAATTCGGGCATGATGAGTAAACAGAAATAATAAAAAGCTTGTTGGCTAATACTGTCAACTTATAATTAGTAGAGAGACAAGTCTAAAGTGGCACAAGGCAAACACAAACTGAAGAAACAACGCTCAACTAAATACAGCAACCACTGACATTTCTAATTCGCCAAATTAACGGGTTTAACTCAACAATGCATCGCACATTAAACTTATTAACTTGCAATTTTGTAACATTTTCAATGACACGAAGCAAGGAAGGCATTTGATCGGAATAAACCCATCAAAGAGAAAATGAAATTAATAATTTGCTGTGGGTATAGAATATGGAGTAGCGATAAAACTCAAGTATTAATAGCGATTTTCAGGCGGAATAAAGTAATCAAATTCATCGAGATAACAAAAGAGATCGATATTCAATTTCAGTGAATCAGAAGTATTGGAGGTGAATTAAACAAGACTGAAATATGGAAATTGAGAGGAAAACTTACCGTGACTGGAGTCTGCACCGACACTCAAAACTAGAAATAAAAAACAAATTATTAATTCACTAGTCAAAGGAGACAATAATATATACAAAATTGTTATGTAAATAATTGAAAAGTAGCTTTCATGATTTATTAATAAATGGTTAAATGTTGATTTAGTAATAAACAATAAATGCTTGCATATATGATTGAAAAACTTTCAGAACTCATTATTAAATAATTAAATAATTATTCGATATTAATTATCAAATGAATTATAAAGAGATAAGGTGATATACTAACAGAATTTAACCTGGGACCTATGAAATTAAGTCATTTGCTTTAACCAACTAAGCTACGGTCATCATGTACTTCAAATCTAATTTTAGTCAATATATTAATTTTTTTTTTATGGGGTGGCTAGCTCAGTGGTATGAAGTCGGCCTGTGGATCTTGAGAACCCTGGTTCGATTCCCACAGGCGACAAACAATTTTCATAATTTCAAAAGCTACCCCTGTGGCTCCTCCACCACTAACATCTTTGGAGGCCGTGATTTGACGACTGGTAACCGCACTTCACGCGCAAAATATATCACTTACCGAGATCTGCTTCGGTAGAGTGCCACACCCAGTAATGGGTAGAAGGCGTGATGATATGTTTATTTATTTTTAATTATCAAATTGAATTATAAAGAGGACAAATTATATACTGCTAGAATTTACATCTGGGACCTATGAAATCAAGTCATTTGCTTTAACCAACTAAGCTACGGTCACCATGTACTTCAAGTCTAATTTTAGTACATATATTAACATATTTTTTACAGTACATAAATATTAACTTTCTATAAGAAAAAGCACAAAAAGTAACTTTTACGTAATAGTGTGTAAAAAGTACATTGTATCCATGGATACACAAAAACTGTAAACAGTTTCAAGCAAAAGTCAAAACAATAAAATTATCAAAAAAAAAACACTCTACAGACTTGTAGTAATTATAAGATATTAATGGTCAGTTTTTTAATCTATGTTTACAAGTTGTATAATCCTGGTTTTACTCCATTTTCTTCTACTGATGATAAGAACTTAATTTTTGGAACACATATTTAGATTTTTCGTTTGTCTTGTTACTGTTTAGATTTTAAATAAATTTTATGCACAACCGAGTTGAAATTAATGTGGAATTAAACACTTCTTTTTGGCCCTAGGGCCATTAAAATATAATTCGTATGGATACATAAATAAAATGACAATTTTGTTTATTGTGAATACTTGATTCAGCAAAATATCATTTTGACATATAACCTATGTACATATTGTAATCTTTTGAACATATAATTAAATGCTATTTTGTTGTGCATAAAATATTATATGTACCACGGGTGAAATTAGCGTTTCTGACCCTGAGCATGTTATTAGCCTTCGGCGCTTTGCGCCTTGTGCTAATAATCATGCCGCGGGCCAGAAACGCCTGTTTTCACCCTTGATACATAAATAACTATTTTTAAATAGCAAAACTCAAGAATCTATATTATTAAATCAACATCAAATAAATGCATAAAATATGTATATAAGAAAACTTGTTATTTGCACAAGTTAGAAAAAGAATTTCTTATGAAACTTATTACCATATTCATGGCACACAAAGATTCTCTGTCACAAAGAGAAACATTCATATGAAAAAATCTACTTACAAATAGAATAAGTATTAAAATTGAAATACTCAAAAATATACACTGCAGCTGCAAACTTATGGTGAAGAATTCAAAGATATATATTTAGGTGACAAGGAGAGAAGACGAGGTTTGTATGTAAAATTCTCGGGATTTACTCAAATCTAGAGAGATAAATATCTGTATCGACGTAAGCTTGGTTGAACCACACGTATGGAAAGTATTGACAAATGCAAATATGTGATATAGGTATACATATAATGCATAATACATTTTCGGATATTCTTTATGCGTATATATTTGAAAGTTCTGCATTGCTTGCTTTCATCGGTACAGTTCCATTTCATATTAATAAGAATTTATACTTTCCTTTAAGAATTTATTTACTGTTATCTGTTATCTGTAGTTGCAGACCTGTAATTCTTGTTATAAATATACAGGGTGTTTGAAGAAAATTGCGCCAAGAGCGATTAAAACGGTTAATGAGTTTCCTACTAACATTACTTTCTTGATTACTTTACAGGATAATGTTCTAATTAAAAGTTGTAGAGAATAAAGTTTAACATCGAAATCAATTAACACAATTTTAAAAATCATAAAAAAGTCAATACTTCAATTCTCTTTGATTTAGTTTTACTTTCTTTTACTATTTCTTATTTATTTATCTCCTTGGAGATCATTTAAAATTTAACTTACTATCGAAATGGGGTGGCTAGCACAGTGGTATGAAGTCGGCCTGTGGATCCTGAGAACCCTGGTACCCTAGATTCGATTCCCACAGGCGACAAACAATTTTCATAATTTCAAAAACTACCCCTGTGGCTCCTCCACCATTAACATCTTTGGGGGCCGTGATTTGACGACTGGTAACCGCACTTCACGCGCAAAATATATCACTTACCGAGATCTGCTTCGGCAGAGTGCCACACCCGGTAATGGGTAGAAGGCGTGATGATATATTTATTTATTTATTTACTATCAAAATTTTGACATCTGTCAAATTATATGTAATGAAAGCATAATTTTTTTTACTCATTTGATTGACAAGCATTCTGACTTCGCCGTTGGTCATCAAACATCAAATTCGTGACAAAAAGTATTGTTTTCAGTACTAGTTACATAAATAACTATTCCCAAACTATTATTAAGTAACGATTCACAAATATAGTAAGGGCCAGTTTTTCAGTCACCGGTTTACTCGCGACTAATGTTAATCATGGTTAACTTTAATCGGTGATTGAAAAATTGGCCCTAACACACTTAGGAGTATTTGCCCATTTAACATTTTCTTATTTATTTATTTATGCTACTCTGTACAACAGGAACTTAATCCCAATTACAGTACAGGGTCCGGACTCACCGAACCGCAAGCTTGAGTGTGATTCGAACTCGGGATTTTCAGATACAAATACCGTACTGCTACCCACACCACCGTACAACCGAACATGAAATGCCTTTTTTAAAAGGTTCATTTACCAGCAACATTCTCTGTTTAATTCTCGCTTTTAGCGTACGACAACTATCGATTATTTTTATCACGGAAAACAAAAAACGCACGAAAAAACGACATTAGATAGTATCGTTAATCCCAGTAGAACGTATAATCCTAGTTTACAGTGTAGTTGACACTAGTGTCCCTCTCTATCCTAGCAATATATACACATACACACACACGGACATTCCAGGCTTCGTTGAAATCCTCGGCGACCGTAACGTTGGCAACATTGGATACTAAATCAAGTGATAATCTGTCCTGCTCCTGCTCTCATAATTAAAGATATGTATATTTCAATAACACGGTTGCCACCTATTCTGTTGTGCCAGACTTTTATTAAAAACAATTTTTCAATTTTATTTCACTGAATAATTTAAAATTGTAATTGTAATTTTGAGACCTTGTAACTTGAGAAGTAAAAGAGATATGCAAATGAGATTTTCACTGATGAATTCCTCAATGTTTCATTGACTTATTAAAGCTATTTATATAGGTATAGAAATTTGATGATTTGATAAATATGATACGAAAGGCTGCAACTTAGAATACGTAATTTACCTTTAGAATTTTTATTAAAAGATTCAAAATTTTACATACATACATATCTTCACGCTAAAATCACTCATAAAACATTCACTCATCACACCCATCAAACAACCAGTCATCGTCAAACATTTTCATCCAAACATACCACCCTCACTTCAACCACATTCATAGATCACTCCATATAAACTCATTCATTTATTACACTCGAAATTATTATCACACAACAAACCTTCAATCACATCATTCCTTTTCACTTACCATTCATTTTCTTTCTTCAACGTACATAACGTATGCATAAAAAATCTCAAATTACTCACGTTTACTCCTAACAATTTCTGAATTTAAAATTTTAACATCTCTCCAGGAAAAAATCTTAGAATCAAAGTCTTTATTAAAATATAATATATAAATAAAGTTCTCCAGGGATAACCTTACTATCTCTCATGAAATGAGGGTTCAACCACAGAGCTATAACAATCCATTTATAGTCTTCTTCGGAGACAAGCCCATGACGTCACACGATGAATGATGTACGTAGAGCAGCTCCAAGGTTGATCCACATATCGAGTGTAAACACAAGGTTCGTAGCGTGACACAGACCGCTTCGACGACATTTACAAATGACCGGAACGTAAGAAAAACTCCGGAAAACTCCGGTGTGTGGAGATGGCATGTGTACGTCGCAAAACATAATAAAACGTGCGGTCCAGAACGTTATTACTAAACTTCGCTTTAAATTCTGCAACTAAGAAGTTTCCGGCGATATAGCACAAAAAGTTTGTTATTAGAAGATGTAATAAATTATTAGTAGAGAAGTTCGTAATTGTATCTATCGAGAATTCTAATAAAAGGATTCAAAATTATAAAATATCTAATACGGGACTGGGAAGTTGTGAAGCCGGGTTCGATTTCCACATTACTATTGCCCCTTTACTAACATTTTTAGGGGTCGAAATTTGACGCCACGCGTATAAATATATCACTTATCATAAATGTATCACCGAGCTCTGCTTCAGCAGTGTTCCACACCCAGTAATGGGTAAAAGGCGTGATGATATATTTATTTATTTTATTTTTACTAATTAATAATTGCAATGGTAATCGTGTGCCTATGAATCCTAAGAACCCTGGTTCGATCCCCACAGCAGACAAACATTTTTATAAATTTAAAATTACCCCTGTGGCTCTCCAACCACTAACATCTTTGGGGGCCGTAATTTGACTGCTGGTAACCGCACTTCACGCACATAAATGTATCACCGAGTTTTGCTTCAGCACAGTGCCACACCCAGTAATGGGTAGAAGGCGTGATGATATATTTATATTTATTTTATAATAAAACAATAAATAAATATAAATATATCATCACACCTATTACCCATTACTGGGTGTGGCACTGTGCTGTAGCAGATCTCGGTAATATATGCGCGTGAAGTGCGGTTACCAGCCGTCAAACCACGGCCCCCAAAGATGTTAGTGGTGAGAGAGCCACAGGGGTAATTTTAAATTGGTGAAAATGTTTTGTCGGCTGTGGGGATCGAACCAGGGTTCTTAGGATCCACAGGCCGACTTGATACCACTGAGCCAAAAAGCGTGATGATTTATTTTATTTATTTAACTCAATTTATGAAAGGAGGAGGCGGTTCAGTGGCATCAAGTCAGCCTGTGGATCCTGAGAACCCTAGTTCGATCTCCACAGTCGACAAACATTTGTATCAAATTAAAAAATTATCCCTGTGGCTCCCCCACCTCTAACATCTTTGAGAGCTGTGAGTTGACGGCTGGTTACGCGCAAAATATATCAGAAGGCGTGATGATATATTTATTTTATTTTTGTAAGGTAGTAATGGACAAAATGCTTGAAGTTATATTATATAAATTTATTGAAGAATTACAACGACGTTTCGGCCAAGGTTATGGCCATCTTCAGGTCAAAAACGTTAATAAAAACGAATAACAACAAAACAAAGTTGAGTTACAAGTACTTATTTAGGGCGAACATATAGCTAAAATGAAAAAAATAAGTACGAAACTACATTGTCAAAAAACATGAATTTAAATTTATATGTTCGCCCTAAAGAGTCCGATAGTCGACTACCTTTTGTCCATTACTACCTTACAATATTATTTTTGGCTTACTAAAATAATCTACTAGATATTTTATTTTTATTTAATTCAATTTATAATAACAATAACATCTTGTTTAAAAAGATCAGTGTTCAAATGCAACCTCAAATCTAATTAGACGCATGATTCAGTTAACCTCCAACTCTCACTTGTCCTGCAAGTGTGTCACCACTGAACCACAACAGACACTACAGTAAGCCACCACACACATCTTATAATTCCCCTCCAAGCTGAGTGTATTCCACAAACGCTTTCAACCATAAACCCGTGAAACCTTCCATGCAGTTACAATTCATTCTCCGTTGTTAGTCTTCGGCGAACTAGCGTGCTTGTGGTCTCTTTGTCTTCAACATTCATCCACTGTGTATTCAACAATCTTCACACCCTCCCCAGCATCATCCCCCTAGTGTTTGTGTAGTGTCACGCGTCAACAATAGGTGCCGTACATAGCACTGTCATCAATGGACGCCATGATCTTATTTCTCAAGGACACGATGCGCTGTTTTTTATGGACAAGAATTCGGACAAGACATCGGGTCAAAGAAAAAAATGGTAAGAATTTGCTTCACTAAATATAACAACGAAAATGCAACACACATCTTTCGCAGATTATTAGTTCTGTTGTTTAGTAATTTCATTATTGATAAATTTGAAGTTTATGGACTCGAACCAAGGACCTTCAGCTTACCGGGCTGATGCTTTAACCACTAAGCCACGGCTCCCCTGAGCGAGATAGGCGTCAACCGAATTTCTGTCATAAACTTCAAATTTATCAAACTTCAAAGTTATTCATATGATTGAAACTATTGAAATTTAATTCGTGGTATGATTTCCTTAAAATCAGACTGTGTCGCTACAGACGAAACCCGTTGACAATTTCTATGAGTCATAGGAGTCTTGGGATCGATGCTGTGTTAGACACTATGACAGATGAATTCGGTTACGCCTATCTCGCTCAGGGGAGCCGTGGCTTAGTGGTTAAAGCATCAGCCCGGCAAGCTGAAGGTCCTCGGTTCGAGTCCGGGCGTCTCCCGAATTTTTCTGTCATAAACTTCAAAGTTATTCATATGACTAAAACTCTTGAAATTTATTTCATTATTATTATGGAATGGATAGCTCAGTGGTATGAAGTCGGCCTGTGGATCCTGAGAACCCTGGTTCGATTCCTACAGGCGACAAACAATTTTCATAATTAGCTACCCTTGTGGCTCCTCCACCACTAACATCTTTGAGGGCCGTGATTTGACGCCTGGTAACTGCACTTCACGCGCAAAATATATCACTCACCGAGATTTGCTTCGGCAGAGTACCACACCCAGTAATAGGTAGAAGGCGTGATATATTTTATTAATTTTATTATTGTGTTTACCTGCAATTGTGTGAAATTCACTTTCAAAAACAAGCACAGGGCAACACTCCCTTCCTTTATCTTTTTATTTTATTACGATGTTTCTATGTGCATTTCAAATTTTTGTAGTCATTTGCAGGGCCGTTTGGGCACACAAAATTTGGGGCCCTTTAAATAAATATATCACGCCTTTTACCCCCATTACTGGGTGTGGCACTCTGCTGAAGCAGAGTTCGGTGATACATTTATGTGCGTGAAGTGCGATTACCAGCAGTCAAATCACGGCCCTCAAAGATGTTAGTGGTGGGAGAGCCACAGGGGTAATTTTAAATTGGTGAAAATGTTTGTCTGCTGTGCGGATCGAACCAGGGTTCTTAGGATTCACAGGAACACGATTATCATTGCAATTATTAATTAGTAGTAGATCTTGGTAGGTCATATATTTTGCGCGTGAAGTGCGGTTACTAATCGTCAAATTACGGCCCCCAAAGATGTTAGTGGAGGTGGAGCCACAGGGGTAATTTAATGTGGTGTATTCGGAAATATTTAGAAATTATTTTTTATGAATAAAAGAAGAAATCTCTAGCTAATGAAAATGAAATAAAGTGTTTACGCGATCAATAATAATTCCATCAGGTATTATTCCAAGAAGAATAGCTAGTCATCAAAATGATGACAATGAAGGATGTTTTGTCCTGACATTGTTACACGGAATTTCCGAAATTATTTTGTAAGGGTTGAACACAATGGATACCACCCTTTGTGATAATTACAATTGAATAGGTTTAATTATTCATCCGTGAAAGTACTGCTAATGTATGTAACTTTATTAAATTTCTGAAAGGGTTACATAAATGAAATAAAACATCCTGTCTTCGTACTTTACTCTTTGAAATGATTTTCTAGAGATATTGACACTCTTAAAATTGTTATTTTATTAGTGCCTCGGGCGTTTTAATCAAATAAATTGTTTTCTTTTCTCGGCATTTATTTGCTAATAATAGTATATTAAAATAAAAGTTACAAAAGGCAACCTCTTCGAACAAAAGTTCGAAATTCGAACACGCGCCGCGCTGCCGAGCAAGGGGATGAACGGACAAATACAACAATTGCCTACTGTATCGAGTGGTTTATACTAATCTGTATTTCGGTTTTCCTTTACATCATTTTTTTTATAAAAATAGTTGACATTTTCCATTAAGGGAAATTTTTGATAGAAAAGTTAGGTTGGTGACAGTAAAAATATAAAAAGTAAATATATCATCACGTCTTCTACCCATTACTGGGTGTGGCACTCTGCCGAAGTAGATCTCGGTAAGTGATATATTTTGCGCGTGAGGTGCGGTTACCAGTCGTCAAATCACGGCTCCCAAAGATGTTAGTGGTGGAGGAGCCACAGGGGTAGTTTTTGAAATTATGAAAATTGTTTGTCGCCTGTGGGAATTGAACCAGGGTTCTCAGGATCAACATGCCGACTTCATACCACTGAGCTAGCCACCCCATAAGGTGACAGTGATTTGCGATTTGTCCATTGCCTAGGTTAATTTATAAATAGTGTGTTTTTATTTTACCCGTTGCTTAGATATTTAAATAAATATATCATCACGCATTTTACCCATTACTAGGTGTAACACTCTGCCGTAGCAGATCTCGGTAAGTGATATATTTATACACGTGAAGTTGCTGTCAAATCACAGTCCCTAAAATGTTAGTAGAGGGAGACTCACAGGAGTATTAATGTACCATAAATAAATAAATAAATAGGTAGCTCAGGGGTATCGAGCCGGCCAGTGGATCCTGAGAACCCTGGTTCGATTCCCACAGCCGACAAACATTTTCACCACATTAAAATTACTCCTGTGGTTCCTCCTCCACTAACAACTTTGGGGGCTGTGATTTGACGACTGATAACCGCACTTCACGCGCAAACTGTATGAGCTGCCAATATCTACTACGGCAGAGTGCCACTCCCAGTAATGGGTAAAAGGCGTAATTATATATTTATTTATTTTACTTTTACTAATTAATAATTGTAATGATAATTGTGTGTCTGTGGATCCTAAGAACCCTGGTTCGATCCCACAGCAAACAAACATTTTCACCAATTTAAAATTACCCCTATGGCTCTCCCATCACTAAGATCTTCTTTGGCAGATTGCCACACCCAGTAACGGGTAAAAGGTATGATAATATATTTTATCTTTATTTTTATTCATATATTTTCCACTGTTAAAAATGTAAATTATTCTTCTCTAAAATCATTTACAGCCGTTTGACAGTGATGCCAAATGTTCAATATAACAGATATAATCAAATGTTTTGACAACTACGTGACAGAAATAATTAACCTGTCAAAAACATCAGAGGGTATAATGATGCTCAAAATTAAACCACTCAATTTAAATGATAATGTCTCTAAATTTACTGACAAACATTGTCTAAAACTTTGTAGGTGGCTACATAATTTAAATTTATCTTCAGTAATAATAAATGCAGACCACATCGTGGTATCTGTGACTGACAACTTGTCATCCGAAGTGAACTCTGTTAAAACTCCGAGGTCAAAGTTCACAGGTCACGAAATGACAAGCGGAACTAGCTAATTACCTAATGGCCTTATCGATTCGAAGATACCAGTGTTGAAATAAGTTTTTTCACTCATTACGTTTTATAAAGGACAGATAACTAATTGCAATCTAATTACGCATGATGCCATGTGTCCGGCGTGTTGTATTATGCTTATTATTGTGTTAGAGTTGTGCGGTTGGTTGTTTGAAATTTGAGAATTCATGCGCAGTCGAATGAAATGAGAACAGATGAATGTAATTATGCTGACTAACTTTTCGTGTGTGTTCTATTTACGTATCAAGTGTATCATCTCGGTATATTCGTATATTCATTATTATTACACACGGAAAATTAAAACAAGCGTATTTTCGTCGGTGTATGGTAATAAAGGATATTTAGAAATAATATTTAAATTTTTGCTGCTCTGTACAACAGGAACTTAATTTCAATTACAGTACAAGGTTCGGATTCATTGAACTGTAGTGTAGTAGTTCACATATTTTTAGCTTGAGTGGGATTCGAACTCGAGATCATCGGGTACGAATGCAGTAATGCTATCCACACCACGGTAATCAAAGAAAAATATATTTTTATTTTGTTTATTTATGTTCATTTTCAGAGTTCTTTACAAATAGCAAATTGTATATTAAAGGGATTAAATATACAAAGAGGCAGATTTTCAAAAATTAAAAATTATTTAGAAACTAAGTGGGAGGGAAAAACTGATGCTATATATATATATATATATATATATATATATATATATCACGCCTTCTACCTATTATTGAGTGACACTCTGCCGAAGCAGATCTAGGTAAGTGATAAATTTTGCGCGTGAAGTTCGGTTATCAGCCGTCAAATCACGGCCCCCAAAGATGTTTGTGGTGGAGGAGCCGAGGAGTAGCTTTTAAAATGGTGAAAATTGTTTGTCGCTTGTGGGAATCGAACCAGGGTTCTCAGGATCCAAAGACCGACTTGATACTCCATAAAAAATAAATAAATAAATAAATATTTCATCACGCCTTATGGGGTAATGGCTCAGTGGTATCGAATCGGCCTGTAGATCCTAAGAACCCTGGTTCGATCTCCACAGCCGACAAACATTTTCATCAATTTAAAATTACCCCTGTGGCTTCTCCACCACTAACATCTTTGGGGGTCGTGATTTGATGGTGAGTAACCGCACTTCACGCTTATGAATATATCTCTTACCGAGATCTGCTTCGGCAGAGTACTACACCCAATAATGGGTAACAGGAGTGATGATATATTTATTTATTTATAGTTTTGCTACTCTGTACAACAGGAACTTAATCTGTCATACAAAAATAATTCCTATGGATACATAAATAAAATGACAATTTTTGTTTATTGTGAATACTTGATTTTACAAAATGTTATTTTGACATACAACCTATGTACATATTTTAATCTTTTGAACATTGTATAATTATATTATGGGGTGGCTAGCTCAGTGGTATCAAATCGGCCTGTGGAGAACCCTGGTTCGATTCCCACAGGCGACAAACAATTTTCACCATTTTAAAACTACCCCTGTGGCTTCCGCACCACAACATCTTTGGGGGCCGTGACTTGACGGCTGGTACTTCACGCGTAAAATATATTACTTACCGAGATCTGCTTCGGCAGAGTGCCACACCCAGTAATGGGTAGAAGATGTGATGATATATTTATTTGATTTATTTTTTGTATAATTAAATGTTATTTCGTTGTGCATAAAATATTGTATGTACTACGGGTAAAAACAGGCGTTTCTGACCCTGAGCATGTTATTAGCCCTCGGCGCTTTGCACCTCGTTTTCTCCCTTGGCACATAAATAACTATTTTGTTATAAATTTTGATTCTTATGTTTATTAATGAAAAATTAATGCGGCAAAATGTGTAATTACAATTCTCAAAATAGTTAGATAACTTTGATATATATTTTTTTTGTGGCTTCTTTGGCGGACCAACTACTCAGATCATATGCCGCCTTATGCCCTGATCTGCGTTTTAGGTGTTATTGGTCAACAGCAACGCGGGTTTCTCTGGACGCTCGCCCATCCAAGTACTACCAGCGCGCAATGTTACTTAACTCGCTTTATTATTTATTTATTTATTTATTTATGTTATACAACAGGAATTGAATCCCAATTACAGTACAGGGTCCGGACTCACCGAGACGCAGAGTGATTATTCTTATAATTTCTAGCTTGAGTGGGAATCGAACTCGGGATCTCCGGATTCGAATTCCGTAACGCTACTCACCCCACCGTACTGCTGTAACTATTCATACACCCTTGCTACATTACTCCACTTCTTATACAATACTATACAATCCCTATAAATAGTTATAGGTGCGATGTATCCGTGCACTCCTATTAATTATGTTAGTATCGCGTGTTCGATGTTAATCCTTCAGTTAATCAACACTGTGAGTTCAACATTCGACCGATCGTACTTAAACATACCACAGATCTCTACAAAGCGGATGCAAAAGCCGTACTTATAAAAATTGAAATGGGTTGTCAGTTCAACTGTCTGACGTAAAGTCTTTTTGGTTTGTTTGCGCTGCGGACAGACGGAAGAATCCTTCCTTTATCTCCAGCTTGAAGTTAGCGTCAAGGACTCGTTTTTTCATTTTTGTTGTCAATACTCTCTTCTAAATTGTTCGTCGATAAAGAAGTGTATATCTGATTTTTATTTCAGTGTTGAAAGTTGATGACTTGATTCTTCAAGCACTTTACTGTGTTTTACTCAATATTTTCTTGGTAAAATAAAAATATAGATTTATCAATCGTATTTTGACATATTTACCATTTTTCGTGTTGTGACATAGATATATTGGTGTGGAAAATACAATTTTACCTTTCTGTCATCTTGAAAGCTAAACAATTTCTTTGCAATCTTGATTCATATTTTCCAAATGTTTATATATAATTCTAGAGATAATAATAATAATATGTCATCACGCCTTCTACCCATTACAGGGAGTGGCACTCTGCCGAAGCAGATCTCGATAAGTGATATATTCTGCGCGTGAAATGCGGTTACCAATCGTCAAATCACGACCCTCAAAGATGTTAGTGGTGGAGGAGCCTCAGGGGTAGCTTTTGAAATTATGAAAATTGTTTGTCGCCTGTGGGAATCGAACCAGGATTCTCAGGATCCACAGGCCGACTTCATACCACTGAGCTAGCCATCCCATTAAAGATTCTAGAGATAGATGCTTCAAATTAATTGGGATAGCACGAACCCTTGAAATAGTATATTACGTACCATGAACTGTAAGTGACAGTTTTTAGGTCAAAAATCTAGTTTGGGAAATCGAGGCCCGAAGGGTCCAGATTTTCTAAACATTCGCGACCTAAAAAAATCACTTACAATTCGATTTTACTAAGCTATTTTTTACAATACTTGCACAAATAGAAGGAAAAGAAAAATAGGCATCAAAATTGACAGCTATCAAATTGTTGTCAAAATAAACAGGACCTTGATATGTAATATTTACTTACTGTCCACGGTGGGCAGTAAGTAAATATTAAAGTCCTGATGTAAGCATGAAAACCACAGTGCAATAAAAGTTACACTTACTGTGTTTAAATTTTGTCATTAATAGGTACCTTACAGTCCAAGTATTGTTAAATAGTATATTACGTACCGTAAGTGACAGTTTTTAGGTCAAGAATGTAGTTTCGGAATTCGAGGGCCGAAGGATCCAGATTTTCTAAACATTCGCGAGCGAAAAACGCTTACAGATCGAGGTTCGTAAGCTATTTTTTACAATACTTGCATAAATAGAAGGAAAAGAAAAATAGGTATCAAAATTGACAGCTGTCAAATTGTTGTTAAAATAAACAGGACCTTGATATGAAATATTTACTTACTGTTCCCGGTGGACAGTAAGGAAATATTAAAGTCCTGATATAACCATGGAAACCACTGTACAATAAAAGTTCCACTTACTGTGTTTAAATTTTGTCCTTCATAGGTAACTTACAGTACAAGTATTGTAAAAAATTATTCAAAACTCTCATGTCGATAACAGTACAAATGTAATTGATAAATAGCGTTGCCATTTTAATATATTAAGTTAAACATCTATATATATTTAGTCTGTACCTCTACTAATTATTAAATCAAACCGAAGCTCACAATATTCTCAATCATCATCTCATCTTCAATATCGCAATTCATTGCATCCCTGCAAGAATTCAAACAATGGCACCAGGCGCATTAATTCGCAATATGCAGCTATTCAGGCGAGCAGATAAAGAGATCAAAGCACGCAGAGCATCCTGTGCCCTAGTGGCCTGCCGCCTCCGCCGCCACTGGTCCGCCCGGAGATCGATAACAACATGGCAAGTTGCCGCCCCCCTTATAGCATCGCATAGCGCAGAGAACGGAACATGCTGCATGATGCTGTATGTTGATGGTTTTTCTTACATGTTCTGTTGTTGTGTAAAGTGTGAGGAATATTAGAGGAGATACTGATAATTATAACGTAATTAGATGATGAGATGAATATTCATTTGTGTTGAATATTGATGGTTGTTGATGAAATAGTAATAATAGAAGATGTTGGAAGATTGTGGTGGAAATTAATTATCTACAATCGAAGTAGCTTGTAGTGGAATTCGAACTATGCAGACACAATGGGGTAGGTGGCTTAGTGGTATCGGGTCGGCTTGTGGATTTGAGAACCATTTTAAGGAATTTCCAACGATTTCCAACAGTTTTTCAAAATGTTAAGAGAAAAAATTCAACTGATTTCATGTACATATAAAATATAAATGTGGAACTATCAGAAATGATGTCCGAAGAATTTTTCTTAGTTTAACAAAATCTTTTTGGAAATTAAACTCGTATCTGATTGGAATTTTACGACTGTCAAATGTGATAAATAGTTTTTAAAAGTATATAGTAAAACAAAGCAAAATTTGTCCTCGGCAGTAATATACAGAAAAAAAAAAATATCTTTATATGAGCAGAAGTACAGAAATAAAAAGTTTTAGATCGTAATTCCATTAAACCATACTTCAGTGTCCGCGGAGCCTAGCGAAAAGGCGTGGCGAATTTATAAAATAAATAAAGATTAGCTTATAACGCCATCAATCAGACATATTTTAACAAACTTTACGACAAAAATAAAAATTCACGCTTCAAATTTAATAAATTTCCTCATTGTCGAATGTATAATTTTTGCTCGTTACAAAAAACATTATACAAAACTCGTGCACGAAGACGTCATTTGCACCGTTCGCGCAAATTAAAATTGCGCTCATGTGCAAAGTATGTATGTCTTCGCGCACTTGTTAAGTAAATAGCTATTTCTCAACTCTGCAATTACAGATCTCTACAAATGTATCATATATTTTAACAGTAATATGTTTTTGTATAATAATATACATGATTTGATCCCAGGATAATAACATAAATATTCAAATGAATTCGAATCGATTATTTTCGAATTAATTACTAGTATAATGTTTGTGTAAAGGATGGATAATCCTAAAGCCATTGCGGTTTGTCCGACTACTGGCTACTGTAGAATTCTAGAGTAAATATATTACCCACAAGAGCAAATGTATTATTTGAATCGCACCGTTTGCTAGCGAATTTGTTTACACAATAAAACTCGAAATTCATTTCCTACAAAAACGACATATCTGTTCAACACGTTGTAAATACAATCATATTTCCAATTAAAGTGAAATACTGACAACGAGTTTATCACCTAATAAAAAAATGTTATTTTTTGCAAAACTAAACTGTTAATTTTTTACTGTACGAAATATTTTATAGTTGTAGCTGCATCGCTAGCATTAAGCATATATCGCACTCTGCGGTAAGTGATATATTTTTGCGCGTGAAGTGCAGTTACCAGCCGTCAAATCATAGTTTGCAAAGATGTTGGTGGAGAGAAAGCCCAGTGGTAGTTTTAATTTGGTGAAAATTGTTTGTCGGCTGCGGGAATCGAACCTGGATTCTCAAATCCACTCGGCCGCCTCGATACCACTAAGCCATCTACAAATATGGATTATACCGTGATTTTATGTAAGTATGTATGTTAAATATGGGGTGGTTAGCTCAGTGGTATGTAGTCGACCTGTGGATCCTGAGAACCCTGGTTCAATTCGCACAAGCGACAAGCAATTTTCATAATTTCAAAAACTACCCCTGTGGCTCCTCCACCACTAACATCTTTGTAGGCCGTGATTTGACGACTGGTAACCGCACTTCACGCGCAAAATATATCACTTACCGAGATCTGCTTCGGCAGAGTGCCACACCCAGTAATGGGTTGAAGGCGTGATGATATATTTATTTATGTATGTTAAATTTTGTAAATAAATGGCCGGTATACTCAATTTAGCTTCTCTAATCTTAAAGATATCTATATTTCAAAAGCCCAGTTTAAATTGCAAACAGAATAAATACAACGGACACAAGTAATTAATATTTCCACGATACGATCCAGTTGTCGTTGGTAAAACAAAACACGAACAGCCATCTCGGATCGGTAAGTTATCCGGACACCACTCGAACGTAATTACCTTCGTTAAGTTCGCCAACGTGGATGAAACTCAAGTTTCAACTTCCGACAAGCGAGCATCGACATCCTAATTAACCGCACCACACCCCCATCAACGGACTTCATTTGTTTATACACGCACCATCAAAATTCACTTGGGAATATTGCAGGTAGAGGGTGGTTACCGCTTTGTGGTTACTTTCTCCTTGATTTAGGGTGGAACACCCTTATCAAATGCGAGTTATTTCCGTTGGGTTCGTGTTCATATTGGTTTCAAATAAAATGGAAAGATTTGAGAAAGTTCAAAGGGATTGAGGTATTAACGGTTTATAGGAACAATTCAGGAAATAAAATGGCGGTTTGATATTTAAATGTAGCAAAATCTTCCGAAAACGATCACTATGACAACCAGTCGCAAAAAAGTCAACTTTAATATTTAACTTTTTTGTTCTAATTTTGAAACACCAATGTGAAAAACTTATTTTTTCTAAGGTTATGTTGAAAATTCACCGTACCAATATTCAAAATTAGTGTGGAAAGTATCTTTTAGTAACACTCATTGTGCCATGATTTCTGGCCCACTTAGTGCGGTAAGAAATCGTTTATGACATTGTTTCCATGACAACCATTGTTGAACATTTTTTTTTTTATTTATGTGAAATGTAACTGTATATGACAGATGTCAAATATCGATTTTAATTTGAGGAAATTAAATTCACGACCGTAGAAAAAATGGTATATAATATACGTGTGGCAATGGCCATTACAGAACTTTTGTTTATTTTTTTTATAAATTAGTTTTATTAACATTAATTAATTAATTAATCAGACAAACAAAAATATTATTATTTGTTCATTTGTTTCAAGCACGCTGATTCTAATGTGATTTGAATTAAATTAATGACAATTTCATACGTATTTTTATCAAAAATTGAATTTAGAAGTTCTTTCCACAAAAAAATTAAAAAGTTCTTATTTAAAATAAGAAAGTTGCACCCTGAACTGTGAAAACCACTGTTGAAAGACATTTGTTAATAGTTTTGTAATAGACTTGAAAAATGGTATTTGCTAATTTAAGTAACCTTGGAGCTCTTATAGTTCTCGAGATAGCAATGGTGGCACAACTAAATTGAACACCCTGTATATATATTTCGTGTTTATTATTGTCAACAAATCAATGTTAATTAAAACTGATTTGTGCTAATTCTAATTTAAAAAGCTTGATTATTTGCGAATGTAAACTGCGTATGACTAATTACCGCAAAAAACTAATTCATCAAAATTAAATTACGCGTTGAATTGGCACAAAAGTCCTCGCAAACTCAGTCTAAAAAGTAAAAATCAAATGAAACTCATTAGCTAAGTATTTATACTAGTATTAGAACACGGTTATCAATGTTGGGATAAAGTAAGACATAAGCTATCTGGAAGATAATTTATGAAATTATTATAGTTGAGGCAAATGTTCCGCCAAAAGTTAAATTAAAAAAATATTCATATATCATCACGCCTTTTACCCATTGTTAGATGTGGCACTCTGCCGTAACAGATTTCTATAAGTGATATGCAGAGTGATCAGAAGTAAGTGTTTCAGTTGGCAATACAATTCTGGGGATTTTTTTTATTCTACAGTTTACACAAGGCCAGGTAAAAGTGGAAATACTATTTGAGATGACATTTTTATAATAAATACAAATAGGTTGAGTGATAGAAATACTTTAGATTATTGTTCTGTAAGTAATGATAAGAAATAAAAAGACGTGGGTAAGAAAAACAACGATTTTTATTAATTTAAATTTTTAAAGGTCACTGTCAACAACAGGAAATAAATGTATGTATCAATCTTACCAACTTCGAGTAGTTTTTTTTAATTGCCAACTGAAATATGTATTTCCGATCACTCTGTTTTTATACGCGTGAAGTCAAATCACAAATCAACTGGAATCCCTATGGCGCGTCTCCTGATACCCCCCCCCCCCGTATGTCCAAACGACCAAAACTGTACAATTAAGTAAAAAGAAATACAACCTCTGATCCTCAATCAGTATAAAAACAAATCTATGTATCTATTTGGAGAACAAGGGTCTCATTATCAGTACAATGGAAGGGAAAAATCAAGATTACACAACTTGTAAACCAAACCAATAGTCAAGATTGAATTCTATTTTATTTAAATAACAAAGCATTCAACAGCAATCATTTTTTTGTATAGCAATAGAGATGTTTGTACGAAATGAGGTGTAAGTTGTACAGATCGATGGCGACGGTGCCGAGGAGGTGTCGACCTCTATCTCACACATATTTTCCACTCATCTGGCGACGCGATGATACACCATTACACTTCAAAGACATTGAGAGTTGTCTGTACCCTCGATTTCACTCTGACAAGTTCACTTGATATCTTAATCTATTACACTTTGATGAATTGGAGAAACTAAAAGGGTTCCAATACTTCAATAGTATTAAGGTGAATCAACCGCTTAATTAGGGGATGAACTTGCTATCTAAATGCTGATCTTTTTCAAATAAGATATTTCCCTATTCTGTAACTGAATCATTACTGATCAATAAGTTGATAAC
Source organism: Pterostichus madidus (assembly GCA_911728475.2). Classification (NCBI taxonomy): domain Eukaryota; kingdom Metazoa; phylum Arthropoda; class Insecta; order Coleoptera; family Carabidae; genus Pterostichus; species Pterostichus madidus. Next base: position 1,191,377 of record OU452313.1, on the reverse strand, counting down.
AACTCTGATTGCTCTATAGATTACCAACATTTCGACAATATGTAACTAAAATAATTTATTCTGTTATTTATATTTTACTTTTATGCATTTTGCGCTTGTACAAAACTGATAGTATAAAGAAATATAATTTTTAAGCACACTTTTTAGGGAACTGTCAGTGAGCTGCTATTATATTATTTTTTTTATAATATTATAATTTATATTAGCAAACAAAATGCATAAATATAACATAAAAATGGTAGGGTAAATTATTCTGGTCCCAAAATACCGAAATTATGATAATCTGCAAAACAACGATAAAAAAAAATATTAGCTTATCGATCATGAACAGATAATGATACAATTACAGAACATAGGAGGTAATTATTATTACGGGGTAGGTGGCTCAGTGGTATCGAGCCGGACTGTGAATTTAAGAACCCGAGTTCGATTTCCACAGCCGACAAACAATTTTCAACACATTAAAAACTACCCCTGTGGCTCTCCCATTACTAACACCTTTGAGGGCCGTGATTTGACGGCTAGTAACCGCACTTCACACACATAAATATATCACTTACCGAGATCTGCTACGGCAGAGTGCCATACTATATTTATTTATTTTATAAAAAATAGTAGCAAAGTGGAATGTAATATATTAGTCACGAAAGAAAAAGATTAGCCACGATACTTGTAGGGCGAGTGGTTACTTTTGAGTGTTGTTGACTGACTAGTAGGTATGTATTCCACTCGAGTCCAATATAACATTTTATCTCTTGAAACGTCTTAAATCTTATATGTTCGTTTATTGTCTGACACTGACAAGACATTTGATATGATATTAATAAAACAGAAATTATATTCCCGTAACAACGAATTTAATTCACATCAACATATTGTCTGACAATTATCATATTACGAGATATATTTTGCGTGATAATTTAACAAGCATAATCCTAAAACTTTTTCAGAGATTTAAAGCTTATCCCAAAGGAGTATAAATGTCATAAATGTATCAAAATGGCAAAGACTTATATAAGATTTGGTTTTGTTAGAAAGAATTATTTTTTATTTCCTGATTTGACGACTGGTAACCACACTTCACGCGCAAAATATCTCACTTACCGAGATCTGCTTCGACAGAGTGCCACACCCAGTACTGGGAAGAAGGTGTGATGATATATTTATTTTTTATTTATATTGGTAGATTACATCATTTTTTAGGTTAGAAGCTAGAAAATATTTTTCAAATAACAGTTTAGAAGCACTGGTTTATTTAGTAATTTTTAGAGAGTTTTGAAATTCATAAAATTTTACCAACCTAAAATTAATTTTTTTTTTAAATTGTTCAGTGATACTTCACTTTTGCCAAAAAAAATTAGTATATTTATAAATAAAGTGCTCTACTTCTCAGTAGAATTTTATACCATTCGAACTTGACAATTTTGAGAAAAAAAGTAATAAAAAAAGTTTATGAAATGGCGTGATGATATATTTATTTATTTCAGTATGAGAAACTCATTGTGTTCTTACATAAATTTTCTGGTTAGTTTATTTATTTTATTAGTGTTTTAAAATTCAGTACACATAATAAGACGTGCACTTCCTTAAAATGTAGGTTAGTGTCTTAAATTAACCACTACAGAATTAATTATAACTGTAACTCATTAATTTAATTTTTAATTAACGGTTTCTTATGTAGAACAAATACAATTTCTCATTGTTACAGTTAGGAAGAAATCATATATTCACCTCTTTGAAATTATCACTTTTATACGAATTATTTAAATTGGATTGATTCATCCGGGAAACGAATATGTAATTTCGAAAAACTAGAATATATATAGTCCCACTAGAGTATAAAAGTTGACGTTTAAATTATTATAGGTTTGCGCGATGTAAAAAGTTTTAAAGAAATATGACTTTTATGCAGTGCCGTCTTTACTATAAGGACACATGGGGCACGAACATAGAAGATTTCGCACAACAGAAATCCCGTAAGAAACTATCATAGTAAACATAAGTCAAATTCTCAAAATACGAGTAGTAATCTCTTCACTTATATTTCATTTGTGTAAAGCTAACCATAATAACCAATAAAGTTACTAAATAAAACTACATACTGATGTTTTCATTCACATTTTTTCTTTACTTTTTTAAAAGGGCCCCAAATTTTTCTGTGCCCAAAAGCCTCTGCTTGATCTAAGACGGCCTACATTCTTGACCTAAAAACTGTCACTTACAGTTCATGGTACGTAATATACTATCAAGTGATCTCCATATTTCAATAAAATGCTGGTTCCTATGAAAAGAAACCACGACCACAGAATAATTTAAACGCAAACTCCCATATTCTACTGACACGATAATTTTAATGCGAAATGATTTTCATCGAATCTGTTTCTATTCGATGAAACTAGAATGAAACTTTTGCTTATATATTATAATTGGCAAAGGTATGCTCGCGAGTTGCTATTAGCAACCGGGAGATTCTAAAAATAAATGAACAAAATCGTAAATGTTCGCATTACTGTTCGAAATCCTTGGTTGATCGCCTTAAACTGGTAGAAAAGTTTCCGATGTAATCGGCTTTATTTAACAATACTTTGAGTTCGAGCGCTAACTTCGCATCTTCTTACAGCTTCTAAAGGATCTTTCAATCATGTTTAAAGTATTTTCTAAGATGACATAAGGTAAAAATCTAAAATAAATAAAGATTGAGAGAAATAAGACATATTTGATTCGACAATTTATTTATTTGGAGTTATTTATTTGTATATTTACTGAAATATTGGATGAATTTGACTCTGCACAGGGAAAATTAGTACCACAGAAGTCAAAAGAGCTCTACGAAAAACAAAATTATAATTTATTGAATTTAAAATGTTGTTTGACATTTATCCATAATCACGAGTTTGATTTGTTTGAATAGCTGTTGCTTGGTGCATATAAATGGTCTAGAGCTATAATAACCAAATTATGCCCGGTTTTGAGGGTCAATACACATGTTTATGATACCAAAATAAAATAAAAACCGTTATATATTATATAATAACAAAATACACTTATATCCTGTCAACTAATTCCAGTTTGACCACAATATAAACGAACAAATAGTTATGTATGTGCCACGGGTCAGAAATGCTAATTTCACCCGTGGTACATACAATATTTTATGTACAACAAAATAACATTTAATTATATGTTCAAAAGATTCAAATATGTACATAGGTTATATGTCAAAATGACATTTTGCAGAATCAAGTATTCACAATAAAGAAAAATTGTCATTTTATTTATGTACCCATCGGAATAATTTTTTTATGACCCAAGTGTTTAAGTCCGCTTTTCAGAGCTATAACACATGAATTTCGGCCCGGTTGTGCATAAAACAAGTTTATGATGACAAAATAAAATAAAAACATTTATATATTATATAAAAACAAAATACACTCATTCATATCCTGTCATTTAATTTCAGTTTGACTACAATATAAAGGAATAAAACAATATTATTATTATCAAAAGCGCAAATATGATTTATTATTACAATCAGGTATACCAACATAAAAATTAAAGTATATAGGTATCACTAAAAAATCTATGAAAGTCATTTACAGTCCTCCGTTATAATAGCTAAACCTTTCATAAATCCCGAATTGAATTCCATTTTGACTGCAACGAATTTAATACCACCTTTTACAAAATATCGATAATTACAACACCGTGCTGTTATTCCAAAAATAATAATAATATATTCAAACGAGCTACATGCCCTAATATGAATAATTTATAAAGAAAACTCCTAAAACTAAGTATTAATCGTGCCATTGCCCCGGAAGTCCAATCGTAACAACCGAGGAAAAAACAGAACAACGGCATTTTCATGAGGCATGTAACTGAAACGACGCAATAAAACTTCTACTTCAGCGACGAATTCAGCGACAAAGTCTGAAACCGAAGCAAGATGACAACATATCCGAAACAACCGCGCTAAACTTCCCCTAAAAGGATTCGAGTTCGTTTGTTTTGTGTTCGTATGCTGTGAGCGCACCGCACCGCTCAATGAAAAATACATCTGTACGCGCCTTCGTTCCTTAGCAACCGACTAATTTATTATACACCACAGACTGCAGATGTTTCAATGCAGAACATCCAATATTTTTCAGTGGAAGAGACTACAGTATTATTCCTTATGAGGCACTCAAAATAATGACATGAATCATACAATGATTTTCATTTGAAACTGTTTAGAATCACATAGAAGTTATGCCAATTATTTGGTACAATCATAGACAAAATAATATATAGTATAAAAGTTGATGTTTGAATTATTTTATGGTTGTTATTTCTTTTCACAGGTTTGCGCTATGAAAAAAAGTTTTATAAAAGTATATTTATAATACAAAGACAAATTGTCAATGAATAAATAAAACAAAGACAAATTGTCAATTGCGATGTGGAACTGAGTCTTAATAAAATAAGAAAAAAAGGAAAAAAATTCCAACATTTGTCAAAGTTCCAAAAAATTACAGCACATTTGAATCAACTTATTAGGTCATCATCAAAGGCGGGTCAGTTCAGCTTTAACCATAGACGCGTTTCGTCCTTTAGGGACTCATCAGTATGGTGCGATCAACTATCCAACTAGCCCCTAGTTAATAAGTTGATTCAAATGTGCTGTAATTTTGTGGAACTTGGACAGTGTAATTTTGTTTTCTTTTTTTTTCATTTTTTTCTTATTTTATTAAATATATTTATATTATATTATACTTGTGCGCATGAAGTCCAAAGATGTTAGTGGTGAGGGAGCCACAGGGGTAATTTTTTAATTTGGTGAAAATGTTTGTCGGTTGTGGGGATCGAACCAGGGGTTCGCAGGATCCACACGCCGACACGATACTACTGAGAGATATAAATATGTACTTTGTTATGAAAAACTAGAATTCTAAGAAACCCAAAGGTGGGTCATTATCGTATCTGCAAAATATCCCAATAACAGAGAAGAATATTTAAAAGTTCAAAAGAAATTTTATTCAGGGATAGTTTCAATGTGATGAATATTGTTTGTCGGCCGTGGGATATTCGGCCAGCAACCAATGACACTTTTATGTGTTCCTGGTTATTGTACCATTAAGGGGAAACAATATTTCCAGTTATTAGATTTTTATGAATATATCGATGCACTCAAGTAAAAAAGAAAGCTTTAATGGGCATACTTGTTATTTATAAAAGTCTATAAATTATTCAATCATATAGTAAAGTCACGAACACGACATCAACTTTATATAGATCTATAAAGTTTTCTACCATATTTATTGGAGTAATTTTACATTCATATAAAAGCTTACGAAAGCTAAATTATTCACAGAATTAAAATAAAAATCACGCAGAAAAAATTAATCTAAACGAAATGGGAAAAATAATGAAATGAAAGAAACACGGAAAGAATTAAAAGCCACGCGAGAAAAAATAAAAAATAAAATGACAAATGAATTTATGATAATATTTTTAAACAACCATTTATGAAAGTAACCATAACAATGTCATAAATTAGTACGGAATGTTGAAAATAACGCACACTTCTAACATATCAGGTGTAGTTCCACTGATTGACAATAGATGGCGTTAAGATGACAAAAATAATAAAATAAATGAAAATAATTTCTTCTGTTCTTCTGCATTTGATGCTAGTTATGAAGTATATTATTCGTTCATACACAATGCACTAATATAGAAAATATTACTTACTGAAATTCATATACCTTCGTTTAAAAGATATTGACATATGGGACATGTTACATGTGGATTTTGGTTTGAACCAGATAAAAACTTTGAAATTTATATAACATGGTTCTATATAGTTCAGACCACGGGAAATCGAATGCCGTTGAGCGCATCTTCCTATCTCTTTTAGTTTTCGAGTTACAGCGATTTTTGATGTTTTTAAAATCGCAACTTTGAGAGGCTATATCTCGAAAACTAAAAGAGATATCGAAACGCGGTTTGAACGAGTGTATTTCCCGTGCTTTAATTAACTTGATAGGGAATTTTGAAAAATTTGAAAATTTTTCGGTTTTTTTCAAAAATTTTCCTTGTTGATATTTCAAAAAGTAGAAGAGATAATTAAAATCTGTGAACACCAGTGAATTCCTCGCGTGAAATTACATAGGTATGCAAATTTTCAGAACAAAATACCAGCGGATAAGTTTTTTATTACAGAAAAACGAAAATCGGCTAAAAATTAATTATTTTTGAAGGGGTAACCCTTAAGATTTTTACGATTTTTGGTCATTTTTCGTTTTTCTGTAATAAAACCTCTATCCGTTCGAATTTTCTTTTGAAAATTTGCATACCTATGTAGTTTCACGCGAGGAATTCACTGGTATTCACAGATTTTAATTATCTCTTCTAGTATTTGAAATATCGACCCGGGAAAATTTTCAAAAAATCCAAAAATTTTCAAAATTTTCAAAATTCCCTATCAAGTTAATTAAAGCACGAGAAATACACTCGTTCAAACCGCATTTCGATATCTCTTTTAGTTTTCGAGATATGGGCTTTCAAAGTTGAGAATTTTAAAAAGCCAAAAATCGCTGTAACTCTGAAACTAAAAAAGATACGAAGATGCGCTCAACGGCATTCGATTTCTCGTGATCTGAATGATATAGAACCATATTTAAAAAAAAATCGTTTTTTTTTACTGGGTCAAGCTAAAATTCGAATGCTCAGCATTTTTATCAGATTTTACTTTGGGGCCCATAAAATCTGAGGGCCTAAATATTTGCGGATATAATTAATATTAAATTAATGTTATTACTAGCTGTCAAATTGTGTCCCCAAAAATGTAAGGACAGACATAACTACAAAGTTAAAGTCTAGTAATGCAAATTCTCAATTCCACAAATCCATTATCAATTATCATCACGAGTTATTTACTAAAAACGAAATCCGACAGATGTAAATTACGCTAATTGCGAACGTCATTTTCACCCGCTAGTGCAAATAGTTTGAACTGATACATGTAATGTGCCATGCATATATACGTCAATTACGTTACGTCGAGCGCACGTTGTTGTTCATTAATATTTCATTCGCACCTGGACATAATGTCAATGCGAACTTTCAATAACCGTGACTGACCAATCACTGTCGGGACATTTGGAATTTGAAGAATCTGTCACAAAGAGATATCAACGTGATGAAAATGTGATGATTCAATATTATTATTGAATATTGGATTTAATTTAAAATAAACCAATGGCACATTATTTTCTAAATGAATTTAGGAACAATTAACACCGGAAATAATATTAAAAATAATATGAAAATACTACGAAAACATGGGAAATACATTTTTTCCTGAAACCAGCAAGAAAGTGCCTACTTTCCTGACCAATTTTAGTATGGAAAGTAGGTTTCTACAAAAACAGTCAAGTAAGTAAGTATCCAAGGCAACAAAAACAAAAATAATAAACGTTAAATTAGATTTTTCTGAAACAGCCACGAAAGTGCTTACTTTCCTGACCAATTTTACTTTACCAAAACAGTCAAGTAAAGTCCGTATCCAAGGCTACAACAAAAATAACAGTCTGGTAAAGTACAAAACAGTCTTGTAAAGATTTTACCTGACTGTTATTTTTGTTGTTGCCTTGGATACGTAGTCCGCTGTCAGCACAATTCATATCAAACAATTTAAACATTTTGAATCAGTTATGATTAAATATTGATTAAATTAAACGGTTTCAGAAAAATAATATACAGGATACGTCAGGAAAATGTTTTTAACTTGACTCATGCTGGGTTGCATGAAAGTTTTATCGGTTCATTAGCAACTAACGATTCAATAAATAATAATAATTAAAGAGCTCTTTATTTTTTTCTTGCAACCCAGCATCAGAGGATTAAAATATCACTTTCCTGACTTATTATGTAATATACTATTCCACTACCATCTAAACCAATTAACACATTTAAAAAGGAGTAAAAGTGAGTAATTTGAGTTGTTTTATGCATATGTTATGTACTTCGAAGAAAGAAGATGAATGATACGGGAATAGGAATGATTGGATAGATGTGATTGAAGGTTTGTTGTGTGATAAATGAATGAGTTTATATGGAGTGATATATGAATGTGGTTAAAGTGAGGGTGGTGTGTTTGGATGAGAATGTTTGACGGGGGCTGATTATTTGATGAATGTAATGAATGAATATTTTATGAGTGATTTAAGGGTTCGTGCTACGCCATTTGTTGGGATATAGCGTGAAGATATGTATGTATGTAAAAAATAAAAATAAATATATAAGCTTCTACCCATTACTGGATGTGGCACTCTGCCGAAGCAGATCTCGGTAAGTGATATATTTATACGCGTCAAGTGCAGTTACCAGCCGTCAAATCGCGGCCCTCAAAGATTTTATTTAAGGGGGAACTACAAGGGTAGTTTTAATGTTGTTAAAATTGTTTGTCAGCTGCAGGAATCGAACCCGTGTTGTCAAATTCTGGCTGGACATTAATTATTAGTACGAGATTTGATCCCTGAGGGATTCCATCAATAAATATAGTTAATTTAAAAACATTTATTTAATTGTTCTCTCAACCTGACTCATTATTGAAATAACCTTGCATATACAATTAATACATTGCTAAAATAACCAAATGTAACTAAACACCGAGATTTCACTGACAGATTAACCTCGAATGATCCCATGCAATAAAAATAATTCCACGAATAATTCAACAAGGATAACAATCATCATAAAATTCTATTTAATTCCGGCGTGGTTTTGAAGTATTCTGGCCGGCGAATATTCTCTCAATGCTGTCCGACATGACGGATGATTTCAGTCTCTCGCTTCTAAAATAGAAAGTAGAACATTGAGCCGAGAGCAGCACTCGAAATGAAACTGGAGCTACGAATAGTATCTCCAGGAACGACGCCAGGATATGTAATGTGTACCCAGAGGGAATTGATTGAAAGTTTGGCCGCTGTGGCGCTACTATCGCATAGATAACCACCGACTGCGTTCCACTTCCGGTCATAAAATAGTGATGACAGATCTGCATACGGCGCAAGTTTGCGACCTTATTTTCGCTAGGAATATTGCCCAATGATAACAAACTATACTGAAAACGTTATAAACATCGACTGACGTCATCAATCCCTATAAAATTTATTAAAATTATAAGAAACTGGTGCAATGTTTAAATGACAATTTATATTAAAAAAAGGCATTGAAATACAATACGAATATTGAATAATAGCTATATTTACTATCGATTCATGTATTAAAAATAATTATTTTTCATTTGTAATAATTATTTATAGAGTAAGTGGCACAGTGGTATCATGTTATGAATTTTTTTTATGGGGTAGCTAGCTCAGTGGTATCAAGTCTGCCTGTGGATCCTGAGATCAATTCTCACTGCCGACAAACATTTTTACTACAATAATACTACTCCTGTGACTCTCCCTCCACTGACATCTTTGGGGGCCGTGATTTGACGGCTGGTATATACAATAAAATAAATAAATAAATAAATTATCACGCCTTCATAATTTCAAAAGCTACCCCTGTGGCTCCTCCACCACTAACATTTTTGGGGGCCGTGATTTGTCGACTGGTAACCGCACTTCACTCGCAAAATATATTACTTACCGAGATCTGCTTCGGCAGAGTGCCACACCCAGTAATGGGTAGAGGGCGTGATGATATATTTATTTTATTTATTTATCACGCCTTCAACCCATTACTGGGTGTGGCACTCTGCCATAAAAAATCTCGGTAAGTGATATATTTTGCGCGTGAAGTGCGGTTACCAGCTGTCAATCACGCCACCCAAGGATATTAGTAGAGAGATAGTCACAGGGATTGTTTTAATGTGATGAAAATTGTTTATCGGCTATGGGAATCGAACGCGAGTTCTCAAATTCACAGGCCGACTTGATACCACTGCGCCACCTACCTCAACTAGATTAATAAATAAATAAATATATCATCACGCCTATTACCCATTACTGAATGTGGCACTCTGTCCAAGCAGATCTCGGTAAATGATATATTTATGCGCGTGAAGTGCGGTTATCAGCCGTCAAATCACGGGCCCCCAAATATGTTAGTGGTAGGGAAGCCACAGGGGCAATTTTAAATTGGTGAAAATGTTTGTCGGTTGTGAGGATCGAACCAGGGCTCTCAGAATCTACAGGCCGACTCGATACCACTGAGCCATTACCCCAGAACTAGATTCATAAGATAGAAAATTATTGCAAAGTGAAATAAAATAAATAAAATTGATACAGTTGCTTTTTTGGTTATACATTTCAACTAGCGAATTTTAAAAAGAACCTCTATTTTTAAAAAATATTCATAGCTAATAATACTTCTACTAAGTGCAAATAATAATTCAATTTCATATATGTACTTGAAACTAGATAGTGGCATAGAATGAAGCCCATCCACTATGAGATTAAAACCTAATTGAAATCGTGAATCAAGCAAGCTATGAGAATAGAACGACCCGAGATGAAACATTTGAATTCCACCAGGAACAGGAATTCGATCTTCAACACTTAATCAACAACTCAATACGCGATTCTCTTGTTTCCCGGCGAGATTAAAATGCCATCTTCGTACAATTGGAAAATAAATTTCCACGAGGAAATCTATTTCCATGACCGTGACAGTCATATGTTTGCGACCTGCTACAGAAATTAATCGATAATCTGTAATAATCGCTGAAGCAAATATTGGTTGTATATCGGTTATTTATATCACTATGTTAAATATTTATCCAGATTGTTAGCTCGTGTGCAATTAGCATTGAATGTTAGTAATTTTCTCAATTAGTGCCTCCTGTGGCTCGGTTATTGAATATTATTTCATTCCGAGAATTACTTGTTAATATTTGATTGTTAAATGAGCGTAATTGTTCTGCCAATGCAACAACTAGTTAATATTTATTACTGTATTTTACTGTTTACTTTTACTTCAAAGATCACAGAATTTTATTCGTACATAACTTCGTGATGTATCTTTGATAGCGTTACGGTATTTGATTCGAAGATTCCTAGTTCGAATCCCAGTCAAGCTAAATATATCAGGTGGTGCTTGATAAGGGTGAACATAAGGGTTTAACAAGTAAAATCGAAATGTCGTAATTTCCTTCCCTAATTACTTTTAAAAAAAAGCTATAAATAAAATTTTTAGGGCATAAAATTCTGCAGCTAAATCAATACACAACATTAATTTAGTTTCTGTGTAATGGCACAAAATAGAAAATTGCCTCAAAACTATCGATAGCCAAGGAATAGACACATTAGGCGTATTCCATTTTTCGTTTAGATCAGATCTAACTTACATTTACTAAATCAGATCACTTATTTATTACGCTGGATTACTTCGCTGACTTTATTTCCACTACTAAAATTACTAATTATAATTTACTTCAAAGTAATTCACCCCAATAAGTGCATCAGTTTGTTTAACCCAGTTCATTTAGTCATGTTGTCCAATTTAGCTGAACTGATTTAAATGAACCAAATGGCAAATGGAATACAACTAATATTAAACAAATGTTTAACGTTTTATCTGTCAAAACTGTCAAAATAAATTAAGGTAATAATATAAAGAAATAAAAATAAATATATCATCACGCCTTTGACCCAATACTGTGTGTGGCTCTCTACCGAAACAGATCTCGGTAAGTGATATATTTATGCACGTGAAGTGCGGTTACCAGCCGTTAAATCACGGCCCCCAAAGATGTTAGTGGTGGAGGAGCCACAGGGGTAGTTTTTGAAATTATGAAAATTGTTTTGTTGCCTGTCGGCATCGAACCAGGGTTCTCAGGATCCACAAGCCGACTTCATACCACTGAGCTAGCCACCCCATAGTCAGGGAAATAATGTTACCAAAAATATATTTCTCGTGTTAATCGCCTACGACACACCCTGTATACCGCAAATAAATTTATACTGCAGTACACAAAGAATTAAAACCATTCCACCATTTCAAATTTTGGAATTCATCCAAAAGCATGTTTCCAAAAATCTCTACATCATTGGGGCGTTGCAGTATTTAATCATCCCTCTATTGGTCACCCCCCAACCCCAGAATCAGGGCTAACAGCCATGAATCACCCGCGGCAGATTTAGCGAGTCCAGCAGACATACAAACAGACATCGCAGGCACCCATGCGTGCATAGGATATCCGGACGCGAGAACACACGTACAGTATGCGGGCTTACGAGAGCTATTTACTGTGAAATACAGAGTTTAATACTGGCATTGTGTAATGTGGAGTGAGATTGAGTCATACGCTTACTTTAAATTACTTTCTAAATGGTCTAAAATGATCAGGGGAAAGATGACACTGACTAACAACTCAAAGTAATGAAGTGTGTGCACATTGTTGCTATGGAGACCGGAGGAATTTGGGTTGCAGTCAGTCAATATGTCAGAATGTGTTTTATGCTGAAATGAATTCATATCTTTTTGAAATAACAAACAAGATGAAATATTTGTTTTAAAATAACATTTTTACATATTTACAAAAACTTGTGTAGAAAGTGACAATATTTTAAAAATTCGCACTTTTTTTATTTATTTATCTTCTTGGACATCATTTTACATCTGTTAAAATAATTTTTAATTAAATGACAGCTAAGTAACCTAGACAACGTAGTAAATAATTAAATGTTGACAATTTTAAGTCCGCTTGCATAAAACGTTGTTAGTTAGTACGTTGTTAACTACGCGAAAAAGTTGAATTAGAATAAAAGAAAGCATTTAAGAAATGTCAAAATTATTGACAGTTCAATATTTTTAAACGTTATAATCTATATTGTACGCATTAAACTAATAATTATTGTTACAAACATTGTTTTGCCATTGTTGTTGAACTAACAATAATGCTGATATTAATTATTTATAACGAAAAAAAAAACTGAAAATATATACAATGTGGTGTTAGCCATCTTGGCCATGATTAGCTAACAACATAGTACATAGTTAACATCACTTAGTGTAACTGTGTCTTATTTTTTTATTAACTGTAATTTGATTTGTCAAAACACAATGGTGGCCGATTTCCCCAAGAAAAGTTAAATTTTAAACTTGATTTAAATAAATAAAAGTAAATCAAAATTACATGTAAAATGAAGTAATTGATATTATTGTCATATATTCGATTTGTTTATTATTTATTTAAACCGAGTTTAAAATGTAACTTTTCTTGGGGAAACCGGCTACCATTGAGTTTTGACAAATCAAATCAAATTTATTGGTAAAACCGACCATTATTTTTGCATTTAAAATGTATTTTGACAGTTAATAAAAAATACAATCTATCAACATTTGATTATTTACTGCGTTGCCTAGGTAACTTAACTTAGTCAGTTGTTTAATTATAATTATTTTCTCGAGTATCAAAAGACAGATAAGGAAGTTATAAATGAGTTTCACCTACACTTATTTATTTATAATTTTTCATATTAATTATCATACCCGGAACAATTTAAAAGATATAATTATAATCAATACAAATAATGACACAAGTAACAACGTAATACAACTATTATATAATCATTAAGGAACAAACAGAGATATTCATCTGTTGCAAACTGCTTGTAATTACTACAACTAACAATCATAACGATATAATTAAACCTTATTCATCGCTGAGGACATAAATACAAAACTGATGCGATTCACAAGGAGAAAAGAAACAAAAGAAGACAGCGCTTCAATCGAATGGAGATTGTTTTATATTCGTACGAATAAATCTTAGAAAATCTCTAAAAAACATCTAATAATAAGAAACAGTGGTTTGAAGTCGGCCTGTGGATCCTGAGGTCCCTGGTTCGATTCCCACAGGCGACAAATTTTCATAATTTGAAAAAGCTATCCCTGTGGCTCCTCCACCACTAACATGTTTGGGGGCCGTGATTTGACGACTGGTAACCGCACTTCACGCGCAAAATATATCACTTACCGAGATCTGCTTCAGCAGAGTGCCACACCCAGTAATGGGTAGAAGGCGTGATGATATATTTATTTATTTATTTATTTTATATATAAAGTGATTAGATGAAACAGTTTCAGATCACAATACAAAATTTTGCTTGAAATTGATAAAGATGATACACAAATTTATTTCCTCTTGTTGACAGTGACAATTAAAAATATAAATCAATAAAACAATTAAACATTCGCGACTTAAAAACATCACTTACAGTTCAAGATTAGTAAGCTATTTTTTTATAATACTTGCACAAATAGAAGGAAAAGAAAAATAGGTTTCAAAATTGACAGCTGTCGAATTGTTGTCAAAATAAACAGGACCTTTATATATAATATTTACTTACTGTTCACGGTGGCTGGTAAGTAATTATTAATTTTCTGATATAACCATGGAAACCGGTGTGCAATAAAAATTCTACTTACTGTGTTTAAATTTTGTCATTAATAGGTAACTTAAAGTATAAGTATTGTAAAAAGTAAATTTTACATACGATCATAGATAAATAGCTATTATGTTTCTTTTAATATTACTGTATGGAATTCACTTTCAAAAACAAGCGCAGGGCGACTCTCCCTTCCTTTCTTATCTTTCTGTTTCATTTTCAGTTACTGCATTGTATGGACTTTTCTTTCATATACAAGTGCAGGCTATTGCTTTCATCTTCTCTAATCTTTGTAGATTCGTTGTTAGATTCATTATTAGATTCATTGTTACGAGTAAGCGTGAATAATTTGAGATGTTTTATGCATATGTTATGTATATCGGAGAAATAAGATGAATGATAAGTAAATAGGAGTGATTGGATAGATGTGATTGAAGGTTTGTTGTGTGATAAATGATTTCGAGTGTAATAATAATAAATGAGTTTATATGGAGTGATCTATGAACGTGGTTAAAGTGAGGGTGGTGTGTTTGGATGGGAATGTTTGACGAGGACTGATTATTTGATGAATGTAATGACTGAATATTTTATGAATGATTTTAGGGATCGTGCTACCCCATTTGATGGGATATAGCGCGACGATATGTATGTATGTATATATGTTTGTTTTCAAAGTTCTCTACAAATTTCATTTCTCAACTAATTCATTTATGATGCTATTAATTGTAATTGGATCGCAAGTTTTAATTCACTTCCATTAATTGCTAATCGTAATTACTACTTACAATGAACGCAACTTTACTTTAAATAAAAGAAATGAAAAACTAAATTTAATATCTTTTGACAGAAGAAAATGTACGATATCACATGAATCAATATCTTCTGAAAGCTTTCATCTATTTTGAAATACGATCAAGACGTTGTTGTACTTAACAGAAAAACAAACACAACGACATACTTCTTAGAATATCTGAACAATGCTTCACTCTACAGTTTACTAAATCAATATTTGAAATTAAATTTCTGGAAGTTGGCAATCCTTGGTGATTATTAACTGCTGACAAGTTAAATTTTCATTCTGCCTGTCGTTATCGACGGTTGTATAATTATCACCTGCGCCGGTTCCTTTACGCCCTCTATTTTTCATCTTAAATCCTGACTTTCAAAACCGTCAATATTATTATGGAAATATATCAAAAGCTGGTAATCGCCAGGGAAATTTATGATGCAAACATTGCCAAGGAAAGCATGATTGAAAGATGAAAAATACTACAGAACGATGAGAAGTAGAATAAATCAATAAATATATCATCACGCCTTCTATCCATTACTGGGTGTGGCACTCTGCTGTAGCAGATCTCGGTAAGTGATATATTTATGCGCATAAAGTCAAATTACAACCCCCAAAGATGTTAGTGAAGAGGGTGCCACAGGGGTAATATTAATGTGGTGAAAATTATTTCTCAGTTGTGGAAATCGAACCAGGGTTCATTAAACCAAAATCCGACTCGGTCCCACTGACCCACCTACCCACAATTAGGCTAATTTTAATTTGTTCTAAAATAATTTGGAATCCCTTGTATTGCCAAATTAGGGTATGTTAATTTTTGTTTCTAGCTAAAAAATGTGACAGTGAACATAGAAAGCTTTTTTTCTGAGACTGAGAGTAAAAACCTAATGACGTATAGCAGAGCGCAGCGGTGCAGTGCTGCGTCCAGACTAGTGACGTCACGTATCGCGTTTAATTATCCTGCATGAGATAACTATGTCGTATGCAGACGAAGCTGGATAGTTTTACAACTGTCAGGTCTTCTGGTCGAGTGCACGTGATACGAGGATAGTCGCTGACTTTTTAAATTACGGATTTAATTAACTACTAGGATGCTGCACTGGACACTTTCAGATAAACATTAAATTTATTACTGAAATTATCATTTATTCACTTGTTTACATATAATGAATTTAATTGCGCTTTAAAAACAATTGAGAATAGTTATTTGTAAGGGAAGGAAGTGAGACAGTTCTTTCCGAAGGTGGCGTTTCATTTTTTGAGTCGAAGCTGAAGGATTAAAACATTTGAGGGAAGAATGATACTTTCTTCACAAAATATACATAAAATTATTTTCATATGGAGTAGATGGCTCAGTGGTATCGAGTTGGCCTGTAGATCCTGAGAACCTGGTTCTATTCTCACAGTCGACAAACATTTTCACAAGATTAAAATTATCCCTCTGGCTTCCCCACTACTAACATTATTGAGGGCCGTGATTTGACGCCTGATAACCGCACTTCACGTACATAAATATATCACACCCTGTAATGGGTAGAAGGCGTGATGATATATATATATATATATATATATTTATTTTATATTATTTTAATATGGTGATATTGAGTCGGCCTGTGGATCCTGAGAACCCTGGTTTGATTCCTACAGCGGACAAACATTTTCCCCATATTGCAATTGTCCCTGAGGCTCTTCCACCACTAACATCTTTGGGGATCGTGATTTGACAGTTGGTAATCGTACTTCATGCGCATAAATATATCACTTACCGAGATCTGCTACGGCAGAATACCACATCCAGTAATGGGCGCAGAAAGTAAAAGTTTTAGAAAGAAATTTAGATAAGATTTATTTACAGGCAATCATAGCTCAGTGGATAAAAGCGAGGTAAAACTTGCGTTTCTTAATTAGCAAGCAAGAGGTCGTGCGTTCAAATCTTACTGACTTCTACATATATAAAAAAAATACGATTGTGTCTGAGTGGTTCGGATTCCACTATAAGCTGTAGGTCCCCTGTACTGTTATTGAGATTTACTTCCTGTTGTACAGAGTAACAAATAAATTAATTAATTATTCTCTGGATGTTACTAATATCAAATTATACCATTGTTTTCCAGCTACCATGGATATGGCTTTATATTTCTTTCCTAGGGAAAAAAATTATTTCTTTTCTAGGGATGGAAAGTATGATTTTCCTCCCTCAATTGAGGATATATATATATTTGCCGAAATCTAGTTCATGCTATCCCCTTTATACGGAACATAGAGTGATGTTATATATAAATGTATAATTTAATATGTAAGTAATTTAGACTTAAATATAAGAAACGTAATTAATGAATTATATTTAAATAAAGATAACAATTTGATCAAACAACTATATCACCTCTTAACTAAATATATACCCAGTAGACTAAATTAGAAATCGCTCAATTACCTCACTGACCCTACTTTTTTAACCTAACGGTATCCTATTGAAATCATCATCATCCCCTCCACCAGCCCAGGTTCGAATCCCTCATTCACGGCTCGCTGCAATTCCAATCACCAAACCAACATATGCACATGACTCTCACGTCATTCACGCTCGCCACTTAATTGGTCTAACACAATTAGTCACAGGTAAACACGACAGAAACTAGTTTTGATGTAATCCACCTTGCTGCTGCTCCACACCGGATGCTGGAACGTTATCAATACTTGCTTCCGTGTCACAAGGCCGGTAAATAGACAATTTGTGTGAAACATGGAATACTCAGTTGTGATTTCGTTCTACTGATGTGTTGTTGTTTTGTTCGGTGCGTCTTTGTTTTAACAAATTGTTGTTAGGGTGGATTAACAAAGGATTACGAGAGACTGCATCAGATACATTTATACCGGCTGTTATTTAGTAAGTTTAGTTATTGTACTAAAAATTAGAGTGTTACTGTTTTTAATCATGTACGGGTTAAATTTAGGATCCTTAAAAGATAATTTTAATGATTTTGTGATGATGTGGATCAAGCGTCCAAGCGTGATTCAAGTATTGTGACAGTTGAAATGGTTTGAATATGTGGAATGTATGTTAAATCAAAGATTGTTAAATTTGAGGGTGAGAGATCTAAGGTGGCTAGCTCAGTGGTATGAAGTCGGCCTGTGGATCCTGAGAACCCTGGTACCCTAGATTCGATTCCCACAGGCGACAAACAATTTTCACAACATTAAAATTACCCCTGTGGCTTCTCCACCACTAACATCTTTGGCGGCCGTGATTTGACGACTGGTAACGGCACTTCACGTGCAAAATATATCACTAACCGAGATCTGCTTCGGCAGAGTGCCACACCCAGTAATGGGTAGAAGGCGTGATGATATATTTATATTTAAGAAATAAATGAAATAAATGGATGAATATGATTGAAGGTTTGTTGCGTGAACCAAAAGATGGGACGAGTTTGTATGAAAGGAATTATGAATGTGGATGAAGCGACAATGTCAGGATATGAATGTCTGGTGATGAATCTAATATATAAATGTTTAATGAATGATTTCAATATTGATGAAATTGAGGGTGAAGGATTGTGTGGACGACCTAAGGATTTCTGAGAATAAACGGATGGATATGATTGAAGGTTTGTTGTGTGGACGAAAGATGAGACAAGCATACCGGGCGGCACATATTTTGGGGCGGCATTTTTATATTTAGTTTTAAAAAAACAACTTGTTCACTTCATAAGTTTACTATTCGATTTCTACAAATTATGAATTACTATATGATTTCGAATATTTTTCTTCATCGTCAAGTCAATGTAGGGTTGAAAATATTATCTCGAAAAATTCCTTTATTACTGCCTAATTGAAATATGCCATCCAATGGTAAAAAACTTCCCCACCTATAGTTTGTCTCAATTACAACTATTTATTTATGTTCATTAATTTAATGGGGTAATGGCTCAGTGGTTTCGAGTTGGCCTGTGGTTCCTGAGGACCCCGGTTCGATTCTCAAACCGACAAACAATTTTCACCAAATTAAAATTACCCCAATCCCCAACACTAACATCTTTGGGGGCCGGACACCCAGTAATGGGTAAAAGTCGTGATGGTGTATTTATTTTATTAATTTATAAAAACCACCATTTGATTGACTTAGAAAGGACGGCAAATTGGAGACCGCCCTGGGCGGCAAAAGTTCTAGGTACGCCACTGACTCTAGGAGATAGCTGATAAAATTTTGATAATCGATTACCTAATAAAAGCGGTAGTATGCTAAAAGTACTACAATATTTTTCCTAAATATCTCTTTAAATCACGGTTTTAAGAGAATTTCTGAAAAGAGCAAAAATATAAACTACAATTTTGATCTAAAACATTTTTCTGTAATTCCAATCATTTAAAAATTAAATACAGTAAAAAAAAGCTTCAATTTTGTCTTCGAAATCTAGTCGATAACAGAAATTGCTAAACATAGAAATTGCTAGAGCCTCAATCAACATCAAAGATCATGTTAGCAATTGCTATACCTAGCAATTTGTGTTCCAGAATAGGTCTTTATATCGTATTTGTAAACATTAAATTATATCTCAAAATGTTCTATTTGATTAATGATTGGTTATGTGTTAACCACGTCAGTTTATTTTATTTAAGGTTGAAGGGCGAACATAGGTCAAGTTAAATGTTAATAGAGGATGACGGGTAAAGGGTGAGAAGATGAATTGAAGGGATACTAAATAAACAACTAGAATTTGTAAGTGAAGAGAATACATTTGTAACACCAAAAAACTAATTTACTAATGGGTACTTGTATCAACAAAAAAAACTCTTAGCTAATTTACGGTTGATATTTTATATTATTATTAACAAGCTTTTAAGCTCATGATACTTAGTGCTTGATCAATTTACAATATTAGTAATTAGATAAATAAAATAATAATGGGATGGCTAGCTCAGTGGTATGAAGTTGGCCTGTGGATCCTAAGGTCCCTGGTTCGATTCCCACGGGCGACAAATTTTCATAATTTGAAAAAAGCTATCCCTGTGGCTCCTCCACCACTAACATGTTTGGGGGCCGTGATTTGACGACTGGTAACCGCACTTCACGCGCAAAATATATCACTTACCGAGATCTGCTGTAGCAGAGTGCCACACCCAGTAATGGGTAGAAGGCGTGATGATATATTTATTTATATTTATTTAATAAAATAATATATATCATCAAGTCTTCTATCTATTACTGAGTGTGGCACTCTGCCGTATCAGATCTCGATGATAAATTTTGCGCATGAAGGTCCCTAAAGATGTTAATGGAGAGGGAGCCACAGGGGTAGTTTTTTTAATGTGGTGAAAATTGTCGACCCCGGGTTCTGTAATCTATAGACCGACTCGATACTATTGAGCCAACTACACTATCAAACAAATAATTTTCACCACATTAAAATTATCCCTATGGCTCCTCCTCAACTAACATATTTGGGGGTTTGATTTTACGGCTGATAACCGCACTTCACCCGTATAAATATATCACTTACCGAAATCTACTACAGCAAAGTGTAACACCCAGTGATGGGTAAAAGGCGTGATGATATATTTATTTATTTTTTATGTATAATAACAATAATATTTATCTAGTTTCAAAAGGATTAATGCTCTATTAAATTAGACGCATGTTCCATATTTAACTTTACAATAAATGGTCTGGTTGGACCGATATTATTCGTAGAATTTTGTAAGTTAGTATGCACGTCACAGAGGTAGTAAAGTATCTCGATTAAAATATTGACGATTTCACGGCCAGGCCACGAGAGGATAAAATAAAAATAAAGTAATCGTATATATCTTGCACGGAGCGCAGTAGTCACTGTTATTGCTGCTGCAATGTTGCATACCAAACATGTGCTCATAAATTATTACGAGAAACTAATATTTAAAATTTTCTAAAATGTTCCACATTGCAATCAGGTTCCTTTTTCGCAATAGAAATAAAATCTGTATTCCATTTGCCACTTAGTTCAGTTAAATCAGTTCAGATAAATTAGACAACATGACTAAATGAACTAAATTAAGCAAATAGATGCAATTATTAGAGTGAATTACTTCAAAGTAATTTAGAATATGTAAGTTCTAGTATTAGAAATAAAGTCAAGCGAAGTAATCCAGCGAAATAAATAAGTGATCTGGTTCAGTAAATGTTAGTTAGATCTGATACAAATGGCAAATGGAATACGCCTTCCATGGATAAAATAATACGTAGTATAATAGTTCATATATATTTAGCTTGACTGGGATTCGAACTCGGGATCTTCGGATTTGAATTCTGTAACGCTATACACCACCATACTGCCGAACAAATTAACAGTATACGATGCTAAATATAAATTGAGCTTATTGCTGTCAGTTCTGCACTTACAGATCTCTTAATTACTAGTCGTCAAATCACAGCATCTACGCTACTAACATACATATTTTCCTTATCGCCAAAGCAACTAGCTAAACTTGAAAATACTTAACTTAATAATGTAATAGTTCTAAAAATTAGGGAAGCAACCCTTAAGCTCAGCTTACGAGATAGTTCCAACTCGAAGGTTGAACTTAACCGTGGTGGTAGTTCGGTTAATCTTTTAAACCGCGGCGATTAAGAAAGTCGTTTTTGCGATTGCAGCGATTTTAGTTCCCCGTTTCTACTCAGTTTGCAACGAAGCCAGTTTTGCTGTATCCGAGTATTCCGTATTTTGTTTCACGTTTTGTGTCCTTGTGAATTTGTGTCACTGCATTTTGATCCCAATCAGAGTTTCAACTTTATTGTTTTGTTTTGTGTACAAGGTATCATATTTATAAAATAAACATGTAATTATATTCGAGAACACTTACATTTTGTTTATTTTTTTACGAGACAATTCATTATCTATTTATACTTTTTTATTTGTTCGGAGAAGTGTAACCTATCATTTTATTTCCTTAAAACCACAAAAAAAAACTTGTTTATTTATTTATTTATTACGTTGCACAACAATAAATTATTTCCAGTGGAATCTAAAGCAGTTGAACTCAGTTCTAAGTTGAAATACTTTCGCTTTTGAAGCGAGTGCGTAATCATAGAGCAACAACTTTTTCATTATTATAATTTAGTTTAAGCGTATTACTATAATAAATGCATGAATTATGTATAATTAATTCGCAAAATTCGCATTCTGTATTGCAATTTGACATAAATCATACACCAACAAACATTATTATTCAAATGAAATGCACAAATTTCATACTCGACATATATTACCATACATACCATTTTATGAGGTTTGGTAGCAAATTTTACGACAAAAATATGTCATCTACAATGACTATGGAAATACAAAACTAAACAATCCTATTCGGTAATAAATAAAAGATATTATATTATTTTTATTATTCAGTAGAATTCACGTCACACTGCATTTATTATTATAAATTTATTTCTTGTTGTTGACAGTGATATTTGAAAATTTAAATTAATAAAAATCGTTGTTTGTCTTATCCACATCTTTTTATTTCTTAACATTACTCACAGAGCAATAATCTGTAGTATTTTCATCACTCAACGTATTTGTATTTATTATAAAAATGACATGTCAAATAGTATTTTAATATATAGAAATGGACAACATTCATAAAGTAACATTTGTAAAATTATAAATAAAAATAAATATATCATCACGCCTTCTACCCATTACTGAGTGTGGCACTCTGCTAAAGCAGATCTCGGTAAGTGATATATTTTGCGCGTGAAATGCGGTTACCAGTCTTAAAATCACGGCCCCCAAACATGTTAGTGGTGGAGGAGCCACAGGGATAGCTTTTTCAAATTATGAAAATTTGTCGCCTGTGGGAATCGAACCAGGGACCTCAGGATCCACAGGCCGACTTCATACCACTGAGCTAGCCATCCCATAGAAAATTATAAATGTTAAATTCAATTTTTTCTGAAACCGGCAAGAAAGTGCTTACTTTCCTGACCAATTTTACGTTACCAAAACAGTCAAGTAAAGTACGTATCCAAGGCTGCAACAAAAATAACAGTCTGGTAAAGATTTTACCTGACTGTTCTTTTTATTATAACCTTCGATACATTGTCTGCTGTCAGTACAATTCATATCAAGAAATTTAAACATTCGGAATAATTTATGATTAATTATTAGTTAAATTAAAATAAAAAAATACCCATTACTGGGTTTGGCACTCTGCCGAAGCAGATCTCGGTAAGTGATATATTTTGCGCGTGAAGTGCGGTTACCAGTCTTAAAATCACGGCTCCCAAAGATGTTAGTGGTGGAGGAGCCACAAGGGTAGTTTTTGAAATTATGAAAATTGTTTGTCGCCTGTGGGGATCGAATCTAGGGTACCAGGGTTCTCAGGATCCACAGGCCGAGTTCATACCACTGAGCTAGCCACCCCATTGATTAAATTAAACTGTTTTAAAAAAAATAGTATACATAATACGTCAGGAAAGCGCTTCTACTTGACGCAACAGATTAAAAAATCACTTTCCTGACTTATTATGTACTATACTATTACATAGTCACCGCTTAATAAATGCATACGAACATGATGACTATTATAATGCCGATAATATTTAAAATATTGAAAATAATCACAAAATTAAAAGTTAATATAAATTTTAAACAAATAGCAACATTTTTTGTGTGCAATACGACAAAAAAAGCAGATTTACTGCCTTGCCTAGATTCCCATCCGAGGCAGTAAATCTGCTACTTTTTGCCTAGTTAAACAAATAACAATTTTTCTCAGTAAGACAACTTAGTCAAAAAAAGCATTCAATAAAATTAATGTTAAAGATCCTGAACTATCTCTAAAAAAAATCTTACATCATATAAACACCAGTAACCACAAAAAAAAGCAAAGTAAAACCTTCAGTTGTTACTTCATGCCTACATATTAATACAATAACATCATATACTCAGTCGAACGTGCTTTCATGTTTATTTTCAACATTACACAAAAACTATGACTACCACAAAAACAATTGCACAGTTGGATTATCTCTATTATGACGTAGCACTTAGCATGATAATGATATCATGATAGAATCAATTTCTCTCAAAACGCAGGTGAGCGTGCGTGCTGAGTGCTGTCTTGACCTTGTAGGCGACCTTGCACGTGGCACTGGGTCACGAGATTTGCAATTGTCTTCGAGGAGGTACCTTTGATAATTAGAAGCTATTGTTCATTTGTTCGTTTCATGGAAAACGAGATGAAAATGAGAAGAATATATTTCGGTTTCACTTTGAAGAAAATTGGTAATTATTTCATTTAAACGAAAGAAAATTATCTCTTCAAATGGAAATATTATCAAATACGAATAAAAGTATTAAGAAGATACTAATTATTCTAAGGTAGGTGGCACAATGATATCGAGTCGATCTGTGGATCCTGGGAACCCAGGTTTGATTCTCACTGCCGACAAACATTTTCACCACAATAATACTACTCTTGTGCCTTATCTACCACTAACATCTATGAGGGGGGGCGTGATTTGACGGCTGGTAACTTCACTTCACGCGAAAAAATATATCACTTACTGAGATCTGCTTCTGCAGAGTGCCACAGTAATGGGTAGAAGGCGCGATAATATATCTATATTTATATGTATTTATTTAATAACTATTTCAAATAAATATTGGATGAATTTTAGTTTGCACAGGGTAATTAGTACCACAGAAATCAAAAGAGACAATATCAATGTATTGTGTTGCCTGGCATTTATCCATAAATCACAATTTTGATTTATTTGAATAGCTGTTGCTTGGCAACTTTATACGCCCTCGGGCTATAATAACTTAACTACACCCGCTTTTGAGGGCCAATAAAAAAGTTTATAAAGCCAAAATATGTTTTTATGTTTGTTGCAGGAGTGAGCGCACATACACGAAGCCTCAACGTTCAGCGTGGTTGCAGTCATCACCAGGAGGCGACTCCACGTTGCGACGGAGTCGCAGTCTAGCTGCTCCAGCACGAACAGACCTTTTCACCTGCTTGGGATTACCACCACCCAGACCGCAACTTATACCTCGTGCACGTCTTGTTGACAAATCCGCCTTCAGAGAACGGTGAGAGAAGTTCAACGCAATTATAAATTTATTTATTATACATTAATAAATATAAATATATCATCACGCCTTTTACTCATTACTGGGTGTGGCACTCTTCCGAAACAGATCTCAGTAAGTGATATATTTCTGCGCGTGAAGTGCGATTATCAGCCATCAAATCACGGCTCCCAAAGATGTTAGTGGTGGGGGAGCCACAGGGGTAAATTTAAATTGGTGAAAATGTTTTGTCGGCTGTGGGGATCGAACCAGGGTTCTTTGGATCCACAGGCCGACTTGCTACCACTGTGCCACCACTAACATCTTTGAGAGCCGTGATTTGATGGCTGGTAACCGCACTTCACGCGCATAAATATATCACTTACCGAGATCTGCTTCGGCAGAGCGCCACACCCAATAATGGGTTAAAAGGCGTGATGATATATTTATTTAAATTTTATTTTTAACTTCAATGGCACTCAACATGTACTATTTCGCACTTCCGGGAGTAAATGACCTATTTTATTCCTTATTTTCAAGGACAAAGGTTTTACTTTTAATCCCTTATTTTTGACAATTCATTATCAGTACATTGAATACTACATACCCTAAAAATTCATACGCAATGTCAAAAATTACCCTATATTAATATATTTCTCTTTCTAGACGCTTCGCGGGACCCCGCACCCGTTCCGGCATCATTCCAATCCCGCCTTCAAGTGACGTAGACAGCCTCGACTCCAACTACCACAACAAATCCTCCGTAGAAGCTTGCCAGGTATCCCCTGCAGGTCTAAGCCTTCCCAGCTACTACCCACGCCCAGGAACCGTCACCGACTCCGTATCACTTTGTTCGCTCTCCCTGCCAGCGTACACTTGCGACCTTGACTACGAATCCAGTCTCAGTGACCTTGAACCTCGATACTACGAATCAGACACCTTTAACCCCATCTTCAGCGAACCCGACTACCATAGCGTTAGCGACTCGTGTTCAGAGTTGAATAATTTTGATGAGATTACGGTTAGTAATAATAAGAAAGAGAATTCGTTTGATACATATAGTGATAGACAGAGTGATTATGACAAGTCGATTTATTTAAATGTGGATGAAAGTAGTTCTTCGGGTCAGGAATCTAAAAGTAGCACGCTTAAAGGCGACTTTAAGGATGAATTCATAGAAGAGGTTAACAGGAAACTGGATGAGAAAATTATTGAAATAAAAATTGAAAATTATGAGAAGCAAAACGAGATAAATGATGATGAAATAAAACCCTTGTATAAATCATCCCCTGATGATCACATAACCCTGATAACAATCGACGACAACAACCCTAATTTCACCCCAACACCAACTTCAGAACGAAAAAAACCTAAATTTTTTAACGCTAAAAAAACTAAATCCCCAACAGATACCAAACGTCAAAATTACCTAAAAGAGTTACTAGAAAATAATACTAATAAAAAACCTTTAAAAAACTTTTTAACTAAAAATATATCCAAAGCTTTCGGCGACAACAAAAAATCTAAATTAATATCAACTGAATCATATGTCTCTACTTTAATCGACAATCAATTTCATTCTCTTCCTGATATAAATGCGAGTAAGCATCTCCAAAGGTGTGACAATATTGATCGAAAGTTACGCAAATGTGACAAATTATCCAGAACAAAATCTAACGAAAGTGTGAAAAATCGTTTTGTGGTTAACATCGGTCACCATTTCAACATTCCTAACACAAACGCTCAAATCCCAGTAGATTTTGAAGTTAAGATATCCAAAGTACCAAAGATACAAAAAACTCCAACAAAGGCTTACTCGTTCTCGGGACGTAACACCAGTAATACACAACTTAACGTTGACAATAAAATAAATTATAAAGAGGAAAGCAAGCTCTATAACTTCGCTACAATTACCAAAACAACAAAAGAAAAATTACTGTCTGGTTTTAAGAAAAATGTTGAAGTAAAAACTCTGGAAAAAATAAAAATAAAGCCGTTACCAAAAATTGCTGAAGTTACGGAAAAGAAAGAGGAGGAAACTGAGCTAGATACAGAAGAAATAAAAACAATTCGTAACTATACAAGAATCAGCGAAAAACCGGAGAATAAATACGCTTCATGTTCCGAGCTGGATTCTTTGGAATACGGTCCTGATTCGTTTAAATCCTTACCTATTGACATACCATCCTCAGACAAAATGGACGACAGAAGTAAAAGTTCCTCACCTGTCCAAGAATACCAGGAAAAATTAGGTACAATGAGATGTTTCTGGGATAAAATGATAAACAAAGCAAATGAGACAGACTGTAATAAATCAACAGATAAAAGAGAATTGGATAATTCAAACAAAGAGGATAATAATTTAAATACTGACATAATTCAAGAATCTCCTCCGCCAAAAATAACAATTGAAAGATTCGAAAACATGAAGGAAGTGAGCACAACAAAAAAGGAACCGTGTAAAATAGTAGACGTACAAAACAAAGTCGAAAATGTGCGTAAAATATTTGAAGAAAAAACATCCCCTTCTATTAGCCCCAGTCCAGGGTTAGTAGAAACTAATAGAAAGCTTTTTGAGCCACGATTAGAGAAATTCGAAGATAAAATGGGCTCATTTGTAAAAGACTCTTGTGGTATATTCGAAAACCCTTATTTCGAAAGATACAGCTCAATCAGTCCAAGTTACAGCACCGAATCATCGAATCAGTTCGAAAGTTTAAATCCAAATATTGTAGAAATAATTGAAAACGAAAAAGATAAACAACGTCCTAAACAAACTGCTCTAATCAAATCAAAAAGCTTTGAACAACAAGGACCAGAATTCGACCACGTTAGATACAAAGTCATGAAATCAGATTTATTCCAAAAAAATATTTTTGCAAACTACGACAAAGAATCACAATTTGACGGATTGATGCAATACTTACAAGACTACAGTTTTCAAGAACTACTAATTGATAATAATATAGTAATCATCGAACCTATACGAACAAAAGTAGAATTCTCAGACGGACCTAAAAAACCTAAAAATATAACTAAAATCATGCCAAAACCAAAGAACCAAGAATCAATTAAAGAATCTAAAAATGCAGCATTACGAAGACATTTTTTCTACCACCCCATTAGGGTTAACCGTGAAGTTAACGATTCAGAATTACCCAACCCTGATACTGTAAAACAAGTTAGACAATTTTTTGAATCAACCGGTATTATGAAAAAGAGTCAAAGTCATAATGAAATTGATCATCCACCTAAGAAAAAAACTATTAGATATCAAACTGTCATTACTCCAATACCAGATCCAGATCGGGATAGATGCTCCGATGCAAGTTCAGAGAAG
The DNA here is from genome assembly GCA_911728475.2 of Pterostichus madidus. NCBI lineage: Eukaryota > Metazoa > Arthropoda > Insecta > Coleoptera > Carabidae > Pterostichus > Pterostichus madidus. Next base: position 1,162,811 of record OU452313.1, on the reverse strand, counting down.
TCTACCCACCATGAAGAAACAGGGTTTGAATCCCTTGCAAGTATAGACAACTCATGTTGTGAACGCCAATATGTTAGTCAAGATATTCTACAAAAAATTAGAGAATGTGGAACTTGTATTACTTACTACGGAGGCAAAGTTTTAGCTGAAAATAACAGTAAACATAGCTTGATGACGAAAGCGATAATGGAGGAAATAAAGGGTACGCAGCAAAGGAATGAAGAATGTGTATGTAGGAGACAAGAAATCTTCAAAGTAGCTAATAACAAACCAACAGAAAACAAATTAAATAATTGTAAAATAATCGAAGACAAAATAACTTTTAAATTTCCGGTAAAAACAGACCAAAAGGAGGTTTACCAAGGAATTAAATTTAAACTTATTAAATCTAACAGTTGTAGTAGTCGATTAGAGTTAGTAGGGACAGAAAATGTTTCTGAATACCGTAAAAAATTCCTGGAAAGACAGAAAGTAATCATCGACGAACAAAACTTAAAAAATCAGTTACAACAAAATGGGCATCATCATCACCACCATCATCATCATCATCATCACGAGCGGATTGAATCAATCCAAGAAATAAAAGAAAGTGACAAACTAACAAAAGATATAGAAAATGAGCCTGAAAAGCAAGAGAAAACGCAGGAAAGTCCAAAGATTGTTGCAGAAGAAAAGAAAAATAATAACAAGACATGGAAAAATGAATCCCTATCAAATTTTATCGATTATAAAGATTATGATAAGATAAGAAAACGATCGACTGCGCTGCCAGAAATTGAATTCGAGTCCTATGAAGTGGTGGAATAATTAATTGAAGTAATTTGTTGTCATTACGTCTCATCAACGATTTTAATTAACTTGTTAATTACCTTTTTACGTTACCTAATTAACTCTTGTAATTTAAAATATTATTTAATATTTATTAACTAACTACTACCTTCCACTTTTGCTCAATTTTTATTTCGACCAAATAAGAAATTGATGTAAAGATTTCTATAATTAAATGTTTGTGTGTTAAGCAATATTTAGGTTAAGATTGTGTAATATTGTAAGGAGGGATGTAAATAAGAGGAAACTAATAAATATGATTTGGGAATTACTTGAATTTATATAGTATCATTAGTTTCATTCCATACATTATTGTATTCTTTACAATACTTGTACTATAAGTTACGTATTAATGACAAAATTTAAACACAGTAAATGGAACTTTTATTGTACAGTGGTTTCCATGGTTACATCAGGACTTTAATATTTACTTACTATTCACCGTGAGTAGTAAGTAAATATTACATATCAAGGTCCTGTTTATTTTGACAATTTGACAGCTGTCAATTTTGAAACCTATTTTCTTTTCCTTCTATTTGTGCAAGTTTTGTAAAAAAATAGCTTACTAACCTCGAACTGTAAGTGATTTTTTTAAGTCGCGAATGTTTAATGATTTTATTGATTTAAATTTCAACCATTCAATCAAATGGGTTTTTTAGTGGATTTATTTGGATTTTTTTAGGTGGGTTATATTAAAAAAAAACCTAGGTGGGCTTTTTTGGGTGGGTAAAATATGAACAACCCTGTCTAGTTGACCAAAATACGTATCGTAAATAAATTATTATATGAAATTTACCCAGTATTTTTCTTCAGCGAGAATAGAATTTATGATTTTTTAAGATTGAAACCATTTACTAACCATTCAGTATAAAACACTAAAAACCACCCTTAAAAACTTGAACATTTTCTTGAATTGATTACAGTGTTAAAGAGTTAATCTGGTAGCATCAATACCTTCTTATATTTATATTTTGCTCGTCGCTCATCAATTATTCGTTGGGGGTGGTGGTAGGTGGCAGCGACGGCGGCGGCAACTGTTTGCGTATCGATCGTCATTTGTCGCGCGCCGCCCGACTCGCAAACCGCCTGCCACGCGGCCGTGTAGTACGTGGTGCCGACCGGCGTGTCTTGTTCTCGCGTTCATCTCGTTACAGAGACTAATTAAGTGCTTACAACAATATAAATGAACTTTTATTTCGTAGAACAAAAAGTCGGCAATTTATTAAAGAGGGTATTTAAATGAAGGGATGAATTTAAGAGCGTGTCATTTATATGGATTTGAGTTGGAACAAAAGGGTGGTGTTTACTTTTGTTTATATTAATAAAGGGTAGTAAGGTCGTTGTTTTGTTTTGTTTATTACTCTGCACAACATGAATTGAATTTCTATTACAGTACCCTAATAGTGGAATCCGAACCACTCAGACACAAATGTATTTTGTGTCCGGCGATATGATGGTGTGGATAACGTTTCGGAATTTGAATCCGGAGATCCCGAGTTTGAATCCCACTGAAACCAAATATATAGGGTGCAACATGGAAAGTAAAACATAGGCGTTCAACAAGGGAAATCAGTTTTTCCGTGCGCATTGCTCCCCTAATTATTTCAGACAAAAAGTTTCACATGGTAAAGCAAAAATTTCTACATCCAAATCAATAAAAAAAAAATCATTTTGCCTACTTCATATCTGATTTAGCAAAACTGGCTGAGTTTCGATTTCTTCTAGATTTCTGTTCAATTCGGAATTCGGTTTTTAAATGAATATCGGATAAATAGATATCTGGATTTCCACAACTGAAAAATCCGAATATCCGCAATCTAGACAGCCTTATTGCTTGTTAAGTGTTGCCTAGTTATTTCTCTAGAAAAATATATCAAATTTATCAATAGCATAAAATATCCTAAGGGCCAGTTTTTCAATCACCGGTTTACTCTCGATTAACATTAATCATGATTAAATAATAATGATAACCATGGTTTCCATTGTTATTTAATCATGATTAACATTAATCAGTGATTGTAAGACTGATCCTAATGGCCGGTTTCACGAACAAAAATTAAATTTTAAACTTGGATTAAATAAATAAAGGTAAATCGAAATTACGACCAGTGTTTCTCAAAAAACAGTCAAATTTTTTATCTTAAATGGATTAAGTATTTTTAATAATATTTTTTTCCAGCTATTTTTAAAAATACAAGGATATTCAAGGATTTAGGGAGTAGGTGGCACAGTGGTTATCGTGTCGGCCTGTGGATCCTGAGAACCCTGGTTCGATTCCCACTGGCGACAAACATTTTCACCACATTAATACTACTCCTGTGGCACCCCCACCACTAACATCTTTAGTGGCCGTGATTTGACGGCTGGTAACCGCACTTCTCGCGCAAAAATATATCACTTACCGAGATCTACTGCGGCAGAGTGCCACACCCAGTAATGGGTAGAAGGCGTGATGATATATATATATTTTTTTTTTATTCATGGATTTCAAGGGTATTTTTTTAAATTTCAGGTTGATAGACACCATGATATATTATACAGTACAGTATTATAAACTGTTTTGTCTCTAAATTAAAAAAATACTGTAATTGGAATTAAGTTCCTGTTGTGCAGAATAACATAAATATTTTACTGTTTGTCGCATGAAAAGAGAAGTGGATAATTGATTTATTTATTTATCATTTTAAAAATTGAAAACGTCCAAGCCGTCAAAATTTTCCCATGTGTCATAAACATTTCAATTTTTCACGAATTTTTCATCCTGGTTCTACCGTTCTAACGAAATCTTATGCGGGTCAGACCATTTTGCTAAAATTTATGTATATTTAATTTGTTTTCCATGCGCAGCAAAAGTGCTAGTCTGCATCAAGCTTTTTCTGTTTATTTTGTAAACTTCCAAGTAGAATGAAAGAAAATTTGTTTTGACATTAGCAGCGTTCCTCTTTCAATGCGGGGGTAATGAAGTGTACTATTAGAACTTTGTTATTTTTGTCGTTCGTTTGTTTTTGTACAATTTGTTGGATATCCTTTAGCAAATGTTTTTGTATGTCTACAGATGGTAATGAATTGATTTGAAATCATATTTTTAGACCTGTTTTTTCTACTTTTTAACGATGTACGTTTTATGAACGTTATAAATTTTTATAGCATAATAAAAGTCATTAAATGTTCTGAAATTAGTATCATTTCAAATAAAATAAACGTACGGGCTTTTTAAAACTTACTTATTCGGCAATATGAAATAGTTATTTGTAAAAAAAAAATAAAAAATATATCATCACGCCTTTTACCCATTACTGGGTGTGGCACTCTGCCGCAGCAGATCTCGGTAAATGATATATTTATGCGCGTGAAGTGCGGTTACCAGCCGTCAAATCACGGCCCCCAAAGACGTTAGTAGTGGGGGAGCCACAGGGGTAATTTTTCAAATTTGTGAAAATGTTTTGTCGGCTATGGGGATCGAACCAGGGTTCTTTGGATCCACAGGCCGACTTGCTACCACTGTGCTATTACCCCATACAGTTATTTGTAAATAAATAAATATATCATTACGCCTTTTACCCATTACTGCGTGTGGCACTCGTATCGTAACAAATCTTAGTAAGTAATATATTTCTGCGAGTGAAGTGCGGTTTTTAGTTGTCACGAAGTGGTTGTTTGAAATACGAGGCCGCAGGATGCGTATTTTAATCCGCTGATTGAAGTAAAAACGCTTTCCTGATGTATACTATTTTTTCGGGAAACCGTTTAATTTAATCAATATTTAATCATAAATAATTCAAAATGTTTAATTTTTTTGATATGAATTGTACTGACAGCAGACTACGTATCCAAGGTTACATAAAAAATAACAGTCAGGTAAAATCTTTACCAGACTGTTTTGTACTTTACTTAACTGTTTATTTTTTTTTGGAATCTTGTATGCATATAGGTATATTACTTGACTGTTTTGGTAGAAATCTATTTTCTTTACTAACATTGGTCAGGAGAGTAGGCACTGTCTGAACGGTTTAAGGAAAAATTAATTAGCACTTTGGATTATTCGCTAAAATAACTTAGAAACTTTTTACAAAGATAAAATTACCATATTTTTTTCTAGAAGCGTTGTAATCATAATAAATTAATTTGATTTTCTGATTAAATATTCTTTAAAAATTTCAATATCCACTAATGACTTTAACATGCATATTTATACGATCATTAATTTTTTTAATTACCAAATCTGACGTTATCAACTTTACAAATTAATTTTGCACGCAATTACAATAACAAAAACATTAAAAAAAATTGAATCTGAACGGTCTGAATTCATTTCCCTTAATTGTTTTTCATTACATGAAACAAACAATTCATACTGATTGTCAACAAAGCATGAAAATCAAGTATAATTTCTACCAGAATCAAAGTGGATTAGCAGATGTTGCTGGGGGATTTACACATGCTGATACTAACTAAGTCGAATATGGAAATGAGCTTCAGCTTCGACATACTCAAGCTTCAATCACGAACAATACAATTTAATAGTCTTAACATTGAATATATTAACACTTCAGACAGCATTCACTCTCGCTTGTTAAGCGAGAGCTCTGCAACGAAACTACTACAGATTACCTATACCTCTGAAGACAAAATAGATTGGAATCCGAACAAAATCTTGATTCTCAAATTTGTTAAATTGAATTCTCGTGCTTCATGATGATTAAAATTCGTATTTGTATTTTTTGCCGCTCGCCTTCAACCTATTGGAGTGGGGGAGGGGAAAAGGGTGAAATTTTGATGGTGTTGAGTGTTTTATAGTAATAACAAAAAATTGTCTCAATCTACTTTCAAGTAAAAATTACTTCTGTGATTCTGGTAGAAAAATAATTTTTATCATTTACAGTGCCATCTATCAGAAATAAAAAAAAATTACTTGAGTTTTGGCGCTTTATACGAATTTGCATAAAAAAATTAGGGCTCTCATTTAAGATTTTAAAGTTACTCCCCTTCACCGCTTCCCATGAAGTGCGAGAAGGGTTGAATTTTTTACAGGATCAGATGTTTCCGTCCAAATCATTAAACTTTTACTTGGGACATTTTTTCACGCGATGCATATTTCTCTAGATAATCCAGGTAAAATAAATAAACGCATTTGATCCATTACTGAGTGTGGCACTCTGTCAAAGCAGATCTAGGTAAGTGATATATTTATGCGCGTGAAGTGAGGTTACCAGTCGTCAAATCACGGCCTCCAAAGATGTTAGTGTTGGAGGGGGGTCAGAGGAGTAATATTTAATGTGGTGAGAATGTTTGTCGGCAGAACAAGGGTTCTCAGGATCCGCAGGCCGACATGATACCACTGTGCCACCTACTCCATACTAAAATTAAATATAAATATATCATCACGCCTTTTACCCATTATTGAGTGTGAACACTCTGCCTAGCAGATTTTAACAAGTGATATATTTATGCGCGTAAAGTGCGGTTATCAGTCGTTAAATCATGGCCTCTAAAGATGTTAGTAGAAGGGGAGCCACAAAGGTATTTATAAATAAAAATATAAATAAAATAAAAATACCATCACGCCTTTTACTTATTACTGGGTGTGACATTCTACCGAAGCAGATCTCGGTAAGTGATATATTTATGCGCGTGGAGTGAGGTTACCAGCCGACAACTCACGGCCTCTAAAAATGTTAGTGGAGGGAAAGCCACAAGGGTAAGTTTAATGCGATGAAAATGTTTGTCAGCTATGGGAATGGAACCATAGTTCTCAGGATCCACAGGCCGACTCGATACCACTGAGCCACCTACCCCATTAAATTAAAACACCCAGTATACCATCAACATATTATATCCTGTATATAAAACCTACAGCTTACGGTGGAACCGAAACCACTCTCAATCGCACCAACCTAGTGATATACTCCCAAAATAATCAATATCTCCAGATAAACCTAATCACACCATACATTCTGTTCTGTCCTGTCGTGATTTAAACCCGGACATATGGCAGTTTTGTGGCCGTTATCTCCCAGCACACAACGCCACGAATATTCCGTACTATCCGTCCGACAACCACACCGCGTGTTTTGTTTCTACGCGACCTCGTTTGATAACGACACGCTAATGGATTGAAACAGCGACAATACACTCATAACATCTAGTAGCCGTGGTCTTCGAGCTCGATGCTCGAATGTTTGAACGTTGGTAACGTGATGTATGTTTGTTGATGTGTGCTACTACATCGATATTGACATCAGGTAGATAAAATGAAATATAGTAGGCGTTGTAAAGTGCTGGATTGCGTGATATGATTGAGGGTGTTACTTGTGAGAAGTTTTAGTATAATACGATTATTATAGAATTGATAGAATTAGAGTAAAGTTAAAGTTGAATATAACAGGTTAAAGTTAGTACGTAATATGAAACTTCAAAATTATAAACAGTTCTTCAAATACAATGTTAGAAAATTATAGATAAGTTAACTTCACTTTTCCGTTGATCATTTATTAATGGGTGTCATTAATGTACACAAAATCATACATTAATGACCATTATTAATGTATGATTTTTTATTAATGAACGATTTTTTTGGATGCACACAACAGATTTTTATTAATGAACGATTTTTTTGGATGCATACAACAAACATATATTGGCTAATGCTAAAAAGTTATAGTAAAAGTCTAAACAGAATTAAATGAAATGATTTTGACAATTCTAGCTAAACACAATTAAAACGAAAAAAAAACCGCTGGTGGTCTTGGTGATAAAGATAGCATTAATATTAAGAGACAAAGCATAATTAGGATCCATCTATTTAATCTACGTACAAAAATAATATTTTCTTGTTTTTTTTTTATTATTTTGTTATAAAGTTCTTACTAAGGGAGAGAAAAGAATAATAAAGATTTATTAATTAATCCTGACGTAGATAGCTCTTAATGAGAAAGATAACATTAATATTAAGAGAGAAAGCATAATAATGAGAAAGAAGGCTTTCTTTGTTGAGAGAGATGGGTATACTTTGACAAGAACGCGAAACATCTCACGGAACTAAGTTTCCGCTTGTAAACACTTGTTTTTGTCAGTTTTTACTTACAAAAAATTTGTGAAAAACTACATTATATTAATCACGTTCCAACTGTCCAATACTCAAGTAATATTAAAAATAATTATTATTCTACAAATTTAAGAAGTAAATATTTAAGTACATTTTTTAGGTTAAATTAAAATGGAAGAATTTGATGTACTAGGTTACTGTGTTTATTGTTTTAATTACGGGGTGGCTAACTCAGTGGTATGAAGTCGGCCTGTGGATCCTGAAAACCCTGGTTCGATTCCCACAGGCGACAAACAATTTTCATAATTTCAAAAACTACCCCTGTGGCTCCTCTACCACGAACATCTTTGGGAGCCGTGATTTGACGACTGATAACCGCACTTCACCCGCAAAATATATCACTTACCGGGATCTGCTTCGGCAGAGTGCCACACCCAGTAATGGGTAAATGGCGTGATGATATTTATTTTTATTTTTATATTGTTTTAATTATTGTTGTAATTAAACATAGTTTTATTCCGAATTGCAATTTCGGTGCACAACTAAAATTGATATGCATTAAATATTTCTTTAAACGCCGTACTGTCATAATAGCTTATTGTCACTAAAAAAAACTAAAACGAAGCGCCGTCGTGAATTCAACTTTAAATTCATGAAAAAAGTATTACTTTCATTACTAGTTCTACAAATAACTTTTAAAAGCTGAAACATTTCAACTTGTACAATACTTCAACAGCAAATTCAAGAATTCAACATCACTCAGGAATCCTGTTTCAAAGAACGATGGTGATATCAGCGGTGGTATCAACATCTGTCAACATCTTGTATTTCACGGTGAAGCTGCACTTCACGCGAACAACGTTCAACCGTTCAACATTTAATAAAATGCAGATGAGCAAAACTTGCGATTCCACGCGAGAATATTGCTTTTTCCATGGCAACTATCATCATTTTTATTTTTATCATGAGTTTTTGTCCACTAGCATTTTAGTATACGAAAAATAGAGTTAGAACTTTTTTTTTCAAACTTCAAATCAAAATTAATTGATGTTTCTAAAAATGTTTGTACTTTACTCTTTTACGCACTCGAGAGGTATTTGGCGCTTTGCCGATCAGTTTTTACAAGAATTTTTATCCGAATTATAATAACTAAACAGCATTGTCACCTTCTATTACCGTTACACTAAATTTTAAATTAATTTTAATAATTAATTTGCAAGCAGTAAAGCATCTTTCACAGCTCTGAAATTAAACGAAATTTCATTGAATAATTCCACTTATATTTTGAATTAAAAGTTTTTAAAATTATAAATTTAATATATCAACACGCCTTTTACCCATTACTGAGTGTGGCAACTCTGCCGAAGCAGATCTCGCTGATATATTTATACGCGTGAAGTGCAGTTACCAGTCGTCAAATCACGGCCCTCAAAGATGTTAATGGTGGAAAAGCTACAGGGGTAATTTTTATGTGATGAAAAATGTTTGTCGGCTGTGGGAATCGAACCAAAATTCTTAGGATCCACAGGCCGACTCGATACCACTGAGCCACCACCCCATTATATATTTTGAATTAAAAGTTTATAAAATAATAAATTTAATATATTATCACGCCGTTTACCCATTACTGGGTGTGGCAATTCTGCTGATGCAGATTTCGCTGATATATTTATGCGCGTGAAGTGCAGTTACCAGTCGTCAAATCACAGCCCTCGAAGATGTTAATGATGGAAAAGCTACAGGGGTAATTTTTATGTGATGAAAATGTTTGTCGGCTGTGGGAATCGAACCAAGATTCTTAAGATCCACAGGCCGGCTCGATACCACTGAGCCACTACCCCATTATACATTTTGAATTAAAAGTTTATATAATAATAAATTTAATATATCATCACACCTTGTTCCCATTCCTGGGTTGGCAACTCTTTCGAAGCAAATTTCGGTCAGTGATATATTTATGCGCGTGAAGTGCGGTTACCAGCCCTCTAATCAGGACCCCAAAATGATAATGGTGGAAAAGCTACAGGGGTAATTTTAATAGGTTTTAAAATTGACAGCTGTCAAATTGTTGTCCAAATAAACAGGAACTTGATATGTAATATTTACTTACAGTTTATGGTGGACAGTAAGTAAATATTAAAGTCCTAATATAATTATGGAAACCACTATGCAACAAAAATTCCACTTACTGTATTTGAATTTTGTCATTAAAAGGTAACTTACAGTACAAGTATTGTAAAAAATTAGTTTGTTAATTTTATAGCCTATTTAACATTGTTTTAAGACGTATCGTTAAGTGTAACTGAAATTGCTAAGTGAAATTTCGCTTTATTTCGGAGTCGTGAATAACCTATAACTGCGTGCTAAAGTAGTTGTTTACAATAGAAAGAGAAGAAGAAGTTCTTGTGGATACGATTCGCTGTGTCGGTATTTTTGCAAGATTTTCAAACGTGCGGTGAATACAATTAAACGAACGCTCACACCGGCGTCCGCGGAATACCAAACACCCTGTAGATATAGTGTTGTTTGCTGTCACTGGTAATTGCATTTCACTACAGACTTCAGAGAATTACAGAATTAAAATGCCACGGTTTTACCTTTTTTTTTAAACACAATTTTTTTTGTTAATTTAAATATCAAATATATCATCACTCTTTTTACCCATTGCTGGGTGTGGCACTCTCCCGTAGCAGATCTCGGTAACTGATATATTTATACGCAAGAAGTGCAGTTACCATCCCCAAAGATGTTAGTGGGATAGGAATATTTTTAATGTGAAAATTAATAAAATTTGTTTTTCTTCAAACTTAGGAAAAAATAACATTTCAGAACTCCATAGAAACATTGACTTTTTGCTGACAAATACTTTTTCTGACGCTCATTAAAGTCAAGGAGTTTCATTAGTTCACCAGCGGAGCGGTAGAAAAGATTTTTGTTTTTCATCCACTATATAGTAAAAGAACGCTATTATATCAAGAATGTTTACGTTACCAAGGATACGTCATCGTTTTTTGTCTTAGGACCAAGAATAGCATTTTTACTATAGTTGTCATGGAGATAATAATTTTGTGAATTTATTTCATTTTAATTTGAATAACTTATTGTAATACAGGGTGATCAAAAGGAATTGTTATAGTTGGCAATACAATTCCAGAGATGTTTTTATTCCACAGTTGGCACAACGTCAGATAAAGGCGAAAATGCTATTTTACATTTCTAATAAATACAAATAGGTTATGTCAGATGTCTGACAGCTAATAGAATTTTAACTTTTTAAGTAATAGAAATACTTTAGAAATAAATGTAATAATAAATGTACTCAAATTTAAATTTTAAATGTCACTGTCAACAACAGGAAATGAATTTATGTATCAGGCTTACCAATTACAAGTAGTTTATTTTATTGCCAACTGTAACAATCTCTTTTGATCACTCTGTATATTTACAACTAAAATTAATATGCGTTAAATATATCTTTAAACGCCGTACTGTTGAAATAGCATATTAGGATTAAGCTCCTTTCATACAGCATAGCAATAAATAAATTTCATCAACAATTCATTATCGAATTAAGTTGTATCGGTTTTAAAGTTAAATTTTGACAGTTTATAAGATAGGTTATGGCCATTAACAAGATCAAGGAAGAATGATGATGTAAGTGAGGTTATAAATGCAGTGTACGTATATACGGTGCATTTACGAGAGATATAAGTACAGGGAATGTAGTGCGATATTTCTACGCGAAAGCACACCATCACCGATTTATAACTTGGTCTGTCGTACTCGTAAATCTAACTTCTAAGTTTTTCCCTTCGAAGATAAACCACTCGTACCGATCAAACATGAAAAGTTTAGCGATTACTTAGCTTATGGTCAGCTGCATGATAAAAGTTTTTATCTTTATGAAATTTAAATCGTCTGAGTTCAAACTTCGTTGACTTATAACTACTCTATGGTTGAGTTATTCGAATTCTACAAATAGGTAGGTACATCTATATATTTAATTATTATTATATAATACCATTTATTAATTAGATTTATTTAATTAATTATAAACAGAATAATGTATCGTAATTAATTAATTAATTAGCTCATTAATTAATTAGATTATAAACTGGATTAATGTATAGAGGAACCAAGAGGCATGTTCCATCGTGCGCTGTCATTAAAAGGAGATTAACTTTTATTTGTACATTATGTACAAATTTAACAAATGTAACGGGAGGAATTAATAACGCAATTAGGCACTAATACCATGTTTAGTTCCGATCTTAATTTAATAAAAATTATTTATTTATTTATGGGGTGGCTAGCTCAGTGGTATGAAGTCGGCCTGTGCATCCTGAGAACCCTGGTTCGATTTCGACAGGCGACAAACAATTTTCATAATTTCAAAAACTCCCCCTGTGGCTCCTCCACCACTAACATCTTTGGGGGTCTGCCGAAGCAGATCTTGGTAAGTGATATATTTATGCGCGTGAAGTGTGTTTACCCGCAGTCAAATCACGACCCCCAAAGTTGTTAGTGGTGGGGGAGCCACAGGGGTAGCTTTTGAAATTATGAAAATTGTTTGTCGCCTGTGGGAATCGAACCAGGGTTCTCAGGATCCACAGGCCGACTTCAAACCACTGAGCTAGCCACCCCATTAATAGAATAGATTGAAGTTACTTTAATCCATTTATGAACCTGTCTATAAAATATAATAATAATAATAATAAGAAACAGTGTAACATATAATTTAATACTTGCAGGTTAAGATATAATAATATAATAATAATAATAACAGATGAACAGATGAATATAGTTATTGTTGTTGTGGTGTCGTGGTGCAGTAAATATTATCTCAATAATTTAACTTCCGGTTGGTAACTGGCCACTTCCTATGCATAATTTAATATCATTTGTTTTTGTGGTTCACTAGTCTAATATTTACCGACTGGGACACATTAAAACTCTGTTGATGATATCAGCAAACTCTCAACAAAGTGTACACTTCACGAATCACGGTGTGTCATTATCCTGATTTTTATGGCCTTCATTTTGTAATGTCTCTGAGATGAGTTACTTAGTCTTTAAAACTTGTTTAATTTGATTTTACTTTAGAAGATGGTTCTATTAATTTTATTTTATAATACAATAAAGTATAAATTTACGTCATAAAAGTGTATATAGTCAATAACTTATATCTTATCAATATAGAGTTGATTTGATTTTATTGATTATAAAATAAAATATGATTTTAATCAAAGTTACTGCTCCTCTGTGATATAAAATTAAAGTATCTTTAAACATGTACAATGTACAATCTTGTAACCTAGTATATCATCTTTGTTTCAAAATAAAATTGTAATATGATTATCTGTTTATAAAACAAAAAGTTATACCATATTACTATCATAAATATGAAACATGAAACAGGTTATCATATTTCAACTAATATATAAAAAATACAACTCTGTTCGGAGTTCATTGTAAACTACTGTAATTGAAATTATATTCCTGTTGGGTAGCGAAACAATTAAATAAATAATAATACAGGGTGATCAAAAGGAATTGTTATAGTTGGCAATACAATTCCACAGATCTTTTTATTCCACAGTTGGCACAACGTCAGATAAAGGCGAAAATGCTATTTGGCATGTCAAATAAATACAAATAGGTTATGTCAGAAGTCTGACAGCTACTATAATTTTGACTTTTTAAAATAAAATAAATAAAAATAAATAAATATATCATCACGCCTTCTACCCATTACTGAGTGTGGCACTCTGCCGAAGCAGATCTTGGTAAGTGATATATTTTGCGTGTGAAGTGCGATTACCAGTCGTCAAATCACGGCCCCCAAAGATGTTAGTGGTGGAGGAGCCACAGGGGTAGTTTTTGAAATTATGAAAATTGTTTGTCACCTGTGGGATTCGAATCAGGGTTCTCAGGATCCACAGGCCAACTTCATACTACTTAGCTAGCTACCCCATAAATACTTTAGAAATAAATGTAATAATAAATGTACTCAAATTTAAATGTGCAAATATCACTGTCAACAACAGGGAATGAATTTATGTATCAGGCTTACCAATTGCAAGTAGTTTTTTTTTTTAATGCTAACTGTAACAATTCCTTTTGATCACTCTGTATATTATATACCACTTCTTTCACGAGGTATACATTTTTTCTACGACCCCAATATTTAAAACAAATACTTATTTTCATTCATATAAAACAATCGTAAATAGATAAAAAACGATTGAAATTTGTTTTATTTTTTCACGGCCCCCAAGGATGTTAACGAAAGTGGAAGCACAGCGATAGTTAAACTGTGGTGAAAATTGTTTGTCGGTTGTGGGAATCGAACTTGGGTTCTCTAGTCCACAGACCTACCTACCTTATATAATGTTCTTTGAAGTTACATATTATTAATTTCACACAATTACTATAATAAATGAAGAATGAAGTAATTAATTAATATTCTTAGTAAGAGTCATTACGAGTTTTTCCGTCAATTTAGTTAAAGCAAATCTTCAAAGGAACCAAGAAGTCTATAATTACGTTTTAATAGACGAAAACTGTCAAAGAACAACTCATCTGATCGATAACATAATTACCAACATAAGATAAAGAAAGTTCTCATTTTACAAACTTTCCTAATTGAATAATATTACAAATTAATAATCATCTTGTAAATTTTTGCATCGCTATTAAATCAAAAAACCGCCAGATGTTACCCGGTGGAATTTAAATTTCAGTTGGTACTACTTCCGCTTCCTGAAACAAATGATTGCGGCAATCTTCCTCTAACTTGTTTACTAGAATTTTGAATTTATAAACATTGAGGTAAAAGTTGTGAAGAAGATAATTTTGTTTGGCAGAACTTTCATTGCTTGTCAACATTGTTATAAACTTTTTTTTGTCCGCATTGTAAAGGGAATTTTGTTGTACGTACGTACGACAGCCTGCATTTTATATTCGACTTGTTTTTTGGTTTTCTCGGGAGAAACTGAAACTTGTATTTTGAACTGAAGGTTAGGTTCGAAAGTGGAGCCAGACGATCAAGGAAACGAATCGGTAAGACGTGGATTTAAAAAAAAAAGATTTAACTACTTTATACTTATATAATAAAATTATCCCTGTGACTCATTCTTCACTAACTGTTGTCGAAATATTTGTGACAGATACGTTCCTGGGTTTGAGGTTTGTGGCTCAGCGATATCAACTCGGTCTGTGGATCCTAAGAACTCTGGGTCGATCCCACAGCTGACAAACAATTTTCATCACATTAAAATTACCCCTGTGGCTCACCCACCACTAACATCTTTGGGGCCGTGATTTGATAACTGAAACCGCAGTTCATGCACATAAATATATCACTTACCGAGATTTGCTAGGCAGAGTGCCACACCCAGTAATGGGTAAAAAGGCGTAAAGATATATATAGTAGTGATGATATATATAACTTACATTTACTGAACCAGATCACTTATTTATTTCACTGGATTACTTCGCTAATTTCATTTCCAATACTAGAAATACTGATTATAATTTACATCGAAGTAATTCACTCCAATAAGTGATCAGTTTGCGTAATTTAATTCATTTTAGTCATGTTGTCTAATTTAATTAAACTGATTTAAGTGAACCAAGTGGCAAATGGAATACTGCTATTATGAACTGAATTAAACAAACTGATGCACTTATTAGGGTAAATTACTTCAAAGTAAATTATAATCAGTAATTCTAGTACCGGAAATAAAGTCAGCAAAGCAATGAAGCGAAATAAATATGTGATCTGGTTCAATAAATGTAACTTAGATCTGATCCAAATGCAAATTAGTTAGTCACTAAGTGAAAGAATAATAGAGAAGCCATGGTACCATAACAACCATTCCATGGGGGTACTTAGTACTGTCTATGTTTTATTAATATCATATCAAATGTCTTGTCCGTGTCAAACAATAAACGAACATATTAACACAATTTAAAACGTTTCAAGAGAGGTGTTGTATAAAACATTATATTGGACCCGTGTGAAATACATACTAATCACTCAAGAAAAACATCCACTCGTCTTTCGGACATCATGATTAAACTTTTTCTTCCGTGTACTACAATAAATTACTATTAATTTCTAAAAGAAACCAACCTCAAATTGTTTTTCCACAATCCGTTACGTTACTACTAAGCTATTTTTACTTCTCTATTCTTATTCATCAAGCACAATTATTATTCACGTCGAAGAAAGAAATAGGAAGTCACGAGAGGCCAAGGACCACGCAAGAAAAATGTATCAAAGCGGAGCCCTAAATATAACAGCTCCGTTCTTAAGCTACTCCGCTGTTGTGTAACATCAAGAAAAATATATTTCCACAACTTTATCAAATTTCCTGGAGAGCAGCCAACAGCTTCCTGGTTCTTGTGCAGTGTTTTTTGGGCGTTATCTGCGGTAATCTTATAAGATCGGGTTCAGAGATTGTAAAGAAATTCGTGCTGAATCAATACTATCTAATTGCAAGCATGTTTTGATGGTGGAAATTGTTGAATGTCTTCCAAAAGATAAAAGGTGCATCTAGATTTTAGCTTTACTGTGATTGTTTTTCTTGTACGCTATTTGATTCTTGGCGCACTTTAGTTTAGATAAAACTATGTGACTAACTGAAATGAGCAAACTAATTGACCTAGACAAGTGGATGATTACTTCAAGTTATGTTTTATCAGTAAATCTATTAGTAGAAGTAAAGTAAACAAAGTAAAGCATTCAAATAAAACAGTAAATAAGTAATCTGTTCCAGTAATGTAAGTTAAATTTGATCCAAATGGCTTTAATTATCCTGGAACTTTTTTAAATAAGCCGAATGAAATAATATTTTAAATTTTACAGGTTTAACGTAGTTAATGAAATTGCAAAAAATGAAACAATTTTATTAACCACGTTAAGCCTGTAATCCACTTAATATACAATATTTAAAATGCCTGTAATTATATTTATGTCAATTTTTGGTTGTATTTTAATAGTATATTTCGTACCATGAACTGTAAGTGACAGTTTTTAGGTCAAGAATCTAGTTTGGGAAACCGAGATTTTCTAAATATTCGCGACCTAAAAAAATCACTTACAGTTCGATGTTAGTAAGCTATTTTTTTACAATACATGCACAAATGGAAGGAAAAGAAAAATAGGTTTCAAAATTGACAGCTGTCAAATTGTTGTCAAGATAAACAGGACGTTGATATGTAATATTTACTTACTGTTCATGGTGGACAGTAAGTAAATATTAAAGTCTTGATATAACCATAGAAACCACTGTGCAATAAAAGTTGCACTTACTGTGTTTAAATTTTGTCTTTAATAAGTAACCTATAGTACAAGTATTGTAAAAAATATTTTATGTTAGAGTAGCGGCGTAGACAAAATATAGATAGATGTTTAACTAAATGTATCCAAATGACAGCGTTTTTATCAATGAAATTTGTAGTTATGGACGAATTTGTATTGGAGCGCGTCGATTTACTTCAAGGACATTGAATTAGGGCAGTAATAGTTTAGTAATTATAATTAATTTTAAAATGAATTAAGTCACAATTTCAAATAAACTGTTAGATAAACTAATGGATATGTAAATTTACATCTCCAGGAGTTAAAAAGCGACTTATCGTGGACTACAGTTTAAATTTTAACATCAATACGTGATTTGCTGTTGTGTTTCTTAAACTACTTATAAGAAATAACTGTGGCTGATAATACCAGCTGTTAGTGTTTACATTATTTTGTAACCTTAAAAAAGATGTAAACTGATCTTTAAATGTCAATGAAAACACGTTAATGTGCACAAGGTTAAAAAAAAACAGATTCGCACGAATAAAATAAAAGTACCTCATCAGAAAAACGTTGATAGTTTTATTGTCGCAAATATAAATAAAACTAACACGATTCCGCCCTGTTGGAGATATACCGCCTCTCTAGTGCGTGACATTTAATTAAGTATAGTGCATGTTTAAATGCAGCCGAAGAATCAAATGTAAAAGCCAACTTGTGTGTTTCCTGTACTCACCATCTTCGTCTGTTTGTTTCTCTTCGTTATCCTTTATCCTTTGCTTTTCCGCGAGGGCGAGACTGGTCGTCAGTTTCCGGCATTCCCGCCATTTTCGTTTACTCTGCAACACAAACAAACACACAAACAATCAACACACGCACGCCTACTAACCTAAAACCGAAAACACACACTACACTTTGAATAAGCTATTGAATGTCAAGAGCAATACACTTGTAACTGTCGATGACTTTATATGACGGCTAGTAAACGCAATTTACTAATCAACTACGAGGTGTGGCTATTAAATAACGAGACTGATATTTATTTATAATGAGTATCCTAGGTGGCGTAGGAAACATAATTAAATAATATTAGTTATGTGAATAAGTTAGTAAAATGTATGAATATAACATAAAAATAACACAGCAAATTATTCTGGTTTCAATACCAAAATTATGATAATCTGTAAATTAAACATTAAAAATAAAAATTGTCATTAACTTATCGATCATTAACAGATAATGATACTGTTAATGAAGAGGGAATTATTCTTTAGACAGATGTCATTAATATTAAATTATACTGTTATTTTCTAGTTGCCATGGATATGACTTACTTTTCTTCCCTAGGGAAAAAAAACTTTCTTTCCTAGGGAAAAAAAACTCTCTTTCCTAGGGATCCTATGGATGAAAACTATCACTTTCTTTTCTCAATTGAGGAAAGAACATTTTATTTTCTCACAAGAAAGTCGCTAGAAAAAAATATACTCTTACAAATATTAGATATCTTTCAAAAGTTTCTTTTTTAAATTTGTTTATTTTGTAAATAAACTAGCAACAAAAATCAATCTCCATGCTATCGAAACATCCAAGGACTTATTTCCTATTTGTTTATTTTTTGTTTTAATTTGTTTAATTGCTTGTGACTAATTGGATATTGCATTCATGTCGTTATGACATTATTGATTTCTTTCCAGTTTACATAATTAATTTTATAGTCCTAGTAATTAATTAAAAACTTAATTCCTTCATAAAAGATTAATAGCATATTAGTTAAGATTGATGTAACCCTAAAAAGAATATATCTGAAATTTCTTGAAAACCTCTTTCTCTTCTTAATAAAGAAAAATGACCCAATCCTAAATGACACTTGATACAAAAGCTTCGAAGCGTTCATTGTTATCCTAAATAATGTCTACCAACTTAAATTTCTTCCGAATACAATCCCTAACAATGCTGAAGATACTTTAATTATTTAAGACGTTAGATTTATCTCCACAAAGTACAATAAATTATTTATGCTCGCATTAATGAACATTCCCCACGTTCTGAAGAGAATTTTCTTTACGAACAAAAAACAAATTGACAACACATGAAGTTCTTTTGTTATACTTCTACTAGAGTATGAAAGTTGACGTTTAAATTATTTTATGCACAACCGGGCCGAAATTAATGTGTTTTAGCCCTAAAAAACAGGCTTAAACATTTGTTTTTGACCCTAGAGCCTTAAAAAAATAATTCCTATGGATACATAAATAAAATGACAAATTTTGTTTATTGTGGATACTTGGATACCAAAGTCTTCGCGAATCCTCGAAGGGTCGTGACCAATGACGTATAATACTAGACGAATTATGCCGTATTCAAGTCAATGGAGTGTTGTGAAGCAGAAAGGGATGGAATAACTTGTTGGTGAGGCGGGTGCGCGGCAAGGAGCGAGTACACTTTGATGTTATGCAAGTCGCAAACATTTGTGTATTTATTATTATATTCAATTACTTACTTTTCATACATCAAAGTAAAGGTTAATTTTTGACATATTAAGTGTTTTGTATACGCACTTTTGTATTTAAATAAATAAAATGCTCACGCCTGACAACTGTCATCAACATAAATCCAACCTGAATAACATCAACTTGTAATCGCTCCTTGCCGCGCACCCTCCTCACCAACCAGTTATACTATCCCTTTCTGCTTCACAACAAACGCCGTTGTTATCCGTCTAGTTATGTTTTGTCTGAGGTCGTGACCCACAGTTTGAAAATCTCTACTCTAGTGGAACTATACCTACAAACAACTGAATATGAAAATTATTATGAATTTAGAATAGAACAGCAAGCGCCAGAGATCTTTGGTTTGTTCTCAGCGGGAGGGCAAATATTCCAGAGGTAAAAACGATCGTACCGACCTAGAATCGGGAGCAATGGACATGGAATGTCTGGATGAAAGGGGAGGAGAAAGCAGACAGGAATAGCTGGAATGCTGCACCTGTTTATGAATTGTATAGCGGTGTCTGAGAAATTTAGAAGCTATGGAAATTTCTGCATAGTTTTCTACGTGTAATATAGGATAGCTGGAACTCTATTGTTGCACTGAAAGGTCGAGAGTTCAACTTATTTATATGTACATTATTATTATACAGGGTGATCAAAAGGAATTGTTATAGTTGGCAATACAATTCCAGAGATCTTTTTATTCCACAGTTGGCACAACGTCAGATAAAGGCGGAAATGCTATATGACATTTCTAATAAATACAAATAGGTTATGTCAGGAGTCTGACAGCTAACAGAATTTTGACTTTTTAAGTAATAAAAATACTTTAGAAATAAATGTAATAATAAATGTACTCAAATTTAAATTATAAATGTCACTGTCAACAACAGGAAATGAATTTATATATCAGGTTTACCAATTTCAAGTAGTTTTTTTTATTGCCAACTGTAACAATTCCTTTTGATCACTCTGTATTTCCATAATAAAATTCATAAACATATCCATTATTGGATGTGACACTCTGCCATAGCAGATCCCGGTAAAAAATATATTTATGTAAGTGAAGTGCGGTTACCAGCCGTCTAATCACAGTTCTCGAAGATGTTAGCGGTCAGGAAGCCACAAGGGTAATTTTAATGTGGTGAAAATTGTTTGTCAGCTGTGGAAATCGAATCCAGGATCTCAAATCCAGCATTAGCATCTTTGGAAGGATTCAGCAGAGAGATACACCCAGCAATGGATAGAAGGCGTGATGATATATTTATTTATTTATAACTTGAATCCTATGGGATGGCTAGCTCAGTGGTATGAAGTCGGCCTGTGGATCCTGAGGTCCCTGGTTCGATTCCCACAGGCGACAAATTTTCATAATTTGAAAAAGCTATCCCTGTGGCTCCTCCACCACTAACATGTTTGGGGTCTGTGATTTGACGACTGGTAACCACACTTCACGCGCAAAATATATCACTTACCGAGATCTGCTTCAGCAGAGTGCCACACCCAGTAATGGGTAGAAGGCGTGATGATATATTTATATTTATAAAACTTGAATCCTGAGAAGTAACATCTTATTTTACTTTTATTTTATCTTTGTCCTGTTAATTGTTTTATTTACTGTTAGTCAAATATTTATTATTTTTATTATTATTATTATTAAATTAATTTGAAAATGAATTTGTTACAAGATAGCAAAGCAGAAGACGTCGGTTTTATGCAGGAAAAAATATTTTAACAAATATTAAAATTTCGATAGCATGTTATTTTTAAATGGTCTCCAAGAATATAAACAAATTATAAAAAAGTTAAATCAAACCAATGAGAAAGTAATATTTACTTTATTTCACTATAAAAAGTATATCTACAAGAGATATTTTTTTTATTCCTTTTTTATTCTAATTAAATAATCATATTATGTCAAGTCCGTGTCAGTATTTTTTGTTGTGACATCCAACATCGCGTAGATTTTTTCGTGATTGTTTTATAAATGACGCTACACGGCTGAGTAATTGGAAGGGCTGCAGGGATGTTAACCCTGTAACCGCAGCCCTTCATTCCCTCGACCCAATTTGTCGCCCTTTGCGAAAACATTCAATCATAATGCCACCCAAGACGCACCTTGCCTACATTCACGTCGTGCTAAATATTCCTGCCTGCAGATGACTTCACGTCGTTCAATGTCTGCTTCGCTTTTTCTGTGTCTCGGTGGGGGGATGTGATGTTCTGTAGGGAGATGAATTTACTTTTTATTTTATACAGTTTTCAAGATGGAGTTTGAATTATTTTCCTAACTTTTAAACTTTTTAGCGGAGGAATACATACATATTATGATATGTTCTATTAAATGGAGTAACATGAATCCTTCAAGATATTCCTAAAAAATAAGTTTTTCACGATTTGTTTTGGTAAATATTCCGTTAGCTTGTTTTCCTTTTTTGTGTGATAAGATTCTTGGAAAAAATCTTATGGTGACAACGAATGTATGTGGTCTTCAGCCATATGTTGCACCCCAAAATACCACTCTTCACCTCCGCTCAAAAATATAGCGTCTGTCTTCGAACTGCAGCATGGGAGAAGTTAGGTTTGCGCGCATTTAAATATCATTAATTAATTAAACAATTAATTATCATTAATTAATTATTAGATCTATTTTTGTTAAAATGTAATTTTATTATAGTTCGTTAAATTCAATAAAGTTATGTGTTTATGGAGCGTTATTATTTAAGTAAACAATAGTAACCACCAATTGTTTCAATTAACAATCAAATATTTCCCGCTTTCGGTGGACATACCCTGTCCAGTTACAAAAGTGTTTGACAGATTATTTCAACACATTTGCACAGATAAATATTATTTTAACAATTAATAATTACTTATTTATTAATATTTTAGCATTATTTCATATTTTAACATTACGGTTAGTACAGTAGGTATCACCACACCCTCAAACAAAACATTACTAGACAGATAACAACGGCGTTTGTTATGAAGCAGAAGGGGATAGAATAACTGGGCGATGAGACGGGTGCGCGGCAAAGAGCTAGTACAAGTTGGTGTTATGCGGGTTGCATTTTGTTGATGACAGTTATCAGACGCGAGCATTTTATTTATTTAAATACAGAAGTGCGTATACAAAACACGTAATATGTCAAAAACTAACCTTTACTTTGATGTATGAAAAGTAAGTAATTGAATATAAAAATAATTACACAAATGTTTGCAACTTGCATAACATCAAAGTGTACTCGCTCCTTGCCGCGCACCCGCCTCACCAACAAGTTATTCCATCCCTTTCTGCTTCACAACACTGCATTGACTTGAATACGGCATAATTTGTCTAGTAATGTTTTGTCTGAGGTTAGTACAGTAGGTATCACCACACCTAACTTCAAACGTCAAAGCTAACCTTCAAAAACGCATCTACTGTCAAAGTGTAATAACATTGCGCTTGTAAAATTTTTTTAGAAATATTTTGTGGTCATTTGAAAAAGAGTGTACATAACTCGCTCGAAAGTGTGATAACTGTGCTCGTGTACTTAAAGCACTCGGCGCTACGTGCCTCGTTTTTCAATTTGTACACTCGCACGTTATCTTACACTTTCGATGCTTGTTATGTAATATACTAATTATATCTACATCAGAAAAATAGAGCTGGAAAATAGTATTTTCATTTTGATTTATTTCAAAATTGTGTGTGTGTGATTTGACGTAATATCATTCACATGGAAATAGGTTAGCATTTGTTGATTACGTTACTATGCGAATTCGATGTTTTGCAATTTGTTGTGATATATATGAATAGATTTAAAGAGAAAAATGATTTTGATGTTGCTTAGCGACTTTAAAACTCGGCGTTAAATAATATGTAGACCTCCTTCAGAAACTGTCATGCTTTCCTCAGGTGGGCCAATGGCGTGATGATATATTTAATTATTTATTTAAAATTTAAATCACATCGCCGTTCATAACAAATTCAAGTCTGCATATATACTTCGGGTTCATTGTTACATTCGAAGGCTACATGAAATCAGTATTATAAAATATGTATGTCAACTTAAAAATTTAGTTTACCTTGGCGAAAGAATTAAAAAACAACTTTGCTTTTTGTTTAGAACGCGTCAATGTCAGATTTGTTTACATGTATTTTTTGATTACATGTTAAAGTGCATTTTAATGATACACAGAAGTCAAGACACGATTAGATGTAAGTAACTTTTAATCTTAATGAGTAATACTTAGAGTATAGTTTTTTTATTTTCTGAGGTATTTATTAAGTTTTTGAAAGAGGAAATAGCTCATAATGTATCCGGAATGCAAGTTTGCGTGCCGCGCAAGGTGCTTGGGCCACGTAAGAAACTCGTCATTCAAATTATATGGAAGTAATTTTGTTTTCAATCTGTCACTTTTGTTTATCGCATTTCTAATATATGCTTCATTATTTCTTATCTAGGTTTTATCAAATTCAAATCCGTTTTATTGCTTTATATTTTTATACACTCTATCATAACTAAAAAGAAAAGTAAATATATCTTTTCTTTAAGGGAGAAAGCAAAATAAAATAATAGTATATTGAAAAAGAAATATTACAATGACCCTTATTGCAATATAAGTACAAAGGTTCCAGGTTTAATCATGGTGGAATCCCAATATTTTTTTTTCTAGAATTAAGTTTCATCAATTGTTAGCTACTTAAGAAAATAATAATTGAATCTAAACAAGCGCAATGACACTCCCTTCTTTTCTAAAATGTTTATATTTTTTAATATGTTCCGCGAGTAATCGTAATTTTCCAACCTAGTCTTCGGCTCAGCCTGTCAAAATATGTTCATACTCGCAAAAACATAGTTATGAGCATCTCAATCGAACGGGTACGGAATATTTTGCATGAATTTTTGGATATGAGAAAGCTATCTGCCAGATGGGTGCCGCATTTGCTCTCTGTTGACAACAAGCGCGACCGTGTGACAAGTTCAAAGGAGTGTTTGGCGATATTCAAGCGCAATAAGGACTTCTTTCTCCAGATTTGGCCCCCTGCGATTTTTATCTATTTCCAAACTTGAAGAAATGGCTCGGCGGAAAGAGATTTGGCTCCAACGATGAGGTCATCGCTGAGACAAACGCCTATTTTGAAGGATTGCCAAAATCGTATTATTTGGAAGGGATAAAAAAATTAGAAAAACGTTGGACGAAGTGTATCGAGCTACAAGGAGATTATGTTGAGAAATAAAATATGTTTTGACCAAATAAATTATTTCTTGTCAACAGCCATGGTTGCACTCGTTGGAACTGATCTAAGCGATAATGCGAGTTAAGTAACGTTGCGCGCGGGTAGTACTTGGATGGGTGACCGTCCAGAGAAAACCCGCGTTGCTGTTGACCATAATACCTAAAACGCAGATCAGGGCGGAATGGCGGCATATGACCTAAGTAATTGGTCCGCCAAAGAAGCCACAAAAAAAAATCATTTCTTGTTTCATTTTTCAGGGACTTTTCACCCTGTCCTTGTAGTGGAATCCAAAACACTCAAACAAAATTGTATTTTTTTTTGATATACTCGTAAGTTGAAATCAGCGAGATTTGAACACATGACCTCTTCCTTATAAATTAATAATCTCAACTTTTCTGTCGATTTTCTCCACCAGACTACGGCACTGATGTTATGTATGTATTCTTATTTATGTTTCTTTTTCCCGATACTTTTCCCGAGCGAAGCTTGCAATTTACTCCCTTCTCGAGTTAAACTCGTCTCATCATCGTAAATAATGAACGATTCCCGAGTGCAGCAGGAACCCTGGAAGTCCTAACTACCCCTAACCTACGAAGATGGTCTCCAGGTTGAGTAATGAGTCTGTAACTCGATTATCTACCGTCACCGCCAACGTCGTCGCGTAGTAATGAGTTCAAAAGGTCACACACATTTCCTAGTATTGACAATTCAATTTGCACCCCATGAATGATGAATTACCATTAGAGACTTGAGATTGCAATACGATAAATGAAATTAATGCATCATTTAACACGATATCATCATCGTGATAATAATGATAATAAGTTCATTTGTATATTATAATTTTTTTATATATTATACTCGGAAGCATTTCAATTTCAGTTTAATTCCAACTACGTATAGTTCCACTAGAGTATGAAAATTAAATAAATAAATAAATAAATATATCATCACGCCTTCTACCCATTACTGAGTGTGGCACTCTGCCGAAACAGATCTCGGTAAATGATATATTTATGCGCGTGAAATGCGGTTACCAGCTGTCAAATCACGGCCCCCAAATATGTAAGTGGTGGTTTTTGAAATAATGAAAATTGTTTGTCGCCTGTGGGAATCCAACCAGGGTTCTCAGGATCCACAGGCCGACTTCATACCACAGAGCTAGCCACCCCATGCAAACTGACTTTAAATTATTCTGTGGTTTTCATAGGTTTGCAATATGGGGTAGGTGGCTCACTGGTATGGGGTCTGCCTGTGATTTTGGGAACCTAGGTTCGATTCCCACAGCCAACAAACAATTTTCACTACATTAAAATTACCCCTGTAGCTCCTCCGCCACTAATATCTTGGGAGGGGGCGTGATTTGACGGCTGGTAATCACACTTCACGCACATAAATATATCACTTACCGAGATTTGCTGCGGCAGATAACCACACCCAATAATGGGTAAAAGGAGTGATGATATATTTATTTAAATACTCTAGTAAGCGGATATTTCGTGTTAAATTTAATTATTTAAAGTAAAAATAAATAAATATATCATCACACCTTTTACCCATTACTGGGTGTGGCACTCTGCCGAAGCAGATCTTGGTAAATGATATATTTATGCGCATGAAGTGCGGTTACCAGCCGTCAAATCACGGCCCGCAAAGATGTTAGTGGTGGGGGAGCCACAGGGATAGTTTTTGAAATTATGAAAATTGTTTGTCGCCTGTGGGGATCGAACCAGGGTTCTTTGGATCCACATGCCAACTCAGATACCACTGAGCCATTACCCCGTAATTATTTAAAGTGTTCGCCATATTTCAATAAAATGCTTATCTTGTATCAGTTTAAAACAAACAGATCAATAAATCGCAAAATAAATATTAGTTTAGTACCTATACGATGACAATACGAGTAAAACACATTTTGATCGTCTATTGATACTTCGATCGGATTATAGCTTAGAAAATCCAATAAGAGTCTTGTAACTTGTAACATATTTGTCAGATATATTGGACAGTAAATGATTAAATTAAGGCCATAAAATTCGAGAAATAAATACAAGTATAAGATAGCAAACACCTTATTTGAACCCGATATTAAAATGTTCAATCAAATAGGTGGCGCAGTAGTATCGAGTAGGTTTGTAAATTGAAGAATCTCGGTTCGATTCCCACAGCAGACAAACAATTTTCACCACAATAAAATTACCCCTGTGGCTTCCCGGGCTCCCCCTACACAAACATCTTTAGGGGCCGTGATTTGACGGCTAATAATTGCATGTCACTTGCATAAATATATCACTTAGTGAGATCTGCTACAGTATAGTGCCACACCCAGTAATAGTAAATAAATAAATACAATAAACAACTATAATAATTGAATCTGAGATGTCGAAATTACAGCCATCACTAGCTCAGCTATGAGAGTTATTTTTGTAGAATAATCTTCATAGACTTAGAACGAAACACATGAAGAACATTTTTATGTAAATTTATTCTTTTACGGGTTTATTTACCTTCAAAATGAACTTAAAGACTTTTTCGGTGGCTAAACACACGACCTTCACGTTCAAGTTAATTAAAATATTAAACAGAAGGAGAGTTCCACAGCAGAATAAGAAGCAGACTTCTAAAAATATATTCAATTCAATTTTTATCATTTTTAAAATACACAACTTTAACAAGCTGTAATTCAATAAATAAACGAGATATGAAAATGCGGTTTCCACTAATGAATTTTTCGTGCTTTAATTTACTTATTAAAGCTATAAGAAGATAAAGAAATTTGGTGGTTTGATAGTTATGATATGAGAGGCTGCAACTTGGCATATCTAATTTAGCTTGTCGAGAATTTCAGTTCAAAGGGTTAAATATTTCCAATATTTTTTTAATATGGTTCTATATAATTTAAGCCACGAGAAATCGAATGCCGTTGAGCGCATCTTCATATCTTTTTTAGTTTTTGAGTTACAGCGATTTTTCATGTTTTTCAAATCGCAACTTTGAGAGGCTGTATCTCGAAAACTAAAAGAGATATCGAAGTGCGGTTTGAACGAGCGTATTTCCCGTGCTTTACTTAATATAATAGCAAATTTTGAAAATTTTGTAAATTTTTGGATTTTTTTCAAAATTTTCCTTTGTCGATATTTCAAAAATTCGACGAGATAATTGATATCTGTGAACACTAGTGGATTCCTCGCGTGAAAATACGTAGGTATGTAAATTTTCACAAAAAAAATCGCACGGGTAGAGTCTTTATTACAGAAAAACGAAAAATGGCCAAAAATCGTAAAAATCTTAAGGGGTACCCCTTCAAAAATAATTAATTTTCAGCCGAATTTCGTTTTTCTGTAATAAAAAACTTATGCGTGCGAATTTTTTCGTGAAAATTTACATACCCAAGTATTTTTACGAGAGGAATCCACTGGTGTTCACAGATTTTAATTATCTCTTCTACTTTTTGAAATATCGCCAAAGAAAAATTTTGAAAAAAATCCAAAAATTTTCAAATTTTTCAAAATTTGCTATTATATTAAGTAAAGCACGAGAAATACACTCGTTCAAACCGCGTTTCGATATCTCTTTTAGTTTTCGAGATATAGCCTCACAAAATTGCGATTTGAAAAACATCAAAAATCGCTGTAACTCAAAAACTAAAAAAGATACGAAGATGCGCTCAACGGCATTCGATTTCTCGTGGCTTAAATTATATAGAACCACATTTTCAGAAATTTGAAAATTTGTACCAAAACTTAACCAATTTTTTTTTCATCTCACAATATACCCTCCATATTTTTAAACACACCTTCTCAAACTAATATACTTCATTTTAAAATCGTTAATCTATGATTCCATATTAATAAAACTAAAAAAAAATACAAATTTTCAAACAGAATTTAATTATATTTTTTAGATCAATATTTTGAATCTCTAAAATACCCATTCAATTTTTACATAAACACACATTTCTCAAATACGCTTCTTTTTAAATACCTAAAACTATTTCTATTTTGTAAAACAAAAATAAGCCTAAAGACTTTTCAGTTGCTAAATTATAACCTTAAAATTAGTTAAAATATTAATCAAAAGGAGATTCACACGACTGAATAAGAAGGCATCAAAAATACACACAATTCTGTTTTTCCATACTAAATCTTACTTTCACCCAAATATTTTCATCTCTGTGCCATATCTGCATCACTTTCTAATCTTCTAACCTTAACATTTATTATCATAAGCTCTATCTGGATTCTTATCACGTCGACGAGAAGAAAAAATCGTCGTATGCATTTTTCTCTTTCACAAGAAAGGAAAAAATTATACGTCTTTTTCTACTACTGCTGAATCCACTCGAAATATCGCGTAAAAGAAATCGTAAAACCCTTTTTCATATCTGATTCTTTGTAGAGGAATGGAAGTGCCGGAAAATGAGTGAATGCAATAGTAATTTTTATGTGTTTGACGGCAGCGTTTTATTGCCAGAATTAAAGATGGTAGGTGATGTTTGATTAATTAAATTGGTTGTAAAATGTGTAATAGTAACAAATTGAAATAGATTTCAGAGAACAACGAAAATAACTTGAGTAGTAATGATTTTGTTTACCATGGCAACTTTTGATTACCGAAATAGACGTTTATATTTGTCGTAAACTATTCAAAAACAACTTATCATCATATATATTTAACGTCTTATAAATTACAATTTTACGTCAAGTAATAATTTTATTTTCGTATCTCTATTAACAGATTAGACATTTATTGTCTGTTGCAAATTATTTTTTATTTATTTATTTTATTAGTTTGCTGTAGTCGTAAATTGATTTTTTTTTTGTTGAGTTTAATATAGGGATGAATCTGATGATTTAAGACAAGTGCAGGATTCATGATTTTAGTTTTGTTGTATAGTAATTTCATTAGAGTGTTTACCTGCAATTGTACGAAATTCACTTTCAAAAATAAGTGCAGAGGTGGCACTCCCTTCCTTTCTTAGTTTTTTAATACGTTTTCTGATCTTATATTAAGAGTGTTTAACTGCAATTGTGTGAAATTCACTGTCAAAAACAAGCACAGGAAGACACTCCTTTCCTTTTTTATATATTTATTCGTTTCTAATCTTACATAGAGTGTTTAACTGCAATTGTATGGAATTCACTTTCAAAAACAAGCGCAGGGAGACACTCCTCCCTTTTTTATCTTTTTATTCGTTTTCTAATCTTACCTAGAGTGTTTAACTGCAATTGTGTGGAATTCACTTACAAAACAAGCGCAGGAAACATTCCCTTCCTTTCTTATCTTTTTGTTTCATTTTCAGTTACTGCATTGTGTGGAATTTTCTTCAGTTCTAATCTTTGCAGATTCGTTGTTAAAGGAGTAAGCGTGAGTAATTTGAGATGTTTTGTGCTTATGTTTTTTAGAAGGTTAATATTTTTTCAAGAATTCAGTGAGGAGAAATCTTTAAATATTTGACTTCATTTGTTGTTCATCTCAAATTTTCTATCCATCATCTATCTAATTTGACAGTTTGACAAATTATTTGCGGCAAATACGGAATAAAGTTTTTTTAATGTACGAGCCCCATTTTGCGATTTTATGTTTAAAAAAAGGCGCCAAGTTCGTGGCAAAATAAAAAGTAACTGTCAAAGAAATGTCAATAATGAAAACAGATTTGTAATCTAGTTACTCCTACTAACAATTTATAAACATTTTGTTTTGACAAAATAATGACAGCTGTCAAATTCTGTAACTAAATTCACAGTTTGTCACAATAAATCAGGTTTCAAATTATAGAACTTTTATATATATATATATATATATATATATATATATATATATATATATATATATATATATATATATATGTAGTTTAGTTTTTGTTCGAGAATCATTTCCAATCAGTTTAACTATATTTTCATTTCTAATAATATCTACAAGATAAGAAATGTATCTGGTAAAAGTAATTTGTAGATGTGTCTTTCCTATTGTTGTAATCAAGAATCACTTATCAATGAAATACAAGAAATCTACTGACGTATATTACCTACATCTATCGATATTATTTAATATGTTTATTACACTCACATTTTCTTGTAATCCCAAGTACATAACACTTAAGTAAACATACTTACTTAAAAGTAAATATAAACAGATTAAATAGTTAAGTATACTATTCCATATTTCGTTATCATTTAAGTACTTAATATTACTTCAACTATTTCCTAATTTTGAAACACACCTTTATTAAACACATAATTGTTTATTTGACTTTTGACATTTTAAATAAAACGTGTGAGAATCCACGTACCCGAATTCCAAATGTCAAAAGTGACATTTAAACAATATGTTGAAAACGCCAAGAACTTCTTAAGATGCATACCATTAATAATTTTCATTATGAATACTATTCTTTTCATTATTTATGATTTATGTGTATGCAAAGCGAATGATAAATTTTACCTGGTCAGCCAAAACCAAGGATACTATTTTACTCAGGGTCTTTGTACAAAACAAAACTTGTATAATCAGGAAATCAATGTAATACCAACGCAAAAATTATCAATGTGTGAAAAAAAATGTAAATAAAAAAAATTGTTACAATTTAGAGTCAAATTCATAGTCGTGACTCACCCTCACCTCATTCTCACCTCACACTTAAATTCGAAGTAACTAAGGCAACTAACTCAAATTGTGCAAATTCTTGAATTAGTTGCCTTGGTTACTTAGACATTTAGGGCCAAATTCACAGTCGTCACTCACTCTCATCTCATCCTCACCTCACTCTCAAAGGCGAAGTAACTAAGACAACTAACTCAAAAATTTGCACAATTTGAGTTAGTTGCCTTAGTTACTTCGATTTTAAGTATGAGTTAAGAATGAGGGTGAATCATGACTATGAATTTGACCCTAAGTGTGAGATGAGAATGAGGTGTGAGTGAGTCACGACTGTGAATTTGACCCTTAAAATCTAAGTAACTAAGGCAACTAACTCAAATTATGCAAATTCTTGAGGTAGTTGCCTTAGTTACATCGACTTTGAGAGTGAGTGACAACTGTGAACTTGGCCCTTAATCATGACAAATTAAACTAGTTTTCAATAAACAAATTACTGTTGAAAATGATAGTTCGATAAGAAATATAAAATGACATCATTATTTTCTAATTTAACATTTTTTTTTAACTTCAAATCCCATTAGAATTTCAAGAACTGTTATATTGACTTATACATAAAATATGTTTATCTTAGGACTGGTAAAATAGTGTTGGAACTATATAATAATTCATCAAACATAGTTACGCGTAAATATTTATATTGTAAAGAAAGTGAAACGTTCCATATTAAACAATTTTATGAATGAAAAAATGTTTACAACATTTAATAACAGTAATTTAATTTAATAGGAAAGTAAAAATAATAGTTGAATATGTAAATACAAGTTCCCATCATTAAAATGATTATTCTGTACTTACAAAAATTATACTTGCAAAAAAATACATTGCGAATAATACGGGTGTAATACGTGTATATTTTCAGAATTAGTTCCAGGTCAAAATCCTGCGAATAAAGCCGTGCAAAATTTAAAACTACCGATTCACATGTTTTATGAAATGGTTCGATTTTATTTTACAGAATGTTATTTGTTAGTATATAAACAATCGATTGTAATAAACAAACATGTATTGTCAATTGTTCTTTATTGCAAATTCTTCAGCAGAAGAAGCAATACATAACCTCGCAATATTTTATCAGTTAAAAGAGAAAGTACGCGACAATTTTCACTGTACATGCTAGAAAATAAACACTGAGACTTACATCATTTAATAAAGTCCTATTTATAATCACTGGATTACACAAAATGTTTTTAATTTCGATTCTACACAGGAGACGAGATCTACACACTATTCCACTTACAGCCATTTTGCAGCACTAACTTGCATTTGATTTTGATGCAGCGCTTACTACCACCGACATGCGCAAACTACAAGAAACATTATTCAAATTCCTCGAAACAATTACTTAAAATAATACAGCCCATCCTATCATTATTCATCTTAATTTTTAATAAATAACTCATCCGATTTATCATTGCATATTTGTTCATCCGAGTCAGCAATTTTATCTTATTTTATTTTTCTTTATATTACCATTAACAGAAATTTTATTTAATAATGTAAATCTGTGTAATTATTGTTACAGTTACAGAGAAATAAGATTCAAATGATAAAATTGACAACAAATGATAACAATTTGGTTAGGGTTTTCAGTTATGTAACAGTTGGCTAAACTGATTTGGTGTAAATATTTTAAATTGGCATTTGCTGCCGTTACTTGTCATTTTCATTTTTACATAATTCATATTTAGGTACGTAAATATAATTAATTCTCTAGTAATACAAATAATTAATTAATTAATTTAGATGATGGAACCAATGGCACTCGGAAGCCCGCCTTCCAGTCCAAGCACATCACCAATTAACCCCAACTTTTTACCAGCATTTCTCATGGGTGAAAGTCAAACTTCAAGCCCTAGGACAAACAGCATCAGCCCTTCTAAAAGCCGACCAATTGGATTTAAACCATCAACACCAATTCCAGAAAATAGCAACCGTTCAAGATACTTCCCTCAATCACCACAAGACCAGCCGCCCGCTTTCAACATGAGCGCTGTTAACGAGAAAAGTGGGCCCCCTTCCAGAGGTCTCTTCGACACTATCGACGGAGGGCGGAGCGAATTCGTAAGCCCTGTTAAAGAGACATGTTATTCTAGTCCACTCCCTCAAAGAACCTCAAGTTTTTCAAGAAATCTAAACGAAAGTTTGAATAAATCCTACCGACGACAAATTGTGGATGATTCGGATTCATTATGGGTGACAATTTTGGGTTTTCCACCCCATGCAGCTAGTTTAGTTCTGTCGCAATTTGCCCAGTGTGGAAATATAGTTGAAAAGAAATTCCCGCCAGAAGGAAATTGGGTAAATTTGAAATACAGCTCGCAATATGAAACAGCTAAAGCGTTGTCGTTTAATGGGAAATTAATTTCCAATTCTATTATGATTGGGGTCGTTCCTTGCTGCATGAGTGAAAATAAAGAAAATTCAACAGCTTTAAACGCAATAAATGAAAGTATGAATGCTAGTGTGACGTCACCAAATAGAGCTCGACCTTTGACACAATCGTTTATCGCTAAACAAAATTCTACCGATGTGCTGTCACCTCAAAACGTTCCACAAAAGTCAACCGGAATTGTATCTAAAGCGATGGAATATGTTTTCGGATGGTAAATTTTAATTCTATATATATTTTCTTATTTTAAATGTTGTATCATTATTACGTTTATTATTTCTTCACTTACAATAAAATATTTTATTAATAATATAGTTTTATTTATATAAATTATCTAGATCTGCTTGCGTCTGTTTCGCGAAGACAAAAGACAAGCAAGAAACAAGTGCAAGCAGATATTAAAACAAAAACACCAAAATTACAAGAAGTAAAAATCTACGTTTACTAACAAATGAATCTATTTGACATCTTCGATTTTAGCGGTAGCCAAGTCTGTCATTTTTGGGTATTTGTTTTTCTTTTTGTCCAGTTTGTCCTGAGCCCACAGAATTAGTTTTAAGAGAGTTGACAGTTTAGGTGAAGTGGATTCCTGGTGCTCCATCTTTAGAATTGCTGCATTTACTTCGCTAGCAATCTACAAAATATAAATAAAATAAATATATCATCACACCTTCTACCCATTACTGGGTGTGGCACTCTGCCGAAGTAGATCTCGGTAAGTGATATATTTTGCGCGTGAAGTGCGGTTACCAGTCGTCAAATCACGGCCCCCAAAGATGTTAGTGGTGGAGGAACCACAGGGGTAGTTTTTAAAATTATGATAATTGTTTGTCGCCTGTGGGAATCGAACCAGAGTTCTCAGGATCCACAGGCCGACTTCAAACCACTGAGCTAGCCACCCCATATCAAAATATATATTTAAATATGAAATTAGTTTTATTTATTCTAATTTATACCTTTTGTCGATGTGCTGGTTGTAGAAGGTCACCAAAAGGACTAGCAGCAGGATCTTCAAAGGCAAGTAAGGCTAAGGTACGTTCAAGTTCAGTTAAAACTGAAGGATCAGTTTCACCAGATTCACTTAAATGTGATTGAGCGAAAGCGAGAGCTTCTTCTACTCGATCACTTCGAATCAGTTCAATCAAATGCAATTGCTGCAATAATCCGCAATTATTACGGTTAAATACTTTATTTATTTGAAGAAAGAAAATGAATAATAAGTGAATAGGAATGATGTGATTAAAGGTTTGTTGTGTGATAATGATTTGGAGGTGTATGTGTATGTATGATTTCGAGTGTAATAAATGAATGAGTTTATATGGAGTGATCTATGAATGTGGTTGAAGTGAGGGTGGTTTGTTTGGATGAAAATGTTTGACGAGGGCTGATTGTTTCATGAGTGTGATAAGTGAATGTTTTATGAGTGATTTTAGGGTTCGTGCTACCCCATTTGTTAGGATATAGCGTGAAGATATGTATGTATGTAAATACTTTATTTTATTGTGAATGTACCTGAAGGTGAAAATAAAGATAGCGATCATTATCGAGAAGTTCTGGATGAAGCTGATTTACTAAAGCGGTAGCTTCTTGGATGCGTCCGTTCTGTATTGCGTCTCGAATACGAATTCTGTCGTCTAGAGAATTTAATTCAACTGTAGGGCCAACGCCAGATTCCATTTGAAATTTTTCTGCAGCCTCTTTAAAGCCCTCTGTTAATATAAAAGAAATGCTTGAATAAACCTTGCAATTGAGAACAAAGACTGAACCTAACCTGTCACTAAATAATTCATGATTAACTTATTCATGGTGGTTCTTCCGATTTGTTTAGATTCTAATAAGTTTACCCAATCTTCTTTTTTCACAGTTTCGTGTTTCTCAGTGTAACTCATGTCTTAATTATGCTAGAAATCCACGAAATTTCAAACTTTTGACATATTTAACTGTTTATGTTTCTACATAACCACGATAAACGGATGCCAGTGACGTTGCTAGAAATTATCCGCGCGGTCTTGGTACTTTCACCCAGCGCCAAATTTAAACTTAATCAATAAATTTTAACAAAGTTTACTCCACTTTTTTACAAAAAATACTTTTTAAAATTAATTTACAATATGAAGAATGGTAAAATAAATATTTAAAATATTATTAAAGCGCGAAATTTGTACAGAAATGAGCAAAAAAACTTTCGCAAACAAATTTCTGGTTTTCCTTATACTGTCCCACTTAAAATGAAGAAAAAAACTAAAAACCTACTTTAAATATTTCCAGTATACAGTTACTATACCAGTATTATTATTTCTTTCAAGATAAGAGCATTTATTTTCGCATTACAATATGAGTAAATCAAGTAACTTATTTCTGCTGCTGTTAGTTTTAACTATAGTTAGTGCAGTTAGTGCTTATGTTATACAAAATAACAACGACAGTAATTTGCGTCAAGTGCACATTGGTTATTTTATATTCCCACATAATATCACAAATGCAACGATTCACGATTTGAAAGCAGTAATGAAATTTCCACCATTTTTTGAATATTTCGTTCAATTGATTCAAAAATACTTTTCTAATTACGTTTATGAAGATTTGAGTCGACCACCACCTTATGACAGCCCAAACCAGGATGGAAATTCGTTATTGTTGAACTCCAAAGAAACAAAAAACGAATCAGCAACAAAAAAACGTACTTGATTACAACAATTGAGTAGATTACAACAATCAGTATGTCATTATCATTAGTATGTACGTTTTTATATTTGTGTTATTGTGTTAATGTATAATATGAGCTAAATCTTTTTTGAAAAACAATAAAGTTGATTGATGGGCGTAGGTACCGTTATTTATAACATACTTTTTTTATTGCTCTCCTTATATGATTACTGCTCGTCGTGATTTTATTGTTATGTGATGTACTTTATCAAAACTTCTTTCAACATTCCTTTTTTGGATAAAATGGGCTGTCTCTGTAATTGGTTTTTGAATTAGCCCAGCGTGATATCAGTACTGCAAGTTCTTTTAGTGTCAGATAGTTGAAGGCAGCAGACGTAAAGATTTTAATTTTAAAATGAAGATTAAATTTGCGAGTGTAATATTGTGTTTAGTTCTTAGTTTATTTGAATGTATTGGTGCACCTGTTGATTATAATAGTCCGTTTCAAGTCTTTCCTATTCGGTAAGTAAAATTATTTATATTAAAAAACTGAGTCTTTCCCGATCATTTTCTCAAATGTTTTTGACCGTTTTCCTGAATGATTATTTCCTGAATGCCTTTTTCTAGAATTTCCATTTTCCCAAATGCATTTTTCCCGTATGCTAATTTCTTGTATTTCCCGATTGACAATTTTCCCGACTAACAATTTTGAATCTAAGGGCCAAATTCATAGTCGTGACTCACCCTCACCTCATTCTAACCTCACACTCAAAGTCCAAGTAACTAAGGCAACTAACTCAATAATTTGCACAATTTGAGTTAGTTGCCTTAGTTACTTCGACTTTGAGTGTGAGGTGAGAATAAGATGAGAATGAGTCACGACTATGAATTTGACCCTAAATATAAATAAATATACTCGTATGTGGTAGGTGGCTTAGAGGTATCGTGTCGGACTGTGGATCCTGAGAACCTTGGTTCGATTCCCACAGCCGACAAACTATTTTCACCACATTCAAAAAGCCTCTGTGGCTCCCCCACCACTAATATCTTTGGGAGGCCGTAATTTGACGATTGGTAACCGCACTTCACGCGCAAAATATATCACTTACCGAGATCTACTTCGGCAGACTGCCACACCCAGTAATGGGTAAACGGCATGATGATATATTTATATAAATATAAACAAATATAAATATATCATCACGCAGTCTACCCATTACTGGGAATATTTTGCGCGTGAAGTGCGGATACCAGTCGTTAAATCACGGCTTCCAATGATATTAGTGGAGGAGTAGTAGTTTTTAATGTGGTGAAAATTGTTTGTCGGTTGTGTGAATCAAACCCAGGATCTCAAATTCACAGGCCGACTCGATACTACTGCCACCTACCCCATCTAAATAAATAATTTCCGAATATTTCTATTTCCTTTTTATTTTCCAGGATGTTGCCTCCCCCAGGTATCCCCGGCGCCGTTCCCCAAAATCCCCGGTTCGTGTGGAACTTCGTGGGCGACCTAATAACCGGAAGTGGCCTTCTACCGATTGAGATCAATGTGCCAGACACGGTGGCTGGCGTGGCCGGCGGTGCACAGAACGTAGTGCAAGGTATCGCCATGGCGGCAGGTAACCTCCTGCAGCGTATACCATTTATAACTAGGCTTACGTCGCCAGAGAGGCCGAGGCCTTTCAGAGTGTTCATTGTTGATGAACATGGACAAGTTCTAGGGATGATGAATAATGGTGGAATTTATTAACTATGGAAAAATTAAACAGTTTAAAATTAAAGAATTGTCAAAAAATATTGACTTAAGTATTTATCAAATAAGTTTGAATATTTCTTGCTGTCCTATGCACAATATTCTTAAATTATTTTAATGAAACAAACTTCAATTAACAATATATTATATACCAAGGGAGTAAAGTACATAATTTAATCCTGAGGGTGAAGTTAATTTCACGAGTCGCGAGCAGGTAATAATAAAAAAAAAAGTTGTACTTATATCATTCAAAATATGTTATTTGTACTCGTTGCATTCAAAATAATGTTTATATAACTTTGGAAATCGATGGAAAGTTTGATTTTGTGCTCTAGTACGCGAAGTAATTGAAAAAAACACCCATTTTATAGGATTCTAAATTTTGTCAATTAAAAAACGCTATTTGTACTTACTTATATACACACATTTTAAGGAATTTATAAAACAAGTAGAGCCATTAGCGTATAACGCCATCAAACAGACATATTTGAACAAACTTTACGAGAAAATATAAACAATTTGTTTTCAAATAACAAATGTCAATTCATGGCATACTTAACTGTCAATATAAATTCACGCTTCAAATTTAATAAATTTCCTCATTGTCGATTATATAATTTTTACTCATTACAAAAAACATTGTACAAAACTCGTGCACGAAAACATCATTTGCTCCATTTGCACACTTGTTATGTAAATAGCTATTTTATTAGTTATCATTTGATATTTTGTATTATTTATTGTTTTTATACATATTATTATTATTATTGTATTTGTTCTTTAAGGTACAGATGATAAGCTAATTATTAGTTCGAAACGTCGAAATATATATTTTTTTAAAGTAATATTAGATTCCTGAAGCCTATTTATTTATTTTATATTAACAATTGTTTTGGGTCCATCTTAAGTATTTATAAAAAGTTTCTCAGATTATTTTTTGACGTTTCTCAAAACCAATGAAATTGTATGTCACGTGTCTGCGTTTTAACCAATCCTGTTATTATTATACTGAGAATAAAGCTCTTGTGATTATTCCCAGGAATTATCTCTATAGATGTTTTTTGTTATGATAGGTAGTTGTCAAATAATTATTTAAAACTGTCAACGCGTCAAGTAAAATGTGTAAAAAATCGATTTAGTGCCCTTTGAGATTCAGAAAACACTAACAAATTTTGGAAACAACTTCCAAGAATACATTAATAAGTAATCAATCGATATGGACCCAGTTCAAAATCTCTTAAATTGGATGAATCGACCTCAACAGCTAAGTCAAAAAATAATCTAATTAAATATAACTCGAGAGCTGGATAAATTGAATAATTCTCCAGTATCTTTCTCAAACTTGTTGCCATTTGGCAATAGCCACTAAAGCCCTACGGGCTTTCGTGACTATTGCCTGGCAACAAGTTTTCGAAGGATCTGTCAAATTATTTTCAATTCTCACTCTCTTGTTATATTATTACTGAAAACTTTCTTCCTGTGTGACGACAGCGACAATTAATTGTAATTGCTAATTGGGCAACTGTAAACTCAGTTTTAAACTATCAAATAATTACGTAATGCTGTATATTATATTTATTTATTTATACAAAATATATTTGTAATATAAATTATGACTAATTTATCATATCAAGTTTGTATTATTAATATTATTATTTATTCATATAAACATTGTACAAATATACACAAACATAAATTACAATTAACTACATTAATTCCTTACAAGAACCAACTTATAAGGATAAGGAACGGATCTGCGAGCTCTTTTCCCATTCAAAATAGCCCGAGTATTATCAAATAATTCCTGAGCTTCCGCCTCTCTCTTATTATGAGCTCCGCCCGCCGCGCGACCCTTATCGGAAACAATGATTCCTACAGGATAATCGACGCTGTAGAAGAACCCTTTAGGATCCTTTGGTGGTTCAAGTTCTTCCTTGGAAGGAACATAAGCAGGACCGTCCCATTGTCCTTTGTATTCTGCTTCTGGCTGTTCTGGTTCGTTGTATGTGTTGTCTTCTTGCGGTGCGTTGGGGTTGAGGTTCCTGTGTTGCTGTGCAAGTTCGTTCCAGATACGGAAATGTTCTTCTTTGGCGGCTTTGACTTCTGGGGTGTCTTCGTTAGCTACTAGTTCGATTTTGGGGAGGTTGTCTGTTTGGTGGAAACCTGTGTATACATGTATAGTGTTAAGATGGGGTAGATTAAATTGGGGAGCAAGAACCCTTGGAATATTTGTTAATTAAACTTTGATAAATATTTCTGTCCATATTTGCTATTTGACATTTCCAATAAATACAAATAGGTTATGTCAGGAGTCTGACAGCTAATAGAATTTTGACTTTTTAAGTACTAGAAATACTTTAGAAATAAATGTAATAATAAATGTACTCAAATTTAAATTTTCAAATGTCACTGTCAACAACAGGAAATGAATTTATGTATCAGGCATACCAATTTCAAGTAGTTTTTTTTATTGCCAACTTTTAAAGGTTTTCAAATTTGTTTATTTTGCAAAAAGAGTACGAACAAAAAGCAATCCATTCCACCAAAGCGCTCGAGGATGTACTTCCTGTTGGTTTATCTCTACTTTAATTTATTTTTTAATTGCTTTTGATTAATTGGAAATTAAGTTCGAGTTTATTTCTTTACACAATTAATTATATAATCCTATTAATTATTTAAATTAAATTTAACTTCTTTATAACATAATAGATAGTTTTGGTTAAGTTTGATCCAACCCCAAAATAATATATTAAATTTCCTTAAAAACTTCTTTCTCTTCTTAATAAAGAAAGATGATTCAATTTTAATCCACGCTAAATAATTTTTACCACATAAATTTCTTCCAAATTAATCCCTAGCAATGCTAAAGATACTTAAATTATTTATTATTTATGTATTTATTTTTATGGGGTATGAAGTCGGCCTGTGGATCCTGAGAACCCTGGTTCGATTCCCACAGGCGACAAACAATTTTCATAATTTAAAAAGCTATCCTTGTGGATCCTCCATCACTAACATCTTTGGGAGCCGTGATTTGACGACTGGTAACCGCACTTCACGCGCAAAATATATCACTTACCGAGATCTGCTTCAGCAGAGTGCCACACAATG
Organism: Pterostichus madidus; assembly: GCA_911728475.2. Taxonomy (NCBI): domain Eukaryota; kingdom Metazoa; phylum Arthropoda; class Insecta; order Coleoptera; family Carabidae; genus Pterostichus; species Pterostichus madidus. The sequence continues at coordinate 1,121,353 of OU452313.1, read as the reverse complement.
GGTAGAAGGCGTGATGATATATTTATTTATTTTTTTATTTATTTAAGATGTATAAATAGATGAAGCATTCGACGATTTATTCCCATTCTTCAACAACATTCTTCTTAATCTCACCTGTTCCATCATCATAGTACTCCACTTTAATCTCTTGTCCATCCCCATTAATATAACTATATTGTCCACGTAGATCGCCTCCAGCAATTTTCTTCTCAGACTTAGCAATATCTGGTACGGAATATCCATAAACATATCCTCCAATACCATCTTGTCCATGGAACTGTTTAGCCAAGTATATGTCTTCTAGGACTTCGTGTTGTTCGTTGCCAAGGTAACGAAGTGCTGGAACATTGGTGTCGATCTTTGGAGCATAGTTAAGACTTAAGTCTTGCTTGTCTAAGATTTGTTGAGCTTCTGGAGGTGGCAGTTCACGTAAGTCTTCTAAATGGGACTCGTGTTCTTGGCCTTCTGCTATGGCGGATGCGATAATCGCCTGGAAGATATTCAGGTATGGTAAGTATAATTATTGGGAATTTATAAATATTTTTTAACTCTTTTATAATTTTCTTGCTTAAAAATTACGATAATTTAAAATTGTAAAAATATCCATAAAAAACTTAATTTATTTATAATATTTTATGTACAACCGGGCCGAAAAGCATGTATTTTAGCCCTAAAAAGCGGGTTTAAAATAATACCTCTGGATACATAAATGAAATGACAATTTTTGTTTATTGTGAATACTTGATTCTGCAAAATGTCATTTTGACTTATAACCTATGTACATATTTGAATATTTTGAACATATAATTAAATGTTATTTTGTTGTACATAAAATATTGTATGTACCACGGGTGAAATTAGCGTTTCTGACCCTGAGCTACGGGCCAGAAACGTCTGTTTTTCACCCTTGCTACAAAAATAACTGTTATTACAGATGCTTCTTTCTCAAAAACTAAAGCAGATATTCTTTTGAGGTTTTCAAATTTGTGTTCAGCGTGATTTTCTGTATAAGTAATATAATTTTTGTTTAAATATACTGGTGAATAATTTATTTAGAGCATAAAGTCTGAACTGTGGTAAAAATATATCAGCGATTTTTGTTATTTTCAAAATACATAACTTTGACAAGCTGTAACTTTAAAACTAAAAGGAATATTGAAATGTGGTTCTCATCAATGAATTCCTCATACTTTAATTGACCCATTTAATCGATATATAGATATATAAATTTAGTGGTTTGATAGTTATGATATGAGAGGCGCAACTTGGCATATCTAATTTAGCTTGTCGAGAATTTCAGTTCAAGGGGTTCAAAATTTCCAATATTTTTTTAAATATGTTTCTATATAATTTAGGCCACGAGAAATCGAATGCCGTAGAGCGCATCTTCATATCTCATTTAGTTTTTGAGTTACGGCGATTTTTGATGTTTTAAAAATCGTAACTTTGAGAGGCTATATCTCGAAAACTAAAAGAGATATCGAAATGCGGTTTGGACGAGCGTATTTCCCGTGCTTTACTTAATATAATAGCAAATTTTGAAAATTTTGAAAATTTTTGGATTTTTTTCAAAATTTTCCTTTGTCGATATTTCAAAAATTAGACGAGATAATTGATATCTGTGAACACTAGTGGATTCCTCGCGTGAAAATACGTAGGTATGTAAATTTTTACGATAAAATTCGCACGGATAGATATTTTATTACAGAAAAACGAAAAATGACCAAAAATCGTAAAAATCTTAAGGGGTACCCCTTCAAAAATAATTAATTTTTAGCCAATTTTCGTTTTTCTGTAATAAAAAACTTATGCGTGCGAATTTTTTCGTGAAAATTTACATACCCTCGTATTTTCACGCGAGGAATTCACTGGTGTTCACAGATTTTAATTATCTCTTCTACTTTTTGAAATATCGACAAGTGAAAATTTTGAAAAAAATTCAAAAATTTTCAAAATTTTCTAAATTCCTTATCCGATTAATTAAAGCACTAGAAATACACTCGTTCAAACCGCGTTTCGATATCTCTTTTAGTTTTCGAGATATAGCCTCTCAAAGTTGCGATTTGAAAAACATGAAAAATCGCTGTAACTCAAAAACTAAAAGAGATAGAAAGATGCGCTCAACGGCATTCGATTCCTCGTGCCTTAAACTATATAGAACCATATTAAAAAAATAAAATAAAAATTTGAACCAAAATTTTATTGAAATTTTTGTCACCCTTCCAATTTTTAAAAAAACGTTTCTCAAATAAATACCCTTCACTTTAAAATCGTAAAACTATGGTTCCATATTTAAAAAACTACGAGAAATCCATATTTTCAAACAGAATTCAATTATCTTTATTAGATTTTAAGTTACAGTCAATTAAAATCGCAATATGTCACAGCTCAAAAACTGCTCGATCATTTTTCAATTATAGGCTTTCAAAAAAATTATTTATTACTATAACGAACTCATAACCACTTAGACCGACTACAAGGGTAAGTTTTTATGTGTACAGTAACACGTTTAACTCACTGCATCCTAGTTCAGTCAACTGTTCGAAGTCAAGGCGAACCTCTCAATTCAAGATCATCTTGACTCCGGTGACGTCGTCGGCACATCAAAAACCAATATCTCGTCGACTACGCAACAGATCGAATGATAAATATAGGAATGAGGTAAATTAATGCGAATTTTTTACATATTACGAACTCATCTTCATTTTTTTTTTGTCAGGATTTGTAGATCCGGGTTCGGTAAAAAGTTAAATGTTTTTATTTTGTTGTTTTGTTGCTAATGACAATGATGCTCATATATTAAGTTTTATAAAGTCATGGTTGAGAATTTTTTTACAATTTAAGTTGAATTTTTATAGAATGTAATGCGCAGTTTTAGTCTTAATTATTAATTAAGTTAATTAGTTCCGGAGTGTGATGATTGATAATGTGATCATCATATACTTGTGATGCGGTGTTTAAAATTAATAGATATTAAATATTCTTAAGGCCTTTTTATTAATAATCTGAGATAAAGTTATGGATAAACTATCTGTCGAATAAAGAAATAAATAATATATATCAAGACACTAATTTTGATGGTATATTTTTATGGGGTAGCTGGTTTAGTGCTATCGTGACGGCCTATGTATCTGAGAACCTCAGTTCGATTATTAAAGCCGACAAACAATTTTCACCATGTTAAAATTACCCCTGTGGCTCCTCCCCAACAAACATCTTTGAGGACCGTGATTTGATTTCACACGCATAAATATATCACTTATCGAGATTTGCTACGGCAGAATGCCACAACCAGTAATGGGTCAAATCACGGCCCCCAAAGATGTTAGTGGTGGAGGAGCCACAGAGGTAGTTTTTGAAATTATGAAAATTGTTTGTCGACTGTGGGAATCGAATCAGGGTTCTCAGGATCCACAGGTCGACCTGTGGATCCTGAGAACCCTGATTCGATATATATATATATATATATATATATATATATATATATATATATATATATATATATATATATATATATATATATATATATATAAATATTTATTTATTTATTTATTTTTTAGGTAAAGATTTAGGCTGTATAAAAGTCAAACTTTTGTGCATTTTTGGGAATCGAACCCGGATTCTCAAATTCACAGTCTGACTCGACATCATTGAGCCATCTTTGCAGATTAAAAAAGAAAAATGGAATATCAAATATATTAAATTGAATTTAATAATTTAGTTCTTATAAAAAACTTATAGTGGAAACCAAACCACTCAGATACAATCATACTTTTTGGATATAAGTTGAAGTCAACGAGATCTGAACACACGACCTCTTGATAGACGCTAATCTACTACTACCCATTATCTGTTTTTTTATTCGAGCACTAACAAATTAATTTTTAAATCGTACTAATTTAATTAATAAATGCCAACTGTCCGATTACTTAAAATTTATGTGACTGTTTAGGAAAGTTAGTTCGTGTCTAGTAGGCGATGATTTAATCACGAGAAAAGTGGAAGTATAGAGTAGTAAAAGTGTAAGTATGGTGCAAAAAGTGTAAACAGAATGTAAAACCTACTGTAGCACGCAATATCAACAAGTTTGATTCGTTTACCGATATACGAGCATGTAGTTAGTAATTTGGTCATGTATGGCAAATATTTGTATATTTACGCATTAGTAACATTGTAAGATGTGCGACCATGGAATCTGTGGATTTTACATTAGTCAGGGACAAATAACTATGATGACAGTAATGCACACGGCACATAATAGTATGTTACTTCACAATACTAATTATATTTATAGATATACACGCATACTTTTAAACCTTTACTAGGCAATAATTAAATTAAATCTTTATAAAAGATTCTACATGAGAGATATTTTTGCTATCAATATTTCTAAATCATACTGAGTGTGGCACTCGGCCGTAGCAGATATTGGTAAGCGATATATTTTGCGCGTGAAGTGCGGTTACCAGTCGTCAAATCACAGCCCCCAAAGATGTTAGTGGTGGAGGAGCCATAGGAGTAATTTTAAAATATATATGCGCGTGAAGTGCGGTTACCTGCCGTCAAATCACATGCACGAAGAGGATAGTGAAAGAAGAGCCAAAGAGATAATTTTAATGTATTTTAATTTTATTTCTATTTCTCTGAGGTAGGTGTGGTTCCGTTGTATCGAGTCAGCCTGTGGATTAGAGACCCCAAAGCCGGTAAACAATTTTTACCACAATAAAACTACCCCTGTGGCTTTCCGTCTATTAAAATCTTTGGGCCCAGATTTGACTGGTAACCTCACTGCACGAGCAAAATATATCATTTATTAAGATCTGCTATGGCAAAGTGCCTCTTCCAGTAATAGGTGAAAGGCGTAATGATATATTTATTTATTTTAATATTTCATGATTATTTATAGATTACAATTTCCATATTTTGCAATCAGTATAATTTACCCTGGCATTTTTATGTTATTTCCATGCATTTTGTTTATTTATACAATTCGTAGCTGGTATTATAAAAATGAATATAATGGCAGAATATTAACAGCTTCGCAAAAAGTATGGTTAAAAAGTTATACTTTTCATCCTTACAGCTTCGTACGACAGTAAAATGCATAAAGGTAAAATAGAAATAATACAATAAATGATTTTGGTCAGAGAATATTGAATTGGTGGTAATCATGAAAAATAAGGGTTGATATTAATTTATCGATCGATAACAACTAATGCTCGAGTTACAAAATGGGGGGAAGAGTGCTTTTTAATAACTATAAATTTTCTGTTAATCTTATTTTGAAATAATAAAAAATATCTGATACAAAATATTCAGTTGTTTTGAAAATAAGTAAAAATTATTTACATTTTTGCACAGCAGTAAAATTTATGATATACAGGTCAACTTGATTTATCAGTACTTTAGAAATATATAAAACAAAACAAGTTATTATTTTATTATTTATAATTAATAATAACAATAATAGAACAAATAACATTGTTTACATATTAGAAAATTAATATCATATACTTACAGCAAATAATAAGAACAATTTCATTGTAACACTAACAAAATATCCACTTGATATATTCTATGCTTCGTCGATAACTAAGATAAAACAAATTCCAAAATCATCTCTTTATATACAAACACACGTTCTTAGCATCCAATCAAACAAGCCGCCAGGTGGCAGATGAACCAATCAGAGGCTGGGATGAGTCAACAAACAATGTAGGATCGCGACAATATTTTTTGTTTTTACCTGCGCGGATTACCTATTCACATACGTAATTTTAATCAAAACTAAAACGCATATTCTTTGAAATTGTTTAAAAATAACATTTGCTATGCATGATCTTGAATTACTATTGCTACACGTGTTTATGGACAATAAAATCATGTTAAGATTAGGCGTTTTGTTCTTTTTCTTGTTATTATGTCGAGGAGGATGCATTATTCATGATGCGCAATTAGCAGATTAATTCATTTTGTGGAACAATCTATGATTGGACAAAAAACTTATTATGAATTTAAGGACAATTAAAAGCACGATTTTTCTTCACGATTTTCTTTGACTTTGTTATGAAACAAATTAATTATATACTTCCATAAATAAATACAAAATCTTGATATATTTTGCACCTTATATTGGTGACTGTCATTTCTACATTATTTTAGAAGAAAAATGACTCAAGTAAAGGAGGAAAGCGATTACTTTCTCACTTGAGTTCGAAGATTGCGTCATGAGCATAACGAATGTGGCATTAGAACGACCAATTGTTTAATGTGGAAAAAAAGTGTATGATTTTTACACACATAGGGGAGGAAATGACATTATACTCCAGTTGGTTCGAATCTTATTTTTTTGTTTTTGTAATTTGAACAAAAAATGAAAGAACACAATATGCATATGAATAAATAAATAAATATCTCACCTATGAAATCAATCATAAATTAAAAAATAAATAAATATATCATCACGCCTTTTACCTATTACTGGGTGTAGCACTCTGCTGAAGCAGATCTCGGTAAGTGATATATTTATGCACGTGAAGTGCGGTTACCAGCCATCAAATCACGGCCCCCAAAGATGTTAGTGGTGGGGGAGCCACAGGGATGTTTTACGAGGGCTGATTGTTTGGGATATAGCGTGAAGATATGTATGTATGTATGTATGTTAATTCCAATTACAGTACAAGATCCGGACTCACAGAACCACAGTGTGGTAGTTCATACATACATTGAGTGGGATTCAAACATAGGATCTCCAGATTCGACTTCCGTAACGCTACCCATCCCACCATACTGTCTAACCATGATATTATTTTACTTCAAATTAATTTTAGACTTCCTAAATGTAGCCATGCTTATAATAAAATACATTAATATAATTTATATAAAAAACAGAGATACAATCTATATTTCTACTTCAATGATGAATATGCAAATTCCCAACTTTAATTCATTGTAATCAACACAAAAAAAAATAACTAGAATCGTCTGGAAACGTGAAAAAATATAAGATATTCTAGAAAGATGCTAATTCCCAATTCTCATAAACCAACCAGTAACCTTTTCGAAGAAATGCAAACGTTCAACGTTAACTATAAATCCCGAAATTTATCAGCATTGTAACATCATTATTTATAACAAAAGAACGACTTTTTGTAGAAGACCTAAATGTCTTTGTATCTTTTAACCATCAAGTGGAATCATCTTCTTTGTTTATTGCTAAATTAAAGCGCTCAAGCGAAGCGTCATTAACTCGACATTTTTGCATTTTAATGCAATAAGAAAAGCATACAAGTAGGCATCTAATTTGCATAGAGTGTTTATGCTATTCATTTAAATACATCTCAAATATCCGTAAATATGAGAATGATGCATTTTCAATCCTTTTCATATAGCAAAGCGAAAAAAATCATGTTGTCATTGTTATAAATAATTAAAGAATTAAATAAACAATATACCTGTGTAAAACTTATAGTTATCTATGGAACTAAAACAAACTTTTTGACAAACAAAACAAAATTAGTGTCAAAATTAAAATAAGAAAATTTTTTGGAGCTGTCAAAATTTATTGTGTATATTCTCTAAATGACTGAAAATTGTGACGATTATGATGGATATAAGAAAGGGAAACTAGAATTCAGCACTAAATGTAAGATAATTTATTATATTCTATGTCCCATCGAATGGGGTTGCACGAACCCTCACACACATTCAGTAGATTCTACCATTTTCATTTTATAGTCATAATTTGTTTCATACAAGCTCGTTTCATGTTTCCTTCACACTAGAAACCTTCAATCATATGCATCCATTTATTCTTAAGGATCTCAAGGATCCGCTCACCCTCAATTTCACCAATTTTTCATTCAACATATGTTCCACTAAAACACACCTACTTTACAAATAATAAATAAGGTAGCACGAACCCATGAAACATTCTAAATAAAGTCGGCCTTTGGAGAACCCTAGTTCGATTCTCACAGGTGATAAACAATTTTCACAATTTTAAAATTACCCCTGTGGCTCCTCCACCACTAACATCTTTGAAGGCCGTGATTTGACGGCTGGTAACCGCACTTCACGCGCATAAATATATCACTTACCGAGACCTGCTTCGGCAGAGTGCTACACCCAGTAATGGGACGAAGGCGTGATGATATATTTATTTATTTATTTATAAGTCCAATTTAAAATTACCCCTATGGCTCCTCCTCCACTAACATCTTTGGGGCAAAATATATCACTTACCGAGATCTGCTTTGGCAGAGTGCCACACCCAGTACTGGGTAGAAGGCGTGATGATATATTTATATTTTATTTACTTTATATATTATGTAATGGCTCAGTTCCGTATCCGAGTCGGCCTGTGAATCCTAAGAACCCTGGTTCGATCCCCACAGCTGACAAAACATTTTCACCAATTTAAAATTACCCCTGTGACTTCTCCACCACTAACATCTTTGAAGGCCGTGATTTGACGGCTGGTAACCGCACTTCACGCGCATAAATATATCACTTACCAAGATAAAGTAAATATATCATCACGCCTTTTACCCATTACTGGGTGTGGCACTCTGCCGAAACAGATATCGGTAAGTGAAATATTTATGCGCGTGAAGTGCGGTTACCAGCCGTCAAATCACGGCCTTCAAAGATGTTAGTGGTGGAGAAGTCACAGGGGTAATTTTAAATTGGTGTAAATGTTTTGTCGGCTGTGGGGATCTAACCAGGGTTCTTAGGATTCACAGGCCGACTCGGATACGGAACTGAGCCATTACGCCATAATATATAAAGTAAATAAAATATAAATATATCATCACGCCTTCTACCCATTACTGGGTGTGGCACTCTGCCAAAGCAGATCTCGGTAAGTGATATATTTTGCGAGTGAAGTGCGGTTACCAGTCGTCAAATCGTGGCCCACAAAGATATTAGTGGTGGAAGAGTCACAGGGGTAGCTTTTGAATTTATGAAAATTGTTTGTTGCCTGTGGGAATCGAACCAGGGTTCTCAGGATCCACAGGCTGACTTCATACCACTGAGCTAGCCACCCCATATAAAGTAATCATGAAAAATCGAAATTATCATTAACTTATCGATTAGTAACACAATAGGCGTATTCCATTTGCCATTTGGATCAGATCTAACTTACATTTATTGGACCAGATCACTTATTTATTTTGCTGGATTACTTCACTGATTTAATTTCTAGTACTAGAATTACTCTAATTTACTATTAAGTAATTCACCCCAATATGTGCATCAGTTTGCTTAATTCAGTTCATTTAGTCATGTTGTCTAATTTATCTGAACTGATTTAAGTGAACCAAGTGGCAAATGGAATACAGCTATTGATACTGTTACAAAATATAGAGGATTATTTTGAAAAGTTTGACAGTCGAATATTTGTCAATATTTTATGTGTAAGTGAATAGGAGTGATTGGATGGATGTAATTGAGGATGAAGGAATAATTTAGAGTGTGAAAGATAATGTTTGACGGGGGCTGATTATTTGATTATGTTACGAGTGAATGTTTTATGAGTGATTTTAGGGTTCGTGCTACCCCATTTGATGGGATATAGATTGAAGATATGTATGTATGTATGTATGTTATAAATAAATTAATAATTCTAATTAATATTGAATTAAATAGGTGGCGAAGCATTTTGGCCAGCGGAAGACGAAATAAAAAAAGGTGTGCACTGCTACGACGATGCTCACAGTAAAGCCAAATGCATCACAGAACAATACAGAGACAAAATAGAGAAAGATGTGTATCAAAAGTTTGACGAAGCACCTAAACCACTATGCAAAGATGCAAAAACTAATGTTCTAGAATGCATACAACATGAAAAGAGTATTGAAAAATGTTTCAGAGAAATTGAACATTTCAATGAATGTTTGGGTGAAACGGTACGCGATGTTTACGCAGAAGATTGCGAAAGTAAAAAATTTACAATCTGATACTATGTACCTACATTAATGAATAAATATGACAGCTCTAAACTATGTTTTGTTAATTATAAGTTATTCCAATAGGATATTTCACAAAAATTTGATTATTTTATATGTTAAATAAATATATCATCATTGGCGTCCGTAGGGGGAGTAAAGGAGGAGCGCGCCACCCTCCCTGGATATTAACTTTGGTGGTGACCACGACTCTCGAACATAGGACTTTAACATGTAAAACTATAATTTTGTAATTTCCTGCTTCCCTAAATATATTAAGCAAAAAAGCTTGAAATAAAAGTTTTAGGCCATAAAATGCTGCATCTGAACCAATAAACAAAATGAATTTTGTATACTATGAAACGACACAAATTAGATTTGAAAATGACGAAAATTGCCTCAAAACTAACGATGGCATGAAATTGAAACTAAATTAAATAAATGTTTGACGTTTTATCTGTCAAAATAAATGAAATAATAAATGAAGAATTTATTTTGACAGTTTTGACAGATTGAATGTCAAACATTTGTTTAATTTTGTTTCAATTTTATTGCTATTGATAGTTTTGAGACAATTTTAATCATTTCTAGATCTTTGTGCCGATACAAAGTATGCAAAATTAATATATATATATATATATATATATATAAATTAAATAAAAATGAAATTATAAGTGTAAAGATAATAAATTCAAGCTGAAACTGAATTTCCAGCAGTATACTTATGGCCAGCTAGCAACATGTTCCCTATCGTAACGATTGAGTAATCTAAGTTTATTAAGTATACACGGACACAAAATATTAGAAAATAAAAACTGTAAAACTGCTAAATCGGAATTTATTGAAGACATGGTGTCAATTTATGGAAGAGTTATTAGAAAACTGTCCTTCCTCTTCAATTCAAACTCAGACGACGAAGACTAGTAATTTATTTCACAAATTTAAATATTTTTTTATCTATTTGTTATGTGTATTTGTGTTTATGTCATGTAAAAAAATATTTTAGAAATGTATGTATATCTGAGAGTTTCTTGCGATCCGCCCCCCCTGGAAAAATATCTGTGGACGCCCATGTATATCATTACGATTTTTACCCATTACTGGGTGTGGCACTCTGCCAAAGCAGATCTGTGCAAGTATTATAAAAAATAGCTTACTAACCTCGAACTGTAAGTAATTTTTTTAGGTCACGAATGTTTAGAAAATCTCGACCCATCGGGCCTCGATTTCCCAAACTACAAACTTGAGCTAAAAACTGTCACTTACAGTTCATGGTACGTAATATACTATTTGTGCCGCATTGCCATTTCGGTGCACATGCGCATTGCCTCACAATCTGAAGTAACAGTTTAATTGAGCCACCTACGTCACAAGAACTTCTATTTTTTAGTCAGTTTTGTTTTAAATATTTTTTCCAATAAAATACTTTAAAGATGTATGACAGCAACAAATATACGAAAAAGTATTTATCGTTTGGTAAATAAGTAATTTTTCGACTATTATAAACAACTCATTTCAGGTACGTAATCACATACATCTTTTTTATGTTTACCTTCCAAAATATTATTAAAAAATGTTGAAAGAATTTAAAACAAATTGATTTGAGGTCAAGAATTAATTTGTAATGTGAAGGTGAAAAAGTCAAAACGAACATTTTCATCAATGGGAATTTCCTGTTCGATTCTTCTACTATTCGCAACTTCGCCGTATCCTGGATTACATCATTACAACATATAAGAGAAGAAGTCATCGATGATCTTAACATTCACAATTATTTCTTTATAATTTTGTTGCATTTTATGTTTTACTTCATTTACAACAAGAAAAAGTATAATTCTCTTGTATTAAATATAATTTTAAAATGATTTAAAATGACCTTGCGAATTATTAAAGTAGGAGGAACATAATCTCGAATGTTTGTTGAAGATAAAACAGTAGCAGTATCCTGTGTTTTAATGAAATCGCAACATATTTGTTTTTAGTATGAAACAAATAATTTTCATTGTTTTTGTTTGCAATATTTTGTTTTTTCACCATGGTATTGTGGCTCAAAAATGGGGTAATTATATACTACACAATAATTTGCCATTACCCAATTAGAAAGTAAAATTTTCTTCCCTCAATTGAGAGAAGAAAATGATACTTTTCACCCCGAGAAACCCCACAGAAAAATAGCATATTATGCACTATAGCTAGTCTTACTCTCGTCCGACTTTTAAAAGTTAATAAAAATTTCTTTTTGAAAATGGTAAAAAGGTTAGATTTATATTTTTTGAGAATATGATTTTGCTTAATTTTACTAATAAACAATCAGATTTAGCTAAAACTCTTTTGAGAATTTTGCTTTAAATTTCTAATTTTTTCTGAATATTTTACTTTCTAATAGGGTAGGAAAAATGGTTCATTTTCTTCCCTTGATATACAAATAACCATTTGTAATGAGTAATGAATATAATATTTGTTAATATTAGCTAAAGTCTACACAGAGAAAGTCATTGAAGGACAACAAATGAATCTATCTTGTCATCAAGGACATACAATTTTAGTAACAATTGCCAACTATGGAAAAACGGATCCAGAGATCTATCAGATTTACAATAAAGAACAAATGACGGTGACCTGCCGAACTTTGCACCAGCACTCGCATCATCCGTGATATGCAAGTTATGCAAGTTCATAGTTATTTTATTTACTAAGTTGCAAAACGCAAAATTAGTCCTTTGATATATATATATATATATATATATATATATATATATATACATAGACGGGCTTTGGCCTAGGCTGAAGAGGCAATAACCTAGGGCCCATTTTAGGGCCCGGGTTCAAGCTTTTAGTTATAGAAATATATGTATATACAGGGTGGTGATCGAAATTATTTTAACAATACAGCTTCAAATAAAAGTTTTAGGACATACAATTCTGCATCTAATCCAATAAACAAAATTAATTTTGCATATGTCGTAACGACACAAATTAGATCTGAAAGTAACGAAAATAGCCTCAAAACTATCGATAGTCATGGAATTGAAACAAAATTAAACAAATGTTTTACGTTTAATCTGTCAAAATAATTTCTTTATTTATTATGTCATTTATTTTGACACATAAAACGTTAAACATTTGTTAATTTTGTTTAAATTTTATGGCGATCGATAATTTCGTTATTTTCAGATCTAATTTGTGCTGTTACGAAGCATGTAAAATTATTTTTGTTTATTGGATTAGATGCAGAATTTTATGTCCTAAAAGGCCCGAATTAAATATTTTGCCTAGGGCCCGAAATATTTTAAATCCGCTTCTATAATATATATATATATATATATATATATATATATATATATATATATATATATATATATATATATGGGGTAATGGCACAGTGGGGTAGCAAGTCGGCCAATGAACCCTGGTTCGATTCCCACAGCCGACAAAACATTTTCACCAATTTAAAAATTACCCCTGTGGCTCCTCCACCACTAACATCTTTGGAGGCCGTGATTTGACGACTGGTAACCGCACTTCACGCGCAAAATATATCACTTACCGTGATCTGCTTCGGCAGAGTGCCACACCCAGTAATAGGTAGAAGGCGTGATGATATATATATATATATATATATATATATATATATATATATATATATTTTATTTTTTTATATTAGTAATATTTTGTTTGGTTTATTTAGATGTAACCGGAAGACTGAATGTATATTGGAGGTTAGTAACTCGTTATTTGGTGACCCTTGTCCAGGTCAAGAGAAGCACCTAGAAGTCAGTTTCAAGTGTGTCTCGGTCAACAACAATCAACGATAAACAACAATAATAACTTCAAACCAAACTTAACTCACAAAGACGATGAATCATTATACTTTAATTGCTTCTTAAAGCGACTTTCTTTACAAAATAATAAATCTCCATATTTAAAACAAGCTGTAATAAAATACAATATATTAAATAATAAACAAATATATAACAAATATAAAAGCCTACTCAATACAAATTCATTCACATTCACTTAATTTCAAAAAGTCAAGATAATAAAAACCGAGACAGAGAGAGAAAAATGGTGAAGTTGTTTGTATTGATGGTTACTGTGACTGTACTTCTTCAAGATGAGTTGTCATTGGCTAAACCAATACCAGATACCTTATACGACGGCGAACATCCACTAGACGTCGCCATATTTGATTTACGCACCCGGTATCCGCAGTTTCTGGCCGAGCCTTATAACCCGGAAAATGTGAAAGCTGTGGACAAACTACTCAAGTATATGTTGACGGAACAATCAACTCAATTGTATGATTAATATATTTTGGTGATAGTATACATATGTATATGAAGAAGATGTAATAAATGTAATTGTATTGTAATTTATTTGTTTATTTATTTGTTACTTCGTATCTAGAACTTTTGCCGCCCAGGGCGGTCTCCAATTTGCCGCCCTTTCTAAGTCAATCAAATGGTGATTTTTATAAATTAATGGGGTGGCTAGCTCAGTGGTATGAAGTCGGCCTGTGGATCCTGAGAACCCTGGTTAGATTCCCACAGGTGACAAACAATTTTCATAATTATAACTACCCCTGTGGCTCCTCCATCACTAACATCTTTGGGGGCCGTGATTTGACGGCTGTTAACCGCACTTCACGCGCAAAATATATCACTTACCGAGATCTGCTTCGGCAGAGTGCCACATCCAGTAATGGGTAGACGGCGTGATGATATATTTATTTATTTATTTTATAAATTAAAAAAATAAATATATCATTACGACTTTTACCCATTACTGGGCGTGGCACTCTGCCGAAGCAGATTTCGGTAAATGATATATTTATGCGCGTGAAGTGTGGTTACCAGCCGTCAAATGACGGCCCCCAAAGATATTAGTGATGAGGGAGCCACAGGGATAATTTCAATTTGGTGAAAATTGTTTGTCGGCTGTGGGAATCGGACCAGGGTCCTCAGGATCCACAGGCTAACTCGAAACCACTGAGCCTTGCCCCATTAAATTAATAAACATAAATAAATAATTGTAATTGAGACAAACTATAGGTGGGGACCTTTTTTACCATTGGGTGGCATATTTAAATTAGGCAGTAATAAAGGAATTTTTCGAGATAATATTTTTAACCCTACATTGACTTGACGATGAAGAAAAATATTCGAAATCATATAGTAATTCATAATTCGTAGAAATCGAATAGTAAACTTATGAAGTGAACAAGTTGTTTTTTACAACTAAAACTAAATATAAAAAATGCCGCCCCAAAATATGTGCCGCCCGGTGCGGACTCCCCCCCACCCCTAGGTGCGTCACTCATAGAAATAGTATATTAAATAATAAATCAGGCAAGTGATGTTTTATTTGAGGAAGTGATTGTTTGTCGGCCGTGAGAATCGAACCCGGGTTCTCAAATCCACAGGCCGACTCGATAATAGTGAGCCAGCTACCCTATATATAATTAATTTTACAAATAATATAAATATATCACCATATTTTTTACCCATTACTGGGTGTGGTACTCTGCCGTTGCAGATCTCGTTAAGCGATATATTTTGCACGTTAAGTACGTTTACCAATCATAAAAACACGACCCCAAAAGATGTTAGTGGAAGGGGAACTTTAGGGGTCCTTTTAATCTTATCCGAAACTACTTAATTAACAGTAATTAATTAATTATATTATTTTGAAAATATAATAATCTTCAAAATACATTCGCTAACACAATTAGTAAGAACTGTTTTGATACGATAAAATAATTAATCAAAAATTAAGTAACTAATTAAATAATTACAGATTAATTTTCCAATCATCTCCGAGCAGTTCTTTCTTAAGATAACAATTTCCTTTTGGACCAATATAAAAACCTAAACCAATCCGCCATTTTTATTATTCCAAGTCCAACTTCGAATACGAATCTACATCACATCACCATGGTCGACTCCAAAGTTCTTGTCGCAGTGTTAGGATTGTGCATTTTTGTGGCATATCCTCACTTAGCCGAGGCGAAGAAGTTCCACGTGGCACAAGCTTGCGAAGGACATCGTTTGAAATTGTCCTGCCCTGAAGGAAGTGTGGTGAAAGTTGTTGAAGCAGGATATGGAAGAAGAAATGCCAGTGTTTGTTATTATTTCGACGAAGAGGACACAGAGTTTCAGATTTGTCAATCTCCATTTGCGTTTGACATCATTCGAGCATTGTAAGTTCATTTTCATTTATTTTTTTAAAAGTGATACTTTTGTCATTTATGGACAGATGCTTCGCTAAAAGTAATAGTAGTTCACAATACTAGCATAGTAAATAGTTTTTACTGCCGAAAGGAGGATTGACTGACGAGTTTGTCATCTTCTTGAGGCAGTAAAAACAGTTGCCTAGCATGTATTGTACAATATTTTATTTGTTACTCATTTGTAAACAAACTTAAAAATTTAAATTATATCAGTTAGAATTGTCAAAAGTTGTTTGAATTGATGTCTTATAAGCATTATTGTGGTAATGCGCTTGTATACTAACTTGTAAAATTGACAGCTGATCTGTAAATTTTTTATTCTGAAACCGACAAGGAAGTGCCTATATTCCTGATTAATTTTAGTATGGAAAGTAAATTTTTACCAAAATAGTTAAGTAAATTACATATCCAAGGTTACAAAAAAAAACAGTCAAGTAAAATACAAAACAGTCCGGTAAAGATTTTACCTGACTGTTTTGTATTTTATCTGAGGGTTTTTGTTTTGTTTTAATCTTGGATATGTAGTCTGCTGTCAATATGAATCGTATCAAAAATTTTAAACATTTTGAATTATTTATGATTAATTATTGATTAAATTGAACGGTTGTATACATAATACGTCAGGAAAGTTTTTTTCCTTTACTCAGCTGATTAAAATTAAGTAAAACAAGACTTTCCTGATTTATTATGTAATATAATATTACAAGTTAGTAGCGGTAAAGACTCATTTACATACCAAACAGTTTTAATAAATGACGTTTACAAATTAGTAACAAATAAAATTTTAAACTTGGTTTAAAAAATTAAAAATTAATCGAATATTTATTTAACAGTAATGTTACTTATTTCGTATTACTTGTTGGTTCGTTTTGCTTTTATTTATTTAAACCAAGTTATACTTGATGTGAACTATTGTTAAATTAATTATTTTGCATATTGATCACGACAGTCGTCTTTTTTAAAATTGTAAAAGAAAGTAAAATTGATCTTTGAAATAATTTAATAACCGCAATAAATATATAAAAAAATTCTAATTTTTATTTTGTGTTTAGTTGTGACGGCCATAAGACCTGCACCCTAAAAGCAACGAACCACAACTTCCAGGACCCTTGTCCAGGACAAGTGAAGTACGCCGAAGCCACCTACACTTGCATCAGCACAGAACGCTATGAACAATTCCGAAGACGCAAAACCGAACGTTTACAGAACGCAGTAGAGAACAACCAGCTGCCTTCGTAATTTTGACATTTATGTTATTTTATGTATAATGACTAGGCTATGACATATTGTAAATGAAATTCGTATTATTGTAATGAATATTAAATAAATAAAATACAGTACAGGTGCATTTTAAAGTTAACATATATCTTTTTTTAATAAACCATACCTAATGAAAATCTATAAATTTATTTTAATTTCAACGGTGCGGTTGGAATTTGGAATGGTACAACTTTTTAAAGAGGTGATGAGTCAATATTTTATGGCGTCATCTTTTAGATAGAAGATGTATCTTCATCGTTTAAAATGAAGAATACTGCATTCATATTTAGAATATAAATTAAAATTGAATTCTTTACTGTAATTAAAATTCCTTGGTTGCTGATAAAATGAATGCAATTTTTATAAAAATCAATTGAAGATAATCTATCAAAATGTCAAATTCTCTATTGGGAACTCATAATTAAAATAAATATTAATATATCATCACGCTTTTTACTCATTACTAGGTGTGGCACTCTGCCGAAGCAGATCTCGGTAAGTGATATATTTATACGCGTGAAGTGCGGTTATCAGCCGTCAAACAACGGCCCTCAAAGATGTTAGTGGTGGAGGAACCATAGGGGTAATTTTAAATTGGTGAAAATGTTTGTCGGCTGTGGAGATCGAACCAGGTTTCTTAAAATCCATAGGCCGACACAATACCACTATCGTAAAAATAAAAAATAAATATATCATCACGCATTTTACCCATAACTGACTGTGGCATTCTGCCGAAGCAGATCTCGGTAAGTGATATATTTATGCGCGTGCATGTTAGTGAAGGGGGAGCCACAGGAGTAGTTTTAAATTGGTGAAAATGTTTGTCGACTGTGGGGATCGAACTAGGGTTATTAAGATCCACAGGCCGACTCGATACGACGATCGTAGATAAGCTAATTTATAATTATTAAATTTAGATTTGCAAATAGTAATGACTTAACAAAAATATGATTATTTTAGTCTGGGTCAAATTGAACCAATCACCAAATGTTTGACTTGTACTTAGAGATAATAGAAAGATTAATAAAATAGTCTTATTAATATCATTTCCTTGCAAAACAGTTTAAATACTGAACCAAATTAATCAGACCACGTTTCTAAGATAACTATTACATTTCATAACTCCATAAAAACTATAGCAATCAACCATTCTGTTGATTACAAGTCGTGCATCGAAATATCAAACATAGTCCATCAGCATGATCGAATCTAAAGTTCTGGTCCTCGTGTTAGGATTGTTTATTTTTGTGGCGTATCCTGGCTACACTGAAGGAAAGTTCCACCAAGAATTAGCATGTGAAGGACATCATCTAGAGTTAAACTGCTCCGCGGGAGAAGTTATAAAGATCGTGCAAGCAATATACGGAAGAAGAAATGCAACTGCTTGCTATCCTTTCGAAGAACCTGATCCTATGTATCGGCCTTGCCAGTCGGTGCAAGCTAGGGATGTTATTGATTCATTGTAAGTATGGATTTTATTAGATTTACATATGTACATGTATAAATAAAAATAAATATATCATCACGCCTTTTACTCATTACTGGACATGGCACTCTGTCGAACCAGATCTCGGTAAGTAATATATTTATGCGCGTGAAGTGCGGTTACCAGTCGTTAAATCACGGTCCTTAAAGATGTTAGTGGTAGGGGAGCCACAGGGGTAATTTTAATGTGGTGAAAATGTTTGTCGGCTGTGGGAATAGAATCAGGGTTCTAAAGATCCACAGGCCGACTAGATACAGGGCCGCGCCGCCCCTGTGTGCGAAGTGTGCGGCGCGCACAGGCGCCAAGACAATAGGGGCGCCGCTATCGAAATGATTTTTGTTACACTTACACAACAACATATTTCTTTGTAGTGGAGTATCGATAAGTAAGTAGGTATAATAGGCGCAACAAATGCCTCGTAAACAACAAAACATAATATTGCGCTTATTGTACAAGTGTCCCAAGATAATATTCACGTTTGTGGTTTAATTTAACGCTTTGGGTTTTAGTTTACAATAATTACGAGCTCAGCGTTAAACTCATGAGTTTGTTTGAATGAGTTTATGAACGCAACCCGACCGATGCGATGCCTACGACGCAAGCGGGGTGGGGTCACGGGTACGGAAGCCTGGTTGGCTCACCGTCATTAAATGAAAAAGTGGCGCCAGTGCACTAGTTAACTTGTGGGCAAAAGGTGCGCCACTTTTTTAATTAATGACGGTGAGCCAACCCGGCTTCCGTACACGGGGATTCCCCGACAGCCCGACTTTAAGGAATGAGAGAGCCAAACGATCCATAGCGGAGGCCATATTAGACCATATAGACATACACGATTTCGCAAACAAAAAAGCTAGAAGAGTGGAAATAATATAATTTAAATATGTTTATTTATATTCTTACACATTTTAGACTCTTGTTGTTTTTTTAACATAGCATACGTAATAGTTAAATTAGTATTATTAGAAAAAAGTCAGTTATTTTGTTATTAATATATAAGTATACGATTAGGTAGAACATCATAAATAAAGTATGTAAAAATTTAATTCGCGTTTTATTTTTCGCAGTAATTGGCAAGCGAAAACGAACTTGTTTTACCTATTTAGGAAAATATTATCTAATTATATAAAACTAGAGAACATTTATTTCGGTCAAAATTAACAAATAAGAAATAAAAATAAGTTGAAACATTAAGATTCGTGAAAAAAAGAGGCGCTTCATAAGTTTCGCACACAGGCGCTGTGGGGGGTCGGCGCGGCCCTGACTAGATACCACTAAGAATATAATTTTAATGTGGAGAAAATTATTTGTCGGCCTTGGGAATCGAACCAGGGTTCTCAAATCCATAGTCCAACTGGATACCACTGAGCCACCTAGCTCATTCATTGTTTAACATCCCATTAAGAGAGGTTGCACTTCGGCTCACGAAATAAAACAGTACCATTAAGAATAAATGTTTTAAGTTCTTCCCTTGATATAAAAATAACTATTTTATTTTTATGAAGTAGGTGGCTCAATGGTATCGAGTCGGCCTGCGAATTTGAGAACCCAGGTTCAATTCCCACAGCCGACAAACAATTTTCACCACACTAAAATTATCCACTAACATCTTTAGGGACCGTAATTTGACAGCAGGTAACCGTACTTCACGCGCAATAATGTATTTCTTACCAAAATCTGTCACACTCAGTAATGGGTTGAATATATTTATAACCTGTACTATATTTTATATTTTGTGGTTGTGTTTAGTTGCGAGGGAAAAAGGAATTGCTCCGTAGAAATAAAGAACTCGAACTTCCATGATCCTTGCCCAGGACAAATCAAATACGCTGAAGCCAACTTTACTTGCATCTCGATTACTAAACACTAAAAAGGATTTTTAGCAACACTTTTGATTAATTTGAGTTCTGGCTTTTGATGATTGTATATAAAATAGCCTTGATTTGAATATTGTTAATGAAATATGTAACATTTAGTGTATTCTTTATTATATATAAAATATAATTTCACTTAAATGTATATGTTTTTAAATAAAATAAAGACAAAAAGTCAATTACGATGTGGAACTGTGTCTTAAAAAATAAGAAAAATAGTAGTTACTTTAACATCAGTCAGTTCAGCTTGTAAAAATATCACAGTTCACTAGTCCCTAGTTGGACTAGCTGGATAGTTGATCACACCATACTGATGAGTCCCTAAAGGACGAAACGCGTCTATGGTTAAAGCTGAACTGACCAGCCGTTTGATGATGACCTGATAAGTTGATTCAAACGTGCTGTAAAAAATTTTGGAATTTGTGACAAGTTTTCCTATTTTTCGTATTTGTTTTTATTCACCCATGGCTTACGAAAGGTACAACTTTTCTTAAAGAGATAAACAATTATTTATTTGGCAGCTGCATCTTTTGTCTAGAAGATAAACAATTCATTTATTAAGAAAGAAAAGAAGAACATTGCTTTTTGGTAATCAGCCAAGTTTGTAAATTCACATTCATATTTCAGTTCGAATTCAAATTGAATTCGTATCATAACTAGGGCAAAGATATTTTTAAAGAGATTAAACCAGATATCAGTTAAACATAAATATTTTTCGAAATATTGCTCGTATCTTTACCGTTGTGAAATATTCCTAAATTATTTTTCGGAAGAAAAAAAAGATAAAAAATGTAATTCAATGTATTTTCTTTTCGAATAATTTAGAAACATTTATACCGAATATGTTACGAAAAGCGGACCATAGACTTTTAACACGGGAAAACAGTTATTTCCCAAATTATTTTAGTCAATTTTCATAATTTCAAAAAACTACCCCTGTGGCTCCTCCACCATTAACACCTTTGAGGGCCGTGATTTGACGACTGGTAACCGCACTTCACGCGCATAAATATATCACTTACCGAGATCTGCTTCGGCAGAGTGCCACACCCAGTAATGGATAGAAGGCGTGATAATATATTGAATTTTTTTTTATTTATTTATTTTAGTCAAAAATGCTGCAAAATAAAAGTTGTAGAGCATAAAATCGAAATCAATAAACTAAATTAATTTTCTGCGTTGTAAAAGCAGAAAATAAATATGAAAATGTACAAAATTACAATTTACTAGTGTTAAAACAAAATAACAAACAAATGCGCAACTTAATTATGTCACATATTTTCACATATTAAATAGTATTGCATTGTTTAAAAGTAGGTTTTTGATCTATCTGTAAATTGCTCAGTGATATCGAGTCGGAATGTGTATTTGAGAATCTCGGTTCGATTCCCACAGCCGATAAACAATTTTCATAACATTAAAATAACCCCTGTGGCTTTCTCTCCGCTAACATCTTTTGGGGCCGTAATTTAACGGCTAGTAACCGCATTTTACGCGCATAAATATATTACTTACCGAGATCTGCTACGGCAGAATGCCACAGCCAGTAATGGGTAGAAGGCGAGGTCTAATGCGTTTAGTAAAAATTTCAAGGGGTTTATACTACCCTCATTTAATTTGTCCAATAACAATTAATAACTCTGCATTGTACAATCAACAACAAAATTATATTAATAAAATAATCTTATCATAATCATATCCTTGCCAACTAATTTAATTACTAGGCCAAATTAATCGTTCCGGACCAGTCCTAACTAATTAACACACTTCTATGATAACTATTTCCTTTCATAACACCATAAAAACAAAAGTAATTCACACCATTCTGTTGATTCCAAGTCGTGTATCGAAATACCAAACAAAAGTCATCACCATGATCGAATCTAAAGTTCTTGTCCTAGTGTTAGGATTGTTTATTTTTGTGGCGTATCCTGGCTACACTGAAGGAAAGATCTTCCGAGCCGTAGCCTGTGAAGGACATCACCTGAAGTTGTCCTGCTATGTGGGACAAGTTATAAGGATCCTGGATGCAAGTTACGGAAGAAGAAATGCAACTGTTTGCTATGCCTTTGAAGAACCTGATCCTACGTACCGGCCATGCCACTCGCCATTTGCTTTAGACATCATTAAATCATAGTAAGTATGAATTTTGTTATATATACTGGATGTATCAGGAAAAGCGTTATATAGACGTTTAATATAGGAAAAATAGTATATTACGTACCATTAATTAATGGGATAGCTAGCTCAGTGGTATGAAGTCGGCCTGTGGATCCTGAGGTCCCTGGTTCGATTCCCACAGACGACAAATTTTCATAATTTGAAAAAGCTATCCCTGTGGCTCCTCCACCACTAACATGTTTGGAGGCCGTGATTTGACGACTGGTAACCGCACTTCACGCGCAAAATATATCACTTACCGAGATCTGCTTCAGCAGAGTGCCACACCCAGTAATGGGTAGAAGGCGTGATGATATATTTATTTATTTTTATTTTATTAATTAAGTTTTTAGATCAAGAATGTAGTTTGTAAAATTAGTGTCCGAAGGGTTGAGATTTCCTCAACATTCGCGAATTTAAAAAATAACTTAGAGTTTGAGGTTAGTAAGCTATTTTCACAATACTTGCACAAATAGAAGGAAAAGAAAAATTGGTTTTAAAATTAGCAGCTGTCAAATTGTTGTGAAAATAAACAGGACCTTGATATGTAATATTTACTTACTCTTCATGGTGGATAGTAAGTAAATATTTTATTCCTGATATAACTATAGAAACCACTGTGTTTAAATTTTGTTATTAATAGGTAACTTACAGTGCAAGTATTGTAAATAAATTATTACATAATATGTAAGGTATTTTACTTGACGAAGCGGTTGTTTGAAGTACAAGGTCGCAGGCCGAGTATTTTAATCCGCTGAGTCAAGTAAAATCACTTTCTTGACGTATTATGTATACTACTATTTTTCTGAAACCGTTTAATTTAATCAATAATTAATCATAAATAAATCAAAATGTTTAAATTTTTTGATATGTACTGTATTAATAGCAACGAATCCAAGGTTACACCAACAACAACAAAAAACAGTATTGTAAAGTACAAACTAGTCAGGTAAACTTTTTACCTGACTGTTTTGTACTTTACCACTCTGTTGTTGTTGTTGTTGTAACCTTGGATACGTAGTTTACTTAACTGTTTTAGTAAAAATCTATTTTTCATATTATAATTGATCAGGAAAGTAGGCATTTTCTTGTCGGTTTCAGGAAAAATTGTTTTATTTGCAATTTGTAAAATAAATTATAATAGTTACTTCTGTAACTACATACTGTTAAATGTGTCATTTTATTGTACAAATGGAAAATTACGGAAGAACAAATCCTTGATATAGTTATTAGATTCATCCTGAAATTATTAATCTTTGACAATTTTGTGTTTGTGTTTAGTTGCGATGGCCACAGGACTTGCTCCTTACGAGCAAAGAACGCCAACTTCCAAGATCCTTGCCCAGGACAAATAAAATACGCTGAAGCCATGTTCACTTGCATCCCGATGGATCGAAATACCAAGAAGGATGGACTATGGAGCAACAGTTTTGATTAATTTGAATTTATACTTTTGATGATTGTATATCAAATGGCCTTTGACTGGATATGAATAGTGTAGTGTATTCTTTATTATATATAAAATGTAACTGCATTTAAATGTATTTGTTTTTATTCACCCCTGTTTACCTAATACCCCGTACACGCGGGGAAATTTTTTGAGAAACTTTTTAGAAAGATGTCAAAAAAAGTTTCTTGAATTTTTAGCAGTGCATTTATCGGGAGAAAGGTTTTGTGGAAAGTAACTAACTTCATGCTAATGGCACAGTAGTTAGCTCATTTCTTATCAAAGCGTAACTCACAGATTTTCAAGAAACTTTCTTAACTTCTTCTTGTTTTTAAAAATGGCATAATGGTACAACTTTTCTTTAAGAAATGAGCAACTATTTGGCAGCAGCATCTTTTGTCTAGAAGATAAACAATAAAATTATTAAGTTAGAAAAGAAGAACACTGTTTTTT
Organism: Pterostichus madidus; assembly: GCA_911728475.2. Lineage (NCBI taxonomy): Eukaryota > Metazoa > Arthropoda > Insecta > Coleoptera > Carabidae > Pterostichus > Pterostichus madidus. The sequence goes on along the minus strand of OU452313.1, from coordinate 1,096,497 downwards.
GGTAATAAGCCAAGTTTGTAAATTCACATTGATATTTCAGTTCGAATGCAAATTGAATTCGAATCAAAACTAGAGCAAAGATATTTTTAAATATTATTTTGTAACGCCGTATTAAAGAGATTAAAGCAGATATCAGTTAAACATAAATATAAAATTCTAAGATTTACCATACAATATTTTTCGAAATAATGTTCACATCATTACCGTGGTGAAATATTTTTAAATTATTTTTGAAAAGTATCAAATAAAATCGATAGGAAAATTTAATTCTTCGGATTTACGTTTGGAATAATTTAGAAATATTTATACCGGGTTTAACAGGGAAAACAGTTTTTCCGTGCGCGTTGTTGTAAACTCCACCCTTAAATCAGAACCTTAGAAATAAAATCTAGAAATATATACAGGATGTAAAATAAGTAAGGAATATTGCTATTATCTTCTGAATTAATCGTTTAATCTAAATAATTAAACAAAAGCCATAGAGACGGCTGTTATTCTCGAGAATGACAGCTGTCTCCTATAGGTTTAGTTCATTTTATCAGTAATATATCTATGGCAATTAAAATCCATTTCCGGTAAAAATAGTTATTTATTATACTAGTGTTTTATATACCAATAAAACACGAGTGTAATACAAAATTTTATCCACAACTCATAATTATAGGTATCGAAGAAGATTGATGGTAATATTTAACGTTGATTCAGTTACATATAGTTTCTCAAAATACGGAAGATCATGAAGTGGTTGCTAAGTAACAAGCTGTTTACAGTGTTTTATGGAATATAAAACACTAGTGTTTTATGAGCCATATAATTCAACTGAAATCAGTGTAATAATGTCTTTATTATATATGAGTTGTGGATAAATAAATAAATAAATAAAATAAAATATATCATCACGCCTTCTACCCATTACTGAGTGTGGCACTCTGCCGAAGTAGATCTCGGTAAGTGATAAATTTTGCACGTGAAGTGCGGTTACCAGCCGTCAAATCACGGCCCCCTAAGATGTTAGTGGTGGAGGAGCCACATGAGTAGCTTTTGAAATTATGAAAATTGTTTGTCGCCTGTGGGAATCGAACCAGGGTTCTCAGGATCCACAGGCCGACTTCATACCACGGAGCTAGGTAAAAATCAGTAAAATAGCATTTATTCGACACAACTTTTTTTGATATGTTTGTATAGAGAAAAAATTCTTTCTTTCTGTGAAAAAAAGACTATCGATAAAAAATATCTGATATTACCAAAATATACGCAATCATAACCAATTGAAACGTTTTTTTAATTATTTAGATTAAATGATTATTTCTGGAAATATTATCAATACTCTGAACTTATTTTACACCCTGTATATAGCTCCTGTAGAAAGTGTTATTCTTCCTTTTATAAACAACAAATAACTATTCCTAAATTATGTTTGTTTAGTTCTTCAATATTTTTTCTGTGAAATAATTTAGAAAAGGAACATTTGACATGATATGAACATGAATATATTTATGTAATACATTGCAAAAAAGAGGAGCATGTTGGGAAATGGTGAGACAGTTACGTGAATAAATTGAAACAAAACCAATGACAGGATCTGTAGGCAGTGTTTACGGTTGCCAAACAGCTGTTGGTTGAAAAACTGAAACAATAAAGCAGCAACTAACCCACAGCTAAATATATACGTGCAGCCCAGATCTGCCTCCCCCACCTAAATGTAAAAATAATTTGCGATTTTAATTTCCCTCAATCCGCAGTTGTCGATAATTCGCGACCCCGTGGCCTCTTTCCTCATTCTCTTTTTAACTGTTTTCCTTTTTACAACAACGCGACCGCAACTCCAAGATGTCATTCCAACGACCATCCTTCTGGAGAGTACCCAGAAACAAACCCAGCGCGGAGCCCTCTAGGAAAAAAGTAAGTGTTCTGAACGCACACCTGAGTTTGACGTTTGATTTTTTGTTTTTATCGAGTGATTGTTTTGATCCACGTGTTACTGGATTCAACTCAAGGATTTTATATATACACTGGATAGGTTACTTATGTGTACAAGTGAGGCAAATGGTGGAGGTATACCACCATTTGCAGGAAAGGCAATTCATACATTATTTTATTGTGTATGTAAAAGCATCGATTATTTTATGCTATATTAGGAAAAAATCATAATTTTTACTTGACAGATGACAGCGATTCTTTTGTTCGAAATAGAATTCTAGATGGCGCGATCCGGGGGCAGCTCTGTTGTCAATACAATTTATATAAAAAAAAATTAAAACATTTTAAATTATTTATGATTCATTATTGATTAAATTTAACTGTTTTAGAAAAAAATACCATACATAATACATTAGCAAAGTGAGTAATAATCACTTTCCTGACTTATTATATAATATAGTACAGGGTGATCAAAAGGAATTGTTATAGTTGGTAATACAATTCCAGAGATCTTTTTATTCCACAGTTGGCACAACGTCAGATAAAGGCGGAAATTCTATTTGATATTGCTAATAAATACAAATAGGTTATGTCAGGAGTCTGACAGCTAATAGAATTTTGACTTTTTAAGTAATAGAAATACTTTAGAAATAAATGTAATAATAAATGTACTCAAATTTAAATTTTAAATGTCACTGTCAACAACAGGAAATGAATTTATGTACCAGGCTTACCAATTTCAAGTAATTTTTTATTGACAACTGTAACAATTCCTTTTGATCACTCTGTATTATACTATTTGTTTATATTATTAATACCTATTATACTTTTACATATAACGCATAACTAAAATATTTAGTTTATATTTTTTTGGGGTGGCTAGCTCAGTGGTATGAAGTCGGCCTGTGGAACCTGAGAACCCTGGTTCGATTCCCACAGGCGACAAACAATTTTCATAATTTCAAAAACTACCCCTGTGGCTCCTCCACCACTAGCACGGAGGCCGTGATTTGAGGACTGGTAACCGCACTTCACGCGCAAAATATATCACTTACCGAGATCTGCATCGGCAGAGTGCCACACCCAGTAATGGGTAGAAGGCGTGATGATATATTTAATTTTATTTTATTTATATTTTTAGTAAATTTAAGTGTGTTTATAAAACATGAATGCTTATGATACATTTAAATACAGCGCTATTTTTGCCTGCTTTGCAAATGGCCGCCGTCAACTTGCATGCCTCACTGATGTCAATGCGAGCTATCCAGTGTGTGTATAAAATCCTTGAAAGCAACACACACCTGTGTTTGACGTTTGATTTTCTATTTTTATCAAATGATTGTTTTGATCCACGTGTTACTGGATCAAACCATTATCATTCATTAATTTTCTGGCAATTTTAACCTATCTTTATCTTGTATTTACTTTCGTACTGTTATTGTTTGATTGAAGGGATAACAATTTTAATTAATTAAATGACTATTTCATAATTCGCGGGTATTTGGCGAATGGCAAAGTCTTGTTATTGCCGCGAATTTCGTGCAAGTTCAAGTGTTGTTGCCAATTCAATCGTTATGATATTTGGTACTGTTAATGGCGTTACACAATTTTAAGTATGATTGCAACGTACTTTTGTTCTATATACGAATGATACGAATTTGTCTAGATTGTTATATGTCCTTGCCAAAAGTAAATAATGTACTCCGAACTCTTAAAATGTTGCCCAATCGATGTAATTTGATATCGAAAGGATAATATGAAAATCTTTTAGGCCTATCCCTTTTGCCGTCTAACTTATATAAAGACAGTTATTTCAATCTCCTAACAATGTCATCTGTTTATAACAAATAAAAAGCGTACAAAAAAATTATAGTTAATATAATTTTCATAATTTGAACTAATGGGGTGGCTAGCTCAGTGGTATGAAGTCGGCCTGTGTATCCTGAGAACCCTGGTTCGATTCCCACAGGCGACAAACAATTTTCATAATTTCAAAAGCTATCCCTGTGGCTCCTCCACCACTAATATATTTGGAGACCGTGATTTGACGACTGGTAATCGCACTTCAAGCACAAAATATATCACTTACCGAGATCTGCGTCGGCAGAGTGCCACACCTAGTAATGGGTAGAAGGCGTGATGATATATTTATTTTATAATTAAAACTGATTTTCACAGCTATGGGGTAGATGGCTCAGTGGTATCGAGTCAGTTTGTGGATTTGAGATTTTCGGTTTGATTCCCACAGCTGACAAACAATTTTCACAGCATTAAAACTACCCATGTGAATCCCCCTCTACTAAAATGTTTGGAGGCCATAGTTTGACGGCTGGTAACAGCACTTGAGCGAATAAATTTATTTGAATTCACACTCTTAAATATATCACTTATCGAGTTACGGTAAAAGGCCACACCCAGTAATGGGTAGAATACATGATGATATATTTATTCTATTTCATTTAGAAGTGGTGGGGAGAGCCAGAGGGGTAATTATAAATTGGTGAAAATGTTTTGTCGGCTGTGGAGATCAAACCAGTGTTCTTAGGATCCACAGGCCGACTTGATACCACTGAGCCATTACCCCATATAATTATTCTAACCCCATATTAAAAAAATAGCCAAACCATAAGTATAAATTACGATTTATTTTAAGTTTAGTTTAGTGTAGCTCGGTTCGGTTCCCACAGCCGACAAACAATTTTCACCACATTAAAACTACCCCTGTGGCTCTTCCTCCACTAATATCTTTGGAGGCCGTAACTTAACTTCTGCTCCGGCAGGGTGCCACACCTAATAATGGATAAAATGCGTGATAATATATTTCTTTTATAGTTTAAGTTAGAGACATTTAAATTCATGAACTCTCCCTTATAAAATGACAGCAACCATAGTGCTACAACAATACGAGTATTTAATACAAAAATAAGTAGCAACAAGATACACAACCACCCGGTAAATTTCAACAGACGTCCAAATATTTAGTCCAAATCTATCACCAATGTCATTTGCAATAATAACATTACCAGGGTTGCACAAACCCCTCCTAAACCCTACCTAAACCTTCTTTAAAAGTGAAGCAACTTTGTGCATCCTTGCATAACGTTCCTGGCATGACATCGGAAGTGTTGTGCACGCATGCGCACATCACATGATGTAAAATAATCACCACACTAGCGCTATTTTTGAACCTAAGCTATACACTAACAGCCAACCAGCTAACCGGACACTAGTAGCAACAGTTTCAAATTCTCTCGCCTTCTAATCAGAGCGCTCTGCACTCATCTTCGTTAATTAATCGCAAGTGCAACCCTTAGAAAGGAGGGACAATCATAAACCAACCGCCAAGTGTAATATTTAGATTTTAGAGATTCTAGAGATCAAGTGGTTGATTTGTGATTGTTTTTTGTTTCTGTAGCCTACTAAGGACTAAGGTGTAGTGAGTGACAAATGGTTTTGTGATACGAATTGGAAGAAACGCAGAAATGTCAAAAGTGCAAACTTTGGTTTTGAACCTGAGGAGGGACAGCCCCTCTGAACAGTGGGGCTTTAGTCTGGTTGGGGGTGCCGATCAGGGGGCTCCGCTTATTGTCACCAGAGTAAGTTCAATGTTGATGATGAACAATGTTTAATAATTTTGATAAATTTGGTAGTCAATATTTTCCGCTGATTAACATTTAAAATTGTCTTAGAAAAAATAGTTTTGATTAGAAGTATTTGACTCTAAAATGATTTAGAATAATTTGATAGCTAGAAAAATATTAACATAATTGATAGCTACTCAAAATCATTGGCCAATATTTAGATTTAGATTTTGCTAACATTATGGTATAAAAACGGTTTTCCGCGTTGCTGTTGACCATAATACCTAAAACGCAGATCAGGGCGGAATGGCGGCATATGACCTAAGTAGTTGGTCCGCCAAAGAAGCCACAGAAAAAAAAAGTTATAAACCCGGAAAAAAATTGTATATTATTTTATAAGGACATAAAGTGATACTTTTGTGGCGAATTTGTAGATATTAACGCATAGCGCACTTGCGCTTCACAAAAAATATGCAATTTTTCTTAAAACGCCGGAATATTTACCCAATGTCATATGTTTTTTTCTGTCGCTGGTGAACGAATGAAACTCCTTGATTTTAATGAGCATCAAAAAAACTATTCGTTAGGAAAGTCAAACTTCAACTGTTTCGATGGAGTTCTGAAATGTTATCTTTTTCAGGCATTTTAGAAAATGAAATTATTAAGTAGATAAATGCTTTAATAAGAATTATTATATATAAAAATGAGGTGGCTAGCTCAGTGGTATGAAGCCGGCTTGTGGATCCTGAGAACCCTGGTTTGCTTCCCACAGGCGACAAACAATTTTCATAATTTTAAAAAAGCTACCCCTGTGGTTCCTCCACCACTAACATCTTTGGAGGCCGTGATTTGACGACTGGTAACCGCAACTTCACGCGCAAAATATATTTACTGAGATCTGCTTCGACAGAGTGCCACACCCAATAATGGGTAGAAGGCGTGATCATATATTATATTATTATTATTAAAAATAGGTGGCTCAATGGTATCGAGTCGGCCTGTGGATTTGGGAACCCGAGTTCGATTCCCACAACCGACAACCAATTTTCACCACATTAAAACTACCCCTGTGGCTCTTCCTCCTCTAACCTCTTTGGAAGTCATAATTTAAGGGCTGGTAACAACACTTATCGCGCAAAATATGGCACTTACCAAGATCTGCTATGACAGAGTGCCACACCCAGTAATGGGTAAAAGGAATAAAAATTGTTATTAGTAATATTTAGGAGTACAAACTGAAACTAAATCCTATATGACCCTAATACTATATTCGCATAACTTATAGCCTAACATGCAACATGCAACATGCAAGCGAATTTATAAAAATAACTACCTACTTTAAAATTAGATGATCTGCAACGCTTATACCTCCCACCCCTAATTAAAAAATAAAAAGTCCTAGTGCCCTATATATCAGATGATCTGCAACGACGAATGCACCCTAAATATTTCCTGGTTATTTAAATAATAATAATAATAATAATGTAATTTATTTGATTGCGCATAATAGAAATAAATAAATATATCATCACACCTTTTACCTATTACTGGATGTGGCACTCTGCTGTTGCAGATCTCGGTAAGTGATATATTTATACGCGTGAAATGCGGTTACCAGTCGTCAAATCATAGTGGAAGAAAAATCACAGAAATAATTTTAATGTAGTGAAAATTGTTTGTCTGCAGTGGGATTCAAACCAAGGTTCTCAGAATCACAGGCCGATTCGATACCACTGCAGTAACCAAGAATTAGCCCAAAGATCTGATAACATCGCTTAAAATAAAAATAAAAAATAAATAAATATATCATCACGCCTTCTATCCATTACTGGGTGTGGCACTCTGCCGAAGCAGATCTCGGTATGCGATATATTTTGCGCGTGAAGTGCGATTACCAGTCTTCAAATCACGGCCCCACATATATTAGTGGAAGAAGAAACACAGAAGTAAATTGTTTGTCTGCAGTGGGAATCAAACCCGGGTTCTCAGAACCACAGATCGATTCGATACCACTGCAGTAACCAAGAATTAGCCCAAAGATCTGATAACATCGCTTAAAATTAAAATAAAAAATAAATAAATATAACATCACGCCTTCTATCCATTACTGGGTGTGGCATTCTGCCGAAGCAGATCTCGGTATGCGATATATTTTGCGCGTGAGGTGCGGTTACCAGTCGTCATATCACGACCTCCAAAGAAGTTAGTGGTGGAGGAACTACAGGGGTAGCTTTTAAAATTATGAAAATTGTTTGTTGCCGGTGGGAATCGAACTAGGTTTCTCAGGATCCACAGGCCGACTTCATACCACTGTGCTAGCCACCCCATAAACAAATTAAAAATAAAAATAACAGTTATATTAAAAAAATACATTACTCGCCTTCATTTCAAGCGAAAAAAAGTAGTATTAATATATTTATTTATTTATTTAACGAGGACAAAAACTGAATCTTTGATAAATCGGATGAGTGGATGTTCTTTGAATATGTCAGGGGCTCATGCTACCCCAGTTGATGGGATATAGCGTACTGTTATGTATGTATGCATGAATGTGTTTGAAGAAGAAATGAAAGAATTGTAATTGCGCATTGGTTTGGGCGTATAAATTGTTGATGCAGTTGATGCTATTTATAAATGTAACTTGTGCCATTTGTCCTTAAATTTTGCATCTCAAACTATGATCGGTTAATCATCAAATGTTTATATTTAACCATTGCATGTTTTATGTCAAAGTCAATCTCAGTTACCTACAATGCTACAACCATCCTGGTTTTCAAGATTAGGTTTGTGAATCAACCATTAAATGTTGTTTCGTTTTATGTATGAATCATAATTATTTTCAAGTTGGCATCATTTATTTTCAGCTGTTTAATATTTTCAAATTACTTTTCTATAAAAAAAGAAAATACTGAGAATTAATTTTGAAGCATTTTTATCTAATTTGCATATTAAGGGAAAAAAGTAAAACATTTCTACCCGAAGGTATCGTTTAATTTCCATAGCTGAAGGCGAGGTATATGATGCATTTGAGGGAAGAATGACACTTTCTTTATAAGGTATACATAAAATTATTTTTACTACACTATCAGAAAGTATAAGTTTTATAAATAAATAAAAAGTTTAAATAAGGTTTATTATTTTCTTAACAGAGGTCACATTGATGTTACTAAAGTCAATTCATACCGTTGTTTTGCAGTTGCCATGGCAATACACTACTTTCTGTTCTAGGCACATAAATAATTATTTCCGCACTAGAACGGAAATATGAATCAATTATATTTCTAATAAGGTTTGTCATTGTATCCGTAGTTACATGAAAGCTTTTAACAGTTTTCAACAAATTTTAAAACAAACAAATTATCAAAAAATGTGATTTAATTTTCTTTCAAGATATTTTAAACGATAGTAGAAAAAATCTTACGCGCAACAAACAGTACAAATATATTTTTTGCATAACCGGACTGAAATACATGTGTTTTGGCCAGCGAAAGCGAACATAAACACTTCTTTTTGGCCCTAGGGCCATAATAAAATAATTCCCTATGGATACATAAACAAAATAACTATTTTAGTTTATTGTGAACACTTAAAAAAAAAATATATCATCACGCCTTCTACCCATTACTGGGCGTGGCACTTTGCCAAAGCAGATCTCGGTAAGTGATATATTTACCAGTTACCAGTCGTCAAATCACGGCCTCCAAAGATGTTAGTGGTGGAGGAGCCACTGGGGTAGCTTTTGAAATTATGAAAATTGTTTGTCGCATGTGGGAATCGAACCAGGGTTCTCAGGATCCATAGGCCGACTTCATACCACTGAGTTAGACACCCCATAAATTCATTTTTAATTTAAAATTAAATGTTATTTTGTTGTGCTTAATATATTCTATGTACCACGGGTAAAATTAGCGTTTCTGACCCTTAGCATGTTATTAATCCTCGGCGCTTTGCGTCTCGTGCTAATAATCTTGCCTCGGGGGCCAGAAACGCCTGTTTCCACCCTTGATACATAAATAATTATGTTTGCAAAAAACATTACTTTAGAATATATTTATAATTTAATAATTAAAAAGTAAACGATAGGTAAGACCACCTTGTATAAAACGAAATATGAATGTGAATGATTGTCGAAGACTAATTAATATTTCTAAGGGTTCGTGCTACCCCATTTGATAAGATAAAGTGTGATGTATGTATGTAACTTAAATATAAATGAAAATTAAATTCTGCGTTGAAATAGGGCCCCAAATATGCTGGGTACAATCCTGGATAACATCTTCCAAGAAAAACATGTTTATCCAAAATTTGTTGAAGAAAAAAAGAAAAATAAGCATTTTGTTTTTGATGTTTTACTGCAGACAAAACATAAATTAATCAAATGTATCCCAAATTTCAAAAACGAGAGTAGCACTAATTTAACCCAACTTGTTCCAATTTCACTGATAAATATACAAAACAAAAACAACAAATCAGAAATCAATTTCTGTAGATTTCTTCGAAGTATTTCGAATAAAAATAAATCCGCGATCATTTTCTCGGGTCACTGATCTCAATTGGAAAATTTTCTTGGCGATACCAAGCCAGGAAATCTAATATATTTATATTTACGTGTTTTACAAATATTATTTTAACTTTTAAGCGTTATTAGAACGTATCATGACAAAGTGGAAATTTCTAACAACCGGTGCCAAGTTTCGGAAAATAAATTCAACATGATTGTAAAATTCGTGAATTTTAGCTGAACAAATCGTTATAAATTTTTTCAATCGTAAATAAATTTTGCGTGGCTACTTGAGTGTGAATTATAGACTATGTGTGCCAAATTATATACGAAATGGGTAGTTGTGACACTATGGTTGCACTCTTGACTCATAAGTGGAACATTCAAACAAAAATGCAACGTTTCAAACTGTACGATAATATCATTACATTTTTTACCTAATATTGGGTGTGGCACTCTACCGTAGCAGATCTTGGTAAGTGATATATTTATACGCGAGAAATGCGGTTACCAACCATCAAAAAACAACTCCCGTGTGCGTGGAATGCATTTATTTTCGAGAATCCGAATTCGATTCCCACAACGGACAATTTTCACCACATTAAAATTAGTCCTGTGGCTCTCTCTCTCTCTCTCCACTAAAATCTATCACGGCTGGTAACTGCACTTTACGCGCATAAATATATCACTTATCGTGATGATATAGTTATTTATTTTTTCCTATTGTGTAATGTAGAAAATAATAGTATATTACATAAAAAGACAGGAAAGTAAAAACACTTTTTTCTGAAACCGTTTAATTTAATCATAATCACAACAGACTACGTACCCAAGATTACAACAAACAAACATAAATTTTTTACCATTTTACCTGACTGGTTTTTTATTGTTGTTGTAACCTTGGATACGTACTTTACCTGACTGTCCTGATACTACTTTCCATACTAAAATTGATCAGGAAAGACGACACTTTCTTGTCGATTTCAGGAAAATAATAATAATAAAAATGATTATGCCGACCTCTGTGGCTCAGTGGTTTAGACTACTAGGCTACTGACCCAGAGGTCCCGGGTTCGATTCCCGGTCAGGGCTGGCATCAATCAGCGTCTGTAGCTGACTACAGCGCAGACGCTTCCATCTACATAATCAGCGTTTGTAGCTGACTACAGCGCAGACACTTTCATCTTCATAATCAGCGTCTGTAGCTGACTACAGCGCAGACGCTTCCATCTTCATAATCAGCGTTTGTAGCTGACTACAGCGCAGACACTTCCATCTTCATAATCAGCGTCTGTAGCTGACTACAGCGCAGACGCTTCCATCATCATACCGGCTAGTAACCAAAGAAGTTGAAGCCGTATCACAAAAAAAAAATTATTAATAGTAGTATCTTTTGGTGGCAGTTGCGTTTATAAAATATTAGCGCAGTTTAAACACAAATGTTATTTATACAATATGTATAATATATAACAGAAGTTCTCAAACTAAACTAAACTAAAAATAATTGATTTGCCTGAAAATTACATTATGAATTCAAATAATAACAGACGACCGTAGCCTAGTGGATAAAACTTACGCTTTACCGAGCAAGACGTCATGTGTTCAAATCACGCTGACTTCAACTTATATACAAAAAATACGATTGTATTTTGAGTGGTTTGGATGCCATTATAAACTATTGTAATTGAGATTAAGTTCCTGTTATACAAAGTAACAAATAAATTCGAGTAAATAAATTCTTAAAAAATCATAAAATAAATAAAATAAATATATCATCACGCCTTCTACCCATTACTGGGTGTGGCACTCTGCTAAATCAGATCTCGGTAAGTGATATATTTTGCGCGTGAAGTGCGGTTACCAGTCGTCAAATCACGGCCCCCAAACATGTTAGTGGTGGAGGAGCCACAGGGGTAGCTTTTTCAAATTATGAAAATTTGTCGCGTGTGGGAATCGAACCAGGGACCTCAGATCCACAGGCCGATTTCATACCACTGTGCTAGCCATCCCATTAAAAAAATTATGATGTAATAAAACGTTGCTCTAATAATATTAATAAGATATTGTCGAATTTATTTCTATAGCTTTTGAAATATTTCTTTTGTGTTTGTTTAGGTAGCCTTTGGTTCCCCAGCCGGCACAACCCTTCAACGTGGGGACATCATCTCAAAAATTGGGAACTATGATGCACGTGACGTCAGACATCAAGACGCTCAAAATCTTTTTAAGAATACAGGAACAAACATCAAAGTTGTAGTACAAAGGTAAGATCATTTCAAAATGTTTTGATTTTAAAACTGATGAAAAATTGAGTTTTTTCTACTATATCAAAAACATAAATAAAATAAATATATTATCACGCCTTTTACCCATTAACTGGGTATGGCACTCTGCCGTAGCAGATCTCGGTATTCTGATACATTTATGCGCGTGAAGTGCGGTTACCAGCCATCAAATCAAGCCCTCCCCACCAAAGATTTTTTTGCACGTTGCCATTAGCTACGTACAAAAAATGTAATTAAATAGTTGCTACAAAACAAACTACGTAACATACAAATATAAATATTTTAAAATAAAATAAATAAAAATAAATATATCATCACGCCTTTTATCCATTACTGGGTATAGCACTCTGCCGTAGCAGATCTCAGTAAGTGATACTTATTTTGCGGTTACCAGTCGTCAAATCATGGCCTCCAAAGATGTTGGTGGAGGAGGAGCCACAGGGGTAGTACTAATGTGATGAAAATTGTTTGTCGATTGTGGGAATCAAACCCGAGTTCTCAAATTTACAGGCCGACTCAATACCACTGGACCATCTAAAAATTTATTATTAATTCATATCGCATAAGAATCAGTGTGCTATGAAATAAACAAATGAACAAATCATAAATTTTCCCAAGTGGTTAGTATTGCACTATAAGCAGTAGTTCCCCTGTACTGTAATTAGGAATAGTACCTTGTTGTGCTGTACAGTAAGAAAATAAACAAATAAATATTTGTTGATTGCTATTGGTTGTTATAGTGGTACCTTGGCAACAAAAATATTGAGAATTATTTGCCAATTTTTTGCTTGTTTACTTGACCCAGATACTTTCCTTTTTAATTCCGATTTATTTTATTAGACAATTTTAATATCACTACGCTTAAAAATAGGCCCATTCTTTATTTTTTCTGTCGCGACAGTCACAGAATTCTTTGATATTTTTAGTAATTAATAAAATTTCAAGGACTGTTGTATAGTACACGTAAGTAAAAATTATTTTGGATGCAGTCCAGCGAAATAACAAACAGATATATCTTTTTAATTATTTGAATTTCATCCAAGATTTAGTAGTAGTACTTTCTCGAAAAATATCTGATGTAAAAACAAAATAAACATAGTTAATTCAAGGATAATTACAATTATATTAAGAGTAAGATTGGTGTGGTGGTGAAATTGTGGGTGAAAGGTTGCGTGGGCGACCTAGGGTCCCTAGGAACTCTAAGTTCTCTAGAATTGCTGGGAATAAATGTATGAATATGAGTGAATGTTTGTTGCGTGAACGAAGGATGAAACTAGTTTGTATGAAAGAAATTATGAATGTCGAATGTTTGGCGAAGATTAATAGCAGGGATGAATCTAATGAGATAGATGGTTCAGTAGTATCGAGTCGGAAGATTTAAGAACCTTGGTTCGATTTCTACAGCCTACAAACAATTTACACCAAATTAAAACTACTCTATGGGATGGCTAGCTCAGTGGTATGAAGTCGGCCTGTGGATCCTGAGAACCCTGGTACCCTAGATTCGATCCCCACAGGCGACAAACTATTTTCATAATTTCAAAAGCTACCCCTGTGGCTCTTCCACCACTAACATCTTTGGGGGCCGTGATTTGACGAGTGGTAACCGTAACTTTATAAAGTGAGAACTTTCTTTATCCTATGTTGGTAATTATGTTATCGATCCAGATGAGGTTTTCTTTGACATTTTTTGTCTATTAAAACGTAATTATAGACTTCTTGGTTCCTTTGAAGATTTTGCGAGATCTGCTTTAGCTAAATTGAAGGTAAAACTTGTAATGATCTTAATTAATTACTTCATTTATTAAAGTAATTGTGTGAAATGAAATTAATAATATGTAACTTCAAACAACATTATATAAGGTAGGTAGGTCTGTGGACTAGAGAACCCAGGTTCGATTCCCACAACGACAAACATTGAAACTACCGCTGTGATTTCACTACCACTAACATCCTTGGGGGCCGTGATTTGACGACTGGTAACTGAACTTCACGCGCAAAATATATCACTTACCGAGATATACTTCGGCAGAGTGCCACACCCAGTAATGGGTAGAAGGCGTGATGATATATTTATTTATTTATTTAAAACTACCCTTGTAGTTCCCCCTCCACTAACATCCTTGAGGAACCTAATTTGACGGCTGGTAACTACACCTAGTAATGGTAAAAGGGCATGATGATATAATTAGAAAAGTAACTTTCGTATCCCTTTCATTTGAAATATAACTTCCAAAGTGTATTTCTTAGATTTATATGTTCCCTCTTTTCTGTTTATCGTTCTTTGGAAGATGATTCAAGCTCTGTTAGTGATATCATAATATATCTAGGGTATTTGGACACATCAAGTTGGCAGAACTCTCATCGTGTCCCTTACCCACGCTACATTGCAATAGCTTTGAGTATTAGTCACAGTACTTTTATTTGCGAACTTGTTTTTGAATTTGAATCAGAACGAATTAAGATTCTGGTTTTGTTCGAATTCTCGTAATACTTAAATAGATATGATTACAGAGAGCTTTATTATTTTAAACCATTGTTTAATGTTAGTTCTAGTCTGTTGTAAACATCTTACGCGGATTTGAATACGGACAGTGGCGGAGGTAATATTTAAAGAGAGAGAGTTGGAATCGAACTTGGGTTCTCAAATCCACGGTCCGACTCAATACCACTAAACTACATTTGTTCATTTTTATATTTTCTGTTTCAGAGACACTTCCAACCGTCATAACACCAGCACAGGAAGCTCTCTCTGCTCGTCTCAGACACCGCTGTCCGTGTCTCCGAATCTATCACCACGTGGGCCTCAGCAGCACCAGGTCACCTACGTGCCTACGTTACAGCCTTATCATGCAGATCCTTTCTCGCCGATATCAGAGGGATATTATCGCGAGGTGTACACCGCCCCCAAGAGCAAACGTACTGATGAGGAGGAACTCGAACATGTTGTTAACCAGGTGAGAATTAATATCGACATTTGCTATCCGTAATAGTAATTATTATGACACATTTTAAGATAGGAAGGATAAAAAATATAATTTTTCTTGATGACTGGATATCTTGGCTTTATATTTAATAATAGTATATTACATGACGACGTTTCTTTTAGATTGAGTTTGTTTTCAAATCGGATTTTTTTTAAAATAATTAAATTACATTTTAAAATTAATTGAAAACATTTAGTTTTTAAGGAATAACACCTCCTATAGTCAAAAACTATGTGATAGTATTATGACGTATGTCTAAGGATTTTAGATATTTACATTTACAATTTTTTATTAAAATGGTTTTTTATATTGAAACATGACAACTTTTATTAATATCGCATATTTTCGATGTAATTTCTATCACTTAACATTCTATTAAATGTCAGATTCCTGTCATAACCTATATTTGTATTTATTCTAAAATTCCAAGGATTTATATAAACACAGGATTGTGGATAGCTAACTTGCCTATAGCATATATTGGTATATATGAGGTAAGTACGTTGATGGCGGCCATGTGCAGGGCAGGCAAAATTAGCACTATATTTAAATGTATCAAGCATTCATGTCTTAAAAACATGTTTCAATTTACTATAAGAATATAAAATAAATGGTATATTTGAAAGTAGAATAATAATAATATAATAAATAGACAAAAAACAATATATAACAAATATTATAGTTAGTCGTAAATAGAACAAATATTCGGAATTAATAACTTTAGAAAATACTAATCTAATTTTAAAATATGGCTGAGTGACAAGCAAATATTAATAATAATTCATGTGGCCTCCCTTTAATTAATATATTTATATAATCTAAATGTTTATATATACGATTATACAAACCAAATTTTTTATAACATTAAGTAATAATTGTATGGGGTAATGGCTCAGTGGTATCGAATCAGTCTGTGGATCCTGAGAACCCTGGTTCGATTTCCACAGCAGACAAACATTTTCACCACATTATAATTACCCCTGAGACTTCTCCACCACTAATATCTTTAGGGGTCGTGATCTGATGGCTGATAGCCGCACTTCGCGCGCAAAAATATATCACTTACCGAGATCTGCTTCGGCATAGTGCCACATCCAATAATGGATAAAAGGCGTGATGATATATTTATATTTATTTATTTAAATGATATTAACTTCGCCATTTTTAATGCTATATTTTTTCAAGTATCCTGCCGATAGTTATCGAGAACTTTATCCGGAAATGGATAAACAAATTAATAAATAAATAAAACATTGCATGTTTTGCCTTCCCTGCAAATGGCGTCATAACCCCCTCCCCCCACCACTTGCCTCACTTGTACGCGTCAGCTATCCTTGCGTACATCATATTAAAATAGAAAATGTATTTCATAATCTAATTAAACGCAGTAATTATCTCGACTAATTACAAAATGAAATTCCCAAGCTACCTAATCTAATTACCAACGTCACAAGACATACTTTGGCTCAAAGTAAAATTCCCCAACTTACCCTTGACATTACTGGAGACATAAACAAACAATCCCTCTCTCAAAAATGAAAAAAGTTCTCATTGTTACACCTTCTGAGAACACCGCGGCATGAATAAACTATTGGCGTCCGTCCAACATTTAAAAGAACTGCACAGATTCAATTTCAAAACCCAAAATACAACAAATAGTCCGCCATTTATATCACCAACGTCATCAGAGAATCTGTGACGTCAGTGGTTTGTCTGGGCAGTTGGTACCACTGGAAATTGTCCAAAATCTCACAGCGGCGTCAATCATTATCTAGGCCAATCTTGCGAGAAAATTAATCGTATTAGACAGATTTTGGTGACAGTGAAATTTGGGCAATTATTTAGCAATCGCGTTGCGTATTTTCTTGATTAATTGGATCATTAATCGTTGGAAGATGTAGGAGGTCTGTTTTATTTTTATGGAGATGAAGAAAATGCGTACTAACCTATGGTAATATAAATAAAATTGTTGACGAATCTTAATTTTGGATGAGAAAGATGTATTTGAAATTTGTTGATACTGAGGAAGTCTTTCGATTTAAATATGTATCATTACATCTTACAACAAGCGCAGGGACGACACTCCCTTCATTTCTTATCTTTTTTATTCGTTCTCTGATCTTATATTGAGTGTTTAACTGCAATTGTGTGGAATTCACTTTCAAAAACAATCGCAAGAACGACACTCTCTTCCTTTCTTATCTTTTAATTCGTTTTCAGTTCTAATAAATGAATGAGTTTATATGGAGTGATCTATGAATGTGGTTAAAGTGAGGGTGGTGTGTTTGTGTCATAATATTTGACGAGGACTGATTATTTGATGAATGCAATGAATGTTTTATGAGTGATATTAGGGTTCGTGCTACCCCATTTGTTGGGATATAGCGTGAAGATATAAATGTATGTATGTATATACATCTTATATCGTGTTTTGTAAAATAAAATATATAAATATAAATATATCATCACGTCTTTTACCCATTATTGGGTGTAACACTCTGCCGAAGCAAATCTCGGTAAGTGATATATATATATATATATATATATATATATATATGGGCGTGAAGTGCGGTTACCAGCCGTAAAATCATGGCCCCCTAAGATGTTAGTTGTGGGGGAGCCACAGGGGTAAATTTAATTTGGTGAAAATGTTTGTCGGCTGTGGGGATCGAACCAGGGTTCTTAAGATCCACAGATCGACTCGGTACCACTGAGCTATCTATCGTGTTTTGTACATGATTATAATCTACAATTGCAGATCTGTATTGGGATCGACAAGAACTGTTAGTAATCATGAAATTATGGCAACCATAAAATTAATTTTTACGATATTTAAATAATTATAAATTTATAGATTTATATTTTATAAGTGGATCAATATTTGTAATTGATCGATATGTTGAAGACAACTATTTCTATGTCATGATTATTTAATAAAAAAATTAAACAATATAAATATATCATCACGCCTTTTATCCATACCGGATGTGGCACTCTACCGAAGCAGATCTCCATAAGTGATATATTTATGCACGTGAAATTCGGTTACCAGCCGTCAAATCACGGCCCCCTAAGATGTTAGTGATGGGGGAGACACAGGGGTAATTTTAATTTGATGAAAATGTTAGTCGGCTGAGGAATCGAACTAGGGTTCTCAGGATCCACAGGCTCGTTACCATTGAGCCATTACCCCATGATGATCATAATTTTGGTACTCTTTGTTCTAATTAATTTACTCTAAAAAGTAAAAGGCGTGATGATATATTTATTTATAAGTTTCACTACAATTTTATTCATGATTTATGAATCTATAAAGCTTATAGATTGACACATTAGAAAGAGACAAATAATAAAAAAAATGGTGGCAGCCGCCATCTCCTCGCATTTTTGCACATCGCGCAATTCAACTAAGTAACATTAACGATATTGCAATAAATTTCGCCGAGATTTCGGTTTCGGTCCAAAATGCATTTTCTCTCAACGAATATAGCCTGGTGCACCTACGCACTTCTGGTGGGGGGGGGTCCTGTATGATCGTACTTGACGGCCGCGGGTCGCGCTCACTAAGTTTCTCAGTTTCTCGTCGTTCCGTGGATACGCTTAGCACAGATACCTACAGAAAGTGAACCGCTCGGTGAAGATGTTGCTATCACACCACCACACACATCATCTGCATGAAGATCCCCAGGAGGCCGCCATTTTGTGGGTAAGGCAATTGCCACTAAGAGAGGAATTTTTGGGTGATTGTCAATTCGAGAATTTTCTTGGCGCAATGGTTTTGACAGTGGCTTGTTTGTTACGGACAAATGAAAGTCACTTTGGAATAGTCAATTGTTCATTTGACAGTTTTTTTTTTCTTGCTAACTATAATAATATTAACTGTAACACAAATATATCTTAAAAATATCTCGAAAGTTTGAGGTTGCAAACTATCCGTTGCCAAATGTTTTAGAATTGGTTTATAAAAAAATGTATCAAAAATGTAGTTTTCTGTCATTTTTTTAAAAGTTTTTTTTTCGAAAATTATTTAAAATCATTTGACAGCAGCAAAAATATGATGGCAAATTGGCGAATATAAATTAAATCAATTTTACTCAATGTACTATCAAGATTCGTTTGCACTACAGCATGTTAAGGACTCATTAAAATCGTCTTTTAACCGCATTTATCGTAAATAAATACGATTGACTATAAACAATATACTGATGTGAATGTATCACGTATATGTAAGAATCAAACAATCACGAATTTGTTTGAAAATGATCAATGAAATGGAAGCTATTTTAAAAGTTTTCCACTAGTGGAATTAATAAGTGATAATTTTTCACTGTAACTAAATCTCGTTGGTTACCAGTAAATACAATTTTCATAAACGAGAATTGAAAATAATCTATCGAACTGTCAAATTCTCGATGGGGAACTGCTTCTACAGAAGATTTTTTTATTAAAATATAAGAACATTTTAAAAAAATACCAAAAAAATGAAAAGGCTATTGCTAGGTTGCGTAAAAGTTTTATTAGTTCATTAGCAACTAACAGTTTCATAAGTTTTAGAAAATCGCTATTGCTATTGTTACTAGATTAATAATTCTTTAACTAAAGAGATCTTTAATTATTTTTTTATCAAAAGATTATGCTTGTTCAATATTCTCATGCAAAATATAACTCGTAATATGATAATTGTCAAGAAATATTTTGGCATAAATTTTAATTCATTGTTACAGAAACAGTAAACACAGCTCGTGCTGTGTGCACTCGCTACATTTTCATTTTCATAACAATTTAAAATTCATGTTAAAATATTTTTGGAAATTATCATATCACTTGTTATATTAATTATGATAATTTTCTATTCATTTTTAAATTTCTTAAACGATAAATATCGTAGCCCAACGTATCAACAAAATAAAAAATAAAACTGGTGTCTCAATAAAAAAAAATGTGCGTTCAAATCTCACTGGCTTTCAAATTATATAAAAATATATGATTATATCTAAATAGATCGGATTTCACTATAAGCTACTGTAATTGGAATGAAGTTCCTGTTGTGCAGAGTAACAAATAAATAAATCAAGCAAGAAGATCATGTGTTCAAATCTCATTGAATTCAACTTAGATTAAAAAAAGTACGATTGGGTCTGAATGGTTCGGATTCCACTGTAAGCTACTGTAATTGGACTTAAATTCCTGTTGTGCAGAATCTACAATGAATTATAAACAATCATGATGATTTTATCTATTTTTACCTGTGTTTACGTATTCAAACAAATTTTGATATCAAAATATTCCTAGCAACTTAAAAAAAGTATATCAGTTTCTGCCAACTTACAGTAACATTTTCTATAAATACATACTATCAAATATTTTTTACGTGACTGTACCTCTGTATTTTCAATTCAGCAAATCTAGGAATGAATCAAAATATATAAAGATATTTATAGTCACCGTTCGTATAAACGAACCAAACGCATCAATCTGGCAAATGATTGAAAATATATCGTATTTGGGTTAGTATTAGAGATAGACTCGGTCAGTGGATTTCACCGTCAGTTGTCCGCCCGACGCCTCGCGTCGCTAGTTACGTCACAAGCGACGCCGATTTTAGCCGGACAGAAATAACTGTTGCAAAACATGTTCTGTAAAATTACATCCGTTGGTTTCTTTCCTCTCGTCGCCTTGTCGTTCTTTCCTAATTGTATCCGGACCCACCTGACAAAATCTTACTATAGTTACCATAACAACCACTGAGAAACAAGTGAGAAATCACTGGGAATATAGTGAAAGGGAGTGTGCCAAAAGTTAAACACGTGCCGTGGAAAAAGTGTTATGAATTATCTGATAAACGAAAATAGAGTCTAGTCAGAGGACCTTGACAGAATAAAAATATAAACATTATATCAAAACACCTATTTCTAAACATACAAACGTACAGACTTGTTACAGGGGCCTTGGCACTGTCCACATTATAATGATTTTTTATTCATGACTCTTTTTAAAAGTTACATTTTTTTCCTTTGAAAGAAGATACTTTTCATCCCTAGTGAAGAAAGTAAATTTGTCTTCCCTAGGGAAGGAAAGTAAAGCCATATCCATGACAACTGAAAAACAGTGGTTTGATTTGACATTAGTGATATCAAGAGAATTATCTAAATTTATTAGTCGTATTAGTTCGATTCTCATAGCCGATAAACAATTTTCACCACACTAAAATTATCCCTGTGATTCCCCCTCCAGTAACATTTTTGGAGGCCGTGATTTGACGGTTGATAACCGCCCCTCACGCGCATAAATACTTCAGTTGTTGAGATCTGTTACGGCAGAGTGTCACACCTAGTAATGGGTAAAAGGCGTAATGATATATTTATTTATTTATTTTTTATTTCTTTCTAAAAAACTTTCTGGTAGACCAATGAAAATATTTATATATGTATACCCCATGAAGAAAATGTAATTCTTCCCTCAAAGTAAAATAAATAAATTAAAAAATAAACATACACCTGTATCACCAATTGTATATTTTCTTCTATTAAACATTTTTCAATTATTTTATATTCTTTACTTTAAGTACTTTTGTGTTAAAAAAAATAGTAAAGTGTTGTTATTGATAATATTCTATTTATTTGTTTTTTGTTGTAGCCCTACCGAACGACGCCCCTGGTTCTGCCAGGAGCGAAGGTGAAACGCGACGCGGGGCCCACCGAGAGCTACTTGAGGCACCACCCCAACCCATCGGTGCGCTCAGCCCCGCATGTACTTGACCATGAACATTTCATGAAACAACGAGTAAGTACCATCCACCCACCCATTACATCCAGGAACTTATATGTACCATCAATGACACCTATCAATCCTGAAATCATCATCCAACTCTTTCCTAGGAAACTATACTCTATCCGTTTTAACTATTATTAAATAGACGGTGCTTCGAGCACGGTAGTTTTTATATTACATATAGAATACAAATTATAGCGTCATTCTTGGATTTTTGAAATTTTTATTCCCATGTCATAAAGATAATATAATAACAACCAAAATTTCAAAACTTTAATTTGTAGATTTTGACACTTTGTTTGTAACTCCGTGTCATTTATATAGCTGTGTAAACTCGGTTCATGTTTGAACCAATCAGAGAGCTGGAATCGCTTTATAGTTAAAACGGATAGAATATACCTGTCATCAATTTTCCTAGCACACCCGGAAATATTTTCTATCGAGTTATCTAACAATCCAACATCTTTAGGCATGTTTTAGTGCCATCAATGCATCCTATTACTCCTGGAAATCATTTGTATCTGTGTTTAGTACAATATAACTCGATTATTATCTTTTCATTTTTACTAATTATAATTTTCCCGAATGCCTTTTTCCCGTCATAATTCTTGTATTTCCCGATAGATCATTTTCTCGAATGACAATTTTACATCTAAATCATTTCCTGAATTATTTTTTTTCTCGAATGTATTAATTAATAAATTGTATAATTTTGTTCCCTCCATCTTGTTTTGTTGTATGACGTACGAGTAGATTTTTGTTTAGATTAGTTGATGTGTTTTTGTTCCACAGGTCGCAGACTCCGTAATACAGAGAGTAGTCCATGACAATCCAACAAGCAGACAGGTTAATTTTGAGTGCTTTTTAAAGTTTTGCTCATTACATAATTTCATTAACGTTTGTTGATAATCAAAAACAGATTTATCTGTGCATAAAAAAAAAACATTCTGAAACTACTTGAACTTGAGACTTTTGGCGTCATTAATAACGAGTTTAAAATAAAAAATGTTGGCAAATATTAACATGTTTTCGAATTACAAAACATTACATCACAACCTTGAATGTACATCGTCCCAAAGATAATAAATCCCAAACAAAACTGGGACACACTGCGACACATTTTTGTGCTTTCAACACGAGTGGTATTTTCATCCACGCTCTGAAATGCTGCGCGTGACAACAGACAGACTTGTCTCACGCTCATTATTGCTGATTTGTTGCAAACAGGGCCCCTATTTTCACATTTTCATCTTTTATATTAGTGATTTTCAAACTTTTCGGAGCCATGACCTCCTTGGAAGCAAAAATCACAAATAAATTCTTTCGCGACCTCATACTTATTATGTAATCAAAATTGCAGTTTGTAAAAGGCTAATTTAATAATGCACAAAAATAGAACTACAATTTTTGAAATTAGTAAAGGAAAAACTTCTCATTAAAAACTATAGTATAGTTTCTTAGAAACTTCGATATGTTAATAAAATAATTGTATTTTACTATCGAGCTTGTAATAAATTCTTTGCTGGCCAGTTTCGCTGCGGTTACTTCATTTTTTTAGATTTTGTCGAGATGAACTATCAAATGAATTATTTAACACTGCTGTTAAACATTTGATTCAATATTTTTAATTAAAATAATCTTTAAAATTTAATGTGAACACGATGCAACTAGATGAATTTTTAAATACATGTGTTTTACATTTTCTAAATAGCGTCCGGCGTCCCCCTCGAATGTTTTCGCGAACCACAGTTTGAAAACCACTGTTTTATATAAACTGTTAATTTATCATGATAATTGCATGGAATAAATAAATACAGATGTGTTTCTATCGTCAAGAAAGTGGTTCCTTCTAATTGCAAGTAATAAAAAGTGACTGAAACTGTCAAGTTTGGCAGCCAATGTTCCATATAAATAATTAATATTTCTTATTTATGGGATAAGTACACCCATTTACATACTTTATAATTATTAAAAAAAAAAAAATTGGTTTAATTTATTGTGCCATTAGGCGAATAAATTTTACTACCTATATATAAAATTTTATACAACTGTTTTTGTCAAAAACAATGCTACAAAATTCAGTTATGTACAACTGTTTTTGGGGATAATTTTTGTGAAGTTGTTGAGTTGTAAACATGACAAACATATATCTGTCACTTTAGGTGTCATTGCTCAACTCATATAAAAATATTACAATTAGTTTTTTTATAATAAAATAATTACATTAAACTGCAAAAAACACTTATTTATTTCAAAATAAAAAACAGTTATACTTTGTTAGATTTTATTTAATTTATAAAATAGATAGACGTTTATAAAAAAGTCATGGTTATTACTACAATTTAACAGAAATTTAAAAATTTGTTTTTAAAGTTGCGGGTAAACCAGACACATAATAAAAAATGTTAAAGCAGTTTTGTAAACATCTTTTATTTATAAACATCTTTGCAGTCTACAGATTTTTTTCTGTAAAATTAATAGAAGAACAAGAAATTGTATAAAACTAATATCCCATGTAAAATATCCCTATGTTCGCCCCGGTATATAAGATAGGCAACAGATGAATATATCAATATTAAAATTGCTAAATTACCGAATGGGGGCCCTGTATAATTTTAACAAATTAAATCTATGTATATCTCCTCATTTTTGTTGCTTTCTGCAGATTGTCCACAAGCAGTTCAACTCCCCAATTGGGATGTACAGTGATGCCAACATTGTAGACACTATCAAGCACACAGCTGGTCTTGCCCCGTAAGTATCTTACTACTATAGTTCCGATTATACTTAGGACAATACTAAATTTCGTGTCATATTTT
Organism: Pterostichus madidus; assembly: GCA_911728475.2. Taxonomy (NCBI): domain Eukaryota; kingdom Metazoa; phylum Arthropoda; class Insecta; order Coleoptera; family Carabidae; genus Pterostichus; species Pterostichus madidus. The sequence goes on along the minus strand of OU452313.1, from coordinate 1,071,633 downwards.
TTTACTTGTCCTTGGTATGGTCTTAAGCCGCTCTGCTGCGCTGTGCTACTAGCGTAGTACTTAGTCTAATGCTAATAAATACATTTTACTTAGTGAACTTGGAACGCGGCAGCTCCCAGAAAAGAGGCAAGTTATATCGAAATGTTCAAATGTTTCTCTTTATAGCTTCATTATAGTTTTAGATATTATGATGAACAGATTGAGAACATTTTATAGCACGACTCACCGGAGTTCATCCCTTAATTCACAATTTTTAATCAATAATAACGCATAGTGAAGAGGGCGCCACAGGGCAGAGCTGGGCAGTAGCTAGCTACTAGCTTAGCTACATTTACCTTAACTGTAGCTATAGTTCAGCTAACTGTGAAAAAATATAGCTGTAGCTTGTAGCGAGCTACTTTTTTTTCTATTAGCTTAAAAATAACAACTGAAGCTACTTTTAAATTTACTTTTTGTAGCTTGAAGCTACTTTTTGTAGTTTAAAGCTACTTTTTAAGCAGAAGATCAACAAAGTACGCATGCGTACAAGCTAAACCCACACAAAATAATTATTTGTTGCCAGTTCTAACTGGCTCTAATACGCAAAAATACACAGTAGGTGCCAGATGGTATTTGCTATTTTTGATATTTATGTACATAATAGTAAATTAACAGTCATTATAACAAAAGACTGATCATATGACAATGGCAAATTTAATTATTTCACAATAATTTAAAAAAGTAGCTTTAAAATTTAACAGCTACTTTAACGAAAGCTTTTAGCTGTAGCTTAGCTATATTTTACAAAATATAGCTTATAGCTGTAGCTCAGCTACTTTTTTAAAGAATAGCTGTAGCTGTAGCTTAGCTACTTTTTTTAAGTAGCATGCCCAGCTCTGCCACAGGGGTAGTTTTAAAGTGGTGAAAATTGTTTGCCGACTATGAGAATCGAACTTCTTAAATTTACTGGCCGACTCGATATCATATTTGTGATTCTCGTAGTTTTTTCAATATGCAATCATAGTTTATTGATTTTAAAATGAAGTATATTAGTTTGAGAAAGTTTGTTTAAAAATTGGGCGGGTATTTTGTGGGATAAAAAAAAATAGGGTTCATTTTGATTCAAATTGTTAAATTTCTGAAAAATATAGTTCTATATAATTTAAGGCACGAGAAATCGAATGCCGTTGAGCGCATCTTCATATCTCTTTTAGTTTTTGAGTTACAGCGATTTTTAATGTTTTCAAAATCGTAACTTTGAGGCGCTGTATCCCGCAAACTAAAAGAGATATCGAAACGCGGTTTGAACGAGTGTATTTCTCGTGCTTTACTTAATATATTAGCAAATTCTGAAAAATTTGAAAATTTTTGGATTTTTTTCAAAATTTTTCTTTGGCAATATTTCAAAGAGTAGAAGAGATAATTAAAATCTGTGAACACCGTTGGATTCCTCTCGTAAAAATACGTGGGAATGTAAATTTTCACGAAAAAATTCGCACGCATATGTTTTTTATTACAGAAAAACGAAAATCGGCTGAAAATTAATTATTTTTGAAGGGGTACCCCTTAAGATTTTTACGATTTTTGGTCATTTTTCGTTTTTCTGTAATAAAAACTCTATCCGTGGGAATTTTTTCGTAAAAACTTGCAATCCTACGTATTTTCACGCGAGGAATACACTGGTGTTCACAGATTTTCATTATGTCGTCAACTTTTTGAAATATCGCCAAGGCAAAATTTTGAAAAAAATCCAAAAATTTTCATATTTTCCAAAATTTGCTAATATATTAAGTAAAGCACGAGAAATACACTCGTTCAAACCGCATTTCGATATCTCTTTTAGTTTTCGAGATATAGCCTCTTAAAGTTACGATTTGAAAAACATCAAAAATCGCTGTAACTCAAAAACTAAAAAAGATATGAAGATGCGCTCAACGGCATTCGATTTCTCGTGGCCTAAATTATATTGAACCATATTAAAAAAAAATTGTACCATATGAACTGAAATGTTTCGAAAAAAATATTGAGCCTTCAAAAATCTGTTCAATTTTTAAACAAACATTTCTGAAATAATAATGCTTCATTAAATAAGCATAAAATTATACATACATATAGAAAAAAGCATGACGAACCCATATTTTCAAACAGAATTTATCTATTTTAATTTTGAACCCTTTGAACTAAAATTCTCGACAAGCTAAATTAGATATGCCAAGTTGCAGCCTCTCATATCATAACTGTCAAACCACCAATTTTCTTTATCTTCTTATAGATTTAATAAGTCAATTAAAGCACGAAGAATTCATTAGTAAAAACCGTATTTTAATATCACTTTTATTTATTGAATTACAGCTTGTTAAAGTTGTGTATTTTTAAAATGATAAAAATTGAATTGAGTGTATTTTTACAAGTCGGCTTCTTATTCAACTGTGGAACTCTCCTTCTGTTTAATATTATAATTAAATTCAACTTAAGATCATGAGTTTCGTTACCGAAAAGTCTTTAAGTTCATTTTGAAGATAAATAAACCCATAAAAGAATAAATTTACATAAAAATATTCTTCATGTGTTTCGTCTTGAAGATTGTCACCAATTTTCCGACCACCCTGTATAATTTTATTCTGGGATTATCTTCGGTTGGTTTTGCTATTCTTGCAGCTTGATTAAAGTTTGCTTAACGCTTTTTAGTTGAGCTATAAATACTTATATATTGTCATCCTTTGTTCATTTTGCATAATGTTATCACGTTGTTGGGAACAAGTCAGTGATATTCTACTTCATCCTGTTGTGCGCTTAATTTGTAAGTTTGTTTGTCGTGTTTCCGGTGATTAGCAAAAAATTCGATCCGGCCTTAAGTGAAGCGTACAAAGCTCTCCAAGAGGAACAGATCGGTGGCCATGTACATGAGGTCACCGTCCCAGTACAGACCAAAGTTTTCAGTCCCAATAAGATTATTCCAGGAAAGGTACAGTATTCAATCATATTTACCATTTGGCATATCATTTTGTAATATCTTATAAACATGTTTTTGTAGAACGGTAGAACTATCATCAAATGGGGTAACATGAACCCTTAAACATTTATTCATTAGATTCATCCTACAATAGGATGCGGGCACTCACGTGACACTGTATCGTAAAAACAGCTGATCGGGCAAAGATCACTGCGCCACCTACAAAATGAACTAATTTTTTTGGGACGAGATTTGAAAAGAACCGTCCTTTTCAAATCTCGCCACAAAAAATTAGTTCATTTTGTAGATGGCGCAGTGATCGCAGCCCAACAAGATTTGAAAAGAACCGTTCTTTTCAAATCTCGTCCCAAAAAATAGTTCATTTTGAAGATGGCGCAGTGATCTTTGCCCGAACAGCTGTTTCTACGTCACACTGTCACGTGAGTGCCCGCATCCTATAAATTCACTTTCATAATTCCTTTTATACAAGCTCATTTCATTTTTCGTTAATGCAACAAACCTATAATCAATCATATCCACATCCTTTTATCCCTAGGTTGTCCACACCAATCTTTTATTCGCCATATCACGAAAATCAGGCCATAGATAATAATTTGGGAAGCACGGAAAACCTGTTTTCCCATATTTGACGCCTATGGCCCGCTTTTCATGATACATCCGGTATATGTTCATATTGACAAAACTATCTCAACAATGAGAAAACAGTTGATGATAACACTAACGCAACAATATTGCCAACTATAAACTTAAAAATGTTTTTGACAGAAACCCATGCCCTATCAGCAATCTCAGGCCCCGCAGGCCTATGTAAACTCCCTTGGAAACAGCGGAGAAACCATTCAACAAAGTGGCTCGTTCAAGCGTCTCATGTACCACGTCATGGCAGAGAGCAGCTTTTAAATGCCACTTATTATTACATAACCTATAAATATGTCATATCTACACCTAGCTCTAGCTCTTAGCCTTAGAATATTCGTACATTGAAGTACTTTATAATAAGAGAGGTGTTATAATAGGCAATCGTATACTCTAGATAATATTGTGACATCATAAGTATTCAAGCAATTTCATTGGCCACAAGTACTTTCGCGCGGTGAATAACGTAACTAACTGTATGTTGTTTGCTCGTATAGTACATGTTCAACACGTTGCATTTACAATAATTTAATTTCGTAACCTTGGGCTTTACAGTACAATAAAATATGATTTTTCAACACAATAAAATTATTTTCGAATAAATAATTCCTATATTATTTGTACTCATTAAATCAAACAAGTTTAGTACCACTTAAAGACATTGAAAGATACTTGTGACGTCACAAACACCTACAGAAGTTTGAAAAAATCATAATATAAAGAAGTTTAACACCGTGCTTTCATAGATTGTCAAAGTTTTTCATGTAGTTTTCCTAAAAAATTTAAATAAATCGATATAGAATCCCATCAATTTAAAAAAAAATCAATAATAAGAAGAAATACGATTTATTCGATCAATCCAAAACTAATTTATTAATTTTACAACTAAATAAATCGGGAACCTAAATTTTACATGAAATATCAAGTTAGTTTACCTTTCGGCCGGTGTTGTCGCTGTCTGTGAAACAAAACATAACCTCAATTTGATGTCAAGATGGCGGCACCTGATATGACATTTCTCTTAATATAAATATTGTATTTGTACATGGGAAGTATTTGAAATTCTGCTGTTAACCCAGAGTTTTAAAATAAAGTGAATCCCAGAAGTGAATAATATAAAATATAATAAAAATCTGCTTATTTGCTTGGCGGCAAATATAAAATGATTTTTTTGCTTGTTAGTTCTATGTCTATGTTATATTGTATATTATGTCCTATTGCTTAAGTTGTAATGTGTTAAGGTTGTTAATTTTCAGAGTTTTATGTTGATTTGGTTATTTATTTGAAAATGAGTGCGATCTAGTCACAAAAGAGTATAAGCTATAATGCTATGGCCACGGCATGGCTTGGCTATCATTGTATTGTATTGTATTGTATTGTATTGTTGTATCGTTATGTATTTTGTTAGAGACTGTTCTGTTCTGATGTTGGCACGAATGCGTAATGCGTGATGACGAACTATAATACCATCACTAACAGGAGTGTTTACTATGTATATGTCTGTACATTCAATGTCATATATTTATTTAATGTTAATAAAAAACTATATTTATTATTCTTTTTCTTTCATTTTTCATTTTTATTACAACGAAAAATCCAAATGGAAAATATGTTAACTATAGTTCGGTTGACCAAATATTCCTTCAACAATTTTGATTCAAAATCGACATCCCTAATAGTCACAAGCAATCGTAGCTCAGTGGATAAAACCGAAATAAAATTGCATCTCAAGCAAGAGGTCGTGTGTTCAAATCTCACTGACTTCAACTTATATAAAAAAATACTTAAGTGGTTCGGATTCACACCATAAGCTACTGAATTGGGATTAAGTTCCTGTTATGCAAAATAACAAATAAAATTTAATTAAATAAATACACAAAATGTCAAAATACCCGAAGAAAAAGGAATCTGCATTGAATCAAGCACCCCAAATCTATCAAATTATTTTGTCTTTTTTAATTTATTATGAAAATATAATCATAATACATAATATTTTGGCACATAACACAAAATTAGGAATATTCTGCATTCAAGCATCTTCCAATAACCATTCTTCGGATTTCAGAGGTTCCTGCACCAATCTCATACAACTTGGCGTCTCTTAGGTAACGTCCAGTAGGATAATCATTTATATAACCATTGCCACCCAAGATCTGGATGGCATCTAATGCAACCTGAGTTGCTTTTTCAGCTGTGTAGAGAATCACACCAGCACAGTCTTTTCTATTGGCGTGACCTGCAGTTGCAGCTCTTGCTACACTGTAGAGATAGGATCTGCTTGCGCTTAGGCTTGTATACATGTCCGCCATTTTGCCCTACAGGGAAATTATCATTATTATGTAACTTTCTACCGGTTTAAATTATCTCTGAACTTTATTATGCAAAAAGCAAAAAGGTTTGTAGTTAATTTATTAGCCACTGAATTCTATAATTGAGATAATAGTTTTAGTAATGATTTGAAAACTAATTCTAACCTATTTTTACAGCTTGTTGCAAACGATCATGTAATAGTATGTTACATTACTAGCATGGTTACAGTTACTATTGCTGGTAGTGTATTGTACAATATTTTTCGCGCTTCCGTTCAAAATTGACAGTTTTATCTATCTCAATCGTTCGGAAAACATGTGTTCGGTAAAAATTAGGGACTTTTGTAATGTTAGTATTGGTATCACTAACTGTCAGTGTCAGTGAGTGCTTGGAGGATAGAAATTTTTAGCAATTTTAGAGCTAATTTGTGTATTACAGGGTGATCAAAAGGAATTGTTATAGTTGGCAATACAATTCCAGAGATCTTTTTATTCCACAGTTGGCACAACGTCAGATAAAGGCGGAAATGCTATTTGACATTTCTAATAAATACAAATAGGTTATGTCAGGAGTCTGACAGCTAATAGAATTTTTACTTTTTAAGTATTAGAAATACTTTAGAAATAAATGTAATAATAAATGTACTCAAATTTAAATTTTAAATGTCACTGTCAACAATTTATGTATCAGGCTTACCAATTTCAAGTATTTTTTTTTATTGCCAACTGTAACAATTCCTATTGATCACTCTGTATTAACTCTAATGTAAGTAATTGTAATTCAATTTTCAGTTGCTGTGTAGAACCAATACAAGTATGTATACAGATAATTGAACTATCTTTAATAAATAATATTTATAGTGTAAAGAAAATTCAGCTGGACGAGTCCAATATGTGAAAGTAGGAATGTTACGATATTATAAAACTGACTGTCAATTTCGTGCTTGGGAGTTTTTAGCAATTTTAAATCAATAATTTCATTTAAAACAGCGCGAAAAATTGTTTATATCACACGTCCAGAAACTGTTTTATGAGTACACGCAAAAATCCAGTTTCTAGCCTAGTGATACAAATAACTATTATATACAAAGTAATCTGCAATTTAGTCAGTTTTGTTACAAGTTATCTTGGCAAAAAAATAATTTAGTAATACTAATAGTGGCATCACTGTCTGTCAAATTACCTACAGTTGGTAATATTGCCAACATTTGACAGATTTACAATTTCTAGTTGTCACTTTACCTGTAAAAGTTGAAACTCTCCAATTTTTTGTCCAAATTGTTTTCTGTCGTGCGCATATTTAAAAGCGACATCACAACTGGCTTGCATGATACCAACAGGGCCAGATGCAAGAACCAATCGTTCATAATCAAGACCACTCATCAACACATAAACTCCTTTGTTTAATCCACCCAGAATATTCGAAGCAGGAACTTTACAGTCTTCAAAAATTAATTCAGAAGTGCTTGAACCTCTGATCCCAAGTTTATCTAATTTTTTTCCAGTTCTAAAACCTTCAAAATTCTTTTCGACTAGAAATGCTGTTATTCCATGTTGTTTCTTTGACATATCTGTCTTTGCATAGACCTAGAATCAAATTATACCCTACATTCTGTCACTGGATCAATCTTCCCTATTTTGTAACTCGATCATTATTTGTTAATGATCGATAAGTTAATGTTAATTTTTATTTTACATCGTTATTTTACAGATGATCAGAATTTCAGTATTCTGAGATCAGAATAATTTACCCTGGCATTTTTATGTTATATTCATGCATTTTGTTTACTAATATACGTAGCTGTTATTTTGCTGTATTCCATTTGCCACTTGGATAGCTTAAATCAGTTGAGATAAATTGGACATTACTAAATGAACGGAATTAAGCAAACTGATGCACTTATTGAGGCCAATTACTTTAAAGTAAATCAGTAATCAGTAATTCTAGTACTGGAAATAAAGTCAGCGAAGTAATCCAGAGAAATAAATAAGTGATCTGGTTCAGTAAATGTGAGTTAGATCTGATCCAAATGGCAAATGGTATTCGCCTTTGATTCACTTCAATCAGTTCAGATTAATTAGACATGATTAAATGTACTTAATTAAGCAAACCGATGCAATTACTAGAATGAATTACTTCACAAGTAAGTTAGAATCAGTAATTCTAGCATTGGAAATAAAATCAGCGAAGTAATCCAACCAAAAAAAATAAGTAATTTGGTTCAGTAAGTATAAGAATGATCTGATCCAAATGGAAAATGAAAGCAGTATTCCATTTGCTACTTGGTTCACTTAAATCAGTTCAGTTAAATTAGACATGACTAAATGAACTGAATTAAACAAACTAATGCACTTAGGACCAGTTTTTCAATCACCGATTTACACTCGATTAAGGTTAATCGTAATTAAATAATAATGGAAACCATAGTTTCAATTATGATTTAATCATGATTAACATTAATCGGTGATTGAAAAACTGACTCTTATTGGGGTGAATTACTTCAAAGTAAATTAGAATCAGTAATGCTAGTACTGGAAATAAAATCAGCGAAGTAGACCAGCGAATTAAATATGTGATATGGTTCAGTAAATGTAAGTTAGATCTGATCCAAATGGCAAATGGAATACGATTGAAATATGCCTATTATAAAAATAATATGACTGCTCACTGACAGTTCCGTAAAAAGTGTGGTTAAAATATTTCTTTGTTATCTTGACAGTTTTGTACGACAACAAAGTGCATAAAAATCAAATAGAAATAACAAATTAAATTATTTTGATCAAAGAACGTAGAAATGTTGGTAATCTGTAGATTAATCATAAAAATAAGGGTTGTCATTAACTTATCGATCATCAACAGATAATGGTCGAGCTATAGAATAGGGGAGTATTTTAATTTTAAGTAATTATAATAATCAAGTCAACATACAACTAAAACATCTGCATCTGGTCCATTAGTAATCCACATTTTATGTCCATTCAAAATATAATAATCTCCTTTTTTCTCAGCTTTTAGTTTCATGGATACAACATCAGATCCAGAAGTTGTTTCCGACATAGCAAGAGCTCCAATATATTCTCCAGAACACAGCTAGAAGAATTATACTTTAAAATGATATAATGAAGAATCATTAAGGTTTACCTTTGGTAAATACTTTTGTTTTTGTTCTTCAGTACCATTTCTTTGAATCTGGTTCATGCAGAGATTGGTGCAAGCACCATAACTAAGAGCAATGGAAGCCGACGCTCGAGATATTTCTTCATATACGATACAGTGTTCTAAGTAACCACTTTCAGTGCCTCCAAAGTCACTTTTAATTGTCATTCCAAGAAGGCCAAGATCACCAAGCTTCTTCCAGAAGCTTCTCAAATCATCAAAGTTATTTTTCTTGTCGATTTCATCTGCTTTTGGAGCTAATTCTTTTTGTACTAGGTTAAATGCTGTTTGTCTTAGCTAAAGAATATATTTAATTCTGTTTATGTATAAATCGGTGTTAATTACCTGCTGTTGTTCTTCGTTTAACCCAAATATGTGATCGTCGATTGGATAAAATGACATAAATCTTATGTTTTTGATTGGAGAACATTTCATAGATTTTACTAGGTTAGTTAAAGAGTATTTTAAAGCCATTTTAGCTATGACTTAGTAGTTCTTGCTTCTTATAAGTTGTAGACTGATATGTGCAAAAGTGACCCACAGCATTTCGCATTTATACTACATTTTGCAGCATAACCGTAGCTTATATTTTTATATTTATTACTTATTTTTTGTTAGGTTATGGGTATCATATTGTAACAAATTATACTTAGATTCGATTGCATGGCGATTTTTATATATAGACAGCATTTTAATGTACTACAAATAATTTTAAAAATAAATGTTATTCTCAGAAAACGAGAATTGAATCTACGCCTATGATATATATTACTTATAATAGCAGATGACATTAGAAGGTCAATTTGATAAGAGTTATCGAAAACAATGATAAATTTGAATATGTAACAATATTGCTGACAACTTATTACTTTTGTAAAAGTCATTTATCTTATGTTATTATAAAAAGTACAAATTTTAAAATAGCCTTGATGTTTGTTTCTCTGCATCTTTTTCAGTAACTATAGTTGCATATATACAATAATATTCGGTGACGATAAGATAAATATTTGAGATTTTCTTTGTGGATCAAAATACATTGAAATATATTAACAAGTGATTTATTTATTAAGGGTTGTTGCGTAAATGAAAAGTGAGACAAACTTTTATGAATGAAATTATAAATATACAGAGTGTTAATTTTAGTTGTGGTACCATTGCTATCTCGAGAACTATAAGAGCTACAAGGTTGGTTAAATTAGCAAAGAAATACTGTTTTGCAAGATTATTGCAATGAGTAAAAGATAGTAAGATAGTAAGAGATGGAAAATAATTGAATATATCACGCCTTTTATCCATTACTGGGTGTGGCACTCTGCCGAAGCAGATTCCGGTAAGTGATATATTTATGCGCGTGAAGTGTGGTTACCAGCCGTCAAATCACGGCCCTCAAAGATGTTAGTGGTGGGAAAGCCACAGGGGTAATTTTAATATGGTGAAAATTATTTGTCGGCTGTGGGAATCAAACCGGGGTTCTTAGGATCCACAGGCCGACTCGATACCACTGAGCCACTACCCCATAAATAAATATAGATATATTAAAATAAAATTGCAAGTGTTATTAGAAATATTCAGGGTTCCTAAACTTATGGTATCGTATAATTGTGATATATTCGCATAACTTAAAACTAACATGCAAACGGTACGATTCGAGGGGGATAAAAGGGAAGCTAAAGCGAATATACACAAATATAAAAATAGCTAACTAGTAATAATGTGCTTTTAATTATTTTCTAACCTAAGCTCGATGATCTGCAACAATAAATACCCCCCACCCCTAATTAGAAAATAAAAAATAAAAGTCCTAAATGTCCTATATCAGATTTGCAACGATACATGTACCCTGAATATTTATTCATTTTTAAAATACATTCAAATACTAATTATTAAATTTTGTATTATAATTTATGATGAAGTAGATGGCTCAGTGGTATCGAGTCGACCTGTGGATCTTAAGAACCCTGGTTCGATTCTCACAGCCGATAAACATTTTCACTACATTAAAATTACCCCTGTGGCCCTCCCACCACTAACTCCTTTAGGGGCCGTAACTTGACGGCTGTTCACCGCCCTTCACGCGTATAAATATATCATTTACCGAGATCTACTTCGACAGAGTGCCACACCTAATAATGGGTAAAAGGCGTGATGATATATTTATTTATTTATTATTTTATTTATCTCTAAAATAAATTAGGAACGTTTGAGAACGGAAAAATAAAGTTAGTCACCTTGAATCGTCTTTGTATGTAAATAAAATTGTGGAATATTAATTAATCAACAAGGAATGAAATGTACTAAAATGTTTAATTACAATCTATATTTTTAATTTGAATACAGCGAATGTATAAATAATATAGAGTTACAATATTTAAGGGGTGCGTGTGGATATACGAGGCAGGATCGTATCAGGAATAAGTTGATATATGGTGAATGTAAAATTGAGAAGAATGTTGATAGAAGAGTAAGTATAAATCAATTAGGGTGGTTGGAACGTGCTTAGTGAATGTTGATTGGAAAAAAAGGCGAAAAGATATATGTTTATTTTCCAGAATTGTCGTTCTGCATTTTACTGTATCGATTTGATTCGGCCTGGATCGATCATGGCTTCTTAAAAAGAAATGCCAGATTATTAATCCGAAAATAAAATCAGATTAAACCGATTTACTACATTAAAATGCTGTCTAACTTTTAAGCATTATAGTATCAGGTTAGGTTTCTAACCCCCAAACTTGAACGTAAAGCTTCATTTACCTCCCACGTCAATATTTTAGAAACAGGAAATATATTACCTATTTATCAAATTGACAAAATAATCAAGAAGATTGACCGATAATTAATAATAAATAACAGGGACTTACTAGCAATTACAATAGCTTATAATAGTGGAATTTAAACAACTCAGAAACAATTTTTTATTTTAATATATAAATTGTAGTCAGCGATATTTGAACGCACGACCTTTTACATAAAACGCAAGTTTTATTTCGGTTTTATCCACTGGTCTATGAGCGAATAAACATAATTGTTTTGGAGAAACAATTCAATTTTTGCTTACTTTCATTTTTTCTTCTTGCTCATTATCTTGTGGCTCAAATAGACATCGGATATGATTGGTGTTTATCTTCGAAGGCCCGGTTGCATAAAGTTAACAGCATGTTAAAAATTAACAATTTCCAAGATGGCTGATACCCTTGATTATACAGCTGATACTAAATTTTACATAATTTATATTATAATAATTAATATCAGCATTAAAATGCTTATTGTTATTTAAGTAAATAAATAAATATATCATCACGCCTTCTACCCAATGCTGGGTGTGGCACTCTGCTAAAGCAGATCTCGGTAAGTGATATATTTTTGCGCGTGAAGTGCGGTTACCAGTCGTCAAATCACGGCCCCCAAACATGTTAGTGGTGGAGGAGCCACAGGGATAGCTTTTTTTTTTTCAAATTATGAAAATTTGTCGCCTGTGGGTATCGTACCAGGGACCTCAGGATCCACAGGCCGACTTCATACCACTGTGCTAGCCATCCCATAAAGTAACTATGGTAAAACGATATTTGTAACAAATAATTATTACTTTCATTATAGAAAGTACAATGTTTTAAAATATGGAACTGTCAAAAGTTTTGACATGTTGCAGATGCGTCTTTCTATTTTAATTCAACTTTTTCACGTAGTTACGAGTAATACGAAGTTTTATGCAACCGCGTGTAAACTCCTATTCTTCTATTTTTGTTTATCCTTCAGTAATTTCTTCTATTGTTTTTTCCAATTTCTTTTATCTTGTCCATCCATCCATTTTTTGGTCTTCCACTCTTGTTTTCTTAACTGTATAGCTTCCGTTATATTTTAGGTAATTTATCCTGTATCATTCTCAAAAAAAAGTAAACAAAAATGACACACCCTACGGACAGTTCAATTACGTTAGCTCGTACCCATTATACTTGGCCCTCAACAATTTTGGGAACAATATTTTGTATTATTGCCTATTATTTTTACAAAAATAATGGTCATAAAGTTGAATTTGTTTCATAGATTTACTCATAAATGTTTTATAAACGCTGTATTAATTATTTCAAATGTATAGTGTATCTAAAAAGTTTTGTACGTACTTATTTATTATTTATTTTGTCGCTGTTATCATTTTCGTTTTCAAATGAATTGTTCTTACAATGAATATACTATTTTGATTTGTTATAATTGCGCATAAAATGTAAAATAGTCACAACCATCGTGACATCAGTGTTTGGCGCGTAGTGTACTTAAATATTATATTTATTTTAGCCCTATAACTTATGGAACACGTAAATATCGTAAATGAGTATACCTGCACATATATATTTAAAATAAATAACATAGCCATACACTAACGATTTGTTAGTGTACAGCTAAGTCCCTGAATCTATTTGTTAGTGCACAATTAAAGTCAGTTAAACATAGTAAATAAACCATACTGCACACTAACCATTTGTTAGTGCACAGCACAGTCCAGCACCCGAACCGATAAAACCGAAACCGAAAGGACGATAAACCGCGAACCGAACCCGAACCGACCGTAACCGTTCGGTTAACCTGCAACGGAAACGAATTGTGTGAATTTATCTTAATTAATTTATAAATTCGAGTGTACTTCGCGACTTTAATATCTAAAATCATCCCGGGATGAATCGAAGAACAAATCATCCGAATCATTCGATACTACCATAATTACACAAGTAATTACTGACTATACTTTTATAACGAGCTCGTTATAAAAATATAGTGGTAGTAGAAGAGCCCGCACGACCTCGGGGTCTTTGATTTGAGCGGCGAGTGTCCTCTGAGGTCAAATGCAACTAAAATGAAGTCCGGACTTCTATGTGTGGACGATACGGACGGACGAAACGACATCGGACGAAACGGAAAGAGCATAAAATACATGGTTGTCTTCCTCGTAACATCTTGAATAATTATTTATTAATTGTAAAATTAATTACAAATAAATAATAATCAAAATGGCACAAGTTTTTGTCTTCCCAGCGTTTGTGATTTAAAATGTCTTTAATATGTTTACATTGTATCTAATAGAGATATAAATAAAATAAATATAATTTGACTTCACAATTTAATTAAAATAATTAGTAACTTTATTTTAATGGTTGTAGCAAAGAGTATACTTTGGATTCTAAAATTAATACAAAATGCTGAGGGCATTTATTTAATTTATTTGAAACACCAATTTAATTGGTAATAATTTATTAATTAATTTATTATATTAACCCTAATGATTACTAATTCTACACAAATTAAAAGTCTGCAAATAGTAAAACAAAATAATATTTAATTACACAACTCAAATCAAATTATTAAGTTAATTAATCTCTAAAATTTGCTTTATTTGGAGAATTACTGATGGAAAAAAAACTGCTAATGTACACACAAAATTTCTGAATTATATTCAATAAGGATTGCTTATAAAATTACAGTTTAATAGCCAGATCCTCAAGAAAGTTTTAGCTAATCCTGATTTTTAGATTAGCTAATTTGATTCCAATCTGATTCTAAAAGTTAATCTAAGTCACTTTCCGAAAACTAATAGCTAAGAAGAGTATCTTAAAATTTATTTAATAGTTATTTATGTACCAAGGGTAAAAACAGGCGTTTCTGGCCTGTGGCATGATTATTAGCAGGAGGCGCAAAGCACCGAGGGCTAATAACATGCTCAGGGTCAAAAATGCTAATTTCACCCGTGGTACATACAATATTTTATGCACAACAAAATAACATTTAATTATATGTTCAAAAGATTACATAGGTTATATATCAAAATGGCATTTTGCAGAATCAAGTATTCACAATAAACAAGAATTGTAATTTTTTTTATGTATCTATAGGAATTATTTCTTTTTGGCCCATGGGCCAAAAAAAGTGTTTAAGCCCGCTTTTTAGGGCTAAAACATATGCTTTTCGGCCTGGTTGTGCATAAAATCATTTAATGTCACCAATTAATATTTCATATTTCAAGAAAGTTATTCAGAAAAAGAATGGAATATACTCTATTTATTTAATCAAATTTAAAGATATATTGCAGCTACACCACTGGGTATATATTGTACTTCATTGTACAATTATGATTTAATTAAGAATCATAAATTATTAATCAATTAAATTTGGAGCAAAGGAGACATATAAATCACGGTAAAAACCATCTAACGTATTCATCAGAATTACTACGTTACTAAATTAATTATTGAATCAATCAAAAGTAAAAATAAAATGATGATATACGATCGAAGGATTTTTACAACAATACAAGAGCAAATTAGTTATGCTGCAACTGCTACTGCGGTCTGCAACTTCCTGGAGTCCACGATGTTGGAAATCTTTTCCATAGGTGTCTAGGTGTCCACTGGGGTATATAGTTAAACTTGAAACAGCTGAAAACTACTAATTTTGGAAATAGTTGCTATTATATAAATGTATATCCTGAAAAAAGAAATATATTGCTGAAATAGACATGCAAACGAATTAGACTATTTTACTCTTAAATGAAGTTTGTATTAGACTAAATACTCTGAAATTAAAAAAAGTTTTTATTAGACTATCTACTCTGAAAGAAATACAAGATTTGTTAGTGACAAATATATAATAGCAACTTTTTAAATTAATTTAAAGTTTGTAAAATATTTAAAGTCCAAAGTAGCTAAAAAAACATTTGAGTAAATGGCTGGGAAGACAAAACGACTAGTAAAATTTTTACTAACCTTTGACCTCTGACTGTTCCTGCAGAGGCCTGACTTCAACCCTGATCTGCAACAACAGCACCCTCTAACAGCCACTGCATCTGTAAATAAACACAATATTGTATTCACAGTCTCAATTTAATAAAATAAATATATAAATAAATATATCATCACGCCTTTTGCCGTAGCAGATCGCAGTAAATAATATATTTATATGAGTAAAGTGCGGTTATCAGCCGTCAAATCAAGGCCACCAAAATTGTATGGAATGGAAGCCACAGAGAGATAATTTAAATGTGGTGAAAATTGTTTATCGCCTGTGAGTTCTCAAATCCATCCATTCAATTACAAAAACGTATTTCATGCCTTGCTACACCATAAATATGGGCAAAAGACACAATAATAACTATGACAGAACTGCAATACTGAAAAAAACTCATAAAAAATAACCATCTTTATAGATGTTTATTTTTATATAAATATAAATTTTAAAAAAATATTTACATTTTTATTTTACATTAAAAATATTTTAATTTCCGAAAACATTGTTAAGTAACCTAAAAACATATTTAAAATAAATTAAAAACTATATCATGCCGCCATCTACCTGTCAGCTTGGTTCTGGAAAAACAAAACAGCATCAACAATGGCGGCACCTCCACAACAAAAGTCAACAATCACTAAATAATGTTTTTAACAATAAAACCACAAAAATAACTACTATCACACTTTTAAACACTACTTAGCACTTCACTTTAATTAATTATGAATCACTAAGTCAACTAAAGTCCCGTTAACCGCGAAAAAAAATAATTTTTAGGAGCGACATACAACACGTCCGCTTCCGTCAGCATCCTGTTTTGACTGCTGTCTGGTACAAATTACATGATGGACATACGTTTATCTCCTATACACACAATGTATTAAAAAGATGACGTAGGGCGTAGACAAATCGGCGCGATAGCTAATTTGTTATATTTTTTTTTTAAATTAGGTATAAATATATGCAATCGATGTAAAAAAATACGAGGATTACGAAAATCATAATTTAAAAAATCTAGGGTTAGTAGTTTTCGAGAAAATTATATGTTAAGGTTAAGTAAGGAGGTTGACAGATCAAAACTTCAAATATGTCTTTTAGCTTAATTTATCTTTAATTCTATGATATTTTAGTCCTAAAATGACTCCCAAATCAATATTTAGCCATTACTATCAATTTCGGAAGCCCCTAAAGCTTTTTTGTTGAATTTTGTTTTTCCCATAAGAATAACATTGTAATATAATTTGAGCTGTTTTGACACATTTTACATTTAATGATGATGTTTAGCTATTAAAATCTAACATGCAACTAATTTCGACACTTTTAAGAACCCTCATTAGTATTAAAAAACCTAATTTAATTCAAAACTAAATACTGAAATTTTGACATTTGACATAAGATAGTATCTGAGCTATTTTGGCATATTATATACTTTATAGATGCTTTTAGGTATCAAAAACAAATATACAACATATTTCGATACTTTTAAGACCCCTAATTAGTACTATGATGCTTAATTTAATTCCAAACTAAATAATGAAATTTTGACATTTGAAGTAAACAAGAATCTAAGACATTTTGGCATATTCTACAATTAATGGATGCTGTTTAACTGACATAAACTAATATACAACTTATTTCGACACTTTTAAGACCTCTCATTAGTAATAAGATGCTTAGTTTAATGAATTATTAAATTTTGAAATGTTGTTGTTTGACTCCTCCTGATCATAATGTTCTCCGCTACATAAATCTTCTAAAATCGTTATTAATCTCTATTTATAAACATGAAACGCTATATAAATCAAATTTACAATGTTTAAAGTACATCGTATTCAATTTTTTTTAAAAACAAATTATTAATAAGGCCATAAAGTCATTTTAAACTTTAGTTACAATGACAAGTACGAGACCTGCGTCACATCAATTAGCCCGAATCTTATATTTTCGTTGTTTTATTTCTCGTGTAGTAAGCAAGATAATTGAATGAAATTTTTGCGAGACAAATTAATATATTGTTAATACACAGATCAAATTTGGAATCAATCGATACATACATCTTGGAATGACAGTCATTGAAAGAGACAGTAAACATTTCTGTATTAACTAAAACTTTTTCTGGGCTCGTACAACTTTGGAACTGAAATATCTATATTTTATTTGATTCCCTGATGCTTATAATCATTTTATTCTGTCTAACTAAATAATAAACTCAGCGACTCATAAAAACAGTTCAGGAATTGATTTCCATTCAACAACAGATTAAGTAGACCTTCAAAAGCTGCTGCTAAACTTTTATACATGTATTCAAATTACTTCTTCGATATTCTAACCTTATATCGCCCTTGTTTCTACTATTTAGTAGAGCAAAAAGTCTGTAAAATCATTTATAAGAAGCATATTTATTGACATCCACACCATACCTACGTCAACTTTGAAAAACCTGTAAAATCTTTAAACACCTTTCATTGTCAACTTGAAATAGGTACATCTGTCATTCTAATCCACATTACCTTAAAATCAGTGAAGTAATAAGCTCAGATAATCAAACTGAAAAGCTAGTAATGTAATCTTAAGCTGCCATCAAGTTCCTATAATTGTTGAGCACTACAATGTTTCAAATACATTCTACAAGTATTTCAATCAATCAATCAAAACAGAAATATCCAAATAACCTCTTAAAAGAAAAACATCTTACTTGGAAGACGGTTTGAATCCCATAGATGCATCAGCTGCAGCTTGAAGTTACACTAACCAAAAATAAAACGTATCTGTCAAATGTCAAATGACAGACAACCTACATTTTATCAGATCATTTGGGTTCACTGTGTCACAGGTAGATTTTAAGTATAACTATATTACAAAGTCTAATAATTACTTTACAAATACATAGTAGTCGTCTTCCTTTAAACCATTTCCTTGCTTCTCAGAAAGGGGTTACAACCATAACTGGATTATACAATGGAAGTATATTGTTTACACTAAATTCTAACTAATTTTTAATACCCTTCATGCGATATTAAACCCATAAACGTGTCAAAAATTACCTTACATTCAATGACATCGTTCGGCAGTCTACCTGCTGCTATACATTGTATAGACAGATTAAAATTAGTAACTGATTAATACCAGGTAATGTACTTAAAAGTGTAAGAATAAAAGTGTTACATTGTTTTCATTACTATGCAGAAATAATTCAGGAAAGGATATATGAAGATATAAAAGGTCAAACTGTTTGGATGAATAAAAATGTAAACTATGATTCAACTACAAATTTGTAGCAAGATCGACCCGCAATTATAAATTAACAGGTGAACATTATACTAATTGTCGGTTAATTACAGGTTTAATATCATAATTGTGTTATACAATAATAATATAAAGTATGATTCAACTATAAACAAATTTTTAGCAAGATCGAACCGCAATTAATATCTTAAATTAACAGGTAAGCATAGTACTAATTGAATATTAATTACCAGCCCGATTATCAAAAAAAAAAACTAGCTAACCCTGTATTTTGGATTAAGTAATATTATTCTAGACCGATTTCAAAAAGTTAATCTAAATGACTTTCCAAAAACTAAATGCTAACAAGATTATATCAGAGTTAGATTAAACTTTTTTGAGAATATGGTTCACACAATCTCACACCCTCATTTTCACAAACATACTTTCTAATAGGGTAGCAAAAACAATTATAAGTCCTCCTTTCCTTGATATACAAATAACTATTTTATATTTTAAATAATTATAAATTGGTTGGATCATCAAGAACTTGTACGTAAAGCTCGAGAACTTCAAACCAAAAGTTCATTTTAGAATAAAAATATATTATTTTGCACTAATAAAAATTAAATGTCATTTAAATCGGTTCTTAATTAATAACAAACATTAAAAAGTATAAATATTTATAGTAACATTGTCAGATTATCTAAAAACCTCCATTTTTAGATTCAATTTCAACATGGCGGCATCTGAGACACCTCCCCAAAATAGGCGGAGTCTACAGTTTCCCTTACTCCGATTGGAGGCCCCTTGAGTGCTACATACGTCATAAGTTCTCAAATATTTTTTAAGTAATTGTTGTAAGGGTTCTAAATTTATATATTATTCGAGCAATTAAATAATAAAATATTTTAAAGCAATAAAAATCCCTGTTTTTAAGGGTGGAACGGTTCAGCCCCAAGCAGAATACTCTGCTGCCATTGGATGAGCGATCGATCGGTTAAAAAGTGGGTGTTGCTTATTTAAGGGATGGAATACCCCCTGATACTATTTTCCGAGCCGACTATTTTACACCCTTTTAAGATGCTATTATCAGCAGCTTTGATTCGTAATAATTTTGAATATTGATCATGGAAGTCATCTTTAACGAAATATTGAGTAAAAAATAAATATATCATCAAGCCTTCTACCCAGTACTGGGTTTGGCACTCTGCCATAGCAGATCTCGGTAAGTGATATATTTTGCGCGTGAAGTGCAATTACCAGCCGTCAAATCAGAGCCCTTAAAGATGTGGAGGGGAAGCCATAGAGATAGTTTTAACGTGGTGAAAATTGTTTGTCGGCTGTGGAAATCGAAATTTTTATCATTTTTAAAACACACTATATTAACAATCTGTAATTTATTTATTTATTTATTTATGTTACTCTGTACAAGAGGAATTGAATCCCAATTAGAGTACAGGGTTCGGACTCACCGAGCCGCAGATTGGTTGTTCTTATAATTTCTACCTTGAGTGGGACTCGAACATGGAATATCTAATTAAGAATTTAAGTTAAAAGGATTAAAAATTTTCATTTATTTTTTAATATGGTTCTATATAGAATAAACCACGAAAAATCGAATGCCGTTGAGCGCATCTTAATATCTTTTTTAGTTTTTGAGTTACAGCGATTTTTAATGTTTTTCAAATCGCAACTTTGAGAGGCTGTATCTCGAAAACTAAAAGAGATATCGAAATGCGGTTTGAACGAGTGTATTTCTCGTGCTTTACTTAATATATTAGCAAATTTTGAAAATTTTGAAAATTTTTGGATTTTTTTCAAAATTTTCCTTTATCGATATTTCAAAAAGTAGACGAGATAATTGAAATCTGTGAACACCAGTGTATTTCTCGCGTGAAAATACATAGGTATGTAAATTTTCATGAAAAACTTCCTACGGATAGAGTTTTGATTACAGAAAAACGAAAAATGTCCAAAAATCGTAAAAATCTTAAGGGGTACCCCTTCAAAAATAATTAATTTTTAGCCGATTTTCGTTTTTCTGTAATAAAATACTTATCCGCCCGAATTTTTTCCTGAAAATTTGCATACCTATGTATTTTCACGCAAGGAATTCACTGGTGTTCACAGATTTTCATTATCTCATCAATTTTTGGAAATATCTACAAGGAAAAAATTTTGAAAAAATGAAAAAAAATTCAAATTTTTCAAAATTTACTAATATATTAAGTAAAGCACGAGAAATACACTCGTTCAAACCGCATTTCGATATCTCTTTTAGTTTTCGAGATACAGCGTCTCAAAGTTGCGATTTGAAAAACATCAAAAATCGCTGTAACTGAAAAACTAAAAAAGATATGAAGATGCGCTCAACGGCATTCGATTTCTCGTGGCTTAATTTATATAGAAACATATTAAAAAATAATTGAAAATTATGAACCTTTTGAACTGAAATTGTCAAGCTAAATAAAAATATTCCATGTTGCAGCCTCTCATATCATAACTATCACACCACCAAATTTCTTTATCTTCTTATATCTGTAATAAGTCAATGAAAGCACGAAGAATTCAATACTCAAAACCGCATTTTTATTTCTCTTACTGAGTGAATTGAATTACAGCTTGACCATTTCTGTTAATTGGAAGTTGCTACACAAATTCATATATCACGCATCGCACAATTACATCACAGATCATCAATTCACTTGATTATATCTAACTTGCCGCTCCTTTCACACACCCACAAGTACTACACAAATACTGAACCCCACCAATTCAACTTCAACGTCTTGTGCTGAGCTCAACATCTCACGAACTTAGTATCTGACTCAGTATTGCTGCAAGTTCGACCACTTTCAGTGTCGATGCATCAGCTGTGTAGTCTGGCGATAATTTTCATTGTTGTAATCAAGACATTTCATTGATTGTTGATTGCAACAATGATCAGATGTAGATGTGTATCTGTCAAGCAAGCTGCTAAATATTTTAAAAGTTTTGTATGGGGATCTTTACCATTGGTATGTTGTTAATTTTAAATTTTATTGATGAATCAACAGTCTGCTTTTTAATCTTTTATGGTCATTAGCCGACAAATTTAATAATGCGAGTGTGCTCTGTCAAAACTGACTCATGCTAAATATAAAATTAGTATATTACTTAATATGTTAGCTATGTACTGTGCATATGGCATTTTGTCCATAAAAGGAAGTACAATTTAATTTTGTTTCAGATTGTTTGGATTTTAGTTACTTGTTTGATTTTTTGGAATACGTACAGTAATTTTAAAACGAAGCCACAGTATTATTATTTGCGAAGTATTTTAGGGGTAAGTAAGAAAAATAATAATAGGTAAGTACATTATTATAACTAATGTTATTTTAAATACAAATTAAACAATAGAATAATATAAAATGAAAGTAAGGAAGTCATAATAATCAGAATTTGCGAAATTCGCTTCACAAGTGGGTCAAACTCCGTTCATACGATGACCATATTTTTTTGGTCAAAATAAAGGACAAATCTGAAAAAGATTTATAAAAATAGTAAAACATTTTTATTTACTGATTTATAACTGAAGCCTCAAGAATTAAATTATTTTTTTCTGATGATATTTGAAATCATCTTTAATTTTATATATATCATCACGCCTTCTACCCATTACTGGGTGTGGCACTCTGCCGAAGCAGATCTCGATAAGTGATATATTTTGCGCGTGAAGTGCGGTTACCAGTCGTCTAATCACGGCCCCCAAAGATGTTAGTGGTGGAGGAGCCACAGGGGTAGTTTTTGAAATTATGAAAATTGTTTGTCGCCTGTGGGAATCGAACCAGTGTTCTCAGGATTCACAGGCCGACTTCATACCACTGAGCTATCCATCCCATATCTTTAATTTTAACTCAATTAAATTGATATAAACTGTAACTCTAAAGTAAAGGACTGTCCTCTATAATAAAGGACGTTTCGTCACCGAAGATATATGGCAAAGTTATAAATTAATTCAATTTTTTATTCGGTGGACATGCTCTTCTAGTTGCCTAAAATGTTCTAATTTCGCATATAATTATTCTTAGGGATGGTTATGCATTTCTCGGGGCTCCGCCCCAGTGTTAACAACATGCAGTGTTCTTGTTCTGCTCCCCGTGTGCCGCTCCCTGCATACAATACTTCATTGCATCTTTGCTAAAGTATCTTCAACTTTGCTGGCGGCTTGGTTATCGCGAGTCAAAATCATGCACATGATATGTGCCGCTACACTCATAATATTCGCGTGTAAGAACACTTTTGTTATAAAATGCAATAAGCTGACATTAAAGTGCGAACATATGGAGTTATACTAAGTTGAATGTTGCAGTTGTTCATACAGCAGCCCATCTCATGAATGCTGTTCACTTTTCTAACTATTATACAGAGTTGTATCCAGAGATCAACTTGGCGAAATACAAAGGAGAAGTAAGCAGAATTTTAAACATTATTTTAAAAGTTACAGCACATTTGTTGTCACAATTAATCTGTCAAGATTTGATTGTTTACTTCGTTGCCTAGGTTACTTAACAGCCATATATTTTTTCTAGAGTCTAGAATGAAATTTCAAAATTAGTTCACATTTTTTTCGCGAATCGTTTCCGGTCGCTTTTGCTTTATATATTTACACATCAGTTCTAGTGATGAATGATATCATATAAACCACAGTAGAACCATAAATAAATACGAAAGATTTATTTTAGTAACAGCATGAAACTACTTCAAATGATGATGTCATTGCCATAGCAACAAAACAAAATGGTCAGTGATTGAATGTATCTTTCCAGAATCCCGCTCTGTTAATCTGCACTTGGACGGGATGCACCGGCATTGGAATGTTAATTCTTCTTCTGCTGATGTCAGCAACCTCTTCATCCAAATTTAGAAACAAACATTTTAATACTTTTTACATCACACATCATCTATTTGTTATTTATTTACTACTTTTGTTTACACATCCTTTTAGGTAGGTACGTATCGAAATTTATTATTTCCAAATTTGTTTGTTGGTGAAATTGAGGGTGTGAGATTGCGTGAACGACTTCAGAATTGAATAAATATTTAATGATTGTTTATTTACTAATTTCTGTTGTATTGTTGTTAAGCGGTGTGTTGAAAGAACAATCAAATATCAATCAACATATTCCTGGCTGTATTTTGCCGATAAATAGCACAAAACCGGAAGAAGTATTCCCAAAAACAATGAAAGGATTTCCGGGGTATTGCAAAAGTCCTCCAAAGTTTAAATGCATGCCTACACAAGTATTGCTTCAATATTACTCAAAAATATTCATTTTTCTTAATGATTATCTTACTTTTAGAGCTGGGTATGGGTATTAATAGCTTTAATAATTTATACCATCGAAATGGGGTATAGAAAATATAAGGGAAACCCTATGGAAGCTATTCAAGCCTGTCATGTTATTAGCAAAGCAGTACATTTAAAAATAAAGTGTCCGAAACATTTTAAAATTGATCCTGGACAATATATTTTACTGCAGTGCCAAAAAATATCAAATATAGAATGGCATCCTTTCACAGTAACCAAAGTAATGATTACTATTTAATTTTTATTTTAAAAATAATAAAGTATTTGTGTTTTTAGTGTCCAACAAAAGAAAGTCAAAGTTTTGAGTTGCTGATTAGCATCCGAGGGGATTGGACGAAAAGTTTATATAATTTAGTAAAAACACCGTTTATTTTTAATCAAACACAAAGTCATATTTCTAGACTACATCATGAACCTTTCAAATTTTTAGTAGATGGACCGTTTTCAAGTCCGATGCAAGCGATGAAAAATAATAAATATGTAATTTGTGTTGCTGCAGGAGTTGGAATCACTTCTTACGTTGCTACGTTACGAGAGTTATTGTAACTATTATTATTTACAAACAAATGCATTGTTTACTAATTTATTATTTTAGATTTTCTCAAACAAAATATCCGAAAAGATTACATCTACTTTGGCTAACAAGAGATCCTGATCAATTAATGTGGTACTCAAAACTATTATGTGATTTGCAAGATAAAGTTAGTACTAATTATATAATATTTAATTAATTTATTAAGTTTTTATTGCTTTTAGTTTTGGGTTAACAATGAGCCGGACAGATTACAAATTCAACTTTTTGTTACACGTAAAAAAGAAAATGTAGATTCGGTTTTTAAAAATCATAAATTAAGATCAAGAATAAATATCGGAAGACCAAACTGGAAAGAAGAATTTAGAATATTTAATTTTATGTACAATCAAGTAAATTTGTTTTGCTGCGGTCCAAAAACTCTATCTGCTGAATTAAAGAAACGATGTCTAATTGCAAATAGAAAAGGACATTCGTATAATTTTATTCAAGAAGGATTTTAAATTAACGCAATATTGATATTTTATTCACTGCCAAATTTTATTTTATATAAAAATAACTACAACTGTAGATTAGGTACTTAAATGTAATAAATGTGATAAAGAATACATTTTATTTATTTACAATAAACTAATGGTCAATAATAATTAATTCATCTATTCCCCAATCTTCATAAGAATTATCAGGTAAGTATCGTCGAATAATTATAGGAATTTTACGCTGTTTCAGTTCTTTCATTGCAATTTGAAGTGGATCTGTTTCGCCTTCCAATTCTACCATAACTGGAGCACACATTGCTATCTGTAACGCTCTCGTACCTAACACTCTCGCCCTCTCATATTTTGTCATATATTTCGTGGTTATCCTTTTTGATTTTGGTACACCACCTCCTGCTTGACCTGGTGCTAATATGTCAATGTTGTCTCCTTCTTCCTAAATTAGAAATATTATGAAATCATATATTAATAAATATTTTTTATATCTTACATCTGGTTGTTCCAATTCTTCAATGTTATCATCATCTACATCATCCTCAAAATCATCTACGGCGCTGAAAGGATAATAATTGTTTCATAACCTAAATTATTCCACACCTGACTTGATTATTACGATTACATACTCATCTCCATCAAAATCTTCATCTGCCATTATTCTATATAACTATACAATACTTAGGAACCAATACTTCAACGTAATATTATTTATTTCTTGATTATAAACTACTTCTTTGACAAAATTGAATTGATCAATTTGCTCCACACACTATCATGTAAAAGCACAATCCAGAAATAATATATCAATCAACAAAACAAATGACTGTACTGTAAGCTTTTGGATAGTAGCGTCTCCAAGCGGAATATTTTGTAACTAAGATCTAGCTTGCACATGTTTTTTTGAAAGCTAACCTCAAAATATGAGAAAAATATTGTAGATGTTAATTTTTATTTTGTGATTTAAAAACTTATATTCAAAAATGGGTACAGATGATAATCCTTTAGATAAAAAGAAAGAGCATAGAGAGCGACATACAGGTATTTTAAAATTAAATAAAAAAAAAATAATAATACTGATAACCTATTTATATTTGTAGGACGTAAAGCAGAAAAGAAAAAAGGCAAGAAAGATGCAGTAAACCCTGTTGAAGTCCCTGACAAACAACGGAACCCAAAAGCATTTGCCTTCAACTCTGCTGTTCGAGCGGAAAGGCGATTCCGAAGAAAACAGGACATTGAAACTAAGAAACAACACATCCCTGTCATAGATCGAACACCTATAGAGCCCCCACCGATCTTAATAGCCATTGTTGGGCCCCCGAAAGTAGGCAAGACAACTGTCATTAATAATCTTATTAGACTATTCACTAAATCTCCTTTAACTGATATTAAAGGTCCTGTAACGATAGTTACAGGCAAAAAACGACGCATAACTTTAATAGAATGCAACAATGACATAAATTCAATGATCGACATCGCGAAAGTCGCGGATTTAGTTCTTTTACTTTGCGATGCAAGTTTCGGTTTTGAAATGGAAATATTCGAATTTCTTAATATTTGTCAAGTACATGGAATGCCTCGAATTATGGGGGTTCTTACCCATTTAGACATGATTAAAAATAGTAAAACTTTGAAAAACACTAAAAAAGTATTAAAACATCGGTTTTGGACCGAAGTTTACCCGGGCGCAAAATTATTTTACCTTTCGGGTATAGTACACGGTGAATACTTACGTAATGAGATTAAAAATTTAGGCCGGTTTATTTCTATAATTAAATTTCGTCCGTTAACTTGGCGTACAACTCACAGTTATTTACTAGGCGACAGATACGAAGACTTAACTAGCCAAGAACTAATTCGTCAAAACCCTAAGTGTGACAGAAATATTTCATTATATGGATATGTCCGAGGCGTACCTTTAGTTAAAAATACTTCTGTACATATAGCAGGTTTAGGCGATTTAAAAATCCAAGATGTTTCATATTTACCGGATCCTTGCCCATTACCGGAAGCGCTTAAAAAACGGTCGTTAGTTGAAAAAGAAAAACTAATTTACGCGCCTTTTTCCGGTGTTGGCGGAATTGTTTACGATAAAGATGCTGTATATGTAGAACTAGGTGGCTCTCATAGTCACAAAAAAGACCAAACTCCTTACGATGAATCGAAAAACATGGTTTCAAACCTTATAGAATCAAAAGAAACACTGGATATGAAAATGAAACACTCTGAAATGCAAATTTTCACTGGCGGAAAAAAACTAACAGCTAGTGATATGAAAGAAACATCATCAAAACTTGCATCAAAATCTTCTATGAGCACTGTAGTCAAAAATACTGTTGACAGTGATTTAGATGAAGAGTTAGACGAGTTAAGAAAAGAAAAAGATTATTCAGAATTAAAACATGAAACTGTTGTTGAAGCAGGAAGGACAAGAAGAAAAGTTATCTTCGATCAAGATGATAACAGTTTTGCAGAAACTCTTCAAAAAGATGATTCGGATTCTGATTCATCAGATGATGAAGGATTCGAGCAAAACAAAACTACAGAATACACAATTTTAAAACAAAATAAAGATAAAGATGTCTACGACAAAGTAGCAAACGCGTTAAAATATTTAGATAAGAAAAAGAAGAAACATGTTCCTACTTCTGATCTAGAACAAGATGAGTGCGATTCAGAAGAAAGTAAAGATAATTCGGATGATGATGATGATGATGATGAATCCGATGTTCCTGATGACATTTCTTTGGAATCCAATGAATCATTAGTTGGTGTTTCTAAAATGAAACACAAAGAGAAGATAATAGACGTTGCAGATATTTCTAAACAAAATAATAAACATATTCGGTTTGATGATAGTGATGAAGAACCTATTAAAGACGATAATATTTCAAGTAAAAAAGAAAAAAAGAAAAAAACTAAAAATGCAAATAAAATAGTAAACAACAAAGATGAATCTGATTTAGATGATGAAGATGAAATAAAGAATAAAAGTAGTATAAATGAAGAGGAATCGGAAGAAGAAAGTGATGATTCTTCTGAAGATGAGTCTCTAAACTTAGACGATGAAGACGAAGAAATAGATGAACAACAAAAAGTAGTTTCCTCCGAAGAGAGTCTTCATGATGATGAAGATATGGCAGTAAAATGGAAAGAAAACTTAATCAAAAAAGCACGAGATGCTTATTTAGACAGACAACGAACAACACAAAATATTATGAAATTAGTCTACGGAGTATTTGATAAACATGGCTTCAAACTAGATGAAGAAATATTAAAAGACGAACCAGAAAACGATGAAGACCTTGGCGGACTTTTCCGTGTAGTCTCATCAGAACAAAAACGCAGAATAGAAGAAAAAGAAAAGATGAACATCGAAGAATCATCATTATTCAACACCTGGAACAAAGAAACCCGAGATTGGCTGAACCCAGAAAACAAAATCCAAATTGAAAACTGTTTCGTTACTGGTAAATGGAAACAATCAGATGATGCAAGCGAATTATTAAAACTCGATGAGATGAAAGACTTCAGCGATGATGATTCCGAAATTTTCGGTGATTTTGAAGACCTAGAAACAGGGGAAAAACATTCTGCTGAACCTAAAACTGGAGAAAAACGAAAACTTGATGAAACAGACACAGAACAACCTTTAGATAGAAACGCATTAATAGAAAAGAAACGAAAACTAAAAGAAAAGTTTGACGCAGATTATGACAACACTGAAAATACTAGTTACTATGACGACCTGAAAACATCAGCTGAGAAACAAGCACAAATCAACAAAGCCGTCTTTGAGAACATGCCAGATGATTTAAGAGTCCAAATTGAAGGTTTTCGCTCTGGAATGTATGTTAGAATTGAATTTCAAGATGTTCCATCCGAATTTATAACTAATTTTGATCCTACGTATCCTTTAATCCTTGGTGCTCTGAATATTGGTGAAGAAAATATCGGTTATGTTAATGTTAAAATTAAAAAACATCGGTGGTATAAAAAGATTTTAAAAACAGCTGATCCTTTGATTATTTCACTGGGTTGGAGACGATTTCAAACCATTCCTCTTTTCTCTAAATTTGAGGATGATATGAAATATAGATATTTAAAATATACTCCAGAACATGTAAATTGTAATGCACATTTTTGGGGGCCTATTACACCACAAGGAACAGGATTCCTAGCAGTACAAACAGTCGATGGTCGCTTAGAGGTAATTTAATATTTTGTATTTAGGGTGAATTTATTTATTTTATTTTTTAATAGAATGTCAAGCAGCTAGGCTTCAGAATAGCAGCAACTGGCAGTGTGCAAGAATTAGAAAAATCTACTCAAATTATGAAGAAGTTAAAGTTAATCGGGCATCCGATGAAGATTTTCAAAAAGACTGCTTTTGTTAAAGGTATTTAAACTATTTTATTATTTAAAGCATTGTTAATTTGGTGAATGAGTGTGAAATTGAGAAGAATGTTTTTAGAAGAGTAGGTGTAAGTCATTTGAGATGGTTTAAGTAATAAAAATAAATATATATCATCATGCGTTTTACCCATTACTGGGTGCGGCATTCTGCCGAAGCAGATCTCGGTAAGTGATATAATTATACGCTTGAAGTGCGGTTATCAGCCGTTAAATCACGGCCCCCAAAGATGTGGAGGAACCACAGGAGTAATTTTCTGAATTATGAATGTTGATGGTGTAATATAATTTTAAGGGTTCATGCAACCTCTGATGTTAAGTACGTATGTTTAATTGAATTTATTTTTTGGTAGATATGTTCAACTCATCGTTAGAAGTGGCTAAATTTGAAGGAGCCCGAATTAAAACCGTTTCCGGTATTCGTGGTCAAATTAAAAAAGCTACCGGTAAACCGGAAGGTAGTTTCAGAGCTACTTTTGAAGATAAAATATTATTAAGCGGTAAATATTTTATTTATTTAAGTTTGAACAAGATTCTAATAATTTTTAATTTGCAGATATTGTATTTTGTCGAACGTGGTACAAAGTTGATGTACCGAAATTTTATTGTCCAGTAACAACATTATTATTACCACATGATCAGAAAAATTCTTGGCAAGGAGTTAGAACAGTTGGACAACTTAAGCGTGAGAAAGGAATTCAAAATAATCCTAATATGGACAGTTTGTACACTGTAAGTTTTTCTTATATTTATTTTTATATCAATAAATTAATATCAATCTACAATTCGAAATATCTAATTAAATAATTATACTCACTTTTAAAAACCTAAAATCATGTTTTTATATATACTGGGTGTATAACAAAAACCGGGCAATAGGTGTTTAACATGGGAAAACAATTTTGCCGTGCGCATTACTTCCCAAATTATTTTAGACAAAAATGCTTTAAATAAAAATTATAGAGCTTAAAATTCTATATTTAAATCAGTAAACTAAATTTATTGTCTGCCTTTAGTAACGACAGACATTAAATATAAAAAATTACAATCTGTACGGAATTCAAATTTTCAAACAGAATTTGATTATCTTTATTAGATTTTGAGATACTGCCAATTGAAAGTTGATTTTTAAAATTTCAGTAGAGGATATTTTTAAAAAGTTTGAATAACATAATTGTATTTTTTTTGTAGCCGATTGAACGTGAAGTCAAACCTCCCAAACCTTTAGTCATCCCAAGAAAACTGCAAAAACAATTGCCATACCGAGACAAGCCTAAATTCGAGCCCCTTAAGTCAGAAAGAAAGCCAGACTTGGAGAAGAAACGCATAGCTGTTGTACGAGAACCTCACGAACAAAGGGTAACTTAACTAAAAATGTATTTAATTCAGTTTATTAAATTATCTTTTAAATTTTAGGTGGCAAAGATGCTAAAAATGTTAAAGGCGTCATACGAACACAAACAGGCTCAAATGAAAACAGCAATGTCGGAGAGGATGTCACGTCACCAAGGAGAAATGGCAGCACAGGAAGCGAAGAAACTTCAAAGAGAAAAGCGAGAACGCAAAGAAATATTCCGGAACAAAAGCAAAGCGAAAATACGAGAAGAAAAGAAAGGCGGAAAAAAATGACGGTGTTATGGTTACATGAAATGAGTTACATCAATAATTATTTAATTTTTATATTTTAAGTAACTATATTTTGTATATAATTATATAAAAATAAAAACAAATTAGTTGCTAATACAATTTTATTACTTACATGATAATGTTTGGCACCATTTGATTACATCACAATTATAATAAAGTACTGCTAAAATCAGTTGGATAAGAAATAATATTTAAAATTCGTTCATGTACAAAGAATAATTACATAATCTTAAACGATAACAATGACTAGTCAATTTGTAATACCATCTCAGCTCAGTTTGCCAATTATCAACATTTTCAAGCTTTTTAAGTTAATTCGGCGATGAGAGATCTAAAAGTACCCACTACATTTAAACAAATTGCTAAAATGCCGCGAGTGTAATACTAAATATTAGTTAACAGTCAAATAATACATGCGCTACGAAAATACTTTCAATTTTGAGGGTGGCTTCCATTAGCTGAGGGAGGGTATTTTTAATCACCTTTTTAGCGCGAATTTTTAGGATTTATTATCAACAATAGCTCGCATTTGACACACAGCCGAAACCAACTTTTTAATAAAAAAAATACAAATAAATATATCATCACCCCTCCTACCCATTATTGGGTATAGCACTCTGCTGTACCAGATATATTTTGCGCATCAAGTGCAGTTACCAGCCGTCAAATCACGCCCCCCACAGATGTACGTGAAGGGTGAGCCACAGTGGTAATTTTAAATAAAAAATAAATATATCATCACGCCTTCTACCCATTACTGGGTGTAGAACACTCCCGTAGCAGACCTCGGTAAGTGATATATTTATGCGCGTAAAATGCGATTACAAACCGTCAAATCACGGCCCTCGCAGAAGTGGAGGGTGAGCCACAGTGGTAATTTTAATGTGATGAAAATTGTTTGTCGGCTGTGGGAATCGAACCGAGATTCTCAAAGACCGACTCAATACCACTGAGCCATCAACATTAAAACTATCCTCATGGTCCCTCCTCCACTAACATCTTTGAGGGCCGTGATTTGACGGCTGCTAATCGCATTTCACGCGCAAAAATATCTAAATCTGCCACGGCAGAGTGCCAAATCTAGTAATGAGTAAAAGGCGTGATGATATAATCATTTATTTATTTATTTATAACTACCCCTGTGGCTTCTCCTACAATAACGTGACTTGACGGCTGGTAACCGCACTTCACGTGCATAAATATATCACTTACTGAGATCTGCCAAAGCAGAGTGCCACACCCAGTAATGGATACAAGGCATTGTGATATATTTATTATTTATTTTATGTGTCAAACGCGAATAATGTAATATTTTATTTAGATAATTAGAAACCACCCGATTAAAAAGCAACTTATTTTTTATTATAACAATCAGAGGATCCTGTGAGACCCATCGTGATCGATTGCAAAGAACAACATTTGTTAGCAAGACTTAAAACTTGTCTTAATTGATCCAAAGACTTAAGACACACCATCACGCAGCATTGAGATCCTGTACTTACGTTACTCGGACTACTTGGACAACTGCATTTAGTTAAATCTATTTTATTGCACCCGTTTCTAGCAGTTTTTTCATTTTCAGAAATATTTTGTTGTGACCCACAACAACTGTTGTTATCCTGAGCTGGCTGAGCTGCAACAGCGGGTGTTGGGCTGTCGTTTGAACAACATTCTCCTGAATTTTGACTGCAACTATTTTCTGGACCACATTTACAATCAGTACAGTTACAAATATTTGCATCCGCTGTCAAGTTTTTCAAAATGTTGCTGGTGTTACTACGATTATTTGGAACAATATAAAATACTTCTTGTTGTTGTTGTTGTTGTTGTTGATTGGTAAATTCAATATTATTTTGTTTAGTTATATTATTTATTGCTCCTTCAATTTCTTTTCCAACATTATTTTCGTTTGTAATCATATATTGTAAATTGTTGTTTAAAAATATTTTATCTTGTGTAATATTGTTGTAAGGTGGAATTTGAATGTTAATATAACTTTGAATTGCAGTTGGGATGGCACTTAATGGATTTTCGTTAATTAACGGCCGTTCAAATATATTCGCGGGATTTTGAGACGCTGCTAACGACATGACATCTACCCATTGAGATGGTACTTCTTCTTCGCAAACCAATGACATTTCAATGGCTTCTGTGGCGCGAATTTGTTTGTTTAAATCAACTAAATCAGCATTTTGTTTAGCAGTGTTATTATTATCATTTGAGATCGATTCTTGGGTAAAAATATCACCTGTGACTTCAGTACTGTTTGTTGATTGTTCAGTAGTTTCACTACTGAGCAAATTTACGTCAAACTGAGGCACTTTCATAACCATATCAAACATATTAATCCCTGAATTTTCTATTTCCGTTATAATAGAACTTTCCTCCAGTACCATGGACTCAGTATTATTTAAAGTTTCATCCGCATCCACACTTTCTGTTCCCAAATTGTATGAAATTTGATTGGGAATATTTTCAAGTGTGTTAACAGTCGCATAATTTTTTAGTTCATTTGTTATTTCAAAGTTTGGGATGAATTCTGATTGGCGTGCGACTGCAATGTTAACTTGTTCGTTTATCAAGTTGTAAAGTGAACTCTGTGCTGGAAAGGTCAAAAGATTTTGAGTATTAAAATTAATAATTGAAGTATTTTGGGTCTGAGCATTATTGTATTGTTCAGAAAGCAATGAATCATCATGTGGAAGAATAAAAATTTGTTGAGCGTTTTCCATTTGTGTGATGTTTTGTTCAGAGTTTGTGTTTGATTGTAAAAGAGGGAACATAACGGCCAGTGCTAAAAAGTAATATTTGTACTTACACTGTGTGTAAAAATAGTGTTAGAAACAACCTACCTTTACTAGTATTCTCAGTATTATTTTCTTTGTTTTTATCGCCATCTTTTGAAGATGCTTCATTTTTAATACATTTTAATTTAGTTGTTTCATGCGATATGTTTTCAATTTTGATTTTAGCGGTATTTTTAACATTTGTATTTTGTTCAGCATTGTTAGTCGCAAGTTTGTCGTTACTTTGGGAGGGTTTATGTTCGTGGGATCTTTGGTGTGTGCGAATATGAGATTTAAGGCTGTGGGGAGTGGAAAAAGCGCGGTAACAATGCGATTCAGCGCACGTGTAAGGCCGTTCACCACTATGGGTTCGAAGATGCGTTTTTAAATGATGACTTGCGGTAAACGCTTTTCCGCAGCCTTCTTCTGAACATCTGTAACCAAGCGATATATAATGTTTTGATTGGTTCAAACTTTTTGGTACCATGGAGATGTGTGCGATTCAAGAAATGGCGCACATCTCATATTTCATCATTATTTACTTGTAAGGTCTTTCTTGCGTGTGTGTCCGTACATGTTTCTTCAGATCGCTTAATGTGGTGAAAAATTTCAAGCAGCCATCATTCTCACAGTTAAATGTGTCTCCATTGTGTAATCTTTCGTGTGCTCTTAGTCGGTATAATGTATTAAACGCTTTCTCGCATCCGTTGTGATGGCACTCAAATGGTTTTATTTTAGTATGGACTCGGACATGAATTTTAAGACTATATGACGTAAGGAATGCTTTTCCACAGTTTGGTTCAGAACATTTAAACCTGTATTCACCTATAATAATAAATACTTGAGTAATATTTTCTCTTTAGCAGAATACAAGAATTGTTAGTTCGTGAACTTACGAATCCAGTCCTAATGTTAGCAGCGAATAAAAGCGTAATAATTATGGAATGTAAAGCGTACTAATAATGTGTAGTATCATGTATGTACCTTTATGAGTTTTCATATGGGTTCGTAAGTTGCCTACAGTGCTATAGGTTCTGGAACATCCATCGAATTCGCAGTGGTAACGACTGACTAGAGTTTGGTTGGTGTCTGGATCTGTGCTTTCTATGGTGATAGTTGCATGAGAAGGGTCATCGGGCATAGTCCCTGCCGAGCCGGGATGTATGGCCATATATATTTCATTTGGCGAAATCGTGTGATGAATGTATCTACATACAAACCATGCAAATGTTTTAATTGTTGATATCTTTGCTAAATCAACTGTGTTATTATTTATAAATAAAAAGGTTTGTGCTGTAGCGTTTGTTTAATGTGAAAACAATGGAGAGTGCGTATGAGAGGTGATTTCAAATTTAGCGGCATGTTGTACGGTGATACCTTTGACAGCTGATTTGACAGGTTTAGGGACGATACCAAATATGGGCATTAAAGCACATTTTAATGCAAAATGCAGAGTTTTAGAATCCTACCCTGTGTTTTCATCACTGTCTTGTAATTTTTCTGGATGTGACGAACCATTTTCCTCGCTGTATCGCGAATAGTTTATTAATGGTAGTTGTTCAAATACTTTGTCCAAGCTATCATCAATGCAATCTTGCAGGTCGTGGGTCACAATAATGTTGTCGTAGTTGTTAGTTTTTTCGTTTTCGTTCGACTCAAATTTATCACTTTCAATCCATGTCGCCATGTCTTTCCACTTGTTCACTACTTGTGTTTTTCAAGATCATTTTCCAAAGATTCGAACCATAATATATCAAACAATGTACGAAACTCAACTTTATATAACGTCTACATAGAGTTAATCTATTTTTATCACATGTTCTTATAATCTATGTGGAATTTTACAATTTTTATAAATCACTGTTATTTTAGAAAATAAACAAAAGTATTTATAGCGTCCCTAATAATATATAATTGTAATTCTTGATTATTTAATTGTAAAAATCAAATATATGCTATGAAAAATAGTATTTTATAAACATTTTGTACACTTTTGATTATATAATAAAAATATTAAACCGTAATTATTTCACCTTTAATTGTACCTATCATTTATAAGTACATTAATATTGGTTTATTAATTTAATTAATAAATAATACCAGTATATTAAAATTAATTGAAATTTAAGCGCTTCAAATAATATTTTTACTTAAAAAATTACATTTCTATTTCAGATTTAGCGTTAAACAATAAATAATACCCATTTTTGTACATTTAAGAAAAATACCCCTATTTTAAAATTTCCCGCCGAATAACCTGTCACCCTCTAATCCCTCTTGCGGTAAAATACTAGTACTGCACACATTCGTGAACTCTTTTCCGGTTGAATTTTCAAGATGGTAAGTGTACTCGTCGAGTAACATTATTTTATTTATCGAAGTTCATCGGTTGAAACATGGTAAATATGAATACAAGGACCATCTTTTTTAATAGTAAGATGTTGTGTGAATATATTTGTGCTAATATTATTGACCCTAAAAGTGATATTTTAAATTTGTGATGACATATAATTCATGTTCAACATAACCAAAACATCAAGGATTCACATGTGAAAATGTTTTAAAATCAGTTTATTTGAATTAAAATCTGTATGTGGTTGTGAGATCTACGTGTATTATAATTAGTGATACTTGTTGATTTAAGGTAATAATGTACGGTTTGTTTGTTTGTAGGCGAGAGGCCCGAAGAAGCATTTGAAGCGTTTAAACGCACCTAAAGCATGGATGTTGGACAAGTTGGGAGGTGTGTACGCACCACGTCCATCTACTGGACCCCACAAGCTCCGCGAATCTTTGCCCCTCGTCATCTTCCTGCGTAACCGCTTGAAGTATGCATTGACAAACACAGAAGTGACCAAAATTGTTATGCAAAGATTAATCAAAGTTGACGGCAAAGTAAGAACCGACCCGAACTACCCAGCAGGTTTCATGGGTAAGTAAACTTTTTCTTTTATTCCCCAAAACATGTTTTTATGTTTTCATTGTTTGTAGATGTTGTCACCATCGAAAAGACTGGCGAATTCTTCCGTTTAATTTATGACGTTAAGGGACGATTCACAATCCACAGAATTACGGCCGAAGAAGCCAAGGTAAGTCCACCTGTTTTTGTTTACTACTGTCATTTGACTAAGTTTATGTTTTGTTTTAGTACAAACTGTGTAAAGTGAAGCGCGTACAGACAGGCCCCAAGGGCATTCCCTTCTTGGTGACCCACGATGGTAGAACTATCCGTTATCCCGATCCCATCATCAAGGTGAACGACACCATCCAGTTGGAAATCGCCACGTCCAAGATCATGGACTCCATCAAGTTTGATTCTGGAAACTTGTGTATGATTACTGGAGGTAGAAATTTGGGTCGTGTTGGTACGGTGGTCAACCGTGAGCGTCATCCTGGATCCTTTGACATCGTCCATATTAAGGATTCTCAAGGACACACCTTCGCCACTAGGTTAGTTTCATTTATATTGTTATTCTGAGAATCCTAGTTCGATTCCCACAGCCGACAAACATTTTCACCACATTAAAATTACCTCTGTGGCTCCCGCTCCACTAACATCTATGGGAAGCGTGATTTGACGGCTGGTAACCACATTTTACGCGCATAAATACAACACCGAGATCTGCTGGGCAGAGTGCCACACCCAGTAATGGGTAAAAGGCGTGATGATATATTTATTTTATTTTTATATTGTTAGTGTTCTTGGCCCTATCGAAGCTATGTACCGTTTTAAAATGGCGGACTGTAGTCAATGTGAGGCCTATATTAACTTGCTGTTTTGGTCACTAACTGGTAATTCAATACCTGATTAGTATTACCCAAACACTATACATTTATTTATAAAGATTGTTATAAACTTTGGCTTTATCGAAGCTGTAGTAAGTCGAATTTCTGATTGCTTTAGTCAATGTAGAGCCAACATTAAAAAGTTGTTTAGGTCACTAACTGGCCTATCAATGCCTGATTAGTATTACCCAAACATCTAACATTTTATTATTATTGTAAGTTTGGCCCTTTCGAAGCTACGATATTGTTTGTTCTGACAAATCGTAGTCAATGTGTGGCCTAAATTAATACCCCTATTTTGGTCACTGATTGGTCAGTTAATGCCAAATTAGTATTACCCAAATAGTGTACACATCATCACTCTCTTTATTTTAAGGTCAATGGTATATTTAGTTGTATGTGTTGTTTGATGAAGTGTATGATGGTTGTTTGTGTTTGTTGTAGATTAAACAACGTATTCATCATCGGCAAGGGTAGCAAGGCGTACGTGTCGCTGCCCCGCGGCAAGGGAGTCAAACTGTCCATCGCTGAAGAGAGAGACAAGAGATTGGCGGCGAAAACACACTAAATGTGCATTGTTACACCTTTGTACATTTATTACAATAAAATTTAAAATCTTTATTTGTAGATTTGTTTCATTATTTCTTTTGTTTGTGGTTTCTCACTCATTCTTGTGTTATTTATTGTTTTGCGTTTTCTTAGTGATATATCAATTGTTTCTTCCACTTTTATTTATTTAACAATTGAATCGAAAATCAATATAATTTTTTTTTCACTGCTAGTTCGACAACAATGACTTATTTTTGAATTATTAAAGTCACGTTTCAAAAAAATTCAGGCTACTGAATTGATTTCTCATTAAACGCAAAGAAAGTAATAATTATGAATTTTAAATTGTCTATAATTTTCAAAGGAGTACAATTTTCCATATCACTGTGGGGTAGGTGGCTCAGTGGTATTGAGTCGACCTATGGATTTAAGAACCCAGGTTCGATTCTCACAATCTATAAACAATTCCCATTAAAACTACCCCTATGGCTCTTCCACTAACATTTTGGGAGGCGGGAGCGTTATTTGATGGCTGGTAACTGCACTTGACGCGCATAAATATATCACAGATCTGTTACGGTTGAGTCCCACATCCAATAATGGGTAAAAGGTGTAATGATATATTTTATTTTAAATATTGTTTGCTCAATTTTCATAGATTAACAAGTATTGTCAAAATTATTAATATAAAATACATTAAATATAATTTAAGAATAGTGAAAAAAAAACTTTATTTAACCACGGTTGAGATCATTGACCAAGTGCATTGTATTTGCGCTGCTAAGTCAATTCGTATTAATTTACAAAATTGATTTTCGTTTTGTCTGTTGAACGGGAAATTTACATAAATATATTAATTTGCAAATAATTTTAATACAACTTATGTACATTTGCGTTTAAGCCAATTCGTGTAACTTGATTAACATTTGCATGAAGATTAAACATTTTTATAACTTTTATGATACAATACTGCGTAACGTTAGCTGTTAATAAATACATTCTAATGCACCAAAAGCGAGAGTACCTTATGTAAAATAATTTTATTAAAAAATATAACGTACAATATAAAATATTTGTGTTCTTTTATTACTCTGTTTGCCTCAATCGGGCTAACCTTTGCGTTAACTCATCCTGTTCATTTGAAACTTGCGAAGCCGTTCCAATAGTGCTTCCTTCCGGCCCGGTGGGCAGCTCCATATTTAATTCCAAACTACAAATAATGTTTATAATTTCACGTAAATTCAAACACTGTAAAAACTGCTACGTACCCAGCTTCATCAGCAACTTGCACTAACAAATTATCAACATCGTTTTGCGGTACTGTAGTTGTTGTTGTTTGAGACATCGCATTCTCCATGTAACCACTTTGTACATCGAGATCTTCGAACTGTTGTTCGAATTTATCCATCAAAGTTGAGATTTTTTCAAGATTCATACTTTTCATAGCTGCATCCATGGCTTTTACTACACCAGCCATGGAAGCACTGACTTTTCTCGTAGTTAAAGCTGATTGGACTCTACTTGACACGGCGTCAACTCTTGCTGACATTCGAAGAT
Organism: Pterostichus madidus; assembly: GCA_911728475.2. NCBI lineage: Eukaryota > Metazoa > Arthropoda > Insecta > Coleoptera > Carabidae > Pterostichus > Pterostichus madidus. The sequence continues at coordinate 1,031,465 of OU452313.1, read as the reverse complement.
AGTTTATTGCTTGGTTTTTTTGCCTGATGGCGTTTTCTGCGTGTATCCGAGCTACTTCCATATTACCTTTTTGAATTGCTTTTTTAGTTTTTGCTTTTTCTAGCTTTTCCTCTTTTTCACATCGTTTGGAGTTTCTTTCTAGTTCTTTTACTGCGAACTTTAAATTAAATAAATGTTCTGAAGGTGTTAATTAAGGATAATAAATACGTGATAAATTCTAATTAATGATTATTGGATTAATTATGGTTTGATAACTTATGAATAGGTACAGAAATATATATTCATTTAATGCAATTTGAAGCTAATTAATATAATAAATAAGTCTATGAGGTGTCATGAAGTTTTATAACATTGACAACTAGCTTTGAATAAAAGGATACTTTCCATAGCCGAGGCAGACATTTCGTTCCCCGTTTTTGCGTTTTATTGTAAAATGTATAAACAGATAAATATTTATTAAGCTTTTGAGCTTGTTAAATGTCTTTGAAAAATAATTTTTTAGTATACGAATGACAGATACTGTAACGTATGATTCATTCACATATGAAATTAGGAATTTACTGAAAATCCTGAAAGCTACATTGCCAGATTTCAGTGAAAATTAATTTAGTTTGACAAATAATCTTAAATTTATTGTTGTACAACAATATATTATCAATTAAATAAAAGAAGTTATAATTAATTATTACATTATATTAAAACAAAGAATAATAATGTAATAAAAGATATATTCACTATAATTTTCAAAAAAACGGTTTTAATCCAAATAATTTTATTAGCCGATTATTTAATGGATTTCTGAAAGTACAACAAATATTTTAATAATATTTAAAATAGACATTGTTTATTTTGTGTGGCAACAATGGCTTGCTGAAATATGTCAAAAGAAAATGTTGCTTTGCCAAATTAACATATACTTGGTTGAAAATTGATAATTAATTTATATTAATATCTACTTTCAATGCATATCTTATTTTTTGTATATACGGTTAGATCATATTACTAACGAATTGTAGTAATTAGTTAAATAAAATCATTTCTAAATAAAAAGAATATTGTTTATTTATAAATTATTATTTAGCAGAAAAGTGGCAACGTGCAGTTTTACTGAAAAATTTGACAGCCATTTTATTTCAGGGTACACACTGAAAACGGAACTATGATTTGAATTTTGGCGGGCGATTCTTAAACCGGAGATGGCATTTCTGTAAGCCACGCCATTTTAACATAATTTGCGTTTACGTACTTTATTATAGTGATATTTTTACAAATAGATATGTAATATTATTGAAATCATTGAACGCATGTGGAAATTCTATACTAATGCTTGAATCTGATTAATTTACTGTACTTATTGCAATAAAAAACAAAAGTGTTTTTGGTGTATTGACATATTGTAAAATGTGAAACTGATAGAAAACTAGGTTCAAATAACAAGTATGAGTGTTTTACGATTTATCATGGCATTATATCTTTTTCATATGTAATAAGAATTTTAATTTTGTACATTTATGAGCATTTTAATTTAATGGTAAGTGAATGTGAATGTCAAGTATTTATCTTAAGTGATAAGCACTTTGTAGTGATCATCAAAAAAAATGTTCATAACTTGAATCTATGCGAGATTCTAATTTTACATGTTCTTATACATTAAATATCTTGTAATTTTCTTAGTGAAAACGATTTTAAACTTATGTGGAAAGTGAAAAACGATTATTTATTGTGTTGTTAAGCTACAATCTTGGCTTCAGTCAAAGTTATTTCAACTGTTGATAAGTTTTCAATATGAAGGGCCAGACAGTTTTAAAGTTTACAAGTGTACTTTTATTTATAGAGTGGTTATTGCAACCATATGATTAAGACATGGCACAGTATTACCAGATAGTAGGACAGCCTACTATGTCACTTGAAGATCTGCGCCAATTCTACCCTAATATAACGTGTATAGAATCTGCAGGAGGTGTACAGTACGTAATTAATAACCAAGAAGAAAGTGGTGCTCAATTTGAGTCCCAACAGGTACATAATATACTAGTATTTATAACCATTCTTGAACGTATGTCTTTTTTTGAAGGTTTTACTATCGACTGACCAACAAATTCTACTAAATTCGTCAGAAAGTCAACAAATTATAATAGATCAGTCTCAGATACAATACACTCAACAAAGCCAACAGTATAGTGTGCAGGACGAGGTTGTTGATTACCAACAGAATGAAGTTGTTGTAAACAATCAACAACAAATTTACTATACATCGCCTAAACAACATATAATACAACAACAAACTTCACAGGCTCCAATTCTAGCCCAACAATTAACCCAACCACAGATACCAACCCAGCAAATCATGAACAATACTCCGCGAGTTGTTACACAACATGTGACATCGGCACCGATCAGACCCATAGTTCCTCAGTCGCAGGTAAGTAAATTAATATTAAATCTCACGTATGATGCAATATTTTGGGATATTATAGCCACAGATCAATAACGCACATTTAATGGCGCAGAGAAGGGTGTCAGTCACTCAGAACCAGCAAACTGTTACCCCAGCGAGAGCAGCGCAGCCAAATGTTGGAGTCCGCATACAATACGCTGTACAAGAACAACAGCAAGAGCAGAATCCACAGCTGCAGATGAACCAAGATGACAATCAAATGGTATTGAATGAGGGCCGAGTGATGACACTGGGACAATTTAAGCAAGAGCTCGCTCAAAATCAACAAGAAAATCATCAGGAAAAACAACAATACAAAGCTCCTCCTCCAAAACGAAACAATAAACGAACTAACAACGGTCGTGGGGCTGTAGGGGGCGCTACGCCAGGCCGTGCGAGAGGTCGTGGGGTTCCGGTTCAACAAGTAAGCCCCAACAACAATCCAAAACCCTTCCAGCAAGTTCAGCAAGTTGTTCCTCCACCAAAACCGATGCAGCAGTATCCGGGGAACTTAAAGCCACAGGTTCGAGCTCCAGGAATGCAACAATCACCAAGAGGGCCTATCATACAACATCCTAACATACAACACAGACCGATTCAACAACCACCACCACCAGCTATAATTCAACAACAACAACCAGCTATAATTCAGCAACAACAACAGTTTCCACCGCAAAATAATCGAGTGCAGCCTTTAATTCCTCTTTCTCCTCTTGTGCACAACGGGCACATACAATCCCCACAACTACCATTAACACCACAACAAAGTCCGATTTATTCTCCTCCTAATAATCAAGGACAGCAACAATATTTGGGTGAGGAAATTATTAAAAAAATTATAACTAAAAAAATGCTAATAAAAGTGAGCATGTTTGGTGTTGTAGATGACAGCAGCTCTTCAATGAGTGACGAATACAGAGATTCTGCGCGAATGTTGGTATGTTTAGAAAATGGCGAACAACGTTTAATAACGTTTACTTTACCCAAAGAAAGTTGTACGGTTCAAGATCTTCTAGAACAAGTTAGTATTTTACTTTTATTTAGTGATGGGCATTTATCGGTTAATTAACCAACGAAATGAAATTAGTCATGTACCATGATTAATTATGTATTTTTTTTATTAGATTTGGGAAAATTTTAATTAAACTTTGATTTTTGATACCAACTACAGCTTATTTAGCTAATTATGTTCGTAAAATGACACAAATTTATTGTTTAATTTATTTTACATATGAACTTGAATGATTTTCTTTGTTTTTTATTTTTAAAATTAATAAAAAAGCAGAATACAATATAATAATATACTTTTTTATTCAAATAAATTAACTGTTACAAAAGCACCGAAATACTTTTAATTTTTCATATTGTGTTTAAACTTAATCAAACTTTAAAATAACGGGATAATAAAATTAACTGGTTAATTATGAGATCAAAATTAACCTAGTTAATTAACGTCAATTATGCCAATTATCATTTCGGTTAATTGAAGATTTTAAATTCAGAAGGATATAAGTGCCATTAATTGAAAAAAATAGATTTTTACTCTGAAAGTTTTTTAAATTGAAAATATAATTTGCCCAACTGGGCAGAAATTCATGTGTTTCAGCCATGAAAAGCGGGATTAAACACTTGTTTTTGACCCTAGGGCCATAATAAAATAATAATAATAATTATGTCACGGGCCAGAAACGCCTTTTTTCACCCTTGATACATAAATAACTATTGTTTATTATATTTTTGATAGAAATTAACAATAATGTAAATATCGCTAGGAATTTAATTTAATGGGATCAACATTATTTCAAAATGAAAAATTTGGCACAGACCTTTTTGAATTTAAAGTCTTCAATTATCCTTGCCCATCACTATTTTTATTTATGGTTTTATTTACTTTTTAATTATAAATTATTAACGCACTATAGGTAGGAGTTCCCTTCAAATCAGATACAAGAATCGAATGTATTTCAAATCCTGGCAATGATATAGATTATATTGTTTATGTTGGTGCTGTTAATAATTCTCCGTTTCCAATTGATGCTCAACAGGTAAGAACTACCTTTTTATTCACTGTCTTATTTGGAATATATACAGAGTCATCAAAAGGAATTGTTACAGTTCGCAATAAAAAAAACTACTTGAAATTGGTAAACCTGATACATAAATTCATTTCCTGTTGTTGACAGTGGCATTTAAAATTTAAATTTGAGTACATTTATTATTACATTTATTTCTAAAGTATTTCTATTACTTAAAAAGTCAAAATTCTATTAGCTGTCAGACTCCTGACATAACCTATTTGTATTTACTAGAAATGTCAAATAGCATTTCTGCCTTTATCTGACGTTGTGCCTACTGTGGAATAAAAAGATCTCTGGAATTGTATTGCCAACTATAACAATTCCTCTTGATCATCCTTGAGAGTAGTTTTGGCTCGGGGATTCCCCGGAATTATACTAACCTTAACGGATCGCTTATTTGTCATTGCTGTTTACAAAACAAAATTTGAAGATTATTTGTTATTGTGAATTTGAATGTAACCGGGAATTCTTGATTATAAGAGTGGACATTTCTAGGGAACTAATGTATGATGTTTATTTTAAAGCGTTTCATAATTGGAAATAAGAAGGTTTGTGAATGTTGTGTCTTATTCTCGCGTTTACTTTTCTTTGTATTGTCGTAGTGCATGTAAATGTTCCAACGTGGATCTTTCTTTTATTCTAGGTGTTAACGGTAGATAGCTTAACGGTAGAGTGCTTAGGTGACACTCAGGAATGTATTGTCTCGCAGAGTGGGGCAGTGATCCCAGTGACCGAGTCCAAGAAACCATCGCCACCGCCACCAGTTGCATCACCAGCTCCTCCGCCACCTCCGCCTGAGCCACCAGCAGAGCCAGAGCTGCCACCAGAACCACCCAAAGTACTTCCAAGATTCGTGCCTGGCTGTCTCGCGGTTTGTAACCATTGTGGTTACCTCAGCGAAGATTTCAACCGATGTCAGCGTTGTAAAACTCGGTTACCAGAAGAAGTGAAAAGTATTAGTCTGAATAAGGAGAAGGCAGCGGAAAATGAAAAGAAAGTGCCCAAGATTACCCTTCTTCAGAAACCGATTCCGCCGCCGAAGACGACAGTTGTTACTACTCCGTTAATACCAAGTATGATACATAATTTCACCTATTTGCCCATCTAATGCGGTACCACGAACCCTTCTTACGAATGATGGTGAATAAGAAATAAGTTTTCCGTGAATGATAATCACCATCAGTAACGACTAACTTAATTCGTAAAAAACAAAACAATCATTCTATCTTTCACGGTCAAAAGTAATTAATCCGTCAAATATTTATAATTCCTTTCTTACAAGTTCGTCCCATTTTTCGTTCACGTAACGAATTCAATTATTTGGAGAAAATGTAGTGATTTTTGTTTGTTGTTAGATACGAAATCGCCAGCGAAGAATACGAGAGGAAAGAGGAAAGCCGCACAAGAAATAGAACCAGTCGTTTTAACTTTAAGTTCGGATGATGAGGAAGATGACGTGCTGAAGCCAACGGTATGTTTATTTTTTAATTGATTGTATTTCTTTAATTAGTTTTGTTTTATGTTAGTCGCAGATTGCAAACAGGATAATTGACAATGCTGTGGCTCTTTCTGCCCTTCAGAAAGAACCTGTTATTCCGGCAGATTGTGATACTGATTTTGAACTCGAATTTGAGGAGGGAATTTGTGGTAAGTTTATTTTTTAAAATATTATAATTTACTGCATGATTAAATTTCAATATAAAAGATTTAATAAAATAAAATTAGTTTAAAAGATAAGTATTTTTTCGAATTTTAATTTGAAATCCGCGCCTTTTTTGAAACATTCGGTTTCCGTTATGTTCGATAGGGGAATATTTCTGTCTAATCAACTGTCAAAGAGAAGCTTAAACATAACCTATGAAGAATGTTGTAAACGTCGGCCCTCGTTGATTTGTAATAAAAGTTACTTAATATGACTGAGGGACCTGATACTATAGATTTAACAAACGGTAAAATATTTTCTTCATTTTTATATTCAACATTTGATAAAACACTTCTTGTAAAAGCAGATAAGTAGGTTGAAAATGTTTCATGAATGTATGGAGATACTTTGTGACCAGTACAGATGTTATTATGATTGTAAGCCATGTTTTAATTACTTTTCTTTATAGTTTACAATGTTTGCATTGATAATATCGATAAATAAGTAATAACAATATATTTTTAATAGGTGGTGGTAAGGAAGAAGACTTAAAATCATTGCAAAGCACAACATTACCATGTCGAACTGTACGCATTGGTTCATACCGATTTGTGCCAAGAGACGAGGTAAATTATCTTAATATATTAGTTAATCATGTCACTTACACAAAATCTTTACAGATTTCATTGACATCATTAGGTATTCGAATTGCAGTTCCACAAATAGTCGATCCAAGTGAAACATTTATATTATTTATCCCTATGAAATATATAATCAAAGTATTAGGAAACTTTAACAAAACATTACCAGTTTTATTTTTTTACGTGACTCCTTCAATTGGTGCAATGATTCGGAGAAACTTAAAAATGGAAGAAGGCGCAGAATTTTATTTCGATCCTTTATCAAAAGAGGATCCTTTTAAACGAATAACCCTCCTTCCGGAAATAGTTTTCGATGATACTAAAACGAAAATAAAGGAGATTTATCTCACTACTCCGTATAAAATGTTAGAAGAGCTCACGCCAAAAGAAGCGAATGATATATTGATAAGAACGTGCCCTCGGGAAGGGGGTATCATCATACAGAAGGCGGTGCCCGCGAGTGTTGGGTTTACCGAGGTGAGGCAGTTGGTGATTTACCCCCCAGGAAAAAAGGGGGGGATCGCTATCAACTCTGAGGACTATATGTGTCTGGCCCAGGATCAGTTCCTAAACGATGTGATAATTGATTTCTATTTAAAATATTTAGGTACTGACATTTTAGCGCCTTCCATGCAACAAAAAGTGTATATTTTTTCTTCGTTTTTTTATAAGAGACTTACTACTAAACCTACTAAAGCAGCTAAGTAAGTGTAATTTTGTTTATATTTTAAAGTTAAATATTCAGTCATTTTAGCTTTAACTATATATTTTAAATTGATTACAATATTTATGTAAATTCACTTTAAAATTGATAATGATCGAAACGTTGTCACTTTTAAAATTTAAAGCTAAACTTAAGCCAAGTTATCCAATTTCAAATATATATTAAATTAAATTATTCTAAACGAAAATGTTTCAAATAAAACTTTTGTAGAGCTCGAAATTCTGTATCAAAATCCAGCAACTAAATTTATTTTCTGTTTTTTGTAACGGCAAAAATTAAATATGTAAATTAACAAAATTACTATTTAATATGTTGATCACAAAATTAAAACAAAATAACGAACAAATGCATTAAGTTTTCCTGTCAAACATCCCCCTGAATAATGTCATTTAATGATTTGTAATTTTCCTTCATGTGTATAATTTTAAATTTTTAATAAATTTGTAAAAATAATGTAAAATATATAGACAGATCAAAAACTTACTTTTAAACAACGCAAAATTTAAATTTTTCAAAATATTTGACAGAATTAAGTCGCGCATTTTTCTTATTATTTTCTTTTAAAACTATTAAATTGTATTTTTGTAAATTTTCATATTTAATTTCCGGCGGTACAAAACAATAAATAAATTTAGTTTATTGATTTAGGGCCAAATTCACAGTCGTTACTCATCCTCACTTCATTCTCAACTCACACTCAAAGACGAAGTAACCAAGGCAACTAACTAAAAAATGTGTACAATTTGAGTTAGTTGCCTTAGTTACTTCGACTTTAAGTGTGCGGTGAGAATGAGGTAAGGGTGAGTCATGACTATGAATTTGGCCTTTAGGGTCAAATTCATAGTCGAAACTCACCTTCACCTCACACTCAAATTCGAAGTAACTAAGTCACATTGTGCAAATTCTTGAGTTAGTTGCCTTAGTTACATCAACTTTGAGTGTGAGGTAAGGATGAGTTGTGGGTGAGTCACATCTATGAATTCCCTTAGATACAGAATTTTAATTTTTATATCTTTTTTAAAGCATTTTTGTTTAAAATTATTTGGGAAGCAATGCTCCGGAATAACTATTTTCCAGTGTGAACACTTATGGCCTGATTTTCGAGATACACAAGATATTAATAATAAAAAATTATTATTTTATTATCTTTGCAGGCGTTCAAATCCGTACGAAACGGACTCAAATTTAACTCCAGCGGAAAAGCGTCATTTGCGCGTTAAAAGTTGGACGAAAGGAGTGAACATTTTTGATAAAGACTATGTTATTATCCCTATTAACGAAAATAGTCATTGGTTTTTAGCAATTATTTGTTATCCAGGCTTAGAAGGCTGTAGAAGTATGATCGACTCAACTAAAGTTATTAAAGTTCCCACAAAAGAAAAGAAAAGTATGTACAAAACATTTCACAATAAATTTTCCACCATTTTGAATCTGATTTTCTTATGTAGAGGTAAATACAATAACGATAGGAAACACAACAATTTCAGCATTAAAAGACGATAAAACCAAAGTAATTGATAAACCAATCAAATGCGATGATGAAGAAGGAAGCGATCGAGATGAGGCCGAAGGAGATGAATCTGAACTTGAGGAATCGGAAAATGATAGCGATCAGGGCGACCAACCGCCAGAGAAGAAAAGTAACCAACGCGAACCAATCAAACAGTTAGTATTTTTACTTTATTTTATCTAGAAAAATTTAGCAATTATCGGTTAATTATAATTATGTTAATTAACCAATTAAATGAAATTTATAATTTACCATGATTAATTACGCATTTTTAATTAGATTCATGAAGATTTTAATAAAACTTTTATTATGATATAGCATATTTAGCTAATTAAAAAATATATATCATCATACTTTCTACCAATTACTGGGTGTGGCATACTGCTGTAGTAGATCTCGGTAAGTGATATATTTATGCCCGAGAAGTGCGATTACCAGCCGTTAAATAATAGCACTCAAAGATGTTAGAAAAGGGGAAGCCACAGGGGTAGTTTTAATATGGTGAAAATGGTTAATTTAGCTATTTACCATTAATAACATTAATTTGTTATTACAAATTTAAATATGTACTATTTTTCGTGCTTTAATTGACTTATTAAAGATATAAGAAGATAAAGAAATGTAGTAGTTTGATAGTTATGATATGAGAGGCTGTAACATGGAATATCTAATTTAGCATGTCGAGAATTTCAGTTCAAAGGGCTCAAAATTTCCAATATATTTTTTAATATGGTTCTATATAATTTAAGCCACGAGAAATCGAATGTCGTTGAGCGCATCTTCATATCTTTTTTAGTTTTTGAGTTACAGCAATTTTTCATGTTTATAAAATCGTAATTTTGATAGGCTATATCTCGAAAACTAAAAGAGATATCGAAATGCGGTTTGGACGAGTGTATTTCTCGTGCTTTTCTTAATATATTAGCAAATTTTGAAAATTTGAAAATTTTTGATTTTTTTTCAAAATTTTTCTTTGGTGATATTTTAAAAAGTAGACGAGATAATTATAATCTGTGAACACCAGTGAATTCCTCGTGTGAAAATACGTCGGTATGTAAATTTTCACGAACAAAATCCCACGGGTAGAGTTTTTATTACAGAAAACCGAAAAATGGCCAAAAATCGTAAAAATCTTAAGGGGTACCCCTTCAAAAATAATTAATTTTTAGCCGATTTTCGTTTTTCTGTAATAAAAAACTTATGCGTGCGTATTTTTCCGTGAAAATTTACATACCGACGTATTTTCACGCGAGGAATTCACTGGTATTCATAGATTTTCATTATCTTGTCAACTTTTTGAAATATCGTCAAAAGAAAATTTTGAAAAAATTTCAAAAAATTTCAAAATTGTCTAATTTTGCTAATATATTAAGTAAAGCACGAGAAATGCACTCGTTCAAACCGCATTTCGATATCTCTTTTAGTTTTCAAGATACAGCCTTTCAAAGTTGCGATTTGAAAAACAACAAAAATCGCTGTAACTCAAAAACTAAAAAAGATATTAAGATGCGCTCAACGGCATTCGATTTCTCATGACGTGAATTATATAGAACCACATTTTCAGAAATTTGAACATTTGAATCAAAATTGGCCCAATTTTTTTTATTTCTCATAATACCCCGTCAATTTCTAAATAAATCTTCTCAAACTAATATAATTAATTTGAAAATCGTTAAACTATGATTACATATTGAAAAAACTACGAGAAATACAAATTTATGGGATAGGTGACTTTGAGAATCACCATGTTAAAACTACTCCGGTGGCTTCCCCTCCACTAACATCTTTGGGAGCCGTGACTTGACGGTTGTAACCGTACTTCATGCGCATAAATATATCACTTACCGAGATCTGCTACGGCAGAGTGCCACATTCAGTAATGGGTAAAAGGCGTGATGATATATTTACTTATTTTAATTTTATCATTTCTGTTAATTATCCTTGCATATCACTAGAGAAATATGAAATGAAATATTTTTAAAATGTTTTTCTCTTTTCAGACCCTGTATTTTAATATTTGATTCGTTGGCTGGTGCAAGTCGATCCCGGGTTGTAGCAACTTTAAGAGATTATTTGACTTGGGAACATCGAACGAAATTAAATTCAACTAAAACTTTTACTAAAGATAATATTAAAGGTGCTTGTCCGAAAGTTCCACAACAAATGAATTTCACAGATTGCGGACTTTACGTTTTACAATACGTTGAATCGTTCTTTAAGGTATATATTTATAAAGTTTCATTAACATACTGTTTATAATAATTAAATATTTTTCGTAGGATCCAATTACTGATTACCACATTCCGATAAAAATGTTAAAAAATTGGTTTGAAGAAATTGTCGTAACCCGAAAACGCGAAGACCTCTCAAATTTAATAAAAGAATTAATGGTAGACAATCAAAAGGATCCATCAATACTTCCAGATATTCAATTTCCAACTTTGAACGGAGAACTTGTAAGTCATATGGACGGTCAATTCGACGGGGAAGAAGGAGAAGCAGACATGGAAGAAGACGGAGAAGAAGAAGATGATGAAATGTTGCAAAGTGCAGAAAAATTAGAAAATTCTCTGACGCAAATATCATCAATGTATAACTCTGATTCTAGTAGTGAATCTCCTGTAAAAACAGAAATGAATTCGGGAGTTTCTGCCACGTCGACGTTTATAGTGTCAGATGTTAACAGTGCTGCCAACAAACCAGACCTTAGTGAAACTAAAAATAAAAGTAATCGAGATACGATGTCGTATTTAAAGTCGAAAAGAATAAATAGGCACAGGAATCAAGACGCGAATGAAAATAAAAAGCAAAAAATTGATTAATAAACTATTGAAGGAGTCAAGTCTTATTAAGTTATTGTTTTTATGATATTAAATATATTAATTCATTTTTTATTACAACTTTGTTTCATTTGTACATCATCGACTATCAGAATAGTATAATGTTTAAGTTTAAACCATTTTTCGCTATAATGCACTTTCATTGTCTCGCCTTTTTGTTACTTTTGCGGAAATGGCGTAATATTTTCATTTGTGTTGTTTCATTATCTTTGTTTACATACATAAGTATAGGGTATAAGTCTATTACATAAGTATGTAATGTAAGTATATTATTGGAAAATAAAATATAAAAAATTATATGGATTTTTTTTAGGTTAAATCATTTTACCTCTTCTTTTTCCTCCATGATAAACTTTACTGGCTGTTTACAATTTTGGCGGCATCCAAAAAGTTGATTCGAATTTCTTTATTATCTTGCCTTAAATGGACTTCTTCCAGGATTATTATTCTATTAAATTTTAATAGTAGTTGAAATTAAGTTAGATTAAGCATTTCCGAAGCGTTTAATCAATTTTTAAAGTATTTAGAAAGATTAGCATTCTTCTTCACCTTTTTAAGGTTATGTTTATCAAAAATTTAAAACAAGTTTAATGCTATTTGTATGTAATAAATTCTGAGTAAAATTATTACTAAAACAGTTTTATAATAGTCTATATTCTACATATTTCTAATTATTCAGTAGTTTGTTGTTTATTCGGTAAAAACTGTAACTAATTTTAAACTTAGCGCCATGAACATCAGGACCTTTTATTTTTGTCCAGCTTGTAACTTTTGACAACGAATGTACTTGCTTATTTTTCGAAGTTGTATATAATGGCTGCTGTCAAACTCCGGTGTTAGTGATATTTATATATTTCATAGTAAATGTATTTAAGTGTTAGTTTCAAAGTAGCAATTGTGAGATAAAAAGTAAGTTATCTGTTATTCTTTTAAAGTAAAAACGGATTAAATATGACGAATATATGGACATAAATAATACACGTTTGATGTAATGTCAGTAGCATGGCGTGCAGGGCGGATGGATTTTTTATAATTTTTTTATTTATTATTTTTAAATATTTTTAAACGAATATGTCAATATTTATAGTCAATAAATCTTCTGTTACTTGAGAAAATATAGATCTTACAGATGTTTAATTTCAAAGCAACATGTGAATTACTTGTGAGCAGCTGACGATTTGTATTTATTTTGAATTTTTTCGCCCATTGCCTTATTTAAATAAATTTAACAGTTATAAATCAAATTTCCTATCGACTTATTCATTTTAATTTTGCTAGTGCTCAATATTTTGGTAATAACGTTAGGTTATCGATGTACTATTAAAACTAGGTTGCGGATTTTATGACAATGCTTATTGCGATTCAGAAAAAAAAAATACCGTAACACTTTTCATTCTTCTTTATTTTTAAAATTTTAACTGGAATTTCCCATTTGTATGTGATATATGCAATTAACAAACAAAAACAGTGCAAATTATCGTGTTTTCTGATTATGAAGTAAACAATTACGATTAAATATTTGTTTGTAGATTAGCGATGGCTGATTCTGCAAGTGAATCGGATTCTAGTAGCATTGACGGGGGCCCAATCATGATGCCCCCGAGCCCCGTTACACGCGAGCAGCTACAGAAACGAATCGAAAGTTTACAGCAGCAGAATCGTGTATTAAAAGTAGAGCTCGAAACTTATAAACTGCGTGTAAAAGCTCTGCAAGAAGAAAATCGTGGCCTAAGACAGGCTTCCGTTATAATTGTAAGTTTTTACTCTTTTCCACCTAACTCTTCCTCATAACAATTTTTTGATAGCAAGCAAAAGCCGAACAAGAAGAGGAATTTATCTCAAATACGCTTCTTAAAAAAATCCAAGCTCTCAAGAAAGAGAAAGAGACTTTAGCACATCATTACGAACGTGAGGAAGAGTGTCTCACCAACGATCTGTCCCGGAAGTTGACTCAGCTTCGGCAAGAGAAATGCAGACTGGAACAGACTTTAGAACAAGAACAAGAATGTCTTGTCAATAGATTGATGCGAAAAATTGAGAAACTCGAAGCTGAGACTCTGGCGAAACAGAGTAACTTGGAACAGTTGCGTCGCGAGAAGGTACTCATTTGTTTCTAAAACAACTGAAGGAGGATGTTGATATTTTGTTTTTAGGTGGAATTGGAGAACACCTTGGAGCAAGAACAAGAAGCTCTTGTCAACAAATTATGGAAACGAATGGATAAACTAGAAGCTGAAAAACGAATGTTGCAGATTAAATTAGATCAGCCTGTTTCAGATCCAGCTAGTCCTAGGTAACTTTTCATTATTATTATTATGTATTGTATTATATATTGCTGTATACCAAACTCAATTTATAATATTTAATATTGTTAATTAATTTATATTTGAGAGGGATAATAAACCGTTTTCGTTGAAGTTTGGTGCGTGGTCTGATGATACCTGGACACTGGGCTGACTGTTGCAGGGATATAAACAATGGTGACACTGCCTCCAATCTTAGTAGCCATATCCAGACCCTACGTTCAGAAGTCGCACGGCTGCGTAATACGCTGGCTCTCAGCCAGCAAGAGCACACCGAGAAAATGCAACGTTATGTGCAGGAGGAACGCAGCATCCGCGAAGAAAATCTACGTCTTCAGCGCAAACTACAGTTAGAGGTAGATATGCCAACTATGAATCCACAGCCAAAAATATAAAATATGCACATAACAACAACAACTAACAATGCCAAATGCGTCAACTTTTGCCAATTTCACATTTTTCACATTTTTATAACAGAAAATTCAATAAGACGAAAAAATATTGTTAGAAAAGTGGGATTAGATTACATTTTTTAGAATAAAAGAGATAAACAAGCTTGTACGCAATAAATAATGAATGTGGATGATGTGTAAAAATAGAGATTTGCAGAATGAATCTTATGAATTATTTATATAATTGTAAAGACTTATAAGTCAGGTGAATGTTAATTAAATTTGAAAAAATCAACTTGCCTCCGCCAGGATTTGAACCCGGACCTTCCACTAGGGCCGGGTTCAAATCCTGGCGGAGGCAAGTTGATTTTTTCAAATTGAATCTTATGAATGTTTCAAACAGGACGTATAATCGAGGGCGGGGTCATGGAATTGAGGTCAGAATGGAGTCTGTTTAATTTCAAATTTTGCGATCATAATATTATTATTAGTTGTTACAAATATAAAATAAAGTATATCATCACGCCTTCATCTATTACTGGGTGTAGCAAATCTTGATAAATGATATATTTATGCGCTTGAAGTGGAATTACCAGCTGTCAAACCATGGCCTCTAAAGATGTTAGTGGAGAGGGAACCGCAGGGATAATTTTAATGTAGTTAAAATGAAGTATCTGTCGTTTTCCTTGTGAATTATTTTAAAAATCGTGTAAATTTCAGGTGGAGCGTCGCGAAGCATTATGCCGTCACTTGTCAGAAAGCGAGAGCTCCCTCGAGATGGAAGAAGAAAGACATTACAACGAGCAAGTTCTCGGTGTTCGCCAACACACCGTGAGCCCGATCCCGTACAACCCATCGCCGTCACAGTCTCGTCCACTGAGTCCAGGTTTAACGCTAGTTGGTTCAACTTCGCGCGATAGTCTGACAGCAGCTGCCGTGCCAGGCCGCTGCTATTTGTGTGGCTCTGCTTCGGGCGCAGGGCCCCAGTTCCAGCCGGTGGGCAGCAGCAGCCCACCGGCGCCCCCTGCACGACGCACCTCAGAGAGGTTTATCAAGCCTGCTTTGCCACCAACTGCACCGCCATCGCAGCCACCGCACAGCCCCATGGACACCGCTACAGCCAAGGAGTGATGCCACGAGCAGGTGAGAATTATCAACTACTTCAACATTTTATCGATCGATGTTAATAACAACTTTTTATCCCTTATGAGCAATAACTGTTAATGATCGATACTCTTAAATTCAGCTTTAAATGTAGGAAGATAAAATAAAAATTGTATTAAATTTTTCATTTTAATAAGCGACGTTTTGGCACATGGGTTTTGGCCATTATTAAAAAACAATAATTGTTAATTAACGATTGAAATAGGGTTAAAATTTAAACGACAATTTTGTTAAATGATCATAAAATAAAACATTATTGAGGTGAACGTCTCAACAGTTAACAATAAACTGAATTATTTTTTATGATTGATCTGTCAGCATCAATCGATCATTAACAGATAATCCCTCGTATTCTGTAACTCGATCATTATCTGTTAATGATCGATAAGTAAATGACAATCAAATCGGTTGAAATAAAAGTATAAGTGAGAGTTTTGTGTGTTGTAGGTCCTGGGCAAATTGTTCCGAAAATCTCCGCGTTCCGAAGTTTGAAGCTGGCTTACTACATACATACATATATTATAAATATATTATACAAATGGGCTAATTTTTCTCCTTGTCAAGTTTGAAGGTATTCTCTAAAACTACGCGAAAGTTTTTTTTCGTTTTTAATGTTTACACTTGTTATACATTGACATAATAGTGCAGTTTGTTTGTTGTAAAACGGGAAGATCAGAAAAGAATCGAACGAAAAACAAAGGAGAACGCATCCGCATCCGCGCGCTTGGGAGCTTAGCAACGGCCGAACCCGAAACAAAACATAGTGTTGTGTAGCGATGGGCGATTGTTTCACTTCATTCACACACAGCACTTCAAAACAATTTGCTTTTTCATGTAATTGCCAAAATCTAGTATTTGTACTTAATATAGATGTTCCGATTATTCATTACTGTAACTAATCAAATCAGGTCGCTCAAAAGTATTACTCTAAATTCTCTCTATCTCTCTCATTCTTCATTTATAGCACACTTTTTAGGATTTTGATGATTTATTTGTAATCACACATACCGAGTATTTCAAAATGCATTTCATCATTCTTTGAGCTATTTATTCAGCATGAAGTTTTTTTTTTTTTGATAAATCAAGATAGGAAATAACGAAAATCTCGACTTGTTTGATAAAAATGTACTATTGAGATACTCGGTATATCATTTTGCTATTGGTGATATTAGATATAAAATTTGGTATACATTTCTGGACTATGGGCTGTGTGGACAAATGATTAAATAAGTTATATGTAATTCTTTTATATTTCAAGATTTTTTTGTGACTGGAATTGCATTTTGTTTGTTAAAGTTATTTCTGTAATACTGTATTGAACTAATTGTATTTCTTTTGCCTCAAATGATTGTTTTAACACTGCGTTTTGTTATTATTAAACTTTATACACAGATTGTTAATTATATTGTAAAACGTCCTGTCGTTTAGTATCTCGGTGGGTTATTTAAAAATAAAATACTTTCTATAAGAGTAAAACAATTTTAAATTACAAAATAGTTTTATTTATTTCTAACAAAAGTTAATTATCATATTTTGTTTTCTTATTTGGTGGTTGTTTGGTTTTTTTCTCATTTGGAGTCCAAAGTCCGTTTCTAACAAATCTTTTGCTAGCTTCTTTATCTAATTTTGGTCTGATTGTATTCCTGTCGTGTACCTTAAATTCAAACAAATTTTAATCCTTTTCCAATTCCAATAATCAACCTAACCCTACCTGTTTTGCCTTTATCATATATTCTCGTATTCTATTTAATTCATTTTTAACATCATTTTTATTAGGATCCAGTCCTTTTGTTCGCAAATACAACCAGTAAAGAGTATTTAAAGTGTAACTTAAAAATAAATCGTAGTTTACTTTATCCATCGTGTCCAAATTTTCGTACAAATCTTTTTGATTTGCAGCTTCAAGAATCTGTTTAATTTTCTCTATACTGTTATGAACATTTGTCACTTTGCTTTTTAATTGCAGATCGTCATTTAAATCTCCGAAATCCATTTTAAAATGATTTTCTAAACAGAATGTAAACACGCGATTGTAGGTTAACGAATTGTCATTACTAGTTCGGGTGTTATCCGCATATATGATGTCTTAGCCGGGTAAAATTCAAAGTATAGAATGTTACCGCATTGAACACATAGTTAATTAATTAGTACTATTAAGTATTCAACGGGTACTGTTTAAAAACAATTCTAATTCTTTATACATGGAAGCATATTTAAACAAGTTCAAATCAAAACAAAAATATTACTGACCATTTGACGTCCGATGTGTTGTCATTTGTTTACAGTATTCCAGAAATTGTCTTGCACTATCACTAAAATAAATAAACTATCACTGACACTTCACTAAAACGATAAAATGACACTTTATCACTTTATTTAGTTCACTAACATCACTCCCGAGACTTTATTTTACTTGAAATTTAATTAAAATTGGAGCGCACAGAACCTTCGTGATGCCATTACGCGACTAGTAAACAATAAACAAAACTTGTTGAAACAAATGCAATGTTGACAACTGGAGTAAAAAATAAAAACAAAAAGTATTAATTAACGATTTATTATTATTGGAATTGTACTTTGAATTCACAAAAACGTAATATATTATACTTATAATATATAAAAACTTTGGTAAATAAAAAATAACAAATGCATAAAACAAAAATTAATATAATAATATGATATGACAGAAGACATTTTAATTGCAAGAATTGGACTACACAAGCATTTTCTACTATCTACACATACTGTTTTTGTGGTAATTGTAACTTTTAAAATACTTGTCTAATTTATTTGATTGTTGGTATAATACTATAGAACAATTTATGGCAAAATGTTAGGGTTTGTCTTCGAAACTAATTTGATAGAAGACCCAATCTTCTAGGAATGATGGTACAAAAGCAGTTGTTTTATTTATTTTTACTGGTGGAGCCAGTTTCTTCAATTGAGATTCGTACATTTTCAATGCTTCAGGACAGCTTACCCCGTTTCCCTAAACAAAAGATTTTTCATTTATTGTTTAGATTTTTTCAAATAAAAGAATGTTTCAACCTCATCTGATATTATGTAAATGATTATTCAACTTACATGTGTCATAAATTTTCCTGTTGGCTTTAGAATTTTGAATGACATTTGAAGAATTTTCATGAGAAAATCCCACATTTCCCCACTAGGTGTATCAGATATGGGAATGTCTGTTAAATCTCCGAAAACATAATCGAATTTTCTTCCTTCAGAAGCAAACAGATTCAGTGATTTCATACAATCACCAACGATTATCTATAAAAGAAAAGGTTATACTATTGTTTTATAATGAATAAGAAATGTTGTACCTGATAATTT
Organism: Pterostichus madidus; assembly: GCA_911728475.2. Lineage (NCBI taxonomy): Eukaryota > Metazoa > Arthropoda > Insecta > Coleoptera > Carabidae > Pterostichus > Pterostichus madidus. The sequence continues at coordinate 1,012,395 of OU452313.1, read as the reverse complement.
GAAGCAGTTTTCTTTTCAAGAACATCACCACAAATAGATTTCATATGTTTGTTGCAAGCTGTCATCACTGTATCATCAATTTCTAGCATGGAAACATGACGAGGATCCTCTTTTAGTAATTCGTATAAAAGGGCCCCGTCTCCACCACCTTTAAAATAAATCAAATAATTAATATATTTTTTTGACAAAATAAACATTGAATTTACCCAGAATAACAATTTCTTTGTCTTTGTAATCTTCTGTGCCTCTTTGCATTAATGTTTCCGTGTAGATTAAATCAGCTTCAGAAATGTCTAAAAAAATTATTAAAAGTTATTTTAAATGTTGAAAAATTATTTAGTATAATATACTTTGTAAATCATCCAAAACAAGCATTTTTCCGAGACTTTTTGAATGAACAATTTGTACTTTTTGAAAGGGGGACCGTTCTTCAAAAACCACGCTGTCGATATCATATTCCAGAAGACGTTCATCTAAAAAAATATTTTAGTTTTAATTTCGAATTATTCTTTTTTAAATATTAAACACTTAAATTTTGAAAAAACATGCATTTTATGTACAGACCCTATTTATATGCAAAATAATATAACATGCTCAAACAATGCGCGTATGCATACCAGGAGTCTCAAATAATGTTGCCATAAAGAAATTAATTTGATTACGTTATATTTTACCCATTCCTGGGTGGTGTCAGCTCACAGTGGGGCTAAATTCTAGTTGGCACCTGAGTTCTCATTTCTACAGTTCGATGCGGTACCATAGAGTTTGTTTGTATTTCATTTGCCACTTGGTTCACTTAAATTGGACCACATGACTAATTAAACTGAAATGATGCACCGAGTGAATCAGTAAATCTAGTAGTGGATCAAAATTGAGCAAAGTAGGCCAGTCAAATAAGTGATTTGATCCAAATGGCAGATGGAATACGGGTAATGAGAACAAAATATTGAGACAAGCGGTATATAGGAAGAGTAGACATACCTGCCGTGGGATAATATCTGATAAAAGTGCCTCTTTTGATAGGGGCAAAGACTTGACTGCGTCTAATGGCCGTGAGACTGCTCACAAGCTTCTTGTCCAGTTCTCGGGCTCGCTACAACATTGCACAGCACCCATGCAGCAACTACACTCTATCAAACTCAACAGCCATCAATTATCTTTACTTGTCATCATGCACTTCACCCGTAAATGCAACCGTTTCCCAGCAATACCACAAAACATCAGACAAACATTACATGTGGTACACAACAAATGAAAATGATAACAATTACGGGTTACATCAGCTAAGTAACTTCAAAAACATTTGAATCATTATGAACAGCTCTGCGTATAAACACTTAATAAAGGCATTCAGCGGATGTTAAGTAATAAATCTTGTGGTTAATGGGAAAAAACCAAGACAAACACTAATAAATAAACAGCTAAATTGCTGTTATGTGCCAACCTGAACTGCTCAAATAGACGTCAAATTTGGCGCCTCGTTTGATGGGAGGAAAAAGTTTAGATCGAAAAGAAGTTAAAGCAATACGAATTCTCTGTTCCAGCTGCTTATAACGCTAGAAAGAAGATGATTTATGGGAAATTTTACATAACAGCTAACATATTTAGTTATTACCCTGAAATCTACTGTAAAAATATCATTTGAAAATCTGACAATAATCAGGAAGTACCAAAATAACAAATAAAAATTATCTAACATTTGGCACAAAAAGCAAAAAAGATTCGTACCTCAAATGAAATGACCGGTTCTTGATTATCTCCTTTGAAATATTCCACATTAATTGTAATTAATCCATGATTATAAATTCTTAGAGTTGTCAGAGTACCAAGGTCACTTGTAAATACTTTTATCGTGCTTCCATCCAAACTAAAATTGTTTATTAATTTAAGATTTGTTAAGTAATCACGTATGATGTATTCCACTTTAGTTAATAAAATAGATATTTGACCGTCGTTTTGAACTTGTGCTGGGTCCACAGAAAAATCTAATAATAAAGTATTTACTGCCATTTTAACCGGCTTTTGCTGTACACGTTCTCGATCGATTAGCACTAGCTGCCCGAAACACCGACTTTGCGTTGCGAATTTCACTAACGTTTTCTTCGGTTGGTATATCTTTTAAATACCATCCAATACGAACTAACACACGTATTCAAATTAGAAAAAATACCATTATCTGGGAACTATAAAACTATTTATTAGAAATGTGGAACACATGTCGCATGAAAAAACAGATTATATTTATGAAATTGAATGCGAGAGATAATATATGGATATGATAAACTTCAAATTTAACAGCTCAATTCTCAAAAAGAATTCTGAATTTTGAATTAGCTAATATCATTCTAGCACAATATTAAAAAAATATTTATTCAAACCATATTTTGAAAACAAAATAGAAACAGATTACAATTTATTTCAACTTTCGTGAGAATACCATTTAGCCTAATTTGACTAAATTAAAATTCAGGATTAGCTAAAACCGTTTTAAGAAACACAGAAAAAAAGAATTGTTTGAATCACAACATATTTTAATTTTTAAACACACAACTGTCAATGATAAATACAATAATTATAATTATGTACATACAATAGAGATTTTATAATCACAGACATACAATAATAATATATACAATAATAACATAAAGCAACTTTGCTTGTATCAAACAAATAAAAGAAACAGTACTAGACGGATTGAATTACATTTGGGGTTTCAACGTTATTTACTCTGAAAATAACGTTGCTCATATATTGTTATATCATTGTGAATATTGTAGAGAAGCTATCAAATTGATTTTTTGGTATATTAAATTATAGTTGACTTTACGTAACCTGTACCCAATAATATTATATCATATTTTCAAAACAACTTGCATATTTTCAATTATTAGACGTTTCTTTTCTAAAATAATTTAAAAACGTTTGATAACAAAAAATATACGATGTACAAGACTTATTTTGAAAATAACTTTCATTCAAGAATTTGTGTCCCAAAAATGTTACTATTTTTCAAATTTCTAATAAATTGGTTATCAAAAATATTAGCATAATATTAATAAGAGTTGCTATAAATATAATCAACAAATACAAGTGCAGATTGTTAAATAATTCTTTCTTTGGTAAGTGATTTTTTAATTATTATTAATATTTTTGATGGTGAACTTATAACAAGAATAAATAAATATACTGGTTTGATTTCGACCAAAATTTGTTGTTTTCTAGTCTACAAAAAATTATAAAATAGGGATGTTACTAAATTTTTATAAAACAATTGAAATAGACAAGCAAAAAAAAAATAATAATACAATAACAACTATTTTTTTGGTAACTCTGAACAATTATTTAATAAAAATAAAATAACTTTACACTTTGTAATTTTTATAGACTTGAAAATGTCAACAAATCTAACCAGTAATAAATTTTATTCATCCTTAAAGACCTTTTCGGCTAATTTTCTTCCCCAAAAGAACTTATTATAGTACGTTCGGCAAGAAATTATAGTGATTTTGATCATATACAAGGTGAAAAATAAGTAAGGAATATTGATAGTATCTCCTAAAATAATCATTTAAAATAAATAATTTAAAAAATGGTTCGAGAATTTATGATAAAAAATATCTAATCTAGCCAAACTATTCTCAATCATAAACCATCGAAACGTTTGTTTAATTATTTAGATTAAATGATTATTTCAGGAGATACCTGTAATATCAATATTCTTTACTATATTCAATTAGAAATTATAATTCAGAATTGATATTTCTAAGAAAAGGAAAAACTTGTTTTCATTTGACATTTCGGGAGTCAATTATATTAAAATCAAATATTTCTAATCTAATTAATCTATTGCTGAGCGAACTATAGAAGATAGTAAAATTTTCTGGGACGTCGGCGAATATCTTTTATCTAAAAAAAAAGAAACAGTGTAATGTCATGTGTCACACGATGTACAAAATGAAGCAAAAAAATGAAATCACTAGCCAATATTTAATTTACTTTTTGCTCTTAAAACCGCAGCAAAAATGATGTAAGCTCATTAAGTACTAAACTTTAAAGATCAGTCAAAATTTTCAAAAAATGAATCTGGCATAGAAAAGCACAAATGCCAAGTTGTAAAATAGAATTCCTTATGTAATCGTTATATAAAAATAGTTTTAGTTATTCACTCGCATATGGCAACGTCGTTATTACGGTAGAAGGTTCTCACTACTAGAGCTAAGGTTAGGAAGGGACTTGAAAACAGATTTGTTCCTTCCGATTGCGGCGCCCACCGAATCCGGCGCCTCTGCACTTGTACTTGTGCTTCCCAGCGACACCACAGAGTTCTTCGCTGTCTTCGACCTTCGAATACTATTTTCAATATCCAGCGCCAACATTTCCTGAATATTCAATTCCAGAGGATCAAAACAAGGCGTTTCCATTCTCAAGAATTTATCCGAGCATCTTGGATCCCCAGCATTCGAGAACTGATCATAGCTCGGCGTGTCTGTTCGATGGTATTCCGACGGCGTCGTCTCCGATCGTGGGGCCTCCCCCAGATCTACAGTGCTGGAAATGGGTCTTAACTGAGGCGGAGGGCTGTCAGTGATGATGACACTTCTTTCGCCGAAGAGTAAACTGCTGTCTGCTAGTTGTGGCGCATCGGAACACCGCACTGGAGGCCCGCTCTCGATGTTGGCGACGACTTGACCTAGAGAAGGGCGGTCTGAAACTCGTGTGGTGCTTGGCTTCACCGGAACTGCGAATGTTGGCGATGGTGGTGCTATGATTTTCTCAGGAGCGTTTTGAACTAAGATTATCCTAAAACCAAGTTGTTATGAAACCATTTTGGAACCACTCCAAGTTAAATACAGATGTGAATATTGAAATATTTTTGGATTGTTTAACATGAATCAGCAAAAAGGAACAAAGATATAAAATTTACTGATTGTTCAAATTATGCTGCATTGAAAAATTGATAAAAGTGTCAAAGTTCGCTCTCTATTATTAGCCCGTGAAATATGTGTGACTCATATAGATTTTTATAAATTTTTAAAAGTTATTATAAGAAAAAACGTTCTTGATTCCAATATATGTTAAAATAGCTATAAAGATAACTTTTGTACATAAATAATGCAATTTTTTTCCCACAATATAAACTACGTTGTAGGAACATAATTTACTTGAAAAACCTGATAAAACAATGTATATCTTTACACATTATTCATAGCTGATAAGTTTTATGCTGACAATTTTTTTTAATAACTTTTATTGTGAAATATTATTACCTGTTATGTGCTTTCCATCGCGCGCATAAATGAAGATATTGCCGACATTGAATGTACATAAAAACTGCGCCTCCGGTAAAACCTACGGCCACGACAACCAATTTTGTCCAAAATGGCCAAGCTGAAAAATATTGAATATCATTTATATATTCATTTGTTGTTGCTTTAAATGATTATTTTTACATTATTACAACATATAAGAATGAAATAAATACAAATTAAATGTAACAAATATAAATCAGAAAACAGTAGCTTTTGTTTTGAGATTCTAAATTTATAGAGTATAAGTGTAAGATTGAGAAGAATGTTGATTGAGAGATTACGTGGACGACAGAGAAATGTATATATTAAATAGGAAGGATGTTGTAAATCGCGAGAATGAAACCGCGTCGTTATTCCTTGCAGTTGTCGTGGCAGGTTATTAAGAATGATTGTGAGTATTAAGTGGCAGTTAGATAGAAGGCATCTGGAGTAATTCATAGTTGATGTTATGTCATTAATTGAAGCGATTGATGTAAGAGCAACTTGTGGCTCACCTATTAACCCTCTTTGTACTTCCTCGGCCGCGCGGTCGATGAGCACGAACAGAGACCACACCACGCACATCGCCGCCACAAAGTGGAACAGGATCGCACACAAGAGCCGCCTTCTCTCCACACTTGACATTTCCAGCCGTCGCCACTAGCAATCAAATTCATTCAATGTTAATTACTCGACATCTTCTCACTCTTAGATTACTTTCATTAACAATAATTAACTTCATTCAACCTAGATGTTAAGTGAAACTGAAAAATGTAATTACCTCATTGATGGGTTTGATTTTGGTGTGCAAGATGAAATTAAATTTGCATAATTCGCAAGACCTAGTTTCCGAAGCAGTTAACCATTGTTGTAGACAAGATTGGTGGACGTATTTGAGACTGCCAGAACAGTAGCATGGTGATAGAAGGGGGTTCGCAGCATCGGCCTCACAGTGACAGATCCGACAGATATCGTTGTTGGAATATGAAATATTAGAGCTGGTAGATCCTAACCTAGCATTTTCCTGCGTATAAATTGGTTCATGCACCATGGAGCAACGTTCAATGTCACTATTTTTAACACTAATTTGCTGCACTGGCATATCTATAATTTATTTTAATCATTTATTGTTTTATCAGACACATATTGCTAATGATCACAACACTATTTTTTTATTTTCTTTCGCCACTTTTACGATCGAAACCAGGTCAACTTTGTCATAACATTGTATTAAAATGATTGGACAATGGGAAGAAAGAGATAATAAATTAGAATAAGAACTTTGAATTTTTCACTTGACAGGTAATATCACCAAAATACATCGTGTAAGGAGTGGCGTCTGACTTGATAACAGCTGTTTCAAAACAAATACCATGAATGAGCTGGGCAGTGCTGCCATTAATCAAATAGACTTTGCGGCGAAAATTGAACTATTTTTATAATTACCACTAACAAATATATAACTTAAATTACGAATTTTTAGCTTATTTTAAGTCCGTTTTCTTCATAATAAATTTATAAAAATTTAAAATAAAGTTAGCTTTCCACTGCTGCTGTTTTTGGAAGAAGGAAAAGAATCAATCAAGAACTCAAACACCAATCGGAGAATTTCGCGCCAGAAAGAACCACTGTCACCCCGCAGTTCACTTGTCTCCTCATTTACAACGGCCAGCGAGAAGTGGTGCCAGAGCACAAACAGTGATAATTTATTTTTAAGTTTTATTTATTTAAGTAATAGTATTCTTCAAAATGTTTGAAGCACGTTTAAATCAAAGCGCAATCCTTAAAAAGGTTTTGGAAGCTGTAAAGGAACTTCTCAATGAAGCTTCCTTTGATTGTTCCGATTCTGGAATCCAGCTTCAGGCTATGGATAATTCTCACGTTAGTTTAGTCTCTCTTACTCTTAGATCAGATGGATTTGAGAAGTATAGATGTGACAGGAACTTAACAATGGGAATGAACTTAACCAGGTAATTATTTTATTCATAACCTAGTCGTTCAATTGGCGGCAAATTACTTTTATTTCTACAGCATGACAAAAATCTTTAAATGCGCTGGAAACGACGATACCGTAACAATGAAGGCCCAAGACGATGCCGACTCTGTTAGCTTCATGTTTGAATCGAAAAACCACGAAAAAATTGCCGACTATGAAATGAAATTGATGAATCTCGACCAAGAACACTTAGGCATTCCTGTAAGCATTTCTCACATGTCAACACAAGACTTTATTCATGTTTTGATAATATTTAGGAAACAGATTTTTCCTGCGTTATCCGTATGCCCTCCGGTGAATTCGCCAGGATCTGCCGTGATTTGTCGCAGTTCGGCGAATCCGTTGTCATTTCCTGCACCAAGGAAGGTGTTAAGTTCTCTGCAGCCGGAGACATCGGCAGCGCGAACATCAAGTTGGCGCAGACCGCCAGCATCGACAAAGAAGAGGAGGCCGTTACCATAGAAATGCAAGAACCTGTTTCACTAACATTCGCTTGTCAGTATTTGAATTCCTTCACCAAGGCAACGCCATTGGCAGCGCAAGTTCAACTGTCGATGTCTGCCAATGTGCCACTTGTTGTTGAATACAGAATCGAAGATTTGGGACACATTAGATATTATTTAGCGCCTAAAATCGAAGACGAGGAGAACTAATATAAATATTTCCGTTATTATATTTAATTGCCTATCATTACTCTATTTTTATACAATCAGAATTAATCTTCTTTATTTTAAAAATTAGTTAATAGCACTATAAAATTCGATATTGTGAAGGGCAATACATTTGTTTTTATGGTAGAACATGTAAACAAATAGCAGGCAATTTTGTTGTATCTATAAATAGAACTTTTACTGTAAAAATAAATTACAACCTTTATAATATTGATACTAAGTTCCCAGTTTTAAGACAAATTGTTAATTTAATATTAGTTGCTAAATAAATAAAAGAGCAGCATTTTTTAAATTGATTTTTATTTACTTTGCTTACTTTACATAGCTTGGAAGCTTCCAGAATTGGGAAAATTTTTATAAAGTTCGGAGAAAAGTCACAATCTTAAAATTATTTTCATATGTTGTAAATTTATTACAAAAAAAAAACTGATATTTCCACATGTAAATTTATTAAAAAAAAAAAAACTTACAGGTACTATTTGGAATGAACTTTGGCTTTTTTATGAATGAAAATAGAAATACATGCAAAGTTATGATATAAATCATGCAGTACGAAGAATCCTATAAAAATTGTTCTCTTTTATAGTATAAATATTTACAGTGCCAATCGTGTACTCATAAAAAATAATTTCAGTCGATAGAAAGAAACCTATAATTAATCAGATTTGGCTTGATCAGGATTAACATCAGACGAATTAATAATCTTATCGTGCAGTGTCCTCAAATGTCTCAAGAGGTTGCTTTTGACATTGAAGCCCTTTTGGCAGAAATCGCACACAAAGGGTCGTTCACCAGTGTGCGTTCTTCGATGGATGAGCATGGACGCATGAGAAGGGAACTTCTTGTTGCAGATGGAGCATGTTTTGTGAGTAACACCGATGGGTTTTACGATTCGAGGCTTCGCATTAGCGGAGGTGGCCCCACCTGCTCCCGAACCGTGGTTTGATTCAGCGAGCTCGTTGTCTGTGTGGGTGTTTTGGATATGGCGCACCCATTCACCCGGTGTTGGGAATTGTTTTTGACATAAGTCGCATTGTAATGGCGGGAAGTTGTCGTCGTCCTCCTGAATTGAAATTTATTACACTTGTTATCAACAGTTGAGGAGAATTTTATTAAAATGTAAATTGAGGGTGAGAGATATCCCATCAAATGGGGTGACACGAGCTCTACAATCATTTAAAAAACATTCACTCATCAAATAATCAGTCCTCGACAAAGATTCTCATCTTAACATACCACCCTCGGCTTCAACCACATTCATAGTTCTTTTGTCACTTCTCTACAATTTTCATTCATCTTTCTTCGACGTATGTTTCATATGCTCAAAACATCTCAAATTATTCTCGCTCGCTACTCTAAAGAATCTACAAAGATTAGAAAAGAAGAGAGCGACAGCCTGCGCTTGTATTTAAAATTCCACACAATTGCAGTAAGTCACTCAATTATAAAAACTGAAAATTAAAAAATATATATAAGAAAGGAAAAGAATGTCGCTGTACAGTTGTTTTTGAAAGTGAATTCGACATATTGGCAGTAAAACACTCTATAAGAACTGAAAACGAATCAAAGAGATAAGAAAGGGAGTGTCAATCTACGCTTGTTTTTTAAAGTTAATTCCTCACAATTACAGTTTGACTCTATATAAGAACTAAAAACAAATCAAATAAATAAGAAAGGAAGGGAATGTCGCTCTACACTTGTTTTTGAAAGTGAATTTCACACAATTGCAGTTGGACATTCTATGTAAGTACTGAAAACGAATCAAATAGATAAGAAAGGTAGGGACTGTCGCTCTGCACTTGTTTTTGAAAGTTAATTCCAAACAATTGCAGTTAGACACTATGTAAGAACTGAAAACGGATCAAATAGATAAGAAAGGAAGGGAGTGTCTCTCTACGCTTGTTTTTGGAAGTTAATTCCTCACAATTGCAGTTTGATTCTATATAAGAACTGAAAACAAATCAAATAAATAAGAAAGGAAGGGAATGTCGCTCTATACTTGTTTTTGAAAGTGAATTTTACACAATTGCAATTGGACATTCTATGTAAGAACTGAAAACGAATCAAATATATACGAAAGGAAGGGAGTGTAGCTCTGCACTTGTTTTTGAAAGTTAATTCCAAACAATTACAGTTAGACACTCTATGTAAGAACTGAAAACGGATCAAATAGATAGAAAGAAATGGCGTGTCGCTCTACACTTGTTTCCAAATAATTGCAGTTAAACATTCTATGTAAAATCAGAAAGAATAAAAAAGATAAAGGAAAAAAAAGAATGAATCGATGGATATTATTGAAACTGAGCTTGTATGAAAGGAATTATTAATGTGGATGAAGCAAAATTAATTAAATACAAAATTAATCAGTGAATGTGAGAGTTCGTGCTATCCCATTTTATGGGACATAACAATGATGTTATGTATGTATTATCAAGATCTTTTGAAATGTTCTTACCACGAGAGGTCGTCCTCCCCGTCGTCTTTTGGCCGGCTGCATGTCGGTATGGGTTCGAATATGACGGACCCATTCCGCAGGTAACGTATAAGTTTCTGAACATAATTCACAAGTTAACGGAGAATACATTTCTTCCCCTTCCTGATCAGGATCATCAGTGGGAAAAATAATTTCAGGTTTGATTGTCATTTCCGTGTGAAACATTTCGTTTTCATTCATTTCAACTTCTTGAAATTCATTCCATTCCATTGGTTCTTCTTTAATAACTATATAATTAACATCGTCCTTTGGTTTTTCATTTGTTTCGCTGTCTTTATCTGACTGGTTGCTTGAGTGTTTTGATTCGGATATTTTGTTTTCAATTTCTTCTGTTTCTGATTTGATGATTGATTCTACTGTTTCAATTGTTTCGTCGGCTTTTTGTTGTTTCTTTTCGGGTTCAGGTGTTTTGACATTTGAATCGACAGTTTTCAGTACATTGCCGATTTTGTTTTGTACTACTTTTACAGGGGTTTTTGAGAGCGTGTGGTTTTTATCTGCTTTATTCGGAGTTGGAGTTTCGCTGCGAGGTCTCCACAGTCCACGGACTTGTAATATGTCACCTCCCCTTAATACGTTTTCCAAGATGTCATTTGAAACAGTTGTTTCGCCGCAGTACATATATTGTATTAAAGTTTTTAATGTTTTGTAAGTAATTTCAGGAGGCATAATTACTATTAATGGTAAGTTTGTTGCAACTTTTGTTTGTAGTTTAAAAACTTGTTGTAAATAATGACTGCATGTGGCTAATACAAATCTGTGCGCATTTATTTGATGCCCGTCAAGAGTAAAAAGAGAAACGTCGGTGAATGCATCTGAATTTAAGGAAGTTGCTACAGATGAATGTAGATGAGCACCAAATGAATGCCATTTTAATTGATAGTTCTCACTGACTACCGCAGCCATCGTGTTTTGTTGACGTCCTGCAAAAGTAAACAATGACATGAAACTGACATATTGTCAACAATCAACATGCAAATTGGTTTTCTTATGGATTATCGATGTAATTATCGTTTTGTCGCTAAAGCTACGAGTGTTTGTTTTCATGTAAATGAGTGAGTAACCAGTTGGGAATCAAAACTTACTTCTGTCCGCAGGATTAGATGAGCTGATTGACCGGCGTCAATAATAGTTGTATTGTTGATATATTTATCAATTGTTAAAGATTTTACCCACAAAACAGAGGAATTTTTGCAGAGAGTTATTTTATGCGACTACGCACACAAAATGTAAATTGTAATAGGATGAGGTCTTAAAAATCGATAAAATCGGTCTAGCTGTATTGATTTTTGTCAGCCAATCATAAGTTACCATTTATCTCATCGATCCGGCATCGCTTTTCGACGCGCAGACGTCGTTTTGCGACGCCTTAAATATCGGAAGAAGTATGACATAGAAAAAATTCGGCTGTTGCATGCATTCAGATAATTAGGGAAATAAACAAATGGTTCTTTGCGGGAATGCAGGAACACTACGCATGATTGTAGTGCAGACACATGTTTCCTGCGAATGTACGCATGTGAAAAGGAGCACCGTTCGAAACGTATGTCGTCACGAGGCGGCGACGGCACCTGCTTGTGAGATGCAGAGAGATGTAACAATGAAAATGTAAAAAAACCAACGATTGTTAAGATTATTTTCTTGATATTTATATAATTCTAATTGTTGATTGTGTGTATATTGTTTCAATTATTAAATAACATGGCAGGTAAACATATATAAATAATAACGCACTGTTCAATTATTCAAAGCTGTTTAATTTATGAAGACTAGGTTATGTGTCAATATTGACGTTTATGTCAAATTATTAATAATTATATTGCAGGGGAAAATTCAACTTATTCAGCTTTAGAAACGGCTGTAGCTAACAATTCAGAAGAGAATATAATAACAAATTTAAATACTATATTATCAGATACACAAAACGTTGAACTTAAAAACATTCCTCTTATAATGTCATTGTTGAGCTCCAAAAATACAGAAATATTAACACTTACATCTCAAGGGATTGCAGAATCAGCAAAGACAACTGAAAAGAGAGAATATTTAACAAATCCGGAAATAATAAAGCAGTTGTTGTCGTGTTTAGACAACTCGGATGTTCAGTGTTTGACACAAGTCTGTAGAGCACTGGGAAATCTTTGTTATGAGAATGACAAAGCTCGTCAATTTGTGACTACGTCAAATGGATTAAACAAATTGTTATCAGTCATAGAATCAAACTTAAATACTAATAATTCACAAGTGCTGAACATTACTTGTGGCTTCTTATTAAACTATTTGATGTCAAACGAAAGTGCCCAAAAAAGTGCTTTAGACCTTAATATTCTAAATCTGATTGAGAAAATCATCAGTCAGAAAATAGATTACTTCACTAATAATGAAGACATTTTTACACATTTGTTACTTATTTTAAACTTGTTAACAGAGAGTATGGTTGATGCATGGTTCTCTAAAGAACTTGTTCTACAACTAGCAAAAATTCTAGAGCTCTCAGTGAATCCTGAAATCTCCGAACTCTCTTTGGAACTACTTCACAGTCAGGGAGAAAACGACGAAACTAAAACCATTTTAGCAAAAGCTGGTTTATGTGAGTTACTATACACTCTTCTTGAAGAACACAAAGCTCTTGTTCAGGATGAAGAAGGCCGAGCTTTAATGAAGCTTGCTTGTGATTTAATTGTTCTTATTCTTACTGGAGATGAATCCATGTCTTTGTTATACGACAATGGAACTGGAAAAGTTTATACAAATATGCTAAGCTGGTTAGAATCTGATGATATAGATTTGCTAATCACCGGTGTTTTAGCTATTGGCAATTTTGCTAGAAATGATTCGCACTGTATTAAAATGGTTCAGAGTGGGCTTTCTGAAACATTATTAGGTAAAATTATAATTATTAAATTAATATAAAAATAATATGTTTCTATCGGATTAAAAATACTATTTTGAGTCGTCCGGCAACATTTACTCTTCGACCAGAAAACTTGTATTTTTATCATAATAAAATAAAAAACTATGCTTTTGTTAGTATTTTTATTTACTGTTTAAATTTGAATTTGGAATTTTTTGTTACTGAAGTTGGCCGAATATTTTTGTCTAAATAATTGATTTATATTTCTTATAGGAATATTATTGGAGCATAATAACCCGGATGGAGAAATAAGATTGCAGCATGCTTTGCTTAGTGCTTTACGAAATTTAGTAATTCCGGTAGAAAACAAAGTCCGTGTTTTGAAAAGTGGACTTGTTGAAATAATCTACCCGTTGCTAGGCACCGAGCAGCAGCCCGTTGTTTTCAAATTGTTGGGCACCCTGCGCATGCTCATCGACGGACAAGGTACTTAAATCATTTTATTTTTACAATTTGATATATACAGGTTTATAAATCATTTCTAGAAGAAACAGCCGTGGAACTGGCCCTCAAAGTAGACCTTCTGGAGAAACTGGTCGAGTGGTGTTTCAATTCGGATCACCCGGGGGTGAGAGCAGAAGCACCCAGACTTCTTGCGTGGCTTATCAAGCATTGCCGCTCAACAAAACCATTTCCAACAATTCTCCGTGTGAATAACTGCGTTCGCTGTCTTGTAGAAATGATCCCCTCCCCTCATTCTGTGATGCAAAACGAAGCTCTTCTAGCACTCAATTTGCTCACGATCTCTTCCCTCGAGCAAAAAATCGTGCCCGAGGGAGAAAACAATGTCAATTTTGGGGTGATTTTAGTTAAGGCAGATTTAGGTAAGTATGTAGCGTTTTTGTTGAATAAACACGGCGATAAAATGGAAAAAGAAGTGATGGCAAACTTGTTGACGTTGTTAGAGCATTTGGTGAAACAAAAGAATGTGAATCAACATTTGAAAGAGGCGGAGGTGAAAGAAGCGCTTAGCAATTGTTTAGAGTATGAGAATTTTAAAACTTTGACAGATAGAGTTAAAATAGTTGCTAGTTCTATTGATTCTGGGTAAATTTTGTATTTTGCGATTGTTACTGATAAATTTCGTTTGTGAGAAGTTAATAACTAGTCGTTTCTGCACTAATAATTATTAATTTTAACTTTACTGGTCACTTTCCAGAATATTTTACCTACATATTTATATGTATCCTGTCTTTTACATTTGTACTATTTACATAATATAAATAATTTTGCACTTGCGTATTTAAGATTTTTCAGTATTATAAGCGCTAAATGCATTTAGAATTTCACTTTGTCAATCAGTGAGACCAATACTATACGAGTACATATTATAAATATAACATTTTAAATCTATTGTTAAATTGGAGTTTTTAGATTTAAATCATTCGATTTCAAGTAATTTGATAGATATTAAAAAAAAAACACGAAACTTGATTAAAAGATAATTAAGATATTATTTATAGCTAAAAAATATATTAGAAACTCTCTGCGCTACAAAAAACTTGTATCATGTCTCAATTTAAGTAGTGAATACTCTTATTATATTTAAACTGATCAGTTATATAAAAGTTCAAATTTATAATGTGTAATATTAATTAATTGTTGCAGAAATCCAATTTTATTATCAACTTTTATAGAACTGAAAGTAAATTTATTATCTGGTAGTTTATTCTTGTATTTTCTAAATTTAGACATGTTTTCATAATAAATCACAATTCTTGATTGAAATACTGGTATTTTGTATTTTCTGTAACACATATTTCAATGTAATTATGATGTTTGAAAGTTCTTTAATGATTATAGCTCAATTTAATGATTGGAGTGAGAGGTGAGTTGATTTCTCTTTTTAGAATGTGTTAGTTCTCGAACTGCTCACCGGGGTCTTGTCAGTTACATGGCGTTGATGTCAAGACGGCCACGTAGATTTGAGAAGTGCCAGAAATCATTGAAGATGAGTCAAAACTCAAGTTGTTAAGTAAAATATAGTGAATTAGCTTTTTATTATATAAAGATGTGCAGTAAAACGTGATATTTAATTTTATTCAAGTTTTGTTTAGTTATACAGGTATGTAATTCCTCTAAATTTTAATAACTACTCTAAAAATGATTTGCATCTTTTGCATAATGACACTTAGCTATTTTACGGGCATATTCGCATGTAGTTGACGTCAGGGATTATCTGCTTTGATTATACTTTTTTTATTGAAGTTTAATTTATAAGGATGTTCTATATATTGAGATATCTAGGTCAAGAACTTGTCTAATGAAGGTTAGTTATATTTGCGATGAAAGTACATGGTCTTTTAATTAATATGTACCGTGAAACGACGTGTCTTTCACTGTCAATATCGTACATGTGTCCTTAAGCTATTTGAATAAATAACTGATATGATAAAAAAAGGTTCGAAGAGCAGACAATTTTGACAGGAGTCTGAAGCCTTGAAATTATCAATTATTATTGGTTTATAGATACCAAACTAAAATGTCTCGACAAAATATAAACCAACCAATGCAAAATGGAATTCCACCACAATGGAGCGGTACTCAACTACCGCAGAAAATCCCAAACTTCAGTGCTCAACCCCTGAACAACGGAGTAGGCTCTTCACAGTCATCTCGTGACTCATCTCCGATGTCTCGGCTGCCGGCGCCCGCGAGGGCCAACATTCCCGCCTCGCAGCTGCCACCAGGGCGTCCGGGCGTGTCCCCCATCCAGCACCACGTCAACGGGCCCACCAGTGCGACTGTGACGCCGCATTCCAGCCCGCGTATCACGCCGTTCTCCACTTCCACACCCATAAACAATCAAAGTGACTCTGTGCAATCAGTGAATAATGTCGGTCAACCCCAACATAACTTAGTGCGGAGCGGTCTTCCGCAGCAGCCACAGAACATACAACACGCGTCTTCGACGCCAACGCTGCCGCAGATGCCACCTCTTAAACAGAATTTGAACCAACCGCAGAATATTCCACGGCCTGTCAGTACCGGGCCTCAGTTACAGCAAAACTTTGAACCTAGTTTACAGAATCAATCACATTTTTCACAATCGCAAAACCAACTAGGAAATCAGTTTTCACAACAACCGACTCAGATTCAAAATTCTGTCGCTCCTCAGCCTAATCTACAAAATCAATTTCAAAATTCCGTGCCTCCGTTGTTAAATCAACAGCCACCTAGATTACCACAACCACCTTTCATCCCCTCTCAGCAAAATATGCCTCCTGTTCAAAAGCCACCAGATAATCGACTTCCTCCAGCCCCAGGAAATGCCAACTACCCTCCTGCTGTTTCTAGCACTTCTTCAACGCCTGTGTCAAGTCTGCATGCTAAAAGATACCCTCAACCAGTTCCAAATCAAAATTATCCTAATACCAGTCCTCAACAATATCCTGCAGGGAATATTTATCCTTCGCCATCACAACAAAATGCAAATGTAGCACCGACGAATGTTTACAACAATCAACAACAACAAACGAACACTTATTATCAACAACAACAACTACTGCAACAGCAACAGCAATACCCACAAAATTATCAGCAAATAAGTCAACAAAAAAATTATCAAAATTTGCCGCAACAAATGCAGAATTTAAATGTGGTGAAGAGTGGTTTTAGTAAATTATGGGGAAATGAAAATTTTGATTTACTCCAATGTCCGAACGTTTTGCCTGAAGAACAAATTCAACCTCCGAAAGTGAGTCTTGGACAGGAATTTTTGGACCAGGCCAACTGCAGTCCAGAGTATGTACTTCTTATTTATATCTAATATTTTTTTCTACGGTCATGTAGAAAAATCAACATATCTACATTCAAAATGAGTGTGGAAAGTATCTCTTTGCACACTAATGCTGGGTTGCATAAAAGTTTTATCGGTTTATTAGCAACTAACGGTTTAATAAGTTTCAGAAAATCGCTAAAGACCTCTTTATTCATCAATGTGGCAACAAATCATTTATTATGCTGTTTCTAAGACATTGTTGACCATTCTTTTTTATTATATCTACACAATAGATTTTAACAAACTAAAAAGCGTGTGAAAACGCAACAACAAAATAATTTTGCTCTTTAAATCCATCCAAATGTATCACAACAAATTACAAAACAACGAATCCACATAGTAACATAAACAACAAATGCTAATCTATTTCCACGTGAACAATATTATTTCAAATTACACATAAACAAAATTATGAAATGAATAAAAATAAAAATGCTGTTTCCAGCTCTATTTTCCAGATTATGAAGCAGATTTAATTCAAAATAGCGTATGATACACGTACATAAGAGCCTTTAAAACACTAGTGTCGTTAAAGCACTCCGCTTCTCATCGTACTTTAAAATTCGTCACACATACTTTAAAGACGTATATACTAGTATCCATATTCTATTTTTTAAATTAATGTGAAATATAATAGTAAATGACAGATGTCAAATATTGATTCAAATATAGATTTTAAGAAATAAAAGTTCATGACCGTAGAAAAAATGTGTTACAATAAATATACTATTGTTACTGAACTAAAAACTTTTTATTAGGATTTTCCGATGTACAATGACAAAAATTCCAGAAAGTAGTTCATTGCTACAAAAATCTCGTCTACCTTTGGGAGTTTTAATTCATCCTTTCAAGGACCTAAACGTAAGGATGCAATAAATTAATTGATATGCCATTACACATGATGATTTTTGCAGCACTTGCCAGTGATTTCATGCAACACAATTGTAAGATGTCGCGCTTGCAGAACATACATTAATCCATTTATTTTTTTCGTGGACACCAAACGATGGAAATGTAATCTGTGTTATCGAGTCAACGAACGTAAGTTGATGATTTTTAACAATTTTTTTTGTGTGTTATAAGTTTGTTTACAGTTCCAGAAGAATTCCAATACGATCCTGTTAGCAAAACTTATGGGGATCCATCCAGACGACCTGAAATCAAATCTAGCACTATTGAATACATTGCGCCTTCTGAATACATGGTAAGAATTTTTTTTTTCATTCCCTAAGTTTGGATCATAAATAAAAAAATAAATAAATATATCATCACGCCGTCTACTTATTACTGAGTGTGACACTCTGCCGGAGCAGATCTTGATAAGTGATATATTTTGGGCGTGAAATGTAGTTACCAGACGTCAAATCACGACCCTCAAGGATGTTGTTAAAGGGGAGCCACAGGAGTAGTTCAATATGAATAATTACCGTCCAACAAATTAATTTTTTAAAGAAAAACAATTCCCGAATGATAATTTTACCGAAAGAAAATTTTAAGAATAACAATTTTCCGATTTACAATTTCACGAACGCAGATTACAAGAATGCATTTTCACGAATGGCAAATTTCCGGAAAACACATTTTCCCAAATGACAATTTTTCAACATTCTAATTTCCAGAATGTTATTTTCCGGATGCAAATTTTCAAAATAATCTTTTTTTCGAATAACTAAAATATGATCATTTAACAAAATAACAATTTTCTCGCATTCTAATTACACGTATGCAATATTCGAGAAATTAGTATATAGTTAAATTGTATTCGGGAAATTTTTATCAAGAAAATATACGGTAATCCATTCAGGAAATCTATGTTCGAGAAATTATTTAGATGTAAAATTGTCATTCGGGAAAATTGTCAATCGGGAAATAATCTACAAGAAACTAGCATACGGAAAATCGCAAAATATATCACTTACCGAGATTTGTTATGGCAGAATATCACACCTAGTAATGGGTAGAAAGCGTGATGATATATTTATTTATAAATTATTGTAAATATGTTTGTTTATTAGCTTCGGCCGCCCCAACCAGCCGTATATTTATACCTATTGGATATTTCACGATCAGCAATAGAAAGTGGTTATTTACATACATTTTGCGAGGTCCTATCGTCTCAATTGTCAACATTGCCCGGCGATGCTCGCACTCAAATAGGTTTCCTAGCTTACAACTCAACATTACACTTCTTTTCATTAGCTGAAGGTTTAAGTCAACCTCATGAAATGCTCGTTTCTGACATTGACGGTAAAAACGTTAACTTTTACATTTACCAAAAAAATAACAACAATTTATTTCATTCTAGATGTGTTTCTTCCTTGCCCAGATAACTTGCTAGTTAATCTAAGAGAACACGCAGATTTGGTGTCTGATCTACTAGCTCAACTGCCAACTAGGTATCAAAATTCTTTCGATAATGGTTCGGCTTTAGGAGCGGCATTGCAAGCAGCGTTTAAGTTGATGGGGGCAACTGGTGGTCGAGTGACAGTTTTCCAGGCGACTTTGCCCCAGTTGGGTCCCGGAGCTCTTGTAGCCCGCGAGGATCCGAATCAGAGGGCAGGAAAAGAAGCTCCACATTTAAATCCTGCAACGGACTTTTATAAAAGACTTGCTTTGGATTGCAGCGGACATCAGATTGCGGTTGATTTGTTTTTAATGAATTCGCAGTATGTTGATATCGCTACGTTATGTAAGTGAGACATTTAATTCTTTTATTTGTTTGAATTGTTGTGGATTTGATTACAATTGCTATTGCAATTTATTATATTTATATTTTGACGTCATATAAGATTGATTAAAATACTTTTTGATATGAATAACAACAAAAGATATGAAATTTGCCTCGGTTCTTTGTTATATTTTAATTAACTTGTTAGAAATGAAGTAAAAAAATATTGTTTGCCCATTTCTGGGAGAATTTATGGCCATTAATTTAGCAGAATTCATAGCTTCAACGGTAATGAATTTCTCGAGCTTCAACTTGTAAGTAATTTTTCAGCAATTTTTATTTTTCAAAAAAGTTCTCTAAATTTTTTTTCTTATAAAACAGTTTTTTAACTATATCTCAAAAACTAGAAGGCGTATGCACTTGGGAATTTTACTGTTGGATTCAACGAGTTAAAATACATATATATGTAAAGTTTCATTACAATAGTTGTACTAGAAAGAATTTTAGAGCAGTCTAAAAATGGCATAAAATCTAAAAAAAATAAGAAATTTTCCAAAAAAATAATTGCTATAAATTTGCTTATAAGTCAATTCGGACACGAGGAATTCAGTGTCGATAAGCGCATCTTCATATCTTATTTAGTTTTTAAGATATAGCCTCCGGAAAAGTTGAATTTTCCAAGTAAAAGTACATTATCAGATTTTCGACTTTTCTGAGGCTCAAAAACTAAATGAGATAAGAAAATGCGCTGAACGGCATTGAATTTCTCTTGTTTCAATTAATTTATAAGCATGTTTACAGTAATTTTTATTTTTCAACAAATTTTCACCGAAAATTTCTCATAAAACAGTTTTTGATCAATATCGAAAAAACTAGAAGACATATGCACTTGGGGATTTTACCATTGGATTCAACAGATCAAAATGCATATGTATGTAAATTTTCGTTACAATATTCGTACCAGAAATAATTTTAGAACAAACAAGTCTGAAAATGGCCTAAAATCGAAAAAAAATAATGGCTCAAAATTTGCTAATAAGTTAATTCGGACATAAAGAATTCATTGTCGTTGTCCACATCTTCATATCTTATATAGTTTTTAAGTACGCTAATTGTGATTAAGTTCGTATTGTACAGAGTAGCAAAGTACTAAAAGTAAAACTGAACTTTCTTCTTAGCGGGTATTAGCAGATTCAGCGGAGGCTGCATGTACCACTTCCCACTCTTCAAAGCATCACGCGTGAATCAATCCGAGTCCTTGGATCGTTGTTTCCGTCGATACCTCACCCGAAAGATCGGTTTCGAAGCTGTGATGCGCATCCGATGTACCCGTGGTCTCGCCATACATACTTTCCACGGCAACTTCTTCGTGCGTTCCACCGACTTGCTGTCGTTGCCAAACGTCAACCCAGATGCCGGTTTCGGAATGCAAGTCTCCATTGAGGAGTCGTTGAGTGATCTGCAGAGTGTGTGCTTCCAAGCTGCTTTGCTGTACACCTCCAGCAAAGGGGAAAGGAGAATTAGGGTGCATACTTTATGTTTACCTGTTGTGACGACTCTTTCTGATGTGCTAAACTCGGCGGATCAGCAATGCATTGTGGGATTGCTCGCTAAAATGGGTAAGACAAATAATTTTCTTTTTTTAAGAGATTTGTTTCAAATAAAAATTACCTTAGTTTTATTTAAAGCATTTTTGCCTAAAATAATGTAGAGACAATTAAATTAGGGTTGAAAAAAATGACAGTAATTTATAAATTGGTAATATGACCGGTCATATATGAAATATTTAAATGTTTTATGAGGTGGTTAGCTCAATGGTATGAAGTCGGCCTGTGGATCCTGAGAACCCTGGTTCGATTCCCACAGGCGACAAACAAATTTCATAATTTCAAAATTTTTAAAACTACCCCTGTGGCTCCTCCACCACTAACATCTTTGGGGGTCGTGATTGAACGACTGGTAACCGCACTTCACGCGCAAAATATATCACTTACTGAGATCTGCTTCGGCAGAGTGCCACACCCAGTAATGGGTAGAGGGCGTGATGATATATTTATTTTATTTTTTTTATTTGAAAAATCACCACATATTATTTGTACATTATTTTCATTCCTAAAACGTATAGAAGAGTATTAAAATAATGATTTTATGAAAATAAAATAAAAAATTCAGTATTTATTCAAGGTTGCAAGATTCATGAGGTAATTATGATTTTTCGTTATGAAATCAAATTTAATTGTAAATTAAAACAATGATACTTGTATGCATTAAATTTTCACGTAGATATAAACAAAAAAAATTCATTCTTGATTCTCAAAAACAAATAAATAAATAATATAATTAATGTGCGATTATTTGACGTAAATTTTCAAACAGTCATGTTCTCGATCAATTATATATCTTACTTGACCGTCGGTAATATGACTGGCGTTATTTTACCAACTGCCAACCCTAAATATATGATTTATTTTTGTGTTTGTTTACAGCTGTGGATAGATCGTTACAATCAAGTCTGTCCGATGCAAGAGATGCGTTTATAAATGTAGCCATTGATATCTTGTGTAGTTACAAGTTGTCTTTGAATATGGGTTCATCAAATAGCGGACTACTAGCACCACAAAGTCTCAAATTGTTGCCTCTGTACATTCTCGCCTTACTCAAATGCGTAAGTACATAATTCTACTTTCGAATCAGATCTAACTTCTTTGATTTAAAAATCATCTATTAATATGATTTGATGTAATTTGAATAATGAATTTCTTGTAGACGGCGTTCAGAACGGGACAGTGCACGCGTCTCGACGACCGCGTCTTCGCCATGTGTGAAATGAAGACGTTACCGCTTCCCCAGTTGGTACAAGCTGTCTACCCAGACCTCTACCCCGTGTACCGCCTCCAGGAGTGTCCTGCCGACGTGGAACCCGATGGCTCATCTACTCCAAGACCTCGGCGTCTGCAGCTCACCGCCAGGAAGTAAGATATATTTTTTATATAGTGAAAAATCTTCCAGAACTCATATTTATAGAAAAATACACTTTTTTGGTTGAAGTTCTTACATTAACCAATTATTATTTTCTAATTTAAATTTTTTATTGTATCGAGAAATGTTTGTTAATGTTAAATGTGTTTTTCTTTAGCATTGATTCGCACGGGGCGTACTTGTTGGACGCTGGACAAGAGATGATTTTATTCGTCTGTCAAAATGTTTCTCAACAATTTTTAGTCCATACGCTAGGAGCTGCAAACTATAGTTCAATTCCGGATCAGTGTTTCGAGCTACCGAAGATTGAAAACCCCGACAATGAACGCTTACATGCATTTATTAATCGTTTGAATGACGATAAAGCCCAACCGGCATCACTGTTAATTATGAGGTAAGCCACAAATCATTCTATTAATTTTAAAAAAATATATTGAAGTTTTAAGTTTGTTGTTACTATTTAATATTTAAAATATTATTAATAATAATCATGAATTATGGAGTAATGGCTCAGTGATATCGAGTCGCCCTGAGAATCCTGGTTCGATTCCCACAGCCGACAAACATTTTCACCAAAATAAAATTACCCCTATAGCTCCCCCACCACTAACATATTTGGGGACCGTGATTTGAAGACTGGTAACCGCACTTCACGCGCATAAATATATCACATACCGAGATCTGCTTCGGCAGAGTGCCACACCCAGTAATGGGTAAAAGGCGTGATGATATATTTATTTATTTATTTAATATTTTGACCTTAAATAGTCGTTATAAATTGTGTTAAATTTTGCAGAGAAAACAGCCCGAACCGGAATCTGATGATGGAGCGACTAATTGAAGACCGAATAGAATTCGCATTATCTTACAATGAGTTCTTACAACACTTAAAAACACAAGTGAAATAATAAACTGTTAATTGTTTTTCCCACATGATAAGAGTCACGCTGCGATAAACTTTACACGAGTCAAGTTTCATCTCAGGACCTCGAGCTTACCGGGCGAGCGATTTGTTATTGTTGCGTGTTTTCCGACCAAGCGAGCGTCGAATATTTCAATAAAAGACTGATTAACTTAACACCGTTTTTCTTTTGTAACTTTTATCGCGGCGTCGAATGCAGCTTCATCAAGACAAAACACTGACGATTAACTGCTTTTGAAACAAGACACTAGCGATATTCGAGGAGAAATGAATGTAGATGATGTAAACAATGCAATAAAGTTAAATAATGACGGTTATTTCAGGAGCAGTTAATTTTTTTCTAAGTGGAATTGGCCCTAGTCATATGCGATATTCTGTTTAGGAAATGGGATTATTTCATTTTTGAAATATTCGACAGTGTTTTTTTTCTCCGTTTGAATATACAAACATGTTATTTTCAAATGTTTTATTATAATTTTAAATTTATCTGTGCATATATGAATATTGTATAAGTATTTATCAACTATTAGTTTGTAGAATAGTTACATAAACTTGTATTTTTAAAAAACTTCAACTTTACAATTTATAAACTATTTGTAAATAAATAAATGTATTTAAGAGTTTTCATTTGGATCCAAATTACGAAATGAATTGTAAGGTTGAAATTTCTAAAGAGTTTTAAAATTTATTGGGAAATATTTACATATTTTATAAAGAACATGTAAACACGAATTGTTAATTTTGTGTTTTGACGGTGACAGCCATGTAAACATCATCGGTTATGAAATTTTTGCTTCATAATTTCATTATTTTGGTTAAAGTTATGTTGGTAAGGTACATTGTACCTAATTGTATATGTAGATAATAATAAAATTATACGTTTTAAATCAAAATATTTATTTTTTTAACTTGGCATACATAGTTTAAAATTTATCAGGAAACGCAGCAATTTCTGCTTGTATTCTTTTCTCTACAACTGGAATACTAAATCTACTATCTTCAATATTCAGACTAACATAAACAACTTTATTTAATTTTTTACATAATTTAATAGCAATATTTTTCGATGTTTCTTCGGTAGTATCGCCAAGCAACCTCGTAGACATTGGATCAGCTGCATATTGATTTTTCATAGCAACAGAAATATCTGACAAATTCGGTTGATGCCTGTATCCGATCCAAATATAAGTTGAGTCTAACATTTTTATAACTTGGATCATTGCAACATCGTTGTTTATTTCTGTGCTGAAATTATGTAATCCAAAATTTGATTTTGTATACTTTATTTCTAGTTTTGAGTTCTTTTTAAATGCGGCTTCCATTTTCTGAAATAAATTTTGCGGTGATTATTTTCTAAAAATGCATGTGTAGTTTAACATCTGCTACATAGATGGCAGCACGTATCTCATTTCACAACTAATCAATTGTTTCTAACCTCAAATACTAGATGACAAAGTAAAATTAAACGTAAACATTACTTACTTTAAACAATTTAAATTATAAAAAATACTTTTGGTTATATCGTATATTGTTTGTGTCTTAAAATGTTATTATTTTTACAATAATAATTCAGTAATCACAACTTTCACAAATATGACAGTACTTGTCAGGTTGCGTTGTGTAAACAAATTTTTCATGGAAAAAGAAAATCAATCTAAATTGTCGACCAAAAAACGAACTATAATTCAATGAGGAAATATTGGTTCACTACATAATAATAATAATAATAAAGCATTGTTTCTAATTATTTTGTAATGAATACATTGTACATTAAATTAAATTAAAAAAATGAATTTAATAATAGGACTGTTACCTTTTTAAATATAATTCTATTGTGTGGTATAATTTGAGGACAACAATAGAAATAATGGGCAAAAAATACAAAGTAGTAAAGTGTACGTTACGCACGATGACGTCACTGCGTGTGCGACAGTCATGCGCGTGCGTTTCAACAAGAGCTCGGCCGCCTGCAACCAGCACGAGGGCCCAGTGTGTATTTTGCCATCCAAGGCGACGCAGGCGTCACTTCCGGCACGGTTCCGGCGACGTTCACTTGTTGACGAAGTAAATACGGTGAGTTTATTTAACAACACACTTGATATTTGCTTTTTTATTTCGGTATTTGTGTGCAGAAAGAGTGCTAGAAATGGTATTTGATATATTTTATTGCAAATATTGAAAAATGCCATTTTTTATATAAATATAGGTGTGGGAAATGCTACTTTCATTTGTTCAATTGCAATTTCAAAGCACTCTTTGATTATTAATTTTGTTACATAATTTAAAAACCATAATTATTGGGAATACAATTATTTATAATTAAACATATTTATTTTACTTTAACACAAAATATATTAATGATTTAAATAAGTCTAATTATATTTATTTCGAATGTACGAACAAAAAACGATGCTATTTTCTTCTCGAAAATATGTATGGATGGTTAAATAACCTAAGCAACATAGTAAACCATCAAATAATGACAAATTTGATATATTTCTGGCAAATTTATAAAACAAATTCTAATCGCTAATACCATTTTAACTCTATATTTAATTCACAAAAGTAACTAATAATTATTTCATGAAAATAAAAAATATATCCTTTTATGTCGTTTAAAATACAAACGGGCTATTTCAAATTTATAAACAATCTTATTTAGTTTTGCAAATAGCTGTAATACCAATATTTACAATCCGAAATAATAATTAATTAACTCCAAAAAAACCATTTTGTGAATCTGCTAACAAATGTCATTATAATTGCGAAAATAGTTATTTATGCAACTAGTGTTAAAAGTGTCACTTTATTACACGACTGGAAAGCTTGCAGTTGGAGCCGTAGCTTTCACTCGTGCAATAAAGTGACACTTTCAACATGAGTTGCAAATGTTATTTTTTTCTACGATCTAGTTTTAATTAATTATGCTAATCTAACTAATGACATTATAAACGTTAAAAATATTTATTTTATTACATAGTTAAGTTTGTTTCATCGCAACTATTTAATTATATTTTTTGCACTTAACTCTAATGGCAATGTATAAAAATAACGTCCTTTAGACACTAAAAAGTATTTAAAAATGACATCTTTTTGACCTTAGTGGTAGAAAAATTCATTTAAATTCTATGGATGTTTTTATACTTCGGAAAAAAATATAAGGGTATATATTATATGACGTACTGAAGAACAAAAAAGATTTTTTCAAAATTTACAAAATTAAGAACAAGTTTCTTGAAAGTGTACATTTTTAGTGACATTGGTCGACACTACAAACAGTGCCACATTCAGTAATGGGTAAAAGGCGGAATGATATATTCATATTTATTTTATTTAAATATTTTTATTTATAAAAACACTTAGTATAAATAAAGAAAGTAAGTACAATATCTCATATTTTTGTAATTCTGTTAAATTTGCATATTTATTGCTCTGAATGTACAAACAAAACCCAAGCATTTTGCAATTGCACCTCACAGAAAACATTTTCGTTTGGATTATCTATAACTGATCCAGATATTTCCAGATAATGATTAATATTGTTGCATAAAAATTTGCGGTAAATCATAAAACAGATTTAACTTTGTTTATAATACACAGTATCAAGAAATAAGATTTATTACTGGAACTGCGGATATAATAAGTCTGTTATTTATGCTAGCAGATATTAATAGAAATGCAACTTTATATAAAATTGAATAGAAACATATTCCAATGACATTTTCAGTGAATTCATCTCATCTCATATCACACATGTTTGCATCTTACGAACCGAATTCATGAAGCGCTTTTAGCTGCTAACCAAACTCGCTCCTTCAAAGCATTTCAAAGTGCAAAGGTGACTAATTATTCCCTGTAACGTCTTGGAAACTTCAGTGAAGTTGTGTAATTGTTGCATCGGGAATCTTGTTCCTAACTTCGCTTCTACCCTGTTTCAAGCATAATGTGGTTAATAATAGCGATAGAGATTGATTTGGGGTTGTCTGTCGACATCTGAGCATCGGAAAAACGAAAAGTTTTAAACTTAATATAATGTACAGTACAGGGTTTAAAAAAATATTTAACGCATATCAATTTTAGTTTTTTTAGTGTGAAATTCACTTTCAAAAACAAGCGCAGGGCGACGCTCCCTCCCTTTCTTATCTTTTTGTTTCATTTTCAGTTACTGCATTGTGTGGACTTTTCTTTCATATACAAGTGCAGGCTATCGCTTTCATTTTTTCTAATCTTGTAGATTCGTTGTTAATTTCGTTATTAGATTCGTTGTTAGGAGTAAACGTGAGTAATTTGAGATGTTTTATGCATATGTTATGTACGTTGAAGAAATAAAATGAATGATAAATGAATAGGAATTATGTGATTGAAGGTTTGTTGTGTAATAAATGATTTCGAGTGCATTAAATGAATGAGTTTATATGGAGTGATCTATGAATGTGGTTGAAGTGAGGGTGTTTTGTTTGGATGAAAATGTTTAACGAGGGCTGATTGTTTGATGAGTGTGATGAGTGAATGTTTTATGAATAATTTTAGGGTTCGTGCTACCCCATTTATTGGGATATAGCGTGAAGATATGTATGTATGTATGTAATTTTAGTTTTATGGGGTAGCTAGCTCAGTGGTATAGAGTCGGCCGGTGGATCCGGAGAACCCTGGTTCGATTCCCACAACCGATAAACATTTTCATCACATTAAAACTACCCCCGTGGCTCCCGCTCCATTAATATCTTAGAGGGCCGTAATTTGACGGCTGGTAACCGCACTTCACGCGTAAAATATATCACTTACCGAAATTTGCTACAGCAGAGTGCCACACCTAGTAATACTAAAACAAGGACATAATATTTTTGTTCGTAGATTAACATTTTTGTGGAATTGCTTATTGTTACATCAGGATTCTTGTTACTAACTTCGCTTCTAACCCTGTTAGAAGTAAAATGTGGTTAATAATGGCGATAGGAATTGATTTGCGTTTGTCTGTCGACATCCGAACATTGAAAAAGCGGTGTTTCAAGCTTAATTCAATTAATTGATGCTGTTTTATTTGTGTGAAGTTGGGCGATCTCAGCAAGCTGACTACCCGAATTTTTGTTGTTTGTTTGTTTGTGTTTGGCGTTTGTTTTCTTCTGCTATCAGCAGGCAAATAAGTGGCCACAATCATTTGTTTTTCATGGTAGTTTTTTTTTTCAAATATATATTTCTTCTTAGGCCCGGTTTTTACAGATAAAATAAAATAAATATATTATCACGCCTTTTACCCATTACTAGATGTGGTACACTTTTGTAGCAGATCTCGGTAAATGATATATTTATACGCGTGAAGTGCGATTACCAGTCGTCAAATCTCGCCCCCGAAATATTTTAGTGGAGGAAAAGCCACAAGGGCAATTTGAATGTGATTGATACATATTTTTTTAATTACTTATTTAGAACATTTGGTAGTGGCGCAATGGTATCGCGTCGGCCTGTGGATTTGAGAACTCGAGTTCAATTCCCACAGCCGACAAATAATTTTTACCACATTAGATCTACCCTTGTGGCTCCCCGTCCACTAACATCTTTCATGCTATATATTATTTTATATTTCAAAAATAAGCAGATTTATTCAAATTAAAATGAAACAAATTGACAAAATTATTCACGTTACCATGACAACTGTAATAAAATTTAAAAATGATGACGTGTCCATGAAATACGTTCTTTTGCTACTAAAAAAGGTGAAATAATGGACTCATATTGAAGTGGGTAAAAAATAGTTATTTATGTAGCAAGGGTGAAAACATGCGTTTCTGGCCCGTGGCATGATTATTAGCACGAGGCGCTAAGCGCCAAGAGCTAATAACATGCTTAGGGTCAGAAACGCTAATTTCACCCGTGGTACATACAATATTTTATGCACAACAAAATATCATTTAATTACATGTTCAAAAAATTAAAATATGTACATAGGTTATATGTCAAAATGACATTTTGCAGAATCAAGTATTCACAATAAACAAAAATTGTCATTTTATTTATGTATTCATAGGAATTATTTCTTTTTGGTCCATGGACCAAAATGAAGTGTTTAAGTCTGCTTTTAGGGCTAAAACACATGCTTTTCGGCCCGGTTGTGCATAATAGTTGTTTTTGGTCCTAAGATTAAAAAAGTATGACGCATCCATGGCAACGTAAACATTCCTAACATAGCGTTCTTTTACTATTAAAAATGTTATATTGAAGTGAGTAAAAAAATAGTGTTTTTGATAGTTTCGAAATTCGCAATGTTGAATGTATGTAAACAAGCAAATAAATGTTTAAACTCACTTTGAAAGTTTATTTTAAAACCAATACTATTTATTATTATTCCACCGCTACTATTTACATTCAAAATACAAACTGTTACTCAAACAGTATGGTTACATACTAACGATAATAACTTATCGTCTGCGTTGAAAAGAAAAATACTTCTGTATGTTTATAATACGTATTAGAAGTTTACATTACTGTTGAAATCACAATTAGCCATGTGCTATCCTTGGTAACCTTTGCATAACAGAATTGTGCCCAGTCCCTTGGCAGAGCCAGGATGAAGGGCTCGAGCAGGACGAGG
The DNA here is from genome assembly GCA_911728475.2 of Pterostichus madidus. Lineage (NCBI taxonomy): Eukaryota > Metazoa > Arthropoda > Insecta > Coleoptera > Carabidae > Pterostichus > Pterostichus madidus. Next base: position 982,093 of record OU452313.1, on the reverse strand, counting down.
CCATCAAGGGATGACCAAATTTCTAGTTTATCAGATTTAGGAAATCATGTTACTGGGGATATTATATACGGAAATCTGTGGGGAATTTTCAGCTTCGGAAAATTTCATTTTCAGTTTTTCGAGAGCTTTAACTGTTCTGCGATGCTGTATATTCATAATATTTTATTTTAGGATCGGTTTTTGTTTCTAATAAATTTATTTGTCAAACAAATAATAATTAATGAGGTGGCACGAACCTCTGAAACAATTTTAAAATATCCAATCAGATTTATAAAAATAAATAAATAAATATATCATCACGCCTTTTACCCATTTCCTGGCAAATCACGACTACCAAAGATGTGGTGGGGAAGCCACAGAGGTAATTTAAATGTGCTGAAAATGTTTGTCGGCTGTGGGAATCGAACCAGGGTTCTCAGGATCCACAGGTCGACTTGATACCACTGAGCCACTTACTCCAAAATAATTTTTTGTTAAAAATAAATAAATAATTAAATATATCTTTACGCCTTTTACCCATTACTGGGTGTGGCACTCTGCCGAAGCAAATCTCGATAAGTGATATATTTTGCATGTGAAGTGCGGTTACCAGCTGTTAAATCACGGCTTTCAAAGATGTTAGTAGGAGAGCCACAGGGATAGTTTTAATGTGGTGAAAATTCTTTGTTGACTGTGGGAATTGAACCCGAGTTCTCAAACCTACAGGCCGATTCGATACCATTAAACCACCTACTCCATAAATCTAACTATTTTAAAATAAAATAAATAAATATATCATCAAGCCTTTTACCCATTAATGAGAGTGGCACTCTGCCGTGGCAGATCTCAGTAAGTGGTATATTTTGCGCGTGAAGTGCGGTTACCAGCCGTCAAATCACGGCCCTCAAAGATGTTAGTGGTGGTGGAGCCACTGGGGTAATTTTAATGTGGTGAAATGTTTGTCGGCTGTGAGAATCGAACCAGGGTTCTCAAGATTCACAGGCCGATTCGATACCACTGAGCCACTTACCCCAAAATAATTTTTTATATTAAAAATAAATAAATAAATATATCATCACGCCTTCTACCCATTACTGGATATGGCACTCTGCCGAAGCAGATCTCAGTAAGTGGTATATTTATGCGCGTGAAGTGCGGTTACTAGCCGACAAATCACGGCCCTCAAAGATGTTAGTAGAGGGGTACCCACAGCGGTAATTTTAATGTGGTGAAAATGTTTGTCAGCTGTGGGAATCGAACCAAATTAATTGAATAGCTGTGAAGGTAGCTTTAATCTAAGTAAAAGTATATATTTCAATATTTCTAATAATGATGAACATTTCTGGAATGAAATGTAATGTCCATGAAATGGATTATGTCTGTGCGTAACCCGTTGCGATGTTTGCAGATTATAAAATGATAATATAGCGCCTCGCTCGACTCAGCTCGCTCTTATATTCAATTTATGTAGAGATAGGGTCAATATTTGCCTGCAGTGGATTTTTGTTTGAGTATGTTATCATTTTTTAACCTTGCGATAAAAATATTTGATTTACATTTAAATCGAATATGCTAATGTTCAACTGAAGAGCGTTTAGCCTACTTCATATACATACAGGTTCCTCATCTTTTGTTTTTATCACAGAAATGTGCATCTTCAAAACTTAACCAAGCGGATAAATAAATGGTTTGCATATCGCGTGGTGTATTTTATTATTTTTTATTTGCTTCTCAGCACAACAGGGACTTAATCTCAATTACAGTACCTTATAGTGGAATCCGAACCATGAAGACACAATCGTATTTTTTAGCTGTTAGTCAGTCAGAGCACTTGCTATTACATAATAAGTCAGGAAAGTGATATTTTATTTGACGAAGCGGTTGTTTGAAATACGAGGTCGCAGGCCGAGTATTTTAATCTGCTGAGTCAAGTAAAAACACTTTCCTGATGTATTATGTATACTATTTTTTCTGAAACCGTTTAATTTAATCAATAAATGATCATATTTACATTTTTTGATATGAATTGTATTGACAGCAGACTACGTAAAAACAGTCAGGTAAAATACAAAATAGTCAGAAATAATATATTACGTACCATGAACTGTAAGTGACAGTTTTTAGGTTAGGACCTCAAAGAATCACTTACAGTTCGAGATTAGTAAACTAATTTTTACAATACTTGCACAAATGGAAGGAAAAAAATAGGTTTCAGAAACAGCTGTCAAATTGTACTCAAAATAAACAGTACCTTGATATGTAATATGGGATGGCTAGCTCAGTGGTATGAAGTCGGCCTGTGGATCCTGAGAACCCTCGTTCAATTCCCACAGGCGACAAACAATTTTCATAATTTAAAAAACTACTCCTGTGGCTCTTCCACCACTAACATCTTTGGGGGCCGTGATTTGGCGACTGGTAACCGCAAAATATATCACTTACCGAGATCTGCTTCGGCAGAGTGCCACACCCAGTAATGGGTAGAAGGCGTGATGATATATTTATTTTATATTTATTTACTTAATATTTAAAATTTTTTTAAATATCAAACATGTTTCAACAAGTGCCAACAGCTTACTCAATTAATTATAATATTTACTTACTGTGCACGGTGGATAGTAAAAAAATATTAAAGTCCTGATGTAACCATGGAAACCACGGTGCAATAAAAGTTCCACTTACTGTGTTTAAATTTTGTCAGTAATAGGTAACTTACAGTACAAGTATTGTAAAAAAGTATTTACCAGTTTGTTTTGTACTTTACCAGTTATTTTTGTTGTAACCTTGGATACGTACATTAACTGACTGTTTTGGAAAAAATCTACTTTCCATACTACAATTGCTCAGAAAAGTAACTATTATTACATCTGTTGCTATGGCAATATGCCACAATTTAAATAACCCAGTAAAATTGCTTAATATAAATGATTCATTTTTAAAAATATTTAAAATGCGAAAAGTTTTGTAAGAACAACGAATGAATGTTAAATATTCATGATGATTCAGAAGGTGGCTGAGGTTAGAACAATTGAAACAAATTGAATTTTCCACTTTCATTTGTCCTGACAGCGATCTATATAATTATTACAATAGATACTTTTTGTATAATTCTCCTTGAACTAAATTAACTTGAAACAATTTTTTTGTTATTGTAATATTCTAAGTATTGCGTAGGTGGAACAATTATTTTGATAGTAGAGTATTGTGCGATAAATTTATTTATACAGCATTGAAAATAAACGACATATACCAGTTGAAACTAAGTTCATAGGTAAACATTGGTTAGTTTTAGTTGGTTCGTCGCATAGAGCAGTACGGTGAAAATGGTGATGTGAAAAGTGGCTTTTGTTTGTGTTTTGTCATCAATTTCCAGGATGGATTAATCAAATATCCATGATAACAAGGTATATGATAATTTATAAAAACTAATTGATGCGTGAAGTAGAGCTTTACATATTGATCGCAGTAGGTGAAGTTTGACTTTTAATATCGATGCGTAAAATGCAATGCATTTTTAATGGAGTTTATTGTATTGCGTAACACTATTTCCATAAGGGATCTTATATTTTTTGGCACGGATACAAATTGTTAATAGATTGCTGTGTTTAGTTTTTGTTTGATTCTTCGTAACAACGAATTGTTTAATTTGGATTAAGCGTTAAATGAAAATACTTCTGTCGGTCTTGATTTACGTATTTTGGGCATTCATTTGAAGACTATTAATTATTATGGATTGTAAATAAATAAAAATAAATATATCATCACGCCTTCTACCTATTACTGGGTGTGGCCCTCTGCCGAAGCAGATCTCGGTAAGTGATATATTTTACGGGTGAAGTGCGGTTACTAATGATCAAATCGCGGCCCACAGAGATGTTAGTGGAGGGGAAGCCACAGGGGTAGTTTTAACGTGATGAAGTGCGCTTACTAGCCGTCAAATCACGGCCCCCAAAGATATTAGTGGTGGGGGACCCACAGGAGTAATTTTAAATAAATAAATATGTCATCACGCCTTCTACCCATTACTGGGTGTGGCACTCTGCCGAAGCAGATCTTGGTAAGTGATATATTAATGCGCGTGAAGTGCGGTTACCAGCAGTCAAATCACGGCCCCCAAAGATGTTGGTGGTGGAGGAACCACAGGGGTAGTTTTTTGAAATTATGAAAATTGTTTGTCGCCTGAGGGAATCGAATCTAGGGTACCAGGGTTCTCAGGATCCACAGGCCGACTTCATACCACTGAGCTAGCCACCCCATTATGGATTGTGATACATCATTATTATGGAAATATCCATAGGCGAAGAAGATGGTGTCAACTTTGAGAATTTGGCAAAGTGTAAAATAAATAAATAAATAAATATATCATCACGCCTTGTACTCATTACTGAGTGTGGTACTCTGCCGTAGCAGATTTCGGTAAGTGATATATTTATGAGCGTGAAGTGCGGTTACCAACCGTTAAATCACGGCCCTCCAAAGATGTTAGTGGTGAGGGAGCCACAGGGGTAATTTTAATGTAGTGAAAATGTTTGTCAGCTTTGAGAATTGAACCAGGGTTCTCAAATTGACATGCCGACTCGATATCACTGAGCCATCTACCCTATATATCTAATTATTTTGAGTGTCGTAATAATACATTTTGCCGCAGTAATGGGTAGAAGTCCTGATGATATATTTATTTATTTTATTTTAAAATTGTATATTTGAGAACCCGAGTTCGATTCTCACAACCGACAAACAATTTTCACAACATTAAAACTACATTTGTGGCTCTCCCTTCACTAACAGGGAGCCGTGATTTGACGGCTAGTAACCACACCTCACGCGCTAATTATATCAGTTACTGAGATCTGTTACGGCAGAGTGCCACACTCAGTAATAGCTAAAAAGCGTGATGATATATTTTCATAATTTCAAAAACTACCCCTGTGGCTCCTCCACCACTAACATCTTTGGGGGCCGTGATTTGACGACTGGTAACCGCACTTCACGCGCAAAATATATCACTTACCGAGATCTGCTTTGGCAGAGTGTCACACCCAGTAATGGGTAGAAGGCGTGATGATATATTTTATTTATTTATTTTATTTTAAAACTGATTTATGGGGTAGGTGGCTTAGTGGTATCGAGTCGGCCTGTAGATTTGAGAACCCGGGTTCGATTCCCACAACCGACAAACAATTTTCACATTAAAACTACCCTTGTGGCTCTATATTGTATTTTTGAGAATCGGGCTGAAAAAAATGATGACAAATAATGATCCATTTACAAAATAGGGCAGCACGTATTATCTAATTGTTATACAGTATTGAAATGTGCAAATTAATGAATAAATTATCGATTAAAATTATTGCAAAGCGAATAACGCTGATCAAAATTCATGTATTGATAATACACGAATTGTAACAGCTTTGCCATTTGGAACATTGACGTAAAAAATGTATGTAGCTGACAGCAAACATGCAGAGACATAACTACGACCGATTCGCAATTTCGTTTCGCATTTTAATCGACTATGACGTTTGTGCGTGAATGTGTGTGTAATATATGCGTGTTTTGTGTGTTTGTATTGATTTTCTTGTTAACAACATCGCATCGACTGCTCGGTTACCTGTCACAATGTTTCAATTATTTCCTTGGCTCACTTGATGCTTGATTCTATGATTAGGGGGGTAGTGAATCTATAGAGTACCCGGGAAATAACGGAAGTGTATTGATAAACAGAATGATATTGATTTTAATGTTGGAAACTGACAGAAAACAGATAACTGTGATAGAAATAATAAATAAATAAATTAAAAAAAAAATTAAAAAATCAACACTAGGTAGGTTTCAAAAAAGTAAATAAGTTTATTCACTATACGTATTTCGGTCTAGTCGACCGAAATACGTATAGTGAATAAACTTATTTACTTTTTTGAAACCTACCTAGTGTTGATTTTTTAATTTTATTATAAAAATCTTTCAACGAGAACCGACAGTGAAATCTATTGAATTTTTTAAATGTCTTGTTTATTTCTGGTTGTGATTTTTATTTGTTTTAGTTGTTTGTGTTACTTTGCACAACAGGAAATTAATTCCAATAGGCTATTCCACCAGAAAATGATTATTTTGTATGTTTATCTATGTATGAGGTAGATGGCTCAGTGGTATCAATCGGCCTGAGGATCCTGAGAACCCTGGTTCGATTCCCGCAGCCGATAAAGAAATTTCACCACATTAAATTTACCTCTGTTGCTTCTTCTCCACCAACATCTTTGAGGGCAGTGATTTGACGGCTGGTAACCGCACTTCACACACATAAATATATCACTTACCGAGATCTGCTATGCAGAGTGCCAAATCCAGTAATAGGTACAAGGCGTGATGATATATTTATTTATTTAATTTAATTTGGTAATTTAAAATTTATAAAAATAGTGGTATTGAGTCGGTCTGTCGATTTGAGAACCTCGGTTCGATTCCCGCACCCGACAAACAATTTTCATCAAACTAAAACTACCCCTGTGGCTTCCCCATCACTAACATCTTTGGGGGGCGTGATTTGACTGCTGGTAACCGCACTTCACGCGCATAAATATATCACTTACCAAGATCTGCTTCGGCAGAGTGCCACACCCAGTAATAGGTACAAGGCGTGATGATATATTTATTTATTTATACGTACAAAAATAATTTTTCCCTGTTTTTTTTTTTATTATTATTTTGTTCTTACTAAGGGAGAAAAAAATAACAAAGATCTTGGTGACAAAGATAGCATTAATATTGAGAGAGAAAGCATAATAATAAAAAGAGGACTTTCTTTTTTGAGAGAAATGAGTATACTTTGACTTTGTCTCATTTTTCGTTCACGCAACAAACTTTCAATCATATCCATCCAATTATTGCTAGGGTAGGTTATTCACACAAGCTTTCACCCTCAATTTCACCAACCTACACCTGTGTACTATTGTGCTGTATATAATAATAATAATAATAATAATGCCACCTGTTAGACTGTCGTTGAAGCTTCTTTGATCTTGTGTCACATATATTTAAAATTCTCCAGTCTGAAAAGACGAAAAACTAAAAATATATCGTAAACAAGAAAGCAATAGAATTCAATATTGGATCCAATTTAATTCTTTTTATTTCCCATTTATTATTTATTTTTTGTCCTCGAAACAACCAAAACAATCGAACAAGAAACAAAAGCAATTGAATAAAACACTTGACGGTGAAGCAAGAACAAGAGAACAGCAGCACTCTCTTACCACATACCATTGTCTTAGTTTCCAGACAAAAGAAGAACATTTGTGTTATGCATTATTGAGGGGCTAGCATGCTACCACTTCAAGCAGAAAGAAAACCGATAAAAAAATGAACAGATTTTGACAGGCGACGTGCTACGCTTTTTGTTTTAGCAGCATTGGTGAACAATCGTTGTGTGCCGTGGAAAATTGTCTTCCATTTTACTTTCGCAGCTTTTCCAGACGTTGTTTAAGCTCTATGTTCGGTGGTGGGGGAATATAAAAGTTGAGTGACGATGAAACTTATACTTTGCGTCGTAAATTTCATCCCAACGCTACGGACGCAACCGTCGCGGCGTCACACGCCAAATACCTTCATATTACACCAGACTTACACCATTCTTTTTTTTTTAATATGAAAGAAAAATATTAGAGGTGGGCGAATATAGAATTTCTCGAATTTGAATATCGAATTCGAAATTAATCAGATCTCGAATATTCTAATATCTTCAAATTCAAAGTTCTCAAGTTCAAATCCCACTCGAGGTTAAAATATATGAATTACCATACTGCGGCTCGGTGAATCTGGACCCTGTACTGTAATTATGATTAAGTTCCTGTTGTACAGAGTAGCATAAATAAATAAATAAATAAATAAATAAAGATATAGACAAAATAATAACTCTATTGCATTAATTGTAATTGAAAAGTTGTCAGTTAATCACGTTGTTAACTACGTGAAAAGGTTGAATTAGAATGAAAAAAATGAATCTAATAAATGTCAAAATTTTCAACAGTTCAATATTTTAAAACGTTATCATTTCTATAGTATGTATTAAACTAATGATTATTTATTATAAATATTGTTTTACCATTATTACTTAACTAACAAAAAATATTTTAATGCTATTATTAATTAATTAAAACATATAATTTAGAATAATTATTTATGTACCAAGGGTGAAAACAGATGTTTCTGGTCCGTGGCATGATTATTAGCACGAGGTGCAAAGCGTCGAGGGCTAACAACATGCTCAGGGTCAGAAACGTTAATTTCACCCGTGGTTCGTACAATATTTTATCCACAACAAAAGAACATTTAATTTTATATTTAAAAAATTAAAATATGTCAAAGTCAAGTCAAGTATTCACATTAAACAAAAATTATCATTTTGTTTATGTATCCATAGGAAATTAATTTATTATGGCCCTAGGGTCAAAAAGAAGTGTTTAAGCCAGCTTTTCCTGGTTAAAATAAATGTATTTTAGCCCGGTTGTGCATAAAATATATAAAATGTGGTGTCAGACTCTTGGCTATGGTTAACTTTTAACATGTTGTTAGTTAACAACATAGTTAATATCGCTTTATGTAACCGAACTTTAATATTATTATTATTTAAAATTTTATCGGGCGTAGTTTCCAGGTTGGTGGGTATTTTGCAGACTCCGGTACTGATTTAAATTCCGGGTGATGCTCCAGGGTCCGGAAGATTATCTTGACTATCGGTCAACCGATCAGCCGGTGCCCAATTGAAAGCTCTTTGCAGTTTTAACCTCAATTTAAAAAACAGACTGCACAGATTTTTTTCTTCTAATGTTTCAGTATTTTATATTTACAAGGAGTGGAAAATATAAATTTTTGTTACAAGACATACGTCACTATAAACAATGATTATTATTCAATTTATAAGTTTTACGAACTCTAAAAATTGTTGTTTTACGAATCCTTTGACAACAGTAAAGTTTAAGTTTTTTTTACATCTGTTAAAAACTATTTTAGCTTAATTTCACTAAATCAACATTCAGGATTAGCTAAAACTCTTTTGAGAATAATACTTATTTATGTATCAAAGGTGAAAACTGGTGTTTCTAGCACACGGCATGATTATTAGCACGAAGCGCAAAGTACCGAGTGCTAATAACATGCTCAGGGTCAAAAACGCTAATTTCACCAGTGGTACATACAATATTTTATGCACAACAAAATAACATTTAATTATATGTTCAAAAGATTAAAATATGTAAAGAGATTATATGTCAAAACGACATTTTGCAGATTCAATAAACAAACATTGTCATTTTATTTATGTATCCATAGGAATTACTTCTTTTTGACCCATGGGCCAAAAAGAAGTGTTTAAGCCCGCTTTTTAGCACTAAAACACATGTTTTTCGGCTCGGTTGTGCATAAAATAAATAAATAAACCAATATATTCTGATTATACAATTTATTCTTCTTGATAAATTGAAGTTTATTTTAACAATCTGATTTCCACCATGAAATAAAATACACAATAACCAAATTTAATTTATCATCTTTCTCCGAATCTGCATTGTGTTTTGTTAAATTTCAAAGGCATCTTACTATTGTCTGCATTATTACATCGTTCGTCTCGACTACAATACGCTGAGAAAAGCAATATTTTCTTTATTCCTTAGACACGACAATTCATATCTTACCGTCTAAACCAAAGAGGATGTTTTATTGCTTCGAAGAATTGCCGAAGAATGTGACAGAGTCGTAAGGTGATAAGTAAAGTTTAATCCGTCGTACATGCGATGAAAGTTTGGGTTTAATTATGAAGTTTATTTGTAAGGGTTGAAACAAGGGATGCTACTTTATCAAGTTTAGTTTGCAGTTTCAATATTGGTTGTCTAGGTGCTTTGTTTTCGAATATAATTAATATTTTAACAACAGTTTTAACATAAATAAAAGTTGATATTTAACGAACAAATATCTGATTTAATTAATAAACATTTTGAAATCTCTGGCTGCAGCTTAACGGAAAGCAATTTATCGAAAATTTTAATAGAATCGGTTCAAAATTTTAAACTTTTTTTATTATGGTTCTATATAAATTAAGCCACGAGAAATTGAATGCCGTTGAGCGCATCTCCATATCTTTTTTAGTTTTGGAGTTATAGCGATTTTTGATGTTTTTCAAATCGCAACTTTGAGAGGCTGTATCTCGAAAACTAAAAGAGATATCGAAATGCGGTTTGAACGAGTGTATTTCCCGTGCTTTACTTAATATAATAGCATATTTTGGAAATTTTTAAAATTTTGAACATTTTTTCAAAATTTTCTTTTGGCGATATTTCAAAAAGTTGCCGAGATAATGAAAATCTGTGAACACGAGTGAATTCCTCTTGTGAAAATACATGGGTATGTAAATTTTCACATAAAAATTCGCACGCATACATTTTTTATTACAGAAAAACGAAAATCGGCTAAAAATTAATTATTTTTGAAGGGGTACCCCTTAAGATTTTTACGATTTTTGGTCATTTTTCGTTTTTCTGTAATAAAATATCTATCCGTGCGAATTTTATTCTGAAAATTTACATGCCCATGTATTTTTACGCGAGGAATTCACTAGTGTTCACAGATTTTAGTTATCTCGTCAACTTTTTGAAATATAGTCAAAAGAAAATTTTGCAAAAAATACAAAAAATTTCAAAATTTTCAAAATTTGCTATTGCATTAAGTAAAGCACGAGAAATACACTCGTTCAAACCGCATTTCGATATCTCTTTTAGTTTTTGAGATATGGCGTCTCAAAGTTGATGTTTGAAAAACATGAAAAATCGCTGTAACTCAAAAACTAAGAAAGATACGAAGATGCGCTCAACGGCATTCGATTTATCGTGGCTTAATTTATATAGAACCATAATAAAAAACCCTTGAATTTTCTACAGGTTAAATTAGAGTTGCAGCCTCTCACGTCATAACTATCAAACTACCTAATTTCTATACTAACTTATAACATTAATTAGTCAAATATAGAACTATATTAAAAAGAAAATAGTTTTTGCCAGTTTTTACTTACGAAATTTGTGAAGAACTATATTATATTAATCACGTTAAGAAGTAAACATTTAAGTAAATTTTTTAGGTTCAATTAAAATTTGATGTACTAGGTACTGTGCTATTCTAACATTTATTGTTTTAATTATTGTTGTAATTTTTTTTTTCTGGCTTCTTTGGCGGACCAATTACTCAGGTCATATGCCGCCATTACGCCCTGATCTGCGTTTTAGTTGTTATTGTCAACAGCAACGCGAGTTTTCTCTGGACGGTCACCCATCCAAATACTACCCGCGCGCAACGTTGCAACGAGCGCAGCCATGGCCGTTGACAATATTGTTGTAATTAAATATTCTTTTGTTTCGAATTGTCATTTTGGTGCACATGCGCATTGCCTCACAATATGAAGTATAACTTATTTCATAGCGTCTGAAACAGAAATCTGTTGAAGTGTTCAGATTCACTCCGGAACAAATTGATTCATCGCGTGTTTTAAGCTGTCACAGAGTTTACGCGCCATGTCACTCAATAGAACCATTCGCTGTCAGCTGCGATCGTAGCGACGTCACTTTGCGTGGCGTCGCGACGCTTCTTGTCACGTTTGTTACACGGAAATGTTAATGTAGGAAACTTTACATATAACTCATAACTTGTGTCCGAAAACTGCTAACACAAACCGCAGGAGAATGCTGTTATTATGATTAATATAATGATATACTAGGTGGTGATTTAGTATGGGTGAACATAGGGATTTAACATAAAATAAATAAATATATCATCAAACCTTTTACCCATTACTGTGTGTGGTACTCTGCCGAAGCAGACCTCGGTAAGTGATATATTTATACGCGTGAAGTGTGGTGATGTTAGTGGTTGGAGAGCCACAGGGGTAATTTTAATGTGGTGAAAATGTTTGTCGACTGTGGGAATCGGACCAGGCTTCTCAGAATCCACAGACTAACTCGATACCATTCGATACCACTGAGCCACTTGGATTCCCACAGCCGACAAACATTTGAACAACATTAAAATTACCCCTGTTTCTCTCCCACCACTAACATCTTTGGGGACCGGAATTTAACGACTGGTAAACGCACTTCACGCGCATAAATATATCACTTACCGATATCTGCTTAGACAGAGTGCTACAACCAGTAATGGATAAAAGGCGAGATGATATAATTAATATTCATTTATATTGCTCTGAATGTACAAACAAGAAAGAAACAATAATTGTTTATTTTGCTATTTTTATTTATTTTAAAAATAATCTTTTCTGCGCATTTGATTATCAAGCATCATATATTCATTAGCACTTCTGCAATGTTGTTATCAAAGCTTACTATAATCTCTTTTATTATTATTGCGCCGTATGTTGCATTATAGCAATTTATTCTACCCTACTGCAAAACATTTGCCAACCGTATATTACAGACGCTCATTTATTTTGTTTCATTCTTCCGGATATTTAAAAATGGCGCTCTACTAATGGTTATTACAGCGATAAATTAATTTCATAGCAATTTTACTTAGATTGAATTAAAACTTTTTATTCTTTTATGTTCATATTCATATATGAAGGTTTGTATTTGGTTTATTATTTCGATAGAGGATTGGAAACTTGTTGTTTATATTTCTTCATGTGAATTAAATTGGAAACATGGACATGTTTCCAGACTTTGCATCCATAAAGTGATGAACTGTGAAATCTGGAGAGATATTAAACGATGAATATTCAACCAAACGAAAATTTATTGTCGATGATTTCAAACGAAATATAAAATATATCATCATGCAGATGCATTCATTTCTGCTACATCAGAGTGATTATTAAAAATGGATATAACATGGGGAATAGTTTTTATTCCCTAGGGAAGTAGGTAATTTTTTACACTTCCGGGAATAAATTGCCTACTTTAATCTATCTTTTCGAAGACTGAAGTATTACTTTTAATCCCAATCTTAGCCTTAGATTTTTACTTTTTACTTTAGTGCTATCTAGAAAACATTATGTTCTTAGTATTCAATAGATCTTCATCCTTAGGATTAAATTATAAAATTATATATTTTAGTACCTTGGTATATAATATACTACAGGCTGTTCAAAAGGAATTGTTATAGTTGGCAATACAATTCCAGAGATCTTTTTATTCCACAGTTGGCACAACGTCAGATAAAGGCGGAAATGTTATTTGACATTTCTAATAAATACAAATAGGTTATGTCAGGAGTCTGACAGCTAATAGAATTTTAACTTTTTAAGTAATAGAAATTCTTTAGAAATAAATGTAATAATAAATGTACTCAAATTTAAATTTTAAATGTCACTGTCAACAGGAAATGAATTTATGTATCAGGCTTACCAATTTCAAGTAGTTTTTTTTATTGCCAACTGTAACAATTCCTTTTGATCACTCTGTATTTTTCCCATAGGGTAGGAAAGTAAAACAGAATCAATGGTAGCAGGTTTCTTAAAAATCTGTCAATTATTCTTTGATATGAAATGAGTAAAGTACTGTGCCATAAGAATGAAGTTAGAAGTTAGTTACTTTCCACAAAATCTTTCTTGCGATACAGGCGCCTCTCTAATTTCAGGAAACTTTCTTGACTTTTTCTTCTTTCTAGAAAGTTTCTCAGAAAACTTTTCCCATGTACACGGGGCATAAGGTAAGCTGTAGAAGCAGCAAATGTCATGATTTAAAATCTAAGTACGCTAATATGTACGTCAGAACGCAGTAGAATGTAAGAAAATTACAGTAAAAGCTCGGAAAGACGTCACGGGCAAGTTCCGGACGTACTTAACAACGTACCCGGAGCTGGGAGCTGTCACCCGGACTGTCTAGAATGTCTAGAACACGCCATCGTCCGTGCATTATCTTTTTATTTGTTCGTTTAACGTTGAAACCAAATACTTCGTACTGAGATTGAAGTGTGTTTGCGTTGTCGTCTGTGGTTTTTTACGCTCGTGTTCATTGCATATTCAATGAAATAAAGAAAAATTATGGTTCTTTCATAGTTATTATTATTAACTTGATTGATGTACATGAAAATGCCAATATTTAATCAGTAATTAACTTCAAATAATGTTAAAATCTTTGTAAAATGTGGACCATTTGACAGTTCAGATTTATTTATTTGCAACTTTTTATAGTTAATTTTGCTCGTTTCTAGACGACTAAATAACTGAAAAGTAAAAATAAACAAGCTGTCAGAATTTTTTTATAATTTTATAATTACCCTTTACAATATAATGGGGTAATGGCTCAGTGGTATCCGAGTCGGCCTGTGAATCCTAAGAATCCTGGTTCGATCCCCATAGTCAACAAAACATTTTCACCAATTTAAAATTACCCCTGTGGCTCCACCAACACTAACATCTTTGGGGCCGTGATTTGAAGGCTAGTAACCGCACTTCACGAGCATAAATATATCACTTACCGAGATCTGCTTCGGTAGAGTGCCACACTCAGTACTGGGTAAAAAGCGTGATGATATTTTATTTTTTTTGTATTTAAAGATAACCAAATAATGTATGTTATGAGTCACTTACGACGCATGTTGATATATATATTTACATAAACGGTGGCGAGAAAAATTATTTTTTTCTGAAACCGGCAAGAAAATGCCTACTTTCCTGACCAATTTTAGTATGGATAGTAGTTTTTCATAAAAATAGTCAAGTGAAGTACGTATCTAAGGCTACCAAAAATAACAGTCTGGTAAAGTACAAAATAATCGGGTAAATTACAAAATAGTCTGGTAAAGTACAAAACAGTCTGGTAAAGCCTGCGGTCTCGTATTTGAAACAACCGCTTAGTGAAGTAAAATATCACTTTCCTGACTTATTATGTAATATACTATTACAATACTTGTACTGTAAGTTACCTATTAATGACAAAATTTAAATACAGTAAGTGGAACTGTTATTGGTTTCTATGGATATATCAGGACTTCAATATTTACTTACTATCCACCGTGAACAGTAAGTAAACATCAAAGTCATGTTTATTTTGACAACAATTTGATAGCTGTTAATTTTTAAACCTATTTTTCTTTTCCTTATATTTGTGCAAGTATTGTAAAAAATAGCTTACTAACCTCGAACTGTAAGTGATTTTTTTAGGTCGCGAATGTTTAGGAAATCTCGACCTTTCGGGCCTCGATTTCCCAAACTACATTCTTGAACTAAAAACTGTCACTTACAATTCACGGTACGTAATATACTATTAAAAAATAAATAAAATACCTCTCAATAAATTCTGTAAAAATCTACAATAAAGAGAAAAAGAAATAATAATATTGAAATTTAACATTTGCCAACATTGATTGAACTTTATGAAAAATAAACGACGAATCATTTTTCCCGTCTAAATAAACAAAATAAATCCCGCCGATTGCTGCATTAATGGATCGCTGAATTCTGCACACAGCAATTTTGTAAACATCGCTAAAAAAACACAAAAATAAATCAAATCATATATTCATCCCCAGTAATGAAAATGAGAGAATATATTCCCGACCTGACCTCACTGTTATATCCTGATTATCTTTAATTATCACGATGGACACAACGAATGAGGACCGTAGCTCGTATCCAAGTCACAGAGAGATTGATCGCCGCGACGGACAGCCAGCAACGGCCATTCATTTTCCCGGGAAATGAGAATTTGTTTCCTTCGAATTCGTAAAATTAACGGATCGACCAACAGATAAACCAAGTTAATAAATAAACGTGCAAATGTGAAATTATGTACAAACGCTGGAATTGTTATGTGGTAGGTGGCTCAGTGGTATTGAGTCAAGAGGAACCTGAGAACTCTGGTTCGATTCCCATATCCGACAAACATTTTCATCACATTTAAATTACCCCTGTGGCTTCCCCACCTCTATGGGGGTCGAGATTTGATGACTGGTAACCGTATTTCAAGCGCTTAAATATATCACTTACTGAGATCTGCTTCGGTAGAGTGCCACATCCAATAATAGGTAAAAGACGTGATAATATATTTATTTATTTTAGGATCAATATTTATGCGCGTGAAGGGTGGTTACCAGCCGTCAAATCACGGCCCACAAAGGTGTTAGGGGTGCGAACGTCACAGAGGTAGTATTAATGTAATGATAATTATTTGTATTTCAAGTATTTATTTTATCTTTTGTCACCAGTGTACAGAGTGATCAAAAGGAATTGTTACAGTTGGCAATAAAAAAAACTACTTGAAATTGGTAAGCCTGATACATAAATTCATTTCCTGTTGTTGACAGTGACATTTATAATTTAAATTTGAGTACATTTATTATTACATTTATTTCTAAAGTATTTCTATTACTTAAAAAGTCAAAATTCTATTAGCTGTCAGACTCCTGACATAACCTATTTGTATTTATTAGAAATGTCAAATAGCATTTCCGCCTTTATCTGACGTTGTGCCAACTGTGGAATAAAAAGATCTCTGGAATTGTATTGCCAACTATAACAATTCCTTTTGATCACCCTGTAGTTCATAAAAATAACATCTGTCAACATTTGATTGTTAAATGCGTTGCCTAGGTTACACAAGTCTCACACATATTTTCTGGCGGGATAATGAAAGTTGAAATTTCTCAGGGTTCATTTTAACACGGTTTTGCCATAATATTGTAGATTGGAAGTCATAGTATAAAAAAAAGTTGTTTAGAAACGTTTCAAGCGTGAAATGTGGTAATTACTTGTTATTTGAACTGAGTATAAAAGTGTAACTGGGGTATTTCTGTCGAGACGTAAAACTAATGAATACACTCAGGGCGGGCCAGCGAGAGCTTCTCTACACAAACAACATAAATTTAGCGCTGCTGCGCAGCCCGAGGGCTTTAAGGACGACCCTTTTTATATTTTATTCGTGTATATTTGCTGTTTATTTACTCGCCCTTAGGGCAACATCGCTACAAGACACGGAAATTCTTCTCCTTTCTCTACTTTTCTCGCAGATTCCCTTCATTCGGCCCTTCGTCTAACAAAGTTCTAACTCAAATTGAAACGAGAATTTTCAATTTACCATACGAATAAATTATGTACAACCTAACAGATTTTAAACCCAACACAAAGTAGATACAACAATGAAATATTTTACAAGCGATCATAAATTCGTTTAGAGAAAAATTCTTTAAATAAAAGTTAAAAAATATTAAGTTGATTTATTAGAACTTTTCTCTAAAATATTTAAGGAATTTGTCGCCATTCAATACATAATAGTTATTTATGTATCAAGGGTGAAAACATGCGTTTCTGGCCCATGGCATAATTATTAGCACGAGGCGCAAAGCGCCGAGGGTAAATAACATGCTAAGGGTCAGAAATGCTAATTGCACCCGTGGTATTTACAATATTTTATGCACAACAAAATAACATTTAATTTTAAATTCAAAAGATTGTCAAAATGACATTTTGCAAAATCAAATATTCACAATAAACAAAAATTGTCATTTTGTTTATGTATCCACAGGAAATTATTTTATTATTGCCCTAGGGCCAAAAAGAAGTGATTAAGTCCGCTTTTCATGACTAAAATAAATGAATTTCGGTCCGGTTGTGTTATATGTATCACTAGGTCGGAAACTGGTCATTAAATTATAATCATATTAAAAAGATACAGCAAAATATCATTTTGACACAATAAATATAACACATAAAAATAAAGTAAATTAAATGTTCAAATCAACAGTAAAAATAGAAAAAAATATATAAACTAAAAAAAAAGAAAAACCATAAACATAGATTAATTATTTAGTATTTTGAATAGAAAAATTAGTTTTGCAGTATTTGCATTAAATTGAAAGTCGAGAAAACGCGTTCTATAATAATATAAATTACAAAGTATGGGGTAGGTGGCTCAGTGGTATCGAGTCGGCCTGTGGATCCTAAGAACCTTGGTTCGATTCCCACAGTCGACAAATAATTTTCAATTACAATTACCCCTGTGACTCTCTCACTACTCACATCTTTGCGGACTGTGATTTGACGGCTGGTAACCGCACTTCACGCGTATAAATATATCATTTACCAAGATCTACTTCGACAGAGTGCCACACCCAGTAATGGGTAGAAGGTGTGATGATATATTTATTTATTTCTTATACTAGCTATTTATTAACGTTACGAAATACGAATCCGGAGATCCCGAAATCGAATCCCACTTAAGCTAATAATTATGAGAACAACCACAAGTATAATAAATTAATAATAATTGTTAACAGCAGAATTTTATTTGCAGCTTTTTTGCTTAAAATAATTAGGGAAGCAGGAAATTACAACATTATGATTTTACATGTTAAATCCATATGTTCACCCTTACCAAAGCACCACCCAGTATATGAAAATGTCTGTTAATTACTCTTTAATATGCAGAAAATGCATGTTTGTATCAAAACGATCTCTTAGTACCGCATCTCTGGCAAAATAATTATGCAAAACCATCATCACTACAAAGCTGCTTCCAGCGAGCAGCATTTGTCAAAGCAGGGTTGCCAACCAACCAACCAACCAACTTGTTTAATAACACTAACACACCCGGAAGTAGGGATCTAGGCGAAACACAAATACAAGACAATTGTTGTTTCTTCTGCATTCAACTTTTCGGTTTTTGATGATTAAAAATATCGATCGTAGTGTTGATGAACCTGACTGTACTTCCTCCTCCTCGTTGAGTAATTAGAGTAATTAACTCTTCCTGTACCCGGTCCTGACTGAAAATTAAAATAATGATAACAAGGAAATCGGTTAAGAATTGATGAGATAGAACTTATTAGTTTTTTTACGATTAAGCAGAAAATAGACTTTTCCAGCTGTCAGTTGAAAACAGAAAGTTGACATTTACCGCTTGTTAAGCGGTAATGTAAGAGTGTATTATCGTGTCCATGGATACATAAAAACTATCGCACGAATTTCCAGAGACAAACTGTCAAAAATTATTTTTTAAATGTTTCTATAGTCTGTTTTTTAACCAGGAGGAGTAAATGCACAAGTCAGATTTACACTATAGAAAGTTACCAAAGAAAGTTACTAGATTTTTATTCGCGCGAAATACAAAAATTTCTTACACATCTGCAGTGATTAAGTCTCATGGAATTTATTTTAAAATACAAATGACATTATAAACTCTAATTTGTCTCTCCGTATATTATTAGTTCTTAAAAGAACTGATTTATGTTAATGTCACAGAAATGCAAAAAACCAACAAGAAAACAGATAACCTCAAAACTCATGACAGCTCTAATAAATCAAATGTAAAATCTATGTACAGTGTAAACTGGATGAAGCACTAGCCAATCAGAAGCGTCAGTTTTAGCGGTTAAAATTTAAATTACTCCTCCTGGTTAAAAAACAGACTATAATAAGTCGTAGAAAAAATATTGTGTACACCTCGAGCAGGAAGGTATCCTTACTGCTCATGAATGGAGATTGTTGATCGAGACGTTACATACAAAATGTTATATGATGACGTAAATTAGTGAAAACTATAGAATAAATTAAATAACGTTTAATAAAAAAACAATTATTGTAAAAAATCTGGTATCCTCTTTTCGACCATCTCGATAAATGCTTCTAGTTAAAAAATTGGAGCAGATACGGCCCTGTGTTTAACAAATTTGAGTTTTGTATAGGTTTTTGTATAAGTATGATTATTTTGGTAGAATTTTATTGTTCATAAAATTTTTTACAGCACGATTTCTAAGGGGCGATAAAAACATGCAACGAATTTTGTTATTTTCAAAATGAACAAAATTAAGAGCCTACAGTTAAAAAAGTAAACGAGATATTAAAATATGGTTTCTAAAAATGAACTCTGTTTTTTGTATATGTATGGTTATTTTTGTTTTTAAATTTTGCTCAGAAAACTTTTAAAAGCATAAAATCTGAGATGTGGTACCAAAAGGCAACAAATTTTGTTATTCTTAAAATTTGCAAATTTGAGAGGCTATATCTCAAAAACTAAAAGAGATATTTAAATGCGGTTTTCAAAATTGTATTCTACGTACGATTTTACATAAGTATGGTTATTTTTGTTTGATAATTCTGCTTAACAAACTTTTAAGAGCATAATATCTGAGAGATAGTAAATATATTCAACGATTTTATTCATTTTTAGAATACGCAAATTTAAAAGGCCGTAACTCAAAAACAAAAAATAGATATTGAAATTCGGTTTTCACTACTGAAATCCTTGTACTTTAATTGACTTAGTATACCTATACGTAGGTATAGAAATTTGGCAGTTTAAACATTACGACAGACTGTATTCGAAATATTTAGTTTGAATATCGAAAATTTCGAATTCAAACGGTTCAAAATTTTAATTTTTTTTAATATGTTTCTATATAGAATAAGGCACGAGAAATCGAGTGCCGTTGGGCGCATCTTCATATCTTTTTTAGTTTTTGAGTTACAGGCATTTTTGATGTTTTTAAAATCAAAACTTTGGGACGCTATATCTTGAAAACTAAAAGAGATATTGAAATGCGGTTTGAACGAGTGTATTTCTAGTGCTTTAATTAACCTGATAGGGAATTTTGAAAATTTTGACAATTTTGAAATTTTTTTCCAAATTTTCCGAGCTTGATATTTTAAAAAGTAGAAGAGATAATTAAAATCTGTGAACAGTACTGGATTCCTCGCGTGAAAATACATAGATATGTAAATTTTCGCAAAAAAAATCGCACGAATAAACTTTTTATTACAGAAAAACGAAAAATGGCCAAAAATCGTAAAAATCTTAAGGGGTACCCCTTCAAAAATAATTAATTTTTAGCCGATTTTAGTTTTTCTGTAATAAAAAATGTATCCGTGCGAATTTTTTCCTGAAAATTTGCATACCTATGTATTTTCACGCGAGGAATTCACTGGTGTTCATAGATTTCCATTATCTTTCCAAAATTTTGAGTTATGGACAAAAGAAAATTTCGTTCAAAATCCAAAAATTTTCAAAATTTTCTAAATTCCCTATCAAGTTAATTAGGGCACGAGAAATACACTCGTTCAAACCGCATTTCGATATCTCTTTTACTTTTCGAGATATAAGCTCTCAAAGTTGAGATATTTAAAATGCCAAAAATCGCTGTAACTCAAAAACTAAAAGAGATACGAAGATGCGCTCAACGGCATTCGATTTCTCGTGACCTGAATGATATAGAACCATATTTTCAGAAATTTAAAAATGTTGAACCCTTTGAACTAAAATCCCACTGAGATTTTAAGACTACTTACTGATTTTTGTGATTTTTATTGAATAAATAATTATAATAATTGAAATCTGTTACTACCAATGAATTTCGCAGACTTTATTTGACATATAAGCTAATTTTCAATTGATTTTCTTTTCTGATAAATGTTTTATAAAATATAAAACATAGAAAAAAATTCACAACAATAAATTGTGAAATTGTCAAACTTTATAGGACCATATCTCAAAAACTAGACCAAATAAATCAATTACGTTTTAAAATTTGAATTCGCCATACTTTTTTCTACTAACACCTATATTTTTGCTCCAGTAGTACCACCAATAAAAAATTTACAACCAGAAATCCAGAACCATGCCAAAAATAATAAAATTTTGCATTGATGCTTATGTATGCTACACTATAAATAATTATAAATTTATTACAACTACTGTGACTTCTTAGATAGACCACTACTTTCTCCTCTAGGTACACAAATTACTATTTTGTAAAAGATTTTCTTGCTGCATCATATATTTTTTACTGTCAAGTCCTTTTGAATTATTAAAAAAAAATTGTACTGTAATTGGGGTTAAATTCCTGTTGTACAGAGTAGAACAAATAAGTTATTTATGTATCAAGGATGAAAACAGGCGTTTCTGGCTCGCGGCATGATTATTAGCACGAGGCGCAAAACGCCAAGGACTAATAACATGCTTATGCCAATGGCACACTGGTCGAGGAGCATGAATGAGCGTCGAGGAACTCATCGATGAAACAACAGAACGCACCCGTTATCGATGAAAAATAGAGGCGCTTCTATTTCCATCGAGGAGTTTCTCGATGAAACGATTCTGTCTCATTTCACACGTATTATTGTGTCTTATTTCATGTTAGCGTGGGCTGTCATTTTGGTTTTGCTTTGTGCTATTTTTTCGTGTTTGTTTATTTTATCAGTCAGGGTGCGTTCTGTTGTTTCATTGATGAGTTCCTCACCGCTCATTCATGCTCCTCGACCAGTGTGCCATTGGCATTAGGGTCAGAAACGCTAATTTCACCCGTGGTACATACAATATTGTATGTACAACAAAATAACATTTAATTATATATTCAAAAGATTAAAATATGTACATAGGTTATATGTCAAAATGACATTTTGTAAAATCAAGTATTCACAATAAACAAAAATTGTCATTTTATTTATGTATCCACAGGAATTATTTTTTTATGGCCCTAGGGGCCAAAAACAAGTCTTTACGCCCGCTTTTTAAGGCTGAAACACATAAATTTCGGCCCGGTTGTGCATAAATAAATGAAATAAATCACAATAAAATTTGTGTATTTCTTTCTCTAAACCGATTTTAATTTAAAACTAATAATAAACCTTCGGTACCCTGATATCATCATTGACCCCAGCAAAGATTGATCTGCCCCTGGCATCTGTCATACACAAATTACCCAGTTTTAGGTTATGTAACATAACGCGGTTCACTTTAATTCCGTTTATCCGGCCATTACGAGGGCGCGCGCGATCTGCGCTTTGATGTAAAGAATTTTCCAGCGGTTTTACCGACTTGGGGCGGCTGCTGGTGACAGAGCAATTAGCCCGGGGGGTGGAAGGGGGCCCTCATGTGCCCTGCCGCTACCGCCGCCCCTGTACGAGGGGTTACTAATTGATATCTCGTGTACCATATACATATAAAGCCACAGAACGCTTTATAATAGTTTCCGGATTTAATTTTTTATAATTTCAAATTATTATACGGGATTTTGTAACAAACATTTTAATCACATTAAAATTACCCCTGTGGCTCTCCCTCCACTAACATCTTTGGAGACCGTGATTTGACGGCTGATAATCGCACTTCACGCGCATAAATATATCACTTACCGAAATCTGCTTCGGCAGAGTGCCACACCCAGTAATAGGTAAAATACGTGATGATATATTTATTTATTTATTTATAATAAATTACCCGAGTGCGTCTTTAAACCTATACTTAATTTTTTTAAAGAATTTTTCCAATATCGCTTTTACAAAGTGAATTTTGTGGAACTGTTTTTGGGGATATTTTTTCTGAAGTTGCTGAGTTGTCTAGTAAAAATATCAAATATAAATCTATCACTTTAGCTGTCATTGCTCAGCTCATGTAAAATGATTGCAATAATTTCTTTTTATAAAAAAATAATTACATTAATCTGCAAATCACTTTTAAAAAAATTTAAAATGAAAGGTACCTACGTTGTTTTTTTTAATATAACCTAGATAATTATAATCTGAACTCTAACTTAATTGATAAATGATAAAATAAATTAAATTTCAACAGCCCAATTCTCAAAATTGTTTTAGATAATCCTTCATTTTGGATTAGTTACTCAAAAAAGCTTAAATACACTCTAATATAATCTTGTTATCCTTTTGTTTTTGGAAAGTTATTTAGTTTAATTTTTTTTTTAAATCAGACTAGAATAAGATTAGTTAATCCAAAATTCAGGATTAGTTAAAACATTTTTTTAAATCGGGCAGCAAATTCTTATTGTATCTCAATATTTATTTATCTTTTTTATTGTGGTATTTTCGCAATAACTAAATTTAATTAAATGCTTCTTTTGTTTATTCTTCTTTGACTTTGTCATGTACTCAATAAGTGTTAAAAAACTATTAGTACAGAATTACTTTCCAATATTGAATATAGTAAAGTGTTGTTTGATGTACATTATAATAATTCTATTTAAAGAAAGTTATAATTATGGTTAATATTTTATTGAAAGAGCGTTTCGAAGCTTCAAAGGTGCTGCCTCATTATTGATGAAACCATAGGCGTACGTTAATGGACAGTCACTTTATTTATTATTTAAAATGTAGCTTCAACAATCATTTTTCGTGTTTGATTCATTTATTACTTTTACAGTCAATAAATAAATAAAAATATCATGCTTACATGCTTTTTACCCATTACTGGATGTGGAATTTTGTAGTAGCAGACCTCAATAAGTGACTTATTTATTTATACTACTCTGTAAAACCGGAACTTAATCCCAATTACAGTACAGGGTCTAGACTCACCGAGCCGTAATGCGGAAGTTCATATATACTATTTAGCTTGAATAGGAGTCGAACTCGGGATCTCCTGATTCAAATGTAGTAACGCTATTCACACACATGCGTGTGAAGTGCGATTACCAACCGTCAAATTATGCCCTTCAAAGATGTTAGTAGAGAGGGAACCAAACGGGTAATTTAGTTAGTTAATTAATACTGTTATTGCACAATCGGGCCGAAAAGCATGTGTTTTAGCCCTAAAAAGCGGACTTAAACACTTCTTTTTGGCCCATGGGCCAAAAAGAAATAATTCCTATGGATACATAAATAAAATGACAATTTTTGTTTATTGTGAATACTTGATTTTACAAAATGTCATTTTGACATAACCTATGTACATATTTTAATCTTTTAAACATATAATTAAATGTTATTTTGTTGTGCATAAAATATTGTATGTACCACGGATGAAATTAACGTTTCTGACCCTGAGCATGTTATTAACCCTCGGCGCTTTGTACCTCGTGCTAATAATCATGCCACGGGACAGAAACGCCTGTTTTCACCCTTAGTACATAAACAACTATTTTATTCCTTTTAAAATTGTACGGCACTGGTATGTAGAACATGTAATTATAATAATGTACTACTTGTTAAAAAATAACTCAACACGGTATTTATATAAATAATAACCTACTTATTTTCTTAAAAGCATTCCATACGATAGTTGCATGTCATCATCAAATTGTTGTTATTATCAATACTTATATGTAACTACATCGTATATTTTATTTTATTCTACTAAAACAACACGATATATTATACGCTTTATATGTAGGTCGTTACACGACCTACAATTATTTTAAGTTATATTTTAGAAATATACATTCATAATAACAGCCAGCGCGGTAGTACGGTGGGGTGGATAGCATTACGACATTTCAATCTTAAGATCTCGAGTTCGACTCTCGGCGAGTTCGGACCCTGTACTGTAATTGGGATTAACTTCCTGTTCTACAGTGTAGCATAAATAAATAAACAGATAAAAAAATGTCAAATTTTCAAAATGAAAGTGTAATATTAACGAATGTTTAAATCACATTTAAATCCTTGTTTTGGCAAAATAATAATACTTGTCAAATTTTGTATCTAAATTGAGAGTTTGTCGCTGTAAGTCAGTTTTTTTATTACGGAATTCTTCTTTTGATTCATTATTGATTAAATTAAACGGTTTCAGAAAAATAATATACATAATACGTTAAGAAAGTGTTTTTACTTGACTTAGCGGATTAAAATACTTGACCTATGACCTTGTATTTCAAAAACCTCTTCGACTAGTAAAATATCACTTTCCTGACTTATTATATAATATACTATTATTCTAGTTATTTATGTCAAGTGTTAGAAATTTTCATTTGTTATTATTAATTATGTCACGTAAAATTATATTATTATTATAAAAACAAACTCCTATTATAGTAGTTCTGATTAGAAACTTATTTGTAAATAAAGTTATATGGGCCATTTCCCTTCCCCCACTTGGATGTGTTGGCTTCACAATAAATGTCCCTATAGTTTATCTACTTTGTATGGTCGAAGGTTATGTTTGACCGTAAATATCGATGAATTTTTTATGTTGGTAGCGCCGATGCGCAACTTTATGGATTCCAGTAATTATAGTTGGTATTGGAGACGACCGGACGCCAAAAAGAAAGATTTTATCAATTGAATCAATATGAAAATTATTTATATAAATAAAGTCTGTTCTTATACCACATTTTTCGAGCTGTACAATATGTCCAAAATTATTTTAGAAAGAAATACTTTAAATAAAGATGTTACATAATTTATTTTGTTCTCCGAGCAGAGCAAAAAAGATGACGACGCAAGAAATTTTTTTATATATTTATTTATTTAGTTTATTTAATGGGGTAATGGCTCAGTGGTATCAAGTCGATCTGTGGATCCTAAGAACCCTGGTTAGGTCTCCACATCCGACAGACATTTTCACCAATTTAAAAAATGACCCCTGTGGCTCCTCCACCACTAACATCTTTGAGGGCCGTAATCTGACGGCTGGTAACCGCACTTCACGCACATACATATCATTCATGCGCATGAATATATCACTTACCGAGATCTGCTTCGGCAAAGTGCCACATCCACTAATGGGTAAAAGGCGTAATGATATATTTATTTATTTTTATTTTTATTTATTTAATTAATTACTAAATAAGATTATTTATCTAGACATTACATAAGCAAATTTTGAAGGCTTAGTATAAATATTTATTAATTTACTTATAATTAATAATTAACGTGAAAATTTTGTCTTGTGATAAATTCTACTCATTAGTATAATTAGTACGAAACAGAAACTTGGCTCCGGTGTTTTTGTGTTGCTCAAAGTATACCCGAACGTGCTCTGGTTTAAATCCGGTGAATTCCTTGACGCCGGTATCTTATATAACAAAAACCATGATGTAGATCCTTCCACACGAGTATGTTTGTTGATTTGGACTTGCGACATCACTATTCACTACAGATGTACCATTTCTTGTACCGAATTTATACTAACAACATCTTAGTGCTTAGTTTAATTTAATATTATACTATATCATTTAGGTTTCAAACATTTTTGTCTAAACTAATTTAAAAACGTTTGATTCCAAGAAATATAAAATTCAAAATGTTCGAAACAAAGACAACTAATCGTAAATAAATAAATATATCATCACGCCTTCTACCCATTACTGGGTGTGGCACTCTGCCGAAACAGTTCTTGGTAAGTGATATGTTTGCGCGTTACCAGTCGTCAAATCACGACCCACGAAGATTTTAGGGGTGGGGGAGCCACAGGGGTAATTTTAAATTGGTGAAAATGTTTTGTCAGCTGTAGGAATCAAACCAGGATTTTTAGGATCCACAGGCAGACTTGATACCACTGAGCCATTACCCCATAATAATATAGTTTGGAAAATCGAGGCCCGTAGGGTCGAGATTTCTTAAACATTCGCGATCTAAACAATCACTTACAGATCGAGGTTTGTAAGCTATTTTCACAATACTTGTACAAATAGAAGGAAAAGAAAAATAGTTCTCAAAATGAAATGAAAAATAGGTTTCAAAATTGACAGCTGTCAAATTGTAGTCAAAATAAACAGGACCTTGTTCTATAATATTTACTTACTGTCCACGGTGGATGGTAAGCAAACATTATAGTCCTGATGTAATCAGGGAAATCAACTATCAACTATTAATTATTTGTGATTTTGCCACTAAGGGGGCAATGGCTCTGAAAAGTTTGAAAACTACTGCCTTAGATTATTTTGCAAATAACAAAGTACGATCAAAAAATATTTAATCTGAAATGGATCAAAGCGCCCGAGGATTTACTGTTTGTTGATTTATGCGTTTATGGAATATAGAGTGTTCATTGTTGCCTAGCAACAGCCAGTTGATTGTGTTTGTTCGCAATTTACCAAAAAATTTCCATGATTATTTTATGACTTTTCTCAACACCAATGAAATGCTTCATGTTATGTCACATGTCTGCGTTTTAACCAATCCTGTCATTATTATACCGAGAATAAAGCTCTTGCGATTATTCCCGGGAATTATCTCTGTAGATGCTTTTTTGTTTGTGACAAATGATAGGTATCAAATAATTATTTAAAATTCCTCAACTATAAATTCTGAAGACTATTTTTTGAAGTTTCTCAAAACCAATGAAATGCTTCATTGTATGCCACGTGTCTGCGTTTTAACCAATCCTGTCATTATTATACCGAGAATAAAGCTCTTGCGATTATTCCCGGGAATTATCTCTGTAGATGCTTTTTTGTTTGTGACAAATGATAGGTAGTTGTCAAATAATTATTTAAAACTGTCAACGCGTCAAGTAAAATGTGTGAAAAAAATCGATTTAGTTGTATTTTAGATACAGAAATACACCAACAAATTTTGGAAACAACTTCCAAGAATACATTAATAAGTAATCAATCGATATGAACCCAGTTCAAAATCTTTTAGTTGGATGAATCGACCTCAACAGCTAAGTCAAAAAATAATCTAATTGAATATAACTCGAGAGTTGGATAAATTAGAAAATAATTCTCCAGTATTTTGCTCAAACTTGTAGCCATTTGGCAATAGCCACTATGCCCTATGGGCTTTCGTGACTATTGTCTGGCAACAAGTTTTCGAAAGATCTGTCAAATTATTTTTAATTTATTCGCACTCTCTTGTTATATTATTACTGAAAATAACTGGCTGACGAAAATATATTTCCCTCAACTTATTTGAAAGGTTATTCATTCCCACGTAATTACAACTCATCAATAATAAAATAATAGATATATTTTGAGCCAAATTCATATTTATACGTTGTATAAATTTAATTTTTTCGCAGTACATTTAGTGATATTTATTCTGTAAAATGTGAACTGCGTTTGTACGCTCTCCAGAGGAACACTCATCATTTTCTTCAGAGTACTTATGGAAACTTTCAGCGTATAAATTCTAACTGTAACCTTTCGTCTGTCAATAAACATTTGCAGTAATGATGAAATATTTATCAGAAAACTCGAACGCTGATAAATAATAATAATGTAGCTTTTCTTCGTTGTTGAAACAATTTTTCCTGTTTTGATGCATTAAGTTTATTGTTTGAATAACTTATTTATAGTTGTAGGGGTTGTTAG
This sequence comes from Pterostichus madidus, assembly GCA_911728475.2. Taxonomy (NCBI): domain Eukaryota; kingdom Metazoa; phylum Arthropoda; class Insecta; order Coleoptera; family Carabidae; genus Pterostichus; species Pterostichus madidus. The sequence continues at coordinate 953,137 of OU452313.1, read as the reverse complement.
TATAACTACCCTTAATAATAATTTGTAATAATATCTTATTTATTTAAGACATGAGATGTTAAAACAGGATTTGTAGTATGGGGTAGCTGGCTCAGTGGTATCGAGTCGGCCTGTGGATCCTGAGAACCTCAGTTCGATTCTCACAGCCGACAAACAATTTTCATCACATTAAAATTATCCCTGTGGCCCCTCCTCCAATAATATCTTTAGGGGCCGTGATTTGATGGCTGGTAATTGCACTTCACGCGCATAAATATATCACTTACCGAGATCTGCTTCGGCAGAGTGCCACATCCAGTAATGCGTAAAAGGCATGATGATATATTTATCTATTTTATTTTAGATGTTAAATCAGGATTTGTATTATGAAGTAGCTGGCTCAGTGGTATCGAGTCGGCCTGTGGATCCTGAAAACTTCAGTTCGATTCTCACAGCCGACAAACAATTTTCAACACATTAAAATTACTCCTGTGGCTTCCTCCCCACTAACATCTTTGGGGGCCGTTATTTGATGGCTGGTAATTGCACTTCACGCGCATAAATATATCACTTATCGATATCTGCTTCGGCAGAGTGCCACACTCAGTAATGGGTAAAAGACGTGATGATATATTTATTTATTTTATTTTAGATCTTAAAACAGGATTTGTATTATGGAGTAGCTGGCTCAGTGGTATGGAGTTGGCCTGTGGATCCTGAGAACCCTGGTTCGATTCCCACAACCAACAAACATTTTCACCGCATTAAAATTACCCCTGTGGCTTCCCCTCCACTAACATCTTTGGGTCCGTGACTTGATAGCTGGTAACCGCACTTCACGCGCATAAATATATCACTTACCGCGATCTGCTTCGGCAGAGTGCCACACTCAGTAAAGGGTAGAAGGCGTGATGATATATTTATTTATTTATTATTTTATATGTTAATGTTCGCCCTTAAAAAACACCATCCCGTATAATTATTAAAGGTTCTTTTTTTAATTAGTTCTCCATTCGATTCGATTCATTTTCTGTTGTTTTATCTTTATGTAATTTATCTTGAGCAAGAATGACATATTAACGAATAAGTAAATTTAATTAAATAATTAATTAATTAATTATAATTCCTGATGAAAACCATGAACTGTATCCCATCTGCCAACGATGTCACCATCCAAAATCGATAGATAAAATAAATATATCATCACGCCTTTTACCCATTACTGGATGTGGCACTCTGCCGAAGCAGATCTCGGTAAGTGATATATTTATGCGCGTGAAGTGCAGTTACCAGCCATCAAACCACGGCCCCCAAGATGTTAGTGGTGTGGGAGCCACAGGAGTTATTTTAAATTGGTGAAAATGTTTTGTCGGCTGTGAGGATCGAACTAGGGTTCTTAGGATCCACAGGCCGACTCGATACCACTGAGCCATTACCCCATTAAATAAATTGATAGTTTAATTCTTCTAAAATAATTCATAAGTACTCTTCTATAATTTACGTATTTGCTCATCAATAATATATCAAAATAAATTAAGTATAAGTCGGTAATTAACTATAAACAACGCCTAGCACCGTATCGTGTTTCACGTTGATTACCTCCCTCATTCAGCGCGTCTGGAACACCCGGCGCCCCCAGGGCGTGGTTAGCATGTAAATGTGCGCCCTGCACCTTCCTCACACCCCCGATCAAGGGGTTTACGCAGCGTAAATCCTTCAACACGGGTGAAGATTTATTTGCGCGCGTAAAATGAAAACGTGACGAAAGTTTATTTGGCTCGCGATTCGCCTTTGTTGGTTCCAAGGCCAGGGGAGGGGGTTGACGTCATAATAATTCTTTATTTTATACCCGCCGCAATTAATTTTTATTTCGTAAAATGCTTGTGTTTTATTATAATTAGAACTTGGTGGCTGGATACCGGGCTTTGTTAAAATTTCATTAATTATTTTGATGCTGGCTTTTCAGAGGATATTGTTATTATAAGTTTGTTTAATTATTGCGCATTATACACAAATTATACCTACACATAAATAGTTGTATTTTATTTATAAATAAAAAATAAATATATCATCACGCCTTCTACCCATTACTGAGTGTGGCACTCTGCGCGTGAAGTGCGATTACGTGTCGTCAAATCACGGCCCCCAAAGATGTTACTGGTGGAGGAGACACAGGGATATATTTAGCGCGTGAAGTGTGGCTATAAGCCGTCAAATCACGACCCCTAAAAGATGTTAGTGGGGGGGGGGAGCCACAGGGATAATTTTAATATAGTGAAAATTGTTCATCGCTTGTGGGATTTGAACTCGGGTTCTCAAATCCACAGGCCGACTCGATACCACTAAGCCACCTACCTCATATTATTTTTATTATTATTATGTTTTTTTTTAATTATGGGGTAATGGCTCATTGGTATCAAGTCGGTCTGTGGATTTTAAAAACCCTAGTTCGATCCTCACAGCCGACAAACATTTTCACCAATTTAAAATTATTTCTGTGGCTCTCTCACCACTAATAGGGGCTGTGATTTGACGGCTGGTAACCGCACTTCACGTGCATAGATATATCACTTACCGAGATTTGCTTTGGCAGAGTGCCACACCCAGTCATGGGTAAAAGGCGTGATGATATATTTATATTTATTTATGTTTTAATTTATATTTTATATTATGAATTTTTAGTTAAAAAATTATTTTCTTCGCTCAATTGAAGCAACAAAATTTTTACTTTTTGATAGGGTCGTGAAATAATAATTTGTTTTGAATTAAAAAAAAATAAATTGTAACATAATGTAACGAATTTAAAGCCAGACAGTCGAGAACATTCGAGAAACCTTCTCGAGAAACAAGTGCGTAGCAGCGTGACCTCACTTGAGTTCGCTCGCATGTCTAAGCGTGTGGTTTGACGGAATATTCTAGGACATTCTGGAATATTCGAGAACTGTTCTACGCACGGGAGTATATAAGCCGAGGTCGAGTGGCTGGGTGGACAGTTGATAGTTGACAGTAGACTTCGAACGTGTAATATAAATGTGGTGAAATAAATAACAGCTCTAGTGTACGTAATATAAATAATAGTGTTAGTGACCGTTATATAAATAATATTAGTGTTTAAATATTTATTAGTAGTGTTTAAGATTTATTGTAGTGTTAATTAGTTTTAAATAAGTTTCTGTTATTTTTATATTCATTAATAAAATAAATAGTTTTATTTTCGTTTAACATAAACAGTTGTGAGTCATTTCTGTGCCTTAAACAATCTACACACTTCCAGAAAGACGAAAAACGTTACAATAACTATTTATTGCATACTTTTGATTTGTAAAAAGCTATTTTCCTATGGCTTCATTTATTTGGGACATGCTGTATATAATGCAAATAACTGCAAAATATTTAGTAGTATGTATATATGAATATGTAGAGAAAATAAAGCATTATTCCAGTCTAGGTGAAACGTAAATCATGTAGAATTTTCGATGTTTAGTAGTGTCGGACTAGAGAGATTATTTATTCAGGTGGCCACACTGCAGACTCGGCAGAAATCCCTGCGGGGAATTTATAACTATATAGGTGGTAAAACTGTCGAGCTTTATAACCTAGTACAGAAAACATATTTCATTTATTTTATTATTGTTGCTAGGAGTTTTATGTCTGCAATTTATCTAGCTATATGTTTTGTCTTTCATTTGTCTGGGAGAACAAAATATGAATATTTGAATAATTATATTATTCATAAGGTTGATGGAAATATTTTATCTTTAATATTTATATTTCATTTCTTATGTTTGCTTTGATGTATAAAACATATTTATATATGATGCTTCTTGATTTGAAAGACCATCTTTATTTACTGAAACAAAATTATGAAATTTCATATTTAAAATCAGAATATTTATCTACCTATGCTGCCGTTTGAGTTTTTCTTTTTAGCGAAATAAAATATAAATTTTTCTCTTCAATTTTATCGTTCAACGTTCTTGAAAGTGACGTACGTTGCGTTGCGCCTTTCATCTTCAAATCGAATTTATCGAACCAAATATCTATAAAAACCACAATTTTCACATTTGAAAATAAATAAATCGAAGTACATTAGGTAATATGGCAACACCGACAACGCTGCTGAAAAGCTTGATGGATAAACGAACATATTCACACAATTTCTATTACCACATAGGCATAGGCGTGCACTAGAATTTGTTAGGAGGGAGACAAAAACAGAAATCTTCTTATTATAAATAAATAAATAAATATATCATCATGCCTTTTACCCATTACTGGATGTGGCATTCTGCTGTAGCAGATCTTTGTAAGTGATATATTTATACGCGTGAAATGCAGTTACTAGCCGTCAAATCACAGCCCCCCTAAGTAGGTAAGTGGAAGAGAAGCCACAGGGGTAGGTTTAAATAAATAAATAAATATATCATCACGCCTTTTATGCATTACTGGATGTGAAACTCTGCCGTAGCAGATCTCGGTAAGTGATATATTTTACGCGTAAAGTACAGTTACCAGCCGTCAAATCACGGCCCTCATAGATGTTAGTGGAGGAAAAGCCACAGGGGTAGTTATAAATAAATAAATATATCATCACGCCTTTTATCCGGTACTGGATGTGGTATTCTGCTGTAGCAGATCTTTGTAAGTGATATATTTATACGCGTGAAATGCAGTTGCTAGCCGTCAAATCACAGCCCCCCTCCCAAGTATGTAAGTGGAAGGGAAGCCACAGGGGTAGTTTTAAATAAATAAATAAATACATCTTCACGCCTTTTATCCATTACTGGATGTGACACTCTGCCGTAGCAGACCTCGGTAAGTGATATATTTGTACGCGTAAACTGCAGGTACCTGCCGTCAAACCACGGCCCTCATAGATATAAGGTGGAGGAAAAGCCACAGGGGTAGTTTTAAATAAATATATCATTACGCCTTTTACTTATTACTGGGTGTGTCACTCTGCGTAACAGATCTTTGTAACTGATATATTTAGATATGTGAAGTGCTGTTACCAACCGTCAAATCACAGCCCTCATAGATGTTAGCCGAGGAAAAGCCACAAGGGTAGTTATAAATAAATAAATAATTATATCATCACGCCTTTTAGCCATTACTTGCTGTGGCACTCTGCGTAGCAGCTTTTTGTAAGTAATATATTTATACGCGTGAAGTGCAGTAACCCACCGTCAAATCACGGCCTCCAAAGATGTTAGTGGAGGGGGAGTCAAAGAGGTAGTTTTAATATGATGAAAATTGTATGTGGGCTGTGGGAATTGAACCCGTGTTCTCAAATCCACAGGCCGACTCGATACCACTAAACCACCTACCCCATTATTATAATAATGAGAGGAAAAATAAAACATTTCTGTGGTTGAAATATCTGACTGACTGATGGTCCGTTTATAAGGAGATAAATATGATAAAGTGTGTACGTCGCATGGTGATTAACCTCTGCCCATTTTCCAGAGAAATGGGTCAAAAGTTTAAATCTTGTTCTTGTTTGAAGTCTTTGACTTTCCATTTTTCGCGACGTTCGCGATTTTTTATTTGGAAAATGTTTCCCTTCAGCCTCGTAATTTTCCACCTCGCCAAGTTTACTTTTCTACCGTGAATCACCGGGCCGCCACCGTCGAAAAAGAGAAAATCTCCTTAGAGATTAAACCCACGAAATAATAATACCGAAATAATTGTTTTAATCTTGCTTTTCTTTTTATAATTAAGAAATATATAGTAGGTGTTTTTATTCAATAATGAGGAATTATAAAAATAATATTATTTTAGAGATACAAATTTCGACTGACGCTTTTATTAATAAACAGTCCAATTTTCAAAAGAGTTTTAGCTAATCCTGAATTTTGGATTCATGAATCTTATTACCATATTTTTTATCAAATCGGCCTGAGGATCCCGAGAATCCTTGTTCGATTCCCACAGGCGACAAACAATTTTCACCATTTAAAAAAAAACTACCCCTGTGGCTCCTCCTCCACTAATAACTATGGAAGTCGTGACTTGACGGCTGTTAACTGCACTTCACTCGCTAAATATATTACTTATCGAGATCTGCTATGGCAGAATGCCACACCCAGTAATGGATAGAAGATGTGATGATATATTTATTAAATAAAATAAATATAAATATATCATCACGCCTTCTACCTATTACTAGGTGTGGCTCTCTACCGAAACAGATATCGGTAAGTGACACATTTTGCGCTTGAAGTGCGGTTACCAGCCGTAAAATTACGGCCCTCAAAGCTGTTAGTGGTGAGGGATCAAATGATGAAAATTGTTTGTCGCCTGTGAGAATCGAACCAGGGTTCTCAGGATCCACAGGCCGACTTGATACCACTGAGCTAACTACCCCAATATATTTATTTATGTATTTAAAACTACTCCTGTGGCTTTTCAGGATTGGTGGCTCAGTGGTCTTAAGTCGGCCTTTGGATTTGAGAAATCGGGTTCGATTTCTACAGCTGACAAACAATTTACATCAAATTAATACTCCCCCTGTGGTTTCCGTCCACTAACATCCTTAGGGGCCGCGATTTGACGGCAAGTAACCGCACTTTAAGCTCAAAAATATATCACTTATCTGTCACGGTAGAGTGCCACATCCGTAATGGATAGAAGGTGTGATGATATATTTATTTATTTACTTTCTTTAAATATTTGTCGAGTGTGGGAATCGAACTTGAATGATAAATGTTTCAAGAGTTCGTGCTAAGCATGATGTTATGAATATATTAATCGATTGATAAAAAATACTAATGAAAAAAAATTCACAAATTTATTTTCGTTTATAGACTTGACAGATGTCAGTAAATAGTCATTTAGTATTCAGCTCATGTTTGCAAAGTTCTCGTTGGCGAAAAAGTTGAGCAGCGGGCTGTGACGTGACGTCACAGCTCTGCCGGAAGTTCCCGGCGGGTTCCGGTTCGCAGCATGACCGGAACTCACTGTTGTTGTTTCACTCACGCGGATTCACCTCTCTCTTGCTCCTCTTCACCGGTTAGATTATATTTTTAAGTAGGGTTTTGAAAGTTTTCAAATTTTGACTTGTTGTTTATATTTCACCTCGAGGGACCTATTGTTCGTGTGAATATCAAGGGATGAATGTTCACCTAAGGCAAAGCGCGCAAACGGGGCAGTCTCGTTACAGATTTCATTATACAGGATGATCAAAAAGAATTGTTATAGTTGGCAATACAATTCTAGAGATTTTTTTATTGCACAGTTGGCACAATGTCAGATAAAGGCGGAAATGCTATTTGACATTTCTAATTAATACAAATAGGTTATGTCAGGAGTCTGACAGCTAATAGAATTTTGACTTTTTAAGTAATAAGCTACATTCACAAATCGAAATTAGTTTTTGTTTTATGCTTTATGTTTTAATGTGTTTTTAGATGCCATTCACAAATAGTTTTGGTTTTTGTCGATTTTAGTTAGTAGTGACATCTATCATAAATTTTAGATGATCGGTAATGCAGTAAATGCAACTGTCAGATGTGCTAAGTTACACATGCTGTCATATGCTGTTTGTTTACTTTCGTATTTTTTGGAAGAGCAAGGTAAATATTATAATAATAAGGAAGTAGGTATTAAAATCTTGTTTTTATTTTCATTCATTTTGACACTCGAATAAAAACAAACTTAGGTTATCGTCAATTCGAAGGATGATAGAAAGAGACAAGTATATATCACTACATCATTCTACGCTTCGTCCTATTGGTCTATTCCTAAGTATAAAACGTAAAACTAAAACATAAGTTTGGAGTTTGCAAACTTTTGTGTTAAAACCAAAACTAAATACTGATTTGTGAATGGCTTCATAAGATAACATGTCTACAAGGTTATTAAAACAAGAATGGAAAACATGAAACAAAAACTAATTTCGATTTGTTAATGTAGCTTTAGAAATAAAATAGATGTAAAAATAAATGTACTCAAATTTAAATTTAAATTTTCAAATGTAACTGTCAACAACAAGAAATGACTTTATGTATCAGGCTTACCAATTTCAAGTATTTTTTTTTATTGCCAACTGTAACAATTCCTTGTGATTACTCTGTATTATTGTTATCATTATTATTATTAAATTTCAATTTGTAAAATTAATATTTACTACCTAAAATTATTTATTTCGACAATCATTATTCTGACATGTGATAAAAGAACTGTATTCATATTACAATAAGTGTAATTGTTTTTCAATTTAGGTACTATTATAATATCAGTATAAAATTCCTGTAAAAGAATCTTTTCGTCTTTGCTCTCAAGGCGTAAGTTTGACGTGAAGGCGGTTGCTCGCTAACGCGATTGGAAAATGGAAAAATATCTGTGGTTGGGAAGCAATTTCTCCTTTCAGCGAACTCATTAGGGAATTTTCCGGGCATTTCCACCGTATAAAGGCAGCCCATTTAATTAATTAGATTGCCACAAATGAGCCGGTGGCAATAGAGAATATTTCCAAAGACTTCGGAGCTTTTAAGAGAAACCACTACTCTCCTTTTTCGGGTGATGTATGGCGACCTTTTATCGCTTGATCACATTTATAATTAATCACCAATACGGTGACGGTTGCCATTTGTTCTTCTCTCTTCTTATAAATAATCAAATAGATGCCTTCATGTCAAACGTTCAGCACTGGTAAACAAATGAATTATTTACGGGTACAGTTGATGCTCATTCTTTTCAGACTTCTATGAAATATTTATATACTAATAGTGCCATATATATACAGACATACATTCATGTTAAGACAGTAAAAACAGTTAGCTTTCGTGTATTGTATAATATTGTATTTGTTACTCAGTTGTAAACAAATTAAATTTTTTTATTAAATTATGTCACATACAACTGTCAAAAATTGTTTAAAATGATGTCTCATGAGCTTTACTGTGGCAACGCGCTTGTGTACTAACTTGTAAAATTGACAGCAAACCTGTAATTTTTACAATACCTGTACTGTAAGTTTCTTATTAATGACATAATTTAAACATCATAAATGGAACTTTTGTTGCACAGTGGTTTCCATGGTTATATCAGGACTTTAATATTTACTTCTGTCCACCGAAGACACTAAAGGCCAGTTTTTCAATCGCCGGTTTACTCTCGATTAGTGATAATCATAATTAAATAATAATGGAAACCATAGTGCCCATTATTATTTAATCATGATTAACATTAATCTGCGATTGAAAAACTGGCCATAAGTAAATATTACATATCAAGGTCCTGTTTATTTTGACAACAATTTGACAGCTGTTAATTTTGAAATCTATTTTTCTTTTCCTTCTATTTGTGCAAGTATTGTACAAAATAGCTTACTAATTTCGAACTGTAACTGATTTTTTTAGATCGTGAATGTTTAGGAAATCGAGGCCCGAGGGACCTAAAAACTGTCACTTACAGTTCTTGGTACGTAATATACTATTGCGATATACCTGTAAATGGGGTAAGAGCATCATTAAAATACGCGTGCGAAATTTGCACGAGGCGACGCACAGTGGGGCAAATAGGAATTTTACTGTTCAAAAATCGGTGGAGACCTACATATCCAATGGATCTGGATATTAAATTCGATCTCGGGATCGTCGGATTCGTATTTCGTAACGTTAATAAATAGCTAGTATAAGAAATAAATAAATATATCATCACGCCTTCTACGCATTACTGGGTGTGGCACTCTGCCGAAGCAGATCTTGGTAAGTGATATATTTTGCGCCAGAAATGTGGTTACCAGTCGTCAAATCACGGCCTCCAAAGATGTTAGTGGTGGAGGAGCCACAGGGGTAGTTTTAGAAATTATGAAAATCGTTTGTCGCCTGTTGTAATCGAATCAGAGTTCTCAGGATCCACAGGCCGACTTCATACCACTGAGTTAGCCACCCCATAAAAAAATTGAAGGTAATTAAATACCCTACACATCTGTCGATGCAGATTTTTAAATGACTCCGTCAAATTTTTTAATTACATAATAAACTATCAAATTATCCAGATCCTCTCCATTTGATCAAAGTGCCCAAGACTTACTGTCGGTTTATCTATACATTCCACATCTTAACTGACCTCTACCCATTTTTCTATCATCATTCTTCTCAATCTCGCAGTCCTCATACATACCCCAAGGTACTCCGACTTCCTGGTACCGCTCTTTGCAGACGCCCTCAGGTATTGCTTATATGAAATTAGCGCTGGTTAAAGAACAAGCGAATGTTTGACGCGGTTACCTAGCAACCAGCAACTGTTGTGAGCAGTAAGACTAATGTTACCCCGCAATTAGGCTTTCTGTGTTGTGAGCGTGAGGGTGTATGTATGTGTGTGTGTTTGTGATTAAACGCTCGCTGCAAGTTTTGGAAGGGTTGCGGCGAAGCAGGTAGGGAAACTCGCAGGAAGTAACGTTGAAACGGAGGCTCCACCAAACGTAGCAAACCTCAGGTTTGCTGAGAATACCATTGTGAAATGTATATGCGCTATTGTTCTATTCAGTGCCTGGGAAATATCAGAGGCCACCAGCAAATTTCATATTAAATTCATATATTTAACCGCACATTTTTAATTAAAAACTTTTTTCTTCAAAAATTATAAAAGTGACATAATATGTGACTTGATTCACTATGTAGAAGTACAGGCTGATCAAAAGGAATTGTTATAGTTGGCAATACAATTCCAGAGATCTTTTTATTCCACAGTTGGCACAACGTCAGATAAAGGCGGAAATGCTATTTGACATTTCTAATAAATACAAATAGGTTATGTCAGGAGTCTGACAGCTAATAGAATTTTGACTTTTTAAGTAATAGAAATACTTTAGAAATAAATGTAATAATAAATGTACTCAAATTTAGTTTTTAAATGTCACTGTCAACAACAGGAAATGAATTTATGTATCAGGCTTACCAATTTCAACTAGTTTTTTTTATTGCCAACTGTAACAATTCCTTTTGATCACTCTGTACTACTGTTCAGCCGCTGGAAGCAAACTAAAATAAATAAGTATCTATAGCAACTATGTCAATAAACAAAGATTTTTTGTAAAATTTTAAATTTTTCATCCTTCCAGGAGTAAATGACATATTTTGTTCCTCCTTGTCGAGCACTGAACTGTAACTTTTAATTCAGAAGGAATTAAATTTCATATTTTATGATTAGTTTTACATGCTGTTAACAGTCTCTTTGTTAAATAACGTTTATGAGTCGTCAAATTGCGGCGTTCAAAGGTGTTAATGCATGGAGAGCCATAGAGGTAATTTTAATTTGATAAAAATTGTTTGTTGGCCATGGAAATCGAAGCATGGTTCTTAAATCCTCAGATCTATCCAATACCATTAAATTCAGAAAAAAACAGTGTATTTTGTACTCTATTTTTTACTTTTGATTCCATTTTTATCCGTTTTATTTGAAACATTTCTCTAAAAATTATTTGAGATCGAAATAATATATTTTCCTAAATTTTAATTTCGTTATTGCGTCGATTGTACAAAAAACATAATAAGCATTATGATCAGTACGTGTCTGTATCACCCATCGGAAGGCCCTTAATTCTTAAATAACTGCAATGAAAAATAATAAAAATTAGTTGTTCTGAAAAAGAACAACATTTTTAGTGCCAATATTTCTCGCAAAAAAAGATTATTGAATAACAATGTAATATTGGTTTTGGAAAGACATAAAAATGACAGTAGATAAACGTCAGAAAAATAAAGAAAACACGGCTCTTATATCAAAGAAGAAATGAAATCATGGGGTGAAATATTTTTCAATAAACAGTGCAGTGTCTCGCTGTCAGACCGTTGTGGATTTATCTACCGGTTCATCCGCCTCCCAGCGCCATCTGGGATCTGGAGATCATCCGAGAGTGCCGGGGAAACTTCTACACCAACTGTCAGAAACATTTGACGGTCTTGAGTTGGGAGTCGATCACTTTTCAAAGCCTGCTTTTAAAGTTTTGAACATTTGAACTTTTAGGGGTAAGACAATGATTGCTGGGTGAAGGCGTTTCACACGTGCACGGTTGATGACGTGACACGTGACGTGGCATTTTCTGACACATGATGTGTGGTTGCCATTATCCCCTAAACCTTGTATGAAAGGTCGAAGTTTGCCACCAGTGACGTAGATGTTATTTCGAACAAGATGTTGGAGAAATTGAGGATGAGAGATTGCATGGATGACCAAAGGACTCTAGATTTTTTTGTTATTATTTATTTATTTTTTATTGGTTAGGTGGCGCAATGTTGATTTGAGAACCTCGGTTCGATTCCCATAACCGACAAACAATTTTCACCACATTAAAATTACCCGTGTGGACGCCACTGTTTCACCCTAATCCGTTGGAGATTTCGTGTAGGTCGAACCGAACTGAAATACTTGTGCAACTTCAAAGCTGTTACTAAGCAACGGTTGGAACCCAGGTTCAAATCCCTGGAAATCAATGTATGTATTGAGTGGCCACGTGCAGCACGTGTACCTAGTGGATGAGATTAAAAAAATTAACTTCAAAGCGCTTCGGCTTAAAATTAAAAATAAATGACATACAATATTATTCTACTATGTTATGTAAACATATTTAGGATCAGTTTTTCAAACACCGATTAATGGTAACCATAGTTTCCATTATTATTTAATCATGATTAACATAAAGCCCGTTTTACATTCAGCAACATTTACAGCAACATGTTGCGCAACTAGTTGCGCAACACGAGTTGCCAAATGTAAAACTGCAGTTGCGTGCAACATTTGTTCCTGAACTAGTTGCGCAACTTGTTGCAGAAATTAGAACATGTTCTATTTTTGTTGCGGGCAACTCGCAACTTTCCCCCAGATATAGTATTTTTTGGTTACTTTTTGTTTTGCCAATGTAAATCTTGTAAGTTGGTTAACCTAGTTTTACATGTGTCATAATAGCGTTTTGTTTTCTTTGTTTTTTGCAATCCATTCTTGTTCTCTAAATCAAACGATGAACATATGATTATAAAAATTTGAGGTTACAAAGCAACATGAACATATCTAATAACTCTTAACTGTCACGGACTACCAACTTTCCTGAGATTTATGTTGGTATAATACTTAAAAAAACTAGTAAAGTTGCGGAAATATGTTGCTAAATGTAATACAAGAAAACTGAACACCAGCAACATGTTGCGCAACATCAAGTTGCTGAACTAGTTGCGCAACATGTTGCTGTAAATGTTGCTGAATGTAAAACGGGCTTTAGGCGTATTCCATTTGCCATTTGGATCAGATATAGCTTACATTTACTGAACCAGATCATTTATTTATTTCGCTGAATTACTTCGCTGACTTTATTTCCAGTACAAAAATTACAGATTCTAATTTACTTTGAAGTAGTTCATCCCAATAAGTACTTCAGTTTGCTTAATTCAGTTCATTTAGTCATTTGTCGAATTTATCTGAACTGATTTAAGTGAACCAAATGGCAAATGGAATACAGCTACCAATCAAACATAAACCGGTGATTAAAAAACTGATTTAATTAGTGTTTTAAGTAATAAACTTAACAATTAAAGAAATATAATCGAAATATAAAGAAATAAATTGGACTACCGCCAAGATTTGAATCATATGGTGATATGGTTTAAAATTTTGTAAAAGTGTTTATTTGTAGTGTAAGCCATGAAATTTAAACAAAATTATAAACAAATGCAAAATAGTTTTCAATGGTTTGACAGTTCGTAAAAGCATTATTATTTCCATTAACTGTCAACCTATTTAAATTTGTATTGCATTTGTTTGTAATTTTGTTTAAATTCCACGGCTATCTCTACGACTGAGAACTTTTATAAAAATTTTAACTTGATTTCTATCTGTTAAAAAAAGTATAAAATAAAATGTGATTATTGAATTGGACGCAGAATTCAATTATCTACAATTTTTATTTTAAGCATTTTATTCTAAAATGAGGTAATGGCTCAGTGGTATCGAGTCGGCCTATGGATCCTAAGAACCCTGGTTCGGTCCCCACAGTCGACAAACATTTTCACCAATTTAAAATTACTCCTCTGGCTCCACCACTACTAACATCTTTGGGGGCCGTGATTTGACGGCTTTTAACCGCACTTAACGCGCGTAAATATATCACTTACCAAGATCTGCTTCGGCAGAGTGCCACATCCAGTAATGAGTAAAAGGCGTGATGATATATTTATATTTATTTAAATAAAATAAATAATAAATATATCATCACGCCTTCTACCCATTACTGGGTGTGGCACTTTGCCGAAGTAGATCTCGGTAAGTAATATATTTTTTGCGCGTGAAGTGCGGTTACCATTCGTCAAATCACGGCCCCCAAACATGTTAGTGGTGGAGGAGCCACAGGGGTAGCTTTTGAAATTATAAAAATTTATTTATTTAATCTAACATCAATAAGGAACGACAAATCGCTGTACGAAAAATATTAGCATCGTATTTCCAATATTGAATAAATCAATTAACCTCTCGGTATATTTATCTTGAGTGGGATTCAAACTCAAGATCTTTATATTCTAATTATAAACTTGTGATTATCATAAACATTCTTCTGTTTCTCCGCCTTCTTTTTCAAAACAAAAAGAATAATATTTTAAAGTGTCTTCTTTTCTTTTGTTTCAGGTGAGTGATACTTTCCGCCATTTTGTCCTTTCGTCTACGATATGTAAGTACAAAAACCGTTTTAAGTTAGATTGTGATAATAAAGATCGCGGCGTGCTGTGTAAGTATTCATAAAAGCACATATCGTGTTGGGGCTTTTAAGATAATAGGAGTGCGTACACAAGTGTTCACTCCGCGGCGCCCCGTATAAAGTGTCGCCAATGTCACTCACCGGGTGTTCCATTACCAACGCATGAAGATAAATATTTGTCGCGTCAAAGCCTAGAGCCAATTTCTTACCCTCGGGGTGCTTTCTCAAACGTTTACTTTGCTACCTCGATTTTAGGCTTTCATATTTTCTTAATAATAAATAAGCTGCTTCACTTTATATACACTTTCAAGTGCTATATTGTTGCGGAAAAGATGATCATAGTGACATCTATTTAATTCACGATAAGTTAGTAATATGTGCGTTTCTAACCAACTAAACAGTTGAGACGTGAGTCATTGTTTACTTCACTCTTCCAACCAACTGGTGATTTTTTTTCCGGCTAGTTAATAGCATAATTTCAAAAACTACCCCTGTGGCTCCTCCACCACTAACATCTTTGGGGGCCGTGATTTGATGACTGGTAACCGCACTTCACGCGCAAAATATATCATTTACCGACATCTGCTTCGGCAGAGTGCCCACCCAGTAATGGGTAGAAGGCGTGATGATATATTTATATTTATATTTTATATTTTGCACGTTAACGTAACACATAATTTCTGTCTATATCGAGTTGTCATTGATCTGTCAGATTCCTGATCAGTTGTTTCAAACATTAAAAAAAACCTGTTTAAAGTCTGACTTTCACATACATTAGTTTTTAAAAGCTATATTATAAACAACGCTGTTGGGAAGAAATTTATCAAAGATATGTCAATTGTTGATTGTTCATTTAATAATTTATTTTGAATAAGAATATAGAAATAATGGACCGCTTTTCCCCCTAAGTGCTGTACGAGAGGTAAATTAGTATATATGTCATTAATTTTTATTATTAATTTACAATTTATTTGAGAGTACTGGACGCACTTAAAGTCTCTAAAAAAAGTCAAAGAAAAATGTAATCTTGTCATCTCCAAAGAAGCGACGCATTTCCCCACAGATTGCCAGCGGAGGATAAACGAATGTTAGTTTATCTCTGATTCCTGTTAAATTCTTTTGTTGAGAAGCGTGTTTATTTAAGGGTAGAGGGATGAGAGGTGAAGCTAGTAATGACGTCATGTAGTCCGGTGATTCCGGGTACGCCCCGGAGTCTACGCTTTGTGCAAGTTCCGGTAAAGTGCTCTCCAATGCAAAGGAGATAGAACACTCCATGAAGTGATTTCTGTTTACGTTTGAAATAGACAAGAGAGAACGTTGTTTATTCTATCGGTCAACCGTTGCCATGACAATGATATTAACTCGGTAATATTCCCGTATTATGTTTTGTAATTTTAATGAGAAAACATAACAAATACGATTATTCCTCTCCCGTATTTTCGTATTTCGTTTGGGAAAACCGAAAGTCTTTTGTCCTTTAACGATTTTGTTTTGTCCTGCTTCCAAAGCACTCTGCGAAAAAAATGCGCAGACAAAAGAAGCCTCCGGTTTATTTATGTTATTTTACATTAACATTTCTCATTTTCCCTTATTTGGAGGGGAAGGTGCATTTCCGTTTTTTTGTTTTGTTCTTCCTGCCAACCAACGTGAAGGGAAGAAGCCTGGAAAATATTTGAACTAAAGCGTAATTTTATCTGAATCTCTACAAAATATATCAAATTACATCACTGATAATAAATAACTTAGCTAGCTTTGAAAACAGCAAAATGGTGACAGATTTTCTGTCATTGGAATTGTGAAAATATGCCTTCTACTATTTTTTAATCAACTATAAACAGAAATGTAAGCATTATAGTTATTTTATTCACATGAAATTTACCTCTGCAGTTCTCCCTCGACTAATATTTTAAAGGACTATGATTTAACTTCATGCGCATAAATATTTCACTTACCGAGATCTGCTACGGCAGAGTACCACAGACAGTAATGGAAAAAAAGGCGTGTTGATGTATTTATTTTATTTTATAGTAATGAGATTTTCCGGTGGTGCCATTTTATTTTTGTTTAGAAGGTATCTGGGGAAAGAAAGACAGTTTATTCATGAATAATACATTTGTTTTTCACTATCCTGTCAAAAAATAAATTCAAAATTTATATGATTTATTATTCTCTCGACAGATGTCATCTGAATGTCACCAATGTCAATTTTTTTTAACAACTTCCGTGTTACATAACTATTATTGTATTTGGCCTTTTCTGAATTTATTTCATGTATTGGAAAATATATTTGCTACCTATTGATGTAGAAAGTACTATTTTCTGCTTTCGTGTAGAAAGTTAGTTTACGTATATCGAGTAATTATATAATATCCATAGTTCATGAATACTTTTAACATGTCAAAAATTCTTCTTCTTATGCTGGGTTGCAAGAAAAAATAAAGTACTCTTTAGTTAAAGAATTGTTTATCTACCAACAGTATTAACAGTGATTTACTGAAATTTTTTGAACCGTTAGTTGCTAATGAACCGATAAAAAAAAAAATAAATGTCAATAATTCGATCCAATATTTTTTTAACTTATGGGATAAGTAGCTAAGTAGTATCGAGTCTACCTGTGAATTTGAGAACCCGGGTTCGATTTCCACAGTCGACAAACAATTTTCACTATATTAAAACTACCCCTGTGGCTTCCCCTCCACTTTTTGGGCCATGATTTGACTTAACGTGCATAAATATATCACGTACCGAGATCTGTTACAGCAGAGTGCCACACCCAGTAATAGGTAAAAGACGCGATGAAATATTTATTTTACTTTATATTTAAGGGGACGATAGCCTCAGATTTGTTCATTTTGCAAATAAAGTACGAACAAAAAACACTCTCCATTCGATCATAACGCCTGAATATTCTTCTCTTATTGATTTATCCATATTTTTATTGGTCTGCGATATATTAAATAATTGTGTAAATTTGTAGAAGACGGGTTATTAAAATTGACAGGTGGGTGTTAGCGGGGGCGACGGGAGCGCTTAATAAATAAGCAGCTTCACTGTGGTAGCGCGACGCAGGCAGATCCTGAGTTATGGCAGCTAGTGTTTGTTGTGTGCAATTTAGTCACTGGGAATTATGCGGTAATATATGGAAATTAATATAGATAGTACAGCATTATTCTGTGCCGAAGGGAATAGACAATTATTAAATATTATATGTGGCAGGATGTACCATGCTATAACTTTAACTTAACTACTATTAACATAAAGGATTGTTCACACTAAATAGTCCCATTAGTTAAATATACAGATGAGGAAAATTATGAAATTAAAACTCTGACAACTGTTATTCAAGATCTTATTATCTTAATTTCAATTTCTAACAAAGTTTCTAATAAATTTATCTGTTTAACAAACTAATTTCACCAACAAACTTAATTTAGTTATTTTTTTTTCTGTGGCTTCTTTGGTGGATCAACTACTTAGGTCATATGCCGCCATGACGCTCTGATCTGCGTTTTAGGTATTATGGTCAACAGCAACGCGGGTTTTCTCTGGACGGTCACCCATCCAAGTACTACCAGCGCGCAACATTACTTAACTCGCGTTATCGCTTAGATCAGTTCCAACGAGTGCAGCCATGGCCGTTGACAATTATTGTAATTAAATATGGTTTTGTGCCTAATTGTCATCTCGGTGCACACGCGCATTGCTTCACAATGTGAAGTTGCAGTTTAATTGAGACACATACCTCACAAGAACATCAAAGGCGATCATTTTAAATAATTCAATTTATAATTAAAATTTTTATATATTAATACGTTACTTTTAAACATTTTTAAATTTTAAACATGGTTTAAATTAATAAAAGTATATCGATGTTACATGTCATATGGAATAATTGATATTGGGGTCGAACGTTCGATATAGTTTTAATTATTTAAACCAAATTAAAAAATATATGGGGTAGTGGCTCAGTGGTATCGAGTCGGGCTGTGGATCCTAAAAACCCTGGTTTAATCCTCATAGCCGACACACATTTTCATCAATTTAAAATTACCCCTGTGGCTCTTCCACCACTAACGTCTTTGGGCACCGTGATTTGACGGCTGCTAACCGCACTTCTCGTTAAGAGATATATTTATGCGTGTGAAGTGCGGTTACCAGCCGTTAAATCGCGGCCCTCAGAGATGTTAGGGAGAGCCACAGGAGTAGTATTAATGTGGTGAAATTATTTGTTGCCTATGGGAATCGAACCAGGGTTGTTAGGATCCATAGGCCGACTTCATACCACTGAGCTAGCCACCCCATATAAAAACAATTAATTTTATACAAATATTATATGAGGTAATGGCTCAGTGGTATCGAGTCGGTCTGTGGATCCTAAGAACCCTGGTTCGATCCCCACAGCCGATAAAACATTTTCATCAATTAAAAAAATTATATCTGTGGGAGGCCGTGATTTGACTGCTGGTAACCGCACTTCACGCGCATAAATATATCACTTACCGAGATCTGCTTCGGCAGAGAAAACGGTAATAAAAATATGTAAATCGAGTTATAAATATAATATCTCGTAAATACAATATAATAATTCTATTTTGACGTATCGGTAAACATAAATTTAAATTAGATTTATAATATAATTTAGTGGTGTAATCAAGGTAATTGATACACAAATACCGCAAATTGTATCGACGCTGCTAAAATTTTATATTTTCGATATACCAATTAAATTTCTATATGAATTAATTAAATTCTCATATAGCGACACAGATTGTGTAAAATACGGTTGGGAATTAATTATTGAGCGACATCAGGCATCACAAGCTTCGTAATAGGATCGAATTTCACTCAACCGCATTTGTGACTGGTTTCATCTTGATTTAAATCTCAAGAAAGAATATATTTCTTGTCTTTTTTCATAAAAATAAAATTAGTACTATTATAATTCATTCACAAAGACGTAAACGTCCTGAAACTTTCATTCAAATCGGTTGAACCGTTTTTGAGATAGTTGGCCGCCATTTTGAAACAAGATGGCGGTGGATAAAAATGTATAGGTTACAATTTATGACGAGTGAAAAATGTTATTTTGAGCCTGGAGAAAATATATAGCCTGTAGTAATATTAAATAAAGATTTAAACAATATATACCTGCCATTTTGAATTCTGATGGTGTTAGATCAAAATCGAGTCGGTCTGTGGATCCTAAAAACCCTGATTCGATTCCCACAGCTGACAAACATTTTTACAAAATTAAAAAATTACCACTGTGGCTCCCCCACCACTAACATCTTTGGGGGCCGTGATTTGACGGCGTGTAACCGTACTTCACGCGCATAAATATATCACTTACCGAGATCTGCTTCGGCAGAGTGCCACACCCAGAAATGGGTAAAAGTCGTCATGATATATTTATTTATTTACTTTTATTTTAAATTACAATTATATTTTGAAACAAGATGGCGTGATGGGCTAAAAAGAAATAATTCCTTTGGATACATAAATAAAACGACAATTTTTGTTTAATGTGAATATTTAAAAAAAAATAAAATAAATATATCATCACGCCTTCTACCCATTACTGGGTGTGGAACTCTGCCGAAACAGATCTCGGTAAGTGATATATTTTTGCGCGTGAAGTGCAGTTACTAGCCGTCAAATCACGGCCCCCAAAGATGTTAGTGGTGGAGGAGTCACAGGGGTAGTTTTTGAAATTACGAAAATTATTTGTCGCCTGTGGGAATCGAGCCAAGGTTCTCAGGATCCACAGGCCGACTTCATACCACTGAGCTAGCCGCTATCAGGCAGATTCATAAAGCGGATTAGCGCTAACATCATTTTTTATTTCGTTTTTAACTCTCTTTTCAATGCATGAAAGAAGTTTATTTTAACTTGAGTTAAAAAGAGAGTTAATTACCATCATATTTACTTTATTTCTTTAATCTGTTTTAATTTGAAACAGAGTTATAGATAATATTAAAAACGGTGTTAGCGCTAATCCGTTTTGTGAATCTGCCTGTATGAATACTTGATTTTACAAAATGTCATAATTAAATATTATTTTGTTGTGCATAAAATAATGTATGTACGTCGGTCCAGGAACGCCTGTTTTCACCTTTGGTACATAAATAACTATTCTAAACGAGTTTCTAATAGATGTGATAAACTAGATATCTTTTGTTATCTTTCTGAAAGTATATATTTTGAATTCTAAAGAATGACATCTGTATGTTTTTTACTAAAATATCTTCCGAAAAAATATTATTGTAAACGTTTCTTTTGGAAACCCTTGGCAGGTAATATCAAGAATTTCCTCAAATGTCAGAGAAGAAAAATTCCAGAGCAAATATAAATGCATGCGCATAAATTTGGCGAACCTGGCACACAAAAGATACGGTATCTCGTACGGAAATTACGTTCCTTCTACCCGCAGCGGGAAATGCGGAAAAAATAAATAAGCGTGCTCAGTGTGCCGGGGAAATCGCTCTTCAAATGTCTTCGTTTCTTCTTCGTAGGGTTAGAAGTGAGCCCTGCACGGCCTTCAACTAAATAGATACCATCAACTTGTATAGTTTTTATACACAAATTGTTAACGTCAACTTCTAGAAATATAAAATTAAATATATAAATATATCATCACGCCTTTTACCCATTACTTGGTGTGGCACTCTGCCGTAGCAGATCTCGGTAAGTGATATATTTATGCGCTTGAAGTGCGGTTACCAGCCGTCAAATCACGGCCTCCAAAGATGTAGCTGGTGGAGTAACCATCAACTTCTAGAAATTTAAATTAAATATATCATCACGCCTTTTACCCATTACTGGGTGTGGCACTCTACTGAAGCAGATCACGGTAAGTGATATATTTATGCGCGTGAAGTGCGGTTACCAGCCATCAAATCACGGTCTCCAAAGATGTTTGAGGTGGGGTAACCACAGGGGTAATTTTTAAATTGGTGAAAATGTTTGTCGGCTGTAGGAATCGAACTAGGGTTCTTAGGATCCACAAGCCGACTTGATACCCCAAAATAGAAATATTCAGATACATATTAGAAAGTATTATTGAATTTATATCTTACTGCTTGACGCCATGTTGTTGGATTTTCTTTTATTTAAACAATTATTTTTCAATTGTTAACAATTCTTTTAATAGTTTAACAGTTATCTATCATTAAAATGGCTCAACATATTTGAATGAATTTTCCAGTGTATTTACATTTTGTTCTGGTACCATTTTGATTCAATATATAAATTTTTGGTCCGGCGCCATCTTGAATCAAAATGGCGACCATATATCTCGCAAACGGTTCAACCTTTTTGAATGAAATTTTGCAGAATATTTGAATTTTTTTTGCATCATGAAATATAGGGTATAAATTTTGTCCCGGCGCCATTTTCATTCAAGATGGCGGCCATCTATCTTATAAACGGCTCAACCGATTTTAATTAAATTTGCAGGTTGTATATATATATATATATTCAGGTTAAAAAATTCATTTTTTGTAAAGTTGTCTCTGTGTAATTTATTTATTTATTAATGCTACTCTGTACAACAGGAACTTAATTCCAATTACAGAACAGATTTCGGACTCACAGAGCCGCAATGTGAAGATTCATATATTTTTAGCTTGAGTGGGATTCGAACTCGAGATCTTCAAATATCGTAGCGTTAACTACACCACCGTACTGACGTAATATGTCAAATGTGAACCTCGCATGATATTTTCTATTTTGATCTTGATGTAGTGGTAGCATGCAGTCAGTATTATTAGTTTTTGTCTGACGTAGAATTCTGGCGATCGCTTACAATGCCAGGGTGAAACATAAAGTTATTAGTTATCGCCGGGGGGACGCAAAGTGGCGTCGCTCGTTTATTATCCGTCGTACATCGTTTAAGTTTCGTCTCACGGCGCTACACCATTAATAAACGGACCAAGTCACAGCCGTTAATATCTGACGTACGGCAAGATGGCCGCTATTTCGTGGCTAACAACATTCAGTTGTTACTGGCACCTGATGCTTTTATGTTACACAAAACAAAAGTACGATGTGCAACTATGTCATGTTTATTGATTCAGAAGAGATATTACGAGCTAGGAATTTTATGATGCATTTTTATATCGAGTATTAGAATTTTACAATTTTATTGTGGCTGTAAAATGGTCATAAAATTTAATCGGATATATTATTTTTATTTATTATCAACTAACAATTTCACTTTTGCATTTTCATACGTTACCAAGGAGCTATTTACTGATGCAGCCTAATGGTTGCGCTGTCTTCTAAAAAGCAGGAGTTTATTTTATTTATTTCATTATTTAAAAAATAAATATAAATATATCATCACGCCTTCTACCCATTCCTGGATGTGGCACTTTGCCGAAGTAGATCTCGGTAAGTGATATATTTATGCGCGTGAAGTGCAGTTACCAACTGTCAAATCACGGCCTTCAAAGATGTTAGTGGTATGGAAGCCACAGGAGTAATTTTTAAATTTGTGAAAATGTTTGTCGACTGTAGGGATCGAACCAGGGTTCTCAGGATCCACAGGCCGACTTGATACCACTGTTCAACTACTCCATTCTATTATCATTTATTATAGTTTTAATGTGGTGAAAATTGTTTGTCGGCTGTGGGAATCGAACCGAGATTCTCAGGATTCACAGGCCGACTCGATACCACTGAGCCAGCCATTCATTATTTATTATAAACAGTTGATAATATGCTATGCTTAATATTCAAAATAATTTGAAAATACTATATTTTTCTTGCCTTTAATGGGGTTCGACTCCCATAGCAGACCAACAATTTTCACCACATTTAAAACTACCCCTATGGCTCCTCCTCCACTAACATTTTCGAGGCCTATGATTTTACGGCTGGTAACCGCATTTCACGCGCAAAATATATCACTTACCGTAATCTGCTACGGCAGAGTACCACACCCAGTAAAAGGTAGAAGCTGTGATGATATATTTATTTATTTCTTATACTAGCTATTTATTATATTTATATATTTAGCCGGACTATGGATACAAGAATCCGGGTTTGATTCTCACCGCCAACAAACAATTTTCACCACATTTAAACTACCCCTGTGGCTTCCTCTTCACTAACATCTTTGAGGACCATAATTTTATAGCTGGTAACCGCATTTCACGCGTAAAATATATCACTTACCGAGATTAGCTACGGCAGAGTGCCACACCCAGTATTGGGTACAAGGTGTGATGATATATTTATATTTATTTAAATTTATTTTATTAGAAGATTGAAATATTGGTCCTTGAAGTAACCATTTAAAAATATATGTTAAATAAAATTCTATTTTAAAAACTTTGCACAAAAAAATAAAATAAAACTAATCGTTTGCAAGGTCCTCAGCGAACTATCTGAATTCACGCGTATAAACCCCGCTCTGCATACAAATTCTAGGGATTCAAACCCAAAACCGCCTTCCGCATATCTCAATCACTCGGTGAATTTAATGTCGTCGGAATACCGCTCAAGTTTACACAGCCAACTACGTTCGACCCAAACCAAGATCGAAAAATTATACAT
This sequence comes from Pterostichus madidus, assembly GCA_911728475.2. Taxonomy (NCBI): domain Eukaryota; kingdom Metazoa; phylum Arthropoda; class Insecta; order Coleoptera; family Carabidae; genus Pterostichus; species Pterostichus madidus. Next base: position 928,911 of record OU452313.1, on the reverse strand, counting down.
TGCTGGGAAGTTCAACCGAACGTGGTCAGAATTTTTAGTTACTTTTTGGTCAGCAGGTTGGTAGGAGTGGAATGCAAAGTTGGCTAATTTAGGGGAAAACTTTGTTTACCTGCCTAGGTTTCTTTTAGAAGGGAATTTGTAATTCTGTAGAATAATCAGAAGTTTTTTGTTTTTTCCGCTGTGTTTAACCGTCAACATTTTAACTGATGTTTAAGGAACTTTTTAAAGGATTAAGAGTGATCGGGATATAAAAGTTTTTAATAACTTAGTTTAAAACTTAGTAATCGATATTTGATTTTCTTACTAAACTAAAATAAAATAATTTTAAAAGTTAATTAATTCTTTCATTAAACTTCATTCCTTGTTTGAAAACGATGACGTCATATGTGAACGAGGTTATCATATATACGATGAAATATAGCTATCTTTTTTATTAATATTATACGTACCTATGCGAATGACATTAATGTATGTCTTAATAAGAAGAGACACATGTTTCATGTTTTTGCACGTTCTATCACATTGATTATTTTAATGAAAACGTATGATAATTCTTACTGGAAAATTTATATTTACTTTGTTCACATTTGTTTATAAAATAAAAATAGAGAGCTATTGTCATGATTTTGTAATTTTCTCGCCTGTCATTTCTAAGTTTGTGACATTTTTCATACATAGATACAGACTGAGAAATAAGAAATGACTAGAAAAATTTTGGGTAACCAAATGCAGAAATGCGTTTGTCCTTTTCATATTACTATTTTGCGCTGGAGTTCGAGAATGGAGGATCTTTAATTAATTTAATTGTAGTACAAGAGGTAATGTGCATTGTATTTATACAGGAGTAGTATAATAAATTAAAAAATATATCATCACACCTTCTACCCATTACTAGGTGTGGCACTCTGCCGAAGCAGATCTCGGTAAGTGATATATATTTTGCGCGTGAAGTGCGGTTACCAGTGGTCAAATCACGGCCCTCAAAGATGTAAGTGGTGGAGGAGCCACAGGGGTAGCTTTTGAAATTATGAAAATTGTTTGTCGCCTGTGGGAATCGAACTAGGGTTCTCAGGATCCACAGGCCGACTTCATACCACTGAGCTAGCCACCCCATGAGTAGTATAATGTGATGAAAATATTTGTCGCCAGTGAGAATCGAACCTGGGTTATCAGGATCCACAGGCCAACTTGATACTATTACTGTGCAACGTACTCCATTCTATTATTATTAATTTTAATTTATTCTTTTAATACTTTTTTTAGTTTTTGGGTTAGTAATTGTACCTTTGTCGTAGTTCCAATTTTCACCACCTTGAGCGCTTTCTTATATAAAAATCAAAATGGCGTGATGTTATGTACGCATATACTTAAAAATAAATGCAAACTAAAATTTTGATTGCCGATTATTATTACTGTCATTTTATAGCATTGGAATCTCTATCAACAGTTGCTGCATTACTAGTAGAATACAAAATGTAGTAAAATTACTATCATATTGTTATAATTTTGCAATTTGGTTACAAGAACCGCACAAGTAAACTTTTCTCGTCCGGGAAAAAGTTGTTAAAAATGTATAGAAGTAAAACAGGGATTACGAAGCCATTGTTAGCATAAAAGCAGTTTTTGTTTTAATATCTCTTCAGTCATTGCGAGTATTAAACATCGCAAAGCTTTCAAAGTTCAGCTTGAAACTTTCAACAGCAAAAGAGCCGGAGAAAGCTTTAAACAGAATTGGAAATCAGTTTTATATAACATTAGTTTGATCTTTTATATGTATGAGAGATGAAAATGAAAATATTGGGGTAGGTTACTTAATGGTATCGAGTCGGACTGTAGATTTGAGAACCTGGGTTCGATTCCCACAGCCGACAAACAATTATCACCACAGAGTTACTCTATTGGCCCCTTTACTAACATCTTTGAGGACCGTGATTTATAAATATATCACTTACCGAGATCTGTTACGGCAGAGTGCTCACACCCAGTAATGGGTAAAAAAGACGTGATGATATGAAAATTCAAATAAAATCGAATTCAATACTGTCTTTTTTTTATTCAAATGCAATTGTTTTCAGTAATAATATAACAAGAGAGTGAGAATAAATTGAAAATAATTTGATAGATCTTTCGAAAACTTGTTGGCAGGCAATAGTCACGAAAGCCCGTAGGGCTTGAGTGGCTATTACAAAAAGGCAACAAGTTTGAGAAAGATACTGGAGAATTATTTTCTAATTTATCCAACTATCGAGTTATATTTAATTAGATTATTTTTTGACTTAGCTGTTGAGGTCGATTCATCCAACTTAAAAGATTTTGGACGGGTTCATATAGATTGATTACTTATTAATGTTTTCTTGGAAGTCGTTTCCAAAGTTTGTTGGTGTATTTCTGTATCTAAAATACAACTAAATCGATTTTTTTCATACATTTTACTTGACACGTTGACAGATTTAAATAATTATTTGACAACTATCTATCATTTGTCAGAAACAATACAGCATCTACAGAGATTATTCCCGGGAATAATTACAAGAGCTTTATTCTCAGTATAATAATGATAGGATTGGTTAAAACGCAGACACGTGACATAAAATGAAGCATTTCATTGGTTTTGAGAAACGTAAAAAAATAATCATATTAAATAGTTTTTGCAATAATATCTTTTGACATTATAATAAATTATCATTATGGAGTGCCTAGCTCAGTGGTATGAAGTCGGCCTGTGGATTCTGAGAACCCTGGTTCGATTCCCACAGGCGACAAACAATTTTCATAATTTCAAAAAGCTACCCCTGTGGCTCCTCCAACACTAACATCTTTGGAGGCCGTGATTCGACGACTGGTAATCGCACTTCACGCGCAAAATATATCACTTACCGAGATCTGCTTCGGTAGAGTGCCACACTCAGTAATGGTTACATGGTTAGAAGGCGTGATGATATATTTATTTATTTATCATTTCATAATTAGTAACTTTGTACTGAGAAAGTAAAATAAAATATAGAAAATATTGTTGGTAGAATCAAAGAAAAGAACAAATTGTAAACCATCTAAGGCGGTCTCATCTCTTGTAATGCTCAGACTGCAGAGAGATCGTGCGTGTTTGTGTAACAAAGCACACATCCAGGCCTAGAGCTTTAAGCTCTGTTTTCAATCCGTGAAGAAAGAAGAAAAAGTCCGTGCCGAGCTTTAAATCCAAGGCTACCAAGATACAGGGCAAGACGTGGCGATAAAAAAGCGAAGAAATCAACGCAGATGGTGCTGACAAAGGAATCGATAGCAGCAAATTGTGACGAACAAAAACGCACCAAACGACGATTGTCACTTGTACAGATAACAAGAATAGATACCAAAGTTTTAACTTTTCAACTTTATTTTTTATTTTTATTTATATATCTGCCATTTTACACAACAGAAAGTTAATCCTAATTATAATAGTTTAGTGAAATCCAAATCTTATAGATACTAGTATTTTTTATATAAGATGTAACAACAAATAAATAAATATTAATATAACATATCACATAACACAAACATATAATTTTTCTGAAGTTAACGAGCGGCAGAAAATATATATTTTTTTTTAACCAATGAAACTCCTTGATTTTAACGAGTGTTAGAAAAAATATTTGTCAGAAAAGACAAACTGTAACTGTTTCTATAGAGTTCAGAAATGTCATTTTTTGCCGTTTGAAGAAATAGTATATTACATAATAAGTAATATATAATATGGAGTGGCTAACTCAATGGTATGAAGTCGGCCTGTGGATCCTGAGGTCCCTGGTTCGATTCCCACAGGCGACAAACAATTTTCATAATTTCAAAAATTACCCCTGTGGCTCCTCCACCACTAACATCTTTGGAGGCCGTGATTTGACAACTGATAACCGCACTTCACGCTCAAAATATATCACTTACCGAGATCTGCTTCGGCAGAGTGCCACACCCAGTAATGGGTAGAAGGCGTGATGATATATATATTTATTTATTTTATAATAAGTCAGGAAAGTGATGTTTTATTTGTTGTAGCGGTTGTTTAATTTAATTTTAATCTGTTGAATCAAGTAAAAACACTTTCCTGACGTATTATGTATACTATTTTTTCTGAAACCGTTTAATTTAATCAATAATTAATCATAAATAACTCAAAATGTTTAAATTTCTTGATATGAATTGTACTGACAGCAGACTACGTATCCAAGGCTACAACAAAAATAACAGTCAGGTAAAATCTTTACAAGACTGTTTTGTACTTTACCAGATTGTTATTTTTGTTGTAACCTTGGATACGTACTTTACTTGACTGTTTTTGTAAAAACCTACTTTCCATACTAAAATTGGTCACGAAAGTAAGCACTTTCTAACCGGTTTCAGGAAAAAAATATTCCCACAGTCGATAATTAATTTTCACTACCATCAGTCGAATTTTCCCGCTAATATTGCGTTATGTAATGGTTATTCCTGATCATTAAAGCAGGTATCCTATCCTATCTCTGTGGGTTGTAAACCAAGTAGTTTTCTGGATATTAATCAATCTATTAGTAAACTAGTAATTAGTTAGTTGTAGTGGAGCGTTGCACAATTCCTCGGCTAGATGAGATTAACTGTTTGTGCGTAGCAGGTACCGGTAGGTGGTGGGGGAAGGATAATTACCGTCCTGATTGGTCCGGAGCGTAGGTCGAAGCCGGACACAATCACTTTGATAACGCACGGGTTTCGTTCTACGCTTGACCTACCGGCAATCTTCGATCGGGGAATATGACTCGGGATCTTGTTCATCAGCCTCGGAAAAATATAACATGTCTAGAAGAAACATGTTCTGAGGTGAATGTAAGCAAGAGATCGCAAGTATGAACCGTACTGACTTCAACTACGAACTAAATATAATGGGTGTCTACTTTTTTTTATTATATAGGGAATATAATAGTAAAATTTTCAATTGTAGATATTTTTTTTCCTATGTCCAAAACATGTTATTTTAAAATAATTTCTAGCGTCAAAAGGACGTTATTCTTGCACGCCCTGCATTTTTTTTTGCACGTTGCCTTTAGTTACGTGCTAAAAAATATTATTAAATAGTTGTTACGATACAAACTTAAGTATATATAACCTACAAAATAAATATTTTTGACATTTGAAATGTTATTAGTTACATTAGCATAATTAGTGGTTAGTTCAGTGGTATGAAGTCGGCCTGTGGATCCTGAGAACCCTGGTTCGATTCCCACAGGCGAGAAACAATTTTCATAATTTCAAAAACTACCCCTGTGGCTCCTCCACCACTAACATCTTTGGAGGCCGTGATTTGACGACTGGTAACTGCATTTCACGTGCAAAATATATCACTTACTGAGATCTGCTTCGGTAGAGTGCCACACCCTGTAATGGGTAGAAGGTGTGATGATATATATTTTTTTATTATTTTTTAGATAAAACTTGATCGTAGAAAAATTTATTAATGTAACTCGTGTTAAAAATGTCTTTTATGCACAATCGGGCCGAAAAACATGTGTTTTAGCCCTAAAAATCGGGCTTAAACACTTCTATTTGGCCAAAAAGAAATCATTCATATGAATACATGATTAAAACGAAAATTTTTGTTTATTGTGTGTACTTGATTATGCAAAATGTTATTTTGACATATAACCTATGTACATATTTTTGAACATATAATTAAATGTTATGCGCTTTCCGCCTCGTGCTAATAATTATTCCACGGAGCAGAAACGCCTGTTTTCACCCTTGGTACATAAATAACTCTATTGCACTCATGGCTACGGCGCGTGCTGTCCCACTCATGCAATAAAGTGATACTTCTTAAGAAATAGCATCACACCAAATATGTCTCTTGTTCAGTTGTGAATGTAAGAAAAACAAAAGGAGCAACGTATGTCTCAGAGACTAAGCTTCCTCTTCTCGGAGCAGAGTGATCAGTGTTTGTGAAGCACTTGAGATATCTCCGCGCGATCCGGAAATCAGTTTAGCTCCGGGAAAGAGCGCCCGGAACGCCTGGAACCCGCCATGCCACCTCGTAACGAGAGCGAAACGTCGAGGATCCCTTTCTGACACAAGATGAACAATTTTATACTTTCAGGTCACGAACTGCTACCAAGGATACATTCGAAATTAGCGGTATTAGAAGACAGATAGAATTTACGCAAAGGAAAATTTTACCACTCGTTTGGAGTGGGTGGCACAGTGGTTATCGTGTCGGCCTGTGGATCCTGAGAACCCTGGTTCGATTCCCACTGGTGACAAACATTTTCACCACATTAATACTACTCCTGTGGCGCCCCCTCCACTAACATCTTTGGGGGCCGTGACTTTTCTATTTCGATGTTCTTATAGCTCTCTATAAACGCACTGTAAACACGTCGTTTTTGGCGCCTTTTATTTTGTAGGAGTGGTATGAATGTTATTAAATTTGACTGATAACCTCAAAATTGTAAATTGTCGGTGTTGAAATATTACTAACAGAATATACTAGAATCAGATAAAAATCAAAACATTCACAATACAGAAAAAAATATTGATTAATTGTCAAAAAATATGATATTTCAATTGTCTATATTAAGAGAAACGCTACCAACACAAAATAAATAAATAAATATATCATCACGCCTTCTACCCATTACTGGTGTGGCACTCTGCCGAAGTGATATATTTTGCGCGTGAAATGCGGTTACCAGTCGTCAAATCATTGCCTCCAAAGATGTTAGTGGTGGAGGAGCCACAGGAGTAGCTTTTGAAATTATGAAAATTGTTTGTCGCCTGTGGGAATCGAACCAAGGTTCTCAGGATCCACAGGCCGACTTCATACCACTGAGCTAGCCACCCAACACGAATGATAAAAAACACCAACTTATGTTTTTGACAAGTCGCAGTTTTAAAAATCTAACAAAATTATAATATTACCTGAATAGAAAAAATAGTATAAAGAACACGTTTCGTAAAGCCTGTTAACGCACTCGTCCTTTGTAACACTCGCTGCAGAGCGCCTCGTTTTCCAAATTTGAACTCGTGCATTAACAGATTGCTTTTTGAAATTAGTTCTTTATAGTATATTAAAGAACTAGTACCACGCTCAGTCATGGGTAAAAGGCGTGATGATATATTGATTTATTTATTTATTCTATTTATTAATTGAATCGTTTGAACCTCAGTGAGATAATAATAATACAGAAAATATTTAGAATAAAAATATTTCCGTGGTCTGTTGAGATTTGTATCTGTTTCGCTGCTAGTAATAAAATTTGAAATTGGTAGCAGCTTTTTGGAAAGATTATCCTTGGAAGCAATATGTTCAGGATCAGAGAAATAAGATTGTGATTCTCTAGAGAGTTCAGCAATCATCTTATTTCAAATCAACTGGAATTGAAATTAAATTAAATATATCATCGAGTTTTTATTTTAACTTTTACTAGACTCGCTGATTGCTTTTTGTTCGTACTTTATTTACAAAATGAACAATCCGGTAGTACTGCGGTGTAGTTAGCCTTACGGCATTCGAATTCGAAGATTCTGAGTTAAAAATACAGAATTTTCAAAAAATCGTTTTATAATTTTTAAGGACAAGTAAACAAGACCAAAATAAAAACTTTTTTACAATATTTGTACTGTAAGTTACCTATTAATGACATAATTTAAACACAGTAAGTGGAACTTTGATTGCACAGTGGTTTCCATGGTTATATCAGGACTTTAATATTTATTTACTGTCCTCCGTGAACTGTAAGTAAATATTACATATCAAGGTTCAGTTTATCTTGACAACAATTTGACAGCTATCAATTTTGAAACTTATTTTTCTTTTCTATGGGGTAATGGCTCAGTGGTATCAAGTCGGCCTGTGGATTCAAAAAACCCTGGTACCACAACTGATAAAACATTTTCACCAATTTAAAATTACCCCTGTGGCTCCTCCTTCACTAACATCTTTAGGGGCCGTGATTTGACGGCTGGTAACCGCACGTTACGCGTATAAATATATCACTGACCAAGATCTGCCACGGCAGAATGTCACATCCAAAATGGGTAAAAGGCGTGATGATATATTTATTTAATTTAATATATAACTTCGGTATTTATCACCAAGAAGAAATTAACAAAAAAAAAACTAAATAGTATTTAATAAGAAATGACGCTAGTTTCTTCTTCCAGAAACAAAAGCAATCTAGATAATAAAACTAGTCGTGTAGAATAGCTGCAAAGTGACAGAATTAGTTTTCAATTGTTCGAAAAGAAAGTAATTCTCTCACCAACGAGAAAGTTTCTACGATTAAGTAACGCAATTACACATCGTAGATCGAGGTGGCTGGGGTCACCCTACAAACACTTGAACGTCGACTTGTCCCAGGACGAGGGAAAACTACCCCAACTGATAAGTGAGTTTCCTGCGCCGTGGATAACTTGATAATAATGATCGATTACTAGAACTGGGACCGATGCCATTGGGATTTGAATCCGGGAAGACCAATACCAAGACCTACTTAGTAAAGTGCACTTAATACTAATTTTAAATTTAATTAATTTTCATTATCGCAAATGCACAGAAGTAAATATACATTAAAATGTGTTTATTTTTTCTTAAGTTATGGAATTGGTAATTATATTTAGCAACTAAGAAAAATTAAACCTCTAAGCCTTAATAAATATAAAGATAAATTCAACCTTGACCACTAGCTTGATTCACAAGTCGTGTAATCTTGGTTTTTCCCTTGCTTCGTCTACTGATGATGAGAATGTAGTTCTCGAAATACGTATTTAGATTTATTTTTATATTTATTAAGGCTTAGGGGTTTAATTTTTCTTAGTTATATCTTAGCCTTAGATTTTTACTTTGTACTGTATATTTAGCAATTAAAATTATCAATTACTGGAAGCTTTTTTAAATATGCGATTCAAATTACAATTAACTAAACTATAAGTAAATTCGTGAAAAATTAAATTTTTCTGAAACCGGCAAGAAAGTGCTTACTTTCCTAACCAATTTTAGTATAGTAGATTTGTATCAAAACAGTCAGGAAAAGTACGTATCTAAGGTTACAACAAAAAAACAGACAGGTAAAGTACAAAACGGTCTGGAATTCCAAACAGTTGTCTCGTACCACCCTCTTAGAACTGTCGCCATTGCTGCCACCTGCCGCATCACACTGAAACTAATTTCACCACATCAAGTCAGTGAAACTACTATTTAAATAAAAGTATCTGCACGTATCATATTGAAATGATGACTCGTATTATTCGTGTTATTGTGAAACGATTCAACGACAAAGTGAATGGGGATGAATTTAGTGTTTATTTATTGATAACATATGAACTGTCAATAACAGTTGAAACTCGGAACATGATATTTATAACTCCATTTGTAGGGAAAATCAAATAAATCATATAATATTTGGACATAAAATGTCGATATTTTCTTTAAATTTATGTGTATTATTCCGGACCATAAATACACTTGTTTTACCTGCTAGAGCTGATGCTATTATTTATATTTACTACCGAGATTTATTTTATAACACTCCATAAATAATATTAGTCTGTTTTAATAGGCGATTTAACATTAACGATTCGGACATTACGCCAATATTTTTTATTTTATTTATTACTCCACATAATAGGAATTTAATCCCAGTTACAGTAGCATATAGATGATCATTTAACAAAATAACAATTTTCCCGTTTGCTAATTACAAGTATGCAATTTTCCCAAATGTAATTTCATTAAATTTATAAATTATTTTTATAATGCTGATTGTATTATGTATTAAAAGAGAGTTAATTAATTTTGTAATATTTTTGTGTAAATAAATGATTAATTTAATTAATTACTGTCCATTTAAATAAATGCTTGCATAGGGTAGATGGCTCAGTGGTACCGAGTCGGCCAGTGGATTTGAGAACCTTGGTTCGATTTCCACAACCGACAAACAATTTTCACCACATTAAAACTACTCCTGTGGCTCCATATTTGGGAGACATAATTTAACGACTGGTAACCCTTTGTGTACATAAATATATCACTTACCGAGATCTGCTACGACAGAGTGCAGAGTGTCACATCCTGTAATGGATAAAAGGCGTGATGATATATTTATTTATTTTATTTTTAAAATTACCCCTGTGGTTTCCCCTCCACTAACATCTTTGGAGGACTTAATTTGAAGACTAATAACCGCACTTCGCGCGTATAAATATATTACTTACCGAGATTTGCTACGGCAGAGTGCCACATCCAATTATAAGTAAAAGGTGTGATGATATATTAATTAATTTATTTTTAAAATATTAAAACCTCTAAAGCTCAACAAGTATTATCCCTAAATACAAAATACCCTAGAATTGTACCACAAGAAAGAGGTAAAAAACTAAACAAATATCATGATGAACCCCTCTATTTTGTATTCATCACTGCAATGGTGGTATAGTATATCCCTAGAGGAAGATGTTCATCCCTCCGTCTACGCTGATGTCCATGTCGTCTGCAGCAGATGGCGCAGTGACAATATCGATCACCAACTGCGTTGTGCGAGTTTTTCAAGCGAGTTATGTTCATGAATTCATCCTTGCCGATATGTTCATGCTCAACAGACTATAAGGAGATATCAGAACCGGATACACTAGAACAGTTGATGCATCATGGGAGAGAATAGTTAGTTAGTAATGGTTGGTTGCAAAGTTCTCGATAGTTGTAACAATCGTTCACTGGGTGAAAGATTACGCCATGGTTAGGTATAATGTCATTAAAATTATGTCGTATATTTGTAGAAGTTGGTGAAATTGAGGGTGAGAGATTGGATGGATGAGCAAGGATTTCTAGAAAGAAATGGGAGAATATGATTGAAGGTTTGTTGTGTGAATTATGAATGTGAATGAAGTTAGGATAGAAATATTAAAGATGTCTAAAGTAGATTAATAAACTTTTATGCACAACCGGGCCGAAATTCATGTGTTTTAGCCCTAAAAAGCAGGCATAAACATTTCTTTTTGGCCCTAGGGCCATAAAAAAGTAATTCCTATGGATACATAAATAAAATGACAATTTTTGTTTATTGTGAATACTTGATTCTGGAAAATGTCATTTTATGGGGTAGCTAGCTCAATAGTATCAAGCCGACCTGTGGATCCTGAGAACCCTGGTTCGATTCCCACAGGCGACAAACAATTTTCACCATTTTTAAATTACCCCTGTGGCTCTCTCACCACTAACAGCTTTAGGGGCCGTGATTTGACGGTGGTAACCGCACTTCACGCGTAAAATAAATCACTTACCGAGATCTACTTCGGCAGAGTGCCACACTCAGTAATGGGAAAAAGGCGTGATGATATATTTATATTTATTTATTTATATCTATAACTCTGTTTCAAATTAAAACAGATTAAAGAAATAAACTAAATTTGATGCTAATTAACTCTCTTTTTAACTCAAGTTAAAATAAACCTGTTTCATACATTGAAAAGATAATTAAAAACGAAATAAAAAATGGTGTTAGCGCTAATCCGTTTGATGAATCTGCCTGTAAAAGTATAAACAACTGTAATTGATATGAACTTCCTGTTGTACAGCTCAGCAAATAAATAACAGAACCATTATTTCCAAACTAGTAAAACTATTTCTACAAAGAAGATTTAGTACGAAATATAAATGTCAGTCTTTTGGTGTGTCGATGAAACATTTCGTCTGTCACAAACAAACCAGTCAAGTGCCAACTTACCCAATCTGATTCCCCTAGGCATGTCGTAACACATGTTCAGGAATGTGTGGAACCAATAACGTCGGTGTTGATCATCTCGCAAACTTTTTGCCGCCTAATGATTTTTTTGTCCGCCAGAGGAAATCTCTCTCTGTGGACGTAAAATTGATTACTTTTTCCCAACAATAAAATACACAAAAAGCATAAATTCATTCGCTACAAAATAATATCCCCTGAAAGAAATGTGAATGAAAGAATCAAATTATTTATCGTGTCAAATTTTTCTGATGTTTTATGGCTCAATAAAAATGTTTGCTCGGATTTAAAGTTGATTTTATGGGTTCGTGAACATGGAATAAAATATTGATTGGATCTTCGATGGAAATATGAGTATACTAAAAACGTTATAAACATGGACTGACGTTATTCATCCTGATAAAACTTAATAGAATCATAAGAAACTGGCGCAATATTTTAAATGATAATTTAAAAAAAAAACGGCATTGAAACACAAATCTTATATAATAATATTGAATAATAGCTATAATTACTAGGGTCGTTGATTTCCACCGAAGTTCGAATTTCTGAACGTACGAATATTCGAAAGTTTTGAACTTTGTCAGAAAAACTTCGAAGCTTCGAATTTACGAATTTTCTATTTTTTTAAAGCTTCAAATTCTTGAATTTTTTGTCTCTGAATTAACGCCATCTGTCATCTCCAAACATGCTCACGCATAATTCGCGAAAAGTCGGCCACGAATTAAATAATAAACTCGGCGAAGTATCCTGCAAAAACTCTGCAAGTTTATGCGTCTTAATTAAGACATCTATTCTCTTACCGCCCATCTAAATGCTATGGACTTTTAGTAAAACGTTTTAAAATGAGAATAAAAAGGATACAAAAACGTCTTAATTAAAACGTTTTTGACAGTGTAGCGAAATTTTAAGTCTAAATTGAATTAATTTGGCAAATAATAATAATTAATGATAATTACTTATGAATTAATACAAAACTCTGCAAATGAGTTGATTCTGAAAATAATTCATATCAACATGCCGTGTTCACGTTAGGATCCAGATTCACAATTCGAATAATTCGAAAATTCGAAATATACAAAAATTCGAAAGTTTGAATCTAAATTCGAAGGTTTAATAAATCCGAACATTCGAGACTTCGGAATGTTCGAAAAATCAACAACCCTAATAATTACTATCGATTCATGTATTGAAAATAATTATTTTTCATTTTTAATAATTATTTTATATTTTGCATTTTAACATAACACATAATTTCTGTCTATGTATATCGACTTGTCATTGATCTGTCAGATTCATGAACAATTATTTCAAACATCAAAAAATTTGTTTAATGCTTTTGACTTTCACTTACATTATTTTTTAAATGCTATAACTATGCCGAAGGGAAGAAATTTGTCAAAGAAATGTCACTTGCTGATTCTTCATTTAATAATTTATTTTAAATATGAATATAGGAATAACGGACCGCTTTTACCCCTAAGTACGAGAGGTAAATTAGTAAATTTTTATTATTAATTTACAATTTATTAAAAAGTACTGCACGCACTAAAAATCTATAACATATCTGCGAAGTCAAAGAAAATTGAAATCTCCAAAGAAGCTACGCGCAATACAATTCAAAATTTGTTACATGTAAACATAGCAATAGGATGCGGGCACTCACGTGACACTGTGACGTTTTTGTGACGTAAGAACAGCTGTTTCGTGAAAGATCACTGCGCCATCTTCAAAATGAACTATTTTGTTGGGGCGAGATTTGAAAACAGAATCCGTTTTAAAATCTCGCACCAACAAAATAGTTCATTTTGTAGGTGGCGCAGTGATCTTTCCCGAAACAGCTGTTCTTACGTCACAAAAATGTCACAGTGTCACGTGAGTGCCCGCATCCTATACCCTATGTCATTCATCTAGTTATATTTTTGGATGACGTCAGTCGATGTTTATAACGTTTTTAGTATATTTGAAAACAGAAGTGAGAGCGATTCAACGAGTACTTTCGAACTAGGTCACATGTTATTCCTAGATTAATTAATTTTTGCGGAATATATTCAACAAACAAGCTTCGTTGGGATTACTTCACGTAGATGCAATTAATAAAATAGATGGTTGTCGTAATTGATTTCGCTCTGATACACATACGATCGCTGTATGTTGATTATGATTCATCGATTCTGTAAATACCGTTGATTGTTTCAATAAATGATTATTGTTTGTTTTCAATTTCGTGTTGTGTTCCATTGTTGCCAATCTCTACAAAATATGTCAAACATTGTAGTCTAGTGAATAAAACTGAAATAAAATAGTCTGATGGAAAAGGTTGTGCGTTCAAGTCGCGCTGACTTAAAAAAGACTCCTCCAGAAATTACAAATATCATTGATAAAAAACGTTGTCATTTAAAAACATTTATCTATATATGCAGAGTGATCAAAATTAAGTGTTTCTGTTGGCTATAAAAGAAACTACATGAAATTGGTAAGACTGATTCATATTTCCTGTTGCTGACAGTGACATTTGAGAATTTAAATTAATAAAAATAGTTTTAACATTATTTACAGTGGTATCGTGTCGGCCTGTGGATCCTGAGAACCCTGGTTCGATTTCCACTGCCGACAAACATTATATATATATATATATATCTCATCACGCCTTCTACCCATTACTGGGTGTGGCACTCTGCCGAAGCAGATCTCGGTAAATGATATATTTTGCGCGTGAAATGCGGTTACCAGTCGTCAAATCACGGCCTCCAAAGATGTTAGTGGTGGAGGAGCCACAGGGGTAGAAAAAACAAAAATAAAAAAACATTTTCACGACATTAATACTACTCCTGTGGCTCTCCCACCACTATCATCTTTGAGAGGCGTGATTTGACGGCTGGTAATCGCACTTCACGCGTATAAATATATTACTTACCGAGATCTGCTTCGGCAGAGTGCCACACCCAGTAATGGGTTAAAGGCGTGATATATTCATTTTATATTTTATATTTTTATTACTCACAGAGCAATAATCTAAAGTATTTCTATCAGTCAACCAATTTGTATTTATTATAAAAATAACATGTCAGATAGTATTTCCGCCTTTATCTGACGTGCCAACTGTCGAATAAAAAGAACCCTAGAATTGTTTTGCCAACTGAAACCCTTATTTTTAATCACTCTGTATTTTGTCTGTGACGTTACTGTGAAGCTAAATGAACTGTATAAATAATATTCGTTTTATTGGTTTTTTGAAACAATGAAATGTTTTTGTATGATTGGAATAATGATTAAATATATAACGTTAATTGGAAAACTAAATCCGTCGAGTTGGTTCATGCTATTTTTATATTTATTTTACAATTTTTAATTAAAATTCTGTTTTAAATTGGAAACTGAAACTAAATATAAAGATTTTTGTTACTTTTATTATTTGAATCGAGTTAAATTTTCCATTGTTTCAACATTATGCATTTATTTCTTATTTTTTAAAGAAACAATCGCGTCTTTTAAAAATAATTTCTGTTGTCCCCTTTTCCAAATTTCTGTGTACGTCACTGTTACATGCATTTCAAAATCAGTATTGATACAATAAAACAATCCGAATGAAATGTACGTCTTTATCTCGGTAACTAATATATTTTGCGGTTATCAGTCGTCAAATCACGCCCCCCAAAGATGTTAGTGTAGGCTGAGCCACAGGGGTAGTTGGTGAAAACTGTTTATCGGCTTTAGGAATCAAACCCGAGTTCTCAAATCCACAGGCCGATTCGATACCACTTACCCCATAAGTCACTCAGAAATAGTAAATAGTTATCAAGCCTGTGGATCCTGAGAACCCTGGTTCGATTCCCACAGATGACAAACAATTTTCATAATTTCAAAAACTACCCCTGTGGATCCACCACTAACATCTTTTGGGGCCGTGATTTGACGACTGGTAATCGCACTTCACGCGCAAAATATATCACTTACCGAGATCTGCTTCGGCAGAGTGCCACATCCAGTAATGGGTAGAAGGCGTGATTTATATTATTTAAGTTTTATAAATACAAATATATATTGTTCTAATGCGAAAAGTGAGTCATTATATACTTATTTTTAGTACAAAAAGTGATTGTTTATCTCACTGTGTTCTATAAAACTGAATTTCGTAACCTACAAATATAAGTATTTGACATTTGTTTGACAAATGTAGTTAATTATATCTTAATCGTAAATAAAATATTGTACGAAAAAGTGCCTTTATTGGCATTCATGGGTTTGCGAGCTTTCCACTCGTGCAATAAAGTAACACTTTTTATACCAGTTATATAAATAACTATTAATACGAAAAAATGTGTTAAATAAAAGTGATAGAGAATCTAGTATGTCAAAGTCTTCTGAAAGCTCTATACTTAGTCTTATATTTGATGTTTTTGTGAAAATTATCAATCTCTTTTGACTGATCCTATAATTCTTGCAGTTTATAAAGTATTTATATAGTGTTGTCTCTCTCCCACTGATTGAGTGACGTGCTGAGTTCAATTTGCAAGAAACAAAAGCGTGCGATTTGATAGAGGCGGCGGGGGTAATTGGATTGATGTTGGCTTGTTTTATTGGTTATTAACTAATCATCGCCTATCATGAATGATGAATGGCTGTTGTTTATGAAAACAGAGATTTCCAATCCCGTTTGAAAGCTATATTATGAATTTCATTTTATTATAAAGATATAAATTAGATTTATAATTTGGTATACGAAATTTGGTGTCGAGAATTTCAGTTCAAAGGGTTATTTTTTTAACTTTTTTTTTATTATGGTTCTATATAATTTAAGTCACGAGAAATCGAATGCCGTTGAGCGCATCTTCATATCTTTTTTAGTTTTCAAGTTACAGCGAATTTTCATGTTTTTAAAATCACAACTTTGAAAGGCTATATCTCGAAAACTAAAAGAGATATCGAAATGCGGTTTGAACGAGTGTATTTCTCGTGATTTAATTAACTTGATAGGGAATTTAGAAAATTTTGAAAATTTTGACATTTTTTATCAAAATTTCCCAGGTCGATATTTCAAAAAGTAGACGAGATAATTAAAATCTGTGAACACCAGTGAATTCCTCGCGTGAAAATACATAGGTATGCAAATTTTCAGAAAAAAATTCGAGCGGATAAGTATTTTATTACAAAAAAACGAAAATCGACTAAAAATTAATTATTTTTGAAGGGGTACCCCTTAAGATTTTTACGATTTTGGGTCATTTTTCGTTTTTCTGTATTAAAAACTTTATCCGTGCGAATTTTTTTCTGAAAATTTACATACATACGTATTTTTACGCGAGGAATTCACTGATTTTCACAGATTTTAATTATCTCGTCTACTTTTTGAAATATCGACCTGGGAAAATTTTGAAAAAAATCCAAAAATTTTCAAAATTTTCAAAATTCTCTATCAAGTTAATTAAAGCACGAGAAATACACTCGTTCAAACCGCATTTCGATATCTCTTTTAGTTTTCGAGATACAGCCTCTCAAAGTTGTGATTTTAAAAACATGAAAAATCGCTGTAACTCGAAAACTAAAAAAGATACGAAGATGCGCTCAACGGCATTCGATTTCTCGCACCTTAAACCATATAGAACCATATTAAAAACAAATTGAAAAATTTGAACCATTACAACTGAAAAAAATGTTCAGTTTTTAAACAAACATTTCTAAAATAAATACGCTTCATTTCACCAACATCAAAATATAGTTACATATAAAAAAAACCATGAGGAATCCATATTTTGAAACAGAATTAAACTATATTAATTAGTTTTTAAGTTACACTCAATTAAAATGAAAGTCAAAACTAGACGATATTTTCTAATATCAATCTCGTACCATCCGACGTCTATACGTACATACTTCATAGTGGTAACACCATTATGCAGGCTTAGGTGACCGGTAACCTCTGCCACATTGGCTGACCCTTGTCAGACACCCCGCCACGACTGTCAATTGTCACCGAGGAAAGTTCACGCGGACGCAGAGAAAATTACAAGCCGATACTGTCACGCAATTGTAAGATCACCGCAACGTGAAATTCTATTTTAATGTATGAATACAAAACGTACAGCGATGTTAGTGACATCTGTGGATTGTGAAAAGTTTCTGTAGATGTCAGAATCGCGTGTTGTGTAATATAGACTATTTTTGTTTTGTAAGAAAATATACTTTAATATCAAAGTAAATTTTGGATAATGTAATATAATTTAGACTTGGCAGAAGTTGTTTCGTTTTATGTTATCTTTTATTTATTCATTTATTTTTTCATTTTGCAGAACACTGTTTATACAGGGTGTTTCAATTCTTTAATAAAAAATTAAATGGCAGATGTTATGTGCTGAACGCAGAGTAAAAATATTTTTTTATTTATTAAAAAATAAAATAAATAAATATATAATCACGCCTTCTACCCATTACTGGGTGTGGCACTCTGCCGAAGCAGATCTCGGTAAGTGATATATTTTGCGCGTGAAGTGCGGTTACCAGTCGTCAAATCACGGCCCCCAAAGATGTTAGTGGTGGAGGAGCCACAGGGGTAGTTTTTGAAATTATGAAAATTGTTTGTCGCCTGTGGGAATCGAACCAGGGTTCTCAGGATCCACAGGCTGACTTCATAGCACTGAGCTTGCCACCCCAAAATTAAATGCAGGTTACCTGATGTAAGCATTTTTAGTACGACTGTTTTGCGAATTATTTCTAATATATATCATAAATAAATGTTTATTTGTAGTGTTTACAATTATATGAATAATTTAATAATACCACGATTTTCAGAATTATTATTTATTTATTGTTTAACTGCAATTGTGTGGAATTCACTTAAAAAACAAGTGTAGAGCGACACTCTCTTCTTTTCTTATCTTTTAATTGGTTTTCAGTTCTTTCATAGAGTGTCTGCAATTGTGTGGAATTCACTTTCAAAAATAAGCGCAGGGCGACACTCCCTTCTTTTCTTATCTTTTAATTGGTTTTCATTTCTTTCATAGAATGTTTAACTGCAATTGTGTGAAGTTCACTTTCAAAAATAAGCGCAGGGCGATACTCCCTTCCTTTCTTATCTTTTTGTTTCATTTTCAGTTACTGCATTGTGTAGAATTTTCTTTCATATACAAATGCAGGCTATCGCTTTCATATTCTCTAATCTTTGTAGATTCGTTGTTAGATTCGTTATTAGATTCGTTGTTAGGAGTAAGCGTGAGTAATTTGAGATGATTTACGTATATGTTTTGTACGTCAAAGAAAGAAGATGAATGATAGTGACTAGGAGTGATTGGATGTTTGTTTTGTGATAATTGATTTCGAGTGTAATAAATAAATGAGTTTATATGGAGTAATTGATGAATTTAATGAGTGACTGTTTTATGAATGATTTTAGGGTTCGTACTACCCTATTTTATGGGATATAGCGTGATGATATGTATATATGTACGTATGTATGTTTGAGTTACAATTGCAAATCCAACAATGGTCAATTTATTATCATACAGCATTAGTTAAATGACTATTTGTAGTTTTTATAATTACACGAGTTATTTCATAATACCACTGTTTTGAGAATTATTTATAATATATTATTATTTAAATTACATTAGATAAATGACTGTTTGTAGTGTTTACAATTATAATTTAATTATTAATATACTAAAAGTAACTATCAAACCAGAAGTACTAAAAAGTTTAGGTTAGGTAAAACATTTAATTTTGCGATTTTTTAAAAAGTCATTTTGTTTCGTTATCATTATCTTGCTGCAACTCCTCTGTAGTTATTACGAGTATTCAGATGATTTTTTTAATTATACAGCAAAATGAAACACTGCATTTTATTTTAAAGTTCATAATTAAAACTGCATTTAATTAAACAAATCTGAGAGTTAATTTAAATATTCAACACATATTATTTATATATCCATTTAATTGAAATAAACATTTTAATTATAAATATATATAAAATATTAATAGAATGGAATTGAAATTGGAATTAAAAAACAAATTAAAAGTAAACAAAGGGTACAATAAATTGAAACAAAATTTAAAACAAAAATCAATAATATTATATTTATTATTTGCGCTGTTTTAAACGCATGAATAATCCTGATTAATCGACAATAATAATTAATACAATTCATTATAATTATGAAATTCATTAGACTAATACAATATGTCAAATGATGTACAATTATTGCATTATTCAATTCATTTGTTTTGCATCTGTTATTTATATTTGCAATAAGAACCAAGGACTTTATATAAATACTAGATAGGTAACTTACGCGTTATAAGTGAGGCAAGTGGTGGGGGTATGCCGCCATTTGCAGTAAAGGCAAACCATGCATTGTTTTATTGTATTATATGACATTTTTCTTATGTTTGTATTGAATTAATACTATCAAGTGTAAAAAAATAGGTTGAATAGAATAGATTATTGAATATATAACCTAAACTTTAAAAAATTGCTATTTTTTTTATTGCTTATAGTTGCACTTTGGTGATAAAATATTTGCAATTACATGTACAATTTTAAAGAATTCAGCAGAGTTGATCAAAACTAATAAATAAAATGATGACTCAGTGTTTTAGAAATTTAGTTTGTTTAATCTTATATTACAAAATTTAGTTTATACAAATATATTAATGAAAAAGAGGCCACAAAATTAATATTTGCAGTCACTGAGCCATATTTGTAAATTAGATTAGTATTTTCTAAAGTTTTTAATTCCGAATATATTTTGTATTTAAGAATAACTATAAATTAAATTCTATAGATTCAATAATAATATACTCGTATGATATATTCTATTTGTTTATGTTATTATTACCTATTATACTTTCAAATATAACGTGTAATGACTTTATTAAAATATTTTGTTTATACTTTCAATAAATTTAAATATGTTTTTAAAACATGAATGCTTATGATACATTTAAATATAGCGTTATTTTTGCCTGTTCTGCAAATGGCCGCCATCAACTTGCTTGCCTCACAAATGTCGATGCATATTTTAAGCAAGATAGTTTATCCAGTGTTTATAAAATTTGTTATTGCATTATTGTTAAGCTATTTAACAAAGTATATACAATGTTTTCTTCATGAAAATACAAAGAATTAAATACTAAATTCCCTAGATACAAATTCGCGAATTTCTCATTACCATTTAATAACAATTTTCCACACAAGTTACAGATAATTTTTGCACGATTTTCGCTACACGAAAAGCTCGCACATTCATTCAAATACTCGCAATTTCCTTTAGGAAATTAAAGCTAAGATTTTCATGCGATATCTTCCAGAAAAATGTTAAATGGAAGCAAGGAGAAACAACAGAAATAATATATTTACGAAAGAACATTAAATTCTTTTATACTAAGGAACTAGAACATTTATTATTTATTTTGTTTATTTATTTATTCTTTAAATTTTATGGCATACATTTTATTTATACAATGGGGTGCCACAAGTATTTAATTAGTAATTACAATTAGCAATTATATTTATGGAAAGTTATATTTTAAACTTAAAAAATAATGCTTTGACGCATGTGCTGGATTAGAAATTTTACATACGATTGGTTCTAAAACAGTGGATAGCTCTAGCTCTATTGTTGACAGTAGCTTGTTGTTATTACGATGGGGAGTAAATCTGATGGACAGTTTAGGGTAGGTCAGGTTCGGTTAGGGGTTAACGCGAATGAAACAAGCTAATCTAAAATCGGAATAATAAACTGCCAGAAATGTGATGGTACATCATTGTTTTTGAGTCCTTGGAAACATGAACTTCTTCTATACAGTGCTATCTTTTGGCAAAAAACCAAAATAAGGCAAGAGGGTATACTGGAGTTTTACCGGTTAATTTAATAAGTATATGATTTACGAAAGGCGCGGTGGTCGAGCGTGTTAATACACATCTCTTAACATGTAACAAGTAACATCGACTATGGAAATCGGCAGTACGGCAGCGTAAAAACTGCGGCTCGGTGTGCCCGGTAGGCCCAGGCCCGATTTGGGCTGTAGCGGCTTTGAAGAAGAAATGTTTTACGAATGATTTTAGGGTTCGTGCTACCCCATTTAATGGGATATAGCGTAATGTTATGTATGTAGTAAACTAATATGATACAAGTAAGTTTACTACATAATCTCCCTTTCTCTCTCTCTCTCTCTTTCTCTTATGGATTAAATTCCATGGCAATCTTGGCTGCAGGCAGTGTTTTTTTCTCCATATAATCTGTGTTTTGTTTTAATCAGTGCTGCCTTTGTACGGCAGCGGAAAATTAATGAAATTCTAATCATAGCATTACTAGAATAGCAGTGCGGTAACAGACCCATGCATCCGGATGCACGTCACTCATTTACGTCCAGTTATTGTTCTAGGCTAAACGAGGCTTTGTAATTGTGTAATTTGTATTTCAGGGCAGCTTTACTGAAGTTTTCAGGGATTACAAACAATTGCATTGCAGTGAATTATTCATTTGTTAAATCTTTGCCCTGAATGTACATTCAAAATGAGGACAATACGGAACAATATGACCGAAAATACGTACTCAAAGTTAATTAGAATTAACATAAATTAAATTTATTATCGCAGTGGTATTGAGTCGACCTGTGGTTTTGTGAAGCAGGGTTCGATTCCCACAGTCGACAATTTTCACCTCATTAAAACTATTACTACTTTATGGGGTAGTGGCTCAGTGGTGTGGATCCTGAGAACCCTGCTGACAAATATTTTCACCAATTTAAAACTATCCCTATAGCTTCCCCACTATTATCATCTTTCGGGGCTGTAATTTGATGGTTTGTAAGCGCATTCACGCGCATAAATATATCACTTACCGAGATCTACTTCGGCAGAATGCCACACCAGTAATGGATAAAAGACTTGAATATATAATTATTTATTTATTTATATTTTATTTTAAATTACATTTAATATCTCAGTGGTATTGAATCGGCCTGTGGTTTTGTGAAGCAGGGTTCGATTCTCATAGCCGATAAACAATTTTCAGCATATTAAAACTACCCCTGTGGCTCTCTCTCCCCTAACATCTTTGGGAACCGTGATTTGACAGCGGGTAACTAATATCCCATATTAAATCCATATGATAGCCTTTATAGGGTAGATGGCTCAGTGATATCGTGTCGTTCTGTGGATCCTGAGAACCTTGGTTCGATTCCCACAACCGACAAACAATTTTCACCACATTAAAACTACTCCTCCAGCTCCCTCTTCACTAGCTATTTTGGGAGCCGTGTTTTGACGGCTGGTAATTAATATCCCATATTAAACCCCTATTTTCGCCCTTATGGGGTAGGTAGCTCAGTGGTATCGAGTGAATCCTGAGAATCCTGGTTTGATTCCCACATCCGACAAACAATTTTCACCACATTAAAACTACTCTTACAGGTATGGCTTTCGTTTCACTAACAACTTCGGGAGCCGTAATTTGACGGCTGGTAACTAATATCTCATATTAAACCCCTATGTTTGCTTTTATGGGGTAGGTAGCTCAGTGGTATTAAGTCAGCCTGTGGATCCTGAGAACCCTGGTTTGATTTCCACAATCGACAAACTATTTTCACCACATTAAAATTACGCCTGTGGCTCCACTTCCACTAACATTTTTGGGGGCCATGATTTCACGATTGGTAGCCGCACTTCTCGCGCATAAATATATCACTTACCGAGATCTGCTTCGGCAGAATGCCACACTCAGTAATGGGTAAAAGGCGTGATGATATATTTATTTTATTTATTTTATGTCTTTACCAAGCACCACCCAATATAGAATTTATTGTCTTCAAATATGCATTTATTATTTTCTTCTCTGTTCTGTCAACATTAAATTCATTGGTAGACAAAACAATTTATCGACATCACAGCAAGATTCATTTAACAAATCCACAGCTCTGCTCGCAACTGGGTGATGATTTGATTTATAATAACGATTGTCACTTGTTGCTCGGTGTCCAGGGTCGGGTATCGATTACCCTCCCCCCTAGCGCCACCCCTGGTCCGGGAAACCTGATACGAGGGTTT
The DNA here is from genome assembly GCA_911728475.2 of Pterostichus madidus. Lineage (NCBI taxonomy): Eukaryota > Metazoa > Arthropoda > Insecta > Coleoptera > Carabidae > Pterostichus > Pterostichus madidus. Next base: position 905,136 of record OU452313.1, on the reverse strand, counting down.
TAATCAGTACCATTTAGACCCGAAATTATTTTGTGAAAATATCGCAACAAGAAAACACTTTTTACCATACACCGGAAGTGCTTTTCTCGCCGGAAACACCTCGTAAATCTTTATTTTTTACCCTACACCTACGCATTGTAACCTACATTCGCCAGGGAGGTATTATTTTTTTGCTGATGATTTTTTTTTACCCAAAAGAATCTTGATATAAAGCTACCTGAAATATACAATATTTTTATACATACAATAATAAAATAAATAAGAAGAATTTGTATTATTATTTGAATCAAAGTTTTGACAGATTTTTTAATACATTTGCAGAGATAAACCTTATTTTTAAATAAAATAAATATATCATCACGCCTTCTACCCATTACTGGGTGTGGCACTCTGCCGAAGCAGATCTCGGTAAGTGATATATATTGCGCGTGAAGTGCGGTTATCAGTCGTCAAATCACGGCCCCCAAAGATGTTAGTAGTGGAGGAGCCACAGGGGTAGTTTTTGAAATGATGAAAATTGTTTGTCACCTGTGGGAATCGAACCAGGGTTCTCATGATCCACAAGCCGACTTCATACCACTGAGAATCAGTAATTCTAATACTGAAAATAAAGTCAGCGAAATAAATAAATGATCTGGTTCAATAAATGTGAGTCAGATCTGATCCAAATGGCAAATGGAATACGTCTAATATTAACTAATCCAAAATTCAGGATTAACTAAAACTTGATTGAGAATCTTGTTATTACAGTGTTAAACAAAGTTAAAAATGGGGTGGCTAGCTCAGTGGTATGAAGTCGGCCTGTGGATTCTGAGAACCCTGGTTCGATTCCCACAGGCGACAAACAATTTTCATAATTTCAAAAACTACCCCTGTGGCTCCTCCACCACTAATATCTTTGGTGGCTGTGATTTAACTTTACGCACAAAATATATCACTTACCTAGATCTGTTTCGGCAGAGTGCTACACCCAGTAATGGGTAGAAGGCGTGATGATATATTTATTTATTTATATTTAACAAAGTTAAAGTAAAAAATACAAGAAAAATAGGAAAACAAAATTTCCGTCACTTGTCACAAATTCCAAAATTTTTACAGCACGTTTGAATCAATTTATCAGGTCATCATCAAACGGCTGGTCAGTTCAGCTTTAACCATAGACGCGTTTCATCCTTTAGGGACTCATCAGTATGGTGTGATCAACTATCCAACTAGACCAACTAGGGACTAGTGAACTGTGATATTTTTACAAGCTGAACTGACTGATGTTAAAGTAACTACGTCGGTAGACAAGACATGAGAGCTAAGGAGCAACCCGTGGTGCCATCTACCGACAGAATCGCAAACTGCATGACAGCAATTTAAATAAAATAAAGACAAAGATTCAAACGTGCTGTAAAAATTTTGAAATTTGTGACAAGTGACGGAAATTTTGTTTTCCTATTTTTCTTATTTATTAAGACACAGTTCCACATCGTAATTGACTTTTTGTCTTTATTTTATTAAAAAATACAAGTAGCGAAGTTAACAATCAAATTACTAGACGCGTAGTTCTTCAACAAAATGTAGTGAAAGTGTTGCGAGAGAAAGACAGCGCTAAGTAAATTTAAGCGGAAAAATGAGATGCACAAAGACGAAAACGAGGACGAAGAGAAGACAGGAAAGTGGTTTGAGAAAGGAAGTGGTAGAGCGCAGGAATAAGTATCTATGATAGCGTTTCTGTTCGTTCTAATGAAATGGTTCTCCAGAAATTTAATTGTCGAATAAAATTTGCTGAGTATCACAAGAGCTCTTAGCGGAGATACCTTCAAGAAAATTAGGAACAACGGACGACAAATTATTTCAAATAACAAATAACAAATAATTTGAGAATAAATAAATTGTTTAAGCTAATCGATTATACTTTGTTTAGGGTCTTCGTTTATGCTGTACCAAACTGAAACAATTCATAATTTGGTTTTAAAATAAATAAATATATCATCACGCCTTCTATCCATTACGGAGTGTGGCACTCTGCCGAAGCAGATCTCGGTAAGTGATATATATTGCGCGTGAAGTGCGGTTACCAGTCGTCAAATCACAGCATCCAAAGATGTTAGTCGTGGAGGAGCCACAAGGGTAATTTTAAATTGGTGAAAATGTGTCGGCTGTAAGGATCGAACCAGGATTCTTAGAATCCACATGCCGACTCAATACCACTGAGCCACTATCCCATTAGTCATGTTGTCTAATTTATCTGAACTGATGGGGTATATATGGGATATATTTATATTTTATGTATTTTATTTAAGTGAACCAAGTGGCAAATGGAATACAGCTATTATTCTAATTCAGTATGGTATGAAATCGGTCTGTGGATCCTGAGATCCCTGGTTCGATTTCTACAGGCGACGAACAATTTTCATAATTTCAAAAAAGCTACCCCTGTGGGTCCTCCACCACTAACATCTTTGGGGGCCGTGATTTGACGACTGGTAATCGCACTTCACGCGCAAAATATATCACTTACCGAGATCTGCTTTGGAAGAATGCCACACCCAGTAATGGGTAGAAGGCGTGATGATATATTTTATTTATTTTTAATTTTAAAAAGCTCCTTCAAATCACTGTCCGAAAACCAGAAGATAATAAGATTATATTAGAGTTTGTTTAAACTTTTTGTGAAAACGGTTTAGCTTAAAGTGACTAATCCAAAATCCAGGATTAGTTAAAGCTCGTTGAGGAATTAAATTAATAAATATATCATCACTCCTTTTACCCATTGCTGAGTATGGCACTCTGCTGAAGCAGATCCCGGTAAGTGATATATTTATGCGCGTGCAGTTCGGTTACCAACCGTCTAATCACGGCTTCCAAAGATGATAGTGGTGGGGAAGCCACAGGGGTAATTTTAATGTGGTGTAAATTATTTGTCGAATGTGAGAATCGAACCAAGGTTCTCAGGATCCACAGGCCGACTCGATACCACTGAGCATTACCCCATAATACAGGCAATCGTAGCTCAGTGGATAAATGCGAGGTAAAACTTGCGTTTGGTAATTAGCAAGCAAGAGGTCGTGCGTTCAAATCTCACTGACTTCTACTTATATCAAAAAAATAAGATTGTGTCTGAGTGGTTCGGATTCCACTATAAGCTGTAGGTCCCCTGTACTGTCATTGGGATTTACTTCCTATTGTGCAGAGTAACAAATAAATAAATAAATAAATAATAAACTATTTAAATTTTATAAAACGAATATTTCTAATAATTTTTCCTTCTGTTTCAGGTGAGTGAATCAATTCTCCATTTTGTCCTGCGATTTGTAAGTACGAATATCGCTTGTATAAACAGTAATTTATTTTCTAATAATTTAGGAACTATTACTAGTATGTTTTGTAGAATCTAGAAAAAGTTTTATTTGAAAAATGAGGCCAGAACGAGAGTCTCCTATTTACGCAAATTTTTCTTTCAAGTTCTGCAGCGAACAGCCTGAAAACAACACAAAGAAATGTTTATTTATGTTAGCGAGTGTTGGCGAAATGGGCTTGTCATAAACTTTATAAATTACTTCAATTATACCGAAGGAAATTTGCATTTGAAATGAATAGTTCAACACGAGACCTAGTCTATTTTTTCTTTTACTAGTACATTTTCAATTAATTTGACGCACAAACTCTTACAGCGTAAATAAATAACCTCGAAATAAAAATCAAAAAGTGGAGTATCTCTTCATGGTTGTGCGTAATGTTGCATTCATTTTTTTGCGTTGGCAAAAGTAATAACGATGTTCAGGACGTAAGATTCCAACCTTGTCGTAATGGATCGTAAAAAAAATATCGTAAAAGTTAGCCCATAAAGAACATTCTTAATATCAAAAGTTTAATAGGCCTTATTATGTTACCTATCTCTTTTGGAAATCAATCACACCTGCAAGAAGGTAATTTAGTCTCTTTTAAAAGACGATAAATCGTCTTAAAAGTCTTCGACTAACTTTTAAACGCCCCAAAAATGCGGCGAGAATTTTAAGTGAAAGTATTCGAGCCCTGACAATTAAGTTCGCGAACTTCTGGAAACGAATACTGTTAAAATATTATATTTTTTATACTTTACGTTAATAAGGGGTAGGTGGGTTAGTGGTATCGAGTCGGCCTGTTGATTTGAGAACCTCGGTTTCAATTCCCACAGCCGACAAACAATTTTTAGTAATCATATAACAAGAGAGTGAGAATTGAAAATAATTTGACAGATCTTTCGAAAACTTGTTGTGTTGGATTTCTTGATAAAACAAAAGACTCAAACTGTATTTCAAACACTTTATTTCACACAAAAGAATCTATTTAGCCAAAACACCAAGATGACCTTTTATTAAACCAAATAAAACACTGATACAAATTACAATCGTGTATCTATGCATTAAATTATAACAACTTTTTTCCAAATCTAAAACAAAAACTGTCAACACACACTTTCTTTTATTACCAACCTTAAGGTAAATCATACATTTATTTTTCAATTTTCAAAATTATTGGCGGGAGATTCAACTAACTGTCAAACATCCAACATCCTCCCACCAAGTTAATTTTACAACAAAGAAATTAACTTATCTAACATTATCTATTTAACGAGATTTACATTTTGTATCTTGCGGGTAGAGTTATTTTTCGTCCTTTTTTAGTATAAATGGTGGCTATCTCGGTATTTTTTCTCGCTCGATCTTTTTTACAGTTCTCATCACTAGACAGCCCATTGGTTTGCACTTCACTAGACAGTCCATTGTTTTTCACTTCACTAGACAGTCCATTGTTTTTCACATCACTAGACAGTCCATCGTTCTTCACTTCACTATCGTTGTGTGAGTACAACTCCAGCGGGTATATACGTTGTACCGGCCGAACTAGTTCTCCATGACTCGTTTTTAATCTCACCACTCGAATTTCATCATCGCGTCCCGGCATCAGTTCTACTACCTTTGCCAACGGCCAGTCCAATCGTTTCGGACTATCGTTTTCAATCATCACGACTTCACCTAACTCTATCTTTCGCGAACATTTTTTACTAGACTCCTGTCGTAGTAGTCCCAAGTATTCACTACGAAACCGTTTACGTAAATCTTCGCGCAATTTCTGTCTATACACTACGCGTTGTCTCACATCTCGAGATTCAATCTCATCACAATCTTCTACACTAAACTGTCTAATATCTTGAATGAACATTGATGGCGTTAATGGTTGTAAGTCTTTATTGTCTTCTGATACATATGTTATTGGTCGTGAATTGATTATTGACTCACAATCGCATAACACAGTACTCAATTCTTCATAATTTAGTATTGATCTTCCAAGTACTTTTTTCAAGAGTTTTTTGATTATTCCGATTAACCTCTCCCACCAACCACCCCACCAGGCTGCAGTAGGTGGATTAAATTTCCACTCCATTCGGGCTATGGTAGTATACTTCCTTATCTCTTCCCAGTTTAATTGCTCAAAGCTATTCTCGGCACCGTGAAAATTAGTCCCGTTGTCGCTGTATACGATAGATGGGCGTCCTCTCCTGGCCACGAATCTACGTAATGCCATCAGGAATGCTTCCGTTGATAACGAGCTGACTAATTCAAGGTGTACCGCTCGATAACTCGCACATGTAAATATACAGATCCATACCTTTTTTTCTTTCTTTAAGTAGAGAGGTCCAGCTAAATCTGTACCTGTTACTTCGAACGCAGCTGCGTCTTTTACTCGGTCGACAGGTAGAGGCACGGGTATTGTTTCGAAGTGTTTTTTAGCGTATCTCTGACATATTACACACTTATTTATCACCGAACGTATTGCTTTACGTCCACGCAGAATCCAATAACGTTCTCTGAGTATACTCAGTAATGTTTGAGTTCCTACATGACATTGTTTGACATGCTCGTCGTAAATCATTCTTCGCACAACGACATGATCTCCTGTTAGCAAAATTGGATATCGAAAATTCCTTGTATCATTTCTATACGCAATTTTCGTTCTGATTCGCAGAATTCCATTTTCATCCATGAAAGGTGACAAGAATGTTATCTTCTTATAATTCTCAACCATGAATACTTCTTCTTGTATTAATTTTATTACTTTCTGTTCTGCAATTTCAAATTCTACCGACGTAATCGGTTCGTTTTTCTGTTTAGATTTTCGCCAACGTAGTATACGCGCTATCATGTATACTATCTTGGTGTACCGACTAAAATATCTGTAATACCAACCGTCGTTCCGGTTTTCAGCGATTAACATAGAAGAAACTATAGCTTTTTTCTTCTCTTCTCGTATTTCGTTTTCATTGTATGAAAAGTCTGTTACTGGCCAATGCTGCTCAGGCTCATATAACCATTCAGGGCCCTCCCACCATTTTGATTCATATAAGATTTTCGCACTGCATCCTCGGGAGGGTAAATCGGCAGGATTCTCACTTCCCGGTACATGTCTCCAATCCGGTTCAGTGGTCAACCTCTTAATTTCTTCAACTCTGTTGCGAACAAAAGTTCCCCAGTTCTCTTCCCTTCTAATCCACGCCAGTACTGTGGTGGAATCACTCCAAAAGGTTGTTTTTATTGCTATTCCTTGCCTTTTGAATTCTTCCACTATTGTCGCACATAATCTAGCACCTATTGTAGCTGCTAATAACTCTAAACGTGGTATAGTTATTTTTTTTAAAGGGGCCACTCTTGTTCTCGCTTGTAACAGTTCTACTTTCACATTATTAGCTGCTTCTGAACGTAGATAAATCACGGTTGCGTATGCCAGTTGGCTCGCGTCACAAAAAACGTGCAAACTCCATTGCCTCGGTTCTTCAGTGTTGGGAAACCATCTTGGTAATTTTATTTTCTCTAAATATGGTAGATCCTGAAGCCAGTGTATAAATTTCTTTTTCATTTCTTGATCTACTTCTTCGTCCCAGCTAGTTTTCATTTTCCATGTCTCTTGTAATAATAGTTTCGGACACAATGACACTGGACAAGTGTATCCGATTGGATCGAAAACTTTATTCGCTGTCGCCAGTATAATTCTTTTCGTAATTTGATCTGATTCGCTTATTCTTATTTGTGCTAAGTTTATTTGTAAAGTATCCTCTTGTCGGTCCCATTGTAACCCAAGAACATTTGAACAAACTTCATGACCTGGAGATATTACCTGGTTCGTGAATTCCCAGCCTCGTAAGTCGAATTTCGCATTCCGCATTATACTGGTGGCTTTCTCCTTAAACTTGTACAATTCTTCTTCATTATTTACGCTTGTCACGCAATTGTCAACATAAAAACTATCTTTTAAGAGTTCAATAACGTTTCTTTCCATTCCAGGACTTTCCAGCGCATTGTTTAAGTGGAATTGTATTACAGCTCCCAACAAAAAAGGACTGCAGGATACTCCAAATACTACACGACAATGTTTGTATACTTTTAATATCCCATCACTTCCTTTCCATAAAAATTTCAAGTAATTTCTATCATTTTCAATCAGACCAATTTGTAGAAAAGCCTTTTTTATGTCAGCTATCACTCCTATTCTTTTTAATCGGAATCTTAACAGAATAATAGGTATTTGCTCGATCAAATTAATACCAGTATCCAAACACTCATTCAATGATGGTTTTCCTTTCTGTTTAGCTGATGCATCGAATACCGGCCTTACTTTGGTTGTGCTGTTGAGTTTTACAACATGTCTATGTGGTAAGTAATGTCCACCATGTGGCTCTAAATCAGTACACTCCTGTATTATCTCCTCTTTTAACCAATCGTTAAATGTGTTCTGATACTCTTCAACAAGATTGTCTGCTTTCAATTTCTTTATTGTATTGTCAAGACGTTTCATCGCTAGTTCATAGTTATCCGGTAGTGATGGATGATCTTGAATCCATGGCAAACAAACTTCATACCTTCCATCGCTTCTCACAGTCACCGTATCGTGAAAGTGTTTATTCGTTGCTTCATGAATCTCTGCCTGTGACTTCGTTTCTGCGGGATCCTTAATGCCTATGGCTTCTAACTGCCATAGATCTGCTATACTATATTCTTGTACAAGCATTGAAGTGACAGTCATTGCCAACTGATGATTCTTACCACTATCTTGGATTTTTCCCATTACTGTCCAGCCTAACAGAGTTTCAATAGCTACTAATCCGGAGGATAGTTTCTTCTGATTGCCTGTAAATAACTTGCCAGCTACATCCGCTCCGATTAGTATCTCTATTGGACTGCTTCCATCTTCGACATCGGAAATATAAATTTGGGATCCTTGTAGTTCTTCCAACCACGGTCCGCTTTTGATATTATTTATTTCATTGCATATGGTTGTTTGCTCTAAAACTTCAAAATTACAGTTGTAATCCCTTTGTAAACTACTTAAACGGATTCGATAAACATTATGGTTCAATTCTCCTGTTTTTTGACCTCCGAAAAGCGTATGTATAATTTTCTCTTTTCTTATAGGTTCGTATTTCATCTCCAGTGCGCTTTTGCTTAAAATATACGAACGTTGTGATCCTGTATCTATGATCGCTCTCGCACGCCGTTGTGTTCCTTGACCTGTACTTTCCTTTATATTGATTTTCTTTTTGCTGTAGCGCGAAGTGCTTATACCAAATCCCGACATAGCTAATGATATCTTTTCTTCATTTTCAACTTCGGAACGCATAAAGTTCATTAACTGCTTCAGTTTATTTCTAGCACTATCGCCTTCCTGTTCTTCTAGTTGACTACTACTGCCAATGTTCATTGCACCGTTCGTTCGCTGCCATGCTCTTAATAATTCTTCAGGTAAACATGACTCCACGAGAGGAAATAGCATGGACGCGCATTTTTGCGTTGTTACTCCTAGACTTTCCAACGCGCGAAGATGACACTCCAGTTTATCGTATAATGAAGCCAATGTCAGTACTGTCGTTTTCATTGTATTTTGCATTACTAGAGCTAGCAGTTCACGTACATATACTTCAACTAACAATTCTTCTCGACCAAATCGAGCTCGTAAACTATCCAATGCTTTTGGATAGTTTTCAGCAGTCGGAGGATAGCTTTCTACGATCTCTCTAGCTCTCGTACCTGGGATTGTTGACTGTACTAAATACTGGAACTTGTCACTGTCGTCTATTGCTACATCTTCGTCTAGCCGTTTGAATTGGGCCCAGAATAGTAACCAATCTTTTACATTACCTCCAAACTTTTTTAATTCCAGCTGTGGAAGCTTGAACTTTCTCTGGGTTACCTGCGATGCTGCAACCGAAACTTCAGTATTAGAATTATCAGCACTAAACTTTTCATTGACAGCTTTATCCTCGCTTTCGATTCGTCTTCTTACTCTATTGAATTCTTGTTCATACTTATCTCGTGATTCGATTTCTAAATCTAAATCTGCTTCAGAACAATTGGCTTCGAGCAAACCCGTAAACATTTGTTCGTCTAATTTCTTTAGTTCCAGATATTTGTTCTCGAACGTGTCAAATGTCGCTTTTACTTCTACCATGTCGATTTTCGATTGTCCTAACAAATCCTTGATATTAGTAACCATTCTTGAATAACTACTTCTAACCGCAGTTCTTGTCTTTTTTATCTTATCCATATTGATTGATCTTTTAATGACTTTATACTGAAAGATCAATTCGTCCTGTCACGGTCGCCAGATGTTGGATTTCTTGATAAAACAAAAGACTCAAACTGTATTTCAAACACTTTATTTCACACAAAAGAATCTATTTAGCCAAAACACCAAGATGACCTTTTATTAAACCAAATAAAACACTGATACAAATTACAATCGTGTATCTATGCATTAAATTATAACAACTTTTTTCCAAATCTAAAACAAAAACTGTCAACACACACTTTCTTTTATTACCAACCTTAAGGTAAATCATACATTTATTTTTCAATTTTCAAAATTATTGGCGGGAGATTCAACTAACTGTCAAACATCCAACATGTTGCCAGGCAATAGTCACGAAAGCCCATAGGGCTTGAGTGGCTATTGCCAAATCGCAACAAGTTTGAGAAATATACTGGAGAATTATTTTCTATTTTATCCAACTATCGAGTTATATTCAATTAGATTATTTTTTGACTTAGCTGTTGAGGTCGATTCATCCAACTTAAAAGATTTTGAACTGGGTCCATATCGATTGATTACTTAATAATGTATTCTTGGAAGTTGTTTCCAAAATTTGTTGGTGTATTTCTGTATCTGAAATGGAACTAAATCGATTTTTTTCACACATTTTACTTGATGTGTTGACAGTTTTAAATATTTTTTTAACAACTACCTATCATTTGTCACAAACAAAAAAAGCACCTACAGAGATTATTCCCGGGAATAATCACAAGAGCTTTATTCTCAGTATAATAATGACAAGATTGGTTAAAACGCAGATACGTGACATACAATGAAGCATTTCATTGGTTTTGAGAAACGTCAAAAAATAATCACAGCAATAAAAAAATACCTCTGTGGTACCTCCTCCATATTTGGGAGCCGTGATTTGACGGTGATTTGACGGTTGGTAACTGCACTTCACGCGCAAAAAAATAAATGCTAATTCTAGATATGTTATAAACAAATAATAGATATATTACAATTATTTTACATAGCAATAGCAATAATTAAATTATTATTTATAATAATATAAAATATATCACTTACCGAGATCTACTTCGGCAGAGTACCACATCCAGTAATGGGTAAAAGGCGTGATGATATATTTATATTTTATTTTAAATTTCAAAATTTATTCGGCAGCATTACCACATACCACATAAATCACTAGATTGTAGTTTAATATTATTTTCAATTAAAATTGCAAAATTTCGATGAAATAAATGACGAAAAATATATAAACTACAACATTACGGCTCGGTGAGTTCGGGTCCTTGTACTGTAATTGAGATTAAGTTTCAGTTGTACAGAGTAGCATAAATAAATAAATAAATATGTGTAGAGGGTCCCTAAACGTCTGTGAATCCCGACAGTAATATACATAGAGCTGTGAAAATGCGTGCAAAATGAGCATTTTACATCAGCGCATGAGGTAGATAGGAGACAAACTGAAATTTACGGATTATTCCGGCTCCTCCGGGATATTTTCTCCTGGGGAAAACACCGCGCGAAATGAAAAAGTCACCGCCGTGAACCACGTAGAATCCCTGGACTTGTTTACGTAGAAATGTTGGCACACCTGCGTATGAGAATAAAGCGTGCTTTACAGGTTTTGTGAGAATACCTTTTTATACTTTCGTTATGAATTTTTTTGTGAATGCACTTAAAAATGTTATATTGGATTTGTTTATAACAAACCTGTTCATTTAATGAAATGTATTTTTTTTTATTTGCTACTTTGCACAACAGGAAATTAAACTTAATTATAGTTCAAAGTACCTATCCAATATTCCAAAGTATTTAAATATTTATTAATAGAAAAATACTTCACATAAAAATGGAAAAAAATAACGGATATTCAATAAGTCTTGTTGTCCTGGGCTATAAAACGCATGTCTGTACATTGGCCGTATTTATTTGGGATTTTTAAAGTAACCTGGTAGGTTACTTGGCAAACTTTAAGTAACCTGGAACTAACCTTAAACTGACCCTGCTGCCCCAGCTATTTTAGCGGGTTGGTAGATTCAACCTGTTTACTATCTCTTTCTAAACAACTTGTGTTCCTTGTTATTCGTGGCGGCATCGCGATTTGTAATAGTATAGAGAGGTCAGGAGTTATTTTAATGAAAAACGTAAGTAATTTTATAATAATATTTTGAAAAAATATACTAAACTATTATTTATGCAGATGATGGAAGAGCAATATGCATTATGTGCTTCTTGCAATATAAGTCACAGAGGATAATATTACGACACATAATTGCGACTCCGAAATTCATTATTTTGATACTGCTGATGACAAAGTTATAAAAAATATAAAGATGACTCAAAACATCCAATTAAAAACGCAATTTAACACACAAACAAAACTAAGCAGATGTCGCTTCGAACATGCATTCAGATTTTAAATTTACCGCTAGTGTTTACAACTGACACTAGATGCATCATTTATTTGGAAGTAACACGAGTTAGTTCTAGGTCAGTTCAGGGTTGGATCAAAGTTTCCCAAACAAATACGGCCTTTATTCATACAATTTAACCTTAAACGTCATAATTTAAAATAAAACCATAATTTATTTTTGAACTGTTTTGAAGTAAAATGTTTACTCAGGACCAAGAAAACGTGTATAGTGAAGTCTTATTTTCACAATAGTCAGCGAAATAAAACAATAGGTTATTATTTGTATAAACGGAAAGTTTGAATCATAACAAAATGATTTGATATCAATGAAATTATGTAGTATATAGCTAATTTTCGCCTCTGTATTGTGGTTAAATCAATGGCAAAATATTTCTGAATAATTATCATCATTGTGTAATATTTGCGGTAAATCCCTAATTCGAATAATTCCGATTGATTCGCTTTACCGGGGCGAACGTATCATCTTTTTCATCGTATAATCGAATATTCCGTCCGGTTAGGTCTCCGTGCGTGCCCCCTCCATTCACCGCACACCTGGTGGTGGGGGGAACGATGCCGAGACCTGCCGACCAATCACAGCGCGGTTCATCCCACCCCAGCGCCGGTTATCGATTACTTGGTTTGTATTGAGAATACACTCAGATAAACAGCTTATCTTGTACCCCTCTAGTTCAAGCTGAAACCTGAAAAGCCTGAAGCGGCTGAAATAATGGACAATACCTGGCTTCTACCCCTCCACTATTTATCGCTGGGAAGAATCATAAATAATTAAATAATATATTAGAGGGTATTGTCTAACCGGCGGCTAATATTAAAGGTTAATTGATTACTTTTAATTAATTACTTAATAATAATTAAATAAATATATCATCACGCCTTCTACCCGTTACTGGACGTGGCACTCTGCCGAAGCAGATGTGGGTGAGTGATATATTTATACGCGTGAAGTGCGGTTATAAACCGTCAAATCATGGCCCCCAAAGATGTTAGTGGTGGGGGAGCCACAAAGGTAATTTTAAATATATGAAAATGTTTGTCGACTGTGGGGATCGAAGCAGGGTTCTTAGGATCCACAGGCAGACTCGATACCACTGAGCCACTAAATATAAAAATGCTGCTTTCCAGTTCTATTTTTCAGATTATGATGCAGGTATAATCAAAAATAGCGTATGAAACACGTGTAAAAAAGCTTTTAAAGCACTAGTGCTGTTAAAAGTACTCCACTTCGCGTCGTGCTCTTTAACTGTGTTTTAAAGACTTACTTATACACTAGTATCATAATATACTATTAAAGTATACTGTTTAAGTTCTTGTTATTCAAAGTAGTAAATAAATAATGTATAAATTATTAATTCTAACAACTTCATTTAAAATGTAAATAGGTCTGTCGTATTATTTTGAAATTATTACGTTGACAGTTGGTATTTGTTTCTCGCGATTTAATGTCTTTTCTCATTTCCCATTCATTTATTTTTAATTCAAGTGTTTCCATTATATAAAATCCACGGCACGGCCGTCTTGATAAAATCAAGAAGATGGTGAAAATTGTGTAATTTGTAGAAAACAGGTAACTTTGAAGACTTCTTGAGTTAAGAAGGAAAGAAGTGGTAAAATGATACAACATGTAACTAGAGGGTGTAGGGACAATTTGCTACCACTCGTCGTTTCATTTTAAAAGTGCCCTTAAGTTCTCAAGAAACGCTTATAGCCATACTTGTGGCTGAACGAGAATTGACCTTTCCACAAAAATTTGATTCTTTTCTAAGTTAATCTACGTACAAAAATAATTTTTTACAATACTTGTTCTGTAAGTTACCTATTAATGACAAAATTTAAACACAGTAAGGGTCGGTTTTTCCATCTCCGGATAAAGTTCCCAATAACTATCTGCAGGATAAATAAAAAAATATCACATCGACATCTTAGCACAAATGGTAATAATATATTGAATGCTATTTTTTGTTGTGTGATAATAATTTCGAGTGTAATAAATGAATGAGTTTATATGGAGTGATCTATGAAAGTGGTTGAAGTGAGGGTGGTATGTTTGAATGAAAATGGTTGTTTGATGGGTGTGATGAGTGAATGTTTTATGAATGATTTTAGGGTTCGTGCTACCTCATTTGTTGGGATATAGCGTGAAGATATGTATGTATGTATGTATGTATTTTTTGATGCGATATTTTTTCAATTATTCTACCGATAGTTATCGGGAACTTTATTCGGAGATGGAAAAACCGGCCCTAAGTACAACTTTTATTGCATAGTGGTTTCCGTGGTTACATCAGGACCTTAATATTTACTTACTGTCCATCGTGAACAGTAAGCAAGTATTACATATCAAGGTCCTGTTTATTTTAACAACAATTTGACAGCTGTCAATTTTGAAACTTATTTTTCTTTTCCTTCTATTTGTGCAAGTATTGTAAAAAATAACTTACTAACCTCGAACTGTAAGCGATTTTTTATTTCCCAAACTACATTCTTGACCTAAAAACTCGTATTTCAGATAACCGCTTCGTCAAATAAAATATCACTTTCTTGACTTATTATGTAATATACTATTACCTGACTATGTTTATATTTAAAATGGCGGCCATCTACTGCGGAAACTGATTTCAAAGAAATTTACTGTGAGCTTACAACTTTATTCAAAATCAGTATTAATATATGGAATCTCAAAATGGAGATCCGTTCTATTAAGCCGTTGATTTTATGAACTAGTTAGGAGCAGCAGGGTTGAAAAAATACTCCACAATATTTGAATTGCTTGGCTTTTTTTTCCATATTTTTTTTTTTTATAACAAAATAATTACAGCTGACGACGTTTCGGGACTATGGGTTGGTCCCATTTTCAAGTCTAGAATAAGTTTGGATTAAACAAAGTTACAAAATTTTTTTTTTTAAGTAAATAACTTACCAACAAAAAATAAGTTAAATAAACATAACAGTTTACAATAAAAATATAAATAATTCCGTGTGGAAAATATAGTCAAAGATTAAAATTAGTATTAGACTATAAAGTTTGCTTCGACGCCATCTTGATTCAAAATGGCGATCACTTATCTTGCAAATGGCTTAACCGATTTTAATGAATTTTTTAGATTGTTTCCATCTTTAATTAACATGAACAATTAGTCTACATCGCTTTATTTCAAGACGGCGGTCGACTCTCTCAAAAACTTTAAATCCAATCAAAATTATTTCTAATTACATTACTCTATAAATTGTATTCCCTCCCCACCCCCCGGAACTGTAATTAGGATTAAAAGCAATATTATTAATTCGTATAGTATCTTACTAAATTAGTAGTTCTCGGAAGATATCATCTTAATTACAATTGTGTCCAAGGTATTCGAATTCAATAGTTCCCTTATATATTCCACATTCATAATTCATAATTAACAAGAGTCAGTAATGTTGACGCCTGAAGGTGTAGGAATCCCTCCGGTTTCCCCTCCACACCCCCCTATCGCTGTGACGTCGGCAACCGACGCTAATTTCATTACAACTTCGTCATTCATAAGTTTCGTGTCACGCTGACGTTCTACTGTTCATAGCTAACTTAATACGCAAATTTGGTTACCTAAGCTACGGGATTTATTTACAGGAGATGACAGTCTACATAACAACTGAAAGCCCGACTAATTATTTTTGGTATTAGCGTAATTTAATCACTGCAAAAAGAAGAAGAAGTCTGATGAGTGAATTTTAGTTTGCTGTTAAGAAAATGATATTATAGATAAGCCAGTTGAAAATAATAATTGTTGTTCAAGATGAATTAATTTTACTATAAATATATCATCACGCGTTTTACCCATTACTGAGTGTGGCACTCTGTCGTAGTAGTTCTCGGTAAGTGATATATTTATGCGCGTGAAGTACGGTTACTAGCCGACAAATCACGGTTCGTAAAAAGGATAATAGAGGGGAAGCTACAAGGGTAATATTAATGTGGTAAAAACTGTTTGTCGGCGGCGGGAATCGAACCTAGGTTCTCAAATCCACAGGCCAACTCGATATAAGTGTGATTACCAGTCGTCAAATCACCCTGAAGATTATAGTGGAGAGGAAGCTACAGGGATAATATTAATGTGGTGAAAACTGTTTGTCGGCTGTGGGAATCGAACCCCGAGTTCTCAGATCTACAGGACAATTCAATACCATTAAGCCACCTATCCCATAATATATCTATGGCAAATAAAATCCATTTCCGGTAAAAAACTGTAAAATTGCATTTATTCAACATAATAATTCTTAATTTTTTATTCAAATAATAGTTATTTATGTATCAAGGGTAAAAACCGGCGTTTCTGGTCCGCGCCTCGCGCTTATAACATGCTGAGGGCTACAAACTCTAATTTTACCCGTGGTACATACAATATTTTATGCACAACAAAATAACATTTTATTATATTGTTCAAAAGATTAAAATATGTACATAGGTTATATGTCAAAATGATATTTTGTAAAATCAAGTATTCATAATGAACAAAAATTGTCATTTTATTTATTTATCCATAGGAATTATTTTTTTATAGCCCTAGGGTCAAAAATAAGTGTTTAAGCCCGCTTTTTAGGGCCAAAACACATGCTTTTCGGCCCGGTTGTGCATAAAGTATGATTATTTTTTTATATGGTTATATAGAGAAAAAATTACTCTTTCAAATGGCATCAAAAAAAGTATACCATGCCATTTATAAAAATATATCGTCCCCTTCACTGTAAAAAAATGACTATCGATAAAAAATATTTGATTCCCAAAATATCCTCAATTATTAACCCTCAAAATCTTTCAATTATTTAGATTAAATGATTATTTCAAAATATAATATCAACATTCTTAAACTCATTATATTTTTAAAAATAAAAAGAGATGTACTTGATAAAAATAAGTGTAATTGTCAGACAGAGAGAGAGAGAGAAAAACTGATGCTTATCTCTGCAATTGTTTGAATTGGCAAGATCAGCACGAACCGAAAGTTTCCCCGATGTAAAACCCGCACCGTAACTTTAATTGCATAAGTTTAGGATTTAATCTCAACTGAAAATTAAGTAAACTTCGCGTCGTGCACTTTATACTTGAACGCTTCTTGTTTGTGTTTCCCTGTAATTATAACGTCATCGAACCTTCTTGTACAACCAATCAACTGTTGAGACAGCAAGAAAAACAAAACACCCATGCGTACGCTACATCGTCAATTGTCAACAAACACGTGACAGGACTGTCAACTGTTGGAGGACACTCAACATTACCCTGTTGAAGGGCCAGGGGATGAAATGAAACATCCCTTGCAATTACCTCTTCAAACAAACATCACTGTTTTATGTTAATATAAGTCTTGAAATCTCTGAAACACTGAAATTCCTTTATGTTGAAACAAATACCTCCAGATGATAGAGAAAGTAATATTGTGCTAGAGAAGGAGAAGGATAATACTGTCAGGTAATATCACTGTTAGATTGGTACACGGTTTTACCATTTGATGGCGTTGTAAAATATAGCTAAGCTACAGCTAAAAGCTTTCGTTAAAGTAGCTGTTAAATTTTAAAGCTACTTTTTTAAATTATTGTGAAATAATTAAATTTGCCATTGTCATATGATCAGTCTTTTGTTATAATGACTGTTAATTTACTATTACGTACATAAATATCAAAAATATCAAATACCATCTGGCACCTACTGTGTATTTTTGCGTATTAGAGCCAGTTAGAACCGGCAACAAATAATTATTTTGTGTGGGTTTAGCTTGTACGCATGCGTACTTTGTTGACCTTCTGCTTAAAAGTAGCTTGAAGCTACAAAACGTAGCTTTAAGCTACAAAAAGTAGCTTTAAAAGTAGCTTCAGTTGTTATTTTTAAGCTAATAGAAAAAAAAGTAGCTAGCTACAAGCTACAGCTATATTTTTTCACAGTTAGCTAAGCTACAGCTACAGCTAAGGTAAATGTAGCTAAGCTAGTAGCTAAGCTACAAAAGTAGCTAGCTACTGCCCAGCTCTGCTGATAGCTGATATTATATTCCATCTAGAAAATGGCTTATATAAACACAGATTTTATAGGTAACAAAAAAAAATTGGTATATAAACAGTAAATGGTACAATTGGTAATTACATAATAATAAAATTAAGTAAGAGAATGGGCCCATAATATACACGAAATGTTAACCTATCTACAACGGTAACATGACATGAGAGCTCTCATGTCATGTTACCGTTGTAGATAGGTTAACATCAGTCAGTTCAGCTAAGTCGGTATCACAATCCACTATTATCCTAGTTGATCTAGTTGGATAAATGATCGCACCATACTGATGAGTCCGGAAGGACGAAACGCGTCTATGGTTAAAGCTGAACTGACCAGCCGTTTGTTGATGACCTGAGAAGTTGATGCAAACGTGCTGTAAAACCTCTGTGGAATTACGAGACAAGTGATGGAAATTTTTTTCCTATTTTTTCTTATTTATTAATTATGTAGTGAATAAAATGGATAACGGTTTTGAAATTTGATTTTATTACGACGTTTTGACCTTGTTTATGTGTACAGTTTCCTTTATAAGCGCGATATAGGAAAAATAATAACTTTCATGCCTCCAGCAAACAAAATAAACTGTATATTCTTGCGAAATATATGCACAAGCTTTTTATATCGTGTTTCACAAATACTCACGAATCAAAGTTCGCTTGTAAAGCAGACGCGCGGCAGTAGTATGAAATATGCAGCAGTACGCTGATTTAATAAAGATTCTTTAGAGCATGGCGCATGCAGCCGCTCTTTGGCTACACGAAGCAAGTTAGTGTAGTTCGATGCTTTCCATGAACAAGCAAATAGCAAATGCCGAATGTGGAACGTACGCGAATTACGCATTGGAATCTCGTTATCGTTAAAAGTGCCTCCGTCTGTGGACTCCTTCAAAATTCACGCTAAATTTGCTCCCTTTTACTAACGATTTCTGAATATATTGCGATTCATCTGAAAAGTATGCTTTATTTAGAGAATTACTGGTGGAAATAAAACTGCTAATGTACACACAAAATTTCGGAATTAACTACAATATATGAATTTATTATGCAGTAAGTTGCCTCGCGAGATACAGTTCCTATAACGCCAATGCATTTTTGATCGACTTTGGTCGACTTTAACTTTACATTACTCAGCTCAACAACGGTAAACTTTAAAAAAAATTGCATATTAGAGTAGAAACACATGAAAAATAACATATTTACATTTCATTATAATCCGGGTTAAAGGCTTCCATGATAGTACCACCTTAATAGTCAGATCCTTAAAAAAGTTTTAGCTACTCCTGATTTTTAGATTAGCTAATTTTATTTATGGGGTGTCTAGCTCAGTGGTATGAAGTCGGCCTGTGGATCCTGAGAACTCTGGTTCGACTCCCACAGACGACAAACAATTTTCATAATTTTAAAAGCTACCCCTGTGGCTCCTCCACCACTAACATCTTTGGGGGGCGTGATTTGACGACTGGTAACCGCACTTCACGCGCAAAATATATCACTTACCGAGATCTACATCGGCAGAGTGCCACACCCAGTAATGGGAAAGAAGGCGTGATGATATATTTATTTTATTTATTTATTTATTATGTCAAAATGTATTTAATAGTTATTTATGTACCAAGGGTGAAAACAGGCGTTTCTGGCCCGTGATGATTATTAGCACGAGACGCAAATAACGAATGTTTAGGAAATCTTGACCCTACGGACCTTGATTTCCCAAACTACATTCTTGACCTAAAAACTGTCACTTACAGTTCATGGTACGTAATATACTATTTTACAATACCTACACTGTAAGTTACCCATTAATGACAAAATTTAAACACAGTAAGTGGAACTTTTATTACACTGTTGGTTTCCATGGTTATATCAGGACTTTAATATTTATTTAGCATCCACCGTGGACAGTAAGTAAATATTACATATCAAGGTCCTGTTTATTTTGACAACAATTTGACAGCTGTTAATTTTGAAACCTATATTTCTTTTCCTTCTATTTATGCGGGTACTATAAAAAATAGCTTACTAATCTCGAACTGTAAGTGATTTTATAGGTCGCGAATGTGTAGTTATTTTGCTTCCCTCAAGCGTTTTATATTTATCATCTTCGGCTTGGAAAATGAAACGATTAAAATTAAAATTGTAATTTTCTATTTACAAGTTAGTAAATATTCCATTTTAAACTTAATTATCTTATGAGAGCAATTTTCATTATGTTATATAATATAGATCAGAATATGATTTTTACTCATCTCTAGTACCTCCGTCAAGTTAAATTTAATCTGTAAATATTATGTTTCGCTCCGTTTCCAATTGTATACTTCTTGAAAATTAGGTACAGCTTCAGACAAAAACAAAAATTTTGAATACTCTTTTACAGTTGAACAAACAAAAACCAAATACTGCATCGCTGGAAATATCATAACAAAAGAAGTCTAATGATGTTCCAATCCGATAAAACATACTCGTACATTCAGTTCTACCAACTGAACATTCGAAAGGTCAGATGTAACGAACCGATTGTATAGGTTTCTGCACTTTACAGAAATATCGCGTGTCTTAGAAAAATACGTTCCTGCTGAGAAATAGAATCCCGATGCACTCAACAGGCAAAAGTTTTGTACTGTATTGTCAATGCAGATAATCGCGTCACCGTTGACAGAAGAACATCTGAGGAAAGACAACAGACCTTTTGTTGTTTTAACAAGACTGCTAGGATTCTATGAAGTTTGTTCTACGTTTGCTGTGATTTCTGTTGGGTAAAATACGTTATATGAGGGATGTACTGACTTTAATTCTTAAAGATTCAAATCTGGGATGTATGTTGATGAAATCGTCGATGAGAGATTGTGTAGAAAACAAAAATAAATGTCTGAATATAATGGACTTGTCCAAAAGTACGGCGTTGAAATAGTACCATGAACTGTAACAGTTTTTAGAATAAGAATGTAGTTTGGTAAATCTAAGCCCGAAGGGTCGAGATTTCCTAAATATTCGCGACCTAAAAGAATCACTTACAGTTCGAGGTTATTAAGCTATTTTTTACAATACTTGTACAAATAGAAGGAAAAGAAAAATAGGTTTCAAAATTAGTAGCTATCAAATTGTAGTCAAAATAAACAGGACCTTGATATATAATATTAGCTTACTATTCATGGTGGACAGTAAGTAAATATTAAAGTCCTGATATAACCATGGAAACCACTGTGCAAGTGTAAGTTCTACTTACTGTGTTTAAATTTTGTCATTAAAAGGAATCATAAATGTGCATGCTACCACATTTATTGCCAGTTACATAATTTACTGTCGAAATAAAAATATCAATATTCATGTCATACATAATTGTTTAAGTAATTAACGTCAATTAGAATGAAAAACAAAGCCATTTGTTTAAATAATTAGTAGTTTCCTTACATATATTAAGATAACAATTTATATATATTTAAACAATTATTCCTCTCCAACCTCAGTGACATCTGTCGTCAAAAAATTTCCAATCACGTGACAGAAAAGTCTTTTGTTTTCTGTGAATCATTTCTTTTAGGAAGTTTTATAATTTATGAAGATGAAATCGAGAGCGGATTAATATCAATTTGGGATGAAGTTTATCTTGAAGTGGCAATAACTTCTCTGACTGAAATGATCCTATTATATTTTATGAAAGCTTAGATTAGCTCAGTAGACACCTTCACTTGGAGAATGGATTAATACACTTCTCAGATTCGGCACGAATATTTCATGGAATTATTTCTGTCTTTATTAGAAACGATGAAATTGTACGAATGTCAGAAATGAACAATTTGATATTTTATGCAAATAATTTATCGCAAATAAAGTAGCTTATAGTGACATCTGAACCACTTATGCTGAGTTGCATGAAAGTTTTATCGGTTCATTAGCAACTAACGGTTGAATAAATTTCAGAAAATCGCTATTGATACTGTTGCTAGATAAACAATTCTTTAACTAAAGAGTTCTTTCTTGCAACCCAGTATGAGACACGTATTTTTTATACAAAATTAATGAAGGTAAGAATATAAAGAAATTATTTTTGACAGATTTGACAGATAAAACGTCAAACATTTGTTTAATTTTGTTTCAATTCCATGGATATCGATAGTTTTCAGGCAATTTTCGTCATTTTCAGATCTAATTTGTGTCGTTACAAAGCATGCAATATATAATTACATAATAAGTGCGCAAAGACATATTTTGCTCGTGCATTAATTTGCGCGAATGGTGCAAATTACGTCTTCGTGCACGAGTTTTGTACAATGCTTTTTGTAACGAACAAAAATTATATAATCGACAATGAGGAAATTTATTAAATTTGAAGCGTGAATTTATATTGACAGTTTAGTATGCCATGAATTGACATTTGTTATATGAAAACAAATTATTTATTTTTTCTCGTAAAGTTTGTTAAAATATGTCTGGTTGATTGTGTTATAAGCTAATATATCTATTTCCTTTATAAATTTCTTAAAATGTGTGTATATAAAAGTACAATTAGCTTTTTACTAGTAAAAACTTAGAACCATAAAAATGGGTGTTTTTTCATTTACTTTGTGCACTAGTGCGCAAAATCAAACTTTTCATCGGTTTCCAAGGTTATGTAAACCTTATTTTGCATGATGCGAGTATATATATATATATATATTTTAAGATTAAAAAGATTTTTTAAATTCGCAAAATGATGTACACTTCAGATGAAGTGCTCATTTCGTTTGCCATTGTTTGTAATGATGGCAAAAGACACTGAAAATAGACATTGAAATTTGTTTAGAAGTATAAAAACACTCTGTATACATGTACCCATCTTACTTATATTTCTAGATTTAGTAACTATGCAATATAAATCTGTGTAATACATTTTCTTAAATGAAATATAAAATCGGAAAAGCAGAAATTTTCATTGAACATTGTAAATCTCGAGGCAAAATTCATCTCTTTTGTTGATATTCAAAATAAAGTCAGTTTTCTTGTGTCTAAAATAACAACGCACTGTTACTAACAATTCTGAAATTACATTTTAAAATGAGCAGCAGCAATTAACAATCTCACTGCGCAGTTTTCTCTTTGATAAAAGCACAGAACATTTATCTCGGAAGAAGTAATCGTATGAAACTGACATTAAATTGAAGTTAAAAATAGATTCCTTCTTTAAAATTCTTCTTTGGGAAATCATAGAAATGCATTACTTACTGTCTCTGACGTCATATTACATAAAATGGTAATATGTTCTGGGAAATACTTTTATAAATGAAAAATAGGTAGACACAAACGACCCCTGTGACATCACGTATCGATATAACGAGACGAAACGGCGTTATTTATTCAGATGGATGCAGTACAGCTGCCAGCAGATCTCTGACGTAGCGCGTGACAAATGATAAACGCCGGAACAAGCGAAAAAATACCCTACACGATTCGGATTTACTAATATTTACATACATACGTAGTCCGGCAGTACGGTGGTGTACGTAGCGTTACGGACTTCGAATTCGGAAATCCTGAGTTCGAATCCCACCTAAAGTACTCGTAAATATATAGAAACTACTATACTGCGGCTCGGTGAGTCCGAATCCTGTACTGTAATTGGAATTATTTAGTTCTTGGTGTACAGAGTAACATAAAATAAAATAATAGTTATTTATGTCTTAAGAGCCTAAAGTGATTCTTTATTACTCGCGCACGGTAATACGAGTAGTATACATACTCAATGATTTTAAGCAAAAAATGCGGCGAGATTTCTTAGAAAAACTTCATGATGCTCTGGAAAGTATTTTTACTTAACTTAGCGGATTAAAATTTTTAAAACAGCAATTTCGTCAAGTAAACATCATTTTCTTGACTTGTTATGTAATATACTATTACTGCACGTTGCCGTGGGAGACGGGCGGTAAAATGTTTATTTGCTTGTCCCTTAAGCCATCAACTTTACGTTACAACTGAAAGCATAAATGTAAATTTTTCATAGTAGTCGTAGAAAATAGTATATTACGTACTATGAACTGTAAATGACAGTTTTTAGGTCAAGAATGATAGTTTAGGAAATCAAGGCCCGTAGGGTCGAGATTTCTTAAACGTTTCTGACCTAAAAAATCACTTACAGTTCGAAGTTAGTAAGTAAAAAATAACATTACGCTATATACCAACAACATTTTCGTTTGATTCATCCTGAAATTTATTCCTGGTACATCACATTTTATCCACATTCATAATTTCTGTCAAACTTAAAATATAAGTTTCATTGGTGCAAACGGGCATGAGCGATTCCTGCTCTGTACAATCAATAAACAAAACACCATCTGTGAGGGTATTAGGGGTTGTTAAGGGGTATCAGGGTGGTATGTAGGGGAAAGGGGAGAACCATCGCTATTCATCTGTCATCTCGTCACAGTGGTAGTGTTCCCAACATGAATCTCCAATCCAAAGCATCAAAAATGTATCATCCACGTCGTAGTCGGCCGTGACCGATGCGATAGTCCAGTGATTTTCAAACTGTGGGTCGCGACCCCTCAAGGGATCGCGATGCCATTATATACACAGATCCATCCAGTTACACACTTTCACTTCAATTTGAAGAATTACTTAAATGGAAAATATCATATCGTATGTTTGACAGCAATGTTACATAACATATTTGATAGTTCATCTCGGCAAGATCTAGTTCATATAAGGAAAACTTATAATTCAAAGTAATGTAGGTGCAACTGGCCATTAAATAATTCATTATAAGCTTGAGAGTAAAACACAATTAATTTAATTATACCAACATGTCAAAGTTTCTTAATTAGAACTTTTTTTTTATAAATTTCAGAATTAGTGGTTCTATATTTATAATGTATATTATGAAATCAGCCTTTTACAAACTAAAATTGTGATCACATCAAAAATAAAATGGTCGCGGAAAAATGTATTAGTGATTTTTGTTTCCAAGGCTACGAAAAGTTTGAAAGCCACTGGGATAGTTAATTATTTATGCACAGAGCCACAGAGTGCTAGATCGTGTACTTGAAACAATGGAATCTAGAATTATTTTTGGATTTTCACTGTCATTACTGGTGGAAATAAAACTGCTAATGTACACACAAAATTTCGGAATTAACTACAATATATGAATTTATTATGCAGTAAGTTGCCTCGCGAGATACAGTTCCTATAACGCCAATGCATTTTTGATCGACTTTGGTCGACTTTAACTTTACATTACTCAGCTCAACAACGGTAAACTTAAAAAAAAAAATTGCATATTAGTGTAGAAACACATGAAAAATAACATATTTACATTTCATTATAATCCGGGTTAAAGGCTTCCATGATACTCGTAGTACCACCTTAATAGTCAGATCCTCAAAAAAGTTTTAGCAAATCCTGATTTTTAGATTAGCTAATTTTATTTATGGGGTGGCTAGCTCAGTGGTATGAAGTCGGCCTGTGGATCCTGAGAACTCTGGTTCGACTCCCACAGACGACAAACAATTTTCATAATTTCAAAAGCTACCCCTGTGGCTCCTCCACCACTAACATCTTTGGGGGGCGTGATTTGACGACTGGTAACCGCACTTCACGCGCAAAATATATCACTTACCAAGATCTGCTTCAGCAGAGTGCCACACCCAGTAATGGGTAGAAGGCATGATGATATATTTATATTTATTTATTTATTTTATTCTGTAATGCTATGCAGGAAAAATATTAAATTTGTGTTGAAAGTAATGCTCATTAATTTGTAATAAAGGATCCATTTCGTGAAATTTATAACGGCTACGTTTTCTTTTTGTTCCATAAATTTTAATTATATGAAACAAGACAGTATAAAGAGCAGAGATCCTTAGAAAAAATAATTACTTTGCTAATTAAACTATGTATGCTTTTAATTTATGTTTTGTATGACTTCATAGTTTCGCACTAAAAAAATGCAAGTAATTGCATTTTTTATATTTTTTTTAAGAAATTAGTTAGGGAAAATTTCTCATTAAGAAGTGCGTTATATTTTTTTAGAAACTTTGATATATTCTTATAAAAATTAATTTTATTTTACTGTAAAATAAATATAAATATATCATCACGCCTTTTACCCATTACTGGGTGTGGCACTCTGCCGAAGCAGATATCGGTAAGTGATATATTTATGTGCGTGAAGTGCGGTTACTAGCCATCAAATCACGGCCCCCAAAGATGTTAGTGGTGGAGGAGCCACAGGGGTAGCTTTAAAAATAAAAAAATAAATATATCATCACGCCTTTTACCCATTACTGAGTGTGGCACTCTGCCGAAGCAGATATCGGTAAGTGATATATTTATGTACGTGAAGTGCGGTTACTAGCCATCAAATCAGGGCCTTCAAAGATGTTAGTGGTGGAGGAGGCACAGGGGTAATTTTAATTTGGTGAAAAAGTTTGTCGGCTGTGGGAATCGGACTAGGATTCTTAGGATCGACAGGCCGACTCGATACCACTGAACCATTACCCCATAGGTACTATCAAGCTTGTAATAAATTATTTGATGGAATATTAAAATCTCACACTAGATATTTCAGTAAATATAACAATATTTAAAATCTCTTTACAAAGAGTCGAGGCAAAGTTCATTTCTTTTGTTGTTATTCATATTAAAAACAGTTTTCTTGCGTCTAAAATAATAACACACCTACCCCATTTAATCCTTAATGATTCAGTTAAAGTGTGCAACTGAATGGATCTTTGGAAAAATATTTTTTAATATTTGTAAATAGCATCCGACGACCACTGAAAGGTCGAGACCCACAGTTACAAAACCACTGGGTCAGAACTAAATGTTGCGTATCATAATAAACGCTCTTTCAATACGCAACAGAGTTTCTTAATGGCTTCCTTATGGACGTAAAAATACATAGAAGAAAACTTTTTTAAGAATTGGTCTGTAAATTTCTTGTCTGTAAAATTGTTTTCTAGTAGTGTGTAGTTGTGCATGAGGACAAACATTCAGCTAAAAGCGTATGTAAGGATCCTCGTGATTGCGAATTGTTCTGAGGACAATAGCTCGTCGATCCACCTCTAATTAAGTGAATTGGCAGCGACGGAGCAACGTCGCGACGCCTGTGGAGTAATTCAATAGCTGACGCTTCGATGCCTGTTATGTATGATGTGTGTGGTGGCGTGGTTATGTGGTTGGTATATAGCAAGCGACATGTGCTGATCCCTGTGTTATGAACATCTGCAGAGATATATGTAGAGGATGGTGGTTGGTAAGGGTGAATATAGGGATTTAATATGTAAAAGCAAAATGTTTTAATTTTCTGCTTTCCTAAT
This sequence comes from Pterostichus madidus, assembly GCA_911728475.2. Classification (NCBI taxonomy): domain Eukaryota; kingdom Metazoa; phylum Arthropoda; class Insecta; order Coleoptera; family Carabidae; genus Pterostichus; species Pterostichus madidus. The sequence goes on along the minus strand of OU452313.1, from coordinate 877,806 downwards.
TATTTTAAGCAAGAAAGCTTCTAGTAAAAGTTTTAGGACATAAAATTATTTATGCACAACCGGGCCGAAATTAATGTGTTTCAGCCCTACAAAGCGGGCTTAAACACTTCTTTTTGGCCGTAGGGCCATAAAAAAACCATTCTTATGGATACATAAATAAAATGACAATTTTTGTTTATTGTGAATACTTGATTATGGGATGGCTAGCACAGTGGTATGAAGTAGGCCTGTGGGTCCCTGGTTCGATTCCCACAGGCGACAAATTTTCATAATTTGAAAAAGCTAGCCCTGTGGCTCCTCCACCACTAACATGTTTGGGGGCCGTGATTTGACGACTGGTAACCGCACTTCACGCGCACAATATATCACTTACCGAGATCTGCTTCAGCAGAGTGCCACACTCCAGTAATGGGTAGAAGGCGTGATGATATATTTATTTATTTTATTTTATGTGAATACTTGATTTAGCAAAATGTCATTTTGACATATAACCTATGTACATATTTTAATCTTTTGAATATATAATTAAATGTTATTTTCTTGTGCATAAAATATTGTATGTACTACGGGTGAAATTAGTGTTTCTTACCCTGATCATGTTATTAGTCCTCGGCGCTTTGTACCTCGTGCTAATAATCATGCCACGGGCCAGAAACGCCTGTTTTCACCCTTGAGTACATAAATAACTATTTTACAAATTAGATCTGAAAATATCGAAAATTGCTTCACAACTATCGATAGCAATGGAATTGAAATAAAATTAAACAAATGTTTGATGTTTTATCTGTCTAAACTGTCAAAATAATTATTTATATTATTACCCCCACCACTAGCATCTTTGGGGGCCGTGATTTGACGACTGGTAACCGCACTTCACGCGCATAAATATATCACTTACCGAGATCTGCATCGGCAGAGTGCCACATCCAGTAATGGGTAAAAGGCGTGATAATATATTTATTTATTTTTATATTTATGGGGTAGGTGGCTCAGTGGTATCGAGTCGGCCTGTAGATTTAAGAACCTTGGTTCGATTTCCACAGTCGAGAAACAATTTTCACCACATTAAAATGACCCCTGTGGTACTCCCACCACTAACTTCTTTAACGACCATGATTAAAGAATTAGTAACCGCACTTTCCGTACATAAATGTATCACTTATCGAGATCTGCTACGGTAGAGTGCCTCACCCAGTAATGAATAAATGCCGCGATAATATATTTATTTATATTTTTATTTAACATCATCAAAATTAAATTAAACTTTTTTAAAACATATGGATGCAGCATTTCTTTCATCATCATATGTTCACTTTTCAATTTAAAAAACCCATCCAGGCCCAAATTCTGACCCAGTTCTTCCCTGCCATTGCCTGAATAATCCTGTTCGATTCTCATGCAAGCATGTAGTATGTGTTGTACGTCATATGTTTACAACTGTTTACGTACAAACACACGCACATCGCTCGCCGATATGGAAATGCGATGGCTATAGAGTTGTATAGATGTTCTCATATTTGACGCACGGTCGCAGTTGCTGTGTTAGAAACAAGTGAGTGAAGCGACGGTTTGTTTGTGTCAAAGCTTTAGTTCGAAACATTTGAACTTCTTGTGTTGTGTACAAACTTTAACAGTTGAAACGCGAAGTGGTGGAGACAGAATATGTTTGTGGATTTACTTAAGGGATAAATAAATATGGTTTATCTTGAAACTACAGCAAATATGTTTTCAGTATGGGTAGGATTTATTTCATAATTATTACAACTAATTTTAACACTTCTATGCTTTTGTTTCATCGGTTGCCATTCTAAGATTGGCATATTCAAATAAAATGTACACAGAAGTAATTGTATTAACAATTTTATGCACAACCGGGCTGAAATTCATGTGTTTTAGCCCTAAAAGGCGGGCTTAAAAACTTCTTTTTTGTCCTAGGGCCATAAAAAATAATTCCTATGGATGTATAAATAAAATGACAATTTTTGTTTATTGTAAATAATTGATTTTACAAAATGTCATTTTGACATATAACCTATGTACATATTTTAATCTTTGGACATATAATTAAATGTTATTTTGTTGTGCACAAAATATTTTATGCTTAGGGTCAGAAACGCTAATTTCACCCGTAGTATATATAATATTTTATGCACAACAAAATAACATTTAATTATATGTTCAAAAGATTAAAATATGTGCATAGGTTATATGTCAAAATGACATTTTGCAGAATCAAGTATTCACAATAAACAAAAATTGTCATTTTATTTATGTGTCCATAGGAATTATTGAGGCCAAAAAGAAGTGTTTATGCCCGCTTTTTAGGGTTAAAACACATGCTTTTCGGTCCGGTTGTGCATAAAATATATTATTACGCCTTCTACCCATTTCTGGATGTAGAACTCTGCCGTAGCAGATCTCGGTTGATTTATTATGCGCGTAAAGTGTGGTTAGCAACCGTCAAATCACGGCCCCCCAAGATGTTAGTGGTGGAGGAGCCACAGGGGTAGCTTTTGAAATTATGAAAATTGTTTGTCGCCTGTGGGAATCGAATCTAGGGTACCAGGGTTCTCAGGATCCACAGGCCGACTTCATACCACTGAGCTACCCACCCCATGAGTAGTATAATGTGATGAAAATAAAAGTGTGGTTAGCAACCGTCAAATCACGGCCCCCAAAGATGTTAATGGTGTGAGAGCGATAGGGTCAAAATAAATAAAGCTAATAATATAAAGAAATTTTTTGACAGTTTGACAGATAAAACGTCAAACATTTGTTTAATTTTGTTTCAATTCCATGGCTATCGATAATTTTGAGGCAATTTTTGTCATTTTCAGGTCTAATTTGTGCCGTTACACAGCATGCAACATTAATTTTGTGTATTGATGTAGCTGCAGAATTTTATGCCCTAAAAGGTTTATTAGAAGCTTTTTTGCTTAAAATAATTAGGGAAGCAGAAAATTACAACCTTATGGTTTTACATACATACTTACTATGCACCTCTGAAATTATAAAAATAAATAAATATATCATCACGCCTTCTACCCATTACTGGGTGTGGCACTCTGCCGATGCAGATCTCGATAAGTGATATATTTTGCGCGTGAAGTGCGGTTACCAGTCGTCAAATCACGGCCTCCAAAGATGTTAGTGGTGGAGGAGCCACAGGGATAGTTTTTGAAATTATGAAAATTGTTTGTCGCCTGTGGGAATCTAACCTGGGTTCTCAGGATCCACAGACCGACTTCATACTACTGAGCTAGCCGCTCCACTGAAATGATAATTTTCCTATTATACCTAGGTAATAAAAGCACTCAATCAAAGTGTCACTTTATACACGATGTGTAACATAAAACTGCCTTCATTATCTTGTAGTGTCATTTTTAATCATGGTGGTATCCGTGGTCAATTTTTCACAAAAAAAAAAAATCCCACAGTCTAATGTAAGGTTAAAATATATTTAACAATTTGTAAATTAGGAAATAAAATATTGGCTAATTATACGAATACAAAATCCGCTGCTATCTGTGGTTAAACACTCAACAAAAATACCGGATGAAGATAACACTTTCCTGTCTGCAGTTAAGTAATGAGTTAGATTTTACATTCAAATCATTTAATTTACTTAAATTCAAAAGAAATAAAAATAGTCCATCATGCAAATGTCTTTGATATTAAAGATTAAAATGTTACAAAAAGGAAACCATATTTGTGACGGTAAAATGCTGCAGTATTAATTAAATTCTTTGGTATTCAGGGACGGATTTATCATTTTTCTGACCCAATAGAGAATTAAATTTACATTAAGTAATTAAAATTAAAAATAAGATAAATATAAATATATTATCACATTTTCAACCCATTACTCTGCCGCAGCAGATGTCGATAAGTGATATATTTTGCGCGTGAAGTGCGGTTACCAACTGTCACATCACACCCTCCCAAAGATGTTAGTGATGGGGGAACCACAGAAAAATATAAATATGTTCATTTATTAATTTATTTATGCTACTCTGTACAACAGGAACTTAACCGAACCCCAGTGCGATAGTTTATATAATTTTAACTTGTATTAGATTTGAACCGGGGTTATTTAGATTGGAATGCCGTAACGTTAACTACGCAACCGTACTGCCATAACCTCTAAAATTTATTATTTTTTTCAAAGTCTAAAAATTTAAGTTCCTGTTGAATGGTCGTGCAAAAGTGTTCGTATTTGTGCCACAAACTTAATCCGATAAATAGTTGTTATAATATATATATATATATATATATATATATATATATATATATATATATATCATCACGCCTTCTACCCATTACTGGGTGTGGCACTCTGCCGAAGCAGATCTCGGTAAGTGATATATTTTGCGCGTGATGTGCGGTTACCAATCGTCAAATCACGGCCCCCAAAGATGTTAGTGGTGGAGGAGGCACAGGAGTAGCTTTTGAAATTATGAAAATTGTTTGTCGTCTGTGGGAATCGAACCAGTGTTCTCAGGATCCACAGGCCGACTTCATACCACTGAGCTAGCCACTACATTATATATATATATATATATATATATATATATATATATATATATATATATATATATATATAATGTCTCAGTGGAATCGAGTCGGCCTATGGATCCTGAGAACCCTGGTTCGATCCCCACTGCCGACAAACATTTCCACCAAATTAAAATTACCCCTGTAGTTCCCGTATCACTAACATCTTTGGGGGCCGTGATTTGACGCGCATAAATATATCACTTACCGAGATCTGTAAAGATCAGTAAAGAGTAAAAGGCGTGATGATATATTTACTTTATTTTTATGTTAATAATATATTATTCTTTCCCAAAGTTTATTTTCTAACGGAATGGGTCGAAGAAAGAACTTTGCTACTTATATAATTGAGCTTGTCTCAATCAGATGAAATTAATCATAATCTTTCAATGTTGTTCAACACGTGTACATAATTAAGACAGAGTAATTAACTTCAATAACAAGCGTCTTAATCTTTTAATCAGAGCCAGAACGTTACGTCAAATTTCTTATCTTCTCGATTAATCCTAGTTACACGCGATATCATCGGTTTCTAATTAATAGGGGTCCAGCAACTAATTCCGTTATTATTAATAGCGTGAATATTAAGAGATCATATCGGAATTAGTAGCAAATTTATATCATTCAAATAATATGTTTCTAAGTTTTCCTTATTACTGAAAATAAAATTGCGGTCTAGTGGTTTAGATTCCATTAGAAGCTGTAGCTTCCTTGTACTGTCATTGGGATCTGGCTAATTTGGTCCGAAATTAATACTTAAGCAATGATCTTTTTGAAACAAGATATAAAGATAAATGTAAATATCCCATCACGCTTTGTATCCATTACTGGGTGTGGCAATCTATCGTTCCAGATCGCGGTAAGTTATATATTTATGCGCATGAAATGCGGTTACCGGCCGTCAAATCACGCCATCTCCCAAGGATGTTAGTGGAAGGGAAGCCATAGGGGTAATTTACAAACATCTTTGACGACTGGTAACCGCATTTCGTGCGCATAAATATATAACTTACCACGATCTGTTACGATAGAGTGTCATACCCAGTAATGGGTAAAAAGCGCGATGATATATTTATTTATTTATTTGTCGTTTACATTTGTAAAAGTTTTTACACTATTATATGCAAATAAATTTAATGTTTTCAAATTTATTAAAATATTTTCAACCTTTAACTTGAAAAATATGTATAATACATAAAGCATAACAGTGGTGTGCTTCAAGTTCGAATCCCACTGAAGCTAAAATTATATACATACACTGCGGATCGGTGAGTCCGAACCCGGTACTGTAATTGGGATTAAGTTCCTGTTGTACAGAGTAGCCTAAATAAATAGTATATTATGTACCATGAATTGTAAGTGACAATTTTTAGGTCAAGAATAAATAAAATAAAAAAATAAATATATCATCACGCCTTTTATCCATTACTGGATGTGGCACTCTGCCGAAGCAGATCTCGGTAAGTGATATATTTATGCGTGTGAAGTGCGGGTACCAGCCGTCAAATCACAGCCCTCAAAGATGTTAGTGGTTAGGGAGCCACAGGGGTAATTTTAATTTGGTGAAAATGTTTTGTCTGCTCTGGTAATCGAACCAGGGTTCTTAGGATCCACGGGCCGACTTGATACCACTGAGCCATTACCCCATAATAATATTGTTTGGGAAATCGAGGCCCGTAGGGTCGAGATTTCTTAAACATTTGTGACCTAAACAATCTCTTACAGTTCGAGGTTAGTAAGCTATTTTCATAATACTTGCACAACTAGAAGGAAAATAAAATAGTTCTCAAAATGAAATGAAAAATAGGTTTCAAAATTGAAGTCAAAATAAACAGGACCTTGATCTATAATATTTACTTACTGTCCACGGTGGCTGGTAAGTAAACATTATAGTCCTGATGTAACCAGAGAAATCAACTGTGCAATAAAAGTTCCACTTACTGTGTTTAAATTTTGTCATTAATGGGTAACTTACAGTACAGGTATTGTAAAATAAATATGTTTAATTTATAATAACAATAATATTAGGGTTGAAATGTAAACTTCAGACGCACGTTTCACTTATTTGTTCTGGAAACAAATGCCTGTCAAAGATTACAATTAAATGTAATGGTACCAAGTGTAACTTCTTCTCCTTAATAAATCACGTTGCTTTCCGTCTCTCCGTGGGAGCCACAGGTGAGATCAACTCCATCTGTGAAGCAGATTTGAAAACAGGATCATTAATCTAGTGCTGATGCGATCAGCAGCGAATGGGCGCCATTTCTCAGGGGGTGTTTTACCCCTCAAGTCTCTTTCCCTATGCAAATGAAATTGTGGCGAGCGAGGATATCCGGTCGACGTCAGGAAATCGAGAAGGGCTTCTTTATAACATTTGATTGTTGTAGTAGTTACGATAAAGGATGCAACAGGGTTGAATTGACATATTTTTTACAATATCTGGACTGTAAGTTACCCATTAATGACAAAATGTAAACATAGTAAGTGAAACTTTTTTTACACAGTTGGTATCCGTGGTTTCATCAGGACTATAATATTTACTGTTAGACATATTCCATTTGCTATTTGGATTAGACCTAACTTACATTTACTGAAGCAGATCACTTATTTATTTCGTTGGATTACTTCGCTGACTTTATTTTCAGTACTAGAATTACAGATTCTAATTTACTTTGAAGTAATTCACCCCAATAAATGCATCAGTTTGCTTAATTCAATTCATTTAATCATGTTGTTTAATTTATCTGAACTGATTTAAGTGAACCAAGTGGCAAATACAAGGCTTATTCCATTTGCCATTTGGATCAGATCTAACTTACATTTACTGAACTAAATCACTTATTTATTTCGCTTGATTACTTCACTGACTTCATTTCCAGTACTAGAATTACTCATTTTAATTGATTTTAAAGTAATTCACCCCAATAAATGCATCAGTTTGCTTATTTCAGTTCATTTCGTCATGTTGTCTAATTTATCTGAACTGATTTAAATGAACCAAGTGACAAATGGAATACAGCTACAGCTGATGTTTTGCTGACTAAAAATGATCCTTTAATTTTAAAAATCCCGCTAAAAATATGACATTTAAGTAACCTAGGCAACTCAGTAAACAATCAAATGTTGACAGATTTTATTCTTGTATTATTTGTCGCTGTTTTAAAAATGTATTAGATTAGACAACTATATACAATAATCATCACGCCTTCTACCTATTAATGAGTGTGACACTCTGCCGTAGCAGATCTTAGTATGTGATATATTTTGCGCGTGAAGTGCGGTTAGCAGACGTCAAATCACGGCTCCCAAAGATGTTAGTGGAGAAAGAACCACAGGGGTAGTTTTAATGTGGTGAATTGTTTGTCGGCTACGGGAATCGAACCCGGGTTCTCAATTCCACAGGCCGACTCAATACCACTGAACCACCTTCCCTATAATTACATAAAAATACATCCACGAATCTTCTTCTTCATACTAAAATTATCTTAACTACAATTAATTTCCTTTTGTTGCAGATATCAAGATGACTTGAACAACCAGCACTCGACTCGAAGACTAAAATGCAATAATTACTCTTTAACTTATTAAAATTAAATTTAAAAAACGTATTTTAATGTAAATTCTTAAACTGTATACACACACTAAACCCAAGACAATCGTAGATGTACTCTGATACAAATCCTTTTAAATATAAATAAATGTTACATGTTTTCCTAAAAATCATATTTATAAATTAAATATACTTAAAAATAGCGTTATTACCATACGGATTCTAAGATTCTATATTATTGTTGATACATATAAAGTATTTAACTCATCATCATGATGAAGAACAATGATGACACCATTCTTGAGATCTTACAAGGGCATCGGACCGCCAGATGGCCGTCTGCAAGATTGGTGAAGATTTTCATCGCCAGCACGCGCTCAGGTACTGTTTAACTCTTTAGTTCTTTTCTTAATCGTAATTTTGTTTGAAAATTTATATTTTCTAGACTATTTTCCATATATTAGCATAATTTTAGATCATTTGTATGAAGCATATTAATTTTAGAATTTTTTTTGTTCGTCATAAAAAATGAAAATTTTCGTTAAAGGGTTAACAATTTTCAATTTTATTTTATTATGGTTCTATGTAAATTAAGGTACGAGAAATCGAATGCCGTTGAGCGCATCTTCATATCTTTTTTAGTTCTTAAGTTACAGCGATTTTGGATGTTTTTAAAATCGCAACTTTGAGAGCGCATATCTCGGAAACTAAAAGAGATATTGAACTGCGGTTTGAACGAGTGTATTTCTCGTGCTTTAATTAACCTGATAGAGGTTTTTGAAAATTTTTCTATTTTTCTATTTTTTTGAAAATTTTCCAGCATCGATATTTCAAGAAATAAAAGAGATAATTAAAATCTGTAAACACCAGTGAATTCCTCGCGTAAAAATACATAGGTATGTAAATTTTCACGAAAAAAATCGCACGGATAAGTTTTTTATTACAGAAAAACGAAAATCGGCTAAAAATTAATTATTTTTGAAGGGGTACCCCTTAAGATTTTTACGATTTTTGGTCATTTTTCGTTTTTCTGCAATAAAAACTCTATCCGTGCGAATTTTTTCGTGAAAATTTACATACCTACGTATTTTTACGCGAGGAATTCACTGGTGTTTACAAATTTTAATTATCTCTATTATTTTTTGAAATATCGACGTCGGAAAATTTTCAAAAAAATCGAAAAATTTTCAAATTTTTCAAAAACTCCTATCAGGTTAATTAATGCATGAGAAATACACTCGTTCAAACCGCATTTCGATATCTCTTTTAGTTTTCGAGTTATAGCCTCTCAAAGTTACGGTTTGGAAATCATCAAAAATCGCTGTAACTCAAAAACTAAAAAAGATATGAAGATGCGCTCTGCGGCATTCGATTTCTCGTGGCTTAATTTATATAGAACCATAATAAAAAAAATCTTTAAAAATTTTGATCCCTTTGAACAATAATTTTGGAAATGCAATATTAAATATTCCGTGTTGGAACCTCTCACGTCATAATTATCAAACCAACAAATTTCTATATCTACTTAAAACTTTAATAAGGCAATTAAAGCACGAGGAATACCCTGGCGGAAACCGCATTTCAATATCTCTTTTAGTTTTTGAGTTACAGCATTTTAAAGTTGTGCTTTTTTCAATTTTAAAATGGCAGTAATTTGCAAACCAAAATATTCCAAAATGAGGTCAGCTGCTTTGAAATTGATATGAATAATATTACATCAACCCATTACACAGTTTTATTCCATATAAAATCCGAAATAACTTCATTTTTTATTCATAAAACTACTGGTGAAATAATATGCAAACATAAATTGAATTACATTTCTGTAGAGGACATTTCTTGTTACTATAATAACTTCATATTATCTGTAACGATAACTTAAAGAGACACATAATACAAATACAAAGAAATTTTGTTTCCCCAATGATTTCATTATATTCTGACAGCGACAAGTTGGCCGTGTATAAACAAACGCAGAATACTGAGAATAGGATAACAAGTGAACGTCGACGCGACAGGAATAACAACAGCGCAACGCTTAGCGATCAAGAATAAGAAAAACAAATGCAAAATTTCAACCCTAATTTAAATATTTTGTCAGTTTTACAGAAATATATATGAATAAATAAATAAATAAATATATCATCACGCCTTTTACCTATTCTGGGTGTGGCACTCTGCAGAAGCAGATTTCGATAAGTGATATATTTATGTGCTTGAAGAGCGGTTACCAGCCGACAAATCCCGGCCTCCAAAGATGTTAGTGGTGGAGAAGCCACAGGGATAGTTTTTGAAATGGTGAAAATTGTTTGTCGCCTGTGGGAATTGAACCAGGGTTCTCAGGATCCACAGGTCGACTTGATACCACTGTGCTATGCTACCCCATTATAATAATAATAATAATTAAAATAAAATAAATAAATAAATATATCATTACACCTTTTACCCATTATTGGGTGTGACACTCTGCCGAAGCTGATCTTGGTAAGTGATATATTTATGTGCTTGAAGAACGGTTACCAGCCGACAAATCCCGGCCTCCAAAGATGTTAGTGGAGGAGGAGCCACAGGGGTAATTTTAATTTAGTGAAAATGTTTGTCGGCTGTGGGGATCGAACCAGGGTTCTTAGGATCCACTATATATCATCATTCTAGGTGTGGCACTCTAATATATTTATGCGTGTTACCAGCTGACAAATCACGGCCTCCAAAGATGTTAGTGGAGGAGGAGCCACAGGGATAATTTTAATTTAGTGAAAATGTTTGTCTGCTGTGGGGATCGAACCAGGGTTCTTAGGATCCACTATATATCATTATTCTGGGTGTGGCACTCTAATATATTTATGCGTGTTATCAGCTGACAAATCACGCCCCCCCCCCCAAAGATGTTAGTGGAGGGAAAGCCACAGAGATATTTTTAGAAAAGATTGCAAATCCGTATCACTTGCTAAATTCTTTTAATGACCGTTTCAAATTTAATATTTGACGTGCGTCGAATAAAGGAGAAAAATGCAGAAAATGATTTTTTTATGTAAATCGCGAAGGAAAATGAAGAAGTTCCTTATTCCATTATTTATCTGGAAATCAATGGAAGAAATACGTCGCACGTCCTTTTGAAATATTAATCACTCCTTGCAACTTATCAACTTTTCAGTTTAAATGGAAATTCTCGCTCTCTCTCTCTCTCTCTCGAAAGAACTTGATAAATATTAAGTACCAAGAATATTTAAAACTTTTGTTGAGCAATTGATTACTTTATACTTTAATTTGATCTCTTTTATTCTGTTTTTAAATCATATTCACGCCTTCTATTTTCTCCAACTTTAAAACAAAACTATTGACTTATTCCAGAGTGACATTACTGTTTTCTTAACTTCACTGACCTACTAATGGGGTAAGTAGCTTAGTGGTATCGAGTCGTCCTGTGGATCCTGAGAACCCTGGTTCGATTCCCACAGCTAACAAACATTGTCACCACATTAAAATTACCCCTGTGGCTTCTCACCACTAACATCTTTAGGAGCCGTGATTTGACGGTTGGTAACCGCACTTCACGCGCATAAAAATATTATTTACCGAGATCTGCATCGACAAAGTGCCACACCCAGTAATTGATTGAAAGAAGTGATGATATATTTCTTTTATTTTTAAAGTATTTTTCTATAAACTAATTTAAAACATTTGACAACAGAAACAATATCAAATATATCAAGAGCGTCTTTTCGTTATTGTTTCTTTATCCGTTGTTCACTTGTCGTTTACAAGAAATAAGAAACAAAATTTGAACTGTGAAGTACTAAAGCAAGATGGAAAACAAGATTAATATAAGCAGTGCGTGTCACACGCTACCGGAACTCCGGCAACTACCGGAAACAGCAAATTATACAAGAGATATGCCACCGAAACCCCGGACTCTATCTTTCACCTCTACTACCACTAACTTAAATAGTTATAGCCCTAGAAAATATGTTAGATTAACCAATCACAGTTCAGTAGAAAATATTTATTTAATTTTAAACCGTTTAAGCCTCGCTGACTTCAACTTATATCCAAAAAAATACGATTGTGTCTGAGTGATTCGGATTCCACTATTAGCTATTTTAATTGGAATTAAAGTACTTTTTGTGCAACAAAGAAATACTTAAATTAATTAAACTGAAATTAATTATTATTTTCGCAGTTCAGCAATCAAGTATGTTTGGTATAAGCATAAAATTAGAAGTAGACTTGAAGGATATCAGCAAAGTGAAGTTGGCTGCAGCATGTGGCTAATTTCACTGTATACTGCACACTGATTACCAATTACTTGGCTATAATACAAGCTGATCAGAAGTAACTGTTTGAGTTAGCAATATAATTTTAGGGATCTTTTTATGCCGCAGTTTGCAGAACTCCAGATAAATACAATTAAATTATGTTAGGTGCCTGACAGTTAATAAGATTTTGAAACATACGAGTACTTTATGGCAATGGCACACTGGTCGAGGAGCATGAATGAGCGTCGAGGAACTCATCGATGAAACAACAGAACGCACCCGTCATCGATGAAAAATAGAGGCGCCTCTATTTCCATCGAGGAGTTCCTCGATGAAACGATTGTGTCTCATTTCACACGTATTATTGTGTCTCATTTCATGTTAGCGTGGGCTGTCATTTTGGTTTTGCTTTGTGCAATTTTTTCGTGTTTGTTTATTTTATCAGTCAGGGTGCGTTCTGTTGTTTCATCGATGAGTTCCTTGACGCTCATTCATGCTCCTCGACCAGTGTGCCATTGGCATTAGATTATAGGTCTGTGAGTAATATTAATAAATAAAAGAATGTGGGTAAAGGAAACAACGATTTTTATTAATTTAAATTGTCAAATGTCACTGTCAATAATTGGAAATAAATTGATGTATCAGTCTTACCAATTTCAAGTACTTGTTTTATTGCCAATTGAAACACTTACTGTATAAACTCCACTCACTTCTCTCTGGGCAAGATTTTATTAAACAGGAATGCATGTATTCTAAATTTAGTTAAGGGTTTTTAAATAAAATAAAATAAATATATCATCACGCCTTCTACCTATTACTGGGTGTGGACTCTGCCGAAGCAGATCTCGGTAAGTGATATATTTTGCGCGTGAAGTGCGGTTACCAGTCGTCAAATCACAGCCCCCAAAGATGTTAGTGGTTTATGAGCCACAGGGGTAGTTTTTGATATTATGAAAATTGTTTATCGCCTGTGGGAATCGAACCAGGGTTCTCAGGATCAATAGGTCGACTTCATACCACTGAGCTAGCCACCCCATATTAAGGGTTTTTCATTTAATATATTTTCAATCTAAACTGACGCTGATTCTAATGTAGTTCGTAGTTCGTGCAGATTAAACTTTTTCTTTTGTAGAAAGTTATTTGTCGAAAACCAAATTGATTTTTTTTTCATTTGTCGGCTGTTCGTTTGTTTCAAATTACGCGCATCGTTTTCTCGATTCGCGCTTTTTTATGCTGATTCAATTGAAGGGGAGAAACGCGAGAACGAGTCAATAAAAGACATTTGAATAGAAACAGAGATTAGACGATCGTGAAAGACTAAATTGTTCATATGAATTGCTTTCAATTTTTAACTCATTCTTTTCAGTTCTTTACACATATCTCCGTTTCAAACAAAATTACTTTGTATAAAAAATATATATCTTCACGCCTTCTACCCATTACTAAATGTGGCACTCTGCCGTAGCAGATCTCGGTTACCGGCCGTCAAATCACGACCCCTAAATATGTTAGTTGTGGAGGAGCCATAGGGTTAGTTCTAATATGGTGAAAACCAGAACCAGAGTTCTCAGGCTCCATAGACTGACTCGATACCATTGAGTCACCTACACCATAAATAAAATATTGTCATATAATGCAAACACATATATCTTTGCAATTGTTTCAGATTTTACTGAAGAAAGAAGAACTCTTTTGGAAGTAGTGGGCCCAGAACTTCATAGAATATACGAAGATCAACAAATTGAAGTAAAATTCATTCTTATTCATCAGAGGTGATGAATTTTAATGTGATTTGAACTTGTCAATAGGTAGAACTCGTTGATATGCATTTTGGACAAACGGAAGATGATGTATACAATGCACACGTTTTTGACGACCATTTATATGAAATACAAAATTGTCACAAACTTTCAAAAGGATGCTTTTTCTTAGTAAGTTTTATTCATAATCGTCCGAATCCTGTACTGTTCCTGTTGTACTGAGTACCATAAATAACTAAATAAACTATTTACATTTATCATATTTTAGATCAAATGATCTTACGTATTTTGGCAATGCGTGTTTTCTTGCTGTCTAACTTCTGCAAACAAATTTAGAAGAAAATTCTTGAAATCAAAATGTTACAAAATTTTGTTCTTCATATCTATTATGCACAACCGGGCCGAAAAACATGTGTTCTAGTCCTAAAAAGCGGGCTTGAACGCTTCTTTTTGACCCATGGGCCAAAAAGAAATCATTTCTATGGATGCATACATAAGTTAATAATAATAAAATTATTTATGCACAACCGGGCCGAAATTAATGTGTTTTAGCCCTACAAAGCGGGCTTAAACACTTCTTTTTAGCCCTAGGGCCATAAAAAACAATTCTTATGGATACATAAATAAAATTACAATTTTTGTTTATTATGAATACTTGTTTCTGCAAAATGTAATTTTGACATATAACCTATGTACATATTTTAATCTTTTGAGCATATAATTAAATGTTATTTTGTTGTGCATAAAATATAGTATGTACCACGGGTGAAATTAGCGTTTCTGACCCTGAGCATGTTATTAGCCCTCGGTGCTTTGCGTCTCGTGCTAATAATATTCATACTACGGACCAGAAACGCCTGTTTTCACCCTTGGTACATAAATAACATGAAACATTTTTCCCTACAATAATTTATCAATGTTTGACAGTCAAAAATAAATTGTATTGCATTATTATTATCGAAAAAAATTGTAATAATTGAATGTTTGTAGTGTTTAATTGGAAATAAATATCAACCTTACGTACTTCCGGTGAACATTGAAGAAGAACAGTTCAACGCCTTAATAGAAAAATCGAAACAGTTAGGACTGAATCATGATTCATTAGTGAATTGGTACACATTGGAAAATAATAATTATAAATTAAAAGAAAGGGGGTACGTATACAATTAATTATATTGATCAATTGTAATTAATTAAATTAATATTTGGTAGTGAAATACAATGTGATGAATGGAAAAATATTTCAGAAGAAATTAATGAATTGTTACAAACATGTGTTCCGAAATTAGAAGATCCACTCAAAGAAAAAATGCATTATTTACTGGAATCCGCAGTGGAAAAACAATTTTCCTACGCCCTTGGTAAGTACAGTATCCACAAAAGATATTGATATGTGCAGGATGTTTTAAGAACCACTGGTTCAATTTTTTTTCTTCAATAAGTGAATCTCGATATCTTATACCTCTTACTTGGATAATTTTCTTCTATGCCCGATAATAAAAAAAAATATCCAGGGGTCTCATATTTGCGAAACATCCTGTATACAGAGTCTAGAGAAATCTCCCCCCGTACCCTTAAATATTGTTATTATAAGTAATAGAAAAAAATTCATATAATAGTTTTATTATTTTAAATATACTATTTGATGGCAGATATAGATATTATTTATAAAGTCAGGTTTACAAGATACAACTATGAACTTTAATTTTTCCCAGACTCACCCTCACCCTCACCCTCACGTCAAATTAAAGTGACACATACTTTTATTTAATGTATTTCTTTAACTTTAACTTTAACTTTTGACAGGTCAAACATTTTTAACAATTTTTTTTTTGTTATAGGACTCGCTCCAGGTACGGCTCATCGTATTTTAGCTGTTATACGGGACTGGGAAGACTTAGAAAAAGGACAAACATTATTTGAAGTAAGTTTATAATTTCCTCCAATTATTTTTGAAATTAATTTTAGAACCATTTTAGGATATTGAAAACGATTCTGCATGTAAACCTGATGAAAAGTCTCAGCAGCAACTAGCAGAATTTCGAGAACGCGTATCTGCATCTATTTCTAGTGAAAACAGTGCTTCATTTAGGTAAATATTAACAAAACAAAATTATTAGTTTTGACAATTAAATTCGCGAACTATCTTAATAGGGAGTGTATGTAAAATAGTTCGCGATATTATTTGTTAAAGTTTATATTTCTTAATAAATGAATTAAATTATAAATATTGTTATAATTTAGTGTGTCGTGGAAATCTGGAGGAATCGATGAAGACAATGAAGACCACGAAGCATATCTCAATGAATTCAAGAAAACTATGATGGAAAAATTAAAATCTTTGATCAATAGAAGCTTGGAAGAAGATCCTGATTTAAAATCTCGAAAGAAAATAGTTCAAGAAATATTTAATGAAAATATAACTCATATAACATGTGTGTACGAAGAACCTATTGTTGATTGGTTGAATTCTGAACTTGTTGACAAAATTAAACAAACCGTCCAAACTTCATTTGAGTCGAACTCACGACATGCACCGATGCTAATCTATGGCAACAGCGGTAAGTGTATAAATTTACTGACAGAGTATTGTGTCAAACTTTAATTGAAAAAAATCAAAATTATAATAAACACACAAAAAAAATTGTAAAATACAGCTAATATTAAGAAACAGTATAATATATAATTTAAAATTTATTTACAAACAATAAAAACATTTTTTTTTACAATTTAAATGACAGTTCAAAATCTGTCAACATTTTGTTGTTTCCTACGCTGTCTAGGTTACTTATTACTACTTGATATATTTTGTAAAGATTCAGATGAATTTATACTTTAGTCCACATATTTTCCGTTTGGCGCTTTTTGTATTCGTACTTCGTAGCACAGTATTTTAATTAATTATTTGTTACTTTGTAATTAATATTCTATGTGGTGTAGGTTCGGGCAAAACCTCGTTGGTGAAGACCATCTACAGACAAGTAGAAAGTTGGTTTAATGCAAAAGTACTTCGCATTGTAAGGTTTACCAGTCGTACACCCAGAGCCACCTATACCTTGGAACTACTCAGAGGACTCTGCCAGCAGGTAAAACAATTTTATTTTATTTTATTAACTTCAACTTCTATTGCGACATTATTAGCTAACTGCAATTAATTAATTATTTTTAAATTAATTTCCTTTCATATTAGACCTAACTTATAATATAAAATACAGGGTGTTCAAAAGGGATTGTTATAGTTGGCAATACTATTTCAGAGATCTTTTTATTCCACAGTTGGCACAACGCCAGGTAAAGGCGGAAATACTATTTGACATTTGTAATAAATACAAATAGGTTATGTCAGGAGACTGGCAGCTAATAGAATTTTGACCTTTTAAGTAATAAATGAAATAAATGAAATCATAAATGTACTCAAAAAATTTTAAATGTCTCTGTCAACAACAGAAATGAATTTATATATCAGGCTTACCAATTTCAAGTAGTTTTTTTTATCGCCAACTGTAACAATCTCTTTTGATCACTCTGTATTTTGTGTTCAACTTTTATAAAATATTTTGTACAAAATAAAATAAAGAAATAAATAAATATATCATCACGCCTATTACCAATTACTGGATGTGGCACTCTGCCCAGCAGATTTCGGTAAGTGATATATTTATGCGCATGAAGTGCGGTTACCAGCCGTCAAATATTAACCCCTAAATATGGTAGTAGAGGGAGAACTGCAAGGATAATTTTAAAAATAAAAAATATATCATCACGCCTTCTACCCTTTACTGGAAGTGGGCACTCTGCCGAAGCAGATCTCGGTGATATATTTTGCGCGTGAAGTGCGGTTACCAGTCGTCAAATCACGGCTCCCATAGATGTTAGTGGTGGAGGAGCCACAGGGGTAGTTTTTGAAATTATGAAAATTGTTTGTCGCCTGTGGAAATCGAACCTGGGTTCTCAGGATCCACATGCCGACTTCATACCACTGAGCTAGCCACCCCATAGGGATAATTTTAATATGGTGGAAATGATTATCGGCTTTGGGAATCGAACCAAGGTTTTCAGAATCCACAGGCCGACTCGATATTACTGACCCACCTACTCCATAAAATAAAGCTCAGTTAACAAGAACCGAGTACTCTCAAAATTTAAATTTTTACAATTTTATTGTTATTATTTTGTGGTAGTAAATAAATTTTGTATTATTAGGTATGTATTGCTCTTCGTCTACCCGCCGGATTCCTGCCCAAAGACGCATCCTTCGATCCACTATACCTCCATAGTTGGTTCGCGCAATTAGTACGACTATTCGAGGACCTCAACCAGGTGCTAGTGGTACTCGTAGACGATGTCCACCTCTTGCAAGGTGCTCCAGATGCTGCTGCATGGCTACCTGCCTCCTTGCCGGACAACGTGTTCCTCATTTGTACTACCACTCAAAGACTTAACATTAAAGCACATTATGTGGATCTACCTACTTCCCCTTCACACATAGGTAAGAAAAAAATATCCTTTATCTGTCATTTCAATGTTTGTATTTGTATCTCCGGTATCCTAGCAACCAATCGCTAGTATTCTTAACAGTCGCTAGATGGTAGTCGTTCAATTTTAGGATTTATTATTTCTTTTCTGTGTGTGTAGAAACTGTTGAAAAGACGTTTGACGAATTAGAAGCACAATTTGGACACGCTGCAATATCCAAATTATGTACTTTTATAACTTGTACCGAATATGGATTAACAGAAACGGAATTGTTGGAACTATTAATGCCAACAAGTAACATCGATGCTGTAATCAATTTAGAAACTGGTCATTTAAATTTCTCGACATTTTGCACAGTTCGAAGAAAAATGGGTAAGTTATAAATGAATTATTATTATTATTATTAATATGAGTACTTGATCTATTTATTTGTTTTGTTGTTAGATAATTTGATGAAAGAAAAATTAATGAACGGCAGATTACTGGTTGAATGGAGCCATGACATGATCGGAGAAGTCGTACGAAAACGATACATGCAAGATCAAGAAATTGTCCGGCAGAGTCACGCGGACTTGGCGAACTTATTCTTTCCGGATGGGGAAGAAAATAGCGAATCTGAAACTGCTGACGAATCAGGTACAATCTTATTCTTAAAATTCCAACATGGCTGCCATACACATTTTACTTTATTTGTGATACTAATTAATTATTTTAATACTTACAAAGTTCATTTGCACATTAATGATTAATTTGTAGTAGTACAAGTACGTGTATCAACAATAGTTTTAAATTTATATAATTTTAAAATGTGTAGCTGTCAAATTTTTGACAGTTGTCAATTGCGTTTTCTTTTTGTTCGGACGAATCAGGTACAATCTTATTCTTAAAATTCCAATATGGCTGCCATACACATTTTACTTTATTTGTGATACTAATTAATTATTTTAATAATTCCAAAGTTCATATGCACATTAATGATTAATTTGTAGTAGTACAAGAACGTGTATCAACAATAGTTTTAAATTTATATGACTTTAAAATGTGTACTTGTCAAACTTTTTGACAGTTGTCAACTGTGTTTTTTTAAAGACAAATTAGGTACAATCTTATTCTTAAAATTTCAACATGGCTGTTATACACATTTTACTTTATTTATGATAGTAATTAATTATTTTATTGCTTACGAAGTTCATTTGCACATTAATAATTAATTTTTAGTAGTACAAGCACAAGTATCAATAATAGTTTTAAATTTATATGACTTTAAAATTTTGACAGTTATCAGGTGCGTTTTTTTGTTCATTTTCCTGTTGTTCTTCCAGTATCTGTAGGATGGCGCCAGTTAGACGAAGGTTGGCTGCAGCTCCTCTGGGCAGGTGGGGCTGCTCGTCTCCAAGCGCTCACTCTCTGCAGCTTTGACTTCCTGGTGAGCGGCGTGCAACGTGTAGGTGTCGGCTACGTGCGCTGCGTCCTAGAGCGTGCTCGGCGTCGCGTGCTTACTCGTCCTCTTGAGCTGCTCCACGCGTGCATTGCTCGTTGCTGTGGAGTTCTTGCACGCGAACCTCTTCAGCTAGCTACGCAGCTGCTGTGCTGGCACGTGGAACCCGCCACTCTGGCTACGGCTGCCATGGCGTGGTGTGATGGGTTCACGTTGCCGCTGGCGGTGCCACTGACAAGATGGTTGCCACCACCACTACCCACGGCACAGCCGCTGAGGACGCTGACGACTCCGCAAGCGGTCGTGCTTGCACATGCTACACCTGCACAGCAGCACGTGGTGCTTGTGACAGTAGATCAACCCACGAAGCCGCAGTTGTGGCATATTATGTCTAATCAGCTGCAGCATACTTTCATAGGTAGGTATCACTTAAATTTGACATACTAGTTAATATCATCCGCCATCTTGAAATAAAATTTCTTCTCATTGAATAATAAAATAAAATTAGGTAGGTACCATTCTTAATTTAACATATTATTTTCAACTGTCACCTCTATTTAATTTTTTTTTTCGCTCACTTTAATGATACTATTAGTTCAACTTTTTCAATAGTAAAAGAACGCTATTTCTGGAATGTTACTATGGATACGTCACCGTTTTTTGGTCCTAGGACCAAAATAGCATTTTTACTAGTTAGATTTGAAAAATTTATTTATATCAATAAAATATAAATAAAAATAAATAAATAAATATATCATCACGCCTTTTACCCATTACTGGGTGTGGCACTCTGCCGAAGCAGATCTCGGTAAGTGATATATCTACGTGCGTGAAGTGCGATTACCAGCCCCCAAAGATGTTAGTGGTGCGGGAGCCACAGGGGTAATTTTTGTTTGTCGGCAGTGGGGATCGAACAAGGGTTCTTACGATCCACAGGCCGACTCGATACCACTGAGCTCCATAAAATATAAGAAATTATTATTACTTAAATAATCTCATTTATTAAAAACAATAATTTCTACATTTTAATTTAATTTTAATTTCCAGGTCACACAGCATCCGTTCTCTGCCTGGCAATCACCCGCCACTCCCACTACCTTCTCACGGGCTCCGAAGACACATCAGTCATCGTCTGGGATCTGCAAGCTCAGGTCCTTCACCTGCGCATCTGTCAACACATTGCTCCAGTTCTTTGCGTCACAGTAGCTCTCGCTAACTCCGTAGTCGTTAGCGGCGGTGACGACAGCAGTATCATCGTTACCTCCCTCGCAGACGGACAACTTTTAACTAAAATCGACCACCACCGAGGTCCTGTCACGGCTGTGAAGGTCACCTCAGCAGGAGACATCTTAGTATCAGGCAGTCATGATCGAACAGTTTGTCTTTGGTCTCTGGAGACTTTTACTCTTCTCAATGCAATCCAACTTTGTTCTCCGGTGCAAATGATTGATGTATCAGCTGATTCTGTGTTCCTGTTAGCAGCTTGTGCTGATAATCAGCTTTATCTTCGAACTTTAGCGACCGGAACTGAACTTCATTGTCTTGTTGGACATAAAGCTAAAGTTAAATCTATTTGTATGGCTCAGGATAGTTGTAGAGCAGTTATTGGATGCGCTGATAATCGAGTGTATATCTTCGAAATGCATAGCGGAAAAATCATTAAAACTCTGACAGGTCAACCAGGTCCTGTGACCTCGGTGATGGTGACAGACAATGATGATTTCTTACTGACTGCTGGTGGGAATAAAGTACACTTCTATTCGTTTAGAAGTGAAGATAATGTTAATAATCTTCTGAACTTGAGTTTGAAGAAGTCTCAGCATCATCTTCAAGGTCATAGTGCACCTATTACTTGTTTGGATATTTCTAAAGATGGACAACTGGCGGTGACGGGATCTTTTGATCATCTGGTTAATATTTGGCAACTTAATAGTCATGAGTTGACGCAGACGATGGATGGACATGCAGGACCAATTACTTGCGTACATTTTGCTCCGAATGGATTGTTTGTTATTTCTGGATCTGAGGATAAAAGTGTTAAAGTTTGGGGGCTTACTTTGGGGTCCATTGTCTCCACTTTTACGGTAAGAAAACATTCACTGAATATTAATTTTCCTTTCTTTTTATATCACTTTCATTTCATCCATTTTAATAATCAATTTGTTCCAACAGATCTTTCACCCTCAATTTCATAAATCTTTCATTTGACATACGTTCCACTTGTCCAAACTATCTCAAATAACACACCCATTTTTCTCAATTTTATGGTCATCAAACATTTGTAATAAATATATTTTTGAACTTATTTTGTAACAAAAATTACTAAGTATAGCAAAAATTATCCAAAATAATATGTTAATATACTGAAAACGTTATAAACATCGACTAATGTCATCAAAAAATATAACTTGATGGGGTCTTATCAGTTACTACACTTAGCAATTTTTATTACAGAATAAGTCCATAAATACAGGGTGATCAAAAGGAATTGTTATAGTTGGCAATACAATTTCAGAGATTTTTTTATTCCACAGTTGGCACAATATCAGATAAAGGCGGAAATGCTATTTGACATTTCTAATAAATACAAATAGGTTATGTCAGTAGTCTGACAGCTAATAGGATTTTGAATTTTTAAGTAATAGAAATACTTTAGAAATAAATGTAATAATAAATTAATTCAAATTTAAATTTTAAATGTCACTGTCAACAACAGGAAATGAATTTATGTATCAGGCTTACCAATTTCAAGTAGTTTTTTTTATTGCCAACTGTAACAATTCCTTTTGATCACTCTGTATTATTAAATATTGATTTACATGCAGGGTCATCAAGCGCCAATCTGCGCGATTCAAGTGATGATGGATTCAGCTAGAATCATCTCCAGCGATCGAAACGGTTGTCTAAATGTTTGGTTAGCTGATAATGGTTCACTAACACAATCATGCGCAGGACTTAGTAAATGTTTAGCCGTTACAAACAACATGAAATACACTGTAATCATTCTTCATCAATTTGTGTTAAAGTATCTTTATTAATTCTGTTTTTAATTTAGGTTTGTACAAACGGTGACAATTCTATGAGAATCTGGTCATTGTTACGCGATGATGAACGGTACACAATAAGTCATGCTGAAGAAATTACTTGTTTTGTTTTAACAATGGATTCGTTACAAGTAATCACTGGGTCTAGGGATATGTCGTTGAAAGTTTGGCAACTAAATGGCGGGAAACTGTCACAAGTAAATATTAGTAAACCGACCGAAAAAGATACTTTTTTCACCCACTTGAATATGACATTATTATTTCAACTTTGCAATAAGAAAAAAATGTTACTTTAGGAATGTTTATGTTACCATGGATACGTCGTATTTTTGGTCCTAGGAGCAAAATAGTTATTTACGTTGTAAGTAGTAAAAGTGAAACTTTATTGGTCGAGTACGCTTCGAGTCTAATGAAGACAGTTTTAGTACGTTCAGCGTACAATATATTTTATTTAATTATACTATATTATTTTTACCGTACTAGTACGGTAAAATAACTCTTTATGGTAGTAGTTCTATAAAAGCTTATTTTCTGTTGTTACCTTGGTTACTGTAACATTAATAGGCGTATTCCATTTGCCATTTGGATCAGATCTAACTTACATTTACTGAGCCAGTTCACTTATTTATTTCGCTGAATTACTTCGCTGACTTTATGAATTACTGATTCTACTTTACTTTGAAGTAATCTACTCCAATAAGTGCATCAGTTTGCTTAGTTCAGTTCAATTTGTCATGTCTAATTTATCTGAACTGATTTAAGTGAACCAAGTGCCAAACTGATGCACTTATTAGGGTGAATTACTTCAAAGTAAATTAGAACATATAATTCTAGTACAGAAAATAAAGGTAATGAATTTGCCTAGGTTACTCAAGTGTCATATTTTAGCAGGATTTTTAAAATCAGATAAATCATTTTCGGTTGGCAAAACATTCTTCTTTAACTTTGTTTTAACTTCTGTATTTACTTAAAGGTACTAGTGGGGCACACAGACGCAGTAACTTGCGTTTCAGTAGCACTTCTAGACAAAAGCATAGTTGTTTCCGGTTCCTATGATACAAATCTTATTGTTTGGGACATCAATACAGGTTCAGATATTCAAACTTTATCCGCACATCTTAGTTACGTTACTTGTGTGAAACTATCAGCAGATGGAAGCGTTGCAGTTTCCGGTAAACAGGCGACATCTATACTCATGTAGAAGAACTGTACTATAATAAAGTTTTACAGGATCGGATGACAAATCTATAATCATATGGGACACAAAACGTGGTTTACCGTTAACAAGTTTACAGCTACATATTCCTGTTACTAATATTGAAGCATCTTCGGATTGTTCCAGAATTATAGTTCATTTAAAAGAGAGTCAATACCTACCTATTATTTGTCTACACAATACTCCTGCTAAATATGTCAAGCTACCGACTTATTGTGCACCTGCAAAAGATATTCCAGGTTTTATCTGTCACTTTAATATGATTTTCAAACTATTACAAATTGTTTTTTGTAGATCCTAGATCTGTGCCAAAAAGACAGATGCGACGGCTTCTCAAAAAAGAAGTTTCCCTCGATACCTACACTTGGCAGAAAAAATATGCTCATCTTACTTCTAATATTATGATAGCAGCAATGGATGAAAGACTTAAACGAAGATTTTCAGTTTCAGCGAGTATGGAAGAGATTTCTAAGATTCCGCAGAATAAAAGTCTTGGATCTCAGGTATTTTCTTGTTGTTAAGTTGTTGAATTGAGTTAATGTTGTTGTTTTGACAGACGGCGATAGCTGAAGGTGCATCTTTAGCTCAATCTCAGCATTTTGATCAGTTGGAGGCTTTGTGGAATAAACGGTCACCACCACGGCGTAGACTTAACCAGGTAATGCAACATTATGAACTAAAATCGTTTGGTTGGGTTTTTAAACTGATCTAATATTACTATGTTACTACTAACCTCTATCAACGGATCAATAATACTAAAACATCACTTATTTGATCGAGTATTAATTTTATTAATTTCACTTAGTAGCTAGCTCAGTCGGCCTGTGGATCCTGAGAACCCTGGTTCGATTCCCACAGGCGACAAATAATTTTCATCGT
Organism: Pterostichus madidus; assembly: GCA_911728475.2. NCBI lineage: Eukaryota > Metazoa > Arthropoda > Insecta > Coleoptera > Carabidae > Pterostichus > Pterostichus madidus. The sequence continues at coordinate 852,633 of OU452313.1, read as the reverse complement.
TTTAAATCTACCCCTGTGGCTTCCCCACCACTAACATCTTTGGGGGCCGTGCTTCGACGGCTGGTAATCGCACTTCACGCGCAAAATATATCACTTACTGAGATCTGCTTCGGCAGAGTGTTACACCCAGTAATGGGTAGAAGGCGTGATGATATATTTAGTTATTTTTTATTTACTTAGTTTTATCTGAACTGATTAAATAAGTAAAAAAATTAAGAAGGTTATAATGGATGCCATGATGAATATTAAAAACAGCTGATCAAGTTTAATTTTATTAAATGACGTTTTAAAAATGTCTGCTCATGTTTTTTATAATTAAATTAATTTACAAAATTAGTGTAACTTGTCTACAACGAAGAATATTCATATTTAATGTTTCGAACTGAACCGTTAGAAGTGATAGCCTGTACTCAGTCGCTCTTACAGATATTTGTATTTATCTATCTCTCTCATCTCTCATGTCCAGCCGCATCGCCAAAAACTTTGTTTACATTAATAAAAACCGAATGTTTGGCAACAATGTTATTTATTCCATTTGGCATGTAATTTCGCTTTTTTTTTAACCAAGTTTACAATTTTTATCTTCGTGATAAAGTGTAGCACTAATGTAGTACTATTAGATCGGTGTGTTTTGTAAGGATTTTATATATTAATTTGTTGACAACCAATGACTTCTTAGTACAAAGTGTTCAGAAGGCAGTGTTTCAGTTGGCAATAAAAATAACTACTTGAAATTGGTAAGACTGATACATAAATTTATTTCCTGTTGTAGACAGTGATATATGAAAATTTAAATTAATAAAAATTGTTGTTTCCCTTACCCACATCCTTTTATTTCTTAACATTACTCACAGAGCAATAATCTAAAGTATTTCTATCACTCAACCTATTTGTATTTATTATAAAAATGACATGTCAAATAGTATTTCCGCCATTACTGCTGTTAGCGTCAACTGTGGAATAAAAAGATCCCCAGAATTGTATTGCCAACTGCAACACTACTTTAATAAGAAGTCATTGATAACAACTCTGGTGTTGGAAGTAGTAACTAAACTCTTATTGTCCTGTAGTCTCTTTCAAAGCAATCGTCTTTGGTGGAATCTCGTCTGGGCTCATCCGATGAAGAATGTATGGAAGGTGTGTTACTAAATTGCCCTCCTAGAACTAGAGCATGTGTGCTTAGAGCACAACACTTACAAAGAACCACTAGAGATCCCAGACTCACTAAATCTTGCATCACTCAATAACAGTTTTATCATTCCTTTTCACTTAGTGTATTGTTTAGTAGTTTTGTAAATAAATCATTGTTATTTTTTATGTATTGTATAATAGATGGCATGTAGTTTGTATTTTAGTGCATGGTACATAAATAAATTTTTATTACAGTTACTAACAAAGGGTTTTAATTGGTATATTGATTATAGATTGAATAAATGAAGTATAATATGAAAAAGACAAGGAATCTCTTAGGAACCACGTGAATGTTTCTGATACTGTCCCTGTAAATGTATGTTGTGGTGTAAGTACTTCTTCAAACTGATCCGACTGCTGAGTATAGTACTTATTACTAGTACTGCAAATTTCTGAATAGAAATAGAAAAGTATATATTTAGAACTAATGAAAGTATGACACACAAATTATATTTTTACAAAACTCTTACAGTTTCTTTTACTTTCAAAATTTATTTCTAAAGGAAGCGAGGCTCACGTCACACTGATTCTAACCTATCAGACAACAGATTTTAAACAGCTGTTTGGTTGGCAACTGTCAGATACATCACAAAAATTGTTTAAATACATGAAATAAAATACAGTACACAATAATAAATTCTTATATGGTCCAATAATGTCAAAAACTATAAAACAGACAGTAATGGGCTCCTATATTATTTATTTATTTATTTACTTATTTATGCTACTCTGTACAACAGGAACCTAATCCCAATTACAGTATAGGATTCGAACTCACAGAGTCGTAGTGTGGTGGCTGGTATACATTTAACTTGAGTAGGATCGAGATCTTCGGATTCGAATGCCGTAACGCTAACCACATCACCGTAATGTCATAATCGAAATAAAGAGAATTAATGATAAAAACATTAAATATATATTGAACAATGATTATTCGTGAAAAAATAAGTTACAAATATTATTATACTCCAGAAATATATGCGATTGAAAATATAGTGACATTACAAGTACTCAAGCATTTTTATTTGCGTACGGTAAAAAAAGACACATATTCTGAGTAGAACATAACTAACTGTAACATCTCAGCACTGTTTTTTTTTTACTGTTTGTCGTTTGCTTGTATTTATTACAATAATTTAATTTTGTTTTCTTGGGCTTTCATCGACTATAAAATATGATTTTCAGCATAGTGAGATTATTTTCTAATAAATAATTCGTATATTATTTGTACTCATTGAATCAAACAAGTTTAGTACCACTTAAAGACATTTAAAGATACTTGTGACGTCACAAGCACCTGCAGAACTTAAAAAAAGTCTTATCTCGCGTAATATAATGACGTTTAACACAGTACTTGCACTGATTGTCATAGTTTTTCTTGTAGTTTTATAAAAATAAATGGTATAGGAGTTTATTCTTAGACCCAAACAGCTGATTTTTTGGAGTAGTGTTGACCGCATCCTATTTATAAGTGCGAATCTGACTCTGTACATTTTGTAAATGTTCTAAACATTCCAAATTTTACAGAAACGGTAGATTCTCCCTTTTAATTGTGGTAATAAGTACGGTATTCTGTGATTTTCTAGCACATAAACTTTTGCAATGACTATCATCTTATGAATGGTGTATTCAGTCTTTTATTGAAATGTTTTATTATAACTATACTTGTTAAAAACTGTGTTATTTAATTTTAATTGTTCATATATATAATTGTATTTGTTATATTTCAATATAGGACTGCAAAATACAAAAAGGAACCTATTTACTATCGTATTGTACATTGCAATAATAAATGGCTTCAAAATATATTTCTACCATACAATAAACCTTTCCAGGCTAACTTTCTTCCATGGCTAACTTCATCGTCAACCTCTTGGAGTAACAGTGCGATGACTGAACGAACACTTACGTTTTCTAACCTGTGAAAAAGTAGGTGTAGCCATTTTTGTTCTGCAAATATTATAATTTCTAAAATCTTATCAGAAAAAGTTCAAGGATGTGCAACGTGTTTTGTGTTTTGGAATTTATCATCTAGAGCTGCAAAGGTAAGTGACTTTCATTATCTTGTTTTAGTTTTAGTGAGAAAACAACTTTCGTCATTTTTTAGTGCCGGCAGATAAAAGGGCTTTAAATCTTTATCAAATACTTCCAATCTTTACATTACAAATATTTGAGTACAATAATTATTGATATATGCATACAGTTATTTAATTTCATGGTTAAAATACAACATTAATAATATTTGTAGTAGATTCATGTAATGTTGTAAAATGCATAAACAATGTAGTACATTTGTTTCTAAGCAACATATGTTTAATACAATATCAATTGAACGGAAAATAATGAAAATATGTTGGTTTAAAATTAAATATTTATGATTGTACATTGAGAGAAATCGCAGCAGTTGTGCTAGCAACAAATATAGCAAACATGTAGAAATAAGGTCATTAACCTTTTGTTTATATAAAGTAAATAAGCATTTAAACAAGTTTTTCAAATGTTTAATTTGGCTTAAACTATAAAATTACACAAATTATAGGTTATGAATGCATTTATAAAATGTTTACATTTCGAATTGGATACATCTTGCGTAACATCGATGAAAAAACTATTTTAATTTTTTTATAGAACAGTGTTTTTAATACTGTTGTGTATATTATTGTTTATGATTCTTCCTAGCTAGTATTTTTAGCTTAGCATATGCATATTACGTAAACATCTACCAGGTCTGGTAGTCGTGAAGCAAGATTATTTTAGGAATATGTACTTGGCATGTTTCTCGGTCCGTACAATTTGTTTTTAGCGCATAAATCGTGTGATGTTCACATCTCTACCCAATTTTCACGCCTACATTTGATGCAAATTGCCAAAAAAGATGAATATAGAGAAATTTAGTTAGATAATATCGATGCTGTATTTGTTCTAAAATGTTTTAGTGTTGTAATGTTATAGTTTTCACTACAATTACAATCAGAGGCAACATTTGGTGGTATTAAATTTAAATAGACTGTTATACAAGTTTCTGATTTTTGGACAATTATGGGAGAGAGCATTATTAATAGTAACTATAGCAGATTTCTTATTTTTCGTTCATATATTCATAGAAATACAAATATGTAAATTCATATTTGGGAAAGGTTATAGATTGACGCAAATATATATTTATTTATGCTACCTTGTACAACAGGAACTTAATCTCAATTACAGTACAGGGTTCGGACTCACCAAGCCACAAGTGTGGATATATATTTTTAGCTTGAGTAGGATTCAAACTAAGAATCTTTGGATTCGAATGCCGAATTGTTAGCTAGGTTTTAAGATTTTTTGACTGAGGATTTTATAAAACTACAGTATTTAGAAAATATAAATAAAAATAAAATAAATATATCATCACGCCTTCTACCCATTACTGGCTGTGGCACTCTGTCGAAGCAGATCTCGGTAAGTGATATATTTTGCGCGTGAAGTGCGGTTACCAGTCGTCAAATCACGGCCCTCAAAGATGTAAGTGGTGGAGGAGCCACAGGGGTAGTTTAAGAAATTATGAAAATTGTTTGTCGCCTGTGGGAATCGAACCAGGGTTCTTAGGAACCACAGGCCGACTTCATACCACTGAGCTAGCCACCCCATAAATTTAATTAATAATTTGTATTCGAAATATTAATTTACTTTTATTAATTATGGGGTAGTGGTATCAAGTCGGATTGTAGATTTAAGAACTTTGGTTTGATTCCCTCTGTCGACAAACAATTTTCACCACATTAAAATTACCCCTATGGCGCCTCCTCTACTAACATCTAAGGTGGCCGTGATTTGACGGCTGGTAAATGCAAGTCACCCGCAAAATATATTACCTACTGCGATCTGCTATGGAAAAATATCACACCCAATAATGGGTAAAAGGTGTTATGATATAAATAATAATAAATAAATTTTACGATCGCATTGTTTGGCAACACATTGGACTGGTTGGCGTACAAACTTTTATTGATCGGCATTTGTGTTTTTGTTTGTTTTTATTGGCAATTGTTTTTATTTTTTATGTAATTTTTTTTAAAGCCATTTGTTGTTCTTTTTAATCGGCAATTGTTGAAATAATTTTAATTTTATAATGAAAATAAGAAAATTATATTAATTATTTAAATAATGTGGTAATGGCCCGAGTGGTCGGCCTACGGTTACTAAGTATCTTGGTTCGATCCCCACAGCCGACAAAACATTTTCACCAATTTATAAATTACCCCTGTGGCTCCTCCACCACTAACATCTTTGAGGGTCGTGATTTGACTTACCTAAATCTGTTTAGGCAGAGTGCCACATCCAGTAATGGGTAAAAGGCGTGATGACATGTTTATATTTTAAATAATTTTCACATCTCTGTTAATCTTGCGTTTTGTAGAGATAGAATCTGTTGTTTAAACTATTAGTAATATTTGTTGTTAAACAACATTTTTTCGCGAATATTACGTCTTGTCTAGACACAAGGCTGTTCAGGACATCCCAGTTAGTTTCCTTGATGTTATTCTTGCAACGCAGTTACGGGAAAGCGTACGTGATTCCTTGCACGTAGTTGACCTAGTTTAGTTTTTCTTTTACTATTTTGCACCCTTGTACTGCGCAAGTACACACAGAAACACCCTTGTAAATTTCTGTGTCGTATTTTAAGTACAAGAAAAGTTTTAACTTGACTCGGATAAGTTAAAATCGTAAATTTTATTGATCTCGATACTTTAGTGCTAAAAAATTATAAAAAACATTGAAGCGTAAATAAATTGTTTTTATGGCGCTAAATATGAAATGAAATTTGTGTTTAGGTAGTTTTCTTGAAGTAAATAAAATAAATATATCATCACGCCTTTTACCAATTACTTGGTGTGGCACTTTGCCGGAGCAGATCTCGGTAAGTGATATATTTATGCGCGTGAAGTGCGATTACCAGCCATCAAATCACGGCCCCCAAAGATGTTAGGGGCTCCCCCACCACTTGAAATACAATGTTAATATTAATTTGTAATTGAATACTGCTACAGTAATTATAAACGGATTATTTATCATTTTAAAAACGATACTGATAAATAATGTTAGATAGATTACACCATTACGGATTAAATTTATACAGTGGAATACTCCATTGTATATACCTATGTACAAATGCATAATTCAAAATGATTCATGTGCATTCTATAAATATATAAATAAATACAAATGCGTCATACGTACACTGGATATAGGTAAAAAAATTTTTCAATTTTTTTCAATTTTTTTTTGCTAATCATGCTCGAAGAATTTACCTATTGTTTTTTTTTAAATAACAAAAACAAAATTTAAATAACAACGAAAACAATTGAAGAGCATTCATTGGCCATGCATTTTTTAAACAAATGACAATCATTTAAAACTGGAACTATACCGAATGTCATTTGTCGATAGTTTTTTTCCTTATATAAATTATATTTGCCAACATCTTAAAAATGACAATTTTAATTTACGTCTACCGTGTGTCTACTTTTTTTTTGTTTTCCTTTTTAAATAAAATAAAAAATAAATATATCATCACGCCTTCTACCCATTACTGGGCGTGGCACTCTGCCGAAGCAGATCTCGGTAAGTGATATATCTTGCGCGTGAAGTGCGGTTACCAGTCACTATCCCCAAAGATGTTAGTGGTGGAGGAGCCACAGGGGTAGTTTTTGAAATTATGTAAATTGCTTGTCGCTTGTGGGAATCGAACCAGGGTTCTCACGATCCACAGGCCGACTTCATACCACTGAGCTAGCCATCCCTTTTTATATTTTTTAAATTCTGAATTGTTTTTATATGTACACTTTTTTTGTAAAATTGTTTGGGCAAAATCGTATGTGTATCACAACTTAAATGATTGTTTACTTCGTTGCCTAGGTTATCTAACTGCCATTCGTGTTATATAGAGGGATAATGAAGGTTGAAATTAGTACACTTTTTGCCCGAAAACCTTAATCTGCTATGACGGCGTATCGTTACCTTTTTTGCACTTTTAATTACATTCCGTTTATAGTAATTAGTAGCTTTGTTAAATTGTTGAAATTATTGACCGGTTAAAATGTACAGCTGCCAAAAAGCATGATTCTATTCCGAAAAAAATGTACTACGTCATATTAGTCCTAAAAAAAAAATCCAAGGTTACCCTTAAAGTAGACACTAAATAGAAAATAATTTATTTCAAGTTATATTCAAACTGTTTATATTTGTATTCATTTGTTATGTATCCTGGGTGTTGTGACTGTCATTTTTAAAAACAGTTGAAAAAAATAGTTGGCAGTGAGTTTTTTCCGACTAGTATATAAACATAAATTATTTTATTTTTACATTTTTTAATTAAGAAGAAGATTCATTTATGGCAACAACAATTTTTATCATTTTGTTTTTAATATTTATCTGAGATAAATAAAAACAATTTAAAAAAATATCTAGTGAATATTTTTTTCTTAATAATAATAATAATGATGATAGCATGGTTAAAAACAAAATGCTGTATTTAAAAATATGTCTTGATTATGTGTGTTAATATCACAACATCCGGTATAAGATCTGTGACTTCCTTTTGATATGACCGGAATTTTAGTCCGGAATGTTTATATTTCCACGATGCGATAGTGTTTCTCATTCAGTTGTTTATAAAACAGTAGGTATGTAGAATTAATAGAAGTGTTTATTTATTTAATTCTTTTGTTTTGTTTGAAAGAAGTTTTGTTTTACATGCCATTCTAATGAAACAATTGCTAATCTGCATATATAATATCACGCAATGTCCCATTAAATCGAGTAGCACGAACCCTAGAAATTCTGCAATTAATCTTCGCCAAATTTTTCTATCCTAATACGTCAGTGTTGCTTCATCCACATTCATAATTTTTTCATACCTCATCTCATCTTTAAATTAAATGTATCGAATGGGTCTGTGGATTTGAGAACCCGGGTTCTATTCCCACAGCCAACAAAATAATCCCTGTGACTCCCCTTCCACTAACATCTTTGGAAATCATGATTTGACAGCTGGTAACAGCACTTCACGCGCATAAATATATCACTTACCAAGTTCTGTTACGGCAGACTGCCACATCCAGTAATGGGTAAAAGGCATGATGATATATTTATTTATTTATTTACAGGCAGATTCATAAAGCGGATTAGCGGTAACACTATTTTTTATATAATTTTTAACTCTCTTTTCAATGTACGAAACAAGTTTATTTTAATTTGAGTTAAATAGAGCGTTAATTAGCATCAAATTTAGTTCATTTCTTTAATCTGTTTTAATTTGATACAGAGTTATAGATAATATTAAAAGCGGTGTTAGCACTAACCCGTTCTGTGAATCTGCCTGTTAGTTTAAAATAGAAATTAACTTTCATATGTTTTATAAAACGCGCAAGGTCAATTGTTTTGTATAACAAACATTTTGTTATGCATTTATACAGGTTGTTATTAGAGTGGCTTGTCGTATAATGAATGAGCGAATGATGTTTTAAACGTGATATGTAATTATGAAATTCAAAAGCGTGAACTACAGAATTACCTCATAAATATCACGTTTATATTTAATTAAATCAGCTTCACATTGTTACATTAATTTGCTCATTTTTCCAAGTTTGCAACTTGTTTTATTTCTGACAAATGAAAGCAGTCATGAAAATAACTTTTGTTTTCCAATAACAATCGATGATTTGCAGACGTAACATATTTTTATTTTTAAAATAATCTAGTTGTCCAAACTAAACCGTCATTTATTGGACACGATATTTTTATATACCTAAATAAATAAATAAATAAATTTATCATCACGCTTATTACCCATTACTGGGTGTAACACTCTGCCGAAGCAGATCTCGGTAGGAGATATATTTAAGTTAGTCAAGTGCGTTTATCAGTCGTCAAATCGCGGCTCCAGAAGGTATTAATGGTGGAGGAGCCACAGAGGTAATTTTTAATGTGGCGAAAATGTTTGTCGGCTTTGAGAATCGAACCAGGTTTCTCAAGATTCACAGACCGACTCGATACCACTGAGCCGCCTAGTCTATAAATTTGTTTCTTATATTATAAACTAGGTAAGTGGGAAATGAGCAGGGTAAAAAATATTGAGAGTCACTGGTATAGCTGATATTTATGATATATTTAAGCACATGAAGTGCGGTTACTAGCCGTCAAAACACGGCCCCCCGATATGTTAATGGTTGGGGAGCCACAAGGATTTTTTGGAATGTGGTAAAAATGTTTGTCGGCTGTGAGAATCAAACCAGGGTCCTCAGAATCCACAAACCGACTCGATACCACTGAGCCACCTACCCCATAAATCTATTTATTATATTATAAACTAGGGAAGTAGGAAACGAACAAGGTAAAAAAATATTGAGAGTCACTGGTATAGCAAGCTGATGTCTATGATATATTTAAGCGCGTGAAGTGTGGTTACTAGCTGTCAAATCACGGCCCTCAAAGATGTTAGTGGTGGGGAAACCACAGGGATAATTTTTAATATGATAAAAAAATTTGTCAGCTGTGGGAATCGAACCACGGTCCTCAGAATCCACAGGCCGACTTAATACCATTGCGCCACCTACCCTATAAATTTATTTATTATATTATAAACTAGAAAAATGGGAAATGAGCAGGATAAAAAATATTGAGAGTCACTGGTATAGCAAACTGATGTCTATAATATATTTAAGCGCGTGTAGTGCGGTTACTAACCGTCAAAACACGCCCCCCGAGATGTTAGTGGTTGGGGATCCACGGGAATAATTTTTAATGTGATGAAAATGTTTGTCGGCTGTGGGAATCGAACGAGGGTTCTCAGAATCCACAGACCAACTCAAATACCACAGGGCCACCTACCCCATAAATCTGTTTATTATATTATAAACTAGGGAAGTGGGAAACGAACAGGGTAAAAACTATTGAGAGTCACTGATGTAACAAGCTGATGTCAATGATATATTTAAACGCGTGAAATGCTGTTACCAACCGTCATATCACAACCCTTAAAGATGTTAGTAATGGGGGAACAATAGGGGTAATTTTTAATATAGTGAATATGTTTATCGACTGTGGAAATCGAACCAAGGCTCTTAGGATCCACTGAGCCACCTACCCCATAAATCTGTATATTATATTATAAACTAGGGAAGTGGGAAACGAGCAGGGTAAAAACAATTGAGAGCCACTGGTGTAACAAGCTGATGTCGAGTTCCGTGGAATAATTTCCTGCACAACACATGACGTGGGGGGTAGTTTAAGCGCAGACGCAGCACTATTGATTGTGATTGTACCCCAGGGTGCGTAAGGGCGAGATTACGTAACCGCACTGCGTGATTCTAGCCCTTCTGGTACACACTTCTTCGCACGAGGACTTCTTCTCTTGTCACTTGCATAACCGACGCGTAGAATTGAGGTAGGTGCTGCTTTCCACCAATTATATTTATTTACAATCACTAATTGTTTCTTACATTTGTTGCAATTGTTTCACATACGTTTACACTTTACTTCGCATGCGGTTATAATTGTTGTAGATGGCACGTAATTGAAGGATACATTTTAGTGAAAATTTTAGTTGTTGTGTTTGTAATGAGGTCAATACGTCTATGGAAAATTTTTACAAACACTTCCCACAGTATTTACTAAATAAATTGATTAGTGAAGTTTCACAGTAATAAATAATTATTTAGTTTCGATATTAAACCCTTGTTTTATCAATAAAGTGGTAGATACATTATCTGGCAGATAAGTTAAAAAACGTAAGTAATTTTTGCGTCAAATAATTTTATACTAGCATTGATCTCTAATTATTTTCATTTTGTACAGAGTAACATAAATAAAATAAAATAAAAATAAAAAATAAAAGATGTTGACAGTTGTCAAATTTGACTTGTTTTTTAATTGAAGTGGTACAAAATTTTGTTTTCCATCTCTTTTATTTAAAGTATTTTCACAATAATTTGACAGGTCTATATAAATAATTATTTAGTTTTAATATTAAACTATTGTTTTGTCAATAAAGATTAAATTATCTGGCAGATAAGAGAAAAAATGTAAGTAATTTTTGCGTCAAATAATTTTATACTAGCATTGATCTCTAATTATTTTCATTTTGTACAGAGTAACATACATAAAATAAAATAAAAAATAAAATATGTTGATAGTTGTCAAATTTGACTGGTTTTTTTTAATTGAAGTGGTACACAATTCTGTTCTCCATCTCTTTTATTTAAAGTATTCTGACAATAATTTGACAGATCTATATAAATAATTATTTAGTTCCGGGATTAAACTTTTGTTTTGTCAATAAAGTGATAGATTAAATATCTGACAGATAAGTGAAAAAATGTAAGTAATTTGTTCGTCAAATTATTTTATATTAGCATTGATCTCTCTAATAATTTACATCAAAAGATGTTGACAGGTGTCAAATTAATTTTATTAGATTCTTAATTGAAGTGGTACATTTTATTTAAAGTATTTTCGCTTGTAATATAACTAGTGCATTTAATGTTACTGAATTTTTTTTTGAGCTTACAAGTGCTTTTGTTACTGTGGAAATATGGAAACCTACTGCAGATTTCCTAAGAGCAACAAAAATCCGAGAAAAAATTCTGGAAATATTCAATGCCCTTGTTATATTTGGTAAGAATATTGCCCCATGAAAACAACCAAAAATTTTACAAAATTAGTAATTTGACAAGCTTATAATAATATATTCATTTGATCATTAGGCGTATTCCATTTGGCATTTACATCAAATCAATTTATCTGAACTGATTTAAGTGAACCAAGTGGCAAATGGAATACAGCTATTATATGTCAGATAACTTCGTTGCTAGGTAACTAAAAAAAAGCATTGATCTCTATAATCATATCAAAAGATGTTGACAGTTGTCAAATTAATTTTACTGCGGTACAAAAGTTTGTTCTCCATCTCATTTAACAGCATAAAAGTCGTTGTCAAATATTCCTAAATTTTTAAATAATTGTCTCGAAAATTGTTGCTAATAAAAGTGGTACAAAGTACAATTTAGGAATTTTTAAAAATATTTTGATACCAAAAAAAACCCAAAGTCTATTTTCCACTATCAAAGTATCTAAATAATCGTAGAAAAAAAATTGTCAAATAAAACTGGTATACAATTGAGATCGAAATATTTTTTCAAAAAATAAATAACAGTTTAACAATAATACTATTAATACAAAAATGTTTATAACCTATTTTAAATCATGTAGTGTTGTAGTTAATTGAAGAAAATTGTGCGTGAGTTAGTGGAAAATTCGGGAAAAGTGCTATAAACAAATTGTGAAAATAGGTCAATGGGAATGGCCGAATTTTGGCTGCAGATGCATATTACATGAATGTAACTACGCAATCAAAATACACAAATCACAAATTGATAAAGCGCATTTAATTATTATGATAGTATCTGAAGTGTTAATTATTTATTGATTACTATGTTGAAGTATGTTTAAAGTAATTTAGTTCAACAAATTTTAATATACCTACTTTGTTGGTACTGTGTATTTTCTGCTGAAAAGTTTATTAAAAAAAATACATCGAATAAAAATCTAGCTGTCCATATTTTGTATTGAAAGTTTTGTAAATAATTTCGTAACACCTTATATAACAGATTAAAAATTATTTAATACGTACTGAGTTCACGAAATAAATAAAAAATAAAAATTATCAAAAAGCAAACTATTAAAACGAGCAATGAAAACCGTATAATAAACAATCGATAAGCATGAAAACAAATTAAGATCTACTACGCAGTACACTCCGCATAATGTTTAAAAATAACTGCCGTGCCCACGTTCTTATCACCAACATTCAGCTCTTGTACAACGTCTGACAAAAATCTCAAATTTAATTATAAAATACCTTTGTAATTTTAAGAATATGACAACAATGTTATAATTTTTTATTGTGTGGTTTTCTAATTTCTGTCAAATTTAATACGATGTATTGTGTCAAAAGTATCACTACTTATTTTAATTATTTAATAGTATAATAATGACGACTAAAATTGCCAAAATTAACATTTACAAATTGTGCTTGTTGACATTGTTAATATTATTTTAATTATTTTTTTGTCTGTCACGCCTTTTACCCATTATTAGGTGTAGTACTCTGTCGAAGCAGATCTCGGTAAGTGATATATTTATGTATGAGAAGTGCGGTTACCAGCCGTCAAAGATGTGCAGGAAGAGCCACAGGAGTAATTTTAATGTGGTGAAAATGTTTGTTGACTGTGGGAATCGAACCAGGGTTTTCAGGTTCCACAGGCCGACTCGGTACCACTGTGCCACCTACTCCATAATAATAAACAAATATACAAATATAATTTATTACTAGTATTATTTACTAAAATTACTATTGAACTTAATAAGGTATAAAATAAAATGTAACCACCGTTTTTACAGACAGATGATTCACAAACAATTTTCATCACATTAAAACTACCCCTGTAACTTCCTCTCCACTAACATCTGTGGGATGCGTGATTTGACAGCTGGTAACCGCACTTTATGCGCAAAAATATATCACCGAGATCTGCTTCTGCAGAGTGCCACATACAACAATGGGTAGAAGGCGTGATGATATACAGGGTTATCAAAAGGGATTGTTATAGTTGGCAATACCATTTCAGAGATCTTTTTATTCCACAGTTGGCACAATGCCAGGTAAAGGCGGAAATACTATTTGATATTTGTAATAAATACAAATAGGTTATGTGTCAGGAGTCTGACAGCTAATAGAATTTTGACCTTTTAAGTAATAGAAATACTTTAGAAATAAATGTAATAATAAGTGTACTCAAATTTTAATTTTAAATGTCACTGTCAACAACAGTAAATGAATTTTTGTATCAGGCTTACCAATTTCAAGTAGTTTTTTTTATCGCCAACTGTAACAATCCCTTTTGATCACCCTGTATTTATTTATGTATGCACAACCGGGCCGAAAAGCATGTGTTTTGACCCTAAAAAGCAGGCTAGGGCCTAGGGCCAAAAAGAAATAATTCCTATGGATATATAAATAAAATGACAATTTTTATTTATTGTGAATACTTGATTCTGCAAAATGTCATTTTGACATATAACCTATGTACATATTTTAATCTTTTGAACATGTAATTAAATGTTATTTTGTTGTGCATCAAATATTGTATCTACCACGGGTGAAATTAGCGTTTTTGACCCTGAGCATGTTATTAGCCAGAAACACCTGTTTTCACCCTTGGTACATAAATAACTATTATGATTCATAAATTTTTAATATTATCTTTAACGCTGTTTTAATTTAAAACTGATTCACAAAATGCTAGTTAACAATCTTTTTAGCCCAGATTAAATTAAACTTCTTTCGTGAGCTAAAAAAGAGTTTAAAACTGAAACAAAAAAGGTATAATCGCTAATCTCATTTAAAATCTGCTTGTGAATTATTAACAAAATATAAATAAAAGTTTTCATAAACATACTTCCTTTACATTTTTATATAAGTATTTATTATTACAATAATCTGATTTACTTATGGAATTGGTGGCTCAGTGGTATGAAGTCGGTCTGTGGATCCTGAGAACCTCGGTTCGATTCTCACAGCTGAGAAACAATTTTCACCGCACTAAAATTACCCCTGTGGCTCTCCCTCCACTAACCTCTTTGGGGGGTCGTGATTTGCCGGCTGGTAACCGCACTTCACGCGCATAAATATATCACTTACCGAGATCTACTTCGGCAGAGTGCCACACCCAATAATAGGTAAAAGGCGTGATGATATATTTTGTTTTCATTTATATATGGGGTAGGTGGCTCAGTGGTATCAAGTCGGCTTGGGCATCCTGAGAACCTCGGTTCGATTCCCACATCAGAGAATCAATTTTCACCACACTAAAATTACCCCTGTGGCTTCTCTTCCATTAACATCTTTGAGGGGCGTGATTTTCCGGCTGGTAATCGCACTTCACGCGCATAAATATATCACTTACCGAGATCTACTTCGGCAGAGTGCCACACCGAGTAATGAGTAAAAGGCGTGATGATATATTTATTTATTTTATTTTTCTTATTTACTTTTACAACTTTTTAACATTGCTTTACTATTTATATTTCAGAAGATGATTGACTTCAAACTGTTGTAGATTTTTTTGTGTCATGTAAACGTAGTAATTGTTTGATGTGATAAATAGAACGAACGGCAGGATATGTGTTAGCAGTTACGTAGTTAGCGAAAGTTGTGCGTATTCCGGGCGAGTCCGCTCCGGATCCGTATTCCGTACTCCGGACGTAAACAAACATGGCGGCTATCGATCCGATGCTCTGTTGTTCAGTTATAGTTGGAATATTCCTTCACCGCCCCTCGTCTAACGCGAAACGATTGTATTTATAATTATAATCGTCATATTTTCTTAATATATAATTTTATTTTGAACCTAGGATATTGTGGTGTTAATTAATTATAGTTTTAATTATTGTTTGTCGTTTAATAATAAATTGATGACTTGTTGTTGGTTTATTGATTATGATGAGATTAACTTAGGATGTTCCGGTTTTAAGTAGTATGTCTTATCATAACTTAGTTAGCTAATCAGATTAATTTGTTATTGATAATTAGTATTTTATGTAATACTAGTGCTTCTGAAGTATTTATTTTATTTTGAACAAATCTACAGTGTTTTGTACTTGGGTAAAAAAATGGTATATTTTATAAAACGTGCTAATACAAACAATAGTTTATTATGAACCTAGGGACTAAAGTGTATAATTTAATCCTGAGTTTATTATACCTTAGGTGAGGGAAATAATGATCTGAGGGATTAAATGCATTTTAGTCCTGTGGTATATATACTATTTTTCGACCTCGTAGATTTGAATTAATGATTAATTTTGATATTGACTTGACATATAATTCACAATGACAGCATTATACAACTTTTTAGGTAACTTATTCAACATAAGCAAAGTGACATATTTTTAAAGTTTATAATATACTTGTTGCTACGGTAATGTTTGTTCACTTGTCAATTTAATCCCAGAGGGATTAAAAATTATATTTCAATCCTCGAAAAGGTAGAACAAAGTAGGTCATTTATTCCCGGAGATACGAAGAAAGATATTGAGAAATCACAAAATTGAGAATATAAAAAAAATTTACCGTCACGCTTTTTACCTATAATTTGGTGTGGCACTGTGCCGTACCAGATATCAGTAAGCGATATATTTATGCATGTGCACTGAGGTAACTAGCCGTCAGATTACTGTCCCCAAAAATGTTAATATACGGACACCACAGGGGTAATTTTAATGTGGTACAAATTGTTTGTCGGCTGTGGGAATCAAACTCGGGTTCTTTATACTATTGAGTCAGGCTACCCTATAAATTTGGAATATGGATCTTGAAATGTACATTTTTAGTGGCTCACTGGTATCGACTCTGACATTAAACTTACGCCTGTGGCTCTCCCTCCACTAACATCTTTTGAAACCGTGATTTATCGACTGGTAACCGCACTTCAAGCGCAAAATATATCACTTACCGAGATCTGCTACGGTAGAGTGCCACACTCAGTAATGGGTAAAAGGCGTGATGATATATTTATTTTACAACTTATATCCAAACAATATGATTGTCTCTGAGTAGTTCGGATTCCACTGTAAGTTATTGTAATTGGAATTCAGTTCCTGTTGTGCAGAGTACCAACTAAGTAAATAGTTAAATTACAACTATTTTATGTTCGTGTCTTTAACAACAAATATTATATAACTGAAAATACATGGAGCATAAACTGACAAGCTAGAAATATGTGAACTATTAACATACATGCATACATTCACTCACACAAATACCATAAATTCACGTTCATGGGAACTCCGTTGATTACCCATAATTCCTAGCGAAGCCGCATCATTTTTCGCTCAAGTTCAAGGTCATATTATCCCTCTCTCTCCCTTCCTGCGTCCTGGAAACAGTTGCCTGTCGGCACGTAGCTTATTTCACAGCCAAACTTGATGTTGACAATTCGTTTGATGTGGAATTTTTGTAATTATTGCAAGAATTTAAATTGTTCTTGATAGAAAATTATGTGATTTTTTATTTTGCTTTTCTGCGAACTGAGAGCAAAGTCGAGATCTTTTGTAATAAATAATACATTAATTATACTTTTCGTAAATTGCAAACTTTTAAATTTAAATAGTAGATTGTTTTTTACATTCGGCAACAAATACATGTGTATATGTTTTTCATTGTTAATTGATTGTTAATTATTTTATATGGAGTAGTAGCTCAGTGGTATCGAGTCGGCCTGTGAATCCTGAGAACCCTGGTTCGATTTCCACAGCCGACAAAAAATTCTCATGACATTAAAATTGCCCCTGTGGCTCCTTCTCTACTAACATTTTTGGAAGTCGTGATTTAACGGCTGGTAACCGCACTTCACGCGCAGAAATATATCATTTACCTAGATCTGCCCCGGCAGAGTGCCACACCCTCTAATGGGTAAAAGATGTAATGATATATTTATTTATTTTTTATATATATGCAAATAACTATTAGATTAGATTTTTGAAGTGTAGAAAATATTTTCCGTACATTTTGTTATATATATTATTTACTGACAACCGGATGTTATATACCTATTATTATTATTATTATTTGAAGTTTATTACTGTAAAATATTGGTTATATCCGGTAATAAATTACTGCGAAATTGTGATTAAATGAAATCGATACTAAAGCGTTGACACGTGAAACAAATTCAATGTCAGAGGTCAAGTTTAATCTATCTGTATTATGCTTATGTTATATGAAAGTAAAGCGTATTTTACATAAATCATATTGTCACAATAATGACATGTTCCTTCATTAATTTATTCATGATTACAGTGCAACAAAAAAAAACAATATTAGTTTCTTACTGTATATTTTGTCTGTGCCCAAATTATTCAACTTATTTTACGTCCAGTCTAATATACTCAGACTAACCATACCTTAGACGGAGAACAACGGCGTTTGTTGTGAAGTAAAAAGAGTTAAAGTAAGTTGTGGGTGAGACGGGTGCGCGGCAAAGAGCTAGTATCCCTTGGTGTTATGCGGGTTGCATTTTTGTTGATGACAGTTATTAGACACGAGCATTTTATTTATTTAAACACAAAAGTACGTATACAAAACACTTAATATGTCAAAAACTAACCTTTACTTTGATGTATAAACAGTAAGTAATTGAATATAAGAATAACTATACAAATGTTTGCAACTCGCATAACATCAAAGGATACTCGCTCCTTGCCGCGCACCCGTCTCACCCACAACTTGCTTTAACTCTCTCTACTTCATAACACTGCATTGACTTGAATACGACAGACTTTGTCTAAGGTATGGTTAGTCTGAGCTAATATAGTATATTACGTACCATGACCTGTAAGTGACAGTTTTTAGGTTAAGAATGTAGTTTGGGAAATTGAGACTCGAAGGATCGAGATTTCCTAAACATTCGCGACTTAAAAAATCACATACAGTTCGAGGCTAGTAAGCTATTTCTTACAATACTTGCATAAATGGAAGGAACAGAAAAATAGGTTTCAAAATTGACAGTTGTCAAATTGTTGTCAAAATAAACAGGACTTTGATATGTAAGTTACCTATTAATGACAAAATTTAAACACAGTAAGTGAAACTTTTATTGCAAAGTGGTTTCCATGGTTAAATCAGGACTTTAATATTTACTTACTATCCACCGTGACCAGTAAGTCAATATTACATATCAAGGTCCTGTTTATTTTGACAACAATTTGACAGCTGTCAATTTGGAACCGATTTTTCTTTTCCTTCTATCTGTGCAAGTATTGTAAAAAATAGCTTAGTAACCACGAACCTTAGTGATTTTTTTAGGTCGCGAATGTTTAGGAAATTTCAACCCTTCGGGCCTCGAGTTTCCAAACTGCATTTTTATCTAAAAACTGTCACTTACAGTTCATGGTACGTTATACTATTTCAATTTTACGCACACTAATAAAATAATAAGTAAAGGAATTCAATCATGTATATTTTTTTGATTAAACGACATATCGTTTTTGAATTAAGGGTAATTCAAATTTAATATTCTAGTATGGTAAAGGTTACCATTAGTCTTGTCCGCCTTACTTCCTTCGTATATATTAGAATGACGCACGTGATATTCAGGTCATTTATACCTTTTTTATTGATTTTTTTTTCTAGAAATTATTGAATACATTACAAAAGAAATGTTTATTGTTTGTTGTTATTGAGTGTTCTCATATATTATGTAGAAGTTTATTATTTATGATGTCATGTATTCTGACATTGTAATTGAAGGGTTTCAAAATATTTTAGGTTTTCTTTGAATTAGTCGAAGTATAAAAACATTCAAATATGGATTCCTTTTGTTAACCGTAGCGCAGTGCATAAAATCGAAGTAAAACTTACGTTTATTAATTGACAAAATAAAAATAAATATATCATCACACCTTCTACCCATTACTGGGTGTGGCATTCTACCATAGTAGATTACGGTAAATGATATATTTTACGCGTGAAGTGTGATTACCAGCCGTCAAATCACGGCTCTAAAAGATGTTAGTGGTGAGGGAACCCCAGGGGTAATTTTAAATTGGTAAAAATGTCTTGTCGGCTGTGGGGATCAAACCAGGGTTCTTAGGATCCACAGGCCGACTTGATACCACTGAGCCATTACCCTATAAAATATAAAATAAATAAATAAATATATAATCACGCCTTGTACCCATTACTGGATGTGGCACTCTACCGGAGCAGATCTCGGTAAGTGATATATTTTGCGCGTGAAGTGCGGTTACCAGTCGTTAAATCACGGCCCCCAAAGATTTTAGTGGTGGAGGAGCCACAGGGGTAGCTTTTGAAATTATGAAAATTGTTTGTCGCCTGTGGGAATCGAATCTAGGGTACCAGGGTTCTCAGGATTCATACCACTGAGCTAGCTAGCCACCCCATAAAATATGTAGTGTTTATAATAATAATTTAATTATCAATATATTAATTAACGCCCAAACCAGTCGAACCAAAAATGTTTACTTAAGGTATGCATCCTTAATTTAGTAAATTTAGAAAAATCTTTTTGTTCTATGATGTACGTACGTCACATAATATATACCCTTATATTTTTTCCCGAAGTATAAAGCAATGTTTAAAAACCGATTGTGTCTGAGTGGTTCGGATCCTCTATAAGCTAACTGTAATTGAAATTAAATTCCGGTTGTGTCGACCAACAAATAAATTGTTATTTCACTTTACTGCGTAGCGGTTCATAAGATTTGTATATTTAAATTTATCATAAAGTTCATATCATATCTTATAAAGTAATTTCGCAATATAAATGTTTGCAAGGACACGCTAAAAATAAATTTTGAGCAATCACTTTTTGCAATAAAAATATTTTCTAATCGTAACATAGACAGAAACATTAAAAATATTGTAGAGAGATTATTATAAAATTTAGAGTAAATTATTTATTATCTTTATGGGGTGGCTAACTCAGTGGTATGAAGTCGGCCTGTGGATCCTGAGAACCCTGGTACCCTAGATTCAAAATTTCAAAAACTACCCCTGTGGCTCCTCCACCACTAACATCTTTGAGGGCCGTGATTTGACGACTGGTAACCGCACTTCACGCACAATATATATCACTTACCGAGATCTGCTTCGGTAGAGTGCCACACCCAGTAATGGGTAGAAGGCGTGATGATATATTTATTTTTTTAAATTACCCCTGTGGCTCCTTCTCCACTAACATCTTTGGAGGCCGTGATTTGACGACTGGTAACCGCACTTCACGCGCAAAATATATCACTTGCCGAGATCTGCTTCGGTAGAGTGCCACACCCAGTAATGGGTAGAAGGCGTGATGATATATTTTATTTTATTTATGATCTTAATTTAGCAATTGTTATTTGAAACTTAGTTATTGGTGTTGTTGAGTCACTGTTATTCCGTAGCTAAGTACTTGTAATTGTTTTTAATTTTCCTGTTGATTTTAAATGATTTTAAACTCAGTTCGTATCAAAATAAACTGATGAAAGATACAAATATCTGTGGAATTTGTGCGCGGTAATTTCAAGACTGATTTCCAAAAATAAAAATACACGTAAGCATGAAAAATTTTGCATGTGACGTACGTATGTATGTACAAATATTTTTATACTGTCATATTTAGTTCGTTCCCTAAATAGGACTTTTCAATTTCTTGTAAATTATTTTACTTTCATTTCTCGAATAAAACGTTTTCCACTTCTATTATTAGGACAAAATAAATTTACTGGTAAAATAAATAAACAAATATACCATCAAGTTTTCTACCCATTACTGGGTGTGGCACTCTACCGTAACAGATCTCGGTAAGTGGTATATTTTGCGCGTGAAGTGCGTTTACCAGCCGTCAAATCATGGTCCCCATAGATGTTAGTGATGAGGGAGCAACAGGGGTAGTTTTAAAATGGTGAAAATTGTTTGTCGCCTGTGAGAATCGAACCAGGGTTCTCAGGATCCATAGGCCGAGTTGATATCACTGAGCTAGCTACCCCATAAATTAGTAATAATAAAATATATAAATATATCACGTATTTTACCCATTACTGGGTGTGGTATTCTGCGAAAACAGATCTCGGTAAGTGATATATTTATACGCGTGAAGTGCGGTTACCAGCCGTCAAATCACGGCCTGCAAAGACGTTAGTGGTGGGAGAGCCACAGGGGTAATTTTAAATTGGTGAAAATGTTTTATCGACTGTGGGGATCGATCCAGGGTTCTCAGAATCCACAGGCCGACTTGAATACCACTGAGCCATTACCCCATAAATTAGTAATAATGAAAGCACAATTATTAAAAATCATTGTTAATTGTAAATTAGAGATTAACTATTAATTCTTTAATTGAATAGAGAATAGACTTAAGTCTGATTAAAGTCTAAAGTCGGGAAAGGATTTATGTAATATTAACATGTATTATTTTCTATGTATTTTAGTTTCCTAGTAAAAATACAAACTTTAAACATGATTCATTCATACATAATTAAAAATAAACTTGAATTATTTATGTTTAAAATTATACTCCATTATTTTCTATTTACAAACGCACCGCGGAAACCAAAACTTCAACTGAAAATATCTTATTTGCGTCAATATAATCCTTCTGCTAATGTGATATGTAATGCTGTTAATGCATTCATTTATAAATAATGTTCTCAAAGACCTAACGATGTGACTAGACACTGTTTATCGTTCTATTAGGTTTTGTTTGATTTTTAATTTAGTGCCTGGCGCTCTACTATTACTATAATTAGTTGTTATGTAACATGTACCGTGTATTTAACTCGTTAGTACAAGTTATGCTGAAGTTACAAGTAGATAGATATTTAATTGAATTAAAACTAAAATTATTAGTTTCAATTATTCATGTGGCTCTCTCTCTCCACTAACATCTTTAACGACTGGTAACCAAAAATGTTAATGGTGAAGGTACCACAGGGGTAATTTTAAATAAATAAATAAATATATCATCACGCCTTTTACCCATTACTGTGTGTGGCACTCTGCCGAAGCAGATCTCGATGAGTGATATATTTATGCGCATGAAGTGCGGTTGCCAACCGTCAAATCACGGCCCCCAAAGATATTAGTGGAGGAGGAGCCACCGGGGTAATTTTAAATTGATGAAAATGTTTTGTCGACCGTGGGGATCGAACCAGGGTTCTTTGGATCCACAGGCCGACTTGATACCACTGAGCCATTTCCTCAAGGGTTAATTTTAATCAAATCAGGGTTCTCAAGATCCACGGTCCGGCTCGATACCACTGAGATACTCGTACGTACCCCAGTTCTGAAAGAATCGAAATTTTTCGAAAAGTTGTCGAATTATGAGCAAAATTTAATAAGAATTCATTATTATTTTTATTGATTATTTGTTGACGTTTCTCAAAACCAATGAAATGCTTCATTGTATGTCACGTGTCTGTGTTTTAACCAATTCTGTCATTATTATACTGAGAATAAAGCTCTTGTGATTATTCCCGGGAATAATCTCTGTATGTGCTTTTTTGCTTGTGACAAATGATAGGTAGTTGTCAAATAATTATTTAAAACTGTCAACGCGTCAAGTAAAATGTGTGAAAAAAATCGATTTAGTTGTATTTTAGATACAGAAACACACCAACAAATTTTGGAAACAACTTCCAAGAATACATTAATAAATAATCAATCGATATGAACCCAGTTCAAAATCTTTTAAGTTGGATGAATCGACCTCAACAGCTAAGTCAAAAAATAATCTAATTAAATATAACTCGAGAGTTGGATAAATTAGAAAATAATTCTCCAGTATCTTTCTGAAACTTGTTGTCATTTGGCAATAGCTACTCAAGCCCTACAGGCTTTCGTGATTATTGCCTGGCAACAAGTGTTCGAAAGATCTGTCAAATTATTTTCAATTCTCACTCTCTTGTATATTATTACTGAAAATTTCGTGCCAATAGTGGCAACAAAAACAACGCTTTACGAACTAAAAAAAATATAGTTTTTTTAATGGGGTGGCTAGCTCAGTGGTATGAAATCGGCCTGTGGATCCTGAGAACCCTGGTACCCTAGATTCGATTCCCACAGGCGACAAACAATTTTCATAATTTCAAAAAGCTACCTCTGTGGCACCTCCACCACTAACATCTTTGGGGGTCGAGATTTGACGACTTGTAACCGCACTTCACGCGCAAAATATATCACTTACCGAGATCTGCTTCGGCAGAGTGCCACATCCAGTAATGGGTAGAAGGCGTGATGATATATTTTTTATTTTATAACTGAGAATCAGTACATTACCCTAAAAATTTTGTTCTTCTAAATAACACCCAGTATATACAGGGTGATCAAAAGGAATTGTTATAGTTGGCAATACAATTCCAGAGACCTTTTTATTCCACAGTTGGCATGCCAGATAAAGGCGGAAATGCTATTTGACATGTCTAATAAATACAAATAGGTTATGTCAGGAGTCTGACAGCTAATAGAATTTTGACTTTTTAAGTAATAGAAGTACTTTAGAAATAAATGTAATAATAAATGTACTCAAATTTAAATTTTAAATGTCACCGTCAACAACAGGAAATGAATTTATGTATCAGGCATACCAATTTCAAGTAGTTTTTTTATTGCCAACTGTAACAATTCCTTTTGATCACTCTGTATAAATAAATATAGCATGTTACTATCTCCAACAAAAATGCAGTAGGCACAAATATACCAAAAACTTCCATACTTGGCACGGACCCCCAACATGCAATCCCGCATTCAACATCATCTAAATTTGGACCTTACCCAATCCACCTTGCCCTTGCTATTTCACCCATCATAACTTGATAACATATGCATAGAAGTATACCCGTTCCTCATACGCAGCAGAAATCAACACACACGTCACGCATGCCCAGTGGTCGCGACTCACCGGCCGGCTTGCCTCGCGTCGTGCTGATCACACTTCCACACATTAACAGTCTTCATTCGCTGTGTAGACATTGTCAATTAGTGCTTGAACATTTAACTTCTCTTGGGAGACATCGAGTAGTATGGAGGCATCAGGTATTTATGTTAATTTTATGTTGTGAATTGATACGGCCTTGAGGAGGAAACGGGAAGTGTTTGTGCGTGTTAGGTTCTTCGGTCGTGGTGTGGATAATTTTAGATGTTTTTGGAATGGTTCAATGTTTGACAAACTAACTAATATTGGATTGCGTGAAAGTTTTATTGGTTCTTTAGTAACGAATGGGTTAATTCGTTTCGGAAAATTGCTGTTGATGGTGTTGCTAGTAGATAAATAATTATTTATCGAGTCGGTCTGTCGATTTGAGAATCTCGGTTCGATTCCTACAATCGACAAACTATTTTTAGCACATTAAAATTATCCCTGTGACTCCCCAATCACTAACATCTTTGGGGGTCGTGATTTGATGGCTGGTAATCGCACTTCATGCGCATAAATATATCACTTACTGAAATCTGCTTCGGTAGAGTGCCACACTCAGTAATGGGTAAAAGGCGTGATGATATATTTATATTTATTTATTTTAAAATTACCTCTGTGCCTCCCCCACCACTAACATCTTTGGGGACCATGATTTGACGACTGGTAACTGCTCTTCACGTGCAAAAATAATACTTACCGAGTGCCACATTCAGTAATGGGTAAAAGGCAGATTGATAAATATTTTATTTAGTTGAATATTTATTTATTTTTTATTTAACTAAAGACCTCTTTATTTTATTCTTGTAACTCAATGTAAAAGTGGCACATCAAAAAATAATTACAATATTTTGTAACTAAAACCAATTTTGGTTTAAGTTTTTGAAAATATTTATTTTTATGGGGTAGGTGGATCAGTGGTATTGAGTCGGCTTGTAGATCCTGAGAACCCTAGTTCGATTCCCACAACCGATAAATATTTTCATCACATTAAAATTACCCCTGTGGGTCTCCCTGCGCTAACATTTTCGGGGGCTGTGATTTGAAGGCTGGTAATGCGAATAAATATATCGCTTAGCGGGATCTACTATGCAGAGGGCTACACCCAGTAATGGGAAAAAGGCGTGATGATATATTTATTTATTTATTTATATTTATTTAAATATGGGGTAATTTTTTAATTATGGGCTAATGGCTAAGTGGTATGAAGTCGGCCTGTGGATCTTAAGATTCCTTCAGGCGACAAATAATTTTCACCACATGAAAATTATCTCTGTGGCTCTCCCTACATTAATATTTTTGGGGGCCGTGATTTGACGGCTAGTAATCGCACTTTACGCGTATAAATATATCACTTACCGATATTTGTTACGGTAGAGTGCTACATCCAGTATTGGGTAAAAGGCGTGATGATATATTTATTTATTTATATTTATTTAAATTCGACATTACTTAGTCACTTATTTACTAGTTTTATCACTATTGGCTAGTGGTACCAACAAAACTTCAATTGTAAATTTGGTTTTAATTAAAATTAGATGTCATATGGGATAATTGATGTTGCTGTGAAACATTTAATATAATTTTATTTATTTAAGTATAAATAAATATAAATATATCATCACGTCTTTTACCCATTACTGGATGTGGCACTCTGCCTTAGCAGATCTCAGTAAGTGATACATTTTGCGCGTAAAATGCGGTTCCCAGCCATCAAATCACGACCCTCAAAGATGTTAATGAAGGGGGAGCCACAGGGATAGTTTTAAAGTGGTCAAAATTGTTTGTCGGTTGTAGGAATCGAACCCGGGTTCTCAAATCCTCAAGCCGTCTCGATACCGCTGAGCCATTTATCTCATATTTATTTAAACTAAGTTTAAAATTTAATTTTTGATGGTGCAATTGGCTTTAAGAAATTAAAATATTGGTCCATACTTTTTGTTTATGAAAGTACTTATTGAGTGTGAAGAATTTTAGTTAATTATCGGGTATTATTAGAATGTTTGGAGGTGTGGAATAAATGTCAATTTGTATAAGAATGTATGTAGTAAACAAATGATATCAAATTTGATAAGAGTTTTTGCGGTGAGTCGAGTTTGTTTTAGATAGTTTTGTATTACGTTGTTTGTAATTTTGATAACGTCTGCAGAATATAGTTTTGTTCAACAGGAAATTAATTTCAATTACACTAACTTTTATAGTTGAATCAGAACCACTCGGATACAATTATAGTTTTGATTGTAAGTTGCAGTCATTTAGGATTCAATTTATAAGCTCTCGCTTGTGAAGCCTCAGACCTACCAAGGTGCTACAACTGTCAAAAATTAATTCCAATTATGGTGCATGAAAGCTACAGCTTTATAAGGGAATCTGATTCATTCGAATAAATAAATAAATAAAATAAATATATCATCACGCCTTGTACTTGATGTGGCACTCTGCCGAAGCAGATCTCGGTAAGTGATATATTTATGCGCGTGAAGTGCGGTTACCAGCCATCAAATCACGTCTCCCAAAGATGATAGTGGCGGGAGAGCCACAGGAGTAGTATTAATGTGGTGAAAATGTTTGTCGGCAGTGGGAATCGAACCAGGGTTCTCAGAATTCACAGGCCGACACGATACCACTGTAAATAATGTTAAAACCATTTTTATTAATTTAAATCACGGTCCGTAAAGATGTTAGTAGTGGAGGAGCCACAGGGATAATTTTTTTTTAATTTGGTGGAAATGATTGTCGGCTGTGGCGATCGAACCAGAGTTCTTAGGATCCACATGCCGAGTCGATACCACTGAGCCATTACCCCATTCGAATGACATATATTTTTGGTTTGTCCCCTCCACTAACATCTTTAAGGGTCGTGATTTGACGGCTGGGAACCGCACTTCATCCATACCCAGTAAAATGGGTAAAAGGCGTAATGAAATATTTATATATTTTTTATTTTCAATTAATACAACAATTGATTCCAATTGAAGTACTATTATAAATTAATTTGAGAATGTTTGACAGCGGGAAATGTGGAACGTATCGCTCTGTCAATACTTTTTGGATGGGCTATAGTTAAGGATAAAAAATTCATGATTGAATTGAATCAATTTGAATGAATATTCTTTCTAGTGTTAAGTACATAACAGACCGAATATTGGTGTATGTATGTGTGGAGAGAATCGAACAAAGTTCAATTAGTTTGGTGCTCGGCCACACGCAACAAACGAATAACGAAACTGCGACAGCAGTTGTTTCATCCATGGCACACCGCTACACGCTACATGAATTGCGAATGTGATATATCAATAGTTGTTTGTTTTATGTTACCTTCATTATATGGAAATTTGTTTAATTTTATGTATTTTTACGTGCTTTCACATCATACGTTCTATTTTATATTTGAATTTTATGGCAGAAATTAGATTTTCAAATGGCATCATTTATTTAAATTAAAATATCACAAAATCATATCATTTGGCCCATAATTCTTGTTTTTGTTAAAAATTAAAAAAATATTATAAGCGCAGATTTTTTAAATTCAATAATTATTGTTCAACATTTTTAACTAAATTTAATGGTATCGAGTCGTTCTGTGAATTTGAAAACCCGGGTTCAATTCCCATAGCCGACAAACAATTTTCACCACGTTAAAACTACCCTTGTGGCTCCCCATCCACTAACATCTTGGATGGCCGCGATTTGATTGTTAGTAACCGCACTTCACATGCAAAATATATCACTTACCGAGATCTGTTACGCCAGAATGCCACATCCAGTAATGGATAGAAGGCGTGATGATATATTTATTAATTAATTTTATTTATTGAATTGACGATCTCATATTTGATACAACAATTAATTTCCACTACGTTAAAACTACCCCTGTGGCTCCCCCTCCACTAACATCTTTGAGTGCCGTGATTTAATGATTAGTAACCGCACTTCACGTGCAAAATATATCACTTACCGAGATCTGCTTCGGCAGAATGTCACATCCAGTAATGGGTAGAAGGCGTGATGATATATTTATTAATTAATTGAATTGACAATCTCATATTTGACGGAGTCAAATTGTATCGAGCGACTGTTCTCATACAACGTAAATATATTTGTCGCCAAAACTAATTGTCCAAACCCCGTGGTGATCTTTGCCCACCATAAATAAATAACAATGAAATAGTTCCTGTCCTGACAATTGGTGTAACTTGTGACAGCGGTAGACACACATCATAAACGAAGCATTACGTGCGTCAGACCCGTCATTCGTTTATCCAAAATCTATTTCTGTTGAGCCTTGGCAATCAATTCGCTCACTGCCCTAACAGTACCATGGCACGCTGCGATTTACTAACGCTGACGCAAGTATCGTGACATCTTACTAGTTCCATTACTGAGTTTTTAACAATAACAATCGATTGAGCATAGTAGGCGGTGAGATTTTTGTTTACTGATGATTGTGTTTTGTTTTTGGGATGTGGGCTATCAATTAGATTAGAACGTAGACGCTGATTTTATCATGACATACTGTGAGAAACAATAAAAAAACAACTGGTCGGGACTGTGTCATTTTTTGTTTTTGTTATTTGATATGTGATATGATTATTTGTCATCTTGAGATGGCTTTGGTTTTTGTGACAGATAGTATTTGATCCTAGGAATATACCGGGTGTCTAATTTTGATGTTATACAGGATGTTTTATACTTAGGAGAAAAAATGAGGCACTAATTATGGAACAAAAATATTTTTTGCAAAATTAAGGGTGGTTTATCTTACATAAACATTTTTAGTAATACTGGCTTGATAGTTATTTCTAATATATTAATAATTAAATTATAATTATAAATTCAATTATTTATACAATATTAGATAAATTAATTAATTTATGCTAATCTGTACAACAGGAACTTAATTCCAATTACAGTACACACTGAGCCGTAGTGTGGTAATATCGACCAGTAGTATTAAAAATGTACACTTCAAGAATCTTCTTAAAATTAAGAATAAAAAAAACTTCTACGACCGGGATAGAAATGTGATTTTTATAATACCAAAATCATGATATTAACCCGGCATGCTGTTTATTTATCGTTGCTAATAACAAAATAAAATATAAATAAATATATCATCATGCTTTCTACCCATTTATTGGGTGTGACATTCTGCCGGAGCAGATCTGGGTAAGTGATATATTTTGCGCGTTGAGTGCAATTACCAGCTGTCAAATTACGGACCTCAAAGATGTTAGTGGAAGCCACAGGGGTTGTTTTATTGTGATGAAAATGTTTGTCGGCTGTGGGAATCGAACCAGGGTCCTTAGGATCCACAGGCCGACTCGGGACCACTGAGCCACATACCCCATGCAAAATAAAATTACAATAAGAAAGCATATTAAATAAAACCATTTTTGATTGATTCCTTGTGTTGTTGACTGGAACTGTCAGAATGTGATTTCGTTTTATTTGTTTTTATTTTATGGGGTGGCTAGCTCAGTGGTATGAAGTCGGCCTGTGGATCCTGAGAACCCTGGTACCCTAGATTCGATTCTCGCAGGCGACAAACAATTTTCATAATTTCAAAAGCTACCCCTGTGGCTCCTCCACCACTAACATCTTTGAGGGCCGTGACTTGACGACTGGTAACCGCACTTCACACGCAAAATATATCACTTACCGAGATCTGCTTCGGCAGAGTGCCACACCCAGTAATGGGTAGGAGGCGTGATGACATATTTATTTATTTATTTGTTTTTATTTTCATTCAATCTAATATTTGACAAAAATGTCACATTTAATTTTCCAAATATACAGGGTCTTTATTTTTATAATACACACAGGAGAAACAATGTTAAATTTTAACATGGTTATTTTCCATAAGAAGACATGCTAGTATAACAAAATTAAACTTTTTAAACGTGAAATTTAATTTTAAACAATTTTTTATTCTTGTACTTTTACTCTAAAATGTACAGGAAAGCCAATTTTCGCAAATTTGCAAAATCCTATGTTCCGCATTTTTGTGTACAACCTGTATATATGTTTGTACATTTTCGCTATATAGTAGAAATAACTTAATAATGCGACTATGTACTTTGACCGTACTTAGTTAGTATTTCTTAAACGCCGATTAGTTTTTTCTGCTTCCAAGTAAAATAATGTGTAATAAAATAAGATGACTTTGTTTAAATAAATGACAGACATTTTGTCTACCGTAACTAATAACATTACACGTACAAATTATCTCATAGCTAATATTTTACTTGTAACTCAAAATGTTTGTTGAAAAGCTGAAAGATTACGAATCACAATCACGTACGTGATTTGTGAATGCGATATCATTATATTACATAATAATGAAATGTGCTCACAAATAATTAACCTTGCAGAATGAAATTTTAATTACCTAAGCATTAGTTAATATGATTGTATTAAACTCAGATAAAATCACACACCATGGGAAACTAACTGTAATATCCAATATTTTAGTTATCATGTTGGCATTGGAAAATCGCTCAATCATTTGTTTCACAGTTTATATAACACCAAATATAGTAGAGTGTTCAATAAGTCCTTTCGTCCTGGGTGGCTATGTGCTGTGAATCATTTGTCTGTACTTTATACACGACAATACTTATTGAACATCCGTTAGTTTAACATTAGTTTTTGTATTCTTATTGAAATTTAAAATGTTGTTTATCAAATCTCGACCCAGTTTTATGATTGCATCGTATTGGTGAGTGTTTACTACTATGAATAGTTTCTGTCAATGAAGAAAATAAAACCTGGCCCCAGGGTAAACAGAAATGTAAACAAACTTATTACAAAACTTGATGGCCATCGGGTCAACGCACACTACGATCAGTTTTCAAATACTTGCTCATTTGTTATTCAATCAAGATAGTTGACTAAACTGCGACCTTGTTACTTTTGACATCTTATTTACAGGGTGTTCCACGAAAAGTGTGTCTTAGGGCTAAATTCATATTTGAAATTGCACATTTTGAAATAAAACAACATCCCTGCTGCACAATTGTTTTTATTTTCTTCACCACTTCGTTGTTTTTGTTTCTTATATAAATATTAACTGCACCCTTTTCCTCCATGGTGGTACAACTAAAAATAAATTAAATATTTATTTCGGGTAAATAGCTCAGTGGTAGTGGCTGTGATTTTAAGAATATCAGTTCGATTCCCGGTATAGTGAATTTTTTATTGAACCGGTTCAAAAACTGAAAATTTTATTAATATGGTTCTATATAATTTGAGGTATTAGAAATCGAATGCCGTTGAGCGCATCTTCATATCTCTTTTAGTTTTCGAGTTATAGCGTTTTTTGACTTTTTTAAAATCTCAACTTTGAAGGCCCATATCTCGAAAACTAGAAGAGATATCGAAATGCGGTTTGAACGAGTGTATTTCTCGTGCTTTACTTAATATAATAGGAAATTTTGAAAATTTTGCAATTTTTTGGATTTTTTTCAAAATTTTTCCTTGTCGATATTTCAAAAAGTTGACGAGATAATGAAAATATGTGAACACCAGTGAATTCCGCCCATAAAAATACGTGGGTATGTAAATTTTCACGAAAAAATTCGCACGCATAAGTTTTTTATTACAGAAAAACTAAAATCGGCTAAAAATTAACTATTTTTGAAGGGGTACCCCTTAAGATTTTTACGATTTTTGGTCATTTTTCGTTTTTCTGTAATAAAATATATATCCGTGCGGATTTTTTTCTGAAAATTTACATACATATATATTTTCACGAGAGGAATTCACTGGTGTTCACAGATTTTAATTATCTCGTCAACTTTTTGAAATATCGACAAGGAAAAATTTTGAAAAAAATCCAAAAAATTGCAAAATTTTCAAAATTTCCTATTATATTAAGTAAAGCACGAGAAATACACTCGTTCAAACCGCATTTCGATATCTCTTCTAGTTTTCGAGATATGGGCCTTCAAAGTTGAGATTTAAAAAAAGTCAAAAAACGATATAACTCAAAAACTAAAAGAGATATGAAGATGCGCTCAACGGCATTCGATTTGTCGTGGTGTGAATTATATAGAACCATAATAATAAAATTTTCAATTTTTGTACCGATTCATCAAAAATAAGCAATGTTTGTAAAAAAATTATTTCTCCGTTTTCGTGGCACACCTTGTATATTTTCCACCGTCAAACATTTATAAATTCTCTGTTATATGAAACATTTGACATCGGAAAAACTGGATCTATACATATATAATTAAACCGAGTGTAATTTAACAAAAGCTTTTGTTTAGTAATGAATATTATAAAAATGTTTGTCTCTTGTGACATTTACTTAACTAATCAATCGGTACACAACAACAGGCGAAATTTAAGTGGAATCATGAAGCGAAGCGGTTTTTTCTGGTAAAACAGACAATTCCATGATTTCGAGGCCTCTTTTAAAAAGTCACCTTCTTATAAGATATCACAAGTACACAGTACGGGTATTATAATATACTGCGTTACCTAACGTATGTTTACCTTTCAACATGTCTCTATTTTTCTGTAGCTGCGTATATCTTAATTTCGATATTTTACGATCATTCGCCTTCATAAGAAATGTAATTTCACATAAAACATTTTTTTTATATTGCATTTTAATCAATAATTAATAGTATATTACATAATAAGTCAGGAAAGTGATATTTTACTTGACGAAGCGGTTGTTTGAAATACAAGGCCGCAAGTCGAATATTTTAATCCGCTGAGTCAAGTAAAAACCTTTTCCTAACGTATTCTGTATACTATTTTTTCTAAAACCGTTTAATTTATATAAATAAAATAAATATATCATCACGCCTTCTACCCATTACTGGATGTGGCACTCTGGCGAAGCAGATTTCGTTAAGTGATATATTTTGCGCGTGAAGTGCGGTTACCAGCCGTCAAATCACGGCCCCCATAGATGTTAGCGATGAGGGAGCCACAGGGGTAGTTTTAAAATGGTTAAAATTGCTTGTCGCCTGTGGGAATCGAACCAGGGTTCTCAGGATCCACAGGTCGACTTCATACCACTGAGCTATCTACCCCATATAAATTAATCAGTATAATATATCACTTACCGAGATCTGCTTCGGCAGAGTGCCACTCCCAGTAATGGGTAGAAGGCGTAATGATATATTTATTTATTTTATTTTATTATAAATAATTCAAAATGTTTAAATTTTTTGATATGAATTGTACTGACAGCAGACTACGTATCCAAGGTTACAACAAAAATAACAGTCAGGTAAAATCTTTACCAGACTGTTATTTTTGTTATAGCCTTGGGATACGTACTTTACTTGACTGTTTTTGTAAAAACTTACTTTTCATACTAAAATTGGCAATGAAAGTAGGCACTTTCTTGCCGGTGTCAGAGAATATTTTTTTATGAGAGATGACTCAGTGATATCGAGTCGGCATGTTGTTTTGAGAATCGCGGTTCGATTCCCACACACGAAAAACAATTTTCACCACATTAAAATCATTCCTGTTGCTTCTGCTCTACTAACATCTTTTGGGGGTCGTGATTTGACGCCTGGTAATCATACTTCAGGCGCATAAATATATCACTTACCGAGATCTACTACGGCAGAGTACCACACTCAGTAATGGGTACAAGGCATGATGATACATTTATTTTTTTGTTGTTAAACATGGTCTTGACAGAATTTATCTATTTTGTCCGGGTTTAAATACAACCCTGTATAAGGAGAATTTTCAACCTTGATGTCGATTCAAAAATTGTGAGAAAATAATTTACATATGTAATTGAATACTTTCATTATTTAAAAAATAATAATTATATAACTTTTTAATAACTATTATAACATATTAAAACTGTTATTTGTACCAGTACACGAAGGACTATTACATCAAATCCAATCAAATACTAACAGTGCTTTAAATTAATTTATTAACTTGTAACCTTGTAACACGATGAAAAGCAAAATAATACCGGAAGTAAAACAAATGAATATCTTTCAAAACGGAATCCAAGGATGCATTTTCTCAGTTGTGGTTTTGTGTTGATTTGGGGTCACGGTAAAAATATAACAACAAAAAAATTTATAAAAGATTTGGCACTAATACAAGAAAACGATGGTAGTAAATATTTTGAAAATCGTATGCCAACGTTATTATTTTCATAGTCTTTTACGTACCACGCAAACCCCAAACCACTGAGTAATAAATACATACCGGAGGGTGTTTGGTGAACATAGAAATTAATCATATAATATCGTAATATTGTTATTACCTGCTTCCCTAATTATTTTAAGGTACTATTTATTTTTGAGAATCGGAGTGCATGTGTTTAATTCAGATATGATTTAAATGGGATAGGTGACTCAGTGATATCGAGACGGCCTGTGGATCCCATTAGTGGGTATGGATGAAGTGCGGTTCCCAGCCGTCAAATCACGACCCTCACAGATGTTAGTGGAGGGGACAAACCAAAAATATATGTCATTCGAATGGGGTAATGGCTCAATGGTATCCACTCGGCCTGTGGATCCTAAGAACCCTGGTTCGATCCCAACAGGCGACAAACAATTTTCACCATTTTAAAACTACTCCTGTGGCTCCTCCACCACTAATATCTTTGGGGGCCGTGATTTGACGGCTTGTAACCGCACTTCACGCGCAAAATATATCACTTATCGAGATCTGTTTCGGCAGAGTGCCACACCCAGTAATGGGTAGAAGACGTGATGATATATTTATTTATTTATTTAAAATTACTCCTGTGTGTCCCACACCACTAATATCTTTGAGAGCCGTGATTTGACGGCTGGTAAGCGCACTTTACGCACATAAATATATCACTTACCGAGATCTGCTTAGGCAGAGTGCCACACCCAGCAATGGGTAGAAGGCGTGATGATATATTTATTTATTTATTTAAAATTACTCCTGTGTGTCCCACACCACTAATATCTTTGAGAGCCGTGATTTGACGGCTGGTAAGCGCACTTCACGCACATAAATATATCACTTATCGAGATCTGCGTCGGCAGAGTGCTACACTCAGTAATAAGTAGAAGGCGTGATGATATATTTATTTATTTATTTAAAATTACTCCTGTGTGTCCCCCACCACTAATATCTTTGAGAGTCGTGATTTGACGGCTGGTAAGCGCACTTCACGCACATAAATATATCACTTATCGAGATCTGTTTCGGCAGAGTGCCCCACACCCAGTAATGGATAGAATGCTTATTGCTGGATTGAAATGTTGTTTATAGTTTGTGGTGTGTTTTATATGTTGCAGAGCCGAATCTCTTTGTCAGCCAGAGCCAATAGTGACAGGTTTGGAAGTATAAAGTGATCGCGGTGGTATATGTTTGGACGGCTGCAGAGCAGATAAAGCACCGTCCTTAAGTACGTGTGGGGCGCCCACATGCTAAAACTACGTCTGGTTACCACGCATTTCCTGAAACAGCCGTAGAGCAATGTGTCGTGACCGGGATATGATCCCGTATGCCTAACACACTTTGTCCATCACGTAAACAACCCTATCACTCACATCTCTAGCCCAATACCATAGTTCAGTTCTTCAGTAGAGCACAACGTTGTTGCTGCACGCTGACCGCTCACGGTCATTTACTAACAACCACACGGACGGACGGACGGACGCCGGGCGCCGGTGCTTCTAGACGCAGACATTGAGCGCCAACTTGAACGACTAAGGACGCTCATCAGGTACTGCACGGTAAGAACACACACACACACACACACACATCCTTCTAAATCATTCACTTTTGATACAGAATCATCCACGACTGATCACGAATCAAATTTGAAAAATATCTCAAAAATAAGGGTAGTTTTCATAAATAGTACATTTTCAGTATCACTGGAATTAACATTGCATAACAGAATATCAGAATAATAAACAAACGAATAATTAATTAAATTATTTAATTATTACAAAACTTAGTGACGTTTAATTTTAATAATTCAAAAACAGTAGCTGCTCACTTTGACAACATTAAAATTATCATTTCGATTTGAAAAAAAATATCAGTTTCGTGATATCATTACCTTGAATACGACATACCCTTAAAATTAATGCACGAAGTTGTTAATGACCCCCAAACAAAAATAAAACCAATTAATTGAAAACAAAGATTATTATTATTTATGGCAATTTTTAATCTAATTTTTACAGTTGTTAAACAAATTTTATATTTTAAATATTTAGACTTAACATTTTATTCTTTGCAACTTTTATTTGAATTTGGCAAATTTTGATATATAATGTCTATTTTTTTTATAATATATACACCTAAATATCCTTAAATCTCGTGAAATTTATATTTTAAAACTGGTAGACATCATGATTCATATCCTGGCCCAAAATCCTTTCGTACAAATCTTCAACACAATCTCTTACTTTCACCAATCTTTCATTCGACAAACACTCCATATGACCACACACACACATTCATAGGGATGCCAGTTGTCCCAGTTTCCCAAGATTGTCCCGATAAGAAGTTTCGGGATCGTCGGAATATCCCTGTAAAACAAATTCTAGGAAATTGCAGTTTTTCGATTGTTCTGCTTTTAATAATTAAATGCACCATTTTTTATAAATCTAATTCTCAAAAAAAGTAGATCAAATTATATTAATAAATAAGTTAACAAACACATAACCTTTAAAATTAATTTTAACTAGTTTTTTTCTAATTTTCTCGGTCTCCTTTTCCCTCACAAATATGCCAATCCTATTCTAGTAACATTCTTCTCATACTCATCATAATATATCACCATATTCCAGCAACTCTTTCATTCCACAACATTCGTTGCAGATCTGCTTTGAAGGATGCAAGAGATGCTGGAATAACTAATTTGAAGGAAAAGAAAATGTACGTAATTGCCAAATCACGTACTTGTAGTAATCCTAGTTGTTCCTTACTCAAATCAACTGATTTATTATTTTATAATTGTGCCAAAAAATATTTGCTCATCGCTGCCGTACATGAATCAGTTTATAAAATAACTTTAACTTGTCTACAAAAAAAGATATTTATATTCAAACTTGCGAGCTGAGACTTAAAAGTAAAAGCATCCCCAAATCACGTGATCTATTTTTATCCTTATGTATCTCTCTCTAATTATTGGCATCACTTGTAACTAACGTCATAGTGGTAGGGAAAACAACGTAGCACTTAATATTAGACCAGTGAGTACGCCTGACCTTTTTTAATAAAAGATTATTCTGTATCAGACTTGTTGTCTGCTCTCGTCGTCACAATCACAGATCACGTTATCACATATCAGTGTAAACAGTCGTAGGTAGGGGGCTATTTAAGTCCGACTCAGCGCTCAGCTGTAGTCAGTCGTAGTCAAACCTTAACCGATACTTAACCTAAAAATTATGTGTGCACAGTGCGGCCACATGGTAGAGCAAGAGGTCATGCGGGGTCAGCTGGCCGACTCTGAGGAAGACTCCAATGTCGCCATCCCCGTCGCCACCAAAGAAGACGTCAAACCCAGAAAGAGAAAAGAAAGACACGAGTCCATTGGTTCCATCACCCAGGAAAGGAAAGTTGTTAGATCCAACTCAGAAGAACGACCTATTGAAGATTCTTCAGAAGACTCACAATACATCCGAAGAGTTTCCAGTCATGAAGATTTCAAAAAAACTCAACCACAAAGAAATTCTTCCAATTACATCACTGCAGATTTCAATAATCTCAACTCACCGAATAGACTTTCACCTCACAGAGATCCAAGAGGTGACTATATGAAAGATGATGACTTTGAACATGAGAAACGACGGTCATCTGAAAGATTTTCACGACCTTTAGCTCAGAGAGGTCGAAGGTCTAACTTCGGCAAGAAACGAAAAACTAAAGTATTTATGAAACACAATAAAGACGAAATTTATCACTGCAAAGAAAATGATAATATCAACAACAACAATGAGAAAGAAAAAGAGGATGACATCAAATCAGATTTAGTTTCCAACTTTCTTCAGCTACATACAACAGAAAGAGAACGTTCTCCAAGTCCAGTCAATACTCCAATTGCTCCAGCTTTGGACCTATCAACTCTTCATGAACAAATAGATTTTTCTGAGCCTATACCTTCAAGTTCAACTTGGGGTTTTACTGAAAATACTGAAACATTACCCAGTCAATCAGTAGCTTCAGTTCGAATGCTTCTAAGTCCAAGAAATTCTATTATTATGACTCGTAGAATATATATGGATCCAGAAGTACC
Organism: Pterostichus madidus; assembly: GCA_911728475.2. Taxonomy (NCBI): domain Eukaryota; kingdom Metazoa; phylum Arthropoda; class Insecta; order Coleoptera; family Carabidae; genus Pterostichus; species Pterostichus madidus. The sequence goes on along the minus strand of OU452313.1, from coordinate 813,696 downwards.
AATGCCTAATAAAGGAATCAACAGCGATCCAAAAAACCCTCTAGAACAACGCATGAAACATGTTTCAAAACAAATCAACAGTTTAAAAAAGAAAATCAAGAAATATGAAGAAGAATTCGAGTCTCAAAATGGATACAGACCTTCACACATCGACAGGATGGAAGATAAATCAATTAAAAAAATTTGCACCGAATTAAATCGTTTAAGAAAAGAACACAAACAACTCAAAGACGATCCGTTATCCGTGATGTTCAGTGCTGCTGGGAAACCTAACAACGGCTTGGATACCACCAAAGGCAGGACTTTACAAATTAAGGACACTTTAACAGAGATTGAAAAGGTATACCGATTAACTAAACCAAATGTAAATGATACTAAATCCAGGGTTTGGTTTCAGCGGTTAGCAGATAAGCGATCATCGTCGAACAGAAATGAAGGGATTGAAGAAATGACCGGAGAAGAATTGATGGATGAAAAAGTGGCCGTTCAGAAAGCATTGTTGTATTTTGAGTCGATCTATGGTCGGCCGTCTAGTAAAGAAGATCGAGATTTAGTTCGACCGCTCTATGATCGTTATCGCGCCCTTAAAAGGATGGTGGCACGCTCTGGAATGGTAAGTTCACTTTGGGGGTTTCCATGTTTTATTTTGTTTGTTTATGCTTCTAATTTTTATACACGTTTTTGTTTTGTCCAGAAAATCTTAATAAAGCTATGTAATCAGTGATGCTTTTATAAAATTAATACTGATGATAAATTTAGAGTGTAGTGCTTTTAAAACTGTGATAATATTGGGTAGTTTATTCTAATTAATATAGAGATTAACCAATCGCAAATTAGTTGTTTTTTGTTTGTACATTCGGAGCAAAATAAATATGTAAATTAGTGTTTCTAATATATATTTGCATAAGCATTTCGAGATATAATTCAGTACTTATTTTTTTGCTTATACAGGATTTAAATGTAATAAAAATCTGTTTCTTTTTTAATTAAAATGATAGTTTAAACTGTCAACATTTTAATCCATGTCGGGTTAAAATCAATCAAATTGCATTTATCTTTTTTAATGTAACGTATTACTTTTTGATTTTTTTTGTATAAACAAAAAAATATTCTTCGCAATAGGTCATTAAAAAATTAATGTTTCACATTAAAACAAATATCGCCTTTTGAATTAGAAGTAAATATAACAAATGTCTATATATATAATAGTTATTTGTATCAAAGAAGGAATGATACTTCTTTACAAGGTATATACCGGGTGTATCACGGAAAGCGGGTCATAGGCGTTTAACTTGGAAAAACTTTTTCTGTGCGCATTGTTTTCTAATTAATTTTAGACAAAAATATTTCAAATAAAGCTTAATGTATTTGTTTGTTATTTTGTTTTTATCCCGTGGTTAACACTAAATTGTAATTTTGTAAATTTTCATATTTAATTTCTGCCGTTACAAATCACAGAAAATAAATTTAGTTTATTGATCTAGATAACAGAATATTAAGATCTACAACTTTTATTTAAAGTATTTCCCATGTTAAACGGTTATGGCTCGCTTTTCGTAATACACCTGGTATAATTTTTTCACGACTAAGAGTAAAATTTTGAGAAATTTCGATAGGATTTATTATTCTTTTGTTAGATGTCACTAATGTGAAATCATATCGTTGTTTTTCAGTTACCATCTTTACTTTCTTCCCTAGAGAGGAAAAGTACAACTTTCTTTTCTCATTTAAGGGTAGAAAATTTTTGTTCTAACAGGGTCGTTATAAATATTTTTTCTTGTCTAAATATTCGCAGTTATATGCCGTGCAAATATTTTTTTATTAAATAATTATTTCAGGAGTTAATATACAGTATGTATTTGATCTAGAATGTTAATGACGTTTAAAATTAGTTTCTTTTTGCCCCGAGGCTCATTTCAGGTGGATTTTGCTGTATCGCGTTGCCTAGGTTACAGAACTATCACTTTAAATAGTATCCACAACATACTAATTATTATTATTTTAAGTGCTAAGCTTGGAAGCCCCCACCCACCGCTAGATAACTTGTCGTGACGTTTGTTATAATTTTTAGACAAAAGCCAACACAAGTATGCAGGAACTTGCAACCATTCATGAACACGAAACCATGGATTTCGTATCAGTCGCAACCACCGTGACGACGAGCACGAGCACGGACACGGCAGAACCTGCATCGTCCACCACGTCCGTGACAACAGACAGCAGCGACACAGACACGTCCTCACTAGGGGAAAACCTCCACGCGTTACCGTTGGCAGATCTGCGCGAACAACTGCGTGTCGCTGCCGAGGACAAGAAGCGTCTCCGACGTACACTCAAGGAATATGAGAATGATTTTGCTGCTAGAACCGGAAGGAAACTGCAAAGAGATGATAGAGCTCCTATGGAGCCGATGTATTTGTCTTATAAACAAGCCAAGGCCAAGTTACGACTCCTGGAGGCGTTGGTAGCGAAGCACGCGCAGCCACAGTGATTACATATCTTCAAAGAAGAAACATACATAGTCTTAGTGTGCATTTGGTGCTACCCAATTGCGAATTGGACGTTTTGAATCAATTTACAGTTATACTTAACACTTTATTTATAAACTTATTAATCGTCATGCAACGATTGTGCCCCAAAAAATGTTGCCGTGTTTGTTCAGACGTATTTTGGGGCAGCTATAGCATATAAAGTTTATTATATTATTTATAATATAATGAATTTTCTATAAGACAGTATTACAATTTATACATTTTGACAAATAAAATTAGATCGGATAGTTACAGCTTAAGTACGTATGATATGCTAAGTATGTTATGCAAATAAACGTTAATAAGATCTAGTACCTACATGTAGTACATATTGCTGTGATTTTTTGAGTCGTCAAGACCAAGAATTAGTTGATTATATACATTAGTTAGGTTATGTTTACTATGTGTTATGTTATTCATTACTTCAGTACCTAGAAATTAATCATTTAATTCATTATAATATATATACTTACTTTATACGATCATTTATAAAATAAATTGCTTATATACTTGTTTACCTAAAAACTTTATACTAATTTACATTTTCATGTGGTTTCAGATTTGTGCAACAATGGAATGACAAGTAAGATTTATTATTATTGATCATTTCCTAATGATAAATTGTTAATGAACTCAAATTAGTCACGATTCTTGCAAAATAAATTAACCTTCATTATAATTTATTCTTTGCTAAAGAAAGTGAAACAAAACGTTACTCAATAACCGGGTGTATCACGAAAAACAAAAAGTAGTAGAACTTAAAATACTTTATCGAAATAAATAAACTATATCTATTTGTTTTATAACGACAGAAATTAAATATGAACATTTACACAATTGCAATTCAAATAAATGTATCTACGCCTTTTACCCATTTTGGGACCCTGCCGTAACAGGTTTTGATAAATGATATATTTATGCGTGTAAAATGCAGTTACCAGTCGTTAAATCATGGTCCCTAAAGATGTTAGTGGAGGGAGAACCACAGGGGTAATTTTAATGTGGTGAAAATTGTCGGCTGTGGAAATTGAACCGAGGTTCTCAAATCCACAAGTCGACTCGATACCATTGTGCCATCCCAAAATAATTACAATTTAAAGGTATTAAAACATGCGCGATTTACGCTGGGTTGCAAGAAAAAAATAAAGAGCTCTTTAGTTAAAGAATTGTTTATCTAGCAACAGTATCAATAGCGATGTTCTGAAATTTATTCAACCGTTAGTTGCTAATGAACTGATAAAACTTTCATGCAACCCAGCATTTTATTGTGTATTTTGAGACATTAAAATGTTAAACTCCTATGGCCCGATTTCGTGATACACCCGATATATTAAAAAACCGTTAACTGTTTATAAAATTCTATTTATTAGTCATTTTTGTTTATACAAGTCCGGAAGCATGTTCTTTTCATTCAAAATACCAAAATGATGATTTGTAGATAACTGAACGCACTCAAGCAAACCGGGCCGTTGAACAATTCTGCCCTCTGGCAATGTGTTTTACAACTACCGTGTGTATGGCAGCCGGTCAGCTGACAGGCCGATCTTCTGAAATATAAATCTAGTTTCTGTGTGTAATATAACAGTGACATATTCATATTATTGCAGATCTAACAATGTCAGGGTGTGAAGACATCAAACAAAAGAAACTAAAAACGGTATGTTTCTACAATATTTTATTGGAAACGTTTAGACTTACAATATTGTTTTAGCCTTGACTTATGACACTTGTCTCGTCTTATTTTTTGTGACATATCTTTTGATGTAAAATGTAAACAAATCGTAGACGGCTTTTGTTACAAATACTATGTACATCAAATTAAGTGGAAGATAAATTTACGGTTAGAAGTGGTCTAATATGATTCTTATATGATTAAACATGATATAATTTTCTTACGTACAGTTAGTTACCAAGGAGTAAGATGATGCCTTGTGATTTCTTTTAGAAAAACACTTCAGATAAAAGATTTGTTATCAAAATAAAAAAATTGTTTACTAAAGATTGTTCAATACCTTTTGAAAATTCTATAAGATCATATCTTTAAAAAAAAACATAATTTTATTAGATTTGTTGGTAGAGAGTAAAAATTAACCTTCGAATTTTATTGTCTCCGTATCAAATTCACCAACCACGTACCAATAAAAATTTTATTTAAATTTACACATTTTTTGATGCATTTCATTGAAATTAATGAAATCACGTACGGTTTATAACTGTTTTATTTCATTTGTCAACTGTTTTTACATTTGTAATTAGCAATAACAAGTGTAACTTTTTTCTGAGAAACAATTGATATATAAACAAGAGTATGAGATTATTTGTTTGTCATTTGTTTCAACAGTTAGTCGTGCATTGATAAAATCGGTAGAAATTATTTGTTCAATGTCTATATTTTATCTCGGCTTGTGTGATAAAATTTTCAAGTATTTTAAAAACATAATTTTGTTCTCAATTCACTACGAACGTTTAAAGAGTTGTTTGTGTTGAATCGCGCAAGAGCGTAGATTTATCTGAAGAGATATTTGCAGTAGTGGTTGTAGTTTGTAAGTAGAAAGCGTTTAGTCAAAGACACAATTTCACTCGAGTCGGATTGCGGACGTCTTCTCTACTGCATCTTATTTGCATTGCCGCGATTTTGTGCATTTTTTTCATTGTGTTGCATTCACTTATTGAAAGAAGTGTAAAATGTCAAATTCAAAAGTCCAGTTGTATCCGAACCCTAACGGCGGTTATTGGAGACAGGTACGATTATTTCTTACATAGCATAACTTTTTATTTGTACTTACAGATAATGAATATTATACTAATAAACAACAACATGAGGTCAATGAATTAAAAAATTATAATAACTCATTTTTTATCGTTATGTATTTTGTTTTTTTACGTTTACGATATTTATTTATAAGGTTAATCAAGTAGCTATTTGAAATATAAATGAAGTTCTAATGTGGTTGCTAGGTAACTGTAAATTTGATTGTAATAAAAAATGTTTACGTGCTACGAATAAATTATTTGAATACATTTACAAGAAGACAGTTGAATGTAGAACAAAGATTATCACAAAAAAAGTAGAAATTTTAGATACGTAATTTTTTATCTTAATCTGAAGCCGATCTCTATTGGAATAGATAATTTTTTTCTTCGTAAAAAATATGTATATCTTTTCTTTGATGTACAATATATTTATTTTGTTATTTAATTAAAACAATATCGCATCGAGTAAATTCGATTTTGTTTTAATAATTTAAAGATACTTAAAATTTAACTATCCTAATTTAATTAAGTACCCAACATATTATATTTTTATTTATTATTGTTATAAATTATTTTAAGCATGGTAAATTTAAAGATAAAGTAATTTTTTAGGTAGATAAAATATATGTAAATAATTACTTGCGTTTTACAAGAGTCCTTGGAAATACATATTACACAAAATAAATATTAGAATTGTTTTATAGTAATTAATTATTTAAAGACTAATATTTTTGTATGAAAATAATATCTATCATTGTCTGTAATCGGTCGATATAATAATGATCACTACTTCTATTTCATTATTAGATTTTTTTAAATAAATAAATATAGGCCTTTTACCCATTACTGGATGTGGCAACTCTGCCATAGCAGATCTTAGTAAGTGATATATTTATGCGCGCGAAGTACGGGTACCAGTCGTTAAATCACGACCCCAAAGATGTTAGTGGTGGAGGAGCCACAGGGGTAATTTTAATGTGATGAAAATTGTTTGTCAGGTGTGGAACTCGAACCAGGGTTCTCAAATCCACAGGCCGACTCGATACCACTGAACCACCTACACTATTTATTATTTATTTTTAAGTTACAATTAATATCAGCATTAAAATGCTTATTGTTAATTAAATAGCAATGATAAAACAAATAATTATTAGTTTAATGCATACTATAGAAATTATAACCTTTTAAAATATTGAACTATCAAAAATTTTGTCCTTAGAAGCATTTTTTAAAAATTCTAATTCAACTTTTTCACATTGTTAACAACGTGATTAGCTGACCACGTTTTATGCAACCGAGCCTAATGATTTTGGTCACAGAATTCCGAAATGATAATAATCATAGAAATTAATGGTTGTTATTAATTTATCAATTAGGAACAAATAGTAATCTAGTTATAAAATTGGGGAAAAAAACAATAAATAATGATGTCATAGTCATAGTGATTGTAATTTTGTTTTTACAATACTTGTAGTGTAAGTTACCTATTAATGACAAAATTTAAACGCAGTAAGTGCAACTTTTATTGCTCAGTGGTTTCCATGGTTACATCAGGACTTAATATTTACTTACTGTTCATGGTGGACAGTAAGTAAATATTACATCATCAAGGTCCTGTTATTTTGACAACAATTTGACAGCTGTCAATTTTTAAACCTATTTTTCTTTTCCTTCTATTTGTGCAAGTATTGTAAAAAATAGCTTACTAACCGCGAACTGTAAGTGATTTTTTTAGGTCGCGAATGTTTAGGAAACCTCAACCCTTCGGACTTTAATTTCCCAAACTACATTCTTGACTTAAAAACTGTCACTTACAGATCATGGAACGTAATATAAACAAATTAAGAACTATTTTATTTAAGAACCAGATGTGATATTATTCTAAGACTTGCATTATGCATTAACAAAGTGAAAGTAATTTTTAAAAGATATCAAATGATTTATACATTTACAGCAAATGTTTAGTTATTAGTTTCGCAGATTCCCTTGCATCTCTATCATTATTATCTTCGTTTATCATTAATTACAAGATGTGCATTCATTAAAATTCTTGTTGTGTAATTTACCTTCATAACTCATAAGCAACTAGGATTTGATTTATAATTAATTAGGAAATTAAGTTAATTAGGTAATATATCATCATGCATTCTACCCATCACTGGGTGTGGCACTCTGCCGTAGCAGATCGCGATAAGTGATATATTTTCCGCGTGAAATATGGTTACTAACCGTCAAATCATGGCCCCCAAGGATGTTACTAGAGGGGGAGTCAAAAGGTTAGTTTTAATGTGAAAATTGTTTGTCGGCTGTGGGAATCGAACCACTTAGCTATCTACCCTTTAATGAAGTAAATTGAAGGTAAAAAACAAAAATAATATAAATTTGTTGTGTTGTAACCAAATTTGACATGTCAACGAAAAAAGTCACTTTTCCACATATGTAAAAAAAATAAATTTCGCGTATCCATAGCGATGTAAAAATGTCATATTTTTGACAGTTATAGAAAGTAGTGTATTACGTATCATGAACTGTAAGTGACAGTTTTTAGGTCAAGAATATAGTTTCCTAAACGTTCGCGACCTAAAAAATAGTAAGCAATTTTTTACAATACTTGCACAAACAGAAGGAAAATAAAAATAGGTTTCAAAATAAACAGCTGTCAAATTGTTATGAAAATAAACAGGACCTTGATATATAATATTTACTTATTGTCCACGGTGGATGGTAAGTAAATATTATAGTCCTGATGTAACCATGGAAACCATTTTGTTTAATAAAAGTTCCACTTATTGTGTTTAAATTTTGTCATTAATAGGTAACTTACAGTATTGTAAAATATATATATTTTTATATCCTAGGTATATAAATATCTATAATTGTCAACAATTTATTATTTAAAAAAAACAAAATAGGTATACAATTTTCTGGTAGTTTATTCCTAATTATCGTAGCAATTAAATGAAGAAAATTAAATATATATCTAAGTGGTTCAAATCCTAGTGCCTTCAAGTGGCCACCAATGTCACCGAGCAAAAGCACCACGTGTCTCGAGCGAAACGTGGTCAAATCCTCGGTCACCTCCGTGGATTCCGCGGGTGTACAGTATGGCTGACCGGACTGTCAGGTGCTGGCAAGACCAGCATCGCCTTCGAGCTGGAGGCATACCTGGTGTCACGCGGAATCCCGGCCTATGGACTCGATGGCGACAATATTCGTACAGGACTCAACAAGAACCTCGGATTCAGCAAGGAGGACCGCGAGGAGAACATTCGCAGAGTGGCTGAGGTCGCGAAGTTGTTTGCGGACTCTGGTGTTGTTAGTATTTGCAGTTTTGTTTCACCGTTTGCAGAGGTAAGATTACAAAAATAAATAAATAATTATATCATCACGCCTTTTACCTATTACTGGGTGTGGCACTCTGCCGAAGCAGATCTCGGTAAGTGATATATTTTACGCGTGAAGTGCGGTTACCAGTCGTCAAATCACGACTCTCAAAGATGTTAGTGGTGGAGGATCCACAGGGGTAGTTTTTGAAATTATGAAAATTATTTGTCGCCTGTGGGAATAGAACCAGGGTTCTCAGGATCCACAGGCCGACTTCATACCACTGAGCTAGCCACCCCATAAAAAAAATTAATTTCTTTTTCATTTACAGGACAGAGATGTAGCAAGAAGAATCCACCGAGACAACAATCTGCCCTTCTTCGAAGTCTTCATCGACACCCCCTTAGAAGTCTGTGAATCCCGTGATGTTAAAGGTTTATACCAAAAAGCTCGCCAAGGAATCATCAAAGGTTTCACTGGAATCGATCAAGCTTACGAGAAACCGGAACATCCGGATCTTGTTATCAAAACAGTTGATTGCACTGTCGAAGAATCTACACTGCAAGCTGTTGAAATGCTAGAAGAAAATGTAAGTAATTTTATAGTTTATATTTCCATAAATATGAAAGTGAAATGTTTCTAGGGCATCATTCCAGTGATTGCTCGAAGCAGTGAGATGGTTCAAGAATTGTTCGTAACAGAAAATCGTTTGGATTCCGCGAGAGAAGAAGCGAAAACACTTCCGGCTGTTAACATCTCCACTGTGGACTTACAATGGCTGCAGGTGCTCAGCGAAGGTTGGGCGATGCCTCTGAAAGGTTTTATGAGAGAAAGTCAATTCTTACAAGTAATTATTTACTTAGAAAACTGTCTTTAACACTTAGCTCATGTATGGTGTGTTTTACAGTCACAACATTTTAATTGTCTGTTAGAAGATGGCACTAGTATTAACCAAAGTGTTCCTATCGTGTTAGCTGTCAACACAGCTGATAAAAATCGTTTAGAAATGACTTCGGCCATTTCTTTACATTATAATGGTATCTGCTACGCCATTTTGAGGAAACCTGAGTTCTATCACCATAGAAAAGAGGAAAGATGCAGCCGACAGTTTGGTACTTGCAATCCTGAACATCCTTATGTCAAAGTAGAGAATTCAATCAGTTAATTTTGTTTATTTTATTATATTTGCTTATTGTGATTACAGATGGTTTATGAATCCGGTGATTGGTTGGTAGGAGGAGAATTGGAAGTGTTGCAAAGAGTTCAATGGAATGATGGACTGGACCAATACAGATTAACACCGAATGAGCTTCGCTCGAAGTTCAAAGAAATGAACGCGGACGCTGTTTTTGCTTTCCAGGTTTGTAATAGCTATTTATTAACCAACAAAACAGTGAGTCACTGTTTGCTTCACTTTTCCAGCTAGCTAATGTCCCTTTCAAATTTCAATCTTTCATTCACAATGTGTTCCTCACAATCTAACAATATTCTTAATTTTGAACAGCTACGAAATCCAATTCACAACGGCCACGCGCTTTTAATGACAGACACAAGACAACAACTTCGTGATCGAGGTTTCAAACGTCCCGTACTGTTGTTGCATCCTCTAGGTGGATGGACAAAAGATGACGATGTTCCTCTGGATACAAGAATGTTGCAGCATCAAGCAGTTCTAGATGAAGGTCTTCTTGATGCGGAGTCGACGGTGTTGGCTATTTTTCCCAGTCCGATGATGTATGCTGGACCCACGGAAGTAAGTTATGAATACAAATATAAATCGAAAGAGAATTATTTTCGAGCAAAAAGCGACCTAATTATTTCAAATTTAATTATCTCTCTGTTTAGATGACAATAAAATATACTATGCAAAGATGTAGTAAACATTCAAATGTTTATAGTATTTATATCAATTATTATTTTAGAAAATCTTTAAATACTTATAAAATTGAAATATTTACTTTTTTCACAACCTTGTCAGAAAGTAAAACTTTCTTTCTTAGTTGAGAGAAGAAAGTGATGGAAAGAAAATAAATATCCATGGCAAATGAAAACAGCGGTATAATTTGATTTTAGTGACACTTAGATTATATCTGTCAAAAGAATAATTAATCTTATTTAAAATTCTAATTTATTTCTGAAAATTTTACTTTCTGATAGAGCAGTGAAGAAAAATTATTTGTACACCTCGTGAAGAAAGTTTTTCTCCTCTCAAATATCTCACTTTCTTCCCTTGATATTTAAATATCTATTATTATTAAGAGAGAAAAATTGAGAACAACTACTTCATCGAAAATTTGATTGTCAATTTCGGTCTAATTTTTAGAAATTTTTGGTGACGTTAAAATGATAAATTCTTTATTAAATAACCTACTTGGTATATGTTCTAATTAAAAAATTTGATAAACAATGTTTTATTTGTAAAAAATAAACAATTTGGAATTTATTTTCAAACATAGTACAAAAATTCTTAATATATTTTGATAGGTGGCAGCAGCTACCTAGCTCAACTGAATTTCAGAAAATCAATACATGGGTTCATGCGCAGTAGGTACATTGACTACAAAATGAACACAATAATTTGAAATGTAAAACACTTGACATTTGGCTTTACAATGCACATATTAATTACACAATAATCAAGTAAATATTATTTGTTAGAAACAAGGATTGTTTATTATTTAATTCTCTACAGTTTTTATTAGAAATTTCCGGATTTTTGTCACACTAACAAAAAAATTAAAATATATAATATATAATAATAAATGAAATGTCAGGTTCAGTGGCACGCGAAGTCCAGAATGTGCGCTGGCGCAAACTTCTACATCGTAGGTCGTGACCCGGCGGGAATGCCGCATCCAGAAGGCAAGAAAGGTACCGTGGACGGCAACCTCTACGACGACAGCCACGGAGGCAGAGTCCTGAAGATGGCTCCAGGTCTCTCGTCTCTGGAAATCATTCCATTCAAAGTTGCTGCCTACGACAAAAAGCACTCGAAGATGGCCTTCTTCGAACCCGGAAGGAAAGAGGACTTTGACTTCATTTCCGGGACCAGAATGAGGGCGCTGGCTAGATCAGGAGAGAATCCGCCGGATGGATTCATGGCGCCCAAAGCATGGAAGGTTTTAGCAAATTATTATCAGTCGTTAATTAAAAAGTAATTTTTAATACTGCCAGTGTTATTATTTAGCTTTAATTATATGCATTTTATACAGTGCATTCCATATCATAATTTTAGATAATTATTGCAGGTACATTGTTATCTGTTTTATTTTAGCAAAATGTGGTGCAATTTTATAAGTAATTACAAATTATTGTATATATATTAAATTTTACTATTTTATTCGACTATAATATTATTAGGTTTTGTTGAATGTAAAATGTTTATCCAAATGAGAAAATATAAATATAATTAATGACCAGTTATAAAGAATTACATTTCATTGATGATTGGTTGATTGTCTATTGTTTCATAGATCTTCAAATGTCGCGCTAGTGATGCCAACATAACTTTTTTTATATATTTATTTTTTTTCTTTCATCACTAAATCAAAATGGCTGAAGTTGAAAGTAGTTTTAATTTGTGAAGTTTTTTTGTAAATAATGTGATTATACAATGGCATTTTTATGCCCTGTGCGGATTCGCCGTGGCAAAAAGAAAAAGTGTAAATATTTTATTAGTATTTCATTAGTTTAACCATTGAATTATAACCTTTTCACTTAAGAAATTTTAATTGCGTTGACAGTGCATTGCCCTCAAAACAAGTGCATAAAAAATCTCCAATAATTAAACCTTGTTTAGTAACTGTTGCCCAACAATTATCAATCATAAATTAGTTTATACAAATTAAATGAATCTTTGTAAACACAATTTTAAAATATTTCAATGTTATTGTACTAGCAATAGGTTCCGATGTTGACAAAGAATTATCGCGGCCTAGTTCAGGCTTGGCGCCTGGCATGGGGCGAATCACGGGCTCCGCCAGCATCGAAACTTTAGTTCGTGTCGGTATCGAAAAAGAACACGGCTTATCTCCAGACAGCAAGATGGTTGTGCTGCACGACTTTACACCTTGCGTCGACGACGAACTCGAAGTCAAAAGAGGACAGGTATTATTCTTAAACATTAACCAACAATCTGTCATGAACATGATCGTGTTTACAGATAGTAAACATACTCTACAGAGAAAATGACTGGGTGTATGTTATCGGACTTGACAATCGACAAGAAGGTTTTATTCCACATTCTTATTGCACTCCCTATAACAGTCAGCTCGCTGAGTTGGCTGTGAAGAAGAAACTGCCCCGAGATAGGCCTTCGGGCGGAGCTGGCGGTGACAACTCCAATGATGGGGAGATCGCCGGCGTTGACACCAGTGACTGTGATTCTCTGGGGAAGAAGCAAGCCTTGCCTGGAACTCTTGCCAGCTCGCCAGTCAGCTTACATTCCGAGCCAGACATGTTGCCATTTTGTAAAGATCCTTCAGGAAGATATATTGTTTTGTACACATTCATAGCCAGGGATGAGAACGATGTTTCTGTTGAACGCGGAGAATTTGTTACAGGTTAGTGCAATATTCTTCAATTTTAAGTTTCACACAACTAATTAACAATAATGAATCGAATGTTTGATATCAGTTATGTTCATTTGTTTACGGAACACGACTGACAGTTGGGCTGATGGTTTTTGTTTTTTCGAATATGTCCAAATTTAATTTCGTTTCTTATATATATATTTTACAATTTTACCAAGTCATTTACAGGCAGATTCACAAAGCGGATTAGCGCTAACACCATTTTTTATTTCGTTTTTAACTCTCTTTTCAATGTACGAAACAAGTTTATTTTAAGTTGAGTTAAAAAGAGAGTTAATAAGCATTACATTAGTTCATTTCTTGAATCTGTTTTAATTTGAAACAGAGTTATAGATAATATTAAAAACGGTGTTAGCGCTAATCCGTTTTATGAATCTGCCTGTTAGAAAACGACTTCATTTATAATTGTTTATATTACATATTAAATGTTTCATAAGTTGCATCATTATTTTTATTATGTAATAATAATTCAAAAAGAATTAGATAACATTTGAATAATTCAAATGATAGTAACCTTCTTCAGGCTATCTGAACTGGTACACACGATACAAGTATAAAAATAATATAATAATAAGTATTGAAATGGTGTCTGTCTAGTGTTAAACCGTGAAGACCCGGACTGGTACTGGATCGTCCGCAGTGACGGCCAAGAAGGTTTCATCCCTTCAGGCTTTGTATACCCAGCAGACAACGTCATCCAAGGCCATTTGAACCCCAGTGTCACCCAACAACAAACCAACAACTTCCCCACGCAGTCCAACCCTCACCATCTGACATCTCCTAGTTCAGACGACTTGCGTTACCACGGCACAGAGCTGGTGATGCTGTACGACTACAAAGCACAAGCTCCAGATGATCTCTCCGTGCGACGAGGCGACTGGATCTACGCGGATCTGACGAACCAGACGGTGGATGGGTGGCTGTGGGCCTACGCCCCCAAGACGAGGAAATACGGCTTCATTCCCAAAGCGTATGCTCGACCTCCTGCTATGACCAGCTTGTAGTCAGTGTGTACGTACAGATGTAAAAATTGCGGTTATTTATATATTTATTATTAGAGTTTTGAAAGTGAGTACAGCGCAACCGACAGTAAGTGAATTAAATATTTAAACCAAATTTTAATTTTGTTTTTCGACGACCAAGCAGAAAATATACTTTTACAACTGTCAGTTGAAAGCTGGTAGTTCACATTTGTAAGAGTGTATGGATACAAGAAAACTGTCAAAAATTATTTTAATTCGTTTCAAACGTTTTTAAATAATAATAAAAATATTGTATGCACCTCGAACAGAAAGTATCCTTGCTCCTCTTACGTGGTTGTTGCTTTCCATGCGCGAGTGGCAATAACCTACTTTCTGCTCTAGCTACACAAATAACTATTTAATCTTTACTAAATATATCAAATTCGACAATTTTTTTTATAGTAAAAACATTTATTTCTTACACGAATCTGTTGGAAAGTAAAATTTATTTACTGATGGGGTAGTAAAAAATAGTTATTTGTGTACCTAGAGGAGAAAGTAAGCACAACCTACAGCAACAACCACTGAATACTAATTTAAAATCATTTGACAGTTTTTGTTTTGAAATTTACTTGAAAATGTAGACAATTTTCATGTATCATAAGCTGTATTCCATTTGCCACTTGGTTCACTTAAATCAGTTCAGATAAATTCGACATATGACTAAATAAACTGAATTAAGCAAATTGATGCACTTATTAGAGCGAATTCCTTTAAAATAAATTAGAATCTGTAATTCTAGTACTGGAAATAAAGTCAGCGAAATAAATAAGTAATCTGGTTCAGTAAATGTAAGTTAGATCTGATCCAAATGGCAAATGGAATACGCCTATATATATATCCTACTTTACCGCCCGACGAGAGGCAAACTTCAACTTTCTGCACTCAACTGACAGTTCTATTTTCTGCTCGACCGTAGAAAAAATACAAACATACCTTGAGATGAGAATGTCATTCTTCTCCACTTCGGAAAGAAATGTCTGACTTTCTTCAACGGATATATTTTAGAAGTGTTTGTTGCTCGAGGATTCACTTCCTGTTGGTTTTTCTGTACTCTTAAGTGCTGCTTTACTAAAATCTCGATGCGGTTGTTGCTAAATTATATTTTTATAGATTGTAACAAATTATTTTCTAAAATTAACATTGTATAGTAAGTGCCTATTTTATATTGAAAATTGTTAAGTTGAGAAATGCTCCAATATTTTTATATTTACACATTTTTATTGAAATAAGATTAATAATTTTTATACATTTTTTTATTGTAAATATCAACTGATTAAATCAATTATTATTGTATTCGTTCTAAAATAATAATTGGTTTAATTTTAAAACAATTTAGTTAGTTTCTTTTTCTTCTTGTTGCTTCTTTAGCAGTTCTTGAAGTTGAAGTTTTGTGTCCTCAATTTCACTCTGATCGACTGTAACAGCAGCACCGCATTTTTCCTGTTCTCGTTGAATGAATTCCAAGGTTCGTATTTTTTCTTGCAGAAATCCAGGCTGCTCGGCTTCCAGAACCTTTTGATATTCAACTAATCGAGAATTCTTAATTTCATCGCAATGTAAGTTGGTTAACCGCCGTAAAGAATCTTTACGTGTAACTTTATGCCATAAAGTGAAACTATAGACAAAAATTAATCAAAAATATTGTTAAAATAGTTTTAAAAAAAAACTTACTCTGGGACTGGTTTATAAACAATGTCTAACTTCTCTAGTAACCATTCGAATCGTTTGTAGTCCCACTTCCTAAGATATTTAAGATGTTTTTTACGCTTATCAATAAGTTCCTTCAGACGAATTTTGACATGCTTGTTTCTGGGGAACCTGTCCATGACTTCCTGGAGACTTCGAATAGCGCCGGTCCAACGAGCAACTAAACAAATCGAAAGTAAGTACATAAAACAATGTAATTTAAAAACTATGTTTACTTCTTGCTTCCATTGATCCTTTATCCAAGTCATGACGACGAACTAAATCAACAGTATCTTTTATTGACAACTGAGTTGTTTTCCAACGCGGTGCGAACTCTAAAGAAAAAAGCTTTCGTACTAGTTCATTTGCGCTGAAATTAATAAAATTAAAAGAAATAATAGCATTTATGTGGTAAATATCTCACGTTTCTATTTCTTTAGATTGTTGGAATTCAAGTTGTAAAGTTGATTTATCAATTGGTTTTTGTGCAGACAAATCACCACTTTTTTCTGGTTTGTAACATGGAATTTTTGCTGGACGAACCCATTTTATGTTTAAATCGCTCTTGAAAGCAAAATTACGATATAATGTTACAGATGATTTAAACAAATTTGTGTTTAAAATACTACGAACATTATTCGATAACATTTTTCTATTTTAGGTTACAAACACATTTCACTGCTATCTTTTTTTGTCTGCTTTGTGGTTACCACCTGCGTTCTTTGTACATTTTATTCATAAATTAGCTATTTCCGCCGAAACCGCGTTATTTGGAGAATTTTTTTCAAAAAAAATTGGTAATTATTTGATTTCTACATATTTTTCTGAAACTTTTTTTCGGTCGAATTATGTAAAACTTTCTCAATTCTGCAAATTAAAAATTGATATAACTTCTTTATACCCCTAATTTGATCCCTTATAAATAAAGAATGAGTATAAAATATTTTTGGGCCTTAATTTATCAGATTATTACTAATTTAAAAGTGATACATCTAAAGCCCCTGGCACATATAGCGTCAAAACTCCGAGTCTGCTACAAACTGCTGAAAAACTAGAGTCACGTCCAAAACGGGTGACACATATAGAGTCGGTGTTTCTGACAGTCAGAATTAAATATTTGTTAATTTTAACGTGTTAAAATTAAAGATTAAATGATAGATTTAATAATCTTTTGTTGCCTCTTCACTCTTTAATCAATCTTGTTTAGCTGCACTTTACACTGAGATAGTAAAATAGATAAATTAATATCAAAATAATGGCATTTTTACTTCGTCTAGTAAGTTCATCATTTACAAAACCAATACTAAATCAATTGAAAACTGAAATATTCAACAAAACAATGAGAAGGTACTTTTTTACTTTAAATCAAATTTACGTAAATAATAAATCATTCATTCTACAGAAACACAAGAACATTTGCTACATCATTCGTTTCTCACTCAAATATAAAAGCCACTCAAAATGCTACGAAACCAATGTTAACTATCCAAGAAGGTATACTTAACCAATAAGTTTATAACTCATATATTACAAGCATCTGTATTATTAAAACAGTGAAAGAAAAACTAGCTCATCACATGGGTGTAGAAAGTGGATACAAGCCTATCCAAGAATCCAGAAGACATCTACTTGAACACTTACCCCAGAGTCAAACAGAATTGGAAGCCCGATCAATGCAGGACAGTTTTTCATCTGCTTTAATACCTTTGTCATCTGACTGCGAACTACAAGACAGATACATTACATTTTTGGGAAGTGTTCGATTAGGACGCCTTCTTGAAGACATGGATATCTTTGCAGGTATATAATATAAATAATTCGTCATTTTGAATATAGTAAACGACGGTTTTACTGATTCCAGTTTGGGTTGTTCATAAACATATCAAAAATCCTAAACACCAACCTGGGACTCCATCTCCGCATACTTTAGTAACTGTTTTGGTAGATCAGATTGATTTCACAGACTTTAAACCAACTGTAAGTATAGTTTCACTAAACTAACCTCATTTTGCTTGTCATAGTGACAGATATTTAAAAGATCGAAGAGTGCATACCAAAAACAAATGACTGTAACTGTCAGTTACAGTTCACAACATTAAATATTTATATCTTAATTTTTAAGCACGATTGATTAATTTTATACATTATTTCTTAGTTAAGAAGAACGAGTAGAACTTTTGTACGATTTAAAAGATGCTTGCACTGACAATTCATAGAAACAAAATCTAAATTCTTTACTGAACTATTTTACAGCCTTCTGACGATATTCGCCTGTCGGGGCACGTGAGCTGGGTAGGAAAATCATCTGTAGAAGTAGTAGTATGGTTGGAACAAATGCGCCACAACCAATGGCACAAACTAACACGTGCTTTGTTCCTCATGGCTGCCCGCGACCCCACAAACTCTCGAGCTGCTCCCGTCAACGCAATCGAACCCGCAAACGAAGAAGAAAAGAACATTTTCAGCGGCGGAGAAATCCGAAAAAAGCGACGTTACACACTACAAACACAGTCACTATTGAAAGTAATTCCAAGTGACGAAGAACAGAAAATTATTCATGATCTTTTCATCAGATCCATGCCACCAAATGAGTTCTCTTTAATGAAACGTACTTTACCAGCTGGATGTATTTGGATGGAAAGTTGTACATTATCAAACGTAATTTTTTCTCATCCAGAAAACAGAAATTTGCATAACAAAGTATTCGGAGGATTCCTAATGCGACAAGCCGTCGAATTAAGTTGGGCGTTATCTTATTTATTCAGCAAATACAGACCAGAGCTCAACCACATCAGCGACATCAATTTCCACAAACCAATTGAAGTAAATTCTTTGATTCGGATGCATGCGCTTGTTGTTTACACTCAGATGCAGTTCGTCCAAGTGACAGTTTATGCAGAAAGTTATGAAGCGAGAACTGGGATTCATAATACGACAAATGTTTTTCATTTTACTTACGAGTTACCGGAACTTGCTCCAGAAGTTGTTCCTCAGACGTACCATGAAGCCATGATGTATTTGGATGGTAGAAGGCATTTCTTGGAAGCTGTTAGTCACAAAGTTGATGATAGCAGCATCACTTCGAAATCTAAACTTTGAAATCGTCATTGGGATTCTTCATGTCTACAAAAAAAAAAACCGTGTGATTTTATGCTTTAGATATAAACAAATGATATAAATATTCAACTGAATTTAGCACTCTTCGTTAGTTAAAGCTTCTTAAAATTAAGAAATTAAAGAAAAATATGCCAAAATTTGAACCTAACAGACTTTTCAGCTTTAAAATAATAAATGATTTAATTTGTTGATAATATAAAGAGGAGTGTTAAGTTTGACTCAAACGCAGTATATTATTTTATATTTCCTACCAGTTGCATTAGGTTTAAATAAATAAAAGCAAAGAAATAAATGTCATTTAATATGCTTCTATTTATTTAAACCATCTCAAAAATTTTAATTTTCGAGATTAAACTGGCCATCGGATTGTTATTTATTGGTATTAACTTAAACAAAGTATTTTTTTAACATTATTTTATAAATTAATTAATTTATGTCCGGTATTATAAATTATTAGTATTATGGGGTAGGTGGCTTGTGGATTTGAGAACCTTGGTTCGATTCCCACTGCCGACAAATAATTTTCACATTAAAATTACCCCTATAGCCTTTACTAACATCTTAGGAGGCTATGATTTGACGGCTGATAACCGTATATAAATATATCACTTACCGAGATTTGTTACAGCAGAATGCAACACCCAATAATGGGTAAAAGGTGTGATATATTTATTTATTTTATAAATGACGAATAAATTTACTTCCAAAATATATAAAATATATTCCTTCAAATGACAGTCGAATTTTCTAAAGTAATGTTTCATTTGTCATAAAATATATAAAAACTATTTGAATTTGTTGATTAATAATATATTACATAATAAGTCAGGGAAGTGAAATTTTACTTGACCAAGCGATTGTTTGAAATACGAGGTCGCAGACCGAGTATTTTAATCTGCTGAGTCAAGTAAAAACGTTTTCCTGACGTATTATATGTATACTATTTTTTCTGAAATCGTTTAATTTAATCATAGATAATTCAAAATGTTTAAATTTTTTATGTGAATTGTACTGTTACTATGGAAGTAATTTTATTCTGTCCTATTTAATACCGGGCATTAGTAGTTTTTCTATTTACCCTTATATGTGCTTTAAAAACCTGTGCTATATTTAAATTAAAATATTTTTATTTATTTTTCATTAACATAGACGTTACCTGTTACTTGTTAAAACTAATTATGTTCTACTTTTTATATTAACTTAAAATATGAATTATTAAGTAAAAATATGTTGCATTTCTTTATTTCTATTTACTTACTTTAATACATAGATAAATTACCATATTAATAACAGAAACATTAACAAGAAAATGAGTATAATATTTCAAACTTACCATTTATTGTGTATTGGTACAGACAACAAAAACATTTACTATGTAAATTATATCCTAAACATATTGATACTAGGAGATCTTAAAGTACCATAGCAGCCCATCCAAGAATGAGACACATCCCTCCGACAGGGGCAAATTTTCCGAATTTATTTTCCCCGGTAATTGCATGATAGTAACATGCTCCAGAAAATAAAGTGATGCCCAGTACTAACAAGGAACCACTCTGAAATAAACAAAAACAAAAATCATTAAATGCTTTTTATGAATATGGATGGTGTAATAGTCAAAAATTAATAAATGCTGAGTAAGTTTCTACTTACAATTTTCGGGTATCGACACATGGGTACGCAAAGAATAGCCAAGCTGTTAAAGAAATGATATCTGTTTCCAGTTTCAAATATTTTCTGTAAATCAGCATTTTTGTCTTTTGGGTATTGTTTGTGGGCCCCATATGCACCTAGTGCAACTGCAGATGCACCAAATAATCCTCCAATCCTGATGAAAGGACCACCTTCTTGTGCTAATCTATACAATGGAATTCTCTCAGTTATGATGGTTGTTTGGATTGGTATTTCATGCGGCTTCTGATGAAATATTGTCTGAAATATTTACAACAATTATTTTATTTGATAAAATTGAAATGAAATTATACTTACACCTAAAGTCTTCTTTGTTAAACTGATGGCACTAGCAGATACCGGATTAGTAAATACTAGATAATTAATGCTATCTTGGACACCCATGATTAATTCTTTACTTAGATCCACAGCTAAAATAATATTGCATTTAAAAATATAAGTTAATAAATCATAAATGCAAGTATCTTACTGAAATTTAGCAAAAATTGGTCCAACGGACTTCCCCGGTTAGAATGATTTGACAGATCACCAACAGGTACAAAAAAGTACTGATATCCTCCGACCGAACTCGGTTGACACCTTAAAAAAAACATAAATAATACATTATTAACTTTTCTACATTTTTAAATATATTATTGTTATTATATTTACTATAGAAAATTGTTTACACGTAAATAAAACGTTTATAAACCTAAATATTTAATATAAAGATACAATTATACTTGTACAAAGCACGATCTTCACACATGTTTGCATAATATTCTAACCTACAATAAGTAAAATGTTTAAGAAAGGTTTCTTCATTTTAAACAATAATACTCGAAATATTAACTACTTTTTAAGTCTACGAAGTTTTGCTAATCATGTTAAAGATCATACTGAAAGACAACATCAAAAAGAAATACTACAGACACATCTAGGTTTGTTTGAGAAGTATTTTACTAAATGAGCCTATGATAATTTTATTTACAGGTCTTTCATATCAGCGATCTGCAGCATTAATTCGTAAAAATGTATATTTACAATCTATTGATAATAAAAGATTAGAAACCACAGTTAAATCTTTAAAAAGAATGGGCATTCATACCGAAGATGTGTATCAATTTCCCATGGTATTAACTCTGCACAACAACACTATCGAACATAATGTTAAATATTTGCAAGAAGCTGGATTTACTCAACTATCCGCACATATTCTTTTAAAGTAATAATCTGATAAAAGTTATGGAGAGCAATAATAATTATTTATTATTTCAGATTTCGAGCAATTGTTAAAAAACCTGTAATTTTACTGAAAGCTCATGGAGTCATTCCTGAAAATGTAAATGTTGCGGAAAGATTATATTCATATTTATTCCCAAAACCAGAATTGTTTCCTGTACTACAAAAATTTACTGAAGAAGATTCAATTGTACATATTCATGAAACAATTTTTAAATATTATTTAGGTATATTATTATTAAAATAAGTTTTAAAAAATATATTAAATGATATTTTTTTCAGTGTGGCGACTTGAAACTAATTTGGTAGAAATTGAAAGAATCTTTAAAATTTATGAAAAGTTTAAATATAAAAGTTTTGATTTAATATCTCAAATGATTCAGATATTAACAGAAGAACTTAATTTTACAACTTTGAAATTATTACAGCATGGATATTTATTTCAGAATGGTCCTGATTTTCTACGTCAAACTTTGGTATCTTTTCCTACTTTAGCTGGTGTCGATATAAAACTAATTTTATTTAAATATCCAAAAATAATTGCAGTACCACCAGATAACATTACCGCAATAAACAAACATTTCAAAGTAATCTGTCAACATTTTAAATAAAAGATAGTTATTTGTACGTCATTTGTTTTAGGATTTTATGATATCAGATGAAGCGATTCGAAAATGTTTTGATATTTACACTTTAGCACCTGATACAGTTTTATATCGATTAACTGAACTTAAAAAAATTCCAGAATTTGAAGTTTTAACAAAACATGCAAGAATTATACAATTAGTACTTTGTCAAAATAAAGCTAAATTACGTTTAGAACATTTACAAAAACTCAATGTAAAATGTGCTAGTATAAATATACTCTGTGCATCTGATTTAGTTTTTGAAAAATATGCTCAAGAAGGAAACGATCGAACAAAAGGTTTCGATATAGTAAGTTTTATTTGTCGAGAACTTAATATACCTGATAAAGAATGTAGACAGCAGCTTTCGAATAATCCACACTGGTACCATGTACCTTTAACTGCTATAAAAGATACTTTAAACTATTTACTTGATAACCAAATACCAAAATCCGAAATTGCTCGCTTAGCAATCATACTTTTATACCCAAAGTAAGTTAAAACTTAACCTTATTTATAAATGTCAAATAAATAAACAATGATTGTTTTTTGTTTGTTACCTAGAAACCAAGTTCGAGATGCACTTCGAGAAATTAACAAACCAGACACTGATAAGTTAAAACTTAATTTTAGAGAGAGTTTAAATATATGTTTGTATCTCATGGAAAAAAAGTACCACTTTTCAGGCGACGGTGTCTGGGATAAATCTTCACTAGACGTAGCAGCAAATACTAATTAAATTTATAAATATATTTGTTAAAATTATGTTAATAAATTTATATTAAAAATACATATTTTGTTTTAAAAATATCATAAATAACAAACCACAAAAATACTGATATATCAAATATCACTAAAATTATTATATTTAGTTTATATACTGTCTTCAATTAAATTCGTGTATCTTTGTACGTAAGACTGTAAAAAAAAATATTTAAAATTGATTAAATAAAAATTGTTTTTGTACTTACATCTTTCGCAATATTGTGCAAAGTTTCTGC
This sequence comes from Pterostichus madidus, assembly GCA_911728475.2. NCBI lineage: Eukaryota > Metazoa > Arthropoda > Insecta > Coleoptera > Carabidae > Pterostichus > Pterostichus madidus. The sequence continues at coordinate 790,127 of OU452313.1, read as the reverse complement.
CATAAATGGACCTGTCTGTTGAACCATTTTATAAAGAAAACTATTTTGATTTTGTAAAAGTACGTATGGATGATTAAATTCGACCATAGTTCCTGCATCCATCACTAACACTTTATCCGAATCCATTACCGTGTGTAATCTATGTGCTATCGTTAGCACTGTACACAAAGCGAATTTATTTCTTATTGTATTTTGTATCAAAGCATCAGTTTGCGGATCAACATTCGCTGTAGCTTCATCAAGAACCAAGATTTTGTTGTTGCGCACAATTGCGCGCGCCAAACAAACCAGCTGTCGTTGTCCAACGCTGAAATTTGATCCACCTTCTGACATTTTACTGTTTAACCCGCCTTGTAATTCACTAACTGCTTGTTTAAGCTCAACTTTTTCTAAAGCTTTCCATAATAGTTCATCTGAATACTCATCAAAAGGATCTAAGTTCTTACGCATTGTTCCAGAGAATAAAACTGGTTCTTGTGGAATGATTGATATTTTTGATCGTAGTTTTTGTAGTCCAACATCTTTGGTGTTGATACCATCTATTAAAATATCTCCTTCTATTTCGGATAATTCAAAAAGCGCTGCTATTAAAGACGATTTTCCTGCACCGGTTCGACCGACAATTCCTACTTTCTCATTTGAATGGATAGTGAAGTTTAATTCGCGTAAAACTGGAGGATCTACTGGTGAATAACTGAGATAAACATCACGGAATTCTATTTTCGCTTGACTTGGCCAATTTTGACAGAGTTCTTCATCGAATGGTTGTTCTGGTGCACGTTCTTCATCTAATGAACTGTATTCTACAACTCTTTCTACTGAAATCATTTGATTTTCAAGTTCTGATGATTGTCTAATACCCCATTGTAATATTCCCATGAGACCCATAACTTGTGTGATTGCCAACCCGACGTTGCCGCCGTATTTTTCTGCAAAGTTCATTACAATTAGAATTATTTGGCGGAGATTAATTGCACGAAATTGATGATGGAGAAATCGTGGACGATCTAAGATTCCTGGGAATAAATGTATGGATATGATAATTCCCGACCATTTTCCCGAAATAACCGTTTTCTTGAATTGTAATTCTCGGCCTGGGGATTTAAGAACTTGGGTTCGATTCCCACAGCCAACAAACAATTTTCACTACGGCAAAACTATCCCTGCGGCTCCCTTTCCACTAACATCTTTCGGGGCCGTGATTTGACGGCTGGTAACCGTACATAAATATATTCCTTACCGAGATCTGCTACTGCAGAGTACCACACCCAGTAATGGGTAGAAGGTGTGATAATATATTTATTTTATAATTTTTCCTGATGATTATTTCTTGAATGTTTTTTCCAGAATTTCCATATTTTCGAATAATAATTTTCCCGAATGACTATCTTATATTTCCGGAATGACAATTTTGCATTTAAATAATTTGCCGAATGAATATTTTCCCGAACGTAGATTTCCCGAATGCATTTTTTTTAAATGGTCAATAACTATATAATTATTTTCTTTTGGATAAAATTGTTACAAAAATTAATTAACTCTCTTTTTAATAATACAATAAGCATTACAAAAATAATCTAGAAAGAAATTACATTCGGGAAAATTGCATACGTGTAATTTAGCTTGCGAGAAATTTATTATGTTGTTAAATGATCATTTAGGAAATTCGCATTCTAGTTATTTTTCCTAATTGCATTCGGGAAATTACATTCTGAATATTAATTTGCCACTCGTGAAAATGCATTTTTGTAATCAGCGTTCGTGAAATTGTCATTCAGGAAATTGTATTCGTTAAAATGGACGGTAACCGGATGTAATTGAAGGTTTGTTGCGTGAACGAAGGCTGAGACGAGCCTTGTATGAAAGGAATTATGAATGTGTTACATTTCGTATTGTTATATGTTCATGTACATACCATTTCCGATGACAAGGAAGCTCAAAGTAACCATCGAGATGTAAAGAACACAAACTAAATCAAGATAAAAAGCAAATGTTCTTCCTGCAACAATATACAGATACCACGCACTGCTGTGAAGGTCTTGATGTACATCAAACTCTTTGCCTAAAATCTGATGAGCATTGAAAGCTCTAATTGTTGTTAAACCATGTAAAGACGAACTTAAATGATTGTAAACTGGACTGCGAGCTGTTAACAATAAATACAATAGAAGATTGGATATAAAATTATGTTAAAAACTTACTTGATGCTTCAATTCGTTTCACACTTCGACTAGTACTTAAGTAAACAGTTCGTAAGAAGTAAAAAATTGATAAAACAAAAATAGTTGGTATTAAAAGCCATGGATTCACAATTGCAACTACTATAAAAACACCAATTAACGACAGACCAATCTGCAAATTAAACATAAATTAATTATATAATTAATATAACAGTTATTACATAATTACTTGTAAACAGTCGATCATAGCTTTTGGTAACGATTCATCAACGACTCCCAAATCTTTTGAAAATCTATTTAAAAGTCTTCCAGATGAATTTGTATTAAAGAAAAACATAGTTGCATTTGATATACTTCTGAACATATTATTATGCATTCTGGTGGAAGCGCGCATACAGACATTAAAGAAAAAAAATGACCGAATTAAAGTAATTAATACAGTCACAACAGTAATTCCTGAATAAATATAAATGCAATAATCTCTATGGAATGTCCAAAATTTATTTGGATGTTCAATAAAAGTTCCATTACTTTCTAGTTTGTGTCTATAGTGCGCTTCTTCTAAATTCACCCTAAACAAAATAATAAATTAACTCACGAAATCTTTTAAAATAAATATCAACTTACCAATAACTCACGAAATAGTCTCCAGTACTTGCAAACATTTGCGCCAAGACAAACAACAAAATCAAACTAAACAAAGTACAAAAATTTCCGCCTGACTTAAAATACGCTTTGTAAACAGATGAAGCAACTTGTCCAGTGCATTTTGACTCCATTAATTCACTTGGCGGTTCAACTTTTTCTTCATCAACTGATCCAATACTATGAACTGATCCTCTACGCATGTTGATCCATTTTTTCGTCTCTTCATCTTGGGTTGGAATGTCATCTAACAGTTTCGCAAAATCTAAACCTGATGCTTTTAATTTATCGTAACTTCCCATCGCTTCTATGCAGCCATTATTTAAAATTACAATATTATCGACTTGTTTGAGATATTGTAGTTGATGTGTAACTAAAATACAAGTTTTATCCCTTAAATAGTTACTGATACAACTCTCGAATAATTGTTTTCCGACGTGGGTATCAACAGCAGATAATGGATCATCTAGTAGGTAGATATCAGCTTTTTTGTAAACAGCTCTTGCTAGATTTATTCTTGCTCTTTGTCCACCACTTAAAGAGATTCCTCTTTCACCTACAATTGTTTTATCGCCACGTGGAAACAGTTTAAAATCTTTAGCTAAAGCGCATTTATGTACAACGGTTTTGTATCGTTCTTTATTTAAAGGTTTTCCGAAAAGAATATTTTGACGGACTGTACCTCCGAACAGCCAGGGTTCTTGCGATGCATAAGATATTGTTCCGTTGATTTCAACCGATCCTTCTGACAGCGGAAGTTCTTTTAAGATAGTGTGAAGTAAACTAGATTTTCCGCTTCCTACTGGACCGATTACTGCTACTAATTTACCATAAGCAACTAAATTAATATTTGATAACGTGTGTTCAGTTAAAGTAGGAAACCATTTCGCGTAAGCATTTTTCATAACAACTCCTTTTCTTTTACGTTTTTTGTCTGTGGAACTTGAAGAATCGAATCTTAAAAGACTATCTGTTATATTTTCTTTTTTGTCGTGTTCTTTTAAATCTAGGGAATGTTGATTTTCATCGTACATCAGAAAAGCGTGTACTCTACGAATTGAAATGTCAACTTCTGCAAGTTGCGTGATGGCCATTGCGAAATAATCTGTCATAGATTGTTTGATAACATTGAAACAAGCAGTAAGAATGAATACTTTTTGAGCAGTAATATTGTGGCCAAATAGTAAATAAGCTAAAATTGCACAGAAAATTGCGGTCCGAGTTGTAGATAAATGAAAAGATTGATTCACGCCTCTTATGTAACAAGTTGCCCTAATTTCTTTTAATTCGTTCTTTCTAGAATCAGAAACAAGTCTCGCAAACGGTAGTTCCCAAGTATACATTTTAATAACTTGAATTCCATTTATAATTTCGTTCATAAGTCTCAACCGTTCATCAGTTCTAATAGCTGTACGTAAACGTAAAACTGAACTTCTTTGAGCCAACCATCCTTGGAATGGAATAAAAACAAGAATACACATAACACCGATACATGCAGAAATTCCAATCTCTCTATACATGAAGTAAGTGGCGACACCAGTGACTAACGGACCAACCCATAAGTTGTGAAGAAGTACCACAGCGCCATCAAAACGATTAACATCATTTGATAATAAATTAACTACTTGTCCAACTGTTGTGTCTCCCAGAGCAGTTTTGCTCAAACGTAATGACTTCCGGTAAAGTAAAGCGCAAACGCTCACTCTAATCTTCATGCCGATGTGAAGAATCCCCATGTTAGTCGGATGGCTGACAAGAACTGTTATTAAAGTACATCCGATGACGATTCCTGCGTACATATACGCTTCCTGGATTGTCATGTCAACATTGTCGGGCGCGTAGAAGGAAACCAGTCCTCCAAGAGAGATCGCTTGTAACATTTTGATTCCGATTTCCAAAAATGCGTGTATACATCCCAACAATAAAAAACGGCGTCCAAAAACTTTGAATATAACTTTGTGTAGACTTGGTGTACGATTAAGTTTTTTAGCTCTTTGTTTTTCGTCTTCCCAAGCAGCTTCAAGAGCATCACCAAGTGTGGTAGATTTGTGCTCTGCAAGAGGTTCGTAAAGGTCATCTTCTGTTAGTTCGTATTTGAAACCTCGGCGGAAAACTCTTAGTATCCACCTGCAAATTAAATAAAGATATAAGAAAACCTACCCGAAATGACTCTCGGGTAAAAAGTAATTTCAAACTTAAATAAATAAATATATCATCACGCCTTTTACCCATTACTGGGTGTGGCACTCTGCCGTAGCAGATTTCAGTGATATATTTTAAAGCGTGAAGTGCGATTACCAGCCATAAAATCACGGCCCTCAAAGTTGTTAATGGAGGGAGAGCCACAGGGGTAGTATTAATGTGGTGAGAATTATTTGTCGGCTGTGAGAATCGAACCCGGGTTTTCAGGATCCACAGGTCGACTCGATACTACTGAGCCACCTACCCCATTTCAAAATAAAATAAAATAAATATATAATTACACCTTTTACCCATTATTGGGTGTACTAGCAGATCTAGGTGATATATTTTGCGCGTAAATGCGGTTACCGGCCGTCAAATCACGGCTCCTAAGTATGTTAATGGAGTCAGTTCATTTAGTCATGTTGTCTAATTTATCTAAACCAATTTAAATGAACTATGTGGCAAATGGAATACAGGTAAAGTATACCTAAAATCTCTAGATATGACTGTTAAGTAACCTAGACAACGCAATAAACAACCAAATGTAAACATATTTTATTTTTATTAACTGGTTCGATTCCCACAGGCGACAAACAATTTTCATAATTTCAAAAGCTACCCCTGTGGCTCCTCCACCACAAACATCTTTGGAGGCCGTGACTTGACGACTGGTAATCGCACTTCACGCGCAAAATATATCACTTACCGAGATCTGCTTCGGCAGAGTGCCACACCCAGTAATGGATAGAAGGCGTGATGATATATTTATTTATTAATTTAAATCCTGTATAAGCAAATAAAGTGAATACTGCACTATATAGCTGTATTCCTTTTGCCATTTGCTTCATTTAAATCAGTTCAGATAAATTAGACAACATAACTAAATGAACTGAATTAAACATACTATTGAAAGTAAATTAGAATTAGGAATTCTAGTACTGGAAATAAAATCCGCAAAGCTATCCAGTGAAATAATTAATTAATCTGGTTCAGTAAATGTAAGTTAGATCTGATCCAAATGGCAAATGGAATACGCATTAAGTAGTAATGTTTGTTTAAATTTATTACCTTTGAATGTACAACTTAGGAATTATTTTCGATCAGTATATTTATACAAGTAGTATAATACATCCTTTCTGTTCAATTTGACACAACCCAAATTTTAATCTAATTACTAATAGAGACAAATATAGCACGCGCACGGCTATATTTTTTATTAGCAGTATTGATAATTATTGTTTGACAAATGAGTAATAAGAATGTTATTTAAAGTTGATTTATAGGTACAAATGCATTTGTTTCATATATCCTTTCAATTATGTTTATAAACACGTATATACACAAGTTTCAATAAAGCATTTTAAAAATATTTATACAACTTAAATAAGATCGTTAAATAAATAGAACTAAGTACTAAATATATATTTAAAAAGATTACGCAGAAAGTCAAATATTTTCATATGTTTCTTAAGGTCATTATGATGTAAAACCAAATTGTTTAAATCAACAATATGGTCTAACCAGCCAAATTACCGATAATCAAACAATTAAACTTTATTTCTATTAAGAATACTTCCTTATTGTGATGGAAATACAATTTAAATTTATAAAGTAATATAGTAGACCCTTGTCTTCATTTTAACGTTTTGGTAGCTAATTAAAATTGACAATTAACGTGTGTACACTCAATAAAACATTTCAAATGCATACTTATGGAAACGAAGCACCTGAATGTACATTTATAATGTAAACTTTTCAACCGAATTTAATGACTGCAAAATATTCTTCAATACATACCAAAATGTAACAATGGATAGTGGATTGGCGGATTCTCTTGGACTTTTCGGTTTTTCTTTTCTTGGACTACCACCGTCCATTACGTTACCACGCTTACAAGAATGTTCAGTTCTACAACACATTCAATCTTAATCATCTATAAACAAAATAAAAATTGATTCCATTACCTTTGTGAGTTGGAAAACGAAAACAAATTAATAATTGATCTGAACTGATTTTAATTGTATCACTGTTGGACTGTGTTTCTGCTATGAATATTATTAGTACATTAACACCTGCGAGAAGTGAAGTGGCAGACCGCTTGACGATGGCATTGAAATATCTCGGCGCGCAAGTATTAATTTGTTATGTTTGGTAAGATTTGCCACCAGACAGAACTTGTTTAATTAACGTTGTATACTTTTAAGTTTTAATATTGTAATGCGTTCTACAGTATAATGATTAGAAATGGTAAATGTAGCAGAAAATATTTGTAATTATTTATAATTTAAATAAATATAAATTTTATCACGCCACTAAAATTAAACATTTATTTATAATTAAATTACTATATAATGACCGCATTTATCGGTTATATTTTAATTTTAGTAAAGCATATTTTATCCATATTGATCATAAAAGTTATCAACTATTTAATAAAAAAGTAAATACTATTTTTTTATTGGTTTAATATTTCACTATTTTCATTTATTTATCTTCTTGGAGATCATTTAAAATTGCACAACATGCTATCAAAATGTTTTAAAAATTAAATAAATAAATAAATCATCGCGCTTTTACCAATTACTGGGAGTGGCAATCTGCTGAAGCAGATCTCGGTAAGTGATATATTTTGTGCGTGAAGTGCGGTTACCAGTCGTCAAATCACGGCCCCCAAAGATGATAGTGGTGGAGGAGCCACAGGGGTAGCTTTTGAAATTATAAAAATTGTTTGTCGCCTGTGGGAATCGAACCTGGGTTCTCAGGATCCACAGGCCGACTTCATACCATAGAGCTAGCCACCCCAAATTAAACTTATTATTATTATTATAGTTATTTAAGAAATATTATTTATTTAAATGATAAATTGTTTACAATAAAAAAAGTACATTAAATAAGTGGCATATTCAAGACAAGTACAATTATAAAAATATTATCCTAAAGTTCTGCAAATATCACAATAATAAATAAAAAATACTATTTTGTATAATTCAATAAATTTCACTAATTAACAGCCCATCATATATCTCCACTCTGTGTTTTATAGCTCTGAAATAAAACAAACAAATAAACAAACAACCAAAAAACAACAAACACCTCACTTACCTCTTCAGCAACTGTTTTCAAAGTTTGAGACATAGCCGATCCAGTTTGTTGCACCATTTTAAACAAAAAACCATCATGGTTGGCGAGCAAAATATGCGGATGATCAAACTCAACCATAGTACCAGCATCCATAACCAAAACTTTATCTGAATCCATTATCGTATGTAACCGATGCGCAATTGTCAGCACGGTACACTCCGCAAATTTAGTCCTAATCGTCTGTTGGATCAAAGAATCAGTTTGCGGATCAACATTAGCTGTAGCTTCATCAAGTACTAAGATTTTATTGTTACGAACAATTGCGCGCGCGAGACAAACCAACTGTCTTTGGCCAACACTGAAATTTGATCCTCCTTCCGACATTTTGCTATTTAATCCCCCTGGTAAATCATTAACAACTTGTTTAAGCTCAACTTCCTCTAAAGCTCGCCATAAAATCTCGTCGGAATACTCATCAAACGGGTCAAGATTCTTCCGCAAAGTTCCGGAGAAAAGAACTGGTTCTTGTGGAATGATTGATATTTTAGATCGAATATCATGTAAACCTAAATCTTTAATTTCTATGTCATCGATTATGATCGAGCCCTCAGTGTTGGTAAGTTGGAATAAAGCTGCGATTAAGGATGATTTTCCTGCTCCAGTTCTACCAACTATTCCTATTTTTTCTTTTGGTGCAACTTTGAAGGATAGGTTTTTCAAGACAGGTGGATCGGTTGCAATGTATGTTAAGTATAAATGGCGGAATTCGATTCTGCCTTCGGTGGGCCATGTTGAAGGTGGTTTTTTGTTTGGTTCTGATTCTAATGGACGCTCGTGATCAGCTTTGCCATATTCTGTCACTCTTTCTACTGATGTCATTTGATTTTCAAGTTCAGATGTTTGTCTGATGCCCCATTGAATCATGCCTAACATGCCCATTACTTGAGTGATTGCTAGTCCAACATTGCCCCCATAATCATCTAAATATACATGTTTTATGAATAAATGTTATGAGAAGAATATTTTGAGAATATTGAGTATGGGGAGCTACCCTATTTAATGGAATATACCGTGATGTTATGTATGTATATGGCGAATAAAAGATTGGTTAAATTAAGGGTGAAACATTGCGTGGACGACCAAAGAATAAATAGATGAATGTTGCAATTCTCTATTTTAGTATGATAATAATATATTAAGTTGGTAATATATATCATCACACCTTCTACCCATTACTGGGTGTGGCACTTTGCTAAAGCAGATCTCGGTAAGTGATATATTTTTGCGCGTGAAGTGCGGTTACCAGTCGTCCCCAAACATGTTAGTGGTGGAGGAGCCACAGGGATAGCTTTTTCAAATTATGAAAATTTGTCGCCTGTGGGAATCGAACCAGGGACCTCAGGATCCACAGGCCGACTTCATACCACTGTGCTAGACATCCCATAATATAATACTAGTTAAGAAATTTATATTTCTTATAAAAATAAAATAAATAAATAAATATATCATCACGCCTTTTACCCATGACTGAATGTGGCACTCTGCCGAAGCAGATCTCGGTAAGTGATATATTTATGCGCGTGAAGTGCGGTTACCAGCCATCAAATCACGGCTCCCAAAGATGTTAGTGGTAGGGGAGCCACAGGGGTAATTTTAAATTGATAAAAATGTTTTGTCGGCTGTGGGGATCGAACCAGAGTTCTTTGGATCCACAGGCCGACTTGATGCCACTGAGCCATTACCCCATATTTTTTACGATAATAATATATTAGGTTGGTAATATAGTTCGAGAATTATGCGACATTGGCCTGATGGATAAAGCAATCTTAACTATGTTGTTGACTAACACTGACCAAAATAGCTGACACAACATTTTACATTTTTTCTAATTTTTATGTTGAAATATTAAAACGAAAAAAAAAATTACATCGAAATAAATTCTGTAATAAACAGTTGTTTCATGGTTGTTACATTTTGATGGAATATAGTGTAAACTTACCTGAACCAAATACGAAGAAGCTCATGGTAACCATCGACAAGTAAAGAATACAAGTAAAGTCCAACCAAAGTGCGAAAGTTCTTGAAGCCGATAAAAATAAGTACCAAGCTGTGCTGTGAAGATCTTGATGATTATCAAACTCTTTCTGTAAAATATGTTGAGCTTCAAAAGCTCTGATAGTTGTTAGGCCTTGTAAACTTGCAGCTAGATGGCCGAATACAGGACTGCTCGCTAAAAAAAAAATTAAAATAAATATTTAAATACAATATTAAGACCCCGTTGCATTAAACGATGTTAACTACACTAAAAACTTGAATTATAATAATAATAAAAACGCATAAAAGAAATTCAATATTTTTGACAGGTCAATGTTTTAAAACTTTATAATTTCTGTAGTATGCGCTAAACTAATAATTATTTGTTACAAATATTGTTTTACTATTGCTATTTAACTAACAATAAGCATTTTAATGCCGATATTAATTAATTATAACATAAAAATTAGACGTTATGTAAAATGTAGTGTCAGCCATCTTGGCCATTATTAACTTCGTTTTATGCAAGCGTCCCCTAAATTATTTTACACTTACTAACGCCTTCAAGTCGTTTAATACTCCGACTAGTTGTCAAATAAACAATTCGGAAAAAATAGAAAATGCTTAAAACAATTCCAGTTGGTATCATCAACCACGGATTTACAATAGCTACCACAACCACTATTCCCACTAACGATAAACCAATCTACAAAAAAAATAAATACAATAAATTCAAATTCATTAAAATATTTGAGAAATAATCAAACCTGTAACACATCAATCAAGGCACCAGGTAACTGCTCATCAATATTGCCCATATCTTTCGAAAACCGATTTAATATTCTTCCGGAGTTATTCGTGTTGAAGAATCTCATTGTTGCTCGAGAAATACTTGAAAACATATTATCGTGTAGAGTGATAGAAGCTCTCATGCAAGCTCTAAAGAATATAAATGATCTAGCTAGAGTTATAACCATAGTTAGAAGAATAAGTCCGGAATAAATGTAAATGCATTCATTGCGTGTGAAGTCCCAGAAACTCTCAGATTCGGTTCCATTTATACCCATTGTTATGTTGTTTCTACTTCGATATTCTTCTAGATTTACCCTGGTTTATTAATAAACAATCATTAATTTTTATTTTATTATGAGATCTATTAATTAAATTCGTGAACTCAAATGGAATTTTTAAAATACTACAAATATTTTGGCAAATTTCACAATATTTGATACAAATCTTCCTTGATAGATATGATAAAAAAAAATAGAAAAAGAAACTGTTCTAAAAACTATGTCAAATTTGACCAATGATAATAAGTTATACCTAGGTAACATTAGAAACAACAAAGTTTAGTTTTATTTATGAACTATCATTTAAATTGTGAAAACAAATTGCTTTTTCGCACTTCCGGGAGTAAATGACCTACTTTACTCTTATTTATCTAGGAATGAAGTGTCAGTTTTAATTCCGGAGGGATTAAATTGACAAGTAAACAAGCATTACCGTTGCAACAAGTATATTATAAACATCAAAATATTACACTTTATTTATGTTGTCTAAGGGCCAAATTCACAGTCGTCACTCACTCTCATCTCATCCTCATCTCATCCTCATCTCATTCTCAATGTAACTAAGGCAACTAACTCAAGAATTTGCACAATTTGAGTTAGTTGCCTTAGTTACTTCAAATTTAAGTGTGAGATGAGAATGAGGTGAGGGTGAGTTACGACTATGAATTTGACCCTAAGTTACCTAAAAATTTGTATAATACTGTTTTGTTTGGATAATCTAGTTTCAAAATTTATACTATACAAATATATTAGTTAAAGAGAGGCCACATAATTTATTTTTAATACTTGCAATCATTAAGACATATTAAAAAATTAGATTAGTATTTTTCAAGTTTTTAATTCCGAATATTTTTTGTATTTACTAATAACTATAAATTAAAACCTATAGATTCAATAATATCTGTTATATACTTTTTTTTGACTATTTGTTTATACTCGTATTATACTTTCAAATATACCTCATAATGTATTTTTCTTTATTAAAATATTTATTTAATAGTTTCAGTAAATTTAAATATGTTTTTAAAACTTGAATGCTTACAATACAATATAGCGCTATTTTTGCCTGCCCTGCAAATGGCCGCCGTCAACATGCTGCCTCAGAGATGTCAATGCATACTAAAGCAAATTATCTATCCAGTGTTTATATAAAATCCTTGGTTATAAACAAAAATGTAAGTACTAATTTCTTACGTTTAACTCTTTTTTAATATTACAAATTATGTAAAGATTCATTTAATAATGTTCATTTTATATTATAAGTTCACGAACTTAATTGTCAAAAAATAAACTTACCAATAACTGACGAAGTAATCACCAGCGCTAGCAAAAGCTTGTGATATAATAAAAAATATCACAACAATAAAAATGGCAAAGCCACTTCCTGCAGCTGTCAAATAAGCTTTATAAACATCAAAGCTAACATTCCCCACGCTTTTTTGTTCTTTATTCTCTTCCGGTTCCTCCATAGTTTCTTCCATCGATGTAACACTCTTCGTCGAATTTCTTCTTAGACCAACCGGCTTCCCTAATTCCTGTTGATCTTCAACTCCTTGAGTTTGTTCATCAAGTAATTTAGCGAAATCTAAACCAGTTTCTTTCAACTGATGATAAGAACCTTCAGCTTCTTTTACTCCATTGTTCAAGATAATTATTTGATCGACTTCTTTTAAGTATTGTAGTTGATGAGTTACTAATATCACAGTTTTTTCTTTAAGTAATCCGTTGATACAAGAATCAAAGAGTTGTTTTCCAACATGAGTATCAACAGCTGATAAAGGATCATCTAGAAGGTAAATATCAGCTTCTTTGTAAACAGCTCTTGCTAAATTGATTCTTGCTCTTTGACCACCACTTAACGATACGCCTCTTTCACCAACAATCGTTTTATCCCCGTAAGGTAATAATGATAAATCTGTTTTAAGAGCACAGCAATGAATTACTTTTTGATATCGAACTTTGTCCATTTGTTGACCGAAAAGAATGTTTTGTCTAATGCTGCCGGCAAATAACCAAGGTTCTTGTGAAGCGTATGACATTATTCCATTTACTTCAATAACACCGTCGTTTAAAGGAAATTCTTTCAAAATGGCGTGTAACAAGCTTGTCTTTCCGCTTCCGACTGGTCCAATAACCGTAACCAATCTGCCAGGAATTACGGTTATATTTAAATTCGATAAAGTGTTATCGCTTGATTGGTTATTCCATTTTGCTGTCACATTCTTTAGGGTGATTCCGTTATTTTTAGTAATATTTTTATTGATTCCGTTTGGTTCTAAAAGACCGTTTTTATTGTTGTCATCTTTGAGATCAGTGTATAATAAATGATTTATTTTTGTTTCATCATACATTAAGAATTTTTCGATACGTTTAACTGAAACGTAAGCTTCGGCGATTTGTGACACTCCGTATGGAAAGAAATCTGTCATTGTTTCTTTAAGAAGATTTAAACATGCTGTCACTACAAATACTTTTGAGGCGTTAATGTCGTTTCCGAATAAGACGTAAGCTAGGATTGTACAAAATACGGCAGTTCGTGTTGTGAATAAAATAAAGGCGTTGTTTATTCCTCGGATGTACATTGTACCGCGGATCTTTGAAATTTCTTTTCTGTAAATAAATATTTTTATTGATAAAAAAATAAAATAAATATATCATCACGCCGTCTACCCATTACTGGGTATGGCACTCGGCTGTAGCAGATCTCGGTGATATATTATGCGCGTTTAGTGTAGTTACCGGCAGTCAAATCACGGCCCTCAAGGATGTTAGTGTAGGCGAAGCCACAGGGCTAATATTAATGTGGTGAAAATTGTTTGTCGGCTGTGGGAATCGAACCGAGGTTCTCAGGATCCACAGGCATTGTTTACTAGTAAGTCAATTCGGACACGGTGAATTCAATGTCGTTGAGCGCATCTTCAGATCTTGTTTAGTTTTTGAGAGAGCCTCCAGAAGTGTTGAACTTTTCAAAAATTTTAACACCTCAATTTTTTCGACTTTTGACCCGAGGCTATATCTCAAAAATTAAACAAGATATGAAAATAATAATAATAAATATATCATCACTCCTTATACCCATTACTGGGTGTGGCACTCTGTCGAAGCAGATCTCGGTAAGTGATATATTTATGCGCGTGAAGTGCGATTACCAGCCGCCAAAAATGTTAGTGGAGGGGAAACCGCAGGAGTAATTCGAAATGGTGAAAACGTTTGTCGGCTGTGGGAATCGAACCAGGGTTCCCAGGATCCACAGATCGATTCAATACCATTGAGCTACCTACCCCATAAATAATGCCTAATATAATCTTGTTATCAATTAGTTTTCGGAAAATGAGAATTAACTTTTAAAATCGGACTAGAATAATGCTAGGTTGCAAGAAAAAAATAAAGAACTCTTTAGTTAAAGAACTGTTTATCTAGCAACAGTATCAATAGCGATTTTCTGAAATTTATTGAACCTTTAGTTACTAATGAACCGATAAAACTTTCATGCAACCCAGAATAAGATTAGCAAATCTAATTTACAGAATTAGCTAAAACTTTTTTGAAAAATTCAAGGTTTTCGTGATATCCCACCGTGATAATACATACATTTAAATTATCATTATATAATAACTTGTCGACATGAAAAAAACATTGTATTACTTATTCAAAAACAAAGCATAATTTTGATAACAAATGCACTTTTATCTAAACAAAACATAGTATTAACATGACTCGTAAAATTATGAAATATTTGCTTACCTTCGAGCTAAAGATACTAGACTGGCAAAAGGTTTTTCCCAAGTGTACATTTTAATTACTTGAATACCATTGATTATTTCGTTCATTAGTCGAAGCCTTTCGTCAGTTTTTAACGCTGTCCTCAATCGAAGAACTGAACTTCTTTTTCCCAACCAACCTACATAACAAAATAAAAAACATAAATAATTACAAAGCAATCTCACTTTATGTCAGAATGCAGTAATTTAAAATAAATGTGACATTAACGTTACATTTATGACCGCTTTTATAAACATAATTTACTTCCATAGTAAATGTATGTATTTAAATTATACCACCATTGCTATTTCAAAAACATAAAAGCTACAAGGTTGGTTAAATTAGCAAAAAAAAACATTTTGCAACGGTTAAAATAAAAAAAAGGTCGAGTACTGCATTCTTTCAGAGAACAGAGTATACTTACTTTGAAATGGTATATAACAAATGATATACAGTGGTCCAAAAATGGCAGCAATACCAATCTCTTGGTACATAATCACAGTGAGAATAATACAAGCCAAAGGGCCTATCCATAAATCGTGAACGAATAGACAAGCACCATTCATTCGACTAACATCATTTGACATTAAATTGACAATTTGCCCGACTGTAGTTTCTCCTAACGCACCTTTACTAAGTCGAAGTGCCTTGCGATACATTATTGAACATAATGATACATTTAATTTTAAAGCTATGTGAAAAGTTCCCATTAAATATGGGTGAAACGCAAATACAGAAATAAAGCTTGACAAAATTAAAATTGCAGCATAAAAATAAGCTTCATTTATGTTTCGGTCTTCTACATCTGTTGAATAATATAATACTAGGTTGCCGATGGCAACGGGCTGCACCATTCTAAAATTTAAATAAAATATTGTTAATTATTTTAAATTATATCAATTATTTACAGAAAATTTCGGCTTGAGAACAAAACAAACAGGTTCTGAAGTCTTGGGTTCAATGCCCGTCCGACTTTTTTCTCTAAAATAACAATAGACTATACAAAAAAATATGATTATCATTATTCTTTATTCTTGTATGGTCTGTGATGATTATTTTATATGTAGAAACATAATTTGTCTTTTTATTTTTATTTTGATGTAAAAAAAAATTCGTCCCGAAAATAAGACAAAACAGATTGTAAAGACTTGGGTTCAATGCCCGCCCGAATTTTTCTCCCCAAAATAATAATTGATAATATAAATAAAATAAATAAAAATATCATCACGCCTTCTACCCATTACTGGGTGTGGCACTCTGCCGAAGCAGATCTCGGTAAGTGATATATTTTGCGCGTGAAGTGCGATTACCAGTCGTCAAATCACGGCTCCCAAAGATGTTAATGGTGGAGGAGTCAGAGGGGTAGATTTTTTGAAATTATGAAAATTGTTAGTCGCCTGTGGGAATCGAACCAGGGTTCTCAGGATCCACAGGCCGACTTCATACCACTGAGCTAGCCACCCCATAAAAATATAATTTTTCTTTTTTATTTTGATGTAAAAAAAAATTCGACCCGAAAATAAGACAAACAGATTGTAAAGACTTGGGTTCAATGCCCGCCCGAATTTTTCTCTCCAGAATAATAATTGATAATCATGTAACAATAAATAATATTTGGATAATTATTTTGTTTATTCTGTTAACAAATCATAAATAAAATCATGACATTATCATTTGTACAAACAAAACCGGCGCAGAGTACGATATGTTTGATACTTACTTAACTCCTAGTTCTAAAGTAGCTGCAATGCACCCAAATCCAGCAATATACGGTCCAAAAGTTTTTAGAATCACCCTTAATAAACTGGGTGGTCGATCCGATTTTTCGGCTAACATTTTTTCCTTTTTCCACGCTGCCTCCAATCTATTACCCATTTTGTCTGATTTGTGTTCTGCAAGTGGGTCAAATAAATCGGGAATTTCCAAATCCCGTTTGTAACCCGTATAAAATATTGGTAACATCCACCTAAATAAAAAATAATTGTTAATAACATTTTGCTCAATTTAACAAGTTATTTTAAATAGATGTGTTTAGATTTTGATACTGTGTAAATAATTATTGATTTATATTACGCAACATGCAATTTAATTCAAATTCAAATATCTTCCCGGGTTAATGTAACAGGAGCAAGGTTAATCACATGACAGATGTCAAACTGACATTACACCACGCGAGGTTGTTATCTCGGAGAAAGTTCAATGAAAATCGATTTACAATCAGAAAAAAAATGTAAAATACTTACCAAAACGTGACTGCTGACAATGCACTTGCATTTTCACGAGGATTTGATTTTTTTGCTTGTTTGTTCTCAGATTCCATTAAAAATTGACAGATGAAAGATTATTTGAAACAATTAACACTTTTTAGATGATTCGCCGAAATAATTGAATGAAACTAAAGATGAAAGTATTGCAGTGTAACCACGACGCAAGTTTGCGAACGACTGACGCTCATGAAGGCAACAAGAGTTTAATATCGGGTCACTTGAAATGCGATTCGCGAAATGTTGATAATCTCTTCGCGGCACTGTCCGCACGCAATTATTGCACAACATTAGCACATGTCGAGATTGAACTCATTATTGACGCAGGGCCAAAATGAAATTAATAACTAAAATTAAACCTTGTGACTCATACTTTAATGTACTTTCACTATATTATATAATTAAATTTAGTTATTTAATTTCCAACTTTTAATTCAAGGCTAATACTTAATTAGGAATTCAGAAGTACATTGAATTGTTTTTCAATTGTATTTAAGAGTCAAATTCGTAGTAGAAGAATTAAAACTGAATTCTGGGAATATCGTAATTCGGTTAAAAAAATAAATTAATATTCATGCTATAATAGCATAAATTTTTTCTTTACATTGTAATATATTAATCAATAATATAAGTACCGATAAATATTATCTGATGTAGGTAACAGATATTGCATAACGGATTCTTTTAATTACCGGGAATCCACTTAACTGTAAATATGTTTGCATAATCATAAAAAATAATGAATACTTTTGCTAATATTACTAGTAAATTGTTTGTAAAATAAACAATTTAATTCGTAATTATGTATTAATAACAAATGCAATTATTTCGATTGTTTAAATAACATAATTACATTGGAATGCTGCATAAATGTATCCTTGATTCTATTTGGTTTTCTATGCAGCTGTCCAATTAAACTTTCGCGGCATAATCATAGTACTAGTGGTGACATCGCACACCGCGTTGTGTTGTTGTTGACGTTTGTTTATGTTTTTTGGAGATTAAATAAATTTAATGCTAAAATGAGTGAAGCTGATTTGTTATATGGTACAACATTATCGGTAGAATCTATGAAAGTTATTGCAGAAAGTATAGGAATCGGAAACTTACCAGATGAAGCCGCAAAAGAGCTTGCAGATGACGTTTCTTACAGATTAAAAGTAATTGTTCAGGATGCTGCTAAATTTATGCACCATTCTAAACGACAGAAATTATGTCCATCTGATATTGATCATGCACTTAAAATAAAAAATATAGAGGTAGCAAAATTAATATTAGTGTAACTTTTGTTAAATTATAACCTTACTTTTCATTGACAGCCGCAGTACGGATTTTATTCAAAAGATTCTATTCCATTTCGTTTTGCGTCTGGTGGCGGCAGAGAATTACATTTTGTAGAAGAAAAAGAACTAGATCTCAATGAAATAATACAAAGTGTAAATCCAAAAGTTCCGCTTGACGTTTCGCTTCGTGCTCACTGGTTGTGTATCGATGGCGTTCAACCGACAATACCTGAAAATCCCCCGCCAGTTTCCAAAGAATTACAAATGGTTCGTAACTGATTTGAAAATACATTGTTGTCATATTTATACACATATTGTTGCAGTTGGAATCGGTAGATCCCTTGTCAAAGTTAAACAAACAAACTAAAGATACTGGTGGTAAACCAGGAACTGGCAAGGCACAAAAATTAAGAAACGTTGAAACTGTTCACGTTAAACAATTGGCTACACACGAATTGTCAGTTGAACAACAATTATACTATAAAGAAATTACAGAAGCCTGTGTTGGTTCCGATGAGGGCAGAAGGGCGGTAAGTAAACAAAATTTGAAAATGACTTACCTGATTCTAATTTATTTTGTGTTTTAGGAAGCCTTGCAAAGTTTGGCTTGTGATCCAGGCTTACACGAAATGCTACCGAGAATGTGTACTTTCATTGCAGAAGGCGTTCGAGTAAATGTTGTCCAAAATAATTTGGCTTTATTAATTTATTTAATGAGAATGGTTAAAGCCCTTTTAGATAACCAGAGCTTATACCTGGAAAAATATGTAAGCGTCAACTTATTTCTCATAAATTCAATAATATCTTCAATATTCTTTTTTAGTTGCATGAATTAATACCATCAGTTTCAACTTGTATTGTTTCGAAACAATTATGTATGCGCCCAGAATTGGACAATCACTGGGCATTACGAGATTTTGCTTCGAGGTTAATGGCGCAAATATGCAAAAATTTCAACACAAGTACAAACAACATCCAAACAAGAGTAACAAGAATGTTTAGCAGAGCGTTACAGGGCGAAAAATCACCTTTTTCATCACTTTACGGCGCGATCGAAGGTCTATCAGAACTCGGTCCAGAAGTAATAAAAGTATTTGTAATACCAAAATTAAAATACATCGCGCAACGAATAGAACCACTCTTAGAATTCTCAACACCGAACAACGTTGACAAAATCGCAGCGGGTCACATAAAACATTTGCTAGTGAAAGTTTTGGCACCAATTATAAAAGCTTCAAAATATCCTCCGGATTATCTAGAAGAATACAAACTAGAATATGGTTGTTTGGGTCCCGCAATTCACGCAGCGGTTGTTAAATCGCGGACTCAATCACCTCCAGCATCAACAACAACCACAACCATCACCGGAGTGGTTAACACTTACAGTAGAACCGCGACCACACCGACAGGTATCGTTCAGCAAGCTTCACATGCTTCACATACTTCACATACTTCGCACACTTCCCATACTTCGCATACTTCGCAGAGCAGCGGGCGAACAATTGTGATGAGTAATCCGAGTAATCGAGTCAATACAACGGGGCAAAATCAAAAAATAGTTTTTGTGACTCAGCGGCCACAAACGCCAACAGTTCAAATTAGTCAGCAAGCGCCAACACAACAAAGTACGGTTGTAAAGTTTGTCACGACCGCTAACACGATTCCAACGCAAAAAATGGTTACAGCCGCTTCGAAATTGGTTGTGGTTTGTATGGCTAACTCTTCGACTAGCAACACGGGACCGACTGTTAGTCAAGTACAAGCTGCTGGAAATCAGCCGCCGATTTCTCTTGTGCAAAAACCGATTTTTGTACAGCAAGGACTTTCCGGCGAACAGCTGCATGAATTAGATGATTTGTCGCATTTAGTTTAAATCATTGTTATTATATTTTTACACATTCATAAAGTGACTTTTTTTTAAGTAGTCTGAGTAACATTTAAATAAATTGTGGATTTTAGATTGTAAGTTATATAATAATAAAATTATATATTATTAATATTGTTGGATCATGTTTATACTGTAATTGTACCTATACTAAGCAATAAAAAAAATTGTGAAAGTTATGTGAAGGTGATCTGCCTTAAATGTCAACGTTACATCTTTATAAAATTTATTTATAAATTCTTCTTTCTACTACAAAAATTATATACATGAAAGTATGCTACTTGATAAAATAAGATTTGAATGAGCAACAGTTTTATTTCATTTTACTCTATTCTGTTACTTTCAATCAGAAATAAAGAAAACTGCGATTTTCGACTTTATTAGTAAACAATAAGGTCGAAATTGCCTCGTTCAAAATACCTTTCGTTAGAAATAAGATCGGACGATTTTGGTCCTTATTACACAATCAAATATCGCAGGTATAATGTATCTATTTATTTCTGATTGTATCTTATTAATAATTATTTTAAAATCTATTTAAAGTCTAGAATATCATTAATTTGTAATTTAATTGTAGTACTTGTTAAGGCAACTTTTGGTGTACCTAACCTATAAGTAAACTACTAAACAGTTAAGGTTTTTTAAACTGCGCATTAACATTTTGATTTTAAAGTACTTTGGCATTCTTATGGCGAAGACAAGTTAACACATCACAGCCTGTCTTGAGTTAAAAATTAAAGAAAGATAAAACATAAATAATTCAAAAAATGCTGCCATATTGGAACTTTACCTCTTGTAAGTGATGCGAGATGAACCCGTAAAAGGTCCTTAATGAAATATTAATTAATATAAATATTAAAACCAGTGTTCAGCACTGCACAAATAATAATAATACACTGTAAAACTAATCAGATCAAATACTACAGGCACTTACATGATTACAAATCACATAACCTTAAAAATTTATAAAAATAGTGTTACATTTTGTGTAAATACTTTTACGTTCTCAAAAATATATAATAATTGATCATTTCACTGCACTATTCAACCACTCGGTGTTTTTGTTCGTAGTTTTCTCTGGCGGTTCGTTTTAGTTGATCCGCCATTGGATTGCCGGTCTCGGCGACCATTTTCGTAAACGTGCCTTTTACGTTTTGAAGTAAAACGTATGGATGATCAAACTCAACCATGGAACCGCTTTCCATCACTAAAACTTTATCGGAATCCATGATTGTGTTTAATCTATGAGCAACTGTAAGTACTGTGCAGTCTGCGAACTTCTGTCGGATTGTTTTCTGAATCAGTGCATCCGTTCTGGAAATTAACCATTTTAGTTTATATATCATGTGATTGTTACAGCACCAATTTTAATTTGTCATTAAAACGTTTAAGCATAAAAAGGACTGTATGTTATTAGTATTACAACAAATATTTTCCTAGAATGTGTTAAAATATTTGTAAGGTTAGTTCAGCTGTCTTACTAAAATTGTTAATTGAGGTTATGTAAAATGCAAGCGTTGCTCTGTTGTAAAATATTTGTAAGGTTAGATCAGCTGTCTTACTGAAATGGTTAATTGAGGTTATGTAAATTGCAAGCGTGGCTCTGTTGTAAAATATTTGTAAGGTTAGATCAGCTGTTTTACTAAAATGGTTAATTGAGGTTATGTAAATTGCAAGCGTTGCTCTGTTGTACGGAAAATGAAGTACCTGTAGAAATCTACTGAAAAACCATCACCATTAATAATTAAAAAAACTTACTGTGGATCAACATTGGCAGTGGCTTCATCCAACATCAAGATCTTATTGTTGCGAATAATTGCGCGTGCTAAACAAACAAGTTGTCGCTGTCCAACACTGAAATTCGAGCCGCGATCTAAAACTCTAGTTTCTAATTTGTTTCCGGTAGTTGCTAATTCTTTTAGTTCAACTTCTTCTAAAGCTCTCCATAAAATATCATCAGGATATTCTTCAAATGGATCTAAATTCCTTCTTAAAGTTCCTGAGAATAATACTGGATCCTGAGGAATGATTGAAATTTTAGATCGTAAAAATTGTAGCTCTAAGTTTTTGGTGTCGATTCCATCGATTTCGACACCTCCTTCAACATCTGCTAATCGGAATAAAGCGGAGATTAGAGATGATTTTCCTGCACCAGTTCTACCAACTATTCCAATCTGAAAATAAAATAAATTATTAGAAAACATTTTAATATAAAAGGAAATAAAATAATACCTTTTCCTTAGGATGGAGAGTTAAATTGAGATTCTTAAGTACAAGTGGTTCACTTTGCGCGTATCGCATTCCAGTATTTCTGAATGAGATTCTACCAGAATGTGGCCATTCCGTTTTAGGAACTTCTGGGATGACAGGTTGTTCTTCTGGTGGCAACTGTGTGTATTCTAAAACTCTTTCAACTGACATCAGCTGATTGGCTACTTCAGCTGACTGTCTGATTCCCCATTGGACCAAACCTGTCAACGCGGTTGCTTGCGTTATTGCCAAACCGACTTGACCACCGAAAGTATCTGCAATTTTAAATAACAAGAATAAAATAAAAATTTTAATTTGTAATTTATATACAGTTAAACCAACCAGAAATGATCCGTACACACAAAAAGTCAACTTTCATTACTCTTCTAATACCTGATAACGGACAAAATAATTTTACTTCTATAATAAATTTATTTAAATTAACAAATTAGAATTAATTTTATTTATTTTATGGTATATACCAAGTGTTTTACGAAACGCGGGCCATAAGCATTTATCACGGGATAACAGTTTTTTAGTGCGCATTGCGTTCTAAATTATTTTAAACAAAAATGGTTCAAAAGAAAGTTGTAGAGCTTAAAATTCTGCATCTAAATCAATAAACTAAATTTATTTTCTGAATTTTGTAACGACAGAAATTAAGTATGAAAATTTACAAAATATTTGACACAATTAAGTCGTGCATTTTTTTATTAACACTATTAGATTGTAATTTTTTAAATTTTATGGGGTAGGTGGCTCTGGTATCGAGTCGGCCTGTGGATCCTAAGAACCCTGGTTCGATTCCCACAACCGACAAACATTTTCACCACTTTAAAATTACTCCTGTGGCTCTCCCTCCACTGACATCTTTGGGAGACGTAATTTGACGCTTGGTAACCACACTTCACACGCATAAATATATCACTTACTGAGATCTGTTTCGGTAGAGTGCCATACCCAATAATGGGTAAAGGACGTGATGATATATTTATATTTATTTATTTTATAATTTAATTAGTGTTATCCACGAAATTAAAACAAAATAACAAACAAATGCGTTAAGATTTTCTGTCGAACCTTGCTTTATTTAATTCTAAATAAATAAAGTGAATTGTACTTTTTAGAAATATTAATTTACATATTTATGTTGCTCTGAGTCATTTCTAGTCAGTTTCATTATACTATACCTTTTCCGGAAACCAAAAAGCTGAAGGTGACAAGAGCAGTAAAAACAAAACAAAGAATGTCAAGACAAAATCCAAAAGCACAACTTGATGCAATGTACATGTACCAAGCACTCGAGTGCAAATCTTGGTGTTTGTCAAATTCATCTTGAAGTATATCTTGGGCTCCATACGCTCGGATTGTTGTTAAACCTTGTAAAGTTGCGTTTAAATGTGTGAATACTGGACTGCGCGCTGCAAAATTAAACAAATTAAAAAACAAAATTAAATATGAAATAAACTTTTACGTACTTATTCCTTCAAGACGTTTGACATTTTTAGAAGTCTTCAAATATACAACTCTCAACAATAAAAACAAGGATCCAATAATGAAAACAGGAATTAGAAAGTATGCATTAACTGTCATCGTCAAAATGACAGCTCCACCCATAGCCAATAAAATCTGCGCAGAATCTAAAATCGCTTTTGGCAGTAACTCATCCATGCTGCCAATATCTTTCGAGAAACGATTCAAAATTCTTCCAGATGGATTCGTGTTAAAAAATCTCATATTTGTGTTGATAACATTGCTGAACATTGTATCATGAAGGGTTTGAGAACTGGTCATGCACAGTTTGTAAAATGACATTGATCTTGTCAATGCTATGAAGAACAAAGAAATGATGATGCCACCATAAATGTATAAACAAATATCTGTTGAAAATTGTGGCTCAATATAATATTCTCTAGTTTGATTAAGAAGACGAAGTCGAGCGAGGTCTTCTTGTTTCGTCCAGAAACTAACCCAGAAATCAGCGCCGCTTGCGGCGATTTGAGCAAGTAGGTAAAGTGTGATGACGAATAAAACAAAACACAAATTACCGCCGCCTAATAAATATCGTAATCCTAGTGAACCTTTAACTTTGCCTTTTGATGATTGTTCCTGAAATTCGTCTTGTTTTGTTTCCCCGTCGTCTAGTTTATCAATACTATCTACTATACTAGATATTGATTCGCTGAGTGTACTTGTTATTGAATTTGATTTACTCTGGAATAAATTTGTAAAATTAGATACAAGGATGAATAATGAATCAAGTGTGCTTACTCTAACTGATTGTTGACGCATTGTCTTCATTGTGTTAAATGAACGTTCTTTTTCATCTTCTGATTGTTCTTGTTCTTCTATTA
This sequence comes from Pterostichus madidus, assembly GCA_911728475.2. NCBI lineage: Eukaryota > Metazoa > Arthropoda > Insecta > Coleoptera > Carabidae > Pterostichus > Pterostichus madidus. The sequence goes on along the minus strand of OU452313.1, from coordinate 765,135 downwards.
ATAATTGTGCGTATAAATCATCACTGTTGGCCAAAACTTGGTATGTTCCTTCTGCATCAATCTTTCCCTATTTACAAAATAAAATATATATATACATATCGCTCGACCAAGCACAAACGTTAACTATACTGGAGCGCCACAAACAAGAAGTAATAACTACGGGAAATACTTGAACTAAATGAGTAATCTATATAGGTAGCGTAGTAAACAGCAATGTTGGCAAATTTTGTTTTCGTGAAATGTCAAAATATAAAACATGGCTTTTAAATTAATTACAAACAGAATACTTGAGCAATAAATTGTATGATATACTGTTTCTTAATACCAAATATCTTTTTTCAATACTTGACTGTAAGTTACACATTAATGACAAAATTAAAATTCAGTAAGTAGAACTTTTATTGCACAGTTGGTTTCCATGGTTACATCAAGACTATATTTACTTAATATCCACCGTGGACAAAGTAAAAATTATAGATCAAGGTCTTGTTTATTTTGACAGCTGTTCATTTTGAAACCTATTTTTCTTTTCCTTCTATTTGAACAGGTATTGTAAAAAAATAGCTTACTAACCTCGAACTGTAAGTGACTTTTAGGTCGCGAATGTTTAGGATATTTTGACCTAAAAACTGTCACAATTCATGGTACGTAATATATATTATTTTAGGTTTTGTTAGATTTTTTTACCCCTGTGGCTCCCCCACCACTAACATTTTTGGGGGGGGGGGCGTGATTTGACTGGTAACGCGCATAAATATACCACTTACCGAGATCTGTTTCGGCAGAGTGCCACACCCAGTAATGGGTAAAATGCGTGATAAAACATATTTTATATATTTTTTTTCATGATTAATTTTGTCAAAAACAAATTTTTTTTTTGAAAAAGTACACTTCTTGTTTGTTGGCTTATCTCACGGATTTTATATAAATAGCTGATTTACGCGTATAAGTGCGGCAAGTGGTGGGAGTAGGCCGCCATTTGCAGGAAAGGCATAACCTATAAATTCAATATTAATATTATATACTTTTTTTGTATCTATATTTGTTTATAATATTATTATTAGCTATTTTCATTTATTAAAATATTTAATTTATATTTTTAAAACATATGGAACATTTCAACATAACGTTATTTTTGCCTGCCCAGCAAATGGCCGCCGTGACCTTGCTTTTCTCACAGATGTCAATGCACACTTCAAACAAATTATCTATCCACTATTTATACAAAATCCTTGTTTTATCTACACAAACTTACATTATTTAAAATAATAATATAATCAGCATTCTTCAAATGTTGAACTTGATGAGTAACTAAAATCCTTGTTTTATTTCCTAAATAACCGGTAATACATTCATCAAACAAATGCTTAGCAACATGTGTATCAACAGCTGACAACGGATCATCCAATAAGAATATATCAGCTTGTCTATAAACAGCTCTTGCTAAATTAACCCTCGCTTTTTGTCCGCCACTTAAAGAAGCTCCCCGATCACCAACAATAGTTTGATCACCATAAGGAAATTGTTTAAAGTCTTTTTCCAAAGCGCAAACTTTGACAATTTGGTTATATCGATGTCTGTCGTACTCTTGACCGAAAAGAATGTTTTGCCTGACTGTCGAAGCGAACACCCAAGGTTCTTGACTAGCGTAAGATAGTTTTCCATTGATTAGGAAGTTTCCAGAGCATGGTTGCAGCTCTCCAAGAATTGCTTGAAGTAGAGAACTCTTTCCAGCACCTACTGGACCGATCACACCAATCAGTTTACCTTTTTCAACATCTAAGTTTAATTTGGAAAGAGTGTCTTCTGTTGAGGATTCGTTCCATTTTGCTGAGAAGTTGTCTAGTTTGAGACTGAGTTTTGGTTTTTTCTCGTTGTTGATGTTGTTGTTTTCCATTAGTTGTTTGTCTTCAAATTCTTCGTTGAGTAAGAATTTTTGAAGACGGTTTATTGCGACTAAGACTTCTGCGACTTCAGAAATGCCGCGTACGAACATACTAGACATTGATTGGGCTAGTAAATTAAAGTATGATGCAAAAACGAACACCTATAAATTTTAGGTTATGTTACATGTGTTTTATGTAGGTAAAAAGGGCTCCTATACCTATTTTTTTTTATGAAACTACATGATAAACTATGACAATCAGTGAAAATGCGGGTTTAAAAGTCCTTGTATTATAAGAGATATGATTTTTTGAAGTTTTATATTGTTGTGATGTCACAAGTTTAATTCACGATTTAATTCTTGAAGGATAATATGAGTATGTTGAAAATAATATTGTTTAGTACTTGAAATTCAAGGAAACGATATTAAATTATATTAATAAAAATTCAACATATAAATATGACAAACAGATTAAGATAACAATGACGTTAGACAAAAATGTAGAGAGGAACTGTCAAACATTTACAGAATTTTTCATATTTGTCTCCTCTTTTTTGTCTATTATATTTGAGGTTTTATTTTCTGCAGAGATGTTTTTTATTATTTATTTTCTAATGTAAAAAGAAAATCTAACTAAAGTAAACAAATATGACAGATCACACTCACTATTCAATGAAGTTAGTTATATTTTACTCTACACGTCTTATTATCCGCGCGAAAAAAGTGGCCAATGAGAACGCTTCTATACTTTTAAACGCTTATATCTCTGGAGTAAAACATTATTTTTAACAATTTTTTTCGGTAACAGTCATATTTCAATATATATATTATATTTTGATTATGGTATAGGAGCCCATTGTTGACTTACTTTAGTAGCTGACACTTCCTGTTCTAGTAATACCATAGTTAATAGAGCTGCAAATAATGCTACCCTTGTGGTAAAAAGATTGAAGGTCATATAAAGACCTCTTACATATGATGTTTTCGTAATAATTTTTAATTCCAGTCTATAAAAATAGAAACAATTAAATTTTATTGCATAAAAACCATGTAATAGTTCCTTACTTTCTCGCTTTTTGAATCAATTTAGCAAACGGTTTTTCCCAAGCATACATTTTAATAACTTGCACCCCAGAAATAATTTCATCCATTAATCGCACCCTCTCATCAGTTCTGTACGCAGTTTGCAACCTAAATCTTGAAGAAAGTTTACCCGTGTATCCTATAACAATTTTATAATTAATGGTCACGTTAGCTTGGTCAGACAGTAGCTAGTCTGCCCGGTATTACCTTGTAACGGTACGACCACAAAAACAGTTGCAATGCCCACGAGTCCGGCATAGCCCGCTTCGACCCATAAGAAATAAGCGACTATAATAGCAATTGTTGGTGCTACCCACATGTGATGAAGAAAAATAGATACAACATCAAATCTACTAACATCATTTGATAATAAATTTACGACTTTTCCTGATGCTGTATCTCCCAGAGCTGTTCTACTTAACTTTAACGCCTATAAAATTTAATTATATATATACATTTCTCGTTGTTTATTTATTGTCAACACCTACCTTTCGATAAATAAGTGCGCAGCACGCAGCTCTCACTTTCATGCCGGTGTGGAACGCACCCATTATGTACTGGTTGATACATAATGCGCTCACGCCATTGAGAGCAACAATGACACCGGCATATATCAATGCATTTTCATATCCTACGGCGTCGTCGCCTTCTTCAGCATGACGAAAGTACTCCAGAAGCTTCCCTAGCATCAGGGGTTGCGCCAGTCGCACTGGGATATCGTTCACTACGAGGATGAATCCGAGTTTAAGATATTCTGGCCAAAAAGTTCGCAGGAGGACTCGGAGAAAACTGGGGGATTTGTTGCGTTTTTTACTTTCGGTAACTTGGCGGTTCCATTGGCTGTCAAACAGAAAGCACATATTATTACAAAACAAAAGACTATGTTAGGACATCTTACTGAGAAGGCGGTTATGTTTCTAACTTAATTTTAAATGTTTTTTTAGACGACCAATTATGAAAGTAACCATAACAACGTTGTAAATTACTACGGAAAATTGAAATACATACTGATAATAGACGTATTCCATTTGCCATTTGGATCAGATCTAATTTACATTTACTGAACCAAATCATTTATTTATTTCGCTGTATTACTTCGCTAACTTTATTTCCAGTACTAAAATTACAGATTCTAATTTACTTTGAAGTAATTCACTCCAATAAGTGCATCAGTTTGCTTAATTCAGTTCATTTAGTCATGTGTCAAATTTATCTGAACTGATTTAAGTGAACCAAGTGGCAAATGGAATACAGCTTATGTTATTATAATGCATGCTAGTAACATAGCAGTTATAGTTCCACTGATTGACAACAGATGGCGTTTGGATGAAAGAAAATAATAAAATTAATAAAAAGAATTTGTACTATTATATAAATAAATATAAATCTTATTTTTTAAAATGAATACTTACTTATTTATTAATATTTTAGTATTATTTAATATTACGGTTAGTATAGTTGATATCACTATACCTAACCTCAAATGTCAACAGTTTTAAGAATGCTTCAGCTGATATTTTTATTATACAAACAGTGAAAATATTTAAATTAATTGCAACAAATATGATTATACCAATACAATTTAATTAAAAAATAAATAATACTAAGTTATAACAACAATATGCAAAAATAAGTAAGATGTGGCTGTCAGCCATCTTGGTTTTTAAGTACAATCGACTCTACAAAAATTTATTAAAAATAAATATATTTACAACAATAATATCTAAGATAAATTGACTCTTTCAGCACGTAAACAATAACTTTTATTTTACAATATTTTCACGTTTACAACATTTGCATGTGACAGATCAGGTGTTCAAATAACCATATGTTGAGACCACGCATATATGAGCATAAATTGCATATCATATGCATTTGAAAACACGTTCTTGTATATATTTACAAATATTTATGTACAAGGTCAAATGAGCTGATTAAAACTTGTAACTTAGTATCAAATATCCAGCTGCCTACGTGACGACATAGACTTGAATGAAAATACTTCATTTTGTATTTATTAATATTGATTTTCTTCACAGGATAGTGAACAGTTATAATTTGGGTCACTGTTAACGTAAACTTTAGATCAGCAACTATAAATAATTCTAAGAAATTCCAAGACCAGAAAAAACTGCAAAAAATTTGCAATGACGTTTGTCGGCAAGAACATAACCTCAAATTTAACCATTTTCTAACATCAATCCTTCAACAGCAACGTATAATTTTAACATCATTATTCTTCGAAAGTGCCTCGAGCTTCAGGGTGGTACTTTTCATCATTATTTGCTGTCTTGCTAACCAATAATGTTGAGTTATTGTAGTCATATTGTAAGTCAGAAATAGTATTTTATTTTAATAACTACATAATGCGGTTACGTTTCTAATAATTTGTAATTTGTAAGCGATATGGATTGTTTGTCTAATGGTAATAATCATTTATTTAATGAGGAATTAATTATGTTATAAACTAAGTTTAGTCTGCGCAAATCACTGATTAATTCCGGAAAATGTGAATGAAAATTTCCATCTTTTAAAGTTATTAATTATGAAGAAAGCATAATAGAAAATGTATTGCAGATAATACCGGGTGACTATAAATAACTGACATTGGTTTTTTTTTTTTTAGAAGGCGTGATTATATATTTATATTTTATATTTAAAAAATGGTTATTTAAAATAAAACTAAATTGGAAAAAACTCTACATTTTTTCAATCAATTATAGTCATCCGCTATTAAAATAAATAGTAAAGTTGAAAATATGTAAGCTAACCAATGACTATGAAATATCGGCAGAATTTAACCAATAGGAAAAAGAACGTATTTTGTCACTCACCTTTCAAGACGATTTCCTAAACACGTGCTTCTATCAGAACGAAGCGGGTTATACAAATCAGCTACCTCTAAGACTTTGGTGTATCCTTTCCGAAACATTCCAATGGTGTACCTGCATTATAAAATACAAAACATTAGATTCCAGTGAAAATAAACAAACTAGACTTATACAGGCTGTATCATGAAAAGCGGACCATAGGCGTTTAACATGGGAAAGCAGTTTTTCCGTGCGCCTCGTATTTTACACCAAAATACTTTAAATAAAATTTGTAAAGTTTAAGTTCTGCATCGAAATCAATAAACTAAATTTATTTTCTGTGTTTTGAACGGCAGAAATTAAATATGAATATATACAAAATTACAATTTAATTAGTGTTAAACGCGAAATTAAAACAAAATAATAAACAAATGCATTAAGTTTTGCTGTCAAACTTTCTTTTCTTCATGTGAATAATTTTCCATTTTTAACACATTTAAACAATAATATGGGGTAGGTGGCTCAAGTGGTATCGATTCGGCCTGTGGATTTTAAATCCTCGGTTCGATTCCTACAGCCAACAAACAATTTTCACAACATTAAAATTACCTCTGTGGCTCCACCACTACTAACATCTGTAGGGGGGCGAGATTTGAAGACCGGTAACCGCACTTCACACGCATAAATATATCACTTACCGAGATCTGCTATTTGAAGAATTTTTGACTAAAATAATTTGAGAATCAGTGAGCACGGAAAAACTGTTTTTCCATGTTAAATGTCTATGGTCCGCTTTTCGTGTACACCCGGTATATAACAGGATTAACTTATATAATTCCCTATTCATTTTCGGGTGCATATAAATTTATTTCACGTTTTTGAAAGAGCTTGTTAGAAATTCATGTTGACTGCTCAGTAAGAACAAGAAGAATGCATTTGATCGCTTGAGGAAATAGCTGATGTTTTAGACCAGCCTGATTTCAATAGAACATAAATTTAATAAAATAGCTTTAAGAATATGGTACGTAATTATAGTGCTAGTAACAATCTGAACTATCTTTGTATTTATTAAACTAATAAAGTCGTTATCAATAATACACCACGGTCATGTGACCATCTGTCAAATTATGTTGCACTTTGTAAATACACATTTCTTAATTTAAAGATAAGTTAGAAATAATTTGAATATTTGTTTGTAAATACATGAACTGAGGAAACATTATTTTATAGTTTAAATATTTTATCGCGTAAATTATAAAAATATCTTTACTTTTGACAGTTATGGAACAACCTGAAGTTGCTGAGTTAGCCTTATTGGTTAGTTATTTTTGTTATTTAAAATAATTATGTTGGTATTAATGTATAGAAAAAGATATTTACATGAATGTAAAATAAAATATTGTTTATAAGTTGTGAATGTTGTGATTATTATACTTGACAATTTGTCAAGAAAGAAAAAATGTTTGTTATCACTGTCAGTAAATCACAGTGGCTGTTATTATTGACAAGAGCTTCATCCGAGCGCTGGGACAGATGTTACAAACATGGTTCAAGAAATGTTATGCGTGTATATTAATAGCGGTATGCGTTTTATTTCATTTTAATACCCATTCATCTATATCATGCTTCATCAGTTAAAATAAATTGAACTGAATAAAATTATAAAATAATTTAAATCTCGCTAGCTTCCTTATAACCTAAAATACAACATGTCGTAGTACAAGGTGATCAGAAGTAATTGTTTCAGTTGGCAATAAAAAAATGTACCTGAAATTGGTAAGACTGATATATAAATATATTTCTTGTTGTTCACAACATTTGAGAATTTAAATTTGAATACACTTAGAATCCATAAATAATAGTTATTTATGTACCAAGAGTGAAAACAAGCGTTTCTGGCCCGTGGCATGATTATTAGCACGAGGCGCAAAGCGCCCAGGGTTAATAACATGCTCAGGGTCAGAAACGCTAATTTCAACCGTGGTATATGCAATATTTTATGCACAACAAAATAACATTTAATTATATGATCAATAATACACCACGGTCATGTGACCATCTGTCAAATTATGTTGCACTTTGTAAATACACATTTCTTAATTTAAAGATAAGTTAGAAATAATTTGAATATTTGTTTGTAAATACATGAACTGAGGAAACATTATTTTATAGTTTAAATATTTTATCGCGTAAATTATAAAAATATCTTTACTTTTGACAGTTATGGAACAACCTGAAGTTGCTGAGTTAGCCTTATTGGTTAGTTATTTTTGTTATTTAAAATAATTATGTTGGTATTAATGTATAGAAAAAGATATTTACATGAATGTAAAATAAAATATTGTTTATAAGTTGTGAATGTTGTGATTATTATACTTGACAATTTGTCAAGAAAGAAAAAATGTTTGTTATCACTGTCAGTAAATCACAGTGGCTGTTATTATTGACAAGAGCTTCATCCGAGCGCTGGGACAGATGTTACAAACATGGTTCAAGAAATGTTATGCGTGTATATTAATAGCGGTATGCGTTTTATTTCATTTTAATACCCATTCATCTATATCATGCTTCATCAGTTAAAATAAATTGAACTGAATAAAATTATAAAATAATTTAAATCTCGCTAGCTTCCTTATAACCTAAAATACAACATGTCGTAGTACAAGGTGATCAGAAGTAATTGTTTCAGTTGGCAATAAAAAAATGTACCTGAAATTGGTAAGACTGATATATAAATATATTTCTTGTTGTTCACAACATTTGAGAATTTAAATTTGAATACACTTAGAATCCATAAATAATAGTTATTTATGTACCAAGAGTGAAAACAAGCGTTTCTGGCCCGTGGCATGATTATTAGCACGAGGCGCAAAGCGCCCAGGGTTAATAACATGCTCAGGGTCAGAAACGCTAATTTCAACCGTGGTATATGCAATATTTTATGCACAACAAAATAACATTTAATTATATGATCAAAAGATTACAATATGTACATAGGTTATATGTCAAAATGACATTTTGTAAAATCAAGTATTCACATAAACAAAAATTGTCATTTTATTTATGTATCCATAGGAATTATTATTTTTTTTACCCTAGGGCCAAAAAGAAATGTTTAAGCCCACTTTCTAGTGTTAAAACACATGAATTTCGGCACGGTTGTGCATAAAATAGATTTTCTATTGCCCACATTCTTTTATTACTTAACCATCTTAAACAGTTACTTCTGATCAGCCTGTAGCTACAATACCAGTAGTGGATTTCTTGTAATTGAAATTATTATTTTCTTTTTATGCAAAGTAGCAAATAAGAATGTCTAAAACGACATTATATAAACAAAGGAATGAAGAAGATGACGAAAGAGAGTAAGTTATAAAAATGTTGAGAGTCACTGGAATAGTAAAATAAATCTGAAGTGTCATCTGCCTGTACCCAAATATGTCAACGTACCGCTTAAAGGGCATTCATCAACAAGTCAGACTATGACTTGGGACATTTCGAATATTTTCTTAAGCACTAGGGTCGTCACCACTAATTTTTAAAAGTCTTTGACGCGTTTCAAATGTCCTACAGAAACGATAAACAACAGCCCTCATTTGTTTAACACTCACTCAATCTTCAACATTTTCTATTTTGTTTCGTTTGACGTTTGAATATTTATGAAATTCATTCGAAGATAAATAGAGTACGCCACTGACAATCTCTCTCAAATGTTTTTAGGGAAGATAGTTGACTGAATGCGCCCCATATTTGGTTTCAAATGGGCCGTCAAACTAGTTTCTTTTATAATTAATCGTTTGTTTTTTCGTATGAGATATGAAGAGGTTTTCTTCCAAATATAGATCATATGTTACAGTTATTTATTATTATACGTTTCAAGTTCTTGGCTATTATGTGATAAAGTGCCTGAGGAAAGGAAGGTGATCTAATTTCAAGAGTGTACATCTGACATATTATAATGAGGTTATGTTACAATACGATAAGATTAATATTTCAATACCTACTTCCCGAATTGATAAAAACATATTTGAATAATATATTTTATCAATATTTATAGTATTCTGTTATCTATTTTCAATAATATGTTATGATTTCATAGTAATCGCTAACGTATTTTTAACATATGCTATTTATCAGTTAGGAATCAAATTTATAAATTAATAAACATAGTAGCTCAGTGGATAAAAGTGAGATAAAACTAGCCTTTTTTAATTAGCAAGCAAGAGATCGTGTGTTCATTTCTCACTGATTTCTACTTATATAAAAAAAATATGATTCTGGAGTGGTTAGGATTTCACTATAAGCTGTAGTTCCTGTTGTGCAGAGTAACAAATAAATAAATATATCATCACGCCTTCTACTCATTACTGGGTGTGGCACTCTGCGGAAGCAGATCTCAGTAAGTGATATATTTTGCGCGTGACGTACGATTACCAGTCGTCAAATCACGGCCCCGAAAGATGTTAGTGGTGGGGGAGCCACAGGAGTAGTTTTGAAATTATGAAAATTGTTTGTCGCCTGTGGGACTCGAACCAGGGTTCTCAGGATCCACAGGCCGACTTCATACCACTAAGCTAGCCACCCCAATAAATAAACTATACAATAAATAGATGGCTGAGTGGTATCGAATCGGCTTGTGGATCCTGAAAACCCTGATTTGATTCCCACAATCGATAAACATTTTCTCCTCATTAAAATTGGCTCCCCTTACACTAACATCTTTAGGGGACGTGATTTGACGACTGGTAACCGCACCTCATGCGCATAAATATATTACCGAGATCTGCGTCGGGAGTGTGCCACACCCAGTAATGGGTAAAAGGTGTGATGATATATTTATTTTATTTATTTTGTTTAATAAAATAAATGAATATATCATCACGCCTTTTACCCATTACTGAGGGTGGCACTCTGCTGAAGCAAATCTCTGTAAGTGATATATTTATGTACGTGAAGTGCGGTTACCAGCTGTCAAGTCACGGCAACCAAAGATGTTAGTGGTGGAGGAACCACAGGGATAATTTTTAAATTGGTGAAAATGTTTGTCGGCTGTGGAGATCGAACCAGGGTTCTTAGGATCCACAAGCCGACTCGATACCATTGAACCATTATCCCATGCAATAAATAGTCATGACTATACATTCTTAACTCCTATTTTCAAGCGACACATTTTCCATATCATTACCCAAGAATAACGTCAGGTACAAATGAAATGTTTTTCTGTAATTTTTACAGACGATTGCGTTTCGTTGTAGCAGACAGTTTACAGAGAAACATCTGGAATATTTAATCTGTTCATGTGTAATAGTGTTGGTCAAAATAATCTGAATAGCAAATCAACTTATTTGAATTGCATTGCGTTCAAGGAATAGAAACGAATACTGATGATGTGATGATAATGCTCTGGGAGCGATGGATTGTACTCAAGATTATTTTGTAAATTAATGACAAACCTTATTTCCAAAATATTTATTCTGTTATTTCTATTTTACTTTTGCTTTCTTCAAAGAATTACTTTTATGCACCACCGGGCAGAAATTTATGTGTTTTAGCCCTAAAAAGCGGACTTAAACACTTCTTTTTGTCCCTAGGGCCATACAAAAATAATTTCTATGGATACATAAATAAAATGACAATTTTTGTTTATTGTGAATACTTGATTCTGCAAAATGTTGTTTTGACATATAGCCTATGTACATATTTTAATCTTTTGAACATATAATTAAATGTTATTTTGTTGTGCATAAAATATTGTATGTACCACGGGTGAAATTAGCGTTTCTGACCCTGAGTATGTTATTAGCCCTCGGCGCCTCGTGCTAATAATCATGCCACGCGCCAGAAAGGCCTGTTTTCACCCTTGGTACATAAATAACTATTGAATCTCACTTTTTATGAAGCTGCCTTTTAAATAATAACAGTTACGTATACACACAACAAATTTTGTTCTTATATCATCATGCCTTCTACCCATTACTGGGTGTGGCACTCTGCCGAAGCAGATCTCGGTAAGTGATATATTTTGCGCGTGAAGTGCGGTTACCAGTCGTCAAATCACGGCCCGCAAAGATGTTAGTGGTGGAGAAGCCAAAGGGGTAGCTTTTGAAATTATGAAAATATTTGTCGCCTGTGGGAAACGAACCAAGGTTCTCAGGATCCACAGGCCGACTTCATACCACTGAGCTAGCCAGAATAAATTATTTTTGTCCAAGATATTGTGTTAATCTATAAAGTAATCATGAAACAGAAAAACATGTCATTAACCCATAAATCAATAAAAGAATAGAGGGAATATTTATAAAATGTTAAATACGGCACTGGAATAAAAACAAATGATGGGTTGATTAGCGTATGATCTGGGTGGGTCAACACAGCTATAGTGACAACAATAAACACAGATCACATATCGTTCGCGGGCGTATATGATGCATACAAAACACTTTATATCCCTCAGTACCACCTACATCACACATACAAACATACGTACACAACACAAACATCTCTATATCATCGTAATTCTGTTGAAAGCAGGCCATCAAATATCCAATCTAAACTTTACTGGGAATATTATTTTTATTCATATTTTATAGTTGACAGCTAGTGACACTAGCGGCCGGAATGTGAACTACTTTGACATTTATTTATATGTATCGCAAATAAGCAAAGTTGAGCAATAACAATAGGCTATTCCACAAAAATTTGATTATTTTATGTTACTACGTACAAAAATAAGTTTTACCTGTTTTTTTTTTTTACTTTGTTGTAAAGGTCCTATTCAGGGAAAAATAACATTAATATTAAAAGAGTAAGCATAAAAATGAGAAAGAAGGCAGTCTTTTTTTGAGAGAGATGGGTATACTTTGACAAGAGCGTGAAACATCTGACGGAACTAAGTTCACGCTTGTCAACACTTATTTTTGTCAATTTTTACTTATATTATACGAAATTTGTGAAGAACTATATTATATTAATCACGTTCCAACTGTGAATATTCAAGTAATAATAAAAATAATTATTATTCTACAAATTTAAGAAATAAACATTTATGTACATTTTTTAAGTTAAATTAAAATGGAAGAATTTGATGTACTAGGTTACTGTGCTATTTTACAGAGTGATCAAAAGGAATTGTTACAGTTGGCAATAAAAAAAAAACTACTTGAAATTGGTAAGTCTGATACATAAATTCATTTCCTGTTGTTGACAGTGACATTTAAAATTTAAATTTGAGTACATTTATTATTACATTTATTTCTAAAGTATTTCTATTACTTAAAAAGTCAAAATTCTATTAGCTGTCAGACTCCTAACATAACCTATTTGTATTTATTAGAAATGTCAAATAGTATTTCCGCCTTTATCTGACGTTGTGCCAACTGTGGAATAAAAAGATCTCTGGAATTGTATTGCCAACTATAACAATTCCTTTTGATCACCCTGTAACATTTATTATTTTCATTAATGTTGTAAATAAATATTGTTTTATGCCGAATTGTCATTTCGTTGCACATGCGCATTGCCTCACAATGTGAAGTTGCAGTTTAATTGAGCACTTACGTCACAAGCACATCAATAGCGATCGTTTTGAATAATTCACTTTTTAATTAAATATTTTAGATATTAATTACATTACTTTTGATTATTTTTTTAGTATTATTGTAACACTTTTACAACTAAAATTGATATGCGTTAAATATTTCTTTAAACGGCGTACTGTTGGAATATCCTATCATGATATTAGTTTGACAGGTTTACCAACACAACATGTTTTATATTGATTAATACTCCATAAATCGTATAAAAATTTGTAGTAGTTAATTTAATTCCCATTCGAAACGATTTTCAAGTTCACTAAACCGCTCGTTTAGTCTACTCTACGACATTTTTACTGGACATAAATTATCCACTATTTGACATTGTAATTTGAGACCTAATACGGTAGTGCTATAAATAAGACATTCAAACTACATATGCCTTGCTTTGAACTAGCTCAGTGGATATTTCAAAGCAGTTAACTTAATGTTTCTTCAACTGTATCGACATCGAGAACACCAAAAAGGGCGACAGATTATTTGAAGTGGGTTGTTTTGTATGCGATGCCACCTACTAGAAATGCATCTTATACTTCCTTTTATGGTTAATGAACCGTGTGGGTGCGTTCTATTAATTTATTACAATTTGGATTAATCTGTTAACGTGAATGCGGTGCGGTGCGTATGGGCGGAAATCTATTAGTTTTGATAGTGGAGAAAGTGTTAGTTAATGTAACAATGTTAATTAGTTTGAGATTTGAGAATCCGGGTTCTATTTTCACAGTCGACAAACAATTTTTACCATATTAATAAACTACCCCTGTGGCTTCCCCTTTACAACTAGCATCTTTGAGGACTGTGAATTGACACGCGCAAAATATTTCACCGGGATCTGTTAGAGTGCCACATCCAGTAATTGGGTAAAAGGTGTGATGATATATTTATTTATTTATAATCACCAGATAGTACTCGTATATTAAATAAAATATAAAAAAATATATCATCACCCCTTCTACCCATTCCTGGGTATGGCACTCTACCGAAGCAGTTCTCGGTAAGTGATATATTTGGCGCGTGAAGTGCGGTTACCAGTCGTCAAATCACGGCCTCTCGTATATTATGATATTAGTATACAAGTGTGTCTTCAAAGCACGTAAAGAGTTTAACAGTACGACGCAAAGCGGAGTGCTTTCAAAGGCACTTATACACATGTATACCTATATAAAATATAAATATATCATCACGCCTTTTACACATTACTGGATCTGGTACTCTGCCGAAGCAGATCTTTGTAAGTGATATATTTATGCGCGTGAAGTGCGGTTACCAGCCGTCAAATCACGGCCCCCAAAGATGTTAGTGGTGGAGGAGCCACAGGGGTAATTTGAATGAAGTGAAAATAGTTTGTCGGTTGTGGGAATCGAACCGAGGTTCTCAGGATCCACAGGCCGACTTGATACCTCTGAGCCATCAATCCCATGTACATCTACACATATATCATAATCTGGAAAATAGAACTAGAAAGCAGCATTTTCATTTTGATTCATTTCATAATTTTGTGTGTGTGTGTTGATTTGACATAATATCGTTCACATGGAAATAGATTAGCATTTGTTATTTACGTTATTATGTGAATTCTTTGTTTATCGATTTGTTGTGCGTACTCCATTTGCCATTGGGATCAGATCTAACTAACAGTTACTGATCCAGATCACTTATTTATTTCATAGGATTACTTCGCAGACTTTATTTCCAGTTATATAATTAATTATTTTAATTTACCTTAAAGTAATTCACCCCAATAAGTGCATCAGTTGTATAATTCAGTTCATTTAGTCATATTGTCTAATTTATCTGAACTGATTTAAAGTGAACCAAGTGACAAATGAAAAACAGCTACATATGGATGAATTTAAAGAGCAAAATGATTTTGTTGTTGCTTAGCAACTTTGAAACAAGGCGTATTTTATTGTTGCGTTTTCGCACGCTCTTTAGTTTGTTAAACAAGGATTATTGAAAAAGTTAATTTATTTTGACCATCGTAAAAGTGTTTTGACATTCAAAATGATTACGAAATATCTACAAAGAAATCAAGGTAATCTTATCTAGCTAAAGTTCTTTTAAATCTGAAGGCCATTTCCTAAACAGATAATAATCTTTCGAAATATTTCCGTCTTAACAGACACAAAAACTAACCTTAAAATCTTCTTAAAAACATTTTAATATATTATTCTAGTAAAATACCGAATGGTTAAATCAGAGACATTTTTCAAGGGTATGAATTCTTGCCGGTAGCAATGCTAGACACTTCGACGGCATTTGAACCTTGTACTGTCTGGTTAGTTGGCCACTGTCCACCGCAGACAAGGAAATAAGCCTCGTAAGTTGCCTGGTCACGTACAAATTTCAAAATGCGGTGGAACTTGGAAATGGAATGTCTGTTCTGTATTCACTTGCACAGGTAGAATTCGTGAAGATGAAGATTTATGTACGTCAAAAATGTCAATATTTGAAACTGATATTTAAAGCAAAAACAAACAAATCTAAAATATATAATTACGCATTTTACCAATTACTGGGTGTGGCACTCTGCCGTAGCAGATCTCGGTAAGTGATATATACATCATCACGCCTTTTACCCATTACTGGGTGTGGCACTCTGCCGAAGCAGATCTCGGTAAGTGATATATACATCATCACGCCTTTTACCCATTACTGAATGTGACACTCTGCCGTAGCAGATCTCGCTAATTGATATATTTATGCGTCAAATCACGGCCCATAAAGATGTTAGTGGTAGGAGAGCCACAGGGATAATTTTTAATTTGGTGAAAATGTTTGTCAGGTGTGGGGATTGAACCAGGGTTTTCAGGATCTACAGGCCGACTCGATACCACTGAGCCATTACCCCATACATATACCTATGGATACATAAATAAAATGACAATTTTTGTTTATAGTGAATACTTGATTCTGCAAAATGTCATTTTGACATATAACCTATGTACATATTTTAATCTTTTGAACATATAATTAAATGTTATTTTGTTGTGCATAAAATATTGTATGTACCACAGGTAAAATTAGCGTTTCTGATCCTGAGCTTTGCGCCTCGTGCTAATAATCATGCCACGGGCCAGAAACGCCTGTTTTCACCCTTGGTACATAAATAACTACAGAGTGATCAAAAGGGATTGTTACAGTTGGCAATACATTTATTTCTAAAGTATTTCTATTACTTAAAAAGTCAAAATTCTATTAGCTGTCAGACTCCTGACATAACCTATTTGTATTTATTAGAAATGTCAAATAGCATTTCCGCCTTTATCTGACGATGTGCCAAATGTGGAATAAAAAGATCTCTGGAATTGTATTGCCAACTATAACAATTCTTTTTGATCACCCTGTATTTTTCATACGTAAACCTATGAAAAGGAACCATAACCATAAAATAATTTAAACGTCAACTTCATAGAAAAGAGAGGTAGAACGTTCATACTCTAGTGCGACTATAAATATGTATCGGTTTAGTATGATACGGCTTCACCAGTTCGCGATATATCGACAACGGTTCACTTGAAGTCGTTGCCAACTTAACAACCTCAAACCCTGCAATAAATTTGCAACAGAAATCTGTTCTCGAAGGTTGAACAGTAATATAACCGACTGACACTCTCGGCGCCTGAGCAGACAAGAAATTCCAAGAAAAAGTTTACATTATGCGCAGTTTTTATTGACAACGCCAGAATGTAATTGCCGACTTGCAAATAGGACTTTTAACTGTAAAAATACAAGGTTTATTATAGTCTATAAACTCGATAACTAAACGTTTCATGTAAGAGACATATTCAAAGATTTATTTTATGGTGTAATTAAAATAAAAAAGTTAATAGATATTCATTTAGCTACGCACTTCGCGCTAAAATGGTTTATTAGTAAACGAATTCATTATATTTCTACTCACTAAAATTTCAGTTTACAAGGTTGGCAACAATGAGTACTACATCTTGATTGTCATTGGTCAGTGCTAGATATGAGAGAGATACAGAGAACTGTCAAAATAAATCTAGGTTAGGTTTTCCGTTTCTTATATTTTAGTGACTTTATATACAGAGTGATCAAAAGGAATTGTTATAGTTGGCAATAAAATTCCAGAGATCTTTTTATTCCACTGTTGGCACAACGTCAGATAAAGGCGGAAATGCTATTTGACATTTCTAATAAAAACAAATAGGTTATGTCAGGAGTCTGACAGCTAATAGAATTTTGACTTTTTAAGTAATAGAAATACTTTAGAAATAAATGTACTCAAATTTAAATTTTAAAAGTCACTGTCAACAACAGGAAATGAATTTATGTATCAGGCATACCAATTTCAAGTAGTTTTTTTTATTGCCAACTGTAACAATCCCTTTTGATCACTCTGTATGTTATATGCCAGAATTAAACTTTATAAATATAAAAAAAAGTAAGGTTAAGTTGGATCCATAAATCTCATTAAAATCTCCCTAAGGCCAGTTCAAATTTTATTTTATAAATATAGAGTGATCAGTTGGCAATAAAAAACTTCTTGAAATTGGTAAGACTGATACATAAATTTATTTCCTGTTGTTGACAGTAACATTTGAAAATTTAAATCAATAAAAATCGTTGTTTCTCTTACTCATCCTTTTATTTCTTAACATTATTCACAGAGTAATAATCTAAAGTATTTCTATCACTCAACCTATTTGTATTTATTTAAAAAAATGACATGTCAAATAGTATTTTCGCCTTTACCTGGCGTTGTGCCAACTGTGGAATAAAAAAAACCCCAGAATTGTATTGCCAACTGAAACGCTTACTTCTGATCACTCTGTATTAAACTGAGTTCTAAACTTATGCTATATTCTAAAATTAGTAGAACACATTAAAAATAGACCAATAGGTAAGGTAAGTATACATTTATTTATAGATACATATAAACATATAATTATTGTTCAAATTAAATAAGCTTTGCGTTAAACCAGTACCAATTTTGTTTTATTTATGTGGTACTAACAGAAAGGCGAATTAATTTTATGAGTTCAGTTACCTAGATACGTCATCTTCTTTATTCTTTATGTATTTTTTTTTGTGCAACATGAAATTAATTCCCATGACAGTACAGAAGTTTATAGTAAAATACGAACCGTTTAGACAGTGTTGCCAATTTGGAGATTTTGTTCCTAAATCTAGATACTTTAAAACATGAAACGCGTCTATTTGAATGATTTTACGGTTTGTCACAAATCTCGAGTTTTAGATAAAACTAATTAAAAATAGTTTACAAACTAATAATAACGCCTTCTCTTGTTTATGTATTTTGCGATAGCAAAATATGCGGACGGAATTAAATTACGATGATTATGGATAATGCCACATTAAAAATTACTTTTATAGCTTTTTTTAATGGTTTTAATTTGAATAATTTGTAAATTGTGCTTGTTAGTTTTATGCCAAATAATTAAATATAACATTTTTTATTATTTTAGATTACTGATAGGAAGTTTTGAAATGGTTGTAAGTGTATTCATTTTTCTGAATTATTTTTTGTAGGTACATCTTCCATACGTCCGCCTTGTCTTTAAGGAAATAAATAATAATATTTAATTATGGAGTAGATGGCTCAGTGGTATCAAGTCGGCCTGTATATCCTCAGAACCCTGGTTCAATTCCCACTGGCAACAAACATTTTCACCACATGAATACTACTCCTGTGGCTCTCCCTAACATCTCTGAGGGCTGCGATTTAACGACTGGTAACCGCACTTCACGCGCATAAATATATCACTTATCGAGATCTGCTTCGGCAGAATGCCACACCCAATAATGGGTAAAAGGCGTGATGATATTATATTCATTTTTATTTTTTTAAATTACTCCTGTGGCACCCCTTCCACAAACAACTTTGAGGATTGTGATTTGACGGCTGGTAACTGCACTTCACACGCAAAATATATCTCTTACCGAGATCTGCTACGGCAGAGTGCCACACTCAGTAATGGGTAAAAATCGTAATGATATTATATTATATTCATTTTTATTTTTTTTAATTACCCCTGTAGCACCTCTTCCACTAACATTTTTGGAGCCATGATTTGACGGCTATTAACCACACTTCACGCACCGAGATCTGTTGAGTGCCACACCCAGTAATGGGTAGAAGACGTGATGATATATTTATATTATTCTATTGTCATTAATTTTTATTTCTTTTTAAATACATAGTTATTAAGGTTAGTAGCAAACTGTACTTTTGTCATAGTTCTAATTTTCGCCACTACGAGCGCATTCTTATTTTAAAATCCCAATTAGTTTCTAATCAGCAAGAAATGAACTTTAGAACTATTACTATGAAAAAACCATGACTTCATTTAAATTTAATAACATTGAGGTGACCCGAAAACTCGCAATTTCGCAGAAGATATAACGGTAGTTTTATTTGTCCGTATAACAGGATTTTCAAAGCTTGTAACCTTCATGATATTGATTACCACAATACGGCGATACAAACATTATGTCAGTAGATATTTATACAACAGGAAATTAATTCCTATTTTCAGTTTACAGGAAGTTTAATTTAAGTGTGCTATCTCGATAACTACAAGAGCTACAAGGTTGGTGAAATTACCACAAAAATACCATTTTGCAAGTCTATTATAAAATTATCAACAATTTTTTTCGACCAGTGGTTCTCGAAGTATAGAACACAACTTTGATTTTATTTTTTGTTCGGTAGGGAAATTTATTTTGAATTCAACGAATATAAAGTTCGGTACCCTCATATTACAATTATTTAAGAAAATGTCCTTCAGTACAAGAAAATAAAAAATAAATATATCATCATGCCTTCTACCCATTACTGGGTGTGGCACTCTGCCGAAGCAGATCTCGGTAAGTGATATATTTTGCGCGTGAAGTGCGGTTACCAGTCGGCCCACAAAGATGTTAGTGGAGGGGGAGCCACAAGGGTAGTTTTAAAATGGTGAAAATTGTTTGTCGCCTGTGGGAATCGAACCAGGGTTCTCAAGATCCACTGGCCGACTTGATACCCCTGAGCTAGCTACCCCAAAAAATAAAAAAATACATGTTCAAATTTAAAATGTAATAAATTTAATTAAAAAAATTAAATTAATTATAAATTAATTAAATTTAATAAATCACAAAACACAAACTTTTTTGACAATTAAGATGTTATACAAATTGTTTGTAATTTTGTTTGAGTTCCATGGCTATCTCTACAATTAAACAATTTTCAAAAAAATTTAAAATTGATTTTCTCGGTTATGAAATGTCAAAAATAAAATCCGATTACTAAGTTGGATGCAGAATTTAATTCTCTACAACGTTTATTTGAAGCACTTTTACCTAAAATAATTTGGGAACTTTTGCGCAAGGAAAAACTGATTTCCCATGTTAAACGCCTATAACCAATTTTTTAATTAACACTGTATTTTTAACGATATTTAATTGTTTACAATTTTGTTCAGGTAACTCCGCTGTTACATATTTTTTTGGAGGATAATGAAGTTATAAATTAGTGGTCTTTTTGTCCAAGTATCATTTTTGGTGATTTATTTCCACGAATGTACTTACCAGAAGAATAGTATGGAGATGGGATTGGCGCTGTCCCTGGGATTGGGATTTTCGTGTTGTTTGGTCGTATCCATGGTTACGTCTCTGTTGAGTTGTATCCAGGCGCACTGTCATCTGCAGTGCCACTATTTTTAACTTCACGTGTCTTTAAACAGTTTAAAGTCTAACCAGCCCGCTGCACTTAACACTAACACTAATCTACACTTGACAAAAAGAACACAACACAAGTGGACGATGCACTTTTGTTCGCCCGGCACGCTCTTTGATTTTAATAGTATGTTTTAGGTACTAAACGATTTATTTTCTCAGTGATTTTGATGTTTATGCGATTCGCAGTTTTTCGTTTTCTGTCTGCCGCGGAAATGGACGTTTTGATTTTGTTTCGGGGTCGACGTTCACTTATTTTAAGATTCACTTATACTTTCACCTGTTTTATTTCACTTCGCGAGATTCGAATTCCTGGAGAAGAATTTTTAATTTAAAAGTTTTTAGGTTTAATTTATTATTTTTGGACACTGTGTTCTTGGAGCAATTCTTGCAATCTGAAAACAAATATATATTTATAACCTATTTATACCGGGTGTTCGAACATAGGAAATTTAATGTTACATTTTTCAAGAGGCGATATTTTTTTACCTATTAATTTTAGAGCATAAATGTATTGAAGAAATATGTTGAGAATAAAAAAACTGCATGCAATAACTACTAAGTTAGATGATCAATTGTTTCTATGTACGAATTAGAAGCAACAAAAAAAAAAAATCTGATTTAAGTCAATTATCAGAGTGCCATGACCATGAGAAATAAAACAATAATTATTTTTATACTTTACATTCACTGAAATCAGTTTAATAATGGAAACTATTGTTAAAACTGTTTTAGTAACTTTTTATTTTGTAAGATTGGCACTTCTGTGTAGCCTCCCTTAAATGTCATTTTAAAATGATAACCTTAACAGTCCAATTCTCAAAAGATTTTTAGCCAGAATCCAGCAAATCCTGAATTTTGGATTTGTCAAATTAAGCTAAACCTTATTCCCAAAAAAGTGTAAATAAACTTTAATACAATCTTCTAATCATTTCGTTTTTGGAAAGTGAATTGAATTAACTTTTTTAAATCGGACTAGCATAAGATTAGCTAACCCAAAATTCAGGATTAGCTAAAACTTTTTTAACAATCTGGCTGTAAATGTTTTAAAATATTCATTTATTGCAATTTGAAAGAATGTTTACGTCAAATAAACATTTCATAATATTATTATTAAGAAACTACAATAAAAAGGTAGATTTAAAACAATATTTAGTACATTATAACCTAAAAATTTAAATTTTTCTTTTCAGATTTTATATTCTAGCTCAGTGGTATGAAGTCGGCCTGTGGATCCTGAGAACTCTGTCTCGATTCCCACAAGCGACAAACAATTTTAATAATTTCAAAAACTACCACCACTAACATCTTTGGGGGCCGTGATTTGACGCCTGGTAACCGCACTTCACGCGCAAAATATATCACATACCGAGATCTGCTTCGGCAGAGTGCCACACCCAGTAATGGGTAGACGGCGTGATGATATATTCATATTTATTTATTTTATATTGAAAATACATAATTTACACGAAAATTCTTAAATTACTATCTATACAGTCGTTTCCGGGACATTTTTTGACTTTGTATTATTAAATGGGGTGGCTAGCTCAGTGGTATGAAGTCGGCCTGTGGATCCTGAGAACTCTGATTCGATTCCCACAGGCGACAAACAATTTTCATAATTTAAAAAGCTACCCCTGTGGCTCCTCCACCACTAACATGTTTGGAGGCCGTGATTTGACGACTGGTAACCGCACTTCACGCGCAAAATATATCACTTACCGAGATCTGCTTCGGCAGAGTGCCACACCCAGTAATGGGTAGAAGGCGTGATGATATATTTATTTTATATTGAAAATACATAATTTACACGAAAATTCTTAAATTACTATATATACAGTCGTTTCCAGGATATTTTTTTGATTTTGTATTACTAGAAATTATGATGAGAAATAAAAAAAAATACACTTTAAAAACAAATCAGTTTTTGACATTCAAAACGTTACTCATTTGTCAATATTATATGCAATATCCATGGCCATCTATTAATTTAATGTATTTCTTTCTTAGCGCCAGCTACCTGTTAAAAATACCAATAAGAAGCCATGTGGTACACTCATAGACACAAGTTAATATTTTTGCAACTCATTATAATTATAACAGTGACTGTTGACTTTGCTCAAGGCTAATGCCATTTAAAATATGTTAGGATTATATTTTAATTATGTATAATCTTTATTTAACATGTCGTATTCACATACGACATACAGTGTAATTATATAACTTTAAAAAAATTTGTTTTCAATTATTGCAACATTATGTTCCAGTATTACATCATATCACTACGTTATTTTAAAATGAATTTGCAATAAGAAAATAATTATGTATAATCTGATTTTACTTCATAACTGAAAGTTAAAATGACCCAAAATTTCATTGCCGAATTAAATGAACCGCTAATTAGAACGCGATAGAAACAGGTTAAAACTAAGTTAGCACGTGCTATACTTTCTTAGAAATACAGTATTACAATTTATCGTGAAACATATCGCAAATATACATAATATTTATATATTTATTTAATGTAATAATAAAGAAAAATATTTAACTGCACTATTTTTAACTTGTTACAATTTTAAAATAAATTGTGAGAAACATCTGACTGTCTTTTACGTTGTTGTCGGCCTACTTCGCTATCAGTGTTAAGTTTTTTGTTTAAGAATGATATAAAAAGTTGAAAGTCATTCTGCTCATATTATAATCAATTTTATTATCATTTTAACTGTAAATATTTTGCCTGAAGAAGTGTGAATTAAATAGTTTTTGTTATAAATCATCTTAATATAGAATACAATAATTTTTGAGTATAAATTAGTCAAGGATATGCATAAACGGAAATAAGTATCGTGGATTTCACCTTGGAGTTAAATTTATATTTTTGTAATCTTGTCTAGTATTTTTGTTGCAAAATAATTTTCAATTCCCTACATTTAATAAATTACTTTTACAACTATTGCATATAATAATTTTCAATATAACATAAATTTTATCTTCAAATAATTAATAAAAGTTTTATAGCAAAAAATATATGTGAATAATTAATCAAATATATTCTTACCACTTATTATTATAATAAAAATCAAATGAATCACTATAATGAAATGCACTAAACGATGTTCACTTGTTGCACATGTAAATAACATGAGACAATCAGCACATTTTCACTGTCGTCTGTCTTCTGTTTTGTCACAGTACAACTTGAAACACGCAGTTTCTCGCGCGGTGGCTGTGCGTCGACTAAACAACTGAACGCGATTCGACGATTCAAGTTGCTGAGTCGAGCGCAGCACACTCGGATACAAGATTTGAATGTCACATGCGCGATCTATATTGCATTTCATTTCAATGAAGCAGAATGGGATCCTGGACCATAATCGAAATAGACTAAATTATAAATAGTTATTTACATTACAAGTGCTTAGAGCTGGGCAGTAGCTAGCTACTTTTGTAGCTTAGCTACATTTATCTTAGCTGTAGCTTAGCTAACTGTGAAAAAAATATAGCTGTAGCTTGTAGCTAGCTACTTTTTTTTCTATTAGCTTAAAAATAACAACTGAAGCTACTTTTAAAGCTACTAGCTTAGCTACATTTACCTTAGCTGTAGCTTAGCTAACTGTGAAAAAATATAGCTGTAGCTTGTAGCTAGCTACTTTTTTTTCTATTAGCTTAAAAATAACAACTGAAGCTACTTTTAAAGCTACTTTTGTAGCTTAGCTACTAGCTTAGCTACATTTACCTTAGCTGTAGCTGTAGCTTAGCTAACTGTGAAAAAATATAGCTGTAGCTTGTAGCTAGCTACTTTTTTTTCTATTAGCTTAAAAATAACAACTGAAGCTACTTTTTGTAGCTTAAAGCTACTTTTTATAGCTTAAAGCTACTTTTTAAGCAGAAGGTCAACAAAGTATGCATGCGTACAAACTAAACTCACACAAAATAATTATTTATTGCCTATTCTAATTGGCTCTAATACGCAAAAATACATAGTAGGTGCCAGATGGTATATGCTATTTTTGATATTTATGTACATAATAGTAAATTAACAGTCATTATAATAAAAGACTGATCATATGACAATGGCAAATTTAATTATTTCACAATAATTGAAAAAAGTAGCTTTAAAATTTAACAGCTACTTTAACGAAAGCTTTTAGCTGTAGCTTAGCTATATTTTACAAAATATAGCTTATAGCTGTAGCTTAGCTACTTTTTTAAAGAATAGCTGTAGCTGTAGCTTAGCTACTTTTTTTAAGTAGCTTGCCCAGCTCTGCAAGTGCTGAAAGTGAAAGTTTATAGGATGAGTAGTATGGTAGACTTCGAGTCTCAGACGAGTAAAGACACTTTCAGTACGAGAAGCGTACAATATTTTTGTTAAATTATACTGTAATATTATTTTAATAGAGTTTCAAGGAATATTCAGAATAATTAAAAGGTGAGGTTTATTGGTTGATGGTATTGTTGAAATGGCTCAAAATGAGCGGTGGAATAATCCGTGGTTGGACTGCGACGAGCAGCTTAGAGCTGTAATGAACCTTAGCTACCGGTCAGCTATAGCTCTGAGGGATTATTTTCAAATTATTTATCTATAATTTTAGATACATTTTGAAGCAGGATTATCTATAATACCATAAATATTTTGAAAGGGAGTATAGTTTTTTTGCTGATATTGTGACTCGTGTTCTGCGGTAATAATTTCTTGTTAATGAAGAAATGTATGCAAGCGTGCAATTTTCGTAGCAATTTCCACTTATTAGGGTGGGTTAGGGATGAACCAAGGGGTGGTTTTTCAATCCGGACGTAATGTTGATGGGGTGGAAAATAGATTAAATATAAGGGATTTGTTCAACGTTTAGGAGATGATGAATAGAGTTATTAAGTTATTGTTATGAATGTTTAGGCTATTTATGGTTGACCTACCCTAATATCAATAAGGGATGTTTTTTTATAGAACAAATAATAGAATAGAAAGTATTTTGTAACATATTAACATTATATTAATTTTGTAGGTTATATTGACTGCTAGTATGAAATCAGGGTAGAGATAACCAGCTGTCAAACATTCTTAAATTATTATTTTACAGAAAAAATTTGCTGTGTATACAAATAATTTTTAATTTAAGAATTAGTACTTTTTGAGATGGATTACTTCAAAGTAAATTAGAACCAGTATTTCTAGTGCTGGAAATAAAGTCAGCGACGTAATCCAGCGAAATAACTAAGTGATCTGGTTCAGTAAATGTAAGTTAGATCTGATCCAAGTGGCAAATGGAATACGCCTATTATAAGTAAGTAAAAACATTTTCCTGACGTGTTATGTACATTATTTTTTCTGAAACCGTTTAATTTAATCGATAATTAATCATAAATAATTTAAAATGGTTACATTTTTTGATATGAATTGTATTGACAGCAGACTACGTATCCAAGGTTACAACAAAAATAAGTCAGGTTTTGTACTTTACCAGACTGTTTTGTACTTTACCAGACTGTTATTTTTGTTGTAGCCTTGGATACGTACTTGACTTGACTGTTTTTGTAAAAACCTACTTTCCATACTAAAATTGGTCAGGAAAGTAGGCACTTTCTTGTCGGTTTCAGAAAAAAAGTATTATGCAAATGTTTAAAATATGCACGTGGTATTAAAAATAACATCTGACTACTCGTATAAACTGAAAGGCATCATAAAATTATTAATAAACAGGAAAAGCAAAATTGAAGAACGAAATACCTAGTTAATTGAAACTAAAATCGTACTAATTGCATACACGACTGCTGCTTAAATGCAGTAAAGTTGCGCATGCAATTCTACACGTAGACACTACACGAAAACTATAAACTTGGTACATAAATAATTATAATTGACTCGCATATACACAAAGCGCGCTATAGATCATCTAAACACCTCAAAACTTTTTAGCGACAACCGTCTAATTTTTAATAATAACTCCAATCGTTTCACTAAAATAATTGTAATATTTAATACAGTAATAAATATAAACAGTTCAACTAGAGTATGAACGTTGACGTTTAAATTATTTAATATTTATACAACATAAAAGTTAAATAGGATTTCCTACAAGGAAAATGTAGAATTATATTTAAAATGTTTTAAGCACATCACACAATCAATTAATTTTTATTGAAACAATTAACTGTGCCAGGAAAAACTACAGAGTGATCAAAAGGAATTGTTACAGTTAGCAATAAAAAAAACTAATTGAAATTGGTAAGCCTGATACATAAATTCATTTCCTGTTGTTGACAGTGACATTTAAAATTTAAATTTGAGTACATTTATTATTACATTTATTTCTAAAGTATTTCTATTACTTAAAAAGTCAAAATCCTATTAGCTGTCAGACTCCTGACATAACCTATTTGTATTTATTAGAAATGTCAAATAGCATTTCCGCCTTTATCTGACGTTGTGCCAACTGTGGAATAAAAAGATCTCTGGAATTGTATTGCCAACTATAACAATTCCTTTTGATCAGCCTGTACTTATTTGACAGATGTATGTAACATATGTAACCATGGCCATCGTAGCTCAGTGGATAAAAGCGAGGTAAAACTTGCGTTTCTTAATTAGCAAGCAAGAGGTCGTGCGTTCAAATCTCACTGACTTCTACTTATATCCAAAAGAAATACGATTGCGTCTGAGTGGTTCGGATTCCACTATAAGCTGTAGGCCCCCTGTACTGTAATTGGGTTGTACTTCCTGTTGTACAGAGTAACAAATAAATAAATAAATAAATAAATGGTAACTAAAGAAATATTTTATAATTTATAACTATATATCTCTCGGTAAAAATGTAAAATAAATTTAAATTCGCCATATATATACAAAATATGTCAAATTTAACCTTAAAATAAATATATCAAGACTTTTACCCATTACTGGATGTGGTACTCTGCCGTAGCAAATCTCAATAACTGATATATGTATGCGCGTGAAATACGGTTACCAGCCATCAAATCACGGCCCCCAAAGATATTAGTGGAGGGAAAGCCACAGGGATAATTTTAATGTGGTAAAAATTGTTTGTCGGTTGGGGGAATCGAACCCGGGTTCTCAAATTCACTGAGCCACCTACCCCATAAAAATTTAATCAATGATGAACTGTCATTTGAATTGAGAAGACAAATTAAATATAAACAAAATTGTTGTTTATGTATCATTGGTGAAACCAGGCGTTTCTGGCCCGTGGCATAATTATTAACACGAGGCGCGAAGCACCGAAGAATAATAACATGCACAGGGTCAAAAACGCTAATTTCACCCGTGGTATATACAGAGTGATCAAAAGGAATTGTTATAGTTGGCAATACAATTCCAGAGATCTTTTTATTCCACAGTTGGCACAACGTCAGATAAAGGCGGAAATGCTATTTGACATTTCTAATAAATACAAATAAATTATGAAAGGAGTCTGACAGCTAATAGAATTTTGACTTTTTTAGTAATAGAAATACTTTAGAAATAAATGTAATAATAAATGTACTCAAATTTCAATTTTAAATGTCACTGTCAACAACAGGAAATGAATTTATGTATCATGCTTACCAATTTCAAGTAGTTTCTTTTATTGCCAACTGTAACAATTCCTTTTGATCACTCTGTACAATATTTTATGCACAACAAAATAACATTTAATTATATGTTCAAAAGATTAATATATGTACAGTTCATCCCTGTTTACGACCGCTTTTCATTGTTTAAACACATTAATTTCGGTCTTGTTATGCATAAAATTAAATTAAAAAGCAATCTTCATTCGATGGTAGCGCATTAGAAAGCATGGCGCCTACTGCGTAATATTAATTCCTAAATAATTAATCACTATTATATTCGAGGAAAAATATTCAGAAACCAAATTATTTAACCACAATGATATAACTAATTATTGTAAACACATGTGCCTCTGTTTACTAAATAGTTTTATAACATCAATTATGAAGTGTTTCTAACCTCAAAATACCCGGTTGACAGTTGTGATAGTGAATGTTCTTCGGCCGATTAATATATTCGTAAGATAATCCAAGGCCTTGTAGCACGGGTTTGAATTCCAGAAGATCGGCATATGATTATGACATCACAATAATTAATATTTATGTTAGGATCACAGTCGGACCTGATCATTTGGTTTTTATTGGTTTTAATATTACGTAAACTGGAAGTGATATTTTTATGTGCTTTCTGTGCTTGATTTATGTAAAATGGTAGTCATATATTTCAGTTATGAGCCAGACCTTCTTGAATGTACGTTTTATTGTAATGTATAAAATTCCACAGATTTAATGCACCATATTATTGCAGATTAATATATAATCTTGTCATATTTCATTCTGTTGCACATAATCACATCTGACATATTACAGCAAATACATGAATGAACATATCAAGATATGTAACTCGTAATAAAAGGAACAAAAAATCCACCTTGACTACATTCACTGCAAAAAAATATTTAAGTTGGCTACCCTGTGTAGTTGGCAAGCCTCGCTACTGTCAACATGACAGCTTTTGATTAGTTGTTTTGGTAGAAGTTTTCCCAATTTGGTGTTTTTATATAAATAAAGGTGAAACAAAGTTTGACAATGCAAGGTAATCAATTTACAATTATATTATATTAAGGACCAGTTATTCAATCTCCGGTTTACTCTCGATTAACGTTAATCATGATTAAATAATACTGGAAACCATTATTTAATCATGATTAACATTAATCGCTGATTGAAAAACTGACCCTTAACATATTTGAATTTGACATAAATAAAAGTGAAATAAAGTTTCACAATGACAGGTAATCAAATTGCAATTATTATTACAACTTAAAATGTATAGGTAGCCCAAAATAAACAATGTTAATAGTCAGTCGATATTTTTAGTTTTTTTTTTTGCATTTGACAGAAATTACTTACAATTCCAAAAACATTCGGTAGGTGGAATAATAAATGTATGCACAACCGGGCCGAAATTAATGTTTTTAGACCTAAAAAGCAGAATCAAACACTTGTTTTTGGCCCTAGGGCCATAAAAAATCATTCCTATGAATACATAAATAAAATGACAATTTTTGTTTATTGTGAAAACTTGATTTTACAAAATGTCATTTTGACACAACCTATGTACATATTTTAATCTTTTGAACATATAATTAAATGTTATTTTGTTGTGCATAAAATATTGTATGTACCACGAATAAAATTAGCGTTTCTGATCCTGAGCGTTATTAGCCCTCGGAGCAAAAACGACTGTTTTCATCTTTGATACATAAATAACTATTATTTGTTTCTGTGTACTACCGAAAATTAATCTTATTCACATTTTACAATAAGGGGGTGGCTAGCTCAGTGGTATGAAGTCGGCCTGTGGATCCTGAGAACCCTGGTTCAATTCTCACAGACGACAAACAATATTCATAATTTCAAAAACTACCCCTGTGGCTCCTCCACCACTAACATCTTTGGAGGCCGTGATTTGACGACTGGTAACCGCACTTCACGCGCAAAATATATCACTTACCGAGATCTGCTTCGGCAGAGTGCCCACTCCCAGTAATGGGTAGATGATATATTTATTATTTTTTCAATCAAATCCAATCCATTTTCATTTTGTTGTAAATTGAGGTTAAGTTCTTCATCATACCTCATTCGTCATTTCTTGAACTATCTTAATCTTCACAGCTCAGATATATTAAAATGTATCGCAGTACTTTCTTGTCCAGTATTCTACCAGATTTTAATCGAAGTCTACAAATAGGGATTGAAGAATTTTAAGACACGTTTTTCAAGATAGTAATAAGAGATTACAATAAACATTATATTTTATGTTTACGGAGAATCTAAGCTAGGATCAGTGACAGTTCTACGAACAATAATTTAAGTTAATTTCTTTGACGATATGAACACTGTCATTGGAAATTCGAAGATAAAATATGTGTGACAAGACAATGAGAACCATCGTAAGAAAAGATAACCTACAAAAATACTTTATTTAAATCAGACGAGCAGGGATTTGCAATTTAAATTTAAAACAAAATAAAAATAGGTACATATCTCTTTAATTGACAACCGTGGCAAATTTGCAAAATGCAGATGTCAAAAATTAAATCTCGAAATGCAGTTATTCTAAAAATAAACTTACAAACATTTGCCTGTGTACTGAATTGCTTGTTCTCTTGTTTCTTTACCCTTGTCATTCAAGTGACAGCTGTGACTAATTTGTCAATTGTTCATGAGTTCAAACGTAGGCAAGATGAAGTAAATCGTTGTTAATTTTAGAGGTTAGCTTACTAAGTAAGAACAAAAATTTATGTGAAATTTCCAATAACTAATTTATATTTTATTTTTTCTTGGAAAACAATCATTACTAGTTTTTATAAAACTTACAAATTTTATGTTTCTAATAAATGGTTTTTATGATTGTGGAAAAATAGAAATTTTTGTAGACAAACTACATATGTACAAATGTTTTTTTAAGTTAACATTAAAAATATATTTATTACCTTTGATAACAGTTTATTTGCCAATAAATCTTCGGTCAAAATATAAATTCGTTAGTAGTCTGTAAGCAGTTTTGTTTTGTAGTCGTGCAAACTCGTGCAACATTGTTCAGTAATACCAACATATACAAAATATAAAAATAAATTGGTACAAGTGCATCATCTGTTTCAACTTCAAGTTAATTGAGGTTAAAAATGTGTTAAGTGTCAGAACATTCATTTGTCGTCTAAACAACTGTTTTACTGTTTATTTGGTAAGTAAAATTACTATTCATATGTTTTATTGATAATTGGAATTGCTGTTAATATTTGACAGCAATCCAAACATGTATAATTTCGATTGTCTTTTATTTTACTTTAGATAAATTTGTAGAAGTATGTCATGTACTTGGAACTAATAATTTGTTGTTCTTTGAATTTTGAAATAAGAGAAAACGAAGTAAGTACTGTACAAACAATGATAGGTTAATTTTCTGTTGAGTCAATATGTTCTTTCAACTTTTTGACGTCACCATGGTGACTGTATGTATAACAACAAACATATTTGTCTTTTATAAACAGTTTTTGAATTTTAAATTCTTAGTACGGTACTGGAATGTTAATATAATAGATGAATGAATGGTCCAGTGGTCAGAAAATCCAGAATCGCACGTGACAAACGTGACCGGAGCTCGAACCTGTGGCTATAAAAATGTTGGAACGTGATGTTAAATAACTGCAATAGCTATAACTGGAAATTACAGTAAAAATGAAATGAAAATTTGCATTTGTTCATCAACTAATACAAAAGTCTGTTAGGTATTTTTAACTTTATTTGACGCAGAGACAGTTTTGTCTGTCGTGAAGTCGTCATCTATTTTTTCTTCTTAAAACAAACTAAATAGAAACTTAACCTGTCAACAAACGAATTACCTTTCTACAAAATACTATTAAAAGTGACAGAACGAAATTGAATTTTGTTTCGAAATACTAATAAACAAATGGGCACAGAAATACGTTTACCAATCATTTTTAAAACACAATTTAACGAATGAAAAGATTAAAAAAATACAATTTTTTACAATACTTGTATTGTAAGTTACCTATTAATGACAAAATTTAAACACAGTAAGTGGAACTTTTATTGCACCGTGGTTTCCATGGTTATATCAGGACTTTAATATTTACTTACTGTCCGCCGTGAACTGTAAGTAAATATTACATATCAAGGTCTTGTTTATTTTGACAATTTGACAGCTATCAATTTTTAAACTTATTTTTCTTTGCCTTATATTTGTGGAAGTATTGTAAAAAATAGCTTACTAACCTAGAACTGTAAGTGATTTTTTTAGGTCGCGAATGTTTAGGAAATCTCGACCCTTCGGGCCTCGATTTCTCAAACTACATTCTTCACCTAAAAACTGTCACTTACAGTTTATGGTACGTAATATACTATTTCCGAATGAGTTAAATGATACATTTATGCACGTGAAGTGCGATTACCAGTCGTCAAATCACGGCCCAAAAGATGTTATTGGGGGGCACAGGGGTAGTTTTAATGTGGTAAAAATTGTTTGTCGGTTGTGGGAATCGAACCAGGGTTCTTAGAATCCACAGTCCGATTCGATACCACTGTGCCACCACCTACCCTATAAATTATAACAAAAAAGCTAAGAATAAATAAATCGTAAATGATAAATTTTGCTCTTAAAAATAAAGTTTAAATACAGGAATGCAATATAAATTTTATTGCAAAAACATTTGCAAAACACATGGCCCACTGAAATAAACAAAAGAATCAGAAATATAGCAACCTAATTTCATTTAACGTCAAAAACAATAAAATAAAAGAAAGTGTTTCAAACCAGTCCATTGTTAAAAAACTACAGCCACTTATTAAGTTGACAAATTTTTAAAACAGAACTAACTTTAGGACAAATTAAAATTTAACGATGATGTTGGTCGTGACGACAGTCAGTTATGGCTAATAACCGAACCTGTTCCTTGAATTTTTTTATCGCTAACATCTAGGGCGGCTGTGGTAAACCAGCGGTACTTTAATGAGGGGACGCCCCTTTGAAATAACGCCTACGAAGTTTTTACCTGACCCATCCCTCTTCCATCGAAATTGAAGTGAGGTTATGATTAATCGGCCGATATAAAACAGATGTCATTTGTTTATTTTTATTTAGTTTTTTGGTGTTATCTATATTTTGTGCCAATGCACAATAGATTATAAATCATTTCATATAGAGATAGTGTATTATAATTATAGCAATGCAGTATAATATACAGGGTGACCACAAAAACGCGGAACGTAGGCTTTTTCCACAGGATTTTAAAAATGTTCGGAAATTCGATCTCCTGTACAGTTTAGAGAAAAAGTACAAAAATAAAAAAATAAATAGTATATTACGTATCATGAACTGTAAGTGACAGTTTTTAGGTCAAGAATATAGTTTGGGAAATCGAGGCCCGAAGAGTCGCGTTTTCCTAAACATTCGCGACCTAAAAAAATCACTTACAGTTCAAGATTAGTAAGCTACTTTTTACAATACTTGCACAAATAGAAAGAAAATAAAATAGGTTTCAAAATTCATAGCTGCCATATTGTTGTCAAAATAAACAGGACCTTGATATGTAATATTTACTTACTGTTCACGGTGGATAGTAAGTAAATATTAAAGTCCTCATATAACCATGGAAACCACTGTGCAATAAAAGTTGCACTTACTGCGTTTAAATTTTGTCATTAATAGGTAACTTACAGAACAAGTATTGTAAATAAAATAAATATAAATATATCATCACGCCTTCTACCCATTACTGGGTGTGGCACTCTGCCGAAGCAGATCTCGGTAAGTGATATATTTTGCGAGTGAAGTGCGGCTTCCAGTCGTCAAATCACGGCCCCTAAAGATGTTAGTGGTGGAGGAGCCACAGGGGTGAAAATTGTTTGTCGCCTGTGGGAATCGAACCAGGGTTCTCAGGATCCACAGGCCGACTTCATACCACTGAGCTAGCCACTCCATAACAAGTATTGTAAAAATATAAATATATCTTCACGCCTTGTACCCATCACTGGGTGTGGCACTCTGCACATACTTTCACAGTAATGTACCTCAAGAGATGCACTTGACTCAATATTTTATCCGTGCTATTTTAAGCATATTTTACTGCTCATTTAAGATGCAAGATGTTCTACTAATAATAACTATGAAGTTAGCGCCAGCTTAGATTTCGTTCTGTGTGACTGACCACTGAACAACGTTTTATTTTCTACTCTGGAATTTCTTTGCATTTGTCACTGAGTTTATTTAATCTTCAATATTACGTTAAATATAAAAAGTAAAGCTTGGTTGCATAAAATGAGTAATAATAAAAATATTCAAAAAAATTCAGAAATCAATATTTATGTACATTTTTTTTAGGTTAAATTAAAATGGAAAAATTTGATGTACTAGGTTACTGCACTATTCTAACATTTATTATATTAATTATTATTATAATTAAATATTGTTTTGTGTCGTATTGCCATCTTGGTGCACATGCGCATTGTCTCACTATGTGAAGTTGTAGTTTAATTTAGCCACCTATGTTACAAGTACATCAATGGTGATGATTTTGAATAATTCATTTTTTAATTAAATATTTAGTGAGCGTCCAGATAAAACCCGCGTTGCTGTTGACCATAATACCTAAAATGCAGATCAGGGCGTAATGGCGGCATATGACCTAAGTAGTTGGTACGCCAAAGAAGCCACAAAAAAAAAAAATATATTTATGGGGTAGTTAGGTCAGTGGTATCAAGTCGGCCTGTAGATCCTGAGAACCCTGGTTTGATTCCCACAGACAACAAATAATTTTCACCATTTTAAAAACTACCCACCTTCTCCACCATTAACATCATTGGGGGCCGTGATTTGACGGCTGGTAACCGCACTTCACGCGCATAAATATATCACTTACCGAGATCTGCTTCGGCAGAGTGCCACATCCAGTAATGGGTAGAAGACGTGATGATATATTTATTTATTTATTTATATATTAAATATTTTAGATATTAATACCTTACTTTAGATCATATTTTTAGCATAATTGTAACATATTTACACCTAAAAATGATATGCGATAAATATTTCTTTAAAAGCTGTTGAAAAAATTATTAATTTATTCTGTACTCAAAAGTCGAGATGCACAGATGCTGATAACATCGAAATATGATACTCATTTTATATAAAAAAATATCCCTCTATTTGAATACATCACACCCAGTGATAAGATAAAATCATGAGCACATCACTCAAGTAGCATGTGATGAAAATGAATTTTAAGTGCAGGCAAAACCATGTTTATAATATGATTTTTAAGAAAAATATTTCATATTATTGTATTATTATTATATGGCATAGATAGTTCAAAGGTATTGTGTTGCCTTGTGTATTTGAGAACCCAAGTTTGATTCCCGCAGTCGACAAACTTTGCTCCGCATTAAAAATTATCTCTTTGACGACTGGTAAACACTCTTTACGCGCAAATATGGCACTGAGATTTGCTACGGTAAAATGCCACACTCAATAATGGGTAAAAAACATGATGATATAATATTATAATATTATTTTATTACATAGGTAGCTCAGTGGTATCGAGTCGCATTGTGGATTTGAGAACCTGGGTTCAATTTCTACAGACGACAAACAATTATTACTACATTAAAATTACCCTTGAGGTTTTTCCTCCACTAATATCTTTGAGGGCTGTGATTTGACGACTGGAAAACACACTTCTTGCGCAAAGTCACTGAGATCTGCTACGGTAGAGTGTCACACTTAGTAATAAGTAAAAGGCGTGATGATATATGTATAATTTTTTTTAATATAATATTATGTTTATTTGTTTATTATTAAAAAACTAGAATAAAGTAATTGTTGTAATTCTAAAGTTTTTTACTATTATAATTGTAGAATTTAAGTAAATATTTGATAACATAGTAGAGATAATTCTTGACGTTTGAGTGTAATTATGAATATTTGTACTAACGAATAAACAATGACTTTATTTTTTATGAAGACTTAGCAGAATAAATATATTTTGCGTGTTCTTTTGTAATGTTAGGCAATAGTACATTTAAAATCAAGTATGTATACTATAGAACGTTTCAATACTTCAGGAAATAATATAATTAAATGGCAGATACTACATTATAAACAGATTTTTTTTTAATTTGCAAATTTATTTGCACATGAAGAATATCATTTATAATAATAATAATAATATATCATCACGCCTTCTACCCATTACTGGGTGTGGCACTCAGCTGAAGCAGATCTCGGTAAGTGATATATTTTGCGCGTGAAGTGCGGTTACCAGTCATCAAATCACGACCCCCAAAGATGTGGTGGAGGAGTCACAGGGGTAGTTTTTGAAATAATGAAAATTGTTTGTCGCCCTTTGGAATCGAACCAGGGTTCTCTGGATCCACAGGCCGACTTCATACCACTGTGCTAGCCACCCTATCATTTATATATTGTTGAAAAACCAACGAATTGACTGTTGTAGTGTTTGCAATTATAATTATTAATTATAAATAATTCTCAAATCAGTGGTACTAAAAATGTTTACTTCAGATAAATTGCAATAGTTTTGTATATTTTATATATAAAAAAATTGACGCGAAATCAGTTATACTATTTGATATTTAATTATTTTCCTGAAGTATTGAAATACCTTATATTTCTTTTGCATACTATTTTGTTTGGTACACAAATTGAGGGTGCAACAAATCGCATAGAATCAACGTCAGGATCACAAATAATATACTTGACGTTTCCACGTTTCAATAACGAAAGGTTTGTTATAGTAATGGCTTCAATCAGGTTCGTTTCATCACTTGTCAACACTGTAATGAACCGAGCATTCTTCCCTCAGAATTCCCCTTCACCGTGGATGAGATGAACTAGTGGATTAATTAAAACAGTGGCTCTCAACAAACATTACAAATAGCACAAGTTCAATTTGATGTCACTTAGTTCCTCACACAATAATAAAATATTTAAATATAATTTTGACCACATTGAAATTACCCCTGTGGCTCCTCCACCACTAACATCCTTGAGGGCTGTGATTTGACGGCTGGTAACTAAACTTCACGCGCATAAATATATCACTTACCAAGATCTGCTACGGCAGAATGTCACATCCAATAATGAGTAAAAAGCGTAATGATATATTTATTTTACTTAATTTAGTTAAACGGGAAACAAAAATGACGTCAACAGTATAACCAAAAAGAATATTTCTTTTTTTCGTATCTCTCGAAAATTAACATTTTGATAAATAAATAAATATATCATAACGCCTTTACCCATTATGGGTTGTGGCACTCTGCCGTAGCAGATCTCGGTAAGTGATATATTTTGCTCTTGAAGTGCGGTTACCAGTCCTCAAATAATTTTAATTCAATGAAAATTGTTAGTCGGCTGAGGAAATCCACAAGCCGTTTCGATACCAATTAACAGTTTACTATTTTTATTTTTGTTGTTCAAGATGAAATTATTGGCCATTATCCATTAAATAATTGCATAATTGAATTCCACGAGTTGTTTCTAATGTTACCTTGGAAACCAGTTTCTAACCTTACACGATAAGTAACTAGTTTTTATTTTGATCAGTGGAGACTGATCACCATGGTAATGGACAGGTCAGTTTCTCGTTTGTTAATTATTCATATTCTTCGTTCATTCATTCGTTTCTAGCTGAATTCTTCTTTTAATTCTTCTTAAAAACTGTCATAAACTTGATTATTTTAAGGTTATGTTAAAAATCTAGATATATCTAGAACTCTTGAAGCATAAAGCATAATTTAATTTGATTGATGGAATCTATTTTCTAGTTTACTATTAAAATTGTAAATATGTACGAGTAGTTGCCTTATATATGTAATCAAAGTTTAGTAAATTATATACTTTATAAGGAAGTAGTCAGTCAAAAATGTCATCAAGTTAACTGATTTATTAGATATGAAATAATGTTAGGTTATGTCTATAAAGTATCGATTGGAAATAAACAGATAATGTTTAACCACGGGCAATAGCGGGTTTCAACTTAAAACAAATAAAAAATAAAATAAATAAATATATCATCACGCCTTTTACCCATTACTGAGGATGGCACTCTGCCGAAGCAGATCTCGGTAAGTGATATATTTATGCACGTGAAGTTCGGTTACCAGTCGTCAAATCACGGCCCGCAAAGATGTTAGTGGCGGAAGAGCCACTGGGGTAATTTTTAATTTGGTGAAAATGTTTGTCGGCTGTGGGGTTCGAACCAGGGTTCTCAGGACAAATATATCAAACCTTTCTTTTCTCTATGGTGGTACAACTAAAATAAATTAAATATTTATTTGGAGTAGATGACTCAGTGGCTGTGGCTGTAAATTTGAGAATGCGAGTTCGATTCCCAGTCTAGTGAATTTTTTATTGAACCGGTTCAAAACTGGAAAATTTTATTATTATGGTTCTATATAAATTAAGGCACGAGAAATCGAATGCCGTTGAGCGCATCTTCATATCTCTTTTAGTTTTTGAGTTACAGCGTTTTTTGACTTTTTTAAAATCTCAACTTTGAAGGCCCATATCTCGAAAACTAGAAGAGATATCGAAATGCGGTTTGAACGAGTGTATTTCTCGTGCTTTACTTAATATAATAGAGAATTTTGAAAATTTTGAAAATTTTTGGGTTTTTTTCAAAATTTTTCCTTGTCGATATTTCAAAAAGTAGACGAGATAATTAAAATCTGTGAACAGCAGTGAATTTCTCGAGTGAAAGTACGTATGTATGTAAATTTTCAGAAAAAAAATCGCACGGATAATGTTTTTATTACAGAAAAACGAAAAATGACCAAAAATCGTAAAAATCTTAAGGGGTACCCCTTCAAAAATAATTAATTTTTAGCCGATTTTAGTTTTTCTGTAATAAAAAACTTATCCGCTGGAATTTTTTTCTGAAAATTTACAAACCTATGTATTTTCACGAGAGGAATTCACTGGTGTTCACAGATTTTAATTATCTTGTCTAGTTTTTGAAATATCGACAAGGAAAAATTTTGAAAAAACCCAAAAATTTTCAAAATTTTCAAAATTCCCTATTATATTAAGTAAAGCACGAGAAATACACTCGTTCAAACCGCATTTCGATATCTTTTCTAGTTTTGGATATATGGGCCTTCAAAGTTGAGATTTTAAAAAAGTCAAAAAACGCTATAACTCGAAAACTAAAAGAGATATGAAGATGCGCTCAACGGCATTCGATTTCTCGTGCCTTAAATTATATAGAACCATAATAATAAAATTTTAAATTTTTGAACCAATTCAGTCAAAAATTTCACTTCGTCAATATCGAAGCATTTGCGTTCATAACTTTAGCGTAAATGTACAACCAATAAAAAATATATATACAGATAATTGAACTACCTTTAATAAACAATATTTATAATATAACACACCACAGAGAAAATTGTTTTGAACATATGTTATGTACGTCGAAGGAAGATGAATGAAAAGTGAATAGAAACGAATGGATAGATGTGATTGAAGGTTTATTGTGTGATGAATGATTTCGAGTGTGATGAGTAAATGTGCCTATATGGAGGGAACTATGAATGTGGTTCAAGCGAGGATGGTGTGTTAGGATGAGAATGTTTGGCGAGGACGTATTATTTGATGAATTTAATGGGTACATGTTTTATGAATGATTTTAGGGTTCGCGATACTCCATTTGATAGGATTAACATCACACAAATACAACCAAATTCTAACCTAAAAAAATACATGTAAATTTAAATAAAACAGCAAAAATTTCTTACAAAACAAAACTTGTTATTTTATTTATCTATTGTATGGTAATACAACTACTTTACAGCTGAATACCTGAAACATGTTTAGAATTTTAATGTACTATTTTACAACTTATATTTAAACTGTCATAGAAATACAATATAATATTTATTTGCATGTTTTCTCGCATCTACTAGCACAATAATGGAATAATAATATACTTATTTATTACTAATAAGTAGTTAAACTATTGTGACTATTAATATAACATGCGAAATTGTTAACCTTGGTACTCTTATCTTGCTTCTTGCTAATATATAATCATAAATATTAAACTTTTATTATACTATTATTTGCCATGTTGTATAAATATTAGTTAAGTATTTGTCCTGTCATAAGCTCACAATGAGAAGTAAATTTTTTACAAATATCTGCAAAAAATTACAAAAACTTAATATTTACTCTATTTTTTTATTTATCAAATTATTTATAAATTTTCATAATTTCAAAAGCTACCCCAGTGGCTCCTCCACCACTAACATCTTTGGGGGCCGTGATTTGACGAGTGGTAACCGCACTTCACGCGTATAAATATATCACTTATCGAGATCTGCTTCGGCGGAATGCCACACCCAGTAATGGGTAGAAGGCGTGATGATATATTTATTTATTTATTTTTTATGTGACTCAGTGGTATCGAGTCGGTCTGTGTATTTGAGAACTCGGGTTCGATTCCCACAGCGGACAATTAGCTATTTACATAACAAGTGCGCAAAGACATCTTTGCACATGAGCGCAATTTTAAAGCCGTCGCTTCGCTCGTACTTTAATTTGCGAGAATGGTACAAATGACGTCTTCGTGCACGAGTTTTGTACAATGCTTTTTGTTACGAGCAAAAATTATATAACCGACAATGAGGAAATTTATTAAATTTGAAGCGTGAATTTATATTGTCAGTTAAGTATGCCATGAATTGACATTTGTTATTTGAAAACAAATTGTTTATTTTTTTCTCGTAAAGTTTGTTAAAATATGTCGGTTTGAAGGCGTTATAAGCTAATGTGTCTATTTCTTTTATAATTTCTTTAAAATGTGTGTATATAAGTACAATTAGCGTTTTAATAGTCAAAATTTAGAATCATAAAAATGGGTGCTTTTTCAATATTACTTTGCGCACTAGTGCGCAAAATCAAACTTTTCATTGGTTTCCAGGGTAATGTAAACGTTATTTTGAATAATGCTAGTACACAAAATATTTTGCCAGCTAGCTGAAAAATGAAGTAAACTATACCTCATTTTCCAACTATTTTTTTGGTTGGACACACACAGATTACCAACTGATTGTAAATAAACAATTAAAAACTACCCGTGTGGCTCTCCCCTCACTAACATCCTTGAAGGCCGTAATTTGACGGCTGATAACCGCATTCGCGCGCTAAATATATCACTTACCAAGATTTGCTTCACATTTTTGTATTATCAAATAGTGAAACCATATATATTCTTGTAGCATGTAAACAGTTTTGGAAGCACTGTACATTGTTTTACATATTAATGGAAATATTAACATGAATTGGTCACGACTGCACATATGATTTTGAAAATGCAAACACTGATTGCATAGTTCGACAAGAGATGGTGTTAGTGTCGAAGACGATTAGTTAGGTTATGTTGACCGTTATTACATGTATCTCATAATTGTATGTTACAAAGTTATAATGTTTTAGGATGTTGTAATGAGATTTTAATTATGAGGTTAGGATTGTATTTTGTCAAGTACTGATTTGTTCGGAAAGGTATTTTTTCCAAAGGAAATTTAAAGAGTTTTGATAAATTCTTTACGACTATTTGGCATGCCATATTTTTCTTTATTTATGCTACTCTGTACAACAGGAACTTAATCCCAATTACAGTATAGGATCCGGACTCACCGAGCCGTAGTATAGTAGTTCATATAATTTTAGCTTGAGTGAGATTCGAACTCGGGATCTCCGAATTCGATTTACGTAACGGTACCCACATTACCGTACAAACTGGGTATGTTATAAATGCATTCTTATGCGTTGTATAAATAATAATTTAATGCATTTTGGATGAAAGTGCACTTGAAAATTTACAAAAAATATGAAGGTAAACTAACTGGACCATTGTGGGTGTGACAGGATATACCTACATTGGTCAAGCGAAGGAAGTAACTTATGACTGAACAATACTCACAGATAAAAAATCTAATGTGTTTTAAATACATTACTTCCTTAATATAATGTGTATTTGAAAAAGTACTCATTACCTTGTAGCGTTAAATAACAATGTGTAATGAAAAAATAAATGATAGGTTGTACTCCTTGTTTTCCGTAGTAACCATAGTGATTTTGTGATTGAACAATGGCGTCTAAATTTGCAATTTATGTCATACTTATTCCAAGTTTATGTAGTCAACTAAATTAAAAAATTATTAAATTAAATTTAGCGTTTAAATATTATAAAATAAATAAATAAATATATCAGCACGCGCAAAATATATCACTTACCGAGATCTGCTTTGGCAGAGTGCCACACCCAGAAATGGGTAGAAGGCGTGATGATATATTTATTTTATTTTTATTTTATCATCACGCTTTTTACCCAGTACTGGGTATGGCATTCTGTCCAGCAGATCTCAGTTAATGATATATTTGTGCGCATGAAGAACCAGCCGTCAAATCGCGGTCCCCAAAGATGTTAGTGGTTGGGAAGCCACGGGGGTAATTTTATTGTGATGAAAATGTTTGTCGACTGTGGGAATCGAACCTGAGTTCTTAGGATCCACAGGTCGGCTCGATACCACCTACCCCATATGGGATAAATATTATTGCATAAAAAAGGTAGGTATATACTTCATTTTAAAATAAATTTGACATTTGAGGTTAGAAAAATAAAATGTGCGGCAGTACGATGATATGGATTCGGCGATCTTGAGTTCGAATCCCACTCAATCTAAAAGAAATCATCTTCCACCCCCACGGGGACGAGGGGTTGAATTTATTTTACAGGATCAGATGTCTCCCTGTTCCTGTTTTGCAAAACAAAATAAATAAATAAATAAATAAAGGATATATTCTGAATAAATTTTCTGATTTATTTATTGAATTAAATTTTATAATTTGTTTGCTGCATAAAGTCAGCATTAACATGTAACAGTTTAATTGAAGTCATTTACGAATTATATAATAATGTAAATAATATGGCCAATAATAACTGTTTATAATGATGTAATAAGTATAACTAGACGTATGTACGCGTAACAATCAACTCAAGGTTTTTCAGTCACATTTCTAT
Source organism: Pterostichus madidus (assembly GCA_911728475.2). NCBI lineage: Eukaryota > Metazoa > Arthropoda > Insecta > Coleoptera > Carabidae > Pterostichus > Pterostichus madidus. Next base: position 721,427 of record OU452313.1, on the reverse strand, counting down.
TAAGCCAAATATGCTGTCAAAACAAACAATTACATATTTCTAACCTCAATTAATAAATGAGGTCGTCTTAAAATACTTTTTATTTGATTCGTTACACACATTTATATCTTTTTTACAATACTTTTACTGTAAGTTACATATTTATGACAAAATGTAAAGACAGTAAGTGGAACTTTTATTGCACAGTGGTTTCCATGGTTATATCAGGACTTTAATATTTACTTACTGTCCACCGTGAGCAGTAAGTAAATATTACATATCAAGGTCTTGTTTATTTTGACAACAATTTGACAGCTGTCAATTTTGAACCTATTTTTCTTTGCCTGATATTTGTGGAAGTATTGTAAAAAATAGCTTACTAACCTAGAACTGTAAGTGATTTTTTTAGGTCGCGAATGTTTAGGAAATATCGACCCTTCGGGCTTCGATTTTCCAAACTACATTCTTGACCTAAAAACTGTCACTTACAGTTCATGGTACGTAATATACAATTTCAGATTGAGGTAAGTGATATATTTATGCACGTAAAGAGCGGTTACCAATCGGCAAATCACGGCCCAAAAGATGTTAGTGGGGGAGCACAAGGGTAGTTTGAATGTGGTGAAAATTATTTACCGGTTGTGAGAATCGAACCAGGGTTCTCAGAATCCACAGGCCGATTCGATTCCATATCACTGAGCCACTTACCCAATAAATTGTAACAAGAAAGTTAAGAATAAATAAATCGTAAATGATAAATTTTGCTATTACATATCAAGGTCCTGTTTATTTTGACAATAATTTAACAACTATCAATTTTTAAATCTATTCTTCTTTTTCTTCTATTTGTGCAAGTATTGTAAAAAATAGCTTACTAACTTCGAACTGTAAGTGATTTTTGTATGTCGCGAATGTACATTCTTGATTTAAAAACTGTCACTTACAGTAAAATAAATAAATATATCATCATGCCTTCTACCCATTACTGGGTGTGGCACTCTGCTGAAGCAGATCTCGGTAAGTGATATATTTTGCGCGTGAAGTGCGGTTACCAGTCGTCAAATCACGGCTTCCAAATATGTTAGTGGGGGAGGAGCCACAGGGGTAGCTTTTTGAAATTATGAAAATTGTTTTCATGGTACGTAATATACTATTTAGTTGATTCGTTACACACATCTTTTAGCATCAAATATCATTCACTGTATATTTTCCTAAATTTTACAAACATACAAGTCAAATTAGTAAACTACAAATTCTTCACTTTTATTTGACTTTTGACCAATACCAAGAACTTTTGTCTGTTATAGAAACAGGAAGAACGTATTAAAAACAAACAATCGCTATTTATTGGACATTGTTTGTTACTGTAGCTAGGATACTGGTTATATCCCACTGACGTCACAGTTTTCCGAACGAGATGACACAGCATTTTGTTTTATTTTATTGACTTATCATACGCATAACCAAGTGTCATTCACGGGCCACATGTGGGAAATAATTATACTTATACATTACAGATGATAAAAATTGTTTTGGTTTTGCTGTGATAACATTTCTTCAGTGATTATTTTATACGCAGCAGGTTTATTGTTACAAAGAAACATATATAGTTATAGTGAAACCAAGCAGTAATGCTACCGCGGCCATTTTTCAATTCGTACCAACATATAATAATAATAATAATAAATAAATATATCATCACGCCTTTTACCCATTACTGAGTGTGGCACTCTGCCGTAGCAAATCTCGGTAAATGATGTATTTATGCGCGTGAAGTACGGTTATCAGCCGTCAAATCACGACCACCAAAGATGTTAGTGGAGGAGTTACATGGGTAGTTTGTAATGTGGTTGTTAAAATCGTTTGTCGACTGTGGGAATCAAACCCAGGTTCTCAAGTTAACAGGCCGACTTGAGACAATAATTTATAGATTAAAGCTAGGTTATGTTATGTTGCGTGGTGTTTACTTCCAAAAACAAGCGTAGAGCGACACACCCTTCCTTTCTTATCTTTTAATTCGTTTTCAGATTTTACATGTGTTGAACTGCAATTGTGTGGAATTCACTTTCAAAAACAAGCGCAGTGCGACACTCCCTTCCTTTCTTATCTTTTCATTCATTTTTAGTTACTGCATTGTGTGGACTTTTCTTTCATATACAAGTGCAGGCTATCACTTTCATCTTTTCTAATCTTTGTAGATTCGTTGTTAGATTCGTTGTTAGATTCGTTATTAGATTCGTTGTTAGGAGTAAGCCTGTGTAATTTGAGATGTTTTACGCATATGTTATGTATGTCGAAGAAAGAAGATGAATGATAAGTGAATAGGAGTGATTGGATAGATGTGATTGAAGGTTTGTTGTGTGATAAATGATTTCGAATGTAATAAATAAATGAGTTTATATGGAGTGATGTATGAATGTGGTTAAAGTGAGGGTGGTGTGTTTGGATGAGAATGTTTGACGACGACTGATTATTTGATGAATGTAATCAGTGAACATTTTATGAATAACTTTAGGGTTTGTGCTATCCCATTTGATGGGATATAGTGTGATGATATGTATGTATGTTAGGCAACTATAAAAGTGATTTTTATTTGAGGTTATGTTACATTTTATGTTGAAACTGTTAGTTGTACGGTACATCTTTCATCATCTTGATGTTATTTTCATTATATATTCATTGAAAATAGATTTGTTCTACTTCTTAGAAGATGAAGATGAACAATTATGTCGGCACCTCAGGCATAACTCATGTCTGTTAGTTATTAGTTAATTATTTACTCATCGCATATGTGCCCGAACACAGGTATTAATAATAGATAACGAAGTCTCAATAGTTGTCATGGCAATGGTTAATGCTGTTTCGCTGTTTTCTAAACGAATTTTCTGTACAAGTGCTTTTGATTACTTTGAGTTAATTTATTACTTAATGAAGTTTACCTGTTTGTGTTTTTATGTATTTTCAATTAAATGACAGACTTGCCTGTCAATTTGTTTTCAAACAGGAAATTAATCTAGGCCTGATTACATGTAATGATTGTTACAATATTATATACACGTGTAGTTTGGTTTTTAATACGAAAAGGAAGTCAATAATTATATGATGTATAATGTTATAACTTACTTAAAACAGTAAATTAGTTATTTTGTTATGTGAGAGCGACACTCCCTTCCTTTCTTATCTTTTAATTAGTTTTTAGTTCTTGCATAGAGGGTTTAACTGCAGTTGTCGGCTGTGGGGATGGAACCAAGGTTCTCAGGATAAATAAATATATCATCACGCCTTCCTTTTCTCTAATACAACTAAAAATAAATTAAATATTTATTTGGAGTAGATAGCTCAGTGACTGTGGCTGTAAATTTGAGAATCCGAGTTCGATTCCCGGTCTAGTGAATTTTTTATTGAACCTGTTCAAAACTGGAAAATTTTATTATTATGGTTCTATATAATTTAAGGCACGAGAAATCGAATGCCGTTGAGCGCATCTTCATATCTCTTTTAGTTCTCGAGTTATAGCGTTTTTTGACTTTTTAAAAATCTCAACTTTGAAGGCCCATATCTCGAAAACTAGAAGAGATATCGAAATGCGGTTTAAACGAGTGTATTTCTCGTGCTTTACTTAATATAATAGGGAATTTTGAAAATTTTGAAAATTTTTGGGTTTTTTTCAAAATTTTTCCTTGTCGATATTTCAAAAAGTAGACGAGATAATTAAAATCTATGAACACCTGTGAATTCCTCTCGCGAAAATATGTATGTATGTAAATTTTCAGAAGAAAATTCGCACGGATAAAGTTTTTATTACAGAAAAACGAAAAATGACCAAAAATCGTAGAAATCTTAAGGGGTACCCCTTCAAAAATAATTAATTTTTAGCCGATTTTCGTTTTTCTGTAATAAAAAACTTATCCGCTCGAATTTTTTTCTGAAAATTTACATACCTATGTATTTTCACGAGAGGAATTCACTGGTGTTCACAGATTTTAATTATCTCTTCTACTTTTTAAAATATGGATCTGGAAAAATTTTGAAAAAATTTTCAAAATATTGAAAATTTTCAAAATTCCCTATTATATTAAGTAAAGCACGAGAAATACACTCGTTCAAACCGCATTTCGATATCTCTTCTAGTTTTCGAGATATGGGTCTTCAAAGTTGAGATTTTTAAAAAGTCAAAAAACGCTATAAGTCGAGAACTAAAAGAGATATGAAGATGCGCTCAACGGCATTCGATTTCTCGTGCCTTAAATTATATAGAACCATAATAATAAAATTTTCTATTTTTGAACCAATTCAGTCAAAAAATTCACGTCGTCAATATCGAAGCATTTGCGATCATAACTTTAGCGTAAATGTACAACCAATAAAAAATATATATATAGATAATTGAACTACCTTTAATAAACAATATTTATAATATAATACACCATAGCGAAAATTGTTTTGAACATATGTTATGTACGTCGAAGGAAGATGAATGAAAAGTGAATATTAAGAATGGATAGATGTGATTGAAGGTTTATTGTGTGATGAATGATTTCGAGTGTGATGAGTAAATGTGCCTATATGGAGGAATCTATGAATGTGGTTAAAGTGAGGATGGTGTGTTAGGATGAGAATGTTTGACGAGGACATATTATTTTGATTAAATTAATGAGTACATGTTTTATGAATGATTTTAGGGTTCGTGCTACTCCATTTGATGGGATATAGCGTGATAATATGTATATATGTATGTATGTAGAAATAGATACGTTTTTTATTGTTATTTTTAATTTTGTTTAGGTGGTATGATTGATTGAGAATTTTGACAGTTGGTACAACTGCAATGCAGGTAAAAGAAACACGCTATATTTCGTGTTCTTGTTTGTCCTATTTTTACAAATAAATATAACATCTGTCGTGGGTTAGTATTTTATAAAAGTGGAGCTGTTAATTAGAATCGCGAAACAAAAAAGTAATTGTTGTGATCAAGTTGTGTCCTGCATGTGCGTGAAGTAAATTATTGAATAAAAAGACAGATGTATTGGATACATACCAATTTAAAAATGAATTGTCATGGGCCAAGTACAGTTCAATTTATTTAATAGCCTTTTATTAAAACAAATGACTCTTCGAACCGAAAATGAGTTTTTAAATTTCTGTCAACCATTCACATACAGTCGTGAGAAGGAGAATATAGATGACAAAATTATGTATTTATTAAATATGGAATTATTTTGTTGGATTGCGTTAGTTATAAAATTTCATAGGATTAGGAGAACATGTATCATAACATGTTTACTTAGAAAAGTTAATACATTTTTGATTAGTGCTGCCATCTATGATTCAGTTATCTTCTTTTTACTGTTGAATTACAGTCATCTGTATTGTCAACTCAAAGTAAAGTTTAACAGCAGGGAAAACGTGCAACTTTAATTTCTCTTACGTCCCATTAATTCAATACGTTATGATACCTTTCCCTTTTTTACAACTTATATTACATTAAACTGTATGAAGCAGATTTAAATCACAACCACCATTTTAGATACCTTCATACCGCTTCTCTAGGATCGCCAAAACATATGAATTGTTACAATTATTTTTGCCTAAAGTATCATTTCATCGTATTACAATAAAGTAAATAAATTTACATGAAATATTAAGTTTTATCATGGATACATTCATCTTGGTCGTACTATAAAGATTCCTTTTTAGTTAGTTCATTTAACATCCGCTAGATGTCTCTAAGTGACAAACAGGTGAAATCCGCTGATTCTAGGAATAGCAAAGCACGGATCGTTTCAAATTGGACCTTATATTCCTGATCAACACGGTATTGTCCAGCTGCGACCCGAACAGCGTGAGATGAGGTTAGAATAGATTGTTCGGTGTACGAATGTCGAAGTATGACTTCAATACCGGTTCTAGTGAAATTAAATATTTTTTATTCGTAGTTTTAAAGTAAATTTAGTGGCTGTGATCTATTTATAGTGTTAAATATCGCTGGGGAAATGTAAGTGTCATATTTAAATTTTTATTGATTGTTTTATCATGAAACAGAATTTTTAAATTTATTATTAAAGTGCTCGATATTTACTTCAATTCGTTTGTCAACATAACATTAGTTTAATTTTTATTATTATGATTTCTGCGGAATATTTTCAAAAAAAAATATATAATAATAAATAAATACTATAATTATTTTAATGATGATCACCTTAATGGATATAAAATATGTATTTTAACCTTGGTTGATATTTTTTTATGATTGTTCAGATAAATTTTATTTCCTGTCAGTTATCTAAAATAATAAAAAAAAATGTTATATTTAATTAATGTGGCATAAAACTAACAAGTACAATTTACAAATTATTCAAATTAAAACCATAAAAAAGCTATAAAAGTAATTTTTAATTTGGCATTATCAATAATCATCGTAATTTAATTCCGGCCGCATATTTTGCTATCGCAAAATACATAAACAAGAGAAGGCGTTATTATTAGTTTGTAAACTATTTTTAATTAGTTTTTTATTCTGGTCACAAATAGTAATAAATAAATTTCTTTCTTAAATACATTAAGTTCGATAAACTTTTCTGTATACTGGCAAAACATTGAACTTCTGTCAAATATTTGTTTTTATTTTGTTTTAAATTACATTTCTATATAATCAAGTTGTTTTTTATTAATATTTTTATTTTGCAATACCAGAAAATTATTTACATTTAATATAAAATCAATATATAAAATAATAAAAAAGTAATATATTTTGTTTTTATTACTTTTTTTTTGTACAAATGCGAATACAGAATGATGTTACTATCAAGGAACATAATGTTTATGAATACAATGAAAATAATGAATATGCAATTTTTTAAATATTATTTTCACAGCAAATACTATTATAGAATAATTATACAGAGTGATCAAAAGGAATTGTTATAGTTGGCAATACAATTCCAGAGATCTTTTTATTCCACAGTTGATCCAACATCAGGTAAAGGCGGAAATGCTATTTGACATTTCTAATAAAAATACTTTAGAAATAAATGTAATAATAAATGTACTCAAATTTAAATTTCCAAATGTCACTGTCGACAACAGGAAATGAATTTATGTATCAGGCTTACCAATTGCAAGTAGTTTTTTTTATTGCCAACTGTAACAATTCCTTTTGATCACTCTGTAGTAGGTATTGGTATAAAATTAAAATAAAATAAATATTAATGTATCAACACGCCTTTTACCCATTACTGGGTGTGGCACTCTGCCGAACCAGATCTCGGTAAGTGATATATTTATGCGCGTGAAGTACGGTTACCAGCCGTCAAATCACGGCCTCCTAAGATGTTAGTCGTGAGGGAGTCACAAATATAATTTTTTAAATTGAAGAAAATGTTTTGTCGGCTGTGGGGATCGAACTAGGGTTTTTAGGATCCACAGGCCGACTTGATACCACTGAGCCATACCCCATACCATATTTGTATAAAATTAATTATTTTTTTGCAATTATAATAATATAATGCACTGTTCCAGCAACAAAAGTTAAATTTTAAACATGGTTTAAATAAATAAAAGCAAATCGAATGACAGCAATATCAATTATTTCATTTGACATGTAATTTTGACTTGCTTTTATTTGTTTAAACCAAGTTTAAAATTTAATTTTTGTTAACCGGCAATGAATATACAAAAAGTTAATCTCCTAATTTTTGAACTATGCGTAATATAAACAAACATTTAAAATCAATATTATTTGTGTTTAAACATTTCACTAATATGTAAATAGAACAAATAAAATTGAACTTTACAAAATGTGCATAATCATTTTGTAAAGTTTTATTTATATAATTGGTTAAACCCAGTGAAATAAAAGTACTTACGGTGTGGTTTACCATCAACATCATCATCAAGGATCTTTACAGTAAGTGCTAGTTTCTTCGAAACGCTATAAAATACTAGAAAGCAAGACGTGAAACATATACCGGGTGGTGCTTTGTAGGGGTGAACATAAGGATTTATATGTAAAATCATAATGTTATAATTTCCTGCTACCCTAATTATTTTAAGCAAACAAGCTTCAAATAAAACTGTTAGGGCATAAAACTATGAAGCTAAATCAATACACGCTTATGGCCCGTTTTTCTTGATACACCCTGTAGGTGTAGCTTTCTTTAATTTCTTACCTATCAATAATAAATAATTCGTTACAGCGTTGAAAGTTAATTATTTATAATGATTGTGTAGAATTTTTATGTGTTTATTTTCTGTAGTGTGTACCGGTAATTACAGCAAGAACCTGCGCAAAAATTACCGCTATCATAATAAATACTACACTATAAAATCAAATAAATATTTATATACTTTACGGCTTTTTATATAAATACAAATAATGAATGGTAAGAGAATAGGAATGATGTGATTGAAGGTTTGTTGTGTGATAATGTTTTCGAGTGTAATAAATGAATGAGTTTATATGGAGTGATCTATAAATGTGGTTGAAGTGAGGGTGGTGTGTTTGGATGGGAATGTTTGGTGATGGCTGGTTGTTTGATGGGTGTGATGAGTGAATGTTTTATGAGTGATTTTAGGGTTCGTGCTACCTCATTTGTTGGGATATAGCGTGAAGATATGTATGTATGTATGTTTTTCATGGAGGAGAGTTTAGATGAATTCATTAATAGTATATACTGGGTGGTGCTCCGTAACGGTGAAAATTGGGATTTAACATGTAAAATCAAAACATAAAAAAAAATATCATCACGGCTTCTACCCATTACTGGGTGTGGCACTCTGCCGAATCAGATCTAGGTAAGTGATATATTTTGCGCGTGAAGTGCGGTTACCAGTCGTCAAATCATAATGTTATTATTTCCTGCTCCCCAAATTATTTTAAGCAAAAAAGTTTCAAATCAAACTTTTACAGGCAGATTCACAAAACGGATTAGCGCTAACACCGGTTTTAATATTATCTATAACTCTGTTTTAGATTAAAACCAATTTAATGAAATGAACTAATTTTGATGCTAATTAACTCTCTAACTTAAGTTAAAATAAACTTGTTTCGTACATTGAAAAGACAGTTAAAAATGAAATAAAAAATGGTGTTAGCGCTAATCAGCTTTATGAATCTGCCTGTTAGGGTATACAATTCTGCAGCTTAGTCAATAAACAAAATTAATTTTGCATGTTGTGTGACGACACAAATTAGATCTGAAAATGACGAAAATTGCCTCAAAACTATCGATAGCTATGGAACTGAAACAAAATTAAACAAATGTTTGACGTTTTATCTCTCAAAACTGTCAAAATATAAATATATTATTACGCCTTTTATCCATTACTGGGTGTGGCACTCTGCCGAAGCAGGTCTCGGTAAGTGATAAATTGCGCGTGAAGTGCGATTACCAGCTGTCAAAACACGGCCCCCAAAGATGTTTAGCGGTGGGGGAGCCACAGAGGTAATTTTACTCGTAAATTGGTGAAAATGTTTGTCGGCTGTGGGGATCAAACCAGGGTTCTTATGATCCACAGGCCGACTCGATACCACTGAGCCACTACCCCATACAATTAATTGCTTTATATTATTACTTTCATTTATTTATTATTTATTTTTTAGTCGACAAACATTTTCACCAATTTAAAAATTACCCCTGTGGCTCTTTCACTAACATCTTTGGGGGCCGTGATTTGACGTCTGGTAACCGCACCTCACGCGCAAAAATATATCACTTACCAAGATCTGCTTCGGCAGAGTGCTACACCCAATATTGGGTAAAAGGCGTGATGATATATTTATATTTATTTTATTTATTTTGGATTTGAGAACCCGGGTTCGATTTCCACAGCCGACAATCAATTTTCACCACATTAAAAACTACCCCTGTGGCTCTTTCTCCACTAACATCTTTGGGGGCCATGATTTGGCGACTTGTAACCACAAATAAATCACTTACCGAGATGTGCTAGGACAGAGTGCCACACTCAGTAATTGGTAAAAGCCATGATGAAATTTTTATTTATTTATTATTTTATAGTTCTGTCAGGTTATTAACATTTACATTAAGATAAGAAACCACAGCAAAATTTGTGTAGGAAATATGTGATAATAATTTATCATTTGAAACAATTCTGATTTTTTTTGACATCGTAGACGTTTGGCAGATAAAATGATGTGAAAAATAAGTCTGGCACTGGACACTTCAAACAAATAGGTCAAAGTCGAGAGCACGAAAATCTCTTCACTAAAAATAAGTTTCAAGTTCAACTTGTAATTCATGGAATACCTGCTATGCGGTTATGACGCGCTGACAAGGATTACTACATGAATTTGTAAAGATTTACAAACTTGTTCACAGAGTGCTCTAGTTGTTTATTTAATTTAAAAAAGGAAGATTACTTTTTGTCTACTTTTCGAAATAGATGTAATTAGGTTAATTACTTGTTTCTTGTTTAAATTGTACATTCAGAGCAATATAAATATGTAATAGTATATTACATAATAAGTCAGGAAAGTAAAAACACTTTCCTGACGTATTATGTATCATATTTTTTTCTGAAATCGTTTAATTTAAACAATAATTAATCGTAAATCATTCAAAATGTTTAAATTTTTCGATACGAAGTTTATTGACAGCAGACTACGTATCTACGGTTACAAAAAAAAAAACATTCACGTAAAATACAAAACAGTCAGGTATAGTATATTACGTACCATGAACTGTAAGTGACAATTTTTAGGTCAAGAATGTAGTTTGGGAAATCGAGGCCCGAACTAAAAAAAATCACTTACAGTTTGAGGTTAGTAAGCTATTTTTGTACTTGCACAAATAGAAGAAAAAGAAAAATAGGTTTCAAAATAGACAGCTGTCAAATTATTGTCAAGATAAACAAAACCTTGATATGTAATATTTACTTACAGTTCACAGTGGACAGTAAGTAAATATTAAAGTCCTGATATAACCATGGGAACCACTGTGCAATAAAAGTTGCACTCACTGTGTTTTGCCCATAAATATAATAAAATATGTGTTTTCACAATTCAAATGACAACTAACAAATAATAAAGTATGTGTATTACATTTGATTGTTTACTGCGTTGCCTAGGTTGCCTCACATGTTTTCTAGAAGGATAATGAAGGTTGAAATTAGTTTAATTTTGTCCGGAGTTCATTTCTGGTAGGTTTATCTGCCGACAGTGAGCTGTTTTTTAAATAATTTCCTTTTGTGACTAATAAACAACGTAAATGAAACAGATATTTTTATCTTAAGAAACCTTATATGGCTCATTTATACATCCTTGGAAAATTACAAAAATACTCGTTTTTTTTTTCCACTTCAATACGCCAGTATTGTTTCAATTTTCTCAATATTAAAAACAACGCTATTTCAGGACTTTTACGTTACCATGGATACGTCCTCGAGTTTTAATCTTAAGATAAAAAATAGCATTTTTACTACAGTTGTTATAGTGATTACTTTAGGATTAAAAAAACAATTTTTCGGGTCAAGTAATAAAGGTTGCTGGACGATTCATAGCGGAGTCTAACAATAGTACTAAACTCAAAATAGTATTTTTAGTACAATTGAAATATTATTTTTTTACTCAGTAACATCTTTGGGAAGCTGTGATTTGACGACTGGTAACTGCACTTCATGCGCAAAAATATATGACTTATCGAGATCTGCTACGACAGAGTGCACACCCAGTAATGGGTAGAAGGCTTGCTGATATATTTAATTATTTTATATTTATAAAATTTCGTAGATTTATTCAAATTGATATGAAACAAATTGACAAAATTATTTTTATCACCGTGAAAATTGTATTAAAAATACTATTTTTGTTCCTAAGATTAAAAATCGATAACGGATTCATGGTCAAGTAAACATTCCTGAAATAGCGTTTTTTACTATTGAAATAATTGATATATCGGTGGATGAAAAAAATAATTTTTTCAATTTTCATTTTAATTCGAATAAATTTGCGAAATTATATATATGTATAAATGGGATGGCTAGCTCAGTGGTATGAAGTCGGCCTGTGGATCCTGAGAACCCTAGTTCGATTCCCACAGGCGACAAACAATTTTTATAATTTCAAAAGCTACCTCTGTGGCTCCTCCACCACTAACATCTTTGGGGGCCGTGATTTGACGACTGGTAACCGCACTTCGCGCGTAAAATATATCACTTACCGAGATCTGCTTTGGAAGAGTGCCACACCCAGTATTGGGTAAAAGCCGTGATGATATATTTATTTATATTTATTTATATTATCGATTTGCTTTTATTCTAATCTATAAATATATAAACAGCACAAAAAAAAGTTGTATATTTATATTTATTATTTATAGTTTTCAAACTTTTTTCTGAATGTTACTAACAAATAATGAATTACATACTATTTGTCAGATAACAGCATAGAGCTGTCAAGTGTAATCGGTAGTTTCCGCAAATCGATAAAATTGTAAGCGTAACATGAACATGAATGCTTTCATGTGCATTGTAATCATCAAGGAGGCAGGTGTTTCAAATTTCAAGGACAAAAGAAAAGAATTTTTTAAACATTACTGGCTATAGTTTCTTCGGAACTTATCAGATTCATGTTTTTGTTAGTTTTATTTATAACTTAAACATACATTAAAAAGCACTAAGAACATACATTTTCTATAATAGTTTAAGCCTTGGCGATTATGAACAAAAATTATTATTTCTAATTCGTTTCATCTTGAAACTATAGTTAAAAGTAAACATAACCTCAGTTTAAATTACATGATTTATTTTTATTGTTATCCTATTGTTGTTAGAAATATGATTCATTAAAAATAATATAAAGCAGAAACTAAAATTATATCTGAATGTAGTTCGTCGGCTGTTTTATAAATGATAACAAAATGACCACATGTAAAACTGCTGATTTACACATTTTCCACATTGTTAAATGAGTTGTCATGTATTTTGTTTTTTTACTGAGTCAAGTTTTTCAGAAATGTTATCAGTTATCATTGCGTCCGCCGTCATGGCTTTGTCAAACTTTTACTTTGAACATTGAAACGCTTTTAAAAAATAAGAGATATTGAAAAAATTTAATGCACTTTATAATTAAATTTATATTTAAAATAAGAATAGTAATTTAAACAGGGTCGTCTTAGGTCATGCAGGGGCCCTTGGGCACACCAAATTTGGGACCCTTTTAAGAAAGTAAAAAAAAAATGTGAATGAAAACATCAATAAAATAAATAAATATATCATCACGTCTTTTACACATTACTGGATGTGGCACTCTGCCGAAACAGATTTCGGTAAGTGATATATTTATGCGCGTGAAGTGTAGTTACCAGCCGTCAAATCACGGCCTTCAAAGATGTTAGTGGTGGGGGAGCCATAGGGGTAATTTTAAATTAGTGAAAATGTTTTGTCGGCAGTGGGGATCGAACCAGGGTTCTTAGAATCCATAGGCTGATTTGATACCACTGAGCCATTACTCCATATGGGGTAATGAAAATATCAGTATGTAGTTTTATTTAGTGACTTTATTGATTATTATAGTTAGTTTTATATAAATCAAATATAAGTGAAGTGATTACTACTCGTTTTTAAGAACTGGAATTACGTTAATGATGATAGTTTCTTCCGGGATTTCTGTTGTGCAAAATCCTCTTTTATGTCCTCAAAGTTCTTTTAATTATTTTAAACTTATTTTAATATTTGTATAAATTTTATAGAATTAATTAAAAAAATTTAAGTTATGTATTTTTTTCTTAGGTTCAGTAAAATTTTGTTCATTGTTTAAAAATTATTTACAAACCTCATCTGGTTTTCGATTTACATTTAAATTTAAACATTTTAACGGCAATTATTAGCAAAATTGTGTTAAAAATTGAGCTGCTCTATTTTTCGTGTAAACAACGACCTTGGCATTTTGAGGCCCCAATTAAGCCCGGGGGCCCTAGGCTCGTGCACCATGTGCCCTTATGGTAATGACGGCACTGAATTTAAAAATTAAAAATAGATCTAGAAATTATTTCCAGTCGATTTGTAACAATAAAGTTATAAATAAAACATATAAACTACATTTTTAAATTTGCTTAATGCTCATTGGTCAATTTCACGTATTTTCTAGAGATTTGTCAAGTGTAGTTCACTTTTCAACCGTTAACTAAACGGCTTGATTCCACTATGCGCGGTGGTGGCAGCACCGTACTGATAATCGAGATGAGTTCTCATATATTCATTGGAAATAAATTATAGAAGGAAAAAATTAATTTATTAAAAATTAACAGTGATACATATTAAATAAATATTTATTAATATTGATTAATAATTTATTAAGTTAGATAAGAAAACAATTAAGTTGAGTAAACTACTTTAATGATTGCGAAACAATGTTGACAAGTTAAATCTACAAAAATATACTTTGTTTACAATTCTCACATTTTTGTTAATCATTATTTATCATTAGTCCATGAAGAACGTATTGTCTGTTACATTTACAACACTGTAAAACAGAAACATAATAAAATACACCAGTGGTCAAAAATAAGTGTTTCAGTTAGCAATACAATTTTGGGGATTTTTTTTATTCCATAGTTGATACAACGCCAGGTAAATGCGGAAATACTATTTGACATATCAATTTTATAATAAATACAAATAAGTTGAGTGATAGAAATACTTTAGATTATTACTCTGTGAATAATATTAAAAAATAAAAGAATGTAGGTAAGGGAAAGAACGATTTTTGTTAATTTAAATTTTCAAATATCGCTGTCAACAACAGGAAACAAATTTCAAGTAGTTTTTCATTGCCAACTGACACACGTACTTCTGTTCACTCTGTAGCAAAAAAATATGTATTTCCTAGTAATTCAATTTAAAAATGTGCTTATCTCAATTATTTACTTTTTGCCCTTGTTAGATGTATAATATTGAATCTTATGTTTACCTAGTTCTAATTGTCGTGGCAAATCTCACGACAAGATAAGATTATTTTTTTGATTGTTATCGTTATTAAAATTTGATGAATATTTTGATTACAACAATCATTTTAAATCAGTTCTCGAAGATTTATGATGGCGTTAAGTGATATTGCTCAATATAATAACATATTATAGTATTATATTTTAAAGTATTAATTGCTATAATTTTTCGCAGAAAGAAAGGTGAAAACAGAAACAGAAGAAGATGGATGCTGGAAAAAAGAATGAAAAGGACCCAAATCCAAGAGAGAGAGCAAATTTTTTATCAGCTCTGACATTTTCGTAAGTTTTTATCAAAATAATCTATATCTGCAAAATTTTGTATTACGTAAAATTGTTATTTGTTTCATTACTAAAAATAGACGTTACATTATAGACATATTATTTTTTTACCCACTTATTTATGGGTGGCTAGCTCAGTGGTATGAAGTCGGCCTGTGGATCCTGAGAACCTTGGTTTGATTCCCATAGGCGACAAACCATTTTCATAATTTTAAAAACTACCCCTGTGGCTCCTCCACCACTAACATCTTTGGGGGCCGTGATTTGACGGCTGGTAATCCGCACTTCACTCGCAAAATATATCACTTACCGAGATCTGCTTCAGCAGAGTGCCACACCCAGTAATGGGTTGAAAGCGTGATGATATATTTATTTATTTAGAAAATTTCGCAGATTTATTAAAATTAAAATTACACAAATCGACAAAATTATTCGTTCTCGTGTTTAAACTTTTCTTGCGTGTTTTATATACCTAATAAAACACTTGTATAATAAATAACTATTTTATGGTACTATTTTTTGTTAAATCGTACTATATTACAGAGTGATCAAAAGGAATTGTTACAGTTGGCAATAAAAAAAAAAAACTATTTTAAATTGGTAAGCCTGATACATAAATTCATTTCCTGTTGTTGACAGTAACCTTTATTTCTAAAGTATTTCTATTACTTAAAAAGTCAAAATCATATTAACTGTCAGACACCTGACATAACCTATTTGTATTTATTAGAACTGTCAAATAGCATTTCCGCCTTCATCTGACGTTGTGCCAACTGTGGAATAAAAAGATCTCTGGAATTGTATTGCCAATTATAACAATTCCTTTTGATCATCCTGTAGTATTGTAAAATAACTCTATGGTAAAAGTTTATTTTCTGTTGTTACCTTGGTTACTATAACATTAATATTAAAGTACAATTTTACAAAAAAAATAATATAGTACGATTTAACAAAAAATATTGTACGCTACTCGTACTGAAAGTGGTTTCACTTTTAGTACTTGTAACATAAATAATTATATCGTGACAGTTGGAAAAACAACCAAATTATTTTAAAACATACTTAATTTTATTGTTTAAATATTGTTTGTCTACTGATAAATGCATTGTTTAGTTAACAAATATTTAACAATAAATTAATATTCAATATTACATTATTATCTATTTTAGAGTTTAATGGCATGCATTGTATTACTAAACTATTTGTATTATTTTATTTATTTTAGATTAATAAAAAGAAAACATAAACAATGATTCGAAATAATTTATTATCATTCATTAATGAAATACAATAATTATTTTCATTTCTTATATTTTTCTTCCAGATGGACCCTGCCAATATTTTGTACTGGTTACCGTCGGGACCTAGAGGTAACCGACCTTTCGGAGACGCTCCGAACACATCAGTCAGGAAGACTTGGTGACAAACTTGCCGTGGAGTGGGAACGAGAACTTTCCAAAGTCGAATCCAAAGGCAAAGGTACACCAAGTCTTCTCAAAGCCTTAGTACGATGTTTCGGTGTTGAGGTTATGCTCTATGGACTTGTATTAGCCTTCGTTGAAATTGGACTCAGGTTAGTAATAATCATTTTGTTCCGCGGATGGAATACAATATATCCCGGATGTCTATTTTTATCGCCAAATAAAAGTTTTACCATTATATTCTGTATATAACAAAAAAAAGTGGTTACCCGTTATGTATAAAACTTATTTGAAATTGTTTGTCTTTTTGTGCTGCATAGACTTCAACAACCGCGTCTTCTGGGTCTGTTTATAAGATATTTTGACACAAGTCGAACGAATAAGAATGAATATCTGCAAACGAACACCACGTAAATAAAAGTACCTCATCTAATGTTTTTCACGTGTATTTTGTGTGCATTTCTTTATTTTTACATTCATTATTTTATTCTTTTATTCTTGCGTTTTATTTTATATGTAGTAGTGCATTAGAATAGTTTAGTTACATCGCTGCCATCTATTGTCAATTACATAAATCAAATTGACAACAATGGCCAAAATGGCTGACACCACATTTTAGACATTTTGTTATTTTTTATGTTGTAATTTATTATTTTCAGAGTTAAATCACTTATTTTTATTAAAATAATAGTGGTATAATAATATTCAAATAAAATATTTAGTAGTAAAAAGCATATTATTAAAATTAACATTTTGACAGATTTTAGATGCGTTTTTTTACTTCATTTTTACTATTTTACATGGTTACCAACACAATTAGTTGAAAATACTGTGTAACGTGCATGTTTTTATCTACAGAGTAATAAAAAGGAATTGTTAAAGTTGGCAATAAATAAAACTACTTGAAATTGGTAAGCCTGATACATAAATTCATTTCCTGTTGTTGACAGTGAC
The DNA here is from genome assembly GCA_911728475.2 of Pterostichus madidus. NCBI lineage: Eukaryota > Metazoa > Arthropoda > Insecta > Coleoptera > Carabidae > Pterostichus > Pterostichus madidus. The sequence continues at coordinate 703,828 of OU452313.1, read as the reverse complement.
ATTTAAAATTTAAATTTGAGTACATTTATTTTTAAAGTATTTCTATTACTTAAAAAGTCAAAATTCTATTAGCTGTCAGACTCCTGACATAACCTATTTGTATTTATTAGAAATGTCAAATAGCATTTCCGCCTTTATCTGACGTTGTGCCAACTGTGGAATGAAAAGATCTCTGGAATTGTATTGCCAACTATAACAATTCCTTTTGATCATCCTGTATATGTAGTTATGCATTAGAATAGTTTAGTTACATCGCTGCCATCTGTTGTCAATTACATAAATCAAATTGGTAACAATAGCCAAAATGGCTGACACCACATTTTACATATTTTGTTATTTTTTATGTTGTAACTTATTATTTTCAGAGTTAAATCACTTATTTTTATTAAAATAATAGTGGTACAATAATATTCAAATAAAATATTTAGTAGTAAAAAGCATATTATTAAAATTTAAATATTGATAGATATTAGGTGCGTTTTTTACTTCATTTTTACTATTTTACATGGTTACCAACACGATTAGTTGAATATACTATGTAACGTGCATGTTTTTATCTAGTTTTATATTACAACATTAGTCGTAATTTGTTTAATCATTGCACAATAAAATTATTACTTCCATTGTGCAAAACACAGCTTAACTATTATCGTTGTGCTTACGTTTTGTTTTTAATCAAAATAATAACATATAATTACAAAACATGCTTTGTAATAATTTAGAAACGTTTCCTTTTCTAGATTATTGCAACCACTAGCTTTGGGTCAACTAATAGCGTACTACCGTCCAAACCAAACCGAAATAAGTGACAAAGAAGCTTATCTGTACGCTGGTGGCATAATAGGATGTTCTCTCGCCAATGTCTTTGTCACTCACCCTTACATGATGGCCATTCTTCACATGGGAATGAAGCTTCGAGTTTCCTGTTGTTCTCTTATTTACAGAAAATCTCTTCGATTAAGTAAAACAGCCTTAGGAGAAACTACAGTAGGACAAGTAGTGAATTTATTATCGAATGATGTCAACAGATTTGACATTGCGGTTATTTTTTTGCATTATTTGTGGATTGGGCCAGTTGAGACTGTAGTTGTTACGTATTTTATGTATCAACAAATTGGGATTTCGGCTATTATTGGTGTTGTCAGTTTGTTGATGTTCATTCCTTTACAAGGCTATCTAGGAAAGAGGTCTTCAACTTTGAGGTTAAGGACAGCAATAAGAACTGATGAAAGAGTTAGATTAATGAATGAAATTATTGCTGGAATACAAGTTATTAAAATGTATACTTGGGAAAAACCTTTTGCTGCGTTGGTAGAATATGCTAGAAGGTAAGACGATTGTAATTTTGGACTCCTCCACTGTAGCTGGGTATTTTATATGCGTTTTCACTGATCGCCATAGTTTATCATGTAGTTTCGTAAAACAAAAAATAGGTTAGAAGCCCATTTAGGGAATTTTCATACCGCGTTTTCATTGAAGTTCTCGAGTTACCTCACTGTTTTAAATACCAACATGGCTGCCACACACATTTAATATTTTATGTGAAATTAATTAATTATTTTATTATTATCAGAGATCAGTTGCACAAAAATGATTGATTAATAGAAGTACAAGTATATTAATATTAAATTGTTAATAATACGAAGCATATGATTTAAATGTGGAGCTGTCAAACATTTTGACATTTGATAGGTGCGTTTTTTGATAGTTTGATAGGTGCGTTTTTTTATCTTTAATAGGTGCGTTTTTTGATCGTTTGTAGTTGTTACCAACTTTAATTTTTAGTGGAGGATGTCATTGTAGTTTATCCTCAAGTAATAATAATTATTAACCATTTTACTGGTTTTTAGAAATGAAATAAAAGCTGTCCGTGCCACATCATACATAAGAGGAGTAATTGTGTCTTTTATAATGTTCTCAACGAGAATATCAATATTCGCAAGTGTCCTTGCCTACGTTTTATTAGGAGATTACATAACAGCAGAAAAAGTATTTGTCATTACTTCATATTATAACATTTTGCGTCAAGCAATGACAGTATTTTTCCCCCAAGGAATTGCTCTCACCGCCGAAGCTCTAGTTTCAATCAATCGTTTACAAAAGTTCCTACTTTACGAAGAAACTCAACTTGCTGTAGAATTACTAAAAAGATTTAGGGATCAAAAGAACAAAGAAGAACAAGATAAACTACTCAACGGAGTACCAACCGAAGTAATAAAAACCCCAGAAAGGAAAGAAAATGGAATTATCCTAAAAAATGCAACAGCTAAATGGACTGAAAATTTAGCTGAAAATACCTTATCAGGAGTTACCATGAGTGTACGTCCGGGGAGATTGACAGCTGTGATTGGTCCAGTAGGTGCTGGGAAAAGTAGTCTATTACATGCGATTTTGAAAGAACTGCCTTTGACAGTTGGCAGCGTGGAAGTTAATGGTGATATTTCTTATGCTTCTCAAGAACCATGGTTGTTTGCAGGGAGTGTACGTCAGAATATTTTGTTTGGTTTACCTATGGATAGAGACAGGTACAGAAAAGTAATTCGGAATTGTTCTTTGGAACGAGATTTTACTTTGTTTCCTTATGGCGACAAAACTATAGTAGGTAAGAAGATTGATTTTGTTTTTAAAATATTTTCATTACATATTTTTTAAATTTAATTAGGTGAACGTGGCGTGTCTCTGAGTGGAGGGCAAAGGGCTCGAATTAACTTAGCTCGAGCTGTCTACAAGCAAGCTGACATTTATTTACTAGATGACCCTTTATCAGCTGTGGACACTCACGTAGGAAAAGAACTCTTTGAAAAATGTATAACTGGGTATCTTCGAGAAAAAACTGTGATACTAATAACTCATCAAATTCAATATTTGAAAGAAGTTGATCATTTAATTATTTTAAACAACGGTTATATTCAAGCTGAAGGAACTTACCACGAATTAAAAGATTCCGGATTAGATTTTGCGAAGTTGTTGGAAGAAGAGGAAGAACTAGATAATATTGATGAAAAGAAAGAAGATAAAAGAATGCGCCAAAATTCAATTCAGAGCATAGCGTCGGTGGAAGAGAAAACAGTTGAAGATCCAGTTGAGGTTCAAGAACAAAGAACTAAAGGAAGTGTATCTGCAGAAGTTTATAAAGCATATTTTTCTGCTGGAGGAAGTTTTTGTGCTGTTTTTATTATGTTTTTTATGTTTTTGTTGGCACAAGTTGCTGCCAGTGCTGGAGATTACTTCATTACCTACTGGTAAGTGCTTCTTAATATCACTACTAGTTTATAGATGTCACTACCTCACTTTACGTTTGACAGTTCAATTTAAAATTTTAAATATAAATACTTTATTGTGATGAGAGGTTTGGCGATTTTATAAATTAATTTATGACATTTTACTATCCTCCGGAGTTGATTTACGTAATTTAATTTGAGGTTATAATATATTAATTCGATTTTAGGGTGAATTTGGAGGAAAGTCGAATGTTAAGCAGCAACAGTACACTTTTAGACGCTTCGTTAGCGGGTGAAAATTGGTGGGAATTTTCTAGAGAAGTCTGCATTTATATATTTTCAGCTATAAGTGCAGCAACTGTCGTGATATCTCTTACACGTTCTTTTATCTTCTTCAACACTTGTATGAAAGCTTCTAAAAATCTCCATGACAATATGTTTACAAGTTTAACTCGAGCTACCATGAGATTCTTCAACACAAACACTTCCGGAAGAATTTTAAATAGGTTTTCTAAGGATATGGGTGCTATTGATGAACTTCTTCCTGCAGCTTTAGTCGACGTTTTTCAAGTAATTATTTAAATAATTAATTAGTTAAAAAAATATTTATTAATTTATTTATTCTAGATTGGATTACAATTAATTGGTATCATAATAGTTGTTGCTGTAGTAAATCCATGGCTGTTACTTCCAACTATTTTTGTTGGAGTTATATTTTATTTTCTCAGAATCTTTTATTTGTCAACAAGTCGCAGTATCAAAAGATTGGAAGGAGTCAGTAAGTGTATTTTAAAAATTACAGATAACCGGCCGCGGAAATGATAATAAATTATTTCTTTTTTATTTGTACATTCTGAGCAACATAAATATACATATATATTTTTTTGCTAATATAAATATTTAATATGCGGTAATAAATTTACTTCCAAAGTAAATATTTATCCATTCAAATGACAGTTGAATTTCGGCAGTAATATATACCGGGTGTATCACAAAAAACAGGCCATAGACGTTTAAGATGGGAAAACAGTTTTTCCGTGAAGATTGTTTTCCAAATGATTTTAGACTTACTAAGAAAGTACATTTATTCTGTCCTTTATAATACTGAACATTAATATAATTAAATACGTGTTTTGGCAATTTAAATGACAGTTAAAAAAAATAGTCAACATTTGTTTGTTGCGTAGGTTACTTAAATGTTTATTCTGGGTTAATGAAGTTCAAAATTAGTTTATTTTTTGTCCGTGGCGTCATTTCCGGTCAGTTTATTTGTATGTCTTCTTATTTCTCATTTTAATGATTTTTCTAGCTCGTAGTCCAGTGTTCGGTCACTTAAACGCTTCTTTACAAGGCTTAACAACAATCCGAGCATTTAGAGCACAATCAATTCTAGAAACAGAATTCGACAATCATCAAGACTTACACAGTAGTGCCTGGTTCCTGTTCATCGCCTCGTCTCGCGCGTTCGGCTTTTGGCTGGACCTTGTTTGTATTATTTACATTGCCATGGTAACGCTCAGCTTTTTAGTGCTGCCTGGTGACCAAAATGGCGGCAATGTCGGTTTAGCTATCACTCAATCTATAGCACTTACTGGAATGTTCCAGTGGGGCATGAGACAATCAACAGAACTTGAAAATCAAATGACTTCAGTAGAAAGAGTTCTAGAATACAGTAACTTAGAATCAGAAGCTCCTTTGGAGTCAGCACCAGATAGAAAACCGCCAGCATCTTGGCCAGAAAGAGGCCGAGTTCAATTCCAGGGAGTGTACTTAAAATACGCACCAGAAGATCCACCAGTTTTAAGAAACTTAAATTTCACTATTGAACCAAAAGAAAAAATCGGAATAGTTGGTAGAACTGGAGCAGGAAAATCATCGCTAATTTCAGCTTTGTTCCAACTTACTGAAACGGAAGGTGCTATTTTAATCGATGGCCGAGATATTAAATTATTAGGGTTACATGACCTACGATCTAAAGTATCTATTATTCCGCAAGAACCTGTTCTATTTTCTGGAACAATGCGTAAAAATCTGGATCCATTTGATGAGTATTCCGATGAGGTATTATGGCGAGCTTTAGAGGAAGTTGAGCTTAAACAAGCTGTTGCTGATTTAACAGGAGGATTAAACAGCAAAATGTCGGAGGGAGGATCGAATTTCAGTGTTGGTCAAAGACAGCTGGTTTGTCTTGCGCGAGCAATTGTTCGTAACAATAAAATCTTAGTTCTTGATGAAGCTACAGCTAATGTTGATCCGCAAACGGATACTTTGATTCAACAGACCATTAGGACTAAATTTGCGGAGTGTACCGTGCTGACAATTGCGCATCGATTGCACACTGTGATGGATTCAGATAAAGTACTGGTTATGGACGCTGGTACTATGGTTGAATACAATCATCCTCATATTTTGTTACAAAATAAAGTTGGGTTCCTATATAAAATGGTACAACAGACCGGTACAGCCATGACAGAAACACTTACAAAAGTAGCTGAAGAGGTAATTGTTTAATATTATTATAATATTGGTAATACTGATTTTATTGTTTCTGTTCCAGAGCTATAAATCGTCTAATGCCACAACTGCAGTTTTAATGTAATAATTAAGTAGGAAGTTTTATTTATTAGAATTTTTAATTTAGGATCTCGTTTTTTTTTTATCATTATTATTTGAAGAATATGCAGTTTTAAGATATATTTGTGTTATTATTACAGGAATTAGAATAATTTGTTTTACAATTTTATGCTGTAGTGGTACTGTTGTACATATTCGAGTACTTATTAAGGTACTTATTTACCAAATAATTTGGTGCTTTTTATATTGGTACTATCTACACGTGAAATATTTACACTATTATCAAAATGTTGTAATATATGTTACTTTTATAATTTTTAAACGTATACAAATATATTTTATTAAATATTTACATGTTTATAATAATTAAGGTACATAAAGATAGTACAAATTTGTGCCTATCTTTAAAATATCGCAAGAATTATTCAATTTACTGACATACTTTTTTTTATATAAGAAAAAGAAATAACTAATTACAGTGACCTGTCCTGACTTGTTCTTTAGTACGCCTACTGGCCGCGAGATAGCTCTAAAATAGAGAAACAATTGTAACTACAGCAATTTGAAATATCCTGGATGTAGTCACCTGTTTTGAATTGTAGTCAATTACTCCTACTTGTCAAAAGATGCCTAGAAAATAAATATCAAGATATCTTATTTGTTTCACCAGAAACTAAATATGTTTGGTCTATAATTTCACTTTATTGGAACACTTTTTTATGTTAAATGAAGAAATAATTTTAACTACAGTAATTCTGAAATATTATGGACGTAGTCATCTGAGTCACACGTATATAAGTACTACTACTCGCCAAAAGGTCTTGCAACTATCGAACGGTGTTTGTGGCATCTAATGTTTAGTAGTGAAATATTCTTGAGCAGGTAAAAAAAACTAGTCTCGGGAAATCAGAGCCGAAGAAAACCTGTAAAGTTGGTTCAAGTGGAAACCTGACGAAGTGGTGAAGGTGGTTTAAAAAAGATCAACGTTACCCTCGTATAGTTCAAAGTTCTTGGTATTTATCACTAGAGGATGATATTTATGATTTATATTAAATTTTGGTTGATTTGAAATAATTGATTGTAACCGATATTATAAGATTATGTAATATGTTTTTATGCTCTCTTTGTTTAATGTAAATGATGAATTGATGAATTTTGTATTGTAATAATTTGGTTTAGTTGTTTGGCGCTAGCAGCTGCTGGAAGCCATCATTGGGAAATTTTACAAATGGACGTCCAGGGTGAGGGTGGGAGAGATTTTCTTGTGTTGTGCTGCAAATGTTAATGATCACGAAACACATGAATTTTAGTGGAATATGTCAAGTTTGAAAATTGGTGAGGACCTTTAAATATTTAAGCTCTTGATTTGAAATAATGGGTGTTACTTTCTACTGAATTGTTTTGATGTTTTTTTGGTTCCACCCCCTTTTCGTCGCAACTGCTTGTATAATTATCGGTATTCCTTTAAATATGTGTTTGTTCTATTGTTAAATTATCGAGAAAAGATATGATATTTTTAGTGAATTATCAGTTCCCTGTTATGAATCATCAGTTCAGATGAAAGCTTCAAAATAGAAGTGTACTTATGTTGTTGCTTATGATTATTTTAACTAGCTCAGTGACACTTCATGAATGTAAATAAAGTGTAGCATCATTTTCATTACATCATAACATAATTGTGTTAAAAGAAGTTAATTTGAGAGTGTTTCTCAACATTCTTCATTGTTCTGTTCCATGTTTTGTTTCTAGTGTAGTTTTGTTTTCCGTTTGGCAAGAGCATGCTTCTCTAGTATGCGTTGTGTTAGTGGATGAGAGACAGGTGCTAGAGCTAGGCGCTAGACGTTAGTGAGGAGGGGCGCGTCCTGGTGGACATGTTGGAGACGAGATCGATTCGCGGCACCGCGGAGCCTCCCGTGTGGCAAAACAAGAGCGCCGCCCCCAACGTTAGGCCTCCGCCGCATCACATGGCTGCCGCCATGAGGCACGGTACGAATGTGTCGTGTGACACACTTTATAACCACGGTTTCCCGGTGCATGTGGCGACGAGGATAATACTAACAATCTCATTTTCATATCATTAACATTTTCTAAATTTATTTCATTTCACTTGTTATTCTGTGCAAATCGGTAACTAGTGCACGTCTCTCAAATTTGATAGACGTGTTTACCAAACATTTGCGCAGAATACGTTCAGTCAGTCATTTAAGTAGATTTGTTTTGTGCATTTAGTGACAGTGATGATGTAGCTGTGGCGTTGTTTTGTGTGTTTGTAGGTAAAACAAATCAAGATGACGTGTGTTACGTAGTGGCGAAGTACGACTACACGCCACAGGGAACCCAGGAGCTCGCTCTGCGCAAGAATGAGCGCTACCTGCTGCTGGACGACTCCAAGCACTGGTGGCGCGTGCAGAACGCTCACAGCCAGTCCGGCTACGTGCCCAGCAACTATGTCAAAAAAGAGAAACCGTCCCTGTTTGATAGCATCAAGAAGAAAGTGAAAAAAGGTGAGTACGATACTTTTCTTTTTAGTTCATCTATTTTTATTTATATTCTCGTGTAGGATCTGGCTCAAAAACCCTCCCATCAAGCAACTCACCCTCACGGACCGTCGAGAGCCCCAACATGGCGCGGCGCCTTCCTGCCGATCCTTCCGAAGCCATCGGTATCGCCGTCGTCAAGTACAACTACCAGGCGCAGCAACAAGACGAACTGTCTCTGGCGAAAGGTTCTCGGATCTTGATCTTAGAAAAGAGCAACGATGGTTGGTGGCGCGGACAATCCGGCACCGCTCAAGGCTGGTTCCCTAGCAACTACACGCAAGAAGAAGGTGACGCAGACGACACCCTCCACACGTACGCGATGGCAGAGAACGTCCTGGACATCGTGGTCGCACTGTACTCTTTCTCGTCTAACAACGATCAAGAGCTGTCGTTCGAGAAAGGTGATAGATTAGAGATCCTAGATCGTCCAGCGTCGGATCCAGAATGGTACAAGGCGAGAAACGGTCAAGGACAGATCGGGCTCGTGCCCAGGAACTACCTGCAGGAATTGAGCGAGTACCTCACACAGCCGTACCAGGAGCGAGGCGGCGGCCGGCCAAACGATCGGGGTGATTCCATGGAGCGAAGTGGCGGTGGCGGCGGCGTCACCGGTGGTGGTGGTGGTGGTCCTGATCCTGGTAATATGGATCGACCGCACCTGGTGGGCAAGGCGTGGTATTACGGCTCCATCACGAGGAACCAGTGCGACAACTTGCTCAACCAGCACGGCCATGACGGCGACTTCCTCATACGTGATAGCGAAACCAACGTAAGTCACTCTTATTAATATTTGCGAATGACTTATTGAAGTTAAATCATGGCGGAATATTGGTAGTCCTTAATTCAATAGAACCATTCTCCTATTAAATAGCTAATATTTTAAAATACTAAGTAAAATGCAAAATTTATAGACTACTCTGGGGTAGGTGGCTCTGTAGTATCGATTCGGCCTGTGGATTTGAGAACCTCGGTTTGAGACCCATAGCCGATAAACAAATTTCATCACATTAATATTACTCCTGTGTCTCCCCCTACAATAACATCTCTGGGGGCCTTGATTTGACGGCTGGTAATCGCACTTTATGTGCATAAAGATATTAGTTACCGAGATTTGATACGACTACCACATCCGGTAATGGGTAAAAGGCGTGATATTTATTTATTTTATTTTAAAAACAATAAAATCTATACATTTGACAGCTAAAAATGCCAATAAGTAGTACAAAAAGTTACCAACGGATGTCATTTAATTTGTTCGCTGACATAAGTAATTCATATTATTTCTGTAATTTGCATTGAAATATTTTTCAAGAAAACCAACTGATATATATTTTTTAATATAATAAATATCGTAGCTCGGCGACTACTCAGTGTCGTTGAAAGCACCAGGCCGCAACAAGCACTTCCGAGTGCATGTAGAGGGCGCCCTCTACTGCATCGGGCAGCGCAAGTTCCACACGCTGGATCAACTCGTCGACCACTACCAGCGAGCACCCATCTACACCAACAAGCAAGGCGAGAAACTCTACCTAGTACGGCCCTTGCCCAAGTCCGGAACCAACGGCTTGTAAAACTCCCACGGTCATTCATAGTGATTGCATGCAGATATCTGGTCAGACTTTCTTTTATATTATTGTGCATGCAATTTCTTTTTATGTAACGAACAATTAAATAAGTTTTGTGAATATGTATGTGTGTGTGAGTGTCTTTACCATACGAAGATTTTTTTTTATTATACTATTCTTGTGGAATAAGTTGTAGCAATTTAATTCCGAAGCCATAATTACGTACTTCGTGGTTTGACATTAACTTCATGTTACTCGGGATTCGGTAGCTGTTATTTCGCATCTTCATACATTTCTTAATTTATAGACAAGTTAGAAAATTTGTTTATGGGTAAATGAACTGAGGGAATAGTTTTTTTTTATATTTTATATATTTTTATCTTGTAAAATGTTTTTATATTTGACAGTTACGGATTCCAACATGAAGTTGGTGAGTTATCCGTGATCAGTAGTTTTTATTTATTTTGTTTTTTTGTTGACAGAATTTGTATTTTGTTTTTTGCGCGGGGAAAATATAATTTTCATTTGTGGTGTAGTGGTAAAACTTGATTTATTATTCAGGTTATGGTTATGTTTATTGTTGATTGTGTAGCTGTCAGTGTGCAAGTGAAAATAATAAAAACTGTTATTAATAAAAATAATAATAAGAACAAAAGAGATTTAAAGGCAGCAAAAACAAGTTTATGTTTTTCTCATTCAATAGCCGGCTTAACATAATCAAGAATAACCGTAACTAATGTTTTATTAAAGTCAAGAATCTTAATTATTGTTGTGTTGGAATACAATACGAAATAAAAACGTGTGCAGTGCGTGAAATTGTTTCTCTAATTGCAAAAATATTTCATCTTCCTGATGTTACAACATAACGTGAGTACATTTTATTTCTCATCGAATGCACGTAGTAAGACTGCTAACAATTTATTCCACAAATTCAACAAACGCCATATACTAGAAATAAATGACTGATTTTAAAATAGTTTGCACAATTATGATTTAAATATTTACTAGTGTTTGTATATTAAGATAACAGAATTCTAGAAGTACGTAATCTAGTGTAAATCGATGGATTTAAATATATTAAGACATTAAATTAATTAATGACAAATCTAAACATGCTTTTGCCTTTGACATAAGATATTACTAGTAATTTTAACTACGCAAAACTCATATATCATATCAATTTCATTCTTGGGGTATTTTGCAAATATGTACACTTAACAGTTCTGAAAAGCAGATAGAGGGATCTTTAAACCGCGTAGACTTTGCCAAAAACACAAGAAGTAATAATGATACGAGTGGTATGTCTGAAGAGAGTGTTGTAGCATTTGTAAGTTTTGTAAAAAAAAGTGAAACGAACAAAAAATAAACGAGTGGTAAACAAAAGAAGGTTAGGAATGGAAATTTTAATAGGAGTTTGTATATAATTTAAATAATAAGAATTTAGAACAATTATTAACTGTCCTTACTCATAAAGTGTTACTTTTAATTTGTATACAAAATCCTGTTTTTAATTTTGCAACTTTATCGCTTCAATGGCTAAATGGAAACGTTTAAAAATTCAGATTTTATGAATAATTCAAGTGAGAGTTACTAACGTACGGTAAATTTTTATTCATATTTGCATTTTACGAGTTGACGTTTCCATTTTGTAGCAATGGGCTTCCATTTTAAGCCTACAATGAAAAAATAAAATAGATTGTTTTAACAGATACATTGTGCAGCTTTTTTGATCAGCAACAAAAATACTGTTTTCTAATTACAGGTGAAACAATCGAAATTAAACAATTTCAAATTTCATTATTTTCCTACACAAGAAAAAAAGTGTTAAATTAAGCAACTTTATATTCGATTTATGCAGTTAACTAAATATAAAAAAATTAAATTAAATTGAAAATATAGAAACAATTGTTTTTGAGGTGAAACAAAAAAAAATCGACTTGAAATTAATCGTAGATAGTTAGGCGACAGTCAGATTTCACCTTAATTTATGCATTTATCGAAGTAAACTATGAAAGTAAAAAGTTTAATTCGATTGTTTCATGTGTATGTTGATGCAAATCTCCGTTTAGTTTTTGTGCAATGAGAAGTCGATGTAATTATATTTATTTATTTATGGAAAACGTGAAAAAAATTAGGAAAAGATTCCATTTTTACTTTTTGCAAGTTTGCAAGTACCTTGAGCACAGTATAGCAATCACAAACTTATTTCAAAATGGTTTTGATGCCGCTCTAACGAATAGCCAACACTTTCAATTGAGATTTATATATTTTTGGAAATATTTATCAGCAGCTCAAGGTATTTAGTAGAGATAATGGTTTGTGATAATGCAGCTTAGTCCATTTTAAATTAATAAAATCAAACTTCGGCTCTACTTAATAAGAAATACGAGTATTAAATAATAACTCACAGAAACATTTTGCGCCTAGCAGACTCAGAAAAGAATCTTGCAATTATTCATTGTGCTTTATTTATAACTAAGTTAAGCTTAGGTTTAATAAAATATCATTTAATATATACCTACTTTTTATTATACCAGTAATTTATTTTTAACTAGTGCAGCGAATATTTTTTTGCTAGCATTCCGGTGTTTAATAATATGTTTACTATTTTATTTGTTACTCACTTGTAAACGTCATTTATTCAGTTACTAACTTGTAATAGTATATTACATAATAGGTCAGAAAAGTGATGTTTTATATTACGTTACAAGTACTGAAAGTAAAAGTTATTGGACGGCTAGGCAAGCCTTCGATTCAAATAAAGATACTTTCAATACGAGCTGCGTACAATATTTTTTGTTAAATCGTACTATAATATTATTTTTATAGTACTATTTTTTCTTAAATCATACTATATTGTTTTTGTAGTACTAGTGCCCTAAAATAACTCTTTATGGTACTAGTATTGTAATAGTATATTATATAATATGTCAGGAAAGTGTTTTTACTTACTTTCCTGACATATTACATATACTATTTCTTCTGAAACCGTTTAATTTAATCAATTATTAATCATATATAATTTAAAATATTTAATTTTTTTAATAAAAATCATATTGACAGCAGACCACGTATCCAAGGTTACAACAACAAAAAAACAGTCACGTAAAGTACAAAATAGTCAGGTAAAATTTTTACCAGACTGTTTTATAGTTGCCTGACTGTTTTTTTGTTGCTGTAACCTTGGATACGTACTTTATCTGACTGTTTTTGTGAAAATCTACTTTTATACTAAAATTAGTCAGGAAAGAAAACACTTTCTTGCCTGTTTCAGAAAAAAAAATTACAGAACAGCTGTCAATTTTACAAGTTAGTACACAAGCGCGTTGCCATAGTACCGCTTAAGAGATATCATTTCAAACAATTTTTGACAGTTGTAACTGTCAGGATTTAATTATAATTTTAAAATTTGTTTACAAATGAGTAACATATAAAATATTGTACAATACACGCAAGGTAACTGTTTTTACTGCCTCAAGAAGATGACAGGCTCGCCAGTCAATCGTTTCGACAGTAAAAACTGTTTTAGCTATTATTGTAAACTACTATATACATCAAATAATCGCAGTACAATTGTTTCTATGTTGTTCAGTTGTTAATAAACAACTATTGTTTCGCAACAATTGAACAACTAAATAGTGAACCCATTTATAGTAACATAATAAAGCCTAGGCAAATGAAAACTGTTCAATTATTGTCAATAGCATCGTATCGTTACGAAAAATTATAAATTTAGAATCTGTGCACGTAGTTATAAAAAATAGTGTCATTTTACAATTTTGTTGCTGTGTGTATAGATGTATGTGCATTTTAAACTAGTTTAATTCGACGCAACAATCAGTTGTGTCAAATTAAACCATCCGTTTAAAATGCTTAGCCATATTATTAGATATAAAAATGGTTAGTGATGACTTTAGTTATACTAGAAAATAATTTAAAACAACGGTAACATTCAGTAACATGGCTTAGTATATCCTCAACAGATTTAAAACCACCACGAGTGACTTTTTATTTTAACGAATCTTTATTATTTTAAATCGTTCAATTTGTTTTATAAACTGAACATATTTATTATTTATACGTATGTATATCAAATTTGCTTTATACCATATGAGATAATGTATAATAAAATGGTATTGATGTGAAGTAAAATAAACATTTCTATTGCACAATGTCACTTTATTTGGTTCATATATATTGGTCAATTAATTAGTAAATTATAACTTTAAATATATTTCATAATAATTAGTTATGAGTATAGGAAGGTTATACAATATTACAGAACTAAGAACACTAATAATCAGGTGCAAAAAGTTAAATTTTAAACTTGTTTTAAATAAATGGAATAGGTGGTTCAGTGGTACCAAGTTAAGCTGTGGATTTGAGAACCTGGATTCGATTCCCACAGCCGACGAACAATTTTCACCACATTAAAGCTACCCCTGTGGCTAACATAGATGAGGGCTGTGATTTGACTTAAATAATTTCCCGAATGCATTAATAGTTATTTATGTACCAAGGGTGAAAACAGGCGTTTCTGGCCAGTGCCATGATTATTAGCACGAGGCTCAAAGCGTCAAGGGCTAATAACATGCTCAGGGTCAGAAACGCTAATTTCACCCGTGGTACAAACAATATTTTATGCACAACAAAATAACATTTAATTATATGTTCAAAAGATTAAAATATGTACACAGGTTATATGTCAAAATGACATTTTGTAAAATCAAGTATTCAAAATAGGATGCGGGCACTCACGTGACACTGTGACGTTTTTGTGACGTAAAAACCGCTGTTCCGGGAAAGATCACTGCGCCACCTACAAAAATGAACTGATTCTTTTCAAATCTCGTCCCAAAAAATAGTTCATTTTTGTAGATGGCGCAGTGATCTTTCCCGGAACAGCTGTTTTTTCGTCACAAAAACGTCACCGTGTCACGTGAATGCCCGCTTTTTAGGGCTAAAACACATGAATTTCGGCCCGGTTATATATAAAGTACATTTTATTGTTTAAATTTTCCAAATATTGCATTCGTGTAATTAGCATGCGGAAAAATTGTTATTTTATTTCATTTATTTAAACCAAGTTTATAATTTAACTTTAGCCGGTGCACCTATCATAAATTTTTCTAAAATTAAATTATTTAATGTGTCAATATCTTTTGAAAATTGTTTGGTTCTTAGTTCTGCATTTGGTAATGATTGAATCAGTAAGCATCAATCTCCGAATCTTGATCCATAGTATCTTGTCTAAACATTTCAACGTCAGCTTGAGAATCGGCATGTACAATTTTTGGTTTTACTCCAGGCTGAAAATAAAAATATAAATCAACTTGCTTTTGTTTTCTATTTTTCTGTAACAATACCTTAGGGTGCATTAAAACAAATGGTAGCTCAGCCGATATTTCACCACCTAGAGCTCCTAAATACAACTTGACTTTGACGGCGTAGGAAACAATTATTCCGAAGGCGTCGCGCTGTTCAGGCGAAGATAACCTAAAAGAAGACAATATTTTATTTAATACCACTGCTTTCCTGATTACTTTATAGAAAAATGTTTCTAATAAAAGCTGTCGAGAATTAAATTTTACATCTAAATCAATCAATACATTTCGTTTTACTTATTTCATTACCGATAAAATTAATTTTAAATGTCAAACATTTGTATTATTTTTACTTAGTTAGTCATGGAACAAATGCAAACAAATGTATAACGTTTAACTGTCACATATATATTTAAAACATGATTTTAATCTGTATAATTTTGTTAACAAATTGAAATACCAGCCCTCTATATTTATTATAATTTATAAAACTTACAAAGTAGTGGATGCCAAGTTTGTATCTTGTTTTTTCAGTTGTCCATCAAGAGCTATTCCACGACGGTCTTTGTTTGATTCAAGAAGGGGTGTTAAGTACATTATCTTCTGAAGAGTTGAGCCCGGTTGGATTGGACAACCCTCCCTAAAAAGGTCAGAAATAATTTTAATAAAATTTAAGAAGAAAAGAAAGTGTCACATTCAGAAATTGGTGAATTGTGTTATAAATAATAAATAAATCAATATATCATCATGTCTTACTCATTACTGGGTGTGGCACTCTGCCGTAGCAGATCTAAGTGATATATTTTGCACGTGAAGTGCGGTTACTAGCCGTCAAATCACGGCTCTCAAAGGTGGTGAAAATTGTTTATTTATACGTACTGGGTTTCAATGCTGGCAACAGCAGAACGATACTGCCCATTTTGAAACAAAACAACATCGACTCCCTGCTGCACCATTGTTTTAATTTTCTTCACCACTTTGTTGCTATTGTTTCTTATGCAAATATTGACCGCAACTTTTTCTCCATGGTGGTACAACTAAAAATAAATTAAATATTTAGTTGGAGTAGATAACTCAGTGGTAGTGGCTTGTGAATTTGAGAATCCGAGTTCGATTCCCAGTCTAGTGAATTTTTGTTTGAACCGGTGCAAAGATGGAAAATTTTATTATTATAGTTCTATATAATTTAAGGCACGAGAAATCGAATGCCGTTGAGCGCATCTTCATATCTCTTTTAGTTTTCGAGTTATAGCGATTTTTGACTTTTTAAAAATCTCAACTTTGAAGGCCTATATCTCGAAAACTAGAAGAGATATCGAAATGCGGTTTCAACGAGTGTATTTCTCGTGCTTTACTTAACTTGATAGGGAATTTTGAAAATTTTGAAAATTTTGGATTTTTTTTCAAAATTTTCCCTTGTCTATATTTCAAGAAGTAGAAGAGATAATTAAAATTTGTGAACACCAGTGAATTCCTCTCGTGAAAGTACATAGGTATGCAAATTTTTAGAAAAAAATTCGAGCGCATAATTATTTTATTACAGAAAAACGAAAATCGGCTAAAAATTAATTATTTTTGAAGGGGTACCCCTTAAGATTTTTACGATTTTTGGTCATTTTTCGTTTTTCTGTAATAAAATACTTATCCGCTCGATTTTTTTTCTGAAAATTTGCATACCTATGTATTTTCACGCGAGGAATTCACTGGTGTTCACAGATTTTAATTATCTCGTCTACTTTTTGAAATATCGCCAAAGGAAAATTTTGAAAAAAATTCAAAAATTTTCAAAATTTTCAAAATTTCCTATTATATTAAGTAAAGCACGAGAAATACACTCGTTCAAACCGCATTTCGATATCTCTTCTAGTTTTCGAGATATGGGCCTTCAAAGTTGAGATTTTTAAAAAGTCAAAAAACGCTATAACTCGAAAACTAAAAGAGATATGAAGATGCGCTCTGTGGCATTCGATTTCTCGTGCCGTAAATTATATAGAACCATAATAATAAAATTTTCTATTTTTGTACTACTATAAAAAAATCACCATCGTCAATATGATTTTTGTTTATTTTATCAGTGATAATCTATGGCAACTATAATCCATTTCCGATAAAAATCAGTAAAATTGCATTTATTCAACACGATTTTCCTCAATTTAATTCAAATAAATGTTTGTTGCACAGAGAAAAAAAATAGGCTTTCGAATAGGATCAAAAAAATTATCGCATGCCATTATAAAAAAAAAATGTCGTTCCCTTCACTGTGAAAAAATAACTATCGATAAAAAATATCTGCAATCATAAACCCTCGAAACGATTTTAAAAATTATTTAGATTAAATTATTATTTCAGGAGATAATAGAAATATTCCTTACTTATTTTATATTCTGTATTAACAGATTTACATTATTATATTTTGACATATTTTGCTTGAATGGAATCCGAACCACTCAAACCAATTATATTTTCTAGATGTAAGTTGAAATCAGCGACCTTATACCTGTTTATCCAAAGTACACTCAAGTTCCAATTCTCCTGGACTGAGCATAAAATCCTTACGAACAACAGTACAAGGTTGTCGTCCTTGTTTCGACGGCGCATACTGTACTTTTCTAATTCCCAACGTGACTGTACTTCTCTTATGCGTCCTATCAGTTTCACTATCACCAGCAAACACCTTCACGTAGTACATAACTCCGCAGGGTTCGCCTTCATCTTCTTTGCCTGGTTGAAGCGTCACCGAAGCTGGTGCACTTGGTGGCAGTATGAACGTGAAAGGAAGAGCATTTGATCCCAGCTTTTTTATCAAACGGTCTTGAAGTTTAGTTGTGTTTTGTTTCTCTGGTGGTGGATAGATTTGTTCTGATGCGAGATATAAGTCTTTTTGGAATGTTAATCCCATGACCTCGTCTTCTTCGCGGCCATAACGGAAGCTGCAGACCACTTGACCGAATATTTTACGGTTTTTGTAATCTTCGTCTATTACGACAACTCCATCTAAAACAAAGTATATGTCCCATTAAATAGGGTAGCATGAACCCTTGAAATGTTCATTAGATTCATTCTACACTTAATCATTTATATCATCATCATCACGCCTTCTACCCATTACTGGGTGTGGCACTCTGCCGAAGCAGATCTCGGTAATATATTTTTGCGCGTAAAGTGCGGTTACTAGCCGCCGAATCACGGCCCTCAAAGATGTTAGTGAAGGGGGAGCCACAGGGATAGTTTTAATGTCGGTTATGGGAATCGAACCCGCGTTCTCAACTTGATACCACTGAGCCACCTACCACATAAAAGTTGAAATAATTTTGTCATATTCAAGTGGAAGGAGTAGGTGACACAGTGGTATCGTGTCGGCCCCTGGTTCGATTCCCACTGTCGACAAACATTTTCACCACATTACTGGTCCTGTCATTGATAACCGCACTTCACGTGCAAAATATATCACTTACCGAGATCTGCTACGGCAGAGTGCCACACCCAGTAATAGGTGGAAGGCGTGATGATATATTTATATTTATGTGGATAAAAAAATAATAATTTTGTCAATTTGTTTCATTTTAATTTGAATAAATCTACTAAATTTTCTAAATATAACTGGGTAAAAAAATAATATGTTTCAACCGAATTAAAAATACTATTTCGAGTTTCACTTTTATTTCTCGATCCAAAAACTTGTATTTTTTTAGTCCAAATGAAACAAATAACTTTTCTTCTTTTGGGATCCTAGCACTTTCTTCCGTCATTTAAGTGAAGAAAGTTTTACTTTCTAAGAGGGCCGTAAAAAAATTAGTTTCTTACCGATTGGTTCAACTCCAGAAATATGATCAATAAAATCACGCTTCCCCAAATATAGGGTAAGCTTATTATTCGGCGAACACTTTTTAAACACTTTAAAATTAACAACCATTTTGTTAAAATAAGGTAAGCTAGTTACAAGAGCAAATGTATACTGGTTCCTATCCAAAAAATATTGTCTGTTTTATACTAATTTGAAATACTTTAAAGGTTTCTGATCCAATAAAGTTGCTGCGCAACCGATGACGAACAAACTTAACAAGATATGAAATATTTTACGTGGTGTATTTAATTTAATTATAAGGGATAATGACAATTTGCTTTCAGAATATTTGACATATGGTACTGATAAAATTTCAAGGGCAATCTATATGTATTTAAAAAAATAATTCTTGTCCTCTTCTGTAATTATTAATTCGAGAATGTTTATAAGTTTCTTTGATGCCTCGAATCGGTTCATATTTTTACTGGATTCTGCACAATTTTCTATATATTTAAAAATATTTGGATGGTTTGTTAAAATAGTTTCTGGTGGTGAATGTAATAATCCGTTTTGCATCATCGGCCAAGGTGCTGATTTTGATAATAATAACTGAAAAATAAAAACAAATCATGTTACTGTTTCATATTATTGATGTATATTGAATGAATTATTAGTGAAATTGAAGAATAAATGATTGGATAAATAGAAGGTTTTTTTTGTGTGAATATGAATGGATGAAACGTAAAATAAATATATCATCACGCCTTCTACTCATTACTGGGTGTGGCACTCTGCCGAAGCAGATCTCGGTAAGTGATATATTTATGCGCGTGCAGTGCGGTTACCAGCCATCAAATCACGGTTCCCAAAGATGTTAGTGGAGAGGGTGCCCCGGGTGTTTTAATGCGGTGAAAATGTTTTATCGGCTATGGGAATCGAACTAGGATTCTCAGGATCCACATGCCGACTCGATACCACTGAGCTACCTACGATAGAATTGGAATGTTTGTCAAAAATGAATGATTGCAATTTAAGTGTGGCACCATTGTTATCTCGAGAACTATAAGAGCTACAAGATTGGTTAAATTAGCAAATAAATATCATTTTGCAAGTTTATTACAAAACTATAAAGAAAATCTATTGGAAATGTGTGTGTCAGTTAGTTGAGATGATTAGAGCGTGTTGGAATGTATGTCGAAAGAAAGGTTGATGAAATTGAGGGTGAGAAATTGTGTAGACGACTTTAGGGTCCTTAAGAATAAATCTATGGGTTGAAGGTTTGTTGCGTGAACGAAAGAGGAAACTAAAATCATGATTGTGGATGAACGTAATGAATGCTTTAAGTGTTCTTGCTACCTCGTGTTGTGTATGTAATAATAGTGATATTAATAATAATATACCTTACAAATTGAATAAAAATTGTGGTCGCTTATGCTGTGACCACAAATTTCTTCAGGCGAAAATGCATAACAGTTATAACAATCAAAGTTTTGACTTTCATGTGGCCTAAAATCTTCTGCAAAGTCATAATAATATAGCTTGTGAAACTCATATATATATTTACTCACCAAATATTGATATCTTTTCGTTGATAATAACATTTTCCAAATCGATAAATTTTATCTTATATTCATCAGTAACAACTATATTATCAGCAGAAATATCAGTTAAGTAAAATCTAAATATAGAATGTTTATTAGTAAAATCATCTGCAGCTTTTAATAATTGTAATGCTAGTTTTGCACGTAGCATCCATGGTTCATCTTCAACAGAAAGTAAAGATCTACCACAATATTCTTCGACTATTATTCGTCCACAAGCACCGTAATATTTTGGTACTGGCCAACCATCATTTGAATTTAATAACTAGAATATATTAGTTAAATATTGCTGTTATATTTTTGTTTTAAAGTTACCTGTAGTATTAAAGGTTCAACATTTGCAAGAATTGTAGTCCAGATATTTGCTGTCATAACACTAGTATTTACATGTGTATAAAGTGAGAATAAACTATCGATAAAATAGTTTAAAGTTGTAGTTGAGCATAGTTTTAAATTTAAAGGTGTGTCTTTATTATCATTCATAAGATATTCAATAATATTGGTCGTAAAATCTTTATGAAAGCTTTCAGGGTATGGAGGACAAAAATCCTTATAAATTCTGTCCTTACAAATATGATTGTCAATCTCAGCGAGTTCCCAATTGTGCCCCAGTTTTTTAAGAACTATTTTTGAGCCTCTGTAGTTCGCAATATAAACGTTTTTCATATTTATTATATTTGATAGCTTTTCACCAAAGGTTAAGTTTGTAAAAGAGATTTCATTATTGTCAAATGTGGCACATAGATTATTTCCGTAACAAAACGGACATTTTTCGACGTTTGTAGAAATATTATAATAGTTATTATTAATAAAGTAGTGAATGATAATGCTGAAAAGTAGAAGTATCATACATGTCATCAATTTTTGTGTATTTGTAAAGAATACCCGTGAATTGAAGAAAGTGATCATAATGTGCAATTAAGGCAAGTAAATTTTAAGTTTTTAAGAGTTAATTTAAGTAGTTTAAATATAATTAATTTTATATGTGAGGTTATGTTACGCAAGCGTATTTATTTGTTACATATTTTATTGAGATTTCATTTAGATATTTAGAGCGATTATTATTTATTAAAATATATTTAGTTACATTTATTTTAGATATTAGTTATTTCACTATTTTATGCCTTTTGCTACATTTTGTTAATGCTGTACTACAGCATTTATATGCTTTTCAAAGTCGATATAAAACTCATTAATTATTAATAGTAAACATATTATAAACTGAAAATAACTTATTAAATAGCACCGTTAAATAGTTAATTAAGTATTAGTTGACCTAGACCTGCATTGTTTATTTGCAATTTATTACATTAAAATACATTCATATACAAAATAAAAATTTACAGATTAATTAACGAATTATGTTTAAAATGTAATAATATATCGCATAATTAAGAACATATCATTAGATAATAGTGATTTCTCCATTTAATGCCTTTTGTCGAAAGCTGTATAATTCTTTGACCCATTTTTCAATACGAACTTCTTCGTTGGCGAATAACTGAAATTATATAAATTAAAAATATACACATTATTAACATAATTCTTTGTAACTTACATTAGGATGGAAAATGCTATCGGGTTCAGTAATTTCAACATCAGGAACTTTAATAGTTTGAGCTTTCAAATCAATAACAATATTATCTGTGACTTTCTTGTTTGTTTTTGTAGAAACAAAAGGTTTCGGTGCAAAACTATCGTCATTTATTTCATCTATAATCGATAAATTAATTTTTGTATCTTCTTCCTTTACAGTACTAAGATTAAATTTCGATTTAGATTTAAACGTTTCTGATGTTTTTCCTGTTTTGTTAACACTACTGTCTTTAGATTTGACAGTTTCATTTTTATCTAAAGAACTGTTTGAAGATCTTGACGAAGAAAGAGATTTTTCTCTGTGTCTACTTGAATCTCGACTCTCCGATTTCTTTGATCTCCTGTACCTGTTTCTTGATGAAGATCTAGATCTTCTTGAAGAACGATCTTTGTATGATTTTGATTTATAACGATCTCTTGATGATGATCGTTTTCTAGACTTTTCAGGGGAATTTGAGTAACGAGATGGTTTTGAACTGTGATATGATTTTGTCTTGAGTTTGCTGTTACTCCTTTCTTTTCTTGACCTGGAATATTTGTCACTTCCTTTTGATCTTGATCTGTCTCTTTTGTATTTTTTATCTTTGCGTTTTCTACTTCGTGATGAACTTGAATCTGATGAATACGATCTGAAGAAAATGTAAATTAGGATGGAATGATTGATATGTGAGTGAATTAAAATTTACCGATCGCGACTTCTCCTTGAATATACTTTTTTGGTGCTTCGTCTTTCACTAGAACTATCCGAATCGCTTGAATATTTACTCATTGCACTATTTTGTTTTGTAGTATGCGTTTTTAAGGTTAGACGTTGTCAATAATCAATATCAATACTGTCAAACCAACCAAAAGTGAACTCTTGTGCACTTTGTTTAATTTTTATTTGTAAAGATTGTGTAAAATGATATAAAACAGTATAATTGATTACATTATTTTTTCTATTTAAAGCCAATAAATTATTTTCCACAATATAAATGACAGTTTATAGAAATAAAAGTTGGTGAATATTTTGCTGTTTATTTTCATTGGTCAATTTTGACATATTTTGAGGGTTTACATTTTTTCCATAATTCGTTTTCCGTTGGTTGCGCTAGAACTCGACAAACCAAAGTAAAACCGTGACTGGAACGCGCATTAACTCCACCCATTCAAGTATATAACGAATGACGTGGCTCTGTACAGTCTCAGGAAAAACATTTGACCGTCACACCATTTGCAATATAAGTATTTATGTGAAATTATTAGCGATATATTTATTTATTATTAATCTATCATAATTATAATTTTTTTTGTATATTATTTTTCTAATTGGAAAGAATTATACGCCATTTAATTTTACAAATTTGAATTCAACTTTTGACACTGAATGTACCTTCGAAGACACACCTCTCAGGATTTTGAATGGTTTGTCGAGTTATATACAAAATGCGTTCAGTAAGTCTCGTTTTGCACTTGCGCATCACGCGCAAACGATTAACGCTTGCTTTTTTCAAGCGTTCATAGCGATAAGATAGCACACTATTGTTTTGTTGCCGTCTTGACAGTTCAGAATAAATATCGATTTGTAGTTCTTGCGTGAACTTTGTGTTTATTCACAATTTTGTAGAAAAGTGTTTAATCACGATGACAATTATAACGAAACCGATATCGGACAAGAAAATTGACAAATTGGAGGTGCCTCTCGTAGAAAACGATCAGCTAGATGACTTGGTAAGTATACATTTTTTGAAAGGATACACCTAATAAAATGGCATATTTTTATCATTTTGTTGTGATATATAAATTTAATTTTCGTATAGTTTAAACTTTATTGTTGAACTTGTACGCATAATTCTGTTGAGTGGAGTATAAAAAGCAATTATTTTAAGTACCACACAACTGTTTATTATTCAATTTGTATAATAATTTTAATTCTTCAGCCGGTCAAGAGCGACATTGAGGCTCCTGCCCCCGTGGATACAGCGCGTTTTGTCGTTTTAAGAGCTCGTGCCCGCAAAGTTTCAACCGCTACAACATTATGTCTGCTACTTACAGCTTTGCTAGTTGTAAGTATCGGCATAATCGGTGGCACTTATTTATATCGCCAATACGTCCGTGCTCAAATGCATCGTTTCCGCGGCTGGTGTTCCATCCCTTACAGTGATAGCAAAGCTACAATGTACATGGGGCAGAATTCGAACCCTCAAGCTATGTTATCGGATTCCGACCTCTTTAGATATTACAAACACCGAGATGACAACACCGTCTACGATGGCGAATTCTTCCAAGAAGAGTTTGAACTTGACTTGGAGAATGACAGTTATGAGAAAATCGATGTTCCTGATTTTCGAGATGGCCGTCGGGGTAGATTCATCCATGATTTCAATTCGAATGTGACTGGAATAATTGACACAGACGAACGGAGATGTTTTGTGATGCCTTTGGACCGCAGCACAGTTTTGCTGCCGAGGTCGCTGTTTGATTTGATACATAAGATTTGGGATGGATATTACAAAGTTGATACTGAAGTTGTTCGTGAGACTATGAGGGTAATTACGCCCCCTATTACTGATACTAAATCTGTTGGACCATACATTGCTCGAGAATGCCGAGGCCTTCCAATCTACAAACTTGAAAAATACGAATCCGGAGGTAAGATAAATAACTATTATTTTTTGTTAAAAAAAACAACAAACAGGTTTATTTATTATGTTCTGTGGTCACAGCACTGTGACGTTGTTATCTTGTTTTAAAATAGTTTCTCTTATTTTATCAAAACCACATTAAAATTAAATATCATCTGTATGACTTCTTTCTTATCTTATCATTGAGATAAATAGAAATGTAGCGTCAATGAATCATATTTCCGTTTTTTAATGATAATTAATAATTGTAAAATAACAGCAATTGTTTGCTTAATTTTAAATGTTTTTGATAATAATTTCCTGCAACAATCAATGTTGTTTTAAACAGTTGACATAACAACGGCTCTGTTTTACAATTGTTTTAAGCAATTGGCATAACAACAACGTTGTTTTAAGCAATAAACATAACAACAATATTGCTTTAAACAATTGATTTAACAATGACGTAGTTATAAAATTGTTTTAAATAATTTGCATAAAAATGGTTGTTTTATTATTATTTTTAATAATTGTCATAACAACGTTGTTCTAAACAATTGCCATAACAACGGCGTTATTTTTAAACATCAATAGCCTTGTTTATAAAAATAAATATATCATCACGTCTTCTACCCATTACTAGGTGTGACACTCTGCCATAGCAGATCTCGATAAGTGATATATTTTGCGCGTGAAGTACGGTTACCAGTCGTCAAATCACGGCCCTCCAAGAATGTTATTGGAGGGAAAACCACATGGGTGGTTTTAAATGTGGTGAAAACTATCGGCTGTGGAAATCGAACTCGGGTCTCCTTCTCTTTGGATTTTTGGATAACATGGATTTATTGTTGTATCAATTATAAAAATGCGACGACGTTTCGAACTGGATTAGTCCATTATCAGGTCGAATGGATATTATTTACAAAATAAAGTTAGACAATCTTTATATTTTAAAAGATAGTCAATTAAAAGAAGAAATAACTTCTTGCGTCAAGGAACGACTGAAATATTAATAATTTTGTTTGTTTTGTTTAGTTGTGAAGCGATCTGCAGACTTAGAAATTGGGGCCAAATTTGCTCAATTCTCTGGCAAAAGCATCACAGAGTTCGATCTTGTGAACTTGGCCGAGGTGATTGAGTTCGAGAAGAATCAAATAGCTTAGGTGTAGAGCCCCAAAAAGAATTCGGTGCTCCAGAGGGGGGATTGATGCAATTGTTTCAACGTAATTACTTCTTTTAGTTATATTTCAATCATGTTCTACTTGACATCTAAGCGACATTTTAACGTGAGATTTTCAGGTTGAAGTTTTGTAGAGATGTCAGTATATTACGTATAATAATTATTGTAGTGTATATTTACTCCGAAGAATTATCGCAACACGTAAATTAGATGAATATTCAATTTGACTACGTATAATAACTAACGAACCTATGCATAATATATTTTAGCAGGCAATTTAATAATTATGTGAATAATTAATAATGTATATTTGTTGTAAATTTTATTGTCACCATTTTCAATATTGCGTAAAAATGTTGTGTATTGTCCACATTCCTACAAATGTTTGTAAGTTGGAAGGGGAGAGAAAAAGATAAAAAAAAATTAACATTTCAGTCAGATACGTAAAATCATCCATTACTATATTTTTTAACTACATATCAAGTAAGTGGTTTCAATGCAACGGTTTTATTTCAGATTTTAAACTTGTGTTGTTGGTGGTTATAATAAATTATTGTTCCTTGATATAATTAAATAAAACCATTAAAATTATCCACCAATTTTATTAAACCAATCCAATTTACAATTCATCTCTTAATAATTTAATCCGGAAAAGAAATCCGATGCGTTTTTCTGTTTTGATGATGGTAAGTTGTTCTTTAGATTTTGTTTCTTCGTGTGTTTGTTGGATTTTTTTCCTACATCCACATCTTCAAAATATTGTATATTCCAGAACTTGATGTCATTGTTGTGACTACTAGAAGCGATAAAAGTGCCATCTTTACAAATGTCCACACATTCAACTGATAACTCATGTTGTCCAACGATTCCTAAATGTCTGTGAGGAAACAGATGTGATGCTCTTAGAACTCCATCTTCGCAAGCGGTAACAACTATATTTTCAGTTATTGGAATTATGTCATTTATTGCAGTTTTTGGACACGGATATTCGTCACTGTGTAACCCAAATTCTTCCCAGTTGTATAAAAATAATTTGCCTTTTGATGAACCAGACACTAATTTTTTTTCGGAACAAAATAGTCCTAAACATGTTAGATCTTCATCGTATTCTTCAGATTGCATCTTAAATTGCCTACAAAACAAATATAGTGTAAATTTTTAGATTTAATAATTGTCCAATCAAATGCATCCATTTTTAATCATATGTGCCAAATCAACCAATCCAAACAACATTACACTGGATTGTTGCTAAGCAACAAGCAGTTTTTGATATTTAACAAAATATTACATTAACAGTGTTTGACATACAATTATTATTGTTTTAATTGTCATTTATACTTATTACTTAAAAAAAAATTCTCATCGAATGTTTTTGAAGCATTGATAAATACTTATAATTGTATAACACTTTCCTGAAACAAGTAGCTTTTCGGTGTCGGGCGGTTTACAAGCAACGTGTTTTCAGATTGTTATAAAATTAATATTACAACTGAAAATGAGATGGATTTTTATGAATGTGGATGAAGTGTGGTATACCTGTTAACTAAGTCGATCGTGGTAAGAGATCCATCTCCACTAGAGCAAACTAGAAGCTTTTTTTCTTCATTTGTAATGATATCGCTGATATATTCTTCATTTTTCTTTACTGCTAAAATACTTTTATCACATTTTTGTCTGACATCCCATAATTTAATTCTGCCATCATCATCACCAGAAGCTAGAAGATTTTCATCAACAACTGTTATACAATAAACAGGAACCTCATGTGCATCATCTATACATTTGATTAATTTTCCTGTAGACACATCTGTTAATATGATAGATTTATCTTTCGCAGTTGAGTATAACACTTTTCCATCTTTATCAAATTCAATATCTCGACATGCTCTTAAATGTAGTTCAAGTGTGTCTGCTAAAGTATTTTCTTCATTTGTGTATTTGTATAAAAGAACATCTCCTGTTATTAAAGCAGCAGCTAAAATGTTTTGTTGTGGATGAAATGAAATATCAACAATATGATCTTCGCAAATGATTGGTGGAGGATGATCTCTCTTCTTTTCTCTTTCTCTGATTATTGCTTTTACTACTTCATCTTCCTCCTCGTCTTCATCTTCTTCATTGTTGACAGGTGTTGCGTCGTTTTCTTCTGAATGTATTGAATCATCATCAGATTCAGAATCTGTTGTCATACTGACATCGCTGCTGTCAGAATCTGAATTATCTCCAGTTTCTAAACCCATTACGTTTTTTCGGATGCCCATACTTTTTCAAAACTTAACCTACAATGCAAATATATATTTTAGTGAAACTTGTATTCATTTATTGCCAATAATTACTTTTTAATATACTTTATACTTTTAAATAAATAATATTTGATTTACAACAGTTTATAAATCATATGTCAACATGTTTGCCATGTGGTCAACAGAAAGGAACTTGACACTTCTGGTTCCTAGAAAAATAACAACACAGTAGAGGGATTTGTAAATTCGAATATTTGTAGTTACAGATCATTTTCTGTTGATTTTTGCTGAAAAATAGTCATGGAAAATGCAAAACCATTTTATGATTTATGTATAAATGCGAAAGTGGGTCCAAATTTGGAAGCAATTATAAAAAAGTGTGTTGAATGTACGTATTGTTTGAGGTTATAAACATGTGTTTTAAGTGTTTTTAAATTTAAATTGTTGTAGTTGGATATAAAACTATAGCAATTGATCATGTTCATGATTTTACTAATTTAGATGCTATAAAAGATGTAAGAAAGAAAAAAAAGTCGGTTAAAGGTAAAGGTGGAAATGGACTTTCTGCTTGTTACATTCCTCCGCCTACAGAATATATATTAAAGGTATTTTTGATAAAAATTTAATTTTCATTTGTTTTAAGATATTATTAAATTTTAGGAGGCAGATTTAACGATATTATATCGCCTGACAATAATTTGTAAAGATAAAGACGTATGTTTTAATGTAGTAAGTATAAAACAAATTTTTAATATTTTTTTGAAAGTAAAATTTGCAATTTTTTGTAAATAGATGAGCCATGAAAATTTTCACAAGTATCATATCTTTGCTGTAAATGCAAGAACTACTGAGATGTATCAAGTAAGTATCAATTTATTATATTCTAGAATATTTTGTAATTAGATAATTTTAGAGTCTCTGCGATACTGTAGATGCAGATATAATAACATTTGATCCACTCGATATTAAAGGAATAAAAATAGCTCGCAAATCATATAAAAAAGCTGTTAGTAGAGGAATACATTTTGAAATTATGTATTTCCCAGCCCTTGTTGATCAAAATTCAAGAAAAAATATTATGATAAAATCGCATATGTATCATCAAGTAGGAAAATCGGAAAATATAATTATTACTAGTGGGTGTACCTCTGTACTTACACTTAGAGGCCCATATGACGTTATAAATTTGTATCCTTTATTAATATTGTTATTAATAGCAAATAGTTTTATTATTTCCTTAATTACAAACAGAGGTCTTGTTTTTGGATTAAGTGAACAAAAAGCTAAACGTTCCATTAGTTGGGCGGGTGCTGATGTATTAAAACATTCAAGTAAGTGGTAACATATTTGTTAATAAATAGTTTTTATAATTGATTGTTAATTTTAGTGGCTAGGAAAATAGGTAAAGCAATAGTGTACATTTCACGTAAACCTGTTGAGAATAAAAAAAAGGTAACATGTATGGAAATAGATAGCGACAGTGATGAAACAAATGCAGATCAACCTATGCAAAAGAAGGCTAAAACAAATGAAAATGATGTAATAATGTTAGATCCTTGAAAAAATAAAGAATAATATAATATATTTTTGTGTTTTTGCTTATTATAGAATTTAAAAATTCGCGCAATTTTTCTTTTTCCGTCTGGCTGTAGCAGCTTCTCGAAAGTACTGTTTGGTGGCGGGCCATCGGAAACTAAAAACGAATGCAAAATGGAGGACTCGTTTACAGAGACAATTTTAATGCTGCTTTCGCGAACAGAAATTATTGTGTAGTATAATTTTTTAATTGTTTAGATTAGTTAAAACAGTGTATAATTTTAGTATGTGGATATTTATTGTATTACAAAGTTGAAATTGTGTGTGAAAAGTGTGTTTTGACGTGTTGTGTATGGAGGAGTGATCAGAGAACGCCGTTTGACTTGGCCAACTTTAATGGTTATTGGTAAGTGATGCTTGTGGATGATTTTGTAAATATTTAGCTGGATTTTTATTTGATATTTAATGAAGAAAAGCGGAATGGTGATGTACTTATTTATATATTTTTGAAATTTCCAAGTTTATAAAATTTAGTTCGGGCAACTCGACTTTAACGCTAATACGCCATTGGTCGTTCGAAAATCAACATTTCTAATGCGTCCATATAAGATATCACCTGATTGGTTGCATTTCGACGACAACTAAATACAGAACAGTATTATTCTAACCAATTAGATCGTCGCTTTTAACTTATTCCGTCCATTTAATGAGGCACTGTATGTCGTGCGGTGTATGTAGCGAAGTGTATTTCGGTGGATCTGGTAAAACGAGATACACAAGTCTAAATGTAAAAGTGAGTATTTGATATGTTTAATTCTCGTTGTGCATGCCGCGAACAGTTGATTAATTGCATCAGTGCTATTGAACCGGGTGTATGTGTGCTGGCCGAGTGACACGAGATATCGAACGTACAATGCCCAAGCCGCAAAGGGGACATTCGCGTTCGCGAATGGCGCTAGTAAAAGTTCATTGTTCTCCGTTGGCGGTCGCGGTAATGACTATCCAAGCTTACCGTAATATCGCATGCATATTTCATATTGTTGTGAGTGTGTGCGCGCTGGAAAATCTGTCATACGTTTTGTATTTCTCACGATTTTCTGTCATGTCTTTCATGTTACCTGTGCCTATGCCCAGGTACAGATTCACCGATGTTACTTACTGATTGCTACAATTATCTGATGTCAAACATCTTCCTTATTACTCATTTCTGTGTTGACGAAATCCAATATAAAATTTCAGTTACTATAAATTATGGTTACCTTTCGAAAGCATCGTGAAAGTACACATACTTTTTTATTTGCTTTACATTTCCAAAAGAATTAAGTAATCTCGACTATTATGTTTAAATATTTATTGTTTCTATAATAAATCAAAATATTACATACACTATAAAGATGTTATTTAATTTTAATATATTATTTCAGTTCCATTGATTTTTTACCAATGTTAATAAAATGGTGTCATTTTAATTTGATTGAAGGTGGAATGGATAGGTACATGTTTAACAATAGAATTTTTAATTACTACTTTGTTTTGATATTTAAACAAAACAATTATTATAATCTATTCTTTCCATGAAATTTAAATATTTATTACTAAATAATTGTGTAATAAAAAAAAAAATTATCTAGATACCGAATAATAGTATTTTTATGCATGGTTCATTATTTTATGTCGAATGTTCTAGAACAAAGATGTGTCATCTGGATTTGAAGACAGGCCTTGTGGAGAAAAGCTGTATCGCTTTATGTAGTTTAATTCATAAGCGTATAGCTTTTCCCCGTAAGTTCTGGCTGGGTATCGTCATGAAGATGAATGGAGTTGGTAATGAGTCCTTCAGGTAACATGTCGGCGTGTTCGGTACAAGTGTGTTAACGTGGTGGTGTGTGTTATGTCTGTTGCAGCTGGAGCGCTCACAGGGCTAACGCAGAGGATGGAGCGCGCGGCCTCGGCGCACGACAACACGATGCTATGTGCCGCGTAAAGCGATGGACTCGTACGATCTGTTTGGAGAAGATGTCGGCGCTGGTATGCTTGACGCTTTGCCCGACCTGGGAACAGACAACTTCAACCCTAGTGGCGGCACGGGTGGCGGCGGTGGGGCCGCGGTGACCGGCCCCGGCGGCGGAGCGGCCCGCGCGGGAGATGCGCCCCAGTCTGCATACGCGGCCTACGGACAAATGCAGCAGGAATCGCCCTTGCAGAAGTTGGCGTCGTTTGGCGCGCCAGACTTTGTGGAGCACCCCGCGCCCGCGACCAACGCGTCGTCCATGTACCACCAAGGTGTGGGAGGATACGACGCTACCGGCGTGGGCGGAGCGCAACGCCCCATGGGCCCACCGACTACTGGCGGCTACGCGCGACAAATGGGTCCGCAGCATCACCGGCCACCGCACCCGCAGAGTGCAGCCACCGCGGGCTACCCCTACCACCCGGACTCTATGTACTCCATGCCCGACGCCACGCCGCAGCAACCTCAGCAGCAGTTGGACGCGGGTTGGGGTCAACACCACGCGGCGGCCGGCGGCTACATGCACCGCTACGGTCAGCAACAAGCCGCCGCCGCCGCCACCTACCGACAACAACCGCATATGGCCGGCTACGGTCACCAGCAGGTATGTTATACTTCTACTTAGTGATCATTGAAAAATTTTATAAAAATTACATGTGAATTTTTAAATTGCTATATGTTATTTTCATATTTATTTTATCATTTATAGAAATTAAATATAATAGTAACACAAGTATAAGTTTCATATTTAAATTCGTAGTTACATAATCGATATTTGTTCACACAAACCATGTTGTTTGTATATTCAAGCAGGACGCGATGGCCCAGCAACAGAAGCTCGGGCAGCAGCAGTTCACTGCAGCGACGCAACAAGGCATGATGAGTGGTATGATGCAACAGATGGGCGGCGGGTACCCGGGCCGCGGAGCCTCCTACACCCAGGCAGCTGCCATGGCCGCAGGTTACCCGGGCACAGCGGCCGCCGCCCCACAAGCCTACAGCGGTTACAGCGCCGCCATGCACCAGCGTTTGCCGCATCATCACGCGCAATACCCAGGTCTACATACAGACCCCGTGCCCGTACCAGTGCAACAACAATACAATCACATGGGTATGCAGCAACAACAACAGCAGCAGCAGCAGCAAACTGCCGGCCACTTAGCACACCACGGTGCCCAGCAACAACAACAACACGGCATGGCCGCCTACGGGCAGCAGCAGCAGCAGCACCAGGCCGCTCTGCAACAGATGCAGCGACCGATGGATGCGCAACAGTATGCAACGAAGCTTGGCGCCGGTACTAGTCCACAGTACCGTGCGCCCTTCCCGCAACTCTCACCGCAGATGTCCCCGCGGCCACAGATGAGTCCACGTCCACCCGCGCCCCAGATGAGTCCACGGCCCGTCATGTCGCCGGCCAAACCCAACCTCTCACCACATCCGCATGTCCAACAGCAGCAGCAGCAGCAGTCCACGCTCAGCCCACGTCCGGCCACGAGTCTCACGCCGAAAACGTCCACCACGTCTCCGGCGCCCGTGTACCAGCAGCAGCAGAGCACACTGCAAGCGCTTGAACAAATGGTGATGCCGTCCGTGAGTACCAATACCACAGAGTATCCTACGTACCAGTCTCGCGCGGCACTGGGGCCTCCACACGCCCCACAGAATCCTCTGTCACCGGCTGTGGGGCCCCGCACACCCATGTCTCCACAACACTGGACCATACAGCAGCAGCAGACACAAACGCAACAGCAGCAACAATCCCCGATGCAACAACAGCAACAACAAGCGCCAATGCAACCTCAGCAGCAGGCTCGCTCGGCGCCACCGCACATGAACATGAACGGCGGCATGGCGGGGTTGCTGGACACGGCCGGCGCTCAGCAGCAGCAGAGTCTGCAACCACCGCCGCCCGTGCAACAGACCCTTCCCGCCACACAGCAGTCACTGCAGAACATCAACACGAACTTTAACAGCAACAGCAGTGACGACTTAAACACTTTAACAAATGAAGTCTCCAAACCTTCCGAAGTGATCGCTTCTCCCGTGGCAAGCAGCGACAGTATAGCGGTCACCTCGCAGCCAGACTTCTCACAAGTTGCTCCTTCACCGAGTCAGACCTCCTTGCCTACTGACAAAGTGCCGAGTAGCACAACGACTTGTAACACTGATGTTTCTACTCACATATCTTCGACGCATCCTTCTACACCGACACCCACTTCCACTACAGACGACAACTTGAATAGTAACAGTCAGTCGGGTGATTCTACCAGTCTTCCACCTTCAAGCAACGTTTCCGATATTCAGAAAGGCGATGATAGCAACAGTAATAGTAACAGCGCTCAACAACCGGTACAACAGCAACCAACCCAGAGTCAACAGTCGAATAACTTGGCCGATCAACAAAATGGCTCGAATTTCAGCGATTTTAGTAGTGTGTCGAATATGTCTCAATACACACAACAGTCGCAACAACAGAAACCTACAGGGAAAATGGATGACTTGATGCCATCAACAATGTCGATGTTTGGTCAAGATAACTCTATTCAGGATCCAATGATCGCTCCGACATCAGCAGCACAACAAATTACTCCATTACAAACTCCTCAACAACAACAACAATCAATAATGCAGCAACAACCGCTGGTACAAAGCAGTATGGGTCAACAAGTTCCTCCTGGTATGAATCAACCTCCAAGTACCATGCAACAACCACAACAACATGCAGGCATGCCAACACAACCACCCATGTCTACAACACAACAAATGCCGACACAAGCTCCCGCTACCAACAACATGGTGTCGTCCATGCATCCGCTTAGTCAAACAAACGTTCCACATCAAATACCGCAATCGGGAATGGCACATCCTCAAGTTGGCAACATTCCCCCGGCGATGCCACCGGGTGCTCCGCCCGGACCAGGGATGTACGAGCACGGCGGCCCCTTGTTGGGCCCTGGAGGCATGCCCATGCCTGCCAACAGAGCCATGACACACGGGATGCCACCGCATGGTATGCAGATGGGACATATAGGGATGGGTATGGGCCCAGGGCCTCATCCACCTAATATGATACCTCCTAGTATGACTGGAATGCTTCCTGGAGAAATTAATTACCAAACACCAATCAGTCATCATCAAGAACGTGCTGCTCTGCAACAACAACTCCAAGAGTTGTATTGTATGCCACCAGCTCCCGAACATCAAGAAAAGATTGTTCACTTACAAGAACGATTAAATCTTCTTCAACAACATGAAGCTAATGATCAGTGTAATGGCGGACCCCAGTGTATATTACAAAGTCCGTTATTTTCATCACCGATGATTGACAGTCCCCAGGTTACAAGTACAACTGGTCGAGGAAGAGGGAAGGGTACTCCAAGAGCAAAGAAACCTCGACAGAAGAAAGGAGAGAAAATGATACCTCCACAACCGATGATACCTTTGGTACTACCACCTGGACAACCAATGCCTCCAATGCCAGGCATGAACATGCCTCCTCAACCTCTACCAGTCTCTGAAGACTGCGTCACACCTGGAGCTGGCCTCGCTATACCACCAGGTGAAATGACAGAAGTCGGTGACATGAATCTCGATCCATATGCGCCTGATATTGATTTAGACAAACAGAAAAAACCTCGCTCGCCACGAAAACCCCGTGAACCTAAAAAACCTAAAGAACCAAAAACTCCTAAACCACCAAAAGAGCCAAAACCTCCTAAAGAACCTAAAACTCCCAAAGAACGAAAAAAGCGAGAGCCAAAAGATCCTAAAGTCAAAAGAAAATACACTAGAAAAAAGAAGTCAGAATCCGGCGTTGACGATGAACTAGATGATTCCTTTAGAAGTTTAGAAAATGGTGGAGAAGAATTTCACAAAAGCACGGAAGATTTATCAGGAAATGAAACCAGTTTTAATGAGAAGAAAGAAGAAGAAATTCTACCCCCTGAAAGCACGGCCACTGAGCCAGAATCAACAGACGTAGAAAACAACATCGAGGTGCCAATAGTTCCAGAAGAATTCTCCAAAGTTGAAAGTTCAGAAGTTATAGAAATCCCAGAAGTTAAACCCGACGAATATAATTTCGAAGAACCGGGTAGTCCAAATAAAAGTGGAACAGAATCATCTTTAAAATCAAGTCCAACTGTAAAAAAATCCAAACGATCTAAAGGAGGAAGCAAACGATCATCAGCTGCCACTAAATCTCGAACAACACCTAGAGCTTCAGTCAGCTCAAAACGACGAAGAAAAGGTGGTCAACCAGAATCCGACGGCGAAGGAGAAGATTTAATTTCAACACCGCCACCATCTCCAGAAAACGATGCAGACAGCTCCATTCATAAAAGACGTTCAGCAAGGAACACTCAAAGAAAAAAATACATCGATGATGTCATGCTGAGATTCTCTGACGATGATTCTCCTCTTGTAACAGCTGTTAAACAAGAAGCAAGTACTTCTAAGACTACTGCTTCGACGAGCAGTGCTCCTCCACCGCCAGTTACAGAAGAACCTACACAAGACAGTATTAACAAACCTAATTTTGTTTACATAAACACAACTGACGAAGATTCAATGGTAGTTCAATATGTATTAGTTTCAAGAATGAGCAAAAGAGAAGTTAAACCTGTTATTCCAGTACCACTTCCTGCCCCGGAAACAACAGAACCCAAACCGGAAGGAGAAGAAATTGAGGTTAAAAAGGTTGAAGCTGGATTACCAACTGACGAAATTAGTCCGAAAGAAGAAAAAGTTGATGTCTTAAAACTTGAAGAACCTACAGTAGAAAAAATGGAAACTGATGAAATACCAGCGGAACCAATACCTTCTACAACAGATCCATTAGATCCGACTAAAATTGAGGTCAAAAAAGATCCATCAACAGAATTGGTAGAAGTCGAAGAATATTACGTAAAATACAGAAACTTTTCATACTTACATTGCGAATGGCGGACGGAAGAAGAACTCTACAAAGGAGATAAAAGAATCGCTGCAAAAATCAAAAGATACCAACAAAAAAAATCACAACAAATGAACATATTCGAGAACTTGGAAGATGAACCATTTAATCCAGATTACGTAGAAGTTGATCGCGTGTTAGATATTGCTGAACATACAGATCCAAATACACAAGAAACCATCAAACATTATTTAGTAAAATGGCGGTCGTTGCAATATGAAGACAGCACGTGGGAACTTGAAGAAGATGTTGACCCAATCAAAATTCAACAATTTGAAAGATTCAGAAAGTTACCTCCTAAAGATAAATGGAAACCAAAGAAAAAACCCAACCCAGACCTTTGGGTAAAACTCGATAATTCTCCCATCTACAAAGCCGGAAATAGCTTACGAGCCTACCAACTTGAAGGATTAAATTGGTTATTGTTTTCCTGGTACAACAATCGTAATTGTATCTTAGCAGATGAAATGGGATTGGGTAAAACCATCCAAAGTTTAACATTCATACATTCTGTTTATGAATATGGAATAAAAGGTCCTTTTTTGGTGATTGCTCCACTTTCAACAATCCCTAATTGGCAAAGAGAAATAGAAGGATGGACCGATATGAATGTAATTGTTTATCACGGATCAGCAGCCAGCAGAAACATGCTACAAGAGTATGAAATGTATTATAAAACCGAAAAAGGAGTGTTTATAAAAGACATAACTAAGTTTGATGTACTCATTACGACATTCGAAATAATTGTTAGTGATTTTGCAGATCTGAAAAGTTTCAATTGGCGACTGTGCGTTATAGACGAAGCACATCGCTTAAAAAATAGAAATTGCAAATTACTAGAAGGATTAAGACAATTGAATCTCGAACATAGAGTTCTCCTATCAGGAACTCCGTTACAAAATAACGTCAATGAGCTTTTCTCATTGTTAAATTTCTTAGAACCACTACAGTTTTCAAGTAGTGAAGCATTCTTACAAGAATTTGGCCAATTAAAAACAGAAACTGAAGTACAAAAACTACAATTATTATTAAAACCAATGATGCTTCGAAGATTAAAAGAAGATGTTGAAAAATCTCTAGCACCTAAAGAAGAAACAGTAGTTGAAGTCGAACTCACAAACATTCAGAAAAAATATTACCGAGGAATTCTAGA
Source organism: Pterostichus madidus (assembly GCA_911728475.2). NCBI lineage: Eukaryota > Metazoa > Arthropoda > Insecta > Coleoptera > Carabidae > Pterostichus > Pterostichus madidus. The sequence goes on along the minus strand of OU452313.1, from coordinate 665,940 downwards.
AAGAAACTTTTCATTTTTATCCAAAGGAACAACTTCTGCCAACATTCCAAACTTAATGAATACAATGATGGAATTAAGAAAATGTTGTATTCATCCATATTTACTTAATGGAGCTGAAGATCAAATTCAATATGATTATAAAGTACAATACGGAGAAGATGCCGAAGCTTACTACAAAGCTTTAATTCATTCTTCCGGTAAGATGGTGCTCATTGACAAGCTGTTACCTAAACTTAAAACCAACGGTCATCGAGTGTTAATCTTCAGTCAAATGGTTCGCTGTTTAGATATTCTAGAAGATTACCTCATGTTTAAAAAATATCCGTTTGAGCGTATCGATGGTAGAATTCGAGGAAATCTTCGGCAAGCAGCAATTGATCGTTTCTGCAAGCCAGATTCAGATAGATTCGTCTTCCTGTTATGCACAAAAGCTGGTGGTTTAGGTATTAACTTAACAGCTGCAGATACTGTCATAATTTACGACAGTGATTGGAACCCTCAAAACGATTTACAAGCCCAGGCTCGGTGCCATCGTATCGGCCAACAAAAAATGGTTAAAATCTACCGATTACTTTGTCGTAACACTTACGAAAGAGAAATGTTTGATAAAGCCTCACTAAAACTTGGTTTAGATAAAGCTATTCTACAAAGTATGAACACTACTCAAGGTGGTAAAGAAACCGGAAATAAACAACTAAGTAAAAAGGAAATAGAAGATTTGTTAAAGAAAGGTGCTTATGGTGCTATCATGGATGAAGACAACGACGGTGATAAATTCTGTGAAGAAGATATCGATATGATTTTAGCCCGAAGAACACAAGTAATAACAATGGAATCAGAAAAAGGATCCACTTTCTCCAAAGCTAGTTTTGCTTCTTCAGCAAATCGTTCTGATATCAACATCGACGATCCAGACTTTTGGAATAAATGGGCGAAAAAAGCCGAGATTGACCCAACAGAAAAAGATGAAAAAGAAGAATTAGTCATTTCAGAACCTCGAAGACGAACACAAATTAAACGTTATGGACACGATGAAAACGTCGTCGACATGTCCGAGTTGGAATCTTCTTCTGACAGTGACTTAGACGGTGAGGGTCTAGGTCTAAGTGGAAGATCCCGAAGGGCGAAGTTGAAGGCGTTGAAGAAGAAACATAAATTGGGATTAGGGGATGAATATGTACCTCGAGAGGGTGAAATTGTTTATGGAAGTTGGGCGAGAAGTGAATGTTTTAAAATTGAACGAGGACTTTTGACCTTTGGATGGGGCCGATGGACCGAAATTCTACAACATAGTCAACTTAGAAGAGGGTGGCGAGAATCTGATATTGAAGATTGCGGGAGAGTCATAGTAAGTTCAATTTATTTATTATTTTTTTATCAATGATATCTGGAATTTAATAGTTATAAAAAAGTACTGCTTTATAAATAATTATAATAATCGTTATTTGTACAATTAGTAATTTAAAAAAGTTGCTTTCATTATGTGTTGACACGTATTTTTTTTGCATATTAGATTTATTTGACACACTTAATAGTTATTTTTGCGAAATGAGTGTTTTTTTTTTGTTTTTATTGCGCGTGAGAATGTTGAGACAAAAAAGTCATTCGAACGCGCCAATAAATACGAATTTCGTCCACGAAATACAAACATTTTTTCTACAACTGTCAAAAAAGAATAATATAATATTTATTGATTATTTAAGTAAATTGAAGGGTACAAATAAAAAATAATATGAATTTTATTTGTTGTAATAAAAAAGTCAACAAATTTGAAATTTAACTTATAAATGAAAAAATTAATTATTTTTTAACGTGCGAAAAATAGTTTATACCAACAGTTGTAGAAAAAAAAAATTATGCTGTCAGAATTTTGATTAACATGTTAAATTTTACATGATCTACAAGGAGACAAATAAAAAGTGAAAAAGTCAAATTAAACCTACGATATTTACTTTTTTCCACGATTTTCAAAATAGTTTAAAAATGTGTCATTTTCTACACGATTTTAAAACGTTTATTTTTAATGATCAATATGCAAAAAAATACATATAACAAATCTCATTTTACTGGCAGATTCACAAAACAAAACCATTTTTAATTTTAAGTATAAAGACAAAAATAAGTAAATTAAATAAATATATCATCACGCCTTTTACTAATTACTGGGTGTGGCACTCTGCCGAATCAGATCGTAGTACATGATATATTTATGCACGTGAAGTACTGTTACCAGCTGTTAAATAGCAACCTCCAAAAATGTTACAGAAGTAATTTTGAATGTAGTAAGAATCAGTTTGTTGACTGGGAATCGAACTCAGATTCTTAAATCCTCAAATCGACGAGGTAAAAAAAAATAATCTATTATGTGGTACAAGTCTAAATTTATGAACAATCTTATTCTGTTTTACCAATCAATTATTTTAATCTGGAATAAAAATGGAGATATTAGTTCCAAATTTAATCTCTTATGAATCTGCCTGTTTTAATGTCTAATAAGAGAAATAAACTTTAATTAATTTTAAATGTAAATAACTTTAAACTTTTTATTTATTTGTCATATAAAAATGCAAGAAAGAACTGTAATATGCAATTTCCTCATTTACATAATAAGCAGTGATGTAAGGAAGTTGTAATGAGTGATAATGGGAGCGTGACGAAATGCTTCCTTTAAATTTCTTCTTTATTATTATTCATACTTTTTAAAATGATGACTGTAGCCATGCTAATACTGACGGGTATTTTAGATACTCGATGAGTTGAACACTTTCTCAGCTATACTGATTTTAACCATAAAATTACAATTTACCCCTAACTTAAACTTTTCCTTTTATTTAAATTAATTTTTAATTTTAGTTGCTGTACTGTTTGCGATTTTACCGAGGCGATGAGAAAATTCGTAGTTTTATCTGGGACTTAATAACGCCTTCAGAAAATGGCGAACAAAAAATTACTAGAAACCATCAGGGATTAAAAGATCCTGTACCACGTGGTATTAGAAACAAAAATAAGAAAAAGGGGAAAGAACTTCGAGAGCCAAGAAGAATTAATGAAAATGATCCAAGTCATTGGAGCAAACACGAGAAGTATGATGGTGACATCTTCCTTGAGAGCAACTATAAGAAACATCTTAGTCGTCATGCCAACAAGTGAGAAATATTTCATTATACCACATTCATAATTTTTTCCACGATTACGATATTAAATCCATATATTCGCCCTTATTTAGCAAGAACCATTTCTAAATTATTTTACGAAAAACTTAATTTCCTATTACAGAATGATCAGAAGTAATTGTTTCAGTTGGCAATAAAAAAAACTACTTGAAATTGGTAAGACTGATATTTAAATTTATTTCTTGTTGTTGAAAGTGACATTTGAAAATTTATATTAATAACAATCGTTGTTTATTCACAAAGCAATAATCTAAATTATTTCTATCACTCAATCTATTTGTATTTATTATAAAAACGACATGTCAAATAGTATTTCCACCTTTACCTGGCGTTGTGCCAACTGTGGAATAAAAATATCCCCAGAATTGTATTGCCAACTGAAACACTTACCTCCGATCACTCTGTACTACCCTAATGTCAAATAATTTTGTAACACCATCCACATTCATAATTCCTTTCATACAAGCGTGTCTTATCTTTCGTTGTCGATTCTAGGTTGTCCACACAATCTCTCACCCTCAATTTAACTAATTTTTAATTCGATGTACGTTTATTCTTGTTTTTAATATGAATTTTGTTTTTATAGAGTTCTTCTTAGAGTACGAATGTTGTACTACATCAAACATGAAATAATTGGGGACTTGGTTCAACACATAGCTGATGGGGTTCACGCAAGGTAAGAAATTAAAATAATTACCACAACTACAGGGAGATTTATTAATCATTCTTTGTATGATATTCGTTAGTGTTAAACATACGACATCTGACTAGTAACTTTACAAACTCTACATTCATTATTGTGATTCTCTTTTAACTAGTTCCCTTGAAATGTTGTGGGAGAGTCTGAGAAAATGTTAAATTTAAATAACAATGAAACATCTTTTCTTGAAAAACATTTCAAAATAAATTAGTATGTCTTGTATCGCAAATAAATTCAGTAACTTAATTGATCTAGCCAAAATTTAAGATTAAATAAAACTTTTTTGAGAATTGGGCTGTATATTATTAGAAACAGGATTTATTGCAGTAATGTCACATGAAAATGTTGGCTTAGCATCCGAAGAGAACAGGTTAAAATGGAAATATAATAAATAGTTTGTGAAACAGTGTCAGATGTGGTACATTAAAATATTTTTAGTCATGATTGTTCCATGCCTTTGGGATTAATTTCTTATTATTGCTTATTTAAATTTGCATGGTAAATGTGAGCTTGAAGTTTCAATTCATCTGTAGATGCTTTCAATATGACCCATTCAATTTTTCAATAATAAATCATTCATGTTTTTTAATAGATGTTCATACACATTTATTGGTTAATTTTTGACGAGGACATTTTCATATAGATGTTAACTGTGTGCGTTTGGAACTTTTTAACTTAAAATGGCTGTTTTAACTCTCCAATGCTTTGAATGTTTGTCCCCTTTCCATACTTATAAACAACGGTACGGCACTTGGAGAATCTCAAGAAATTCTAACAGATTTGCGTTACTTCAACTCAACAATATTTCGTTCCCTGACATTTTAATCAGACAAATTGTTTATTAATTAGGATGTTTCTACACTCTCTTCTTCATCGAGTCACTACAGAAAATACACTTCAAATCTATAACAAATCCAAAATATATTGACAGATATTTTTCAATAAAAGTTTAGCATTAGACAGGGATTTACTTTTTCACTAATTATTATGATAGAAATCCTATTTAAATTTACAAAATAGTATAGCAGGTACTTGTCTTAATTTTAATGCGACTAAAAGTGACACTTCAGTCCTCGAAAAGTAAGAATAAACTTGTTCATTTACTCCCGGCAATGCAAAAAATTATTTAATGTATTTATAATATCAAAAAAAGAAAATTTGTACGTAAAAAAATTATTATTAAATTTAGTTTCCTTTGGAGTATTCAGGGAAATTAACAATTATATTTCAATTAATTGAAGTAGCTATTTCAGATCATTTTAAATCCAGTTTTTACAGTAATTAATAAAATAAATTTTAAAATACTTAAGATACAGTATTTTATTGGAAGCATTTAGACACAATGATTATCAAATGATGTAATGATTATGAATAGAGTATTTAGGTGTTGACAGCGCGTGGATTTGTTGGTAGTGGTCTCGGTGATTGTAGATGGAGTGTGAAATAAATAAATAAATAAAGAATGTGTTTTGGGGGATGTCCTGCCGAAGCGAAGAGAGAATAATAATGAAAGAATTGGCATGGGGTTTTTGGACAAAATTAATTGAGAATTGGCTTTTCCGGATCAGTGGTTTGCCGATAAACCCGCCCGTGTGCGACCAAGCGCCCGCTAGCTGGTGGGACTCGGAGTGCGACAAATCGCTGCTCGTCGGCACGTGGAAGTTCGGGTATGAGAGTTACCCGGAGATGCGTAGCGATCCCGCCCTCTGTTTCCTAGCGCGCTGCGGTCCCGCGCCCGCTCTTCTTGACGCGCCGCCCGTTGTTAACGCTACCGCCACTAACACGTCCACCCCCGCCACCACGCCTGCACCACTGTAAGTAGCTCAACACGGAGACAACCAACTACCGCCGCCGCCCAGGACACACTTGTCATCTGATTTATACACAGATTATAAAAGTCGCCTTTTCTTAACAACAAAAATCCTGTAGAAAGTGACACATTTCGCAACTATTTTAAAAATCGTGAATAAAGACTACATTTTCGTTGGTTGAATTTGACTTGTTTTCTAAATTTAATAAAATACGATCGAAATTATGACATATGCGAAAATAATTTTTATATCTGTAAAAATCAATTTAATATCAATATGCAATAAAATAGTATATTACATAATAAGTCAGGAAAGTGCTATTTTACTTAACGAACCGGTTGTTTGAAGTACGATGCCGTAGGCCGAGTATTTTAATCTGCTGAGTCAAGTAAAAACACTTTCCTGACGGATTTTACTATTTTTTCTGAAACCTTTTAATTTAATCAATAATTAATAACTCAAAATGTTTAAATTTCTTGATACGAGTTGTATTCACAGCAGACTATGTATCCAAGGTTACAACAAAAAAACAACAGTCAAGTAAAATATAAAACAGTTAAGTAAAATCTTTACCAGACTGTTTTGTACTTTACCAGACTGTTACTTTTGTTGTAGCCTTGGATACATATTTTACTTGACTGTTTTTGTAAAAATCTACTTTACTAAAACTGGTGAGAAAAGTAGGCAGTTTCTTGCCGATTTCAGAAGAATATTATTTTTCTATCAGGTGCTTTATATCCCTCACCGTCAGCGCGGTACATTCTAAAAGAAATGTATCACTTTCTTCCCTTGATAAACAAATAACTATTACAAATTTATGTACCAACAAAAAAAGCAATTTACGACTAGAATTTAGGAATAATTTTCGGTCAATTCTATGAATACAATCGAAGGTGTGTAAATCTGTGTATTTTTCAGAACAAGTAATGGACATTTTTAATTTATTTGTTATTAATAATTGTGCTGATTAAAGCTTCACTTAAATAATATGCTAACTTGGCTAAATGTTGCATGTGGCTGTTGGCCTTTTACAATTTTACTGCACTTAAGTGTGTAGAAAATCCATTGATCTCATATTACTACGATCTATCTCCGAAATTAACCTAAATTATATTTTATAAATAAAGTATCACCCAGCTTACAGTATTCCATAACGTAGTATTATTAGATCAATGGTACAAACACTCAAAATTCTCAAATACACTCACTACTAAAAAAAAACAAATGATTTTTTCCTAACAGCAACGAAGACGACCTAGACGATGATGATCCCCTCGACGGAGAAAACTCCAAGTCTGGGAAATCGAAAGACATGTCAGAATGTGCTTCCGAAGTTGCTGAACCATCACCAGGTCCTTCAGGCTCATCTGAAACACAAGCCCTTGGCGATGGTGACGACAAACCTCTGGAAGAGCTTGACGAAAAGCAGTGGCCCTCAATAAACGACCTCAACACTCGGTTAAGAAGAGTCATCACCACCTATCAGAGGAATTACCGTAAAGAAGAAATGAAACTTGCTCAGAAGGCCAAGGTAAGAATTATTTCTCTTTATTATTAATTCTTGTCTACCTCTTCGTGAATTTAATATCGAAACTATTGTATTTTTTAGCATGAAGAGGTTTATATTTGATTATTTGTTCAGTTTAGTGTTTGTTGCCTGAAGTAAAATTAGTGTGTTATTTTTATTTTCATGAATTTGCTCAGAAAAAATAGTTTTCGCAATGTGTACGACTTAGTCTATGTGCATGTTTCATGAATCATACATTCTGAAGATGGAAGTACAATTGTTTTATATTTCAGTAATAATTAGATTGTTTAAAGTAAATATTTTAAAATGCCTGATTTTATAAAACACATACATTCTTTTCTCTTGAAACTTGAGTTCATCTATTCAATAATATTAAATCAATTAATCTATACGGTATTTTCAAAACAAAAAGATATATAAAAGACGCAAAATTAAAAAAAAAATAGTGTAAATAACTAATTTTATATGACTTGGACGTGTGCGATAAAAAAACGTGTCATATAAAAATCGTTCTTTAAAATACTATTAATATTAGACATCTGTCTTTTCCATTGTCAAATATTTCTAAAATATTTTTTTGTAAAATATTCGAAATCAAATATTTAAATTGTTTTGAAAATCCTGTAAAAGATTGAATGTAAATAAATAATATTTAGATTTGATTTTAACAAGTATGAAATAATTTTTATTATCAATTAAACTGATTAAATCTCATTAGTTTAAAAGAAATCATAGAAGTTGATTAAGTTTATTTTTCTGTTTTCAAACATTCCATTAATTTTTTTTGTGTAATTAAAATGCTTCAAATATAATTTGTAGAACATTTAATAATCTACATCTTTTAGTTGAAGTCTAAAATAATAAATAATGCCAACGATGATTAAAAATAAAATTGATCGTGAAAATTGACAACTAAAAACTAAAGTTATGTTTATAGCCAGTTGCACCGAAGAAAAAAAATTAAACTTGGTTTAAATAAAAGTATTTGACAGCAATATTAATGATTCCATTTGTCAAGTAACCTTGCTTTATTTTGTTCATACCAAGAGTAAAAAGAAATTTGAGTCGTTGCAATGAGTGAATAAGATTGTAGTGTTTTGTATAATATTGGGCATCATAATGTTGGGCGATGGGTGTCTCGTTTGGGTGGTGCAGTGGTACACGTACGGTTGGTTGTAGCCCCCTGAGTCTCTGGCGTCGCCCTTGTCGGCCCTGACGCAAGTGTCGCAGCAGCTGGATCCTTCGAATCCCTTGGCCGCCATGCAGGGATGGGGTGACTTGCAGCAGCTTGCTGCCCTGTACATCTTGGTTAGTATAGTATCAATACACACACACACACACAACGTGTCACGATTCTCTTACAACCTGCATCAGGACGAACTGCTTCAGATTCCACTATAAACTATAATTGGGATTCACACAATCTACAACATTTATTTCAAGCATTTTGCTCTAAAACCAATAGTGAACGATATATCGTTATATGAAAAAACTTGGTGTCTACCGACCTGGAATTCCTGGAAAACCTGGAAAAAGCCTGGAATTTAAAAACATACCTTGAAATACTTGAATTTTTAAAAAATACCTGGAAAAAATTACTATTATTAAAAATACTTAATCGAATTAGCAAATAAATAAATAGGTTCCCATTTAAGATAAAAAGTTGGACCCCGTTTTTTGAGAACCACTGGGCGAAACAATTTTTTGTTAATAGTTTTATAATAGACTTAAAAATGACATTTGTTTGCTAATTTAACCAACCTTGTAGCTCTTATAGTTCTCGAGATAGTAATGGTGGGACAACTATATAAAACTGTTTTTATTTTTACAATTTTGTTAGTTATTTTATGGAACTACCTGGATTTTTTTTGTAATATGTACCTTGAAATCCTTGAATCTCCTGGAATTTTAATATTTGAAATTGGTAGACACAATAACATGGTATTTTTGATATTGCATAAATAAACTCACCACCCGGTATATGTGGATGATGTTTCAGAATAAAAATTTGGTGTAAAAGGAATATTTCGTGCTGTTAAATTTATCTAAATTTGATACAAATAATAAAAATGCAGTTCTACGGATCTTCTATTCGCAGCAATGTTTTGAAAATAATTTAGATTGCAGCTTAATGGTGATCACGCCGAGTTCATAAGCAGAGGTAGCGGATTAAATTTTCGTATGTAGGAAATCAATAGAAATATCATTAAAGGAATTTGTTGTAGTAACATAAAATGTTGATTTATACGATATAGACGATTGTATTTATGTTTTAATGAATAACCCTGACATTATCGACTGCCGTTAAATATTGTTTATTATGTGTATTAAATGAACGGTTGTAAGATAAACGTGACAATTAATTAACAGTTTGACTTTGAAACCGAATCATACGTAGAAATATACACACAGAACAGAATGGAACACATTTGAATCTGTGCCGAATTTTTCTCACACGTGTCATTCTCATTGTAGTGTGATGTGTGCTTTATTTTTACTTTTCTGTTGCTGTACTTTTTCTGTCTTGCTGGTGTTTTTAATGGTGTACCTTTGTAGATGTTTCTTCTTATGAGTGTTTAGCTTTCACACTTTCAGATTATAAATTTTATATTTTATTCTGTACTGGTTCCGGGAATATTGTGATATGGCGGGAGTACGTTTTTCTATTTTTTATAAATTGTATTTATTAGGTGAGTTAGGGGCCTTCAATATAGCCCTATTCCATTTGACATTTCGATCAGCACTTGCATTACTCCCAGTAATAGATTTACTGTTTAAGATTCAACTTATAGTAATTCACCTTCCTAAGTCAATAAGTATACTTGTTTCAGTTAATCAGGTAATTTTTTATCAGAACTGATATAAGTGAACTAAGAAGCAAATGGAATACGACTAATATATTAAAAATTGACACTCCATATTGTTTTATATATATAAAAAAACTTCGAATAAAACTTGTACATTAAAATTCTCAAAAAAGTTTTAGTTAATCCTGAATTTTGGATTAGTTAAATTAAGCTTAAACAAATTTATAAAAAGTTCAAATAAACACTAATATAATTTTCTTACCGTTTAGTTTCCTGAATGTGATTTGGATTAACTTTTGAAAATCGGACTAAAAGAAGATTAGCTAAGCTAAAATTCAGGATTATTTAAAACTTTTTTTGTGAATCGGACTGAGAATTAAATTTAGCAACTTTCGCTGTTAACAAAGTTAATTTTGCTTCTGTAATAATTGAAAGAATATATTTAAGTGCATTTACTTATTTCTCTCGCGTACGGCTTTTGAAATCTCTCAGGATTAAATTATACGCTTTAGTCCCTTGGTATATAATATACTACTGCCGCTGGTTAACCAATGAAATTCCTTGATTTTAACGAGCGTCAGAAAATGTATCAGAAATATTTAACTTTAACTGTTTCTATGCAGTTCTGAAATGGCATCTTTTTCTGACGATTAAAAATAATAGTATATTACATAATAAGTCAGGAAAGTGATATTTTACTTGAAGTAGTTGTTTGTAGAACGAGGCCGCAGACCGAGTATTTTAATCCGCTGAGTCAAGTAAAAACACTTGCCTGACGTATTATGTATACAATTTTTTCTGAAACTGTTTACTTGAATCAATATTTAATCATAAATAATTCAAAATCTTTAAATTTTTTGATATGAATTCTGCTGACAACAGACTACGTATCCAAGGTTACAATAAAAATAACAGTCAGATAAAATCTTTACCAGACTGTTATTTTTGTTCTAGTTCTAGATAAGTACTTTACTTGACTGTTTTTGTAAAAACCTACTTTCCATACTAAAATTGATCAGGAAAGTAGGCATTTTCCTGCCGATTCCAGAAAAAAAATATACCGAACATTTAATATATATATTTTTTTAAATTTTAACATCCCGTATATTTGGCGTAAAAGGAATAAATATATTATGAAACAAGCCACTAATATAATAATAATAATAATAATATGTAGCTTGCATAATAAATAAAACTAATTATACTAATTTTGTTATACAATCAAAAGAGAAGAACCATTTTATTGCTTTGGTTTATCTATCACCTTTAGTGAACACTGTCTCACATGCAGTGTAAACTAAACTCCCCAAAATTCTTGATTACCACTTACACCGAACTGATTCCAGAAGATGGACAAACAGCGCGAAAAGATGGAACAAGCTGCTCGCGATAGAGAACGTAGCCGAGCGGAAAGCATCCAGCGCAAATGGTCCAAACGCGAAGAAGCAGATTTCTTCCGTGTAGTCTCATCCTATGGCATCGACTTCGATCGCAAGAAGAAATCTTATGATTGGACACGTTTTAAAAACTTTTCAAAACTTGACAAAAAGGCTGACGAAGCCTTGACGGAATATTACAAGAACTTTATCATCATGTGCAAGAAACAGTGCGGTATTAAAGTGGACGATGATTTATATGATCCTACTATCGAACAGATTAGTGAAGATAAAGCTAAAAGAACGTTGGATAGGATTGAATTGTTGAGTAAGATTCGAGAAGATATAATCATGCATCCGCAGTTGGAGGAACGGTTGAAATTGTGCCAGACTTCTGCTGATGTTCCTGATTGGTGGATTCCTGGACAACATGATCGAGATTTACTTATTGGAGTCGCTAAGTAAGTTTACTCTATTTTTATTATACCTAATGAACTATTAATTAAGCACCTAAAATGAGAGAAACAAATTTAAAATTTTTAAGTTTTGTTGGTGCAAAATGGCCATAAATTGTTTTATGTTCAACCGGTAAATAATGTTAACTTTATTCTTATTAAATTCATTATTTACTGAGGGAAATAAAAATGATAAGTACTCTCTAGGGAAATAAATAACGATTTTTCTGTTTGTATATAAAATATCATATAACACGTGAGTAAAGTGTTATTATTGTCGAGAGCGTAGCCCGAGGGATGTAATCTTCGCTCTCGACAAATAATGACTAACTTTATTCTCTTGTTATATAAACTACTATTAGCTACGACTAATGTATTATATGTATATTAAATGTGTGATTTTTTCTACATAATGCTATGTATAAATCCCGCAGGGAATTATAACGAGAGATTAATTGTCATTATTTCCTCTTCCGCACCGATCAGAAAATTATTATGCTTGATAAAATCCATATAATCAAAAATAAATCATGCAAAAATTTTGACATTACAAAATGACATTTTTTGGGATTATTATGAAACGAAATTATAAAAAAATCTTGTATGTAATACATTACTTGTAGATAAAGTACAGTATACAACTAGCTGTAATGGCTATTATTCCCTCCGATGATTACAACCCTCGCTTTTGTTGTAATCTTCATTGTTTAAAGTAATAGCATCCATTATAGCACCGTTTTACTATATTTCAAACGTATACCTTTTTTTATAAAATATCTAGTTATAAAAATAGGAATGCGTTTGAATGAAGTACCAAATATTTTATTATTAAGATTCAATTAAAATCAGACCTTAAGAAATTAATTTATTATGTGGTCTATCTGTTAATTTTTAATGACCGTTAAAATTTAATTTGACACATACATATAATTTTATTGGTTCAAATTTTTAACTGATCGTTAAAAATAATAGTGTCTGAAAACGCCCCTAAAATTGATAAATTTCGGTCAAAATTTTGAGTATTTTTCATGTTATGTATTTACTTTATTTTGCAGACACGGTTTAGCTCGAACTGATTATTACATCTTAAACGACCCGGAACTTTCTTTCCAAGAAGTTTTACGTAAACAAGTCATCACAGAATCTATTGATAATAGAGACGCAATTAAATTAGAATGTCATGAAGACATCCTCAGATTTGACAAGAATGAAATTCTTGTTAAATTAGAAAAAGGCGAAGGAACATTGAAGATCGAAAAAGTCGGTATGAAGAAAGAAACAGATGAAATCAAAAAAGAAAAAATCAAACCAGAAACTGACCAAGTCGAGTTAACTCTTGTGAAGAGCGAAAAGAAAGTTGAAGAAGTTAAAGAAGAAGTAGAGAAAGATGACGACAAACCAGTTCCAGCCACAGAAGAAAAGGAAGAGTCTGAAAAGAAAGACGAACCTGAAAAAACTTCTGAAGAAACAGAACCTCCAAAAGATGATCAAGATCAAGAACCCGCAGAGGAAAAGAAAGAAGATTCTAATGAAAAGAAACCAGAAAATAATGAAGACCAACCTCCCGATGAACCAAAACAAGAATCAGAATCAGAAATATCTGAAAAACCTGAAACCAAAGACTCAGAACAAGAGGAAGACGAAACCAAACCTTCAACAGACCTTGAAAAAACTGAAAAACAACCAGAAAAAACTAAACCAATTGACTTAGACAAAGAAACTGATGTTACTAAACAAGCTGCTGAACTAAAAGCAATGTTCCCAGACTTGGAAGTGATCCAACCTCTTTCCCGTCTATCACAAATTGACACCTTCGTTTTGAGGGACAAACAAACTACAGGATCAGGAGCTTTAGACTTCTCCGAAACCACAGTAGCTCAGTTATTCAATAACGCAGTCAAATGGCCGAAAGACCACGCGATTCAAACCCGCCTTCAACATATTTGCCACGCGGTAGAACAAAACGATTGGCCTTTCTCCAAAAATTTCACTGCTTACACCGCAGGAATTGGCCCTGAACTAGACATGAGCATTCACGAAACACCTAACGCGACACCTAAACGTGACACATCCACACCTAAATCAGTTTCAGAGGGTTCAGAAGTCATCACTATCACAACTGACCATTGTATTCCTCGACTTAACTCGAATAAAAAACGAAAACGACACATTGCGATTGATGTGGAAACAGAAAGAGCAAAACTACATGCGTTGTTGAACAGTGCACATGTCAATCAACTCACGAATCCGATGGGGAAGTCGACGCCATCTTGGAATGATGATGATTCTGAAGAGTCCAGAAGATCTACTCCGATTAATCAGAATATGTTACAGCCTCCTCCGGCGCATCAGAATGCTCCGAGAGTTTTGTCGATGCCGTATGATTTAAAATATCATGTTGCGAGTAAACCGGGAACTTCTACAGTTATTCCTGGAACTTCTAGTACCTTAACACCGATTGATTTGTCTTCTGGGTAAGTAAATGTTTTATATTTGGTGTGTCTTAACGATCTGGAAAATCTGGAAAAGCCTAGAATTTAAAAACATCCCTTGAAATCCTTGAATATTCTTGAATTTTTGTAAAATACCTGGAAAAAAAATATTTACCGTCAAACTAAATTTTTAATTTAAGTTTTAAAGAGATAATGATCGAATTACAGGGGATTAAATATTGTATTTTAATTTGCTGCTATTTTTTGCGTAGCCTTCCGAAAATGAACACGCCAGACATTCCAAAAGTATCTAGCCAAGAAATTCAAAACGAAGTTCAAGATTTCTCGATGCCGTCTAAAAAACAGCAACAACCAACTAGCAGTAAAGGAAAACTAGATGACATGTTGAATAAACTAAAGAAAAGAAATAATTGTGTAAGTATTAATGTGTTTTAAATTCATACCACCATTTTGAAAAAAAGTTCGTTTCACAGCCTGTCGAGGAACCTGTCGTGGGTAAAGAGAAGAAACGTCGCAAGTTGGATGAAATTGTATTGGGTTTATCTGCAGCGAAAGAACAATCTCTCTTCCCAGAAACCTCGTCGAAGAAGGCTCCGGTGACACCGAGTGTGACGGTCACCCCAACATCAGCGCCTGCTACGACATCTCACGCCCCACACCAAAAACCATTCACGATTACAGTGACATCAGTTCCTTCTCCGGCACCTGCCACCTCCAAAAGTGGGAGCATGCCATCAGTCGTTCCTTCCATGTCATCATCTTCCGCTAAAGACAGCTTCACCAGCTTCTTAGCTCAAGCAGAACAACAAAATCTCTTACTGAAGAAGCAACAACAACAAGCAAAGAGCTACGAGAAAATGATTGCGGATATTAACAAAGTGGCTGATTTTTCTTCCAAAGTGAATTCGTATTCACATGAAGCGAAAGTGAATAAGTGGTTAGCGGAACAACAGAATAGCGTCGTACCTGAGCAGCCACTTAGTGCGGACTATTTGTCAGCTGCAGCAGCCGCTGCTTCTAGAAGGAGACGTCCACGCGTTGATCCCTCGTTGTTGGACTGGAAAAAGTTGACTGGTGAGGAACAAGTTCTGGGAATGAGCCGGCTTACCGGTAAGGCTCCCTGTCGGTAGAGGTCGGCAAAAATATCCAACCCGAAATTCGGATAAAATATCTCGCCTTTTACCTATTACTGGGTGTGGTACTCTGCCGTAGCAGACTTTGGTAATTGATATATTTATGCGCGTAAAGTGGAGTTATCGGCCGTCAAATCACGACCTTCAAAGATGTTAGTGGTGGGGAAGCCACAAAGGAAATTTTAGTGGTGAAAATTGTTTGTTGGTTGTGGAATCAAACCGCGGTTCTGAAATCCACAGGCCGACTAAATTCTACTGAAAAAAGATATAATTTCTATTTAAATTCTGGATCAAATCGGATATAAATATATTTTAAAATGCCGATCTCTACCTTTCGGCTCACCGGGTGAAGTTAATTATTCTTAACAATGAGTACATTTACAAATTATGTGTTTTAGATCCGAAATGGGCGGAACTTGCAGCCAAAGAAGCTCGCAGTGGCATGTCACATGACATGAAAAATCGCCTCCCCAGCGGAGTGAGTGGTTCCTCGAGCAACAGCAAGAAGGGTCCCGGCAGACCACCGCTGCTAGGCAGCCCCACTGCCAGCAGCAGCGCCTCTCCTGCAGGCACCAGCAGCAGTCAGGCAGCACAGAATCTTGCCGCCGTCAGCATGGCGTCCACGCTTCCCTTCCCCTCTCTCGCCACAGCTGGTGGTCTCGGTGGTCTCAACTCCAGTCTACTCTCCAGCTTGTCGCTTGGCCAGTTCGATCCCAAGACCAACCCGCTGCTGCTGCCGTTCGGCGGCATGTCGAACATGTCCGCGCTCAACAGCATGGGCGGACTTGGCGGTCTCGGCAACATGAACCTGTTCGCTAACCTCGCAGGTCTCGGCATCCCAGGGTTGACCGGCATGGATGCGTTAGGTGGGGACGCTGCAGCGGCCGCGGCGGCTGCAGCAGCAGCAAACGCTGCCAGCGGATCATCTTCCTCTTCCAACAAAAGCAGCAACAAATCTAGGAAATCATCGGCAGATACTCATACCACCAACTCGGCTAATAACAAACCGCCGTCATCGTCTGCGTCGTCAAGCACCAACACTAATACGCTACCGACTACATCGCCCTTCCCATTCTTCTTCCCGAACCCTAGTTTGTTGTATACACCGCTTGGTTTGGGCGGACTGAATCCGTTTACCTTGCAGCCGGGCATGTCCGCCGCGTACGACAGCCTAGCGCAACAATGTGGTTTATTGAATGGTACTCTAGGCGCGGCCTCCTCGCCGAACTCGTCTAGGTCTGGCAAATCAGGTGGTGGATCGGCGCGCTCTACGGCAGCCACGTCATCGGCTACGGCGACCACCAGCACCACGGCTAGTAGACACCGCAGCAGTAGTTCAGCTCGTGATACATCACTTCAGCAGCTCTTGCTGCCTCATGACGCCCATATCCTTGAAAGCATCAGCCGCGTTGCTGGCTCGCTGGACGTCGCCTCTGCCAAGCGCGCCAAGGACGACAAGAAAGATGAAAAGCGCAAAAATCTAGAGAGTCTTAGTCGAGCAGCACTTCTCTCTGACTTTCCCTCTCCAGACAAACTTGGCAAAATGAGCAAACGAGACTTTATACCAAATCCTGCGGATCTCAGCAAGTTCATGGAATTACCAGGTTCATCTAAACGTAATAGGGAACAAGAGATGAAGGAAGCATTGGAACAATTAAGTAAAACTCCGGCTGAATTCATTGCAAGAAGTTTAGCATCAACGGATGAACAGCGAACGTCCAATAAACGACCAAGAGAATCACCGAAAGATCTTCCGGAGAATCTATCAAAGGATGACATGGAACAACCACTGCCACCTACGAAGAAAATGAAAGAATCTACCATGAACTCTGACCTAACTGCGCTCTTAATGGCTACCTCGAACATCTCTCTGCCGCTCACACCGACCTCCACGTCAGCGCCGAGCATCATTGACACCGGAGGCGTTGACATTGAAGCTTTATTACCGCCCTCGACAGTCGTAAAAGGTTCCGCACCTCCTCCTCCTATCATTGAAGAAGACAAACATCCAGTTCAAGAGCTCTCCAGCGCGCACTCCAGTCACCAGTCAGACGAACCATCCGACGATCACAAGTCCATTGAAGGTGGAACGAAGGAAGACGGTTCCGAGAGTAGTGAAGGAACTCAGAAGAAGGGTGGCGCCGTTGCTGGCGGCAGGAGAACGCGAGGTAAACGCAAGTCCGGTGAGATGGACTCAGAAGCGCCTATTATTGAGAGAAAGAATTTACGATCAAGCGCTGGTAGAGCTGCAGCAGCAGCAGCTGCGCGCCAAGCGGCCGCCAGACAACAGGAGGCCGCGGCGTTAGCAGCTGCCGCTGAAGATGCTGCCAAAGATGAACCCCACTCGGATTCGTAATCGTAATGAAGTGACGTTTGTTTGCACAGTGCTAGCTGTGCATTCTGTGATAGTACTGCGCCCCCCAATGTGTGATGAACTGAATGTGCGTGGAAGGAATCTGACTCATGAACTGCAAGTACAGTCTTCAAATACGCACAATGAGGAAAGTTGTTGCACGCTTGCGTTGGTTCAACTGATCAATCTCTAATTACGCTTGTATTGAATATTGATTGGTGATTTTCATTTCGTTTTCTTTTTCTAAACTAAAGTAAATACAGTGTACACAATGAAATGATTGATTGATTGATGGTAAGCCAAGTGTAATCGGTTAATTTTGTTTGCATGACGTTAACTATTTTATCAGTGGAATGACAAATAAATGTAATCATGCTATTTATAATCTAGTACGATTTAGGTTTACATACAAAACATCTACGTGAGTGAGTCCATTCTTATGAGTTGACGGATGTAAATATAATGTTGTCTCTGGTAGCCGCCGCGTCGCGCCGAGCCGTGCAGACAAAGTACGAGTTACGAGAAGAGAGAGCCAAGCATAACGAAGATGTATATACGTTCTAGTAGTATTTTTATTTAATTTGAAAAGGGATGTGTATGATTCTGCCGTTGCGTTGAATAGTGCTAACATAAACAAAACGAGTCTGACTGAATATTTATGATTACATTTAGGTTTTAAATCAACAACACTCGACTTTACAAAGATTCCATTTTTGTTTGGTGAACGGACACAAAGTCATTTACGTATTTATTTTTGAATCTGCATTTAAAGTGTATGGCAGAGTGAGGTAAAATAAAACTTATGCCGTCAAATCGCGCGGTATTCGTCGTCGAATCATCGAGTCACAGTAATAATTGTTTTTATTTTAGATCTGGAAGTCTGTTTTGTCATTTATATTTATCATGTATACACGTATATCTAGCTTAACAGTATGTGGTAGCTCTCTTATTTTTAATTGTTACAATGTTCATATAGAATAATTAAATGATACATATGCATCATTTAAAATTGTGTTTTATTTATTATACATTGAATTAATTCTAAACTTCTGGAAATAAACATCTTTTTAAAATATGCTATAGTTTGAATGTAGTTACAGAATAGTACAAAATACAATTATTACTATGATACTACTACTAAATACAGATCAAAAGAAATGGTGAGTTAATAAAGTAATAAATCAAATTCTGGTCGACTATTTCAATCTCGTAAAATAGTTTAAATTAGGAAACTTCTTTTTTTGTTAAATTGAAATGCAAATTCATAAAATGTACTAAATAGTACGAAAAACAACATAGTAACGTAATTTTATTCAAGGTTTACGCCCAAAATCGTGAAACGAGTAAATCAATAAATTTGAGAAATGTTTATCTCGGAGCGAAACAACGCCATAAAAAATTTAGCCATCTACTGAGATTTCTAGAGACTATTAAATTACTTGGAAGGTGCTTAGCCTTTCCTCAAATGTCAAATCACGTTCGACTTTTATGATAACATTTATAATTGTTTATTATGAAAACTTATCTTGATATGTTCATTTAATGTTAAGAACTATAATTAGGCTAATAAATCAGCCCAGTAAGTCTTACCGGTTCATTCGGAATGGTCGCATTTTTGGAAATCAGAATGGAATTGTTTATAATTTTATCAACTTTGTCAATAATAAGTACAGCTAGTCCGGCAGTTACACACACACACCATTCTCATAATCTCAACCAAGAAAGAACTCAGGATGGAAGCTATGCACCTAGAGATCACGGCCACATCTCAGAAGATGGGGAACATCATTCCGAATTTGATCATGAAGCAATATTGGGTAAATACATTACTACGAATTTATTATTTACAATTCAATATGTTTTTATGATACAGGTAGTGTTAAAGAAGCTGAAGAATTTGACCGAATGTCTCCCATAGAATCCAAAAAGAAATTAGCCTTGTTGTTGAAAAAAATGGATTTGAACAACGACAATCAAATTGACAGAAACGAATTACATGCCTGGATTATACGATCTTTTAAGTATGATATTTTATTTTTATCTTTTAAATGTTGATTGCATTTCTGCAGGAAGTTTAATATTAAGAAAGTGTCATAACAAATAATTTTGCTGTTTATTCTATTTATAAAAGCCGTATTTTACAATTATAGAAACAAAAGCTGTGAACAATCTAATGTTTCTATTATCGTTCAAGTATATAATGATTTATGAGTAGTTGCACCGATAAAACTTTGTTTAAAGAAATAAAAGCAAAATGTTTGACAGAAATGTCAATTACTTCATATGACAAGTAATTTCGTTTCGCTTTTATTTACCAAGATCATGGCCATACTTGTCTAATAAAAGTTTTAAACTCTAAATAAATGTTTGCAGAATGTTATCTGAAGAAGAAGCTAAAGAAAGATTTGACGACACAGACGACAACGATGATGGTGTAGTATCTTGGGACGAATATTTATATGATGGATACGGAATTGATTCTGATGATGACCGTCAGAATTTATCACTAGAATCTAAAGATTCCGAAGAAGAATTAATATCAGACGACAAAGAAATGTTCAAAACTGCAGATGAGAACAAAGACAATGTTTTGAGTCCAGCAGAGTTTCTCGTATTTTCTCATCCAGAAGAACATCCTGTTATGCTTCCCATATTGTTACAACAGACTTTAAGAGACAAGGATTTAAACAAAGATGGACAAATAGATTTTCAAGAATACTTAGGAGACAAAGGACTAGACCACGATAAAGAGTGGCTCATTTCCGAAAAAGAGAAATTTGACAACGAATATGACAAGGATCACGACGGTGTTTTAAATAGCAATGAAATTCTGTCTTGGGTTGTACCTAGCAATGAGTAAGTATTCAAAAAAATTTAAAATTACATTTTAAACTTGCTTTAAAAATATAAAAAAAAACTTATTGAATGTTTGAGAGACTCGTTTGCATTTATTTATTTAAACCAAAATTAAAATTGAACTTTTGGTAATTATTGAGACGAGATGGCCATGAGTATTAATTTATATTTCTTTTAATTGATTTAATGTTACATTTATTACTTCTTTTATTACTTTTCTTTCCAAATAGCAAATTAAATTTCTCATTAGTTTTTTATAAACATTGATATTAGTAGGAGGAAAATAGTAATTAAAATTTTTATTTTTTTCTTATAATTTAAAATCCAATTTAAATAATCTCTATTACTGTATTATTTTATCATGCTTTTTTCTAACAAATGTGGGAAAACATTTATGGTCAGTTGCACCAACAAAACTTAAATTTTAAACTAATGGTGGAATTTTGTGATAAATCTATGAGTTTATAGACCCGTAAATCTGTAAATAATGAACAAAATTACATCAATATTTATTGATATGAAGACCATATTTCGCTGCGATTTTGTTTATTATTTACAGAGTTATGGATTTACACAGATTTCCGGATTTCCACTAACAGTTTAAATAAATAAAAGCACATTGAATGTTTGACAGCAATATCAATTATTCCATATGGCATGTAACTTCTATTTGTTTTTATTAAATTAAACCAAGTAAATTTTGTTGGAGCAACTGGCCATAATACATTAAATTTCCTGTCTTGGCACACCATCCACATTCATAATAGGTTTCTCGTCTTATTTTTAATTTATGCAACAAACTTATCTATCTATTTATAGCTTGCGTTTTTCTTTTAACAGTGAAATAGCTGAAGAAGAAGTGGATCATCTGTTTGCGACAGCGGATGATGATCACGACAATGTGCTGTCATTTATCGAAATTTTAGAGCATCACGACACGTTTGTGGGTAGCGAAGTCACGGATTACGGCGATCATCTTAACAAAGTTGATCGTTTCAACGACGAACTTTAGAAATTTTAATTGCATTTAACTTCGCATTATTTATACCAACTATTGTATTTATATATCGAATTAAAATAAAGTGCGTAGCTGATCCATTTCTTTCATTATCTTATATTTGACTTCTACTTTCTATTTTATTTTCTAAATAATGAAAGAAATGGATTAAATAATAGAATAATTTTTATTGGTATGTGTAAATATCAGTGCCAAGTGACTAATCGATAATATTTAATAATTTAATTTTTATTTATTTATGTGTGCCATAATGAACAATAAAAAAGTTTACAGTTTTTTATCTTTCCTATAAATGAAGTATAATACATTTTAGAAAGTTGGAATAAAATTATAGAAACTTGAATATTTTGCATACTACATTTTCCGCTATCAAAAGATTAGAGAAAAAGGCTTTAAATAAAAGTGGTAAACAATTTAATTTTCTGTATCTTTTATTTGAAGATATTTTCGTAAAATAATTTAGAAAAAAATGACAGCTGAAAATAAAATTATGAATAATCAACAACTTTACTAACCAATATTGATTCTATTAATATTTTCTGCTGGTTTTTCATTACAAGTAGTTCAATTCATAGAATGTAATTAAATCTCAATGATACAATTAATATTAATGATTTAAATCAAAATAATTTAGGAAATTATATAACTTGCAATCGCTACTAGTCGACTTGGTGCCCCGAACACGTCTTGAATTCGTCAACTATGTCACTATCCAACGTCACCGGTGTCTTGGTTAACTTCAACAGAGATCTTCCTGCCGAGTTTTACTGTAAAATCCACACCTGACAACATCAATGTGAGTAAATTAATTTTATATTATTTATAAATCTATTTTGTTCGTAATTATTGTAATTTTTGATCAAATACTTTGTCTGTTTGTTTATAAAGCCTCCACAAAGATGGAATCGTCTCTGTAGATCACCTGGAGTTCGGGACTCTTCCTTATTCTAAGAAAGGACCTTGATGGCAACAAACAATTAGGAGAAAATTTGATAGCGTCTGTTGGTGAGTACTGGATCTATCAATATTGTTTAAACTAATTCGTCATCTCAGATTCTGTAAATACTGTCCAAATAATTTTCCGTACATTAGTTTTTGTGTAAACTGCTAATTTTTATTCTAATAATTGGCATAAGAATGAATTCTAACAAAACTGAACATTAAATACATATACCATAAGATGTAATCTCTGATTAAACGCTGTAATCATGCTTGATAAAAAGTACAGAGTTTTTTTATCTTTATTTTAAAACCTGTATGTTATTTGGGAAAATGTTTCAAATAAGAGTTGCTTATTTCTATATTCTCTACATCTTTTGGTTGAAACTTTTTTCTCTACAACCCCTAACTTCAGAGATACGAAAAGCCACCCTAAAAGTGAAATAACTTCCCTCCTAATAAAAATTTGGGTGTCGTCAGCAGACACCGCACCGAGTATTAGGTCCTAGAAGGTGTATACAAAATTTCAGCGAAATCGAATATATCATCATTAATTAAGGATTTCAAAATCAAAGATTAACCCCTTAGCGTTTTTATTCCTTGATTATTAAACTTTCTTCAATCTCGTTGAAATTTTGCATGCAGCTAGTACGGGTTATTGCTTTGTGCGGTGTCCGCGGACGACCCCAAAATTTTTATTAGGAGGGAAGATATTTTACATTTAGGGTGGTTTTCCGTATCTCTGAATTTAGGAGTTGTAGAGAAAAAAGTTTCAATCAAAAGATGTAGAGCATATAGAAATAAACAACTCTTATTTGAAATATTTCACCAAATAACATCTGGATTTTAAGATAAAGTAAAAAAAAATATTTTGCCCCATCTGAAGTTCTCTTACAACGTTGTATCCGATATCTTCTTATGTTACATGTACTTAAAGTTCACTTTCGTATCCAGTATCTTATATGTGTTTATTTAATACACTAGAATTGTGGTAAAACGTTTATTCATTATTCTAAAAATCGTCCAGTCCTCTTCCGGTAATATCAATGTGAATAAATTAATTTTATATTATTCATAATTTTATTTTGTTTATATTATTGCAAATTTTGATCTATGTCTTTGTCTTTATGTTTCTAAAGCCTCCATTAACTTGAAATCACCGCTGCAGTCGACCTGGAGCACGTATCTCATCTTGGAGCCGCTGATGTCATCAACAGCGTCAACATCTTCTCTCCAGAGTCCTCAAAATCAACATTGTCTGCCAGATTACTTGCAAGATTCTAACACATGAACTAGATGAACTTAATCAAATTAAACTGTGCTTGTAATACAAATATTGTCTGTTTTAAATACAGAAGATTGTCACTCATCTTATAGTGTAATATAAATGTTAGTACCATTTGTATGCAGTTTTAAAATGACAATAAATAAATTTAAAATAACTATAGTGTTTATAATATCATGACAAATTCACACAGATACACCAATACATAGACACTCAGAAAACTCACTAAACCATTGACAAATTCACACGGATACACACCAACACATAGACAATCAGAAGACTCACTAACACATTGACAAATTCACACGGATACACTCCAATACATACACACTGAAAAGACTCACTAATGCATAGACAAATTCACACAGATACACCAATACATAGACACTGAGAAGACTCACTAATACATTGACAAATTCACACAGATACACACCAACACATAGACACTCAGAAGACTCACTAACACATTGACAAATTCACACGGATACACTCCAATACATACACACTGAAAAGACTCACTAATGCATAGACAAATTCACACAGATGCACCAATCCATAGACACTGAGAAGGCACACTAACATATTGACAAATTCACACCGACACGGCCCCACCTTAAAAACGTGAGATTTCAGAGTTGTATCCGGGCAGCAGAATGTTGAGGAGGTAACCCAACCTAATACTTTTGGCGGCAATCCAATGCTGAAGTTATGTTACGGGATACAAGTTATATTTTCAACAGCACATCAGGACATCTTGGATTTATTTTTTCCGCCTATCATTTTATTCATGAAGTATTGATATGTAGACAAAGATATTATAAATAAAATAATATAAGTTATTTTATATTCATTTATTATCATTTTAGAGCTATACATTTATATTACAAGTATAATAATATTACAATATAAAATGATTGAC
The DNA here is from genome assembly GCA_911728475.2 of Pterostichus madidus. Classification (NCBI taxonomy): domain Eukaryota; kingdom Metazoa; phylum Arthropoda; class Insecta; order Coleoptera; family Carabidae; genus Pterostichus; species Pterostichus madidus. Next base: position 641,134 of record OU452313.1, on the reverse strand, counting down.
AATTTTATGTATACATAAGATGAAAATATTTATAAGTACAATATTATATAGGGCTGTTATTTTATTTCTGGGGACTCTGTAGAAGATGGTGAAGCTGTTGACATCAATGACTCCAAGATGAGGTACGTGCTCCAGGTCGACTGCAGCGGTGATTTCAAGTCCATGGAGGCTTTATAAATATAAAGACAAAGTATTAGATTAAAATTGGCAAAAATTACAACCAAACTAGAATTATATATAATACAAAATTCATTTTCAAGGGATGCTGAATAAGTTATAAATATACTAGGATTTTTTTTCGGAAGATGAATGTCTGAAAACGGTTCAGGATTTTTTTAAGGGATGTTGGATGAGTTATAAATATCTTAGGGATTTTTTTTGGAAAAAAATACCCAGTGTTTTATTTATCGTTTTTATCTAGGAACGATTCAGGAATTTTTTAAGGGGATGCTGGATGAGTTATAAATATCTTAGGATTTTTTTTGAGAAGACTAGTATCTGGAAATGATTCATGAATTTTTAAGGGATACTGGATGAGTTATAAATATGTTAGGATTTTTTTTTTGGGAATATAACTGTCTGGAAACGATTCAGGTATTTTTTAAGGGATGCTGGATGAGTTATAAATGTAAATTAAAAGTATAATTTAATACATTACATTCTGAGTGATTGCTGATGTCGGTTCCGGTGATTCTGCTAAACCCTTGAGTAATCTAGGAAACGATGCTGACTTTGCAGAAGGTGGAGACGCTGTTGATGACATCTGCGGCTCCAAGATGAGTTTATAAACAAAAAGACAAAGTATTAGATCAAAATTTGCTATCATTACGATCAAAATAGAATTATATATATAATATAAAATCAGTTCACTCACATTGATGTTGCCAGGAATAGACTTTATAGTTATTCTCGGCTGCAGGAACTTTGTTGAAAGTGACCAGGACATCAGTGACGGTGTTTGATAGTGATCCTAAATCTTTTATTACAACACATTTTCTTATAAATATATATGTATTTGTTACTACACTAAAATAAAAGACAAGTATATTTTGTAATATTTAGTTTATTAGTACCACATCTTATTTATTCGTGACACAATTTTTATTTTAAATATAAAGCCTAGTCCCAGCCTCCTGGTTGTGACTTTGAGAGGCAAGAAGCTGAACCATTTTCCAGGAATTCTCCTACGTGTACGTCGAGCATACGCGTGCTAAACGGAAAACCTCTCCAAAGACGCTTAGCGGAAAATTGGCTTTCATCGCTGCTGCAACTGCAACAACAACAAAATAAATTAGAAACAGTTCTATTCTATTTTAAATACAAATAAGTAATTATTTAAATGATTAAATAATAATTCTATCAGTTCTTGAAATTTTAAAATAAAATCAATTTAAATATTGTAAAAAAAAAACTTTTAGAACTTATATTTTTAAATTGGAAATAATTATTGTGGGTAAAAATATTTCACTATCTTAATTTACAAAATAAAATAACAGATAAGTGTGATTATCTTTATTTTCTTGCTTGAATCGGTCATAAATTAAAGTAGAGAAAAATATTTTAATTAAGAGTGATACAAATTTATTTATATACATCTTTTATTTTAAATATTTTACTCTGAAATAATTCCAGAACTTTTGAGAATTAAAAATATAGTTAATCACCCCAATCGGTTAATTATTAGTTCTTAAAATAAATATGTTGTAAATATAGTTATTGTAAATTATAAATTTAAAACAAAAAAAAATATTATTGTTTTTAACTGACTTTTACCCAAATAATTTAATAATAATAATAATTTTCTTACAAAGATGTTGCGAACAGCGGACTTGATGTTCAATCTCGGCATTGCAGATGTTGCTGCACTCCGGCGACACTGGTTACATCTCCAGCTGCCCCAGGATGATGATACAGACTCCGGCGACACTGGTTACATCTCCAGCTGCCCCAGGATGATGATACAGACTCCGGCGATACTGGTTACATCTCCAGCTGCCCCAGGATGATAATACAGACTCCGGCGACACTGGTTACATCTCCAGCTGCCCCAGGATGATAATACAGACTCCGGCGACACTGGTTACATCTCCAGCTGCCCCAGGATGATGATACAGACTCCGACGACACTGGTTACATCTCCAGCTGCCCCAGGATGATGATACAGACTCCGGCGACACTGGTTACATCTCCAGCTGCCCCAGGATGATGATACAGACTTCGGCGACGCTGGTTAGAACACCAGCTGCTCTAGGATGATGGCGGCAGCTCCGGTAACGCTGTTTAGAACACCAGCTGCTCTAGGATGATGGCGGCAGCTCCGGTAACGCTGTTTAGAACACCCGCTGCTTCAGGATTATGCTGAGGCCGCAGGAGATGCTTGCAGGTCCCGTCATGTCCCTAGAAACATAAAAACAATGTATTAGTAACATAGAATAGCTGGAAACATTAGATAAAACATACATAAAGACATTTGATGATTGTTGAACCTGAAACAGAAACTCAGAACAAAATGCAATAAAATAGAATAATAGACAAGTTATGACAAATCAACATGCAGCATACACCATTTATACCACACATTCCATTCATCCCATAACATCCCATTTATACATTTCTTGGTCTTCACGTTGTCTTCAATGTTGTTTTCTTTGTTCTATCTTCACTCCTGTTCTTGCCTTAACCCTACCTAAGTTTTTGTGTAAGAATAGCTAATTTTAAGTGGCGCAATGAATCTACGACAAAGCATCCGGATGTGTGCTTGCCTTTATAACTATAACGAGGACCGTATTCCGTGGCCCCGACCTCTCGGTTTCCGCCTACAAAACCTACCCGAGTCGTAGGGAGAGTACTCCACAGTGCTCGTGGCAAGAGAAGCCTCTATGTACTTGCCCGGAAATCCAAAGGCCACCTCTAACGAGGGGATTTGGCGACCCCGGCCACGCAGTCATCGGCAGAGTACTCTCTAGCTGGGCGACCCGCCTACACACCAAACTACGACCTTGGTCTCGAGGGACTCGCCCACCCGGCTCACGATACGCTTATTAAAACTTGCCTAATATGTAGAAAGTATGTAGAAAGTATATTGGGCCTCCACGTGAAGGCACTAGCGTGTTCGGAGGACAATTGTTTAGATATTATGGCCTTCTAAAAGGCAGAAATGCAAAAAAATGTACGGAGCGCGAATCTACGTCTATACACTTCAACGAATTCTAGGCAAGTGAACGAGCTTGCGCAACCATTCCACTGATTACAATGTGCTAGAGAGAGACAGACTTATGGCTAGAATGTACAGTGAGCAGTAGCAAAGTGCCGGGTTTGCAGGTTTCGTCCGGATTCATTAGTGAACGGCACGTTCTAACTACAGTTTATAAATGTTACCTTGAACGATAAAGAATAAAAATATACTCTGCAAATACAATATACATCATTTTACTTTTGATATTATTATAAATAATAATTTTATATTGCTATTGTTACAAAAACATATTTAAAATAATTGTCATATATGTATTATTTGATTTTGAACAAATTTCTAACAAAACTTTAAAATTATAACGTATCTATAATTAGCAATTACTTTTAAAATGTTAATTAAATATTTATCACATCAAAAATATACAACAGAAATGAATATTTCATCGTTTAAAAGAATTATTCAGGCCGGTTAGATAATTTAATTAAATAGCTTTCACGTAAGACACAGATGTACGAAAGGTATACCAAAGCCGCGTATAATTTAAAATATATATTCATACTATGTTTTCTCATATCTCTTTTTACATTAAATATTTATACATACATACATAACATCACGCTATAACCCATCAAATGAGGTAGCACGAACCTTAAAATCATTCATAAAACATTTACTTATCAGATTCATCAAATAATCAGTCGTCGTCAAACATTCTTTCAATCACATCCATCCAATCACGCCTATATACTTTTCATTCATCTTTCTTGACGTATGTTTCATATATATCTCAAATTACTCACGTTCACTCCTCTAACAACAAATCAAACAACGAATCTATAAAGACTGGAAAAGAGAAGAGGCTCCTATACCGATTTTTATTTTTGTTATGAAGCTACATAAAAAACTATGACAATAAATGAAAGCACGGAGTTAAACTTTCTAATATTAAGCGATATATTATTTTTTGAACTTCTGTACGTGCTTGTGACTTTAGAAGTATCTTTAATGTGGTACTAAACTTGTTTGATTCAATGAGTGCAAATAATATACGTATTATTTATTAGAGAATAATCTTACTATGTTGAAAATGATATTTTTTAGTAGTTGAAAACCCAAGAAAATATTATTGTAATAAATATACGTGTTGCATATTAATTAATTCTCTTTATTTTATGGTACAGGAGCCCATTTCATTCTATATAAGAAATGAAAACGAATCGAATAGATAAAATATAAATATTTATGATGCCTAAAAAATTCATATACTTTTACTTTGGTGAAATTTCCATGATTTGACGGCTGGTAACTGCACTTCACGCGCAAAAAAATATATCATTTAACGAGATCTGCTACGGCAGAGTGCCACACCCAGTAATGGATAGAAGGCATGATGATATATTTATATTTAAATTTTCACGCGATAATTTCTTCCTTATTAATTTTAAAACAAAAATTTGTTGTGGTTAAGTATAATATAATCAAAAGTTACTTACGGTTGCTTTAGATGTCGTCTTCTGTTTTTAAATTGTCAAATATTTTGCTGCTCTAAACAGATAGATAAATTTTATATTTGTTTGTTTTAATTTTTATGTAAAATGTGATTTAATTCTGTACTACTTATTATAAATGAACAAACAAACTGTACGTATTGAAATATGAAAATTAGTATGTAACAGTTAATTTAATGGATAATAATAAATATACACATAACTTTATATACATGATTAAAAAAGAATATCTATGTTATGATTCCTGCGCAAAGTACATCCAAAGCGTCATGAACAGTGAAGTAATTACTGTAAAACTTAAACATACAAATATAAAAATAAATCTATCTAGTAAAGAGAATGAATAAATAAGATGGTTGGTTGGTTGTGATTCACGTGTCGAGAAACACGACGTAGAGCTGCGGGTGGGGGCGGCGACGCCGCGGCGGGCGCTACCACATGTAGTTCTCGGTCTGGGGCGCGCGCATCACGCCGACGCCGCCGCCCAGGCGTCGGTAGTTCATGGCGCCGCACAGACGCCACTGGTTCTGCTCTGGGTCGTACACCTACACATATAACATTTTATTTTAAATCAAGAAATATTTCAGCCTCCAAGTTCTATTATCTACTATCTTTCATTTAAAATTAAACACTTTTTTTTCACGGGAAATAAAATAGTTTTTTCCTGAAGGTGTTGTTACATTTCCCAAGGTGAAGACAAGCGATATAAAGAACCTGAAGGAAGAATGACACTTTCTTCACGACGTATACAAATAATTTATTTCACTATTCTAATAGAAAGCAAAATTTTCAAATTATTATTCTCTTGGTAGATCTCTCCTGAATGTCATTAAAGTTAAATTATATAGATGTTTATTTTGACATTTTATTTTTTGATAGGGACGTGAAATAGTTATTTCTATATAAAGAAAGGCAAGATTATACCACTGAGAAAATGTTTTAAAATTCTTGTGAATAACTTGATTCTGCAAAATATCATTTTCACAAATAACCTATTTAGATATTTTAATATTTTTAAACATATAATTAAATGTTATTTTGTTGTGCATAAAATATTGTATATACCATGTGTGAAATTAGCGTTTCTGACCCTGAACATGTTATTAGCCCTCGGTGCTTTGCGCCTCGTGCTAATAATCATGTCACAGGCCAGAAACATCTGTTTTCACCCTTGGTACATAAATAACTATTTTATTATTAACAAGCATTTACCTCGATGGTCTTGAGATAGGCCGTTCCATCGAACCCTCCAACAGCATACAGCTGTCCATTAACAACAGCAAGACCAACCCCACTTCTTCTGGAGGTCATCGCCACGATCGGACTCCAGGAGTTAGTATGAGGATTATATCTCTCTGCGCTTGACAGCTCCATACAATCATCTCTACCACCAACCGCATAAATAAGATTATTGAAGACAGCGCATCCAAGATGCTTGCGCCTCGTGGACATCGGCGACACCGGTGTCCATTTATTCTGCCGTGGATCGTAGCGCTCGACTGTATTGAGCGGTGATTGACCATCTGAGCCGCCGATGGCGTAGAGGTAACCACCGAGGACTGCGACGGCGACGCCGAGACGTCGAGTAGTCATCGGAGCTACTTTACTCCATTTATTGTCCTTAGGGTCGTAGCGCTCTACATGGTTGAGGCATTGGACGCCGTCTTGGCCGCCTACTGCGTAGAGGAGGCTGTCTAGGACAGCGACGCCGACGCTGGTACGACAGGATGTTGTTGGAGCGACGTCGCATGACCATTGATTTGTTTGGGGGTCGTACCTATATGGAAGAAATTAGGAATTAATATCACACTATGAAATGATTTATAACTGAACTTATAAAGATTATTTTTGACGTTTCTCAAAACCAATGAAATGCTTCATCGTATGTCACGTGTCTGCGTGTAGCCAATCCTGTCATTATTATACTGAGAATAAAGCTCTTGTGATTATTCCCGGGAATAATCTCTGTAGGTGCTTTTTTGTTTGTAACAAATGATAGGTAGTTGCCAAATATTTATATAAACTGTCAACGCGTCAAGTAAAATGTGTGAAAAAAATCGATTTAGTTCCATTTTAGATACAGAAATACACCAACAAATTTTGGAAACAACTTCCAAGAATACATTAATAACTAATCAATCGTATAGACCAAGTTCAAATTTTTTAAGTTGGATGAATCGACCTTAACAGCTAAGTCAAAAAAATAATCTAATTAAATATAACTCGAGAGTTCGATAAAATAGAAAATAATTCTCCGGTATCTTTCTCAAAGTTGTTGCCATTTGGCAATAACCACTCAAGTCCTACAGGCTTTCGTGACTATTGCCTGGCAACAAGTTTTCGAAAGACCTGTCAAATTATTTTCAATTTATTCCCACTCTCTTGTTATATTATTACTGAGAAAAATTGAGATATCGCCAGGATTTTAACCTGAGACCTTATGAATTCTGATCGTAAAGGATGTAATATAAATAAGGCAAATTAAAAATAAAATAAATAAATAAATATATCATCACGCCTTTTACTCATTACTGGGTGTGGGCACTCTGCCAAAGCAGATCCCGGTAAGTGATATATTTATGCGCGTAAAGTGTGGTTACCAGCTGACAAATTACGGCCCCCAAAGATGTTAGTGGAGAGGAAGCCATAGGAGTAGTATTAGTGTGGTAAAAATGTTTGTCGCCCGTGGGTATCGAACCAGGGTTCTCAGGATCCATAGGCCGACACGATACCACTGTGCCACCTACTCCATAGTATTAATAAATTATTTTGATGACTAAATTCAATAATTTAATAAGATATTATAATTCTTTTTGTATAAGTTCGTCTCAACTGATGATAGTCCATTTAAAAATGGTTCTATTTTATTTTTTGCAGATGGTATTTTGAAGAACTTAAATTTTAATTTTTGAAAGAAGTTATAATCTATACCTTTCTATACTGTTAAGATATGACTGTCCATCATGTCCGCCAACCGCATACAGCAGATCATTGAGAACAGCAACACCAACTCCACATCTGCGCTTGCTCATGGGGGCCACCATCTTCCAGTCCACCGTCTGAGGGTCGAAGCGCTCAACGGAAGCAATAGCATCACCGCTGCACCAACCACCTACAGCAAACAACACCTCGCCTCGGCGCGTGGGCTTCCGTGGACGCGTCCTGGGGCCCTGCATCAGCGGACGCTCCTGCGGCAACAACAAGTAATTCTTCGCTTCGTCCACCAAGTCTCGGCACGACTCGTCGGAACGGACGAGCAGGTCTGAGCCCACAGTGCCAACTAAGAACTTAGGGCTCAACAAAGGAAGCCGTACATGCTGCAACACTTGGGAGAGATGTTGACGACGTTCGGAAACATTGTATTTCACCCAAGACATAACAGCACTAAACACTTGTTCTTCTGTGCGCACGTTCAACTCATCGCTGGAAATAATATCCACCAGTTGCCCCACAGGCAGCAGCAGGAACTCTTCGCTTTCCATCACATCCTGGAAATTGTGTTGTGTGAATTTGTCAGCGATTCGTAAAAGCTCTCGACATGAGTGTGTATCTGCGAAAGCTCTGATCCCCAGGCAGTTGGACGGATCTAACTGGCGTTTCAGGAACTCACAGCAGATGTCTTGGATCTCCGCTAACTGTAGCAAACACGCTGCTGGTAACAAAGTCTGTACGTTGGATTCCTCAACAACGATGTGTGATGTGTAGCAAAAGTCGATGAGTAGATCCATTGCTACTTCGTCGATGTCACGAATGGTGACTTCTGTCTGTCGTGACTCTGCTAACTCACCCGTGAACATTGCACGGAAGTATGGACTGCACGCCGAGAGAATGACCCGGTGTGCGAAGATTTTGCGAGTGCCGACGTTGAGGACGACGTCGCAGAGTTCGCGGTGTCGTCGAAGCACGTTAAGCTCGGTTAGCGTCCCTCGAGGGTGCTTTTCCGAGGTGTGCGACAACCGCGCGGGCGAGGGCGGCCGTTCGCCCATCACGATCTCTCCCATCCGGCTGCCGCCCCGCGGGTGCGAGGCCAGGTGGAGGCGCAGCGGAGGGGAGGCCCAGCCCCACACCGAGTCAATCTGATGTGGAAATAATCACTTATTACTTACACTTATAAACAATCAATCGACTAAACAACCAACAAAATATTCTCTTACCTTTGATGTATTTCTAGACAGCTTTGTAGAAAATTAATCTATATATTATAAGAAAATGTAATTCGTCACTTTACTTCGTTTACATGAATATTTATCACGAAAACTAAATACACGAACCAGGAAGATGTTCTGTCATATTTGTCACTAAACACTACCAGAGATACCAACATAGCGCCACAAAAATAACCTACAATTTAAATTTTAATCGATTCATTCTCGGTTTACTCTCTTCTAGCAAATATTTAAATATTATAATCTATTTTTATTTACTTGTATAGAACTACAGATATCTAAAAATGTATCATTTTACTTGAATGTTACTGAGTAAAATAGTTCATGTCATTCACCCTGCTCCATATTGTTCATAAGTTGAAGTCAATGTCACGAACGATACGAAGTTAACGCAAGTCCAACATACATCTGTCATCTGACAAGTGATCAATTCATTGTGATAAATAATGGTAAAATTCTAGATAATTATAACATATTACATTATAAAACATGTATCTTTTTTTCCAGTCGTTCTCAGAGAAAATTGCTTCACTGATGGCCCGGCCAGGGCAAGACCCTGTGGCGAAAGATGACGTCCCATGGTGGTTGAAATATGCTGGCAGGGGGTTGGGAACAGTCGGCAGTTTTAGTAAGCATCAACTTGGATTTTCTCACATTTTCATACTAATTTAGCGGTTTCTTTCAGTCGCAATTTTCTTGGGAGTTTGGAACTGTGTAAGTGTATTACTCGGAAATATTGACTGCCTTATAAGCGGGATGTGGCAGATGATTGCTGGTTTTCTTGTCATTGTGTGTGAAGCACCATGTTGTTGTCTCTTTGTTGATTTTGTGCAAAATTTAAGTGAATGGGTAGAGAAGCGCCCGTATTGGAACCGAGCTGTCGCTTACGTCGTGTAAGTTCACTTTACATCCTTTCTCTAGTACGAAATGAACACAATTTGATTTACAGATTGGCAATTCCCGCAATAATTTTATGCCCATCGATGAGCAGTATTTTCGGCAGCGGTCTAATTTTCACCACTGGCGTGATTTATGGAATGATGGCTCTTGGAAGGAAGTAAGTGCAGTTTATCTAATCTCATTCATAATCTTTGTGTGTGGCTTTACCTAAATCTAATTCATCGTCATCACGGTGTTATCTGGGGAATAACAATGGATGTGTGCGTTGCTTGTGTGCTACGTGTGTGTGTGTACAGGGGTTCGCGTCAGGATATGGCAGCTATGGCGTCACCGCAGGCCGTGAGCTCGCCGGGCGGGATGGGCCCCACGGCTGACCACCACGCTACGCTCATGGAGGACCCCGATGTGTGGCGTCCCACCTAAACGCTCTAACCTAACCATGTCAGTAATAATCAATCGGTGTCTATCAATGCTTGCCGCTTTGTGGATTGCATGATGTTATGTTGTTGTTGGTGTATTTGTCTCGCCAGCTAAACTCACCGGAAATCATTCATTTCTTTCTTTTAAAAAAAAAAGAAATTATTTGGATCTCGAAACTATAAGAGCTATGACTTTGATTAAATTAAACAAAAGTTAAGCCACTTTAACAATATTTTTGATTTCCATCATTACATATGAGTAATTTTTTACAAATAATTTTAATTCCAAAATAATAAAATAGAGACAAAGTTTCAAATAAAAATTGTACGTATTAAAGCCCTATTTATACTAGGACATTAATATATTTATTTCTTTTTTAAAGTATTTCACAAAGTAATATTAAAAAAAATTGGAATGAACAGTTGAAAATGACATATTTCCTCTGTTTCTTGCATTTCCTGTTTTTTTTAAACAAAAATATTAAATTGGCCTATTAATGTGGCAAATATGATCTAAGCTGTCTAAGCTAAGCAAAGTTGAAGCTCTTATTCAGATATATGAATTTATTTAAATATTTATGTTGTTATTTCCGGTGTGTTTTGCTTTATTACATATTAATTTCATTTCATGATTTTTTCAATTGGCAGTATTACTATATTGTTGCGTTGTATATACAGAGTGATTGAAAAAATAGGAACAAATAGCTAATGTTCAATTTTAGACCTATATTTATATTAGGAGTAGGTGGCACAGTGGTATCGTGTCGGCCTGTGGATCCTGAGAACCCTAGCTCGATTCCCACTGCCGATAAACATTTTCACCACATTAATACTACTCCTGTGGCTCCCCCACCACTAACATCTTTGGGGCCGTGATTCGCCGGCTAGTAACCGCACTTCACGCACAAAAATATATCACTTACTGAGATTTGCTTCGGCAGAGTGCTACACTCAGTAATGGGTAGAAGGCGTGATGATATATTTATTTATATTTATATTACAAAGTTATGTACAAATATAACAGAACTTTGTAATGTAAACTCTAGGTCTAAAATTAAAAATAAATTAGCTATTTATCTCTATTTTTCACTCATCCTGTATGTTGATGACGTAGTATTTAATGTATATGTGTGTGGTACAGAGCAACAGCCGAGGAGATGGTGGCAGCGGCGGCCACATCTCCAGAAGGCCCTCCTCCTCCCCCCAGCGCCGCCGGCCCCAATAAACAGTCGATGCGCTCCACGTTGATCGACAACGCTCAGCCGATGAGCTTCACCGGACTTCCTCACTTCGACAGTAACGTATAACACGAACACTAGAGACATCCATCAGTTCTTTTTACATATACTTCCTTTCTTTCTTCTTTGTTACCACCAGCCATTTTCAAACTACGTTTATACTTCTAACTACAATCACACTAGAAACATCGATATTTCAATCTTCTAACAAAGTTCCTAGTACATTTATATATCTGACAAACGAAAAATTATAACATTTAAAAATATTGAACTGTCGAAAAAATTAGCATTTCTTCAATGCGTTATTTTTCAACTTTGTCGCGTAGTGTTTTGTAACTGGGCGTTTCTTTCATTTTATTTAGTTTGTATTGTCCCGAATAATTTTTGCTATTTGATCCATAAATTCGATACAATATTTTTTTTTGTTTTTCGCAGATTATTTTGTTTGGAAATTGAAATATTGTTTGAGGTAAAAACAGACAAAATCTAAAGTAGTGACTATTTTTAGAAGTAGAAACGTATCATAGTATGAACATTGATTACCGATCCGTTTATCAATGTAAGTAAATAACTTATCTGCCAGAGACATTTTACTTTTGTCAGATAAGTATTAAAATATTTGGCGGTCGAGGTAAACATTGTTAAACGAATTCCAATGATGACTAATGGTCAGTACATCAACAATACTTTAATTTTAAACTTTGTTTAAATTCATAAAAGCAAATCGAAGTTACATAATTAATATTGTTGTCAAATATTTGATATGCTTTTATTTATTTAAACTAATTTTAAATAAAATAAAGTTAGTTATCCATCAGTGTTCATACTAGCAGTTAGATATATTCTATAACATACCTGTTAATTTTTAACGGTCCGTTAACTAATAACAACAGACAACATAGATTAAAGAATTTAATTTGACAGATATATAGGGTGTTCAATTTAGTAGTGCCACCATTGCTATCTCGAGAACTACAAGAGCTACAAGGTTGGTTAAATTAGTAAAGAAATACTATTTTCTAATGCCCGGTTTCACCAACAAGAGTTAAATTTGAATCATTGTTTAAATAAATAAAAGCAAATCAAAATGTCAAATGAAATAGTTGACATTGTTGTCATATATTCGATTTACATTTATTTATTTAAACAACGTTAAAATTTAATTTTTGTTGGCGAAACCGAGCATAAGTGTATTACAAAACTATTAATAAATGGTTCTCAAAATACTGAGCGCAACTTTCTTATTTTATATGGGAACCTATATTTTTTTGTTTGCTTATTCGATACAGTATTTTTTTGTGAATTCAATGACTACAAAGTTCAATATTTTAAATAAAAATTGACATTAATTTAATTAAAATCGCATAAAATCAGCGTGCTATAACAGAAACAAATGAACAAATCATAATATTTTTGTTGGATTAATTCATTATTATACGTCAATACAATTATTTTGTGAAAAAATAAATAAATAAATTTTATTAGTCATGTGCTTCTGTTAATGTTAATTTTTGTTAAAAATGATGTAATGTGAGGGTACTGAATTTTGTAGTTGTTGAATTCAAAAAAAAAAATCATGTATCGAACAGGCAAATAAAAAAAAGTAGGTTCCCATATAAAATAAGAAAGTTGGACCCCGTATTTTTGTTAATAGTTTTGTAATAAACTTACAGAATGGTATTTCTTTGCTAATTTAACCAACCTTGTAGCTCTTATAGTTCTCGAGATAGCATGGCACAACTAAATTGAACGCCATGTATTGATTGGTTAAAGTTTTTAATTGCCCTGTTAAAAATTAACGGATCAGTTACAGAAACTGTTCAGTAACAGTAAATATGAATAAAATATACAAGATTATTGTTGATTGAAGTAAATATGAATGCTACATATTTAATATTGTGTAAAATAATTATATTATCTTGTATAATTTTGGCTTCCCGTATTCTTTATATTTCTTGTAATCTTTAGTTTGTAGAAAGTTGTAAGTAAGTTTCATACATTTATGAAATATTCCCCCTGTTTATCATATATTATAGGTTATGATTCTTGTAAATGCAATTTAAGTTTAAATATTTCACGTGACATTATCATGATTTATAAATCAATGTAAATGTATATATATATATATATCGCCTGTTATCAATTGTATATCTCGGAAACTAATTTGCAGTAGTGAAAATGAGTTATAATTACTACTAGTCATATACAGTATCTTTAAAAATTGAAGGCAACTAAATTAATTTGTGTATATTTGGAAAAATAGTTTAATTTTCATTACTGCAAACTGTCAAATAAAATCACTGTCATGTGGAATAGTTTTATCGATCACTTGAACTCTAATGTAATGTTGGTTTTAGGATAATTTTTAACTGGTTTTTATCGGATTTGATTTCTACATGTGATAGCATTTACAAAATATGCCATAAGAAAACTTCGAGGTTATGAATTGTAATGATCCTTCCATTTTTTCATATCGTGTATTTATTATCAATTTTTTCCAAAAAGACTGTATTATTTTAAAATATAGTATCTTTTATTTTATTTTGCGTATTTTATTTTGTAATATTTGTAACTCTGCATGGTGAAAACTAAATTCACAATAAAAGATGCGTAATGCGGTTGACTACAAAAAGGCAACTTTTTTGGACTTAACGCACAAATTTTAGTACAGCCTTATTTACAGTTCTTCACATAGTCACTGTTTTTGTCTTTGTCAAGCTTCCCAAATTATTTTAGACAAAAATACTTCAAATAATATGGGGTGGCTAGCTCAGTGGTATGAAGTCGGCCTGTGGATCCTGAGAACCCTGGTTCGATTCCCACAGGCGACAAACAATTTTCATAATTTCAAAAACTACCTCTGCGGCTCCTCCACCACTAACATCTTTGGGGGCCGTGATTTGACGACTGGTAACCGCACTTCACGCGCAAAATATATCACTTAGCGAGATATGCATCGGCAGAGTGCCACACCCAGTAATGGGTAGAAGGCATGATGATATATTTACTTCAAATAAAAATTGTATCTTGTTATTGCTATATCTCAAAAACTAGAAGAAATATCGAAATGTGGTTTGAATGAGTGTATTTCTCGTGCTTTAATTAACTTGATAAGAAGTTTTGAAAATTTTGAAATTTAATTTTTTTCAAAATTTTCTCGGGTCGATATTTCAAAAAGTAGACGAGATAATTAAAATCTATGAACACCAGTGAATTCCTCGCGTGAAAGTACATAGGTATGTAAATTTTCAGAAAAAAATTCAAAAGGAAAAGTTTTTTATTACAAAAAAACGAAAACCGGCTAAAAATTAATTATTTTTGAAGATGATTTCGGACCCTGTACTGTAATTGGGATTAAATTCCTTTTGTACAAAGTAGCAATAAATAAATAAATGACAAAAACAGTGACTATATTAAAAGCTGTGACTGCCGATTTACAATATTTATATTTTGTTATGCAGAGTTGTAATTAAAAAGTTTTTGTTTCTTGTACAACGCTTTTAAACTGTTTACATTGGCTCAAAGGAGAAAGAAAGTGAAGTTAGTTACATACGAAATCGTATACAATGAATTTGGTAACAGATGGCAGCACCTATAATTGGCATGTGTCTAGAAAAATGTAGATTTGTACTTAAACCCTGATAAATTATAAATAAACTAGAATTGATGTGGTGCATTGAAACGACAAGATTGAAAGAATACATTCCATTATTAAAATGATTGGAAGTTGATCTCATTTTGAAATAGGAATGGATCAGAAATCCAAATTGTCAATTATTGTTAAGCAAACCCCAAAGTATAAGGTTATTATTATTAGTTCTTGTTAAAGTGAAATCATATCAAGACGTTACTGAAAGAAGATGAACTGTTTTCTTTTTCTTCATGATTAGTTTTATAAATATTTCATATCCATTATAACTAGTTATATATTACATGATATTATTTTATTTATATGTGACTATATTATTTTTGCTCAATATTTTTTCTGATTTGCATGATTATTTTGGTTTTTAGGATTAATATTTATATTAGTATGATAGGAAAAGTGTAAGTTTGGTATTCTACAGGCTGATCAGAAGGAACTGTTTCAGTTGGCAAGAGAAAGAAAAATCTACTGTTGTTGACAGTGACATTTGAAAATTTAAATAAATAAAAATCGTTGTTTCCCTTACCCAGATCCTTTTATTTCTTAACATTACCTATTGTACCTATTTATTTATTTAATGGGGTAATGGCTCAGTGGTATCGAGTCGGTCTGTGGATCCTGAGAACTTCGGTTCGATTCCCACAGCAGACAAACAATTTTCACCAAATTAAAATTACCAGTGTGGCTCCCCCGCCACTAACATCTTTGAGAGCCGTGATTTGACGACTGGTAACCGCACTTCACGCGCATAAATATATCACTTACTGAGATCTGCTTCGGCAGAGTGCCACACCCAGTAATGGGTAAAAGGCGTGATAATATATTTATTTAAAGTCGTTGTTTCCCTTCCCCACATTTCTATCACTCAACCTATTTGTATTTATTATACAAAATGACATGTTAAAAAAAGTATTTTTGTCTTTACCTGGCGTGGTGCCAACTGTGGAATAAAAGATCCCTAGAATTGTATTGCCAACTGAAATACTAAGTTTTGATCATTCTATAGTACGGAAGTACTGAGAAATGTAGTTATTGATTAGTTGTACTGTATTCGTTTGTTTCATCTTCCTACGAAACTAAAACGCACGTTTAAAAGTTTTCCATTTTATTCGAAACCAACTGAGAGGAAATGTAATGATACGAAGTGCTTCACTGTCATGTACGCAATCCTTATAAATGATCCAATTATTGTTAGGCATCAAATCAACGTTACTATACTTCATTATAATTACATTAATTAATAAAAAGTTGTTAGAATATTGTACTATTATCTACTTGTAATTATATTATTACCGATGATGTGTATTTGATGTGAAAAATAAAATGTGTACATAGTAAGCTGCTTTTATTTTATTTTTAATAATCACAGTGACTTCCCGTTCACTACCATCTTTGGGAGCCGTGATTTGACGGCTAGTAACTGCACTTTATGCATCAAATATATCATTTACTGTGATCTATTATGGCAAAGTGGCACACCCAGTAATGGGTAACAGGCGTGATGATATATTTATATTATTTTACAATTTAATAGTGTTAAAACAAAATAACAAACAAATGCACGACTTAATTCTGTCAAATATTTTAACACATTGAAGTTTTGCATTAATGGAATAATGGCTCAGTGGTATCGATTCGGCCTGTGGATTCTCAGAACCCTGGTTCAATCCCCACAGCCGATAAATATTTACACCAAATTAAAATTACTCCTGTGGCTTCCGTACTACTAACGTCTTTGGGGGCCGTGACTTGACGCCTGGTAACTGCACTTCACGCGCATAAATATATCACTTATCGAGGTCTCCTACGGCAGCGTGCCACACGCAGTAATGGGTAAAAGGCGTGATGATATATTTATATTTATTTATTTTATTTATTTGTCGAGATCTGCAACGGCAGCGTGCCACACTCAGTAATGGGTAACAGGCATGATGATATATTTATTTTATTTTACAATTTAATAGTGTTAAAACAAACAAAAAAAACTAATAAATAAACGACTTAATTCTGTCAAATATTTTGACGTATTGAAGTTTTGCATTGTTTATTTAAAATATATAATTATTCACATGAAGATCAATTACAAATAATTAAATGGCCATTATTCAAGGGAAAGTTTGACAGAAAAATTTAATGAATTTGCTGCTTCTTAACATTAATTAAATAGTAATTATATAAATTTTCATATTTAATTAGTAACGTTACAAAATATAGCAAATTAAATTAGTTTATTAATTTATATACAGAATTTTAAGCCCTACAACTTTTATTTGAAACATTTTTGTTTAAAATAATTTTCCAAGCAATGCGCACGGAAAAACTGTTTTCCCATGTTAAATCCCTATGGCCTGCATTTCATGATACACCCGGTATAAAAATAAATAATAAAAAATGATTCAAGTATAGCAGTAGTATAGTTCGAATTCCATTCAAGTTAAATAATTATTTATGTATCAAGGGTGAAAACAGGCGTTTCTGCTCCGTGGCATGATTATTAGCACGAGGCGCAAAGCGTCGAGGGCTTAATAACATGCCCAGGGTCACAAACGCTAATTTCACCCGTGGTACATACAATATTTTATGCACAAGAAAATAACATTTAATTATAATTCAAAAGATTAAAATATGTACATAGGTTATATGTCAAAATGACATTTTGTAAAATCAAGTATTCACAATAAACAAAAATTGTCATTTTATTTATGTATCCAGGAATTATTTTTTAATGGCCATAGGGCCAAAAAGAAGTGTTTAATGCTGGGTTGCAAGAAAAAAATAAAGAGCTCTTTAGTTAAAGAATTGTTTATCTAGCAACAGAAACAATAGAGATTTTCTGAAATTTATTGAACCGTTAGTTGCTAATAAACCGATAAAACTTTCATGCAACTCAGCATAAGCCTGTTTTTTAGGGATAAATACATGAATTTCGGCCCGGTTATGCATAAAATATATAAACTACTACACTACCTCTCGCTGAATCCAAACCCTGTACAAATAAATAAATAAAATAAATATATCATCACGCCTTCTACCCATTACTGGGTGTGGCACTCTGCTAAAGCAGATCTCGGTAAGTGATATATTTCGCGCGTGAAGTGCGGTTACCAGTCGTCAAATCACGGCCCCCAAACATGTTAGTGGTGGAGGAGCCACAGGGATAGCTTTTTCAAATTATGAAAATTTTTTTCCAAACCCTGTACTATAATTGGAATTCAGTTCCTATTGTGTAAAGTAGCATAAATAAATGAATAATTATTTGCGTTTATACTTTAGGCCATACTCGTATAAATGAAAAGTTATTGCACTGATGATGCTAATTGCTCCAGGGTACTAGTATGTACATAGTTTTGGCGTGTAATTAGTATTTGTTGTCAATAACAAAATAAAAGTGTCATTAAGAAAATTGAAAGCTATTATTTTTGGACAAAATGTAAGTATAAAAGGTCCGTGAAGCCAAATCAAAGTATCACAGTACCATCACCTGTTCTTCAGTATCGTTCTGTTCTACCAATTACAAATTTTCAACATGCAATTCGTAAGTATTTGTTAAATAAATATATTATGACGCTTATACCCTAATTTTGGGGGTGGCGCTCTGCACATGCAGATAGGATAGTTCAAAAGATCAAATCATGCAACAATGTTGTTAGATAAATTATAAATTTACTTACTGCTGTTGTGTTTATGCTGTTTACTGCTACATTTTAACTGCCACTGGTTCTGAAACAATAAAAAATCTACATTATTATTTTGTTTTCAACTTATAACTAAAATATAGTACTTTTTTTGGGCACAAGAGGGACGTCATCAGAACATATCAAAATATAAATAAAAAACTTGTAATAATGACAGAGTAATGTTTATGTTTTAAAAAGCGAAGAAACTAAATGCAATTTTTTCCATACTATATTTTAAAATCGAGCATAATATTTTTAACGAACTTTTAATTTATTTATATAAATAAAATACATAAATAAATATATCATCACGCCTTTTACCCATAACTGGGTGTGGCACTCTACCGAAGCAGATCTCGGTAAGTGATATATTTATGCCCCTGAAGTGCGATTACCAGCTGTCAAATCACGGCCCTCAAAGATGTTAGTGGTGGGGAGCCACAGGGGTAATTTTAAATTGGTGAAAATGTTTGTCGGCTGTGGGAATCGAACCAAGGTTCTTAGGATCCACAGGCCACTACCCCATATAATATAATATAATAATATTAGTTCATTTTTTCAACACAAGTTTGAATTTACATTTATCTTTTATCTTATACAAGTGTATTTCTTGTTGAGCACAATATTAAATAATTTTTCTTTTTCTTCAGGCAATTGTTCTCTTGGGGCTCATCGCCTGCGCAATGGCCGGACCTGTACCTGTTCTATTAAAGCACGAGGAGTTGCACGATGAGAACAGCTATACAGTAGAGTACCACGTGGATGATGGTACCGTAGTGAAGGAAAATGGCGTGAAGGTCCCGGGACCTGAAGGAGAAGTGTGGAACCGCAGTGGAAGCTTCCGTTTCATCTCGCCTGAAGGTATTCCCTTCGAGGTCACCTACCATGCCGATGAGAATGGTTTCCAAGCTCAAGGAGATCATCTGCCTACTACACCCAAGCCAGAGCACTAAGATGATGATGTATTGTTCATTATGATGTGTGTATTTATGTGTCAATAAAATGTTAATGTTTAATAGTATATTTACTATTTTTTATTCATTGTATCCTCCTATTGAGTATCTGTCTATAGACTGTAATACATGTTAAACAACGGTGTAAACACTCTGAAAATATTTACATCGGTTAAGCTGTTTCTGAGATAGCTAGCCGCCATTTTGAATCTAAACATAGCCGGATAAACATATATAGCCTATAGTTTGTGTCAAACAAAGTTGTATACACCCAAAATTTCATTTAAATCAGTTCGGCCGTTTCCAGAATAACTGGTCGCCATTTTGAATCCAGATATAGCCGGGTATAAATAGATAGCCTATAGTAAATGTCAATGTTGTATATACCCTATAAATTTCATTCAATCGGTTAGGCTGTTTCAGAGATAACTGGCCGCCATTTTGAATCTAGACATAACCGAGTAAAATTATATAGCCTATAGTTAATGTCAAACAAAGTTACATACACTCTATCAATTTCATTAAAATTGGTTCGGTCGTTTCCGAGATATCTGGCCGCCATTTTGAATCTAGACATAGCCGGGTAAAAATAAATAGCCTATACTTCATGTCAAATAAAGTTGTATACACCCTATAAATTTCATTCAAATCGGTTCAGCCGTTTCCGAGATAGCTGGCTGCCATCTTGAATCTAAACATAGCCGGGTAAAAATATATAGCTTATAGCGTTGATTGACTAATAAAGAAAACTGTATAATCAAGGCTTATAGTTAATGTCAAACAAAGTTGTATACACCTTATAAATTTATTTCAAACTGGTTCGGCCGTTTCCGACATAGCTGGCCGCCATTTTTAATCTAGACATAGCCGAGTATAAATAGATAAGGTTAATGTCAAACAAAATTGCATACATCCTATAAATTTCATATAAATCGATTCGCCCGTTTTCGAAATAGCTGGCCGCCATTTTGAATCTAAACATAGTCGGTTTTCTCGAAAGTAGTTATCCGAAAGTGATTTTTCTGCAATGGTTTTATCAATATTATTTTGCCGATTGGATGCATGTAATTTATACTAATGTATTAATGAAGAGTTAAGTTATTTATTATACTTATATATTGTACATAATAAGTTGAACACATATGATTATTTCCGCTGTGACCGTACATTGCAAAGTTTAACTCAAAAACTATAAAGGTTAGGAAACTATAGAATCTTTTTTTGGAAAGAGTACTGTCTTAAGATTACTATAGTTTCTTTTTAGGAACTTTTCAGTATTTTTGGGGTCGTGGAAATATATATATATATATATATATATATATTTTTTTTTTTTGAAAAACTTAACATTTTCTGAATTTTTTTTTAGACAGAATTAAAGTAGTTCAGGATTTTTCTGAGAACAATCATTATTTGAAATATTAATTAATTAATTTAAAAGATTATTTTATTAAAGAGCTAGACTAGTTAAGACTCCTATTATGTGTCTTATAAGTTATCAGCTAGATTTTTTAAAGAGTTTTATCTAATCCTGAATTTTGGATTAGCAAATATTATTCTAATCAGATTTAGAAAAGTTAATCCAAGTCACTTTTCAAAATTTAACAGCCAGATTCTGAAAGAAGTTTTAGCTAATCCTGAATTTTGGATTAGCTAATCTTATTCTAGTCCGCTTTTAAAAATGTAATCCAAATCACTTTTCAAAAACTAAATACTAAGAAGATAATATTAGAGTTTATTTAAGCTTTGTTTAGACTATGGTTTAGCTAATTCAGGATTAGCTAAGACTCTTTTGATAATTGGACTAAACAAGACTACAATTATAGAGTTTATTTAAACTTTTTAAGGAATATAGTTTAGCTCGATTTGACTAATAAAAAAATCAGATTTATCTAAAACTCTTTTGCTGCTTGTGCTGTAAAATATTTCAAATAAAACATCGCAAATAAAATTCAAAAACAACAAAGATTTATTTCAGACATAAACAATTTTCCATCACATTAAGCAACAACAGATTTAGGTAGATGGGGTCCTTCAGCAACGAAACCATTCTCATCAGCTGTGTAGTGCACCTCGATGTTATCGCCTTCAGGTGCCTTGTATCTGTAGAATCCAACGCGACGGAAGTAGACTTGTTCTTCTCCTTCTTGGTCGTGTGTCACAACTTTCTCACCACGTTCATGCACCAGGGTACCGTCAGCGAGCTCGTACTCCACGGTGTAGCCATTATCGTCATGGGTTTCATCGTGCTTCAACAGCGGGCTAGATGTGCTGCTGGACCTCTCCACGGGGCCGGCCACGACGTAGGCGATGCAGCAGAGAGCGAAGACAATTGTCTATGGAAATGTGGTAAAGATATTGTTTATATTATGTGGTTTTTATATAGTTAGCTGTTGATAGTGCGTCGTAACCGTTGAGGCACAACTGCTCGTATATGTTATATAGTTAATCATTGTATTTTTATAATTTACTGTTAGTAATGTTACTGTGGTTTTTTCTGTAGTTGCAGATTTGTGGCATATTAATGATAAAGAAAAATAATGAATTTATACTTTAGTTTTAAAACATGAGCTGTATTCCATTTGCCACTTAGTTCATTTAAATCAGTTCAGATAAATTTGACACATGGCAAAATTAACTGAATTAAGCACACTGATGCATTTATTAGGGTGAATTACTTCAAAGTAAATTAGAATCTGTAATTCTAGTACTGAATATAAAGTGAGCAAAGTAATGCAGCGAAATAAATAAATAATTTGGTTCAGTAAATGTAAGTTAGATCTGATCCAAATGGCAAATGGAATACGCCTATTGTATGGGTGTTGTAATTTGACGGCTCGTAACTGCATTTCAAGCTAACAAATATATTGTTTAGGTCTGCAATTGCAGAGCATTACAATACTTTGAATTGAGTAATGAATAAGGAGTAACAAAAGGATAATTGTACTTTAAAATATAAAAACAAAATTTCATTTACTAACAGTTATGGGAGTTGTAATTTGACGGCTGGTAACTGCACTTCAAATTAATAATTATATTAGTAAGATCTACAATTTCAGAGTAATGTACAATTAAAAAATTAATTAAGCGATATTTGTACTTTTAAAAGCTAATAACGATATTTTTG
The DNA here is from genome assembly GCA_911728475.2 of Pterostichus madidus. Classification (NCBI taxonomy): domain Eukaryota; kingdom Metazoa; phylum Arthropoda; class Insecta; order Coleoptera; family Carabidae; genus Pterostichus; species Pterostichus madidus. Next base: position 618,307 of record OU452313.1, on the reverse strand, counting down.
TTTAAATATTAACAAATATGGAGGTTTTCTAATTTGACGGCCAGCAACCGAATTTAAATATAAAATAAATTCGATCTGCAACCGCAGAGCGCCAGTGCTCAGAACTAAGTACAGGCGAAACAAAAAATAAACATTAATTTATAAAAACTTGTACAGAAAATATTGTAGAAATAGTTTTATTTCAATTGTAGAAGAAATATGTTGTAAAACATTTTGAGTACTACTGTTTAATAATTGGAATAAAAGATTCACATGGCAACACATAAGCGGTATATTTTTAGATCTATTGTGTGAAAAATTCACATGTATTATTTATATTTTAAAAAGTTAATGTACGAAAACAATAAAATAATTTTGTATTTACTTAAAATGACTCTACAATTATTTTTGCAAATGTTAAAGCAAAATTTAATGTTTGATGATTAAAAATATATTTTATTAAAATGTATACTTACGAATTTCATGTTGAAATTGATAGTAGAACACTAGACAAAGACAATAATGTATTTGATGCCTTCCTCAAAAAATCCATGACTTTTATACTAAAATCAACCTTAAAATTTTAATGTTTCTGTAGCCTAAAGACATGATTGAAAACTGATAACAGTCAAGTAAAATCCATAATATGAAAATTAATATAAGAATGATAATTACAAAAACGAATTGAACGAAAACAAAAGAATGTAATGTTTTGCTTTCTAATTTTTCTTCTTGCAAATTCAACATCGAAATGAGAAAATTGTGGTTGCGTATTATACAGTGAAAATTGTGCTAATAACATGTATATAATCTTTATGTTTTAATTAAAGATATTAGCTTTTAATTTCATTTGTGTTATATTTATTATCTATTACTGTTTATTATTTTTATGCAATATTAATCGTTTACATAATAATAAAAGTCTGTATAAAATATAACTAAATATCATTATTATTTTATTACTTTGCATAACAGAAAATTAATCCCAATTACAGTAACTTATAGTGAAATTACAATCACTCGGACAAATTTATATTTTTGCTAATATATTTAAATCAACAAAGTAAAGATTCGCGTTGTTCTAGCGTGTAAGACGAGCGTTCTAACTAAGAAACCACAACAGGAAATTAATATCAAAGACAGGAGAGCTACAGCTTTATAATGGAATGGAGAACTACCCGGACGCACTTGTATTTTTGTTTATGTATTAAAATCAAGAAAGTTTATATTCGTGTTGCTCTAGCTTTTAAAACGAGCGTTCTAACCACGAAACCACAACAGGAAATTGATATCAATGACAAGTACAGGGGACCTACAGCTTATAGTAGAATGAGAACCACTCTGATACACTTATATTTTTGGTTATATATTAAATCAATAAAAAGTATATTCGCGTTGGTCTAGCTTTTAAAACGAGCGTTTTAACCAAGAAACCACAACAGGAAATTAATCTCAATGACAATACAGGGGACCTACAGCTTATAGTGAAATAAGAACCACTTGGTCGTATTTATATTTTTGGGTATATATTAAAATCATAACTGTTTATATTCGTGTTGCTCTAGCTTTTAAAACGAACGTTCTAACTACCAAATCACAACACGAAATTGATATCAATGACAGTACAGGGGACCTACAGCTTATACCACTATAAGAACCACTTTGACGAACTTATATTTTTGGTAATATATTTAAATTAACAAAAAGTATATTCGCATTGGTCTAACTTTTAAACGAGCGTTTTAACCAAGAAACCACAACACGAAATTGATATCAATGACAGTACAGGGGACCTACAGCTTATAGTGGAATGAGAACCACTCGGACGCACTTATATTTTTGGTTATATATTTAAATCAACAAAAAGTATATTTGTGTTGCTCTAGCTTTTAAAATGAGCGTTTTAACCACGAAAACACAACAGGAAATTGATATTAATGACATTATAGGGGACCTACAGCCTATAGTGGAAAGAGAACCACTCGGAGACACATTTATATTTTTGGTTATATATTAAAATCAAAACACTTTATATTTATGTTGCTCTAGCTTTTAAAACGAACGTTCTAACCACCAAACCACAACACGAAATTAATCTCAATTAGAGTACAGGGGAGCTACAGTTTATAGTGGAAGCAGAACCACTAAGACGTACTTTTTTTTTCTGAATATAAGTTGAAGTTACTGAAGTTTGAACTCATGAAATAGCAGTGCAACCATCGTGCTACAACTATCTGAAATTATTACATAATTTAACCTCTACATGTATCTATATTTTAACAAAAAAAATTTTGGCAAAGCTCGCTTCATTTATACATAAATTATTTCCTAAACGTCTTTTACGTCTGGGGTATCGTACATTTTCTGATGTCAAAAGTTTATAAATTATTATACAGAAAAATTCTTCAAATAAAAGTTACGAAGAACAAAATTATCTACAACTTTTATTTAAAGCATTTTTCTCTATAATAATTTATAACCATTTGACAATAGAAAATATATCATTCATAATAATCTCATACACGCATGTTTAATAAAATAAAACAATAAACTCTAAACAATTAAAATATTACAACTCATTTAGCACAAATTCTCAAAGAAGCATAAAATGTTATAAAACTTTATTCCATCCTTTTCTTTCTCATCTTATAACCCCATATCTCTTTCCTTTTCTCGCTAAGAAATATCAAAGTAACGGTGTTACTTATTTCGTCTGTTCATACGGCTGATTTTGAACCCAGGTTCCAAGACGGTACAGTTACTTTTACCACTCAGTAATATCGTCAGATGTAGAAGGAGACGGTAGCTAGTAGAGTGTTTGTAAGTTTTCCACGATAAAATGATAAAATAATTAGTTAACAGTGATAAAATCAATACTTATGGTAAGTACAAATTGTTGTTCACATATTTCAGGTAGTTATAATTACTTTGTAATTGTTTTTCTGTGATTGGAATTGTGTTAATACTTGCTGAAGAATGTGGAAGGTGTGTGGATGTAGAGTAACACTTTAGTTATGTCAGAATCTTGCTTTTCACATGCTAAATATTTCCGCAATTGTGCAATGTTCTTTTTGTTTACTTTGAACGTTTGTTTATACGGAAACTGTACTTTTAATTCATGTAATTTTGTTTAAATATTGTAGAAAGAGTTTTTATTAACCTTTGGAATAGTTGTTGACATTTCAAAAGTCATTGAAAAAATTATATTACAAACTAAGGTTATTTTTATCAGTGTATATGCAACTATAACAATCTTAAATTGTTTATTAACTGATTACTTGATTTATAATGTAAATATAGATATGTATACTTTGTTCCAACTAAGAATATAGTATAGTGACAGTTTTGTATTCATTTTAAAATAAAATAAAATAAATAAATATATCTTCACGCCCTCTATGGTGCTATACATGTTCAGCCTAATTTTCAAAAGAGTTTTAGCTAGAATCTAACTAATCCTGAATTTTGGATTTGTCAAATTAAGCTAAACCAAATTCCCAAAAAAGTATATAAACTTTTTATCTTTTAGTTTTCGGAAAGTGAATTGAATTAACTTTTTTAAAGTAGACTAGCATAAGATTAGCTAACCCAAAATTCAGGATTAGCTAATTTTTCTTGAGAATCTGGCTGTTAGGGTTTAAGGTGTATTTAATGATAAATTTAGTTAAAAATGTTGAAAATTAATTGTAGAATTTAGTAAATGTAGCATACCTGCGTTTTTAGTTTTTAACAAAAAAATTATTATGGGCCAAATGATATGATTCTGGGCTCATATTGCTTTTCAAATAATTGTATACTTATGTGAAATGAAGTATAGTTATTTATACAACGAAGGATGTACCTTAAAAATTAGGATAAAATATAAAAAATATACTTTTGTAAAATTACCTCAGGTTCAGTTTCTAACGCAGCATTGAAATCTCTATTACAATTTGATGATTTTTTTTGCTGTTAAATGTAGCTAAATTATATTAGAGAAAAATGTTTCAAATAAAAAATACGGCTAACTAAATTTTCTATCACTTTTATATAAAAAAAAATTGTAAACTAATTTAAAACGTTTAAGAGTGGGAAATATATGATATCACTCCAATATGATATTTCAAAATTAATTATGTAAGGTTTTTATTGGCTTCCAATTTGGTATTTCCATAAAATTGTAAATTATTCACCACAAAAATGTTATGGGGTAGGTGACTCAGTAGTTTCGAGTCAGCTTGTAGATTTGAGAACCTCGACCGACAAACAATTTTCACTACATTAAAATTATCCCTGTGGTTCTCCCTCAACAAACATCTTTGGGAGCCGTGATTTGACGGCTACTAACCACAATTCACGTACATAAATATATCTCTTACCGAGATCTGCCACGGCAGGGTGCCACATTCAGTAATGGGTAAAATGCGTGATGATATATTTATTTATTTTAAAAGTGTTCAATACAAATTGTATTAGCAATAAAAATAATCATTACTCATCACCAAACGATGTGATGATGATGATTGTCTAGTAAATAGTTGTTAATCACAGTTTTTTTTTCTTCTTATAAATATATTTTAATTACAACTTCTTACAATGCGGAAAAACTAAATAGTAGAAAGACGTGCGTATTTACATCTTGTAATTATAAATAACAAAAACATTTCTTTCCCAAGCTTCTTTCTAACTTTATTTTAACTTATATTATTAAGATGTTAGTTGAGTCACACGTTACACTTAAATACAAGAACATGAAGATTATTTCGTACAATAATTACTTTAATTTTATGAAAATAACCGAGATTCTCAAAACTACTAGTTGACCCGATACCAACAACTTACTATCGAAATTTTGACATCTGTCAAAATAGTTTTTAATTTGTATCTCTGTAAAATCAATCTGTGATCAATATGTAAAACAAATACGCATACAACACATAATAAAAGCATCTTTTTTCAATCATTTGTTTCATATAAATTCATATAATAATTATTGCTTTCATTGCTAGATCAGAATAAATAAAAATATAACAGTAAAAAAATTCTTGTGATATTATGAAATGTTTCTTAATATATTCAAGAATTAAATAGTTCCTGCTTCCGTTATAAATAATTCAAATTAAAGGTAGCCACTCATAACAATAAATAAATAATTAAATATTTAAATAAATTGTCTTTCGATGCGATATTTTTTTATTTGCACGCTGATAGTTATTGGGAACTTTATCTGAAGATGGAAAAAATTATTTTTAATAGTCGGGTTCTCAACAAAAGTTCAATTTTAAAGTTGGTTTAAATAAATAAAGACAAATCAAAATTGCATATAAAATAGATTAATTGACATTACTGTTATACATTCAATTCAAATAAATATATCATCACGCCTTTTATAAATTACTAGGTGTGGCTCTCTGCCGTAGCAGATTTCGGTACTTGATAAATATGTTTATCAGTGATATCGAGTTAGCCTGTGGTTTTGAGAACCTGGGTTCGATTCCCACAGTCGACAAGCAATTTTCACTCCATTAAAACTACCCCTGTGGCTCCCCCTCCATTAACTTCCCTGGAGCCCGTGATTTGACGGCTTGTAACCAATATTCACGCACAAAATATATCACTTACAGAGATCTACCACGGCAGAGTGCCATACCCAGTAATGGGTAGAAGGGGGGTCATATACTTATTTACTTTATATATTTATGCGTAGCAAATCACGACCCCCAAAAATGTTAGTGGAAGAGGAGCCACAGGGGTAATTTTAATATGGTAAAAATTAATATTTTAATTGTTCTATTTCAGATGTTAAGCATCAGGATCCTATTGTTAGGGCTCCTTGCGTGTTCCGCCCTTGCCCAGGTGGTAAACAGGGCCCCACATTTTGTCCCAGGAACTGGGGACCTCAGCAAATTTAGTCTAAGTGAAAATACTCCTGTAGGAACACCAGTTTACCAACTTAAAGGTAAGATATTTCATAATCAGCAATAAATTGTTTTTTTGTTGTAAAATGTTTATAAATAATTTTAGAGAAAAATACTTTAAATAAAAAATATGGAGAATGAAATTTTCTATTACTTTTACTTGAAAATTTTTCTGTAAAATAATTTAGAAGCGAGGAAAATATTTTATAAAATATGGTAGTAAATTGGTAATTTGTTATTGTTACTTTCTTTTGAGATTGTGAAGGTCTGTCAGCAGATTTAGTAACGAGTTCTTTTTACTTTCGAATATTACAATGTCATTGAAGTGGGCTACGTAATTAATATTGAACTTCTATTATTGTTGATGGTATAAATAGACTATTATTTTAATTTTCAAATTAACATATTTATAAAGTATTAATGCATATTACTGTTAGGTATATTTATTTATGGGATTGCTAGCTCAGTGGTATCAAGTAGGCCTGTGAATCCTGAGAACCCTGGTTCGATTTCCACAGGCGACAAACAATTTTCACCATTTTAAAACTACCCCTGTGGCTCCCTCAATACTAACCATCTTTGGAGGCCGTGATTTGACGGCTGGTAACCGCACTTCACGCACAAAATATTTATCTTTATTTTTATTTATCTTTAGATTCTAGAAAAGAAAAAATCTTGCGTTTGTGAAAAATTAACCTTGTTTACAAATGCTTCTAGTTTAAAAACTATTGAAGATATGGATTTGCAGTGTTTAAATTTGAGTTAAGCGTACCTTCTTCTATAAGTATAATTATTTTTATAATTTTGTGTTAGTCAATAAATTTTTTAGAGTATAAATTCTGAAGCAAAAGCATACAACGATTTTTGTCATGTTCAAAACATACAACTTTGACAACCTGTAACTCAAAAACTAGAAGAGATATTGAAATGCGGTTTTCACCAGTGTATTCCTCATGCTTTATTTGACTTATTAAAGTTAGAAATTGGTATAGAAATTAGGTGGTTTGATAACTATGACGTGAGAGACTGCAACTCGAAATACCTAAATTTAGCTTATCGAAAATTTTTGATTAATTTCTTATTTCCTGTAGGAATCGATCCCGAAGGAAGCACCCTTTCCTACTCAATCTCCGGTCAATACTTCACCGTCGACCGCACCAGCGGGGTAGTAACCCTCCGTCAACCCCTAGACCGCGAGACACAAGATCTCCTGGAAGTAATCGTGTCCATCACAGACCAAAGCCCTAGCGGCAGCGCGGAGCCTAACACAGTGTCTCTACGACGAGATATCACAGTGTTGGATGAAAATGACAATCCACCAGTTTTTCATAATAGACCTTATAGTGCCAACGTGAGCGAAGCGTCATCAATAGGCACCAATCTCGCTGTTGTTAATGATATTATTGTTACGGATAGGGATGGAGGGGTGAATGGGGATGTTGTAGTAGAGTGTTATGTTGAGAAGAATATGATAGGGGTTGATGATGTTTGTGAAACGTTTAATGTTTGGACTGAGAAGGTAAGAAAAATATACAGAGTGTTATACGAAATCTGTGTTATAGGTAAATAATATGGGAGATACGTTGTTCTACAGCCGTGTAGAAAATAGATATTTTCAACTGTTAGTTGAAAGCAGAAAGTTGATATTTGTCGCTCGCTGAGCGATAAAGTTATTTTTTCTACGACTGCTATGAAAAGTTGATATTTATGCTTTCAGTTGTCATCGTAAAGTTGATGGTTACTGAGTAACAAACTATAAAATACTTTACCGCGCGTCTACTATAGCAACTAGCGGTAAAATACTTTACCGTTCACTTAGAAAAATATAAATTGTTGCTGAAATCTTAATTTATTGAAACAATACTTACTAAATCTAAAATATAGGTTAGATTCATTTTTAAACTTTTACACATATTATACATGAAGTTTGTTGCGCTATGATTTGAAGTTGAACCTGAACGCAGGTGGGCAGCAGTGTCAACTTAATGAGGATAAGGGATGTTAAAATTGAAAGTGCAGTTTTGATAGTTTCGCTCGCGCTTCAATAACCGAGCACGAGCAATAAAGATTCACTTTACGCTCTTGGTACACAAATAACTATTTAATTCTTTTTCAATCGTTCCTAAATGGTCGTAGAAAAAATATTGTGTATACCTCAAACAGAAAGTGTTCTTGCTGTTTTTGCATGGTCGTTGCTCTCGGTTACGCCTTAATCAACAATGCACGACCAACAATAGAATACTTTCTGCTCTAGGTACACACATAACTATTTCATACGACGATGACAGAAAGTAGGTTTTTGTGCATATATTTAAAAATGTAACTTCTTTTACCTGTTACTGGATGTGGCACTCTACCGTAGCAGATCTCATTTATGGACAGTATATATTTGCCACCTATTCATATAGAAAATACTAAATTCCGCACGGGTATATAAATTGAGTTTTTTGATCGAGTACATCAGTGGGTTTTCAACTTTTCGGAGCCTGACGCCCTTAGAGGCAAAAACCACAAATAAATTAATTCGCGACCTTTTTAATTTTTATGTGATCAAAATTTCAGTTTGTAAAAGGCTAATTTAAACAATCTTATTCCCCAAGTTAATTGCATGTAGCATAGTTTTCGTACATAGCACCATCCACATTCATAATTCTTTTTATACAAGCTCGTTTCATCTTTCGTTCACGCAACAAACCTTCAATCATATCCATACATTTATTCCTAGGAACTTTAGGACTCCTAGGGACCCTAGGTTGTCCACACAATGTCTCACCGTCAATTTCACCAATCTTTCATTCGATATTCATTCCATATGTCCAGCAGAGCTGGGCAAGCTACTTGAAAAAAGTAGCTAAGCTACAGCAACAGCTATTCTTTAAAAAAGTAGCTAAGCTACAGCTATAAGCTATATTTTGTAAAATATAGCTAAGCTACAGCTAAAAGCTTTCTTTAAAGTAGCTGTTCAATTTTAAAGCTACTTTTTAAAATTATTATGAAATAATTAAATTTGCCATTGTCATATGATTAGTCTTTTGTTATAATGACTGTTAATTTACTATTATGTAATAGCAAATACCATCTGGCACCTACTGTGTATTTTTGCGTATTAGAGCCAGTTAGAACCGGCAACAAATAATTATTTTGTGTGGGTTTAGCTTGTACGCATGCGTACTTTGTTGACCTTCTGTTAACAGCTATATTTTTTCACAGTTAGCTAAGCTACAGCTACAGCTAAGGTAAATGTAGCGAAGCTAGTATTTTGTAATTGTCCAGCCACCTCATTTAACATACACCCATTCACTCTCAATCTAACATTCATCATACACTGAATAATATAATATAATTATTTCTAGGTATCAGAAGGAACTTTTCGAGCTCACATTTCTTTAATAAAACAGCTAGATTTTGAAACCAGATCTGCGTACATTTTAACTCTGAAAGCAAGTGATAGTGCTCTTGCTCCATTAACATTAATCACATATGCAAGCGTTGCTATTGATGTACTCGATGTACAAGATCAACCACCAATTTTCTCAAATTCACCCTATTCTGCTACCATTGCAGAAAATACCGCCGCAGTAAGATATTTTAATTTATTCTTTTTATTAATCAGTTATTAACATTGTAATAGTATATTATATAATAAGTCAGGAAAATGATGTTTTACTTGACGAAGCGGTTGTTTGAAATACAAGACCACAGGCCGAGTATTTTAATCCGCTGAATCAAGTAAAAACACTTTCCTGACGTATTATGTATACTATTTTTTCTATTTAATCAATAATGAATCATAAATAATTCAAAATGTTTAAATTATATTTAATGTTCATAACTAATGAATGTTTGAAGGGTTCGTGCTACCCTATTTAATGGAACATAATGAATTTTGTTATAGGATACGTCAATATTAAGTATAAAAGCAAGAGATGGAGACACAGGAAGCCCGCGTCCAATATTATTAACACTAGAAGATGATAATTTAGGATATTTCAAATTAGTAACAAAGAATCATGATGGGGAAGGGGTTCTCGTTACTTCAAATGTTCCTCTAGACAGAGAAAACGAAAGTGTTCTACAAAATGGAGGCATCTATACACTCACTGTCAAAGTACGTAGTTATATACAGAGTATTCGATTCAGTTGTGCCACCATTACTATTTCGAGAACTATATATGGGATGGCTAGCTCAGTGGTATGAAGTCGGCCACTATAAAATAGTCGCATTGACATTTAGTCTCAATTAGAATCAAACAAACAAAAATATTATGATTTGTTTATTTGTTTCTTTTATAGCACGCTGATTCCTATGCAATTTGAATTAAATTATTAAACAATTATTTATTCCAGGCAACGGAATTAATAAACGATGAAGTCCCAGCAGAATTCACCTCCTCCCAAATCACCATCGTCATCACCGACGTTGATGACCAAATCCCAAAATTCAACAAAGAAGAATTTGAAATATCAGTTTCTGAAGATACCAGCAAAGATACTCATCTTCCTGGGCTAACTATGACAGTAACAGATGACGATCTAGGCATCAACAGCCGATATAATTTGTCACTAATTAATGTACAAAACAGTGATGGGGTGTTTGGTGTTTCCCCCACGCAAGGGGAAGGAAGAACTCCCGTTGTAGTCAAAGTTTTAGACAACACTAAATTGGATTATGATGTTGATGATTTTACAAAACGTACTTTGATATTTGATGTGGTGGCTAGTGTCAAAAACAAAGAAGTGGCTAAAGCTAGAGTTACTGTTCATGTATTAGATGCGAATGATCATAGTCCAGAGTTCCCTAAATCTAGTTACAGGTGCGTACAAACAAAAATTATAATATTGAAAGGTTTGGTGTCTGATCTAGAATTGAAGTCTCTTGCATATTTTTCGTTGTTTAACGTTTCTAAGTTATTTTAGAGAAAATTGCTTCAAATAAAAGATGAAGAAAGTGTAATTTTAAACCTGCTTTTTAGGGCTAAAACACATAAATTTCGGCCCGGTTGTGCATAAAATAAAAGATTGTGTTTTTCCATCTCATTTTAATATTCTTAAGAAAGCCACTTTATTTTCATGTCCTTATTCGAATATTCCATTACAGATTTCACGTTCCAGAAAACGCTGGAATAGGCCATTACATCGCTAGCATATCAGCAACAGATCTAGACAGTGGTGATTTCGGCCATCTTACTTACACACTTCGCGGATTTGGTGCAGAAACATTTGCAACAGATTTAAAAAATGGTGGCCTAAAAGTAGCAAAAAACCTAGACTTCGAAACACAAAAATCTTACAGCCTCACCCTTGAAGCCAAAGATGGCGGAGGAAAACTTACAAATGTCAACGTTTTCGTGGAAGTAGATGATGTTAATGACAACGCTCCAGTTTTTGAATTGCCTGAGTATTCTAGAATAATCAGAGATGGCGCTACAAGTTTCGACCCTCAGTTCTTTGTGAGGGCGTCGGATGTAGATGGGCCGGACCAAGGAGGAGGGAAAGTTTATTATTCGATTGAATCTACGAATAGTATTTCGGATACAGAAGAAAGTCATGTATTTTCGGTAGATGAGAATTCGGGAGAAATCAAAATTGAGAAACCGGTTAATTCGATGGATACTCCGAGAGGACAGTATGAACTTGTTATTAAAGCTACTGATGCAGGTATACCAACTTAAAATAGTTATTTGTGTGTTAAGAGCGTAAAATGATTCTTTGTTACTCAAATTAAAATAATAGTATATTACATAATAAGTCAGGAAAGTTATATTTTAAGCCCCTGGCACATATAGCGTCAAGACTCCGAGTCTGCTACATACTGCTGAAAAACTGAGAGTCACGTCCAAAACGGGTGTCACATATAGAGTCGGTGTTTCTGACAGTCAAAAATAAATATTTGTTAATTTTAACGTGTTATTTGTTAATTTGTATTATTTAAAATATTTATCGACTATTAAGAAATATAAAAACTATAAACTACGAAATATAAAACAAAAAATTAAATTAAAAAAAAATTACATTAACTATAAATGAAATATAAAAACTTAAATGTATTATTTAAAATGTTTGTCGATTATTAAGAAATATAAAAACTATAAACTAGGTTATATAAAATAAAAAAATAAATTAAAAAAAATGACTTGAATTATAAATGAAATATGAAAACTTAAAAGTTTCTAACTAAGCATAAAGTAAATGAATTTAACTATAAAAATGTACAAAAATCAAACAAGAACATAAACAATAATAATTCATACGTCAAACAACAAAGGAAAATAGCGAAAAAACCAGCATCATAATGAAGTTGGTTTTCGGCAGTCAAATGGTAGACTCGGAGTCTTGACGCTATATGTGCCAGGGGCTTTACTTGTAAAAACACTTTCCTGACGTATTATGTATACTATTTTTTCTGAAACCGTTCAATTTAATCAATATTTAATCATAAATAATTCAAAATGATTTTTTTTTTTGATATGTATTGTATTGACAGCAAACCACGTATCCAAGGTTACAACAAAAATAACAGTCAGATAAAATCTTTACCAGACTGTTTTGTACTTTACCAGATTGTTATTTTTGTTGTAACCTTGGATACGTACTTTACTTGACTGTTTTTGTAAAAACCTACTTTCCATACTAAAATTGATGAGGAAAGTAGACACTTTCTTGCCGGTTTCAGAAAAGATATTTTTCTACGTCAACTTTACGTCAACAAATGAGAACGTAATTGTCAACTTTTCATAGCAACCCCTGAATTGATTGATGAAATTAAGTATTAATTTATTATTTGTTTGTTAGGAAAACCACCATTAACAAATGAAACTCGGGTGGTTATAAGGGTAGGAATACCAGGAAATCAAAGACCAGTATTCAAAGGCAACTTCAATAAAGTACAAAATATGTTAGCTGGACCAGCAAGTTATAAAGCTATTGTGAAAGAAAATGCACCCTCTGGAACTGTTGTAACCACTGTTATTGCCAATGACCCTGATGGAATCGACTCTTTGATCAATTACTACATTGCCGGCGGAGATAAAGATAATTTCTTAATTAACAAAAAGTAGGTAGCCATATTTCATCCTCTCAAACTTACGTAAATTATTTTTAATAATACCAAGTTTTCAAGGATTACTAAATGGTCGTAAAAAAAAATTGTCTATTACCAGAATAATAATTTTCTCTAAATGCCATTTTTAATCATGTTATATATTCAAGAAAACCAATTTCCAATACAATGAATTTTAAAATGCAAATTTCTGCCAAAAACATTTTATAAACACTCGATAACTAAAAATACACGAGAGACTTCAACAGTACATCAGAAACTGAACTTTTTCTTAATTTTCAGATCAGGAGAAATAACAGTCTCTCAAGATTCCCGCCTAGACTTAGACTCCGGTTTTGACCACTATGACGTCATAGTCCACGCAGTAGACTCCGGAATCCCAGTCCCAGAAACAGCCACAACAACTGTTTTCATAACAATTGAAGATATCAACAACAAACCACCTGTATTCTCGTTACAAAATTCCACAGCATATGTTTCAGAACGTGCTCAAATAGGCGATAAAGTCCTTCAGGTCAAGGCCGTTGACCCTGACTCAAACTCGAAAATAGTCTATTCGATAATTGACCCAATTCGAGCAGTGGATAAAACTGGGTTAGCCTTAAGATCCATTCTAACGTACGACTATAAAAATGCGTTTAAAATAAATGAGAAAGGAGAAATTTTGGTTAATTCTTCTTTGGATTATAAAAGTGCAGCGGTTATAACTTTAACAATAATGGCTAAAGATATTAATGCTGAGGTTGAACCGGAAATGCAAGTTGCTAAAACGGAAGTGACTATTTATGTTCAAGCATATTCAGACAACAATCCTATATTTTTGAATGAAGGATGGAGTTATGGAAATCCTACTATTAAAGTTTCTATTGAGGAGGAAAAACCAATTGGGACAAAAATTTTGACTCTAAAAGCAAGGGATCCTGTTACTCACAGTCCTATTGGTAAATTTATATTTACATACAGTATGTCCCGAAAAAATACAAACAGTTTTTTTTTTGCAAAAGAAAATTGTCCGAAATAGTTATTTATGTACCAAGGATGTAAACAGGCGTTTCTGGCGCGTGGCATGATTATTAGCACGAGGCACAAAGCGCTGAGGGTTAATAACATGGTCAGGATAAGAAACGCTAATTTCACCCGTGGTACATACAATATTTTATGTACAACAAAATAACATTTAATTATATGTTCCAAAGATTAAAATATGTACATAGGTTATATGTCAAAATGACACTTTGCAGAATCAAGTATTCACAATAAAAAAAAATTGTCATTTTATTTATGTATCTATAGGAATTATTTATATTATATTTTTATGCACAGCCGAGCCGAAATTAATGTTTTTTAGTCCTAGAAAGTGGGCTTAAACACTTGTTTTTACATAACAAAATAATTCCTATGGATAGATAAATAAAATGACAATTTTTGTTTATCGTGAATACTTGATTCTGTAAAATATAATTTTGACATATAACCTATGTACATATTTTAATCTTTTGAACATATAATTAAATGTTATTTTGTTGTGCGTAATATATTATATGTAGTGTGAAAACAGGCGTTTCTGACGTTTTGCGCGTCGTGCTAATAATCATGCCACACGCCAGAAACGCCTGTTTTCACCCTTGGTACATTAACTATTCCACAACCGGGATAGAAATTGAATTTTAAAAACATCAAAATCATGATGGAAATATTCAATTTTAACCCGCCATGCTGTTATTTATCGTTGCCAATAACGACGGAAGTAAAGTATTTTAGTCCTGTTACTATGAATATTTTAATTCCGGTGATTAAAGAAATTATTGTCGTCTTGACATGGTGTCCATTTTTTAAACCAAAAATGAAACAAACCTAAGGCAACTACAATATTACATTTAGAAATAATTATTTCTAATATAAATGTTTCACTTTTTTCCCTGGATATACAAATAACAATTGTTTTATAGGTAATTTTAAAGTGATACTATCTGATACCGATGTACTAACTATGGTTCCAAATGGAGAAGTTATTTTAACCAAACGGTTAGACTACGATACCTTAGATAATAAACAATTATCTTTCAATGTTGAAGCTACAAGTGAAGATGACAGAAAATCCATCGCAAAAATTATTGTTGAAGTTATTGATTTGAATGATAATCCACCAAAGTTTGAACAAAAAGTAAGTGTATTTTTTATTTTAATTCGAACACTTATAATTAAAATATAATGTGGAAAGTATGTTAAATGAAATATTGATAAAATAGATGCATATACAGAGTGATCAAAAGGAATTGTTACAGTTGGCAATAAAAAAAACTACTTGAAATTGGTAAGCCTGATACATAAATTCATTTCCTGTTGTTGACAGTGACATTTAAAATTTAAATTTGTGTACATTTATTTCTAAAGTATTTCTATTACTTAAAAAGTCAAAATTCTATTAGCTGTCAGACTCCTGACATAACCTATTTGTATTTATTAGAAATGTCAAATAGCATTTCCGTCTTTATCTGACTTTGTGCCAACTGTGGAATAAAAAGATCTCTGGAATTGTATTGCCAACTATAACAATTCCTTTTGATCACCCTGTACTTCTATAGTTTGACGATTGATTCATGTTTGTTTGTATCGCGGTAACCTAGCAACCATCTATTAACTTCAATAAGTGCCGTTAGATGGCAACCTAAAATATAATTTTTCTGTCTATTTGTAATAGCAAAACTTGTTACAGGAATACAAAATAAGTATTTTGGAGTCAGTACGATATCCAGAAAATATTTTAACAGTAAAAGCAGATGATTTAGACGCCAGCGAAACTCCCGAAGAAATACAAAGAGGATTCGGAATTGTTCGATACACATTAGTCGGAGAAAACAGCAATATTTTCATCATTAACAACGAAACTGGGCTCATACAAGTATACCAACTTAAATAATAACATTGTCTAAATAATTAATTAAATTTTAACAATTATCAGATCGCTCCAAACACAACAATAGATCGAGAGAGACAATCAGTCCTCAAGTTTGCTGTCATAGCAACCGATACGCCAAATGGAGGTCCTTTAGCCAAAAAAACAGCTGCAGAAGTCGTCGTAGAGATCTTGGATGTTAATGACAATGCACCGAAGTTTACAGCAAAATCTTACATTGCTGTTGTACCAGAAAATGTTAACACATTATCGAGTGTTGTGAATTTTACTGCATATGATCCCGACGAAGGCATCGGGGGAGAAATTAGCTACGATATTGTCGATGAGGGCGAATCGAGTGGTATGAAAAATATAAATTGACTTACCGTTGTTGTTTTCATGTCGTTGCTGCATTTTCTTTGCCACTGGTTCTGAAACAAGAAAAATATTACAATTACAATTAGAAATAGTATATTACGTACTATGAACTGTAAGTAACAGTTTTTAGGTCAAGAATGTAGTTTGGAAAATTGATGCACGAAGCGTTGAGATTTCCTAAACATTCGCGACCTAAAAAAGTCACTTACAATTTGAGATTAGTAAGCTATTTTTTATAATATTTGCACAAATAGAAGGAAAAGAAAAACAGGTTTAAAAATTGACAGCTGTCAAATTGTAGTCAAGATAAACAGGACCTTGATATGTAATATTTACTTACAGTTCACAGTGGACAGTAAGTAAATATTAAAGTCCTAACATAACCCTGGAAACCACTGTGCAATAAAAGTTGCACTTACTGTGTTTAAATTTTGTCATTAGTAGGTAACTTACATTACAAGTATTGTAAAATAGTATATTACGTACCATAAACTGTAAGTGACAATTTTTAGGTCAAGAATGTGGTTTGGGAAATCGAAGCTCGAAGGGTCGAGATTTCCCAAACATTCGCGACCTAAGAAAATCACATACAGTTTGAGATTAGTAAGTTATTTTTTACAATACTTGCACAAATAGAAGGAAAAGAAAAATAGGTTTAAAAATTGACAGCTGTCAAATTGTTGTCAAGATAAACAGGACCTTGATATGTAATATTTATTTACTGTTCACGGTGGACAGTAAGTAAATATTAAAGTCCTGATATATAACCATGGAAATCACTGTGCAATCAAAGTTTCACTTGTGTTTAAATTTTGTCATTAATAGGTAACTTACAGTACAAGTATTGTAAATATATGATTTTCAACATAATAAGATTATTTTCCAATAAATAATTCGTATCTTATTTGCTCTCATTGAATTAAACAAGTTTAGTACCACATTGAAAGATACTTGTGACGTCACAAGCATCTACAGAACTTCAAACAATCATATCTCGTTTAACATAAGGAAGTTTAACACCGTGCTTGCACTTATTGTTATAATTTTTCATATTGTTTCATTAAAAAAAATAATAATAAATCGGTACAGAAGCCCATTAAAAAGAAAAATAATAAAACTGAAAATGTTAATATAGCGACAACTTTAAATGAGTGGTTCTGATACTACAATAAACTATGTAATTTTGATTGATTTAGTAAATAAATAAATACAAATTTTAGGGCTGTTCGAAATAAATCACAACACAGGGGAAATAAAATCCAGAGCACCCTTAACAGGCAAAGGACGCACAGAACCCTACTACTTAACAATAAGGGCCCAAGATGGCGGAGGACTTTTTACTGACGTCACTTTGACTTTATATATTGGTGACATCAGTGCCAACGATGGGGTACCACTGTTTATTAAACCTACTATTGATCAAATAGCTTATATTTCTGAGGTAAATATAGGATCGTATATTTTTAATTGTTAAACGTTTCTAAATTATTTTCGAAAATAATAAAAATAAACAAATATATCAACACGCCTTCTGGTTTTTTCTATAGTAATTTAGAAACGATTGATCGCGAAAAATATGTGAATATACCATATGAAATATTATAAAGATTAATAATTTATGTTTGCAGAATTCAACTATAGGGTCACCAGTATTTCAAGTGATCGCAAGTGATCCAGATGATCCAAGTTTACCTCAAGGAAAACTCAATTACAAACTGTTGGATGATGGTACAGATTACCAGTGGTTCCGAATAGGTACACATATGTTAAAAAATTCATAATTCCTTCTAAACAAGCTTGTTTCATCTCTCATCCACACAACAAACATTCAATCATATTCGTACATTTATTCCTATAGTTATAGAGCTTAAAATCAGCGCATTCACATCGGCGCCATCTATAATTGCCACCCGTTCCCAAATCTAATTTTCTTTTTTACATGTTTATCATGACATAATCTATTAAACAACCATTTCTGTCACTGGAAAAAATGAGACATTATTTTGCACCCTAGGGACCTTAAGTTCTCCACGCAATCTGTCACTCTCAATTTCACCAATCTTATGCTGGGTTGCATGAAAGTTTTATCGGTTCATTAGCAACTAACGGTTCAATAAATTTCAGAAAATCGCCATTAATACTGTTGCTAGATAAACAATTCTATAACTACAGAGCTCTTTATTTTTTTCTTGCAACCCAGCATTAGAATTATTATTTATAAAAATGTTTTTGTTTCAGACGCGCAAACAGGATTAATAACAACTCGTAAACTATTAGACAGAGAGAAAAAAGACAAATATACTTTGGTGATGGTGGTAGTAGACAAGGGTGAACCACCCCAACAAGCAAGTAGAATTCTTCAAGTGCAAGTAACTGATGTTGATGACCACAAACCACACTTTGAAAGAGGATTGGTAAAGTTACTACAAACCTACTTAACTTACTTTATTACAAATGTAATTGTGTTGTATTCTTGTAGGATGATCTACCATTGGTGTTTACAGTTTTAGAAGAAGTTAGTAATGGTACAGTCTTAGGAGAAATTAAAGCTATTGATGAAGACATTGGCGAGAATGGTGCTATTGACTATATCATTACATGTACGTAGTTTTCTCACTATCAAATGTTTATAAATTGTTTTATGCACAACCGGGCCGAAAAGCATGTGTTTTAGCCCTAAAAAGCGGACTTAAACACTTCTTTCGTTCTGTGGTATAATAGTATATTATTCAACAAGCGTGTTATGATTTAAATTATGCATATGGATGGCGAAGGCCGGAATCACTTCAATTAATAATTGTCATAATTTGCGAATACTATACTTTATCCACGACCATTCAACAGGAACTTGCATTTTTAGGTCGTAATTAGATTGGCTTAATAAGTGTTGAATAATAGCGTTACATAGCAGCAATTGTCGTCATTTTTTGATTGGCTAGTAAAGTGTTAAGTAATGAAAATTCAGACGTATGATTGGTCGTTAAGTAATGAATTATTAGTCAATACTGTCTATAATGATTAGTATTACTTATTAGCTAGCTCAGTGGTATGAAGTCGGCTTGTGGATCCTGAGAACCCTGGTTCGAATCCCACAGGCTAGTTTTCACCATTTAAAAAAAAACTACCCCTGTGGCTCCTCCACCACTAACATCTTTGGAGGCCGTGATTTGACGGTTCGTAACCGCACTTCACACGCAAAATATATCACTTACCCAGATCTGTTTCGGCAGAGTGCCACACTCAGTAATGGACAGAAGGCGTGATGATATATTTATTTATTTTATTACACATTTTTATGGGGTACGTGGTACAGTGGTATCGAGTCGGTCTGTGAATTTGAGAACCCAGGTTCGATTCCCACAGCCCATAAACAATTTTCACCACATTAAAACTACCCTTTATGGCTCCTTCTCCACTAAAATTTTTGTGGGCCGTGTTCTCACACTTCATGCGCAAAATATATTACTTACAGAAATCTGCTACGGCAGAGTGCCACACCCAGTAATGGGTAGAATTTATATTGTTTTAAAACTTCATTATAAATGAATATATTAATTAATAGGTGTAGATAAAAATTATTATTATAAATTCTTGCAGATGGAAATGAAGAGGGTATATTCACAATAGAACGAACAGAAAACAATACAGGGTTAATCAAAAACGTCGGAAGACTAGATCGAGAACAAATGAACCAACATTTACTAACAATCAAATGTTTTAAAGCCAACACGAAAGCTCTTCAACTATCTCGAAAACCTTACAACCGATTGGTACGACTTAAACTTAAAACTTTAACCAAAAATAATTTAAAATACTTTTAGGATCCATCAGAAATACAAGCTTTAATTAAAGTCGAAGACATTGATGACAACTTACCAGAATTCTCAAATAATAATATAACAATAGGCGTGAGATTAAACGTTCCCGTTGACACGACATTATTTAAAATCGAAGCGACTGACATTGATACTGACGCCGAAGCAATTAATTTTGAAATAGTTAATACAACTTTCAAACCTTTGATAGATTTTGGTCAACCAGAAAATGCTACAAGTGTATTCAGACTGATTCCAGACACAGGAGAATTACGAACTGCAAGAAGTTTATTACAATTTGTCGATGGCGTTTTTAAACTTAATATTAGCGCGAATAATTCGGATAATTTTGGAAGAGAAAATTATATGGCTATTCAAGTAAGTGATTAAGACAAAATCAATAGTTATTTGTATTCACTAGGCCGGAAAATGGACTTTTACGAATGCAATCATATTTTGATAGTACTCGAAAAACAGTTTATGAACGTGTGATACTTAATATTTTTGCCACCTATTTGGTAAAACTCTCAAATCTCCAAGCACGAAATTGACAGTCTGTTTTATAACATCGCAACATCCCTACTTTCAAATGTTGGACTCGCCCTGCTGAATTTTCGCTACGGCGTATTACGCTATAAATATTATTTATTAAAGATTTTTCTATATATATATTATTGGTTGTACAAAGCAACTTCAAATTAATTATAATTACTTACATGGAGTAGCTAGCTCAGTGGTATCAAGTCGGCCTGTGGATCCTGAGAACCCTGGTTCGAGTCCCACAGGCGACAAACAATTTTCATAATTTTAAAACTACCCCTGTGGCTCCCCCACTACTAACATCTTTGGGGACTGTGATTTGACGGCTGGTAACCGCACTTCACGCGCAAAATATATCACTTACCGAGATCTGCTTCGGCAGTGTGTCACACCCAGTAATGGGTAGAAGGCGTGATGATATATTTATTTATTTTATTTGTTACCGAGCACTCATAAATACTGAGACAGCCAGTAATGCCAATGCTAACATTATAAAAGTCCCTAGTTTTTACCAAACAGTGTTCGGTAATAGTATATTACATAATAAGTCAGGAAAGTGATATTTTACTTGACGAAGCGATTGTTTGATATACGAGGCCGCAGTCCGAGTATTTTAATCCGTTGAGTCAAGTAAAAACACTTTCTTGATGTATTATGTATACTATTTTTTCTGAAACCGTTTAATTTAATCAATATATGAATTGTACTGACAGCAGACTACGTATTCAAGGTTACAACTAAACTAACAGTCAGGTAAAATCTTTACCAGACTGTTTTGTACTTTGTTGTAGCCTTGGATACGTACTTTACTTGACTGTTTTTGTAAAAACCTACTTTTCATATTAAAATTGGACAGGAAAGTAGGCACTTTCTTGCCAGTTTCAGAAAAACACGTTTTCCGAATGGTTTTGAAATTTGTAAAACAATCTCGGTCGGAAGCGCGAAGAAATATTTAAAATTAATCTGATTTATATTTAATTGTGTTTGTAGGTGTACATAGTTCGTGACCGTGATTTACTAAAATTTGTATTTAGTAAACCGCCAGCAGAAGTTAGAAAAACTTTAACAAACTTTGAGAATGATATACAAAAGGCTTTAAATATGCCTGACGTTGCCATCCATGTTTACGATACGCAGTTTTACGCTAAGAATGATAACAGTTTGGATTTTAGTTCCACAAGGTAAATATTATCAATTCAGTTATGTTACTTTCTTCTTTTGATAGTAGAAAATATATCAGACTTCAATGCTACGTCAGACACTTTTAAAAAAATACTAATTAGATATTAACAACTTTCAATAGAATTTACGTATGTTCTAGCATATAATACTAAAATATTATTGTCGTGAAACTAATTGTCTACTAGCTAACTAATGGTATCAGTGGTATCGAGTCGGCCTGTGGATTTGAGAACCCTGGTTCGATTCCCACAACCGATAAACAATTTTCACATTTAAACTAACCCTCCTCGATAATCATTGGGGATCGTGATTTAACGGCTGGTAACCACACTTCACATGTAAAATATATCACAGAGATCTGCTACGGCAGAGTGCCACATCCAGTAATGGGTAGAAGGCGTGATGACATTTATTTTATTTATATTTTTATTTCTAGTTCCTGTTTCCAACTAGTGGGTAAACAAACTCTAAATCCTCGTGACATGTCAAAGTTTCTCGAGGATGAGAAAGTGGCAGAAGGTCTGAGAGAAGTTTATAATAAGTACCACGTGACCGATGTAGCTCCATGTTCAGCTCGAGCTCTTGTAAGGGCCGATGCAACCGCTGTGCAACTATGGGTCTTGGCTATAGCTTGTCTGATTGGATTAGCTGGACTTGTAGCGAGCGTTACTGTTTGTTGCATGCATTGCAGGTATGGTTATAATGGTGTATTAGTGCCAAGAAGAAATAGTCTATAGGATGCGGGCACTCACGTGACAATGTGACGTAAATACAGCTGTTTGGGCTGCAATCACTGCACCACCTACAAAATGAACCATTTTATTAGAGACAAGATTTGAAAAGAAAGTTTTTTTTTCAATCTCGTCTCAAAAAAAAATTAGTTCATTTTGTAGGTGGCGCAGTGATCGCAGCCCAAACAGCTGTTACGTCACATTGTCACATGAGTGCGCGCATCCTATTCCACAAAAATTTGATTATTTTATATGTTAATCTATTATTAATATTGATTGTTTTAGATACAAAAGAAAAACGAAAAAATTGTTAATGCAAGAATCTCTACCACCGATGCCTCCAGTAAGTTACCTATCTGCAGGGCCCCCCAGAGTATATGCGGAGCCTCTCTACTCAACGTAACAGTATCAAAAAAGTAGACTCATCAACTAATTTTAAATGTATGCACTGTGTACCAGTTTCAAATAGTTTAAACTAGAAAATTGTGACAAAATAAATCGCGCCTTCTACTCATTATTGGGTGTGGCACTCATATATATTTAGGCACGTGAAGTGCGGTTACCAGGCGTCAAGTCACGGCCCCTAAAGTTGTTAGTGGAAAGCGAACCGCAGGGGTAATTTTAATTTGGTGAAAATCGGCTGTGGAAATCGAACCCGAGAAAATATGTCCCAGTAACTAGAATTTTAATTAGCGAAATAGTTAATTTTGTAAATGGAACACAGTGTGTATGAGATGTAAAGTTAATGTAAATTATTCGCGCCAAATGATCATTATTAATGATGTACATATTTTGTATTTTTAATTTTTATTAAATATTTTTATATAACAAATATAATTATCATATTAAGTATAACATTCCTTTAAAATATTTTTGTATACAAAATATATAATGTACAAGTTTTATACAATAAAATAAACATTATTTTAACTAGTCAACATGGCTGAAATAATTAAAAAATGCAGAAAATAATCACAAAAATAAGTAGTCATGGGCAATGATTATTAACCGAAAGATTAATTATCATAATTGACGTTAATTAACCGAGTTAATTTTAATTAATATGATAAATTAAGAATTCAATTTAACTGATTAATTAACATAATTATAATTAATCGGTAAATGCCCATCACTAAAAATAAATACAAAATGATCAGAAATAAGTGTTACAGTTGGCAATAAAATAAAAAATTGGCAAAACTGATACTGAAATATATTTCCTGTTGTTGACAGTCACATTTTAAATTTTAAATCAATATTCATATCCGTTTAGGTATTTCTTAATATTATTCACAGAGCAATATCTAAAGTATTTCTATCACTCAGGCTGTGTCCGGGGTTGCACTTTTATCACCCTAACATACCAAATCCTAAATTTGTGTGCCCTAAATGACGTCATAATTTAGGGTTTTAGCAATAGATTTTAGGATTTGCAAGAGCACACTACGCCTTGAAGTTGGTACGCACTAAATTAAAAATCATGCGCGTTACGACCAAACAACAATAATTTTTGACGTTACAGGTTGTCCAATTAGCTGTAGCATTTTTGAAGAAAAAATGCTTCGTATTTTGTGTGTAAATATAAAAAGTATTAAAAATATTATTATTAATACCTACACGTCAAACAATTCAACGTACAGACTGCAGATGTCGTTAGTAGT
The DNA here is from genome assembly GCA_911728475.2 of Pterostichus madidus. Taxonomy (NCBI): domain Eukaryota; kingdom Metazoa; phylum Arthropoda; class Insecta; order Coleoptera; family Carabidae; genus Pterostichus; species Pterostichus madidus. The sequence continues at coordinate 594,168 of OU452313.1, read as the reverse complement.
ATACTATTTGAAGCTGTACTTATGTGAATTCCTAATTTCTTTCCTCAATTCCTAAATCCTAAATGTCAAAAGGCTACTTCGAACACGGTCTCAGCCTATTTGTACTTATAACATGTCAAATAGTATTTGCGCTTTTACCTGGCGTTGTGCCAACTGTGCAATAAAAGATCCGCAGAATTGTATTGCCAACCAAAACACTTACTTCTGATCAATCTGTAGTTCAACCTTTAGCACAAACTGTCATTAACTTTATTTTTCATAAATACTCAAAAAATAGTATCTTTTTAGGTCAAGAATGTAGTTTGGGAAATCGAGGCCCAAGGAGTCGAGATTTCCTAAACGTTCGCGACCTAAAAAAGTCACTTACAGTTCGTGGTTAGTAAGCTATTTTTTACAATACTTGCACAAATAGAAGGAACAGAAAGATAGGTTTCAAAATTGACAGCTGTCAAATTGTAGTCAAGATAAACAGGACTTTGATATATAATATTTGCTTACTGTTCACGGTGGACAGTAAGTAAATATTAAAGTCCTGATATATAACCATGGAAACCACTATGCAATAAAAGTTGCACTTACTCAGACTGATTCACAAAACGGATTAGGGCTAACACCGTTTTTAATATTATCTATAACTCTGTTTCAAATTAAAACAGATTAAAGAAATAAACTAAATTTTATGCTACTTAATTCTCTTTTTAACTCTAGTTAAACTTGTTTCATACATTGAAAAGAGAGTTAAAAATGAAATAAAAAATGGTGTTAGCGCTAATTCGCTTTATGAATCTGCCTGACTGTTTAAATTTTGTCATTAATACCTAACTTACAGTACAAGTATTGTAAAAAAAATATTACATGAATTATATTTGAAGCAATTTGCTCAAAATTAAGTTAAATCAAATGCTAATTCGGTAGTTTAGCAATCATTGTATTTACACAAAAACTAAAAAATGACGAAATTAAAATATAGGTATATTTTTAAAAATATCTTGAACACTTGGTATATTTTCCACTGTCAAACATTTACTTCAAATAATTCAAGAACTTTTAACAGACAACCATTTCTAATAACATCATTGTCAAGTTCTTCTGAAAATGCAATAATTGAATGTTGTACGTGACACAGGCAAAAAATAAAATATATAAAAATAAAAACAGTAAAATTGCCACATATCACACAACTTAAAGAATAACTTTGATTAAATAATAAAACAGAACTATATAATTTCACTCTTAATATAATATGATCTGTGATACGTAGTACCAGCACAACCTATCACAGCAAGTATTCATTCATGTAAAAAAGAAAAGTCTAGTTGCTCGTTTAAAATACTTTTGTAGTTCATGAAACTTTCGTGAGTCTTTTCTTGCAACCTACAAATAAAAATCAGTTATTTTTCATCTTAAATTGCAGCAAAACCAACCGGAAATGATATATATGACAGTTACAACTCATAGAGATCATTTTTGGTCGGTTAAATAATAGAACTTACTCATGCCTCAAGCTCAAATTATAGTTAATCATGTTTGAAGTGGGCTCGCCTACTACAAAATCAGGCATTTTGATGGTTATAGTTTTCGGTTGTTTCAAACCCGATGCGTTATTGTTTAAATTATTATTGTTATGATTCTCTTCTGTTGGCAACGATTGCGTTTGTTTACCATGAGTGTCATTTGTTGACAACATTTTCGATTGTTTAACAACACAGTTATCACTTGTTGACAATGATTGTGATTTGTTTTGTTGTTTAACATCAAGACTGTTATTTGTTGATGTTTTAACTTCAACATTCTTTGTGTCTGTGTTGTTATTACAATTTTTCTTTGTTTCTAATGAATTTTTATTTGGAGATTTCATTTCTAGAGAATTTTGAGCATCGTGAGCAGAGTGATAAGAACAATTTGATTCTAGACTAGAATTATTTCTTGAGGTATCTCCCAAAATAAAATGAAGTGGTTTTTCCAAAGATATTGGATTGCCAAGGTCCTCTAAGCTTTTGTTTGAATTACCGATCATGAAATTTGTTTTTAATGGTAAGTCTGATTCAGTAGTTTTTGATTTCGATTTTTGTTTAATTGTAAATTCCCAGATTTTAGATTGTCGAGACAATTGGTCAGAAATTAATTCGTTTCGGTATTTTTCGATGTGTTCTACTGCTAAGTTTAACGGCGAAGACATTTTTTCTAGCTCGAGATCTATATCGACTATTATTCTACAAATAGACATACGTTACATATATTCAATCAATTTCAATGTAACACACACACACACATTTCTGAGTTCATAAGTATCCAATTTGTAATTACGATTAGCAATTACAATTATGAGCAACATAAGTGAATTAGTGAGAAATGATATTTGTAGAGAACTTTGAACAAGAATATAAACAAAACAAAAAATCTAAATATGCAGGTTTGTATTTTTGAACTGTTTTAATTATTATAAAAATAAAATAAATAAATATATCATCACGCCTTCTACCCATTACTGGGTGTGGCACTCTGCCGAAGCAGATCTCGGTAAGTGATATATTTTGCGCGTGAAGTGCGGGTACCAGTCGTCAAATCACGGCCCTCAAAGATGTTAATGGTGGAGGAGCCACAGGGGTAGCTTTTGAAATTATGAAAATTGTTTGTCGCCTGTGGGTATCGAATCAGGGTTCTCAGGATCCACAGGCCGACTTCATACCACTGAGCTAGCCAAATAATAATAGTTTTATAAAATTCTAGGTGACATTGGAACTGTAACTGTCAAAAAAATACTTTTTCTACGACCGAGCAAAAAGCAGAAATTTTCAACTGCTAGTTGAATGAAGAAAGACGACGTTTGCCACACACCGGGCGGAAATAAGATTTTACCACTCGTCGAGCAGTAAAGTAAAAGAGTATCCATGGATAAATGAAAACTGTCAACATTTTCAAGCGAATTTTAAAACTTGGTTAAATTAAACGGTTTCAGAAAAAAATAGTATACATAATACGTCAGAAAAGTGTTTTTACTTGACTCAGCGTATTAAAATATTTGGCCTGCGGCTTCACACTTCAAACAACCGCTTCGTCAAGTAAAATATCACTTTCCTGACTTCTTATGTAATATACTACAGAGTGATCAAAAGGAATTGTTATAGTTGGCAATACAATTCCAGAGATCTTTTTATTCCACAGTTGGCACAACGTCAGATAAAGGCGGAAATGCTATTTGCCATTTATAATAAATACAAATAGGTTATGTCAGGAGTCTGACAGCTAATAGAATTTTGACATTTTAAGTTACAGAAATACTTTAGAAATAAATATAATAATAAATATACTCAAATTTAAATTTTAAATGTCACTGTCAGCAACAGTAAATGAATTTATGTAGCAGGCTTACCAATTTCAAGTAGTTTTTTTTTATTGCCAACTGTAACAATTCCTTTTGATCACCCTGTATTACGATATTAAAAAAAATCTTTTTGATCCAAAATCAGTACATCATATACTAGTATCTGCCATTAAATTTTCCTGAAGTACTAGAACATCCTGTATATTATAACTTAAAAACTTGAAGTCTACATTTACATTTCACTTAGTACTTACAATTAATCTCTTGATTTTATGGGTTTAAATGATTGTATTACTTGTCATCTGTCAGTAACTACATATTAATTGTAATTACTAATTGGATATCTGTGAACGCAGCTCTAATCTATATCGATACATACTGTAAGCATTTTCTAAAATCCATGTCTCGCAATAACCGATCTCGACACTTCAAAACTTGATAAACAATCTTCGCCATATTCTTACAATTCTCTGGTTTCAATCTTTTATCTTTCGATCTTGTCCTTACTACATGGTAACAGTTTATTCCATCATCCAATCTAGAAATAAATTATTTTAAACTTAAATAAATAATCACAAGAGTCATTATCGTACAATTTATTTAAATCATGATCGTTATGTTTCGAATATTCCTTATTAAATTCAACACTCAAATTTGACGCTCTTCGGTACACAGATTCATGCCGAATAGAAATATGATTGCATCCTTCATGCAACTTGTCAATTTTGTTTAAAATGGCGGCGAACGAATTCACCCAATGAGTAGCACTTTGACTATAGTTCTTCAAGTATTGTTTACAGTCAAAATCAAGAACTTCTTTGCTGAAATCCTTCTGCGCGATTAGTTTTTCAATACTTATGTTCATGGTTCGACATTGATGACTCATCTGGTCACAGGTTCTTAAGATTTGACGAATTCTTAAATTGCAGGCGTCTAGAACAGTGTTATAGATGTTGTTCTCGGTGAAAATTAAGTAGAGTGAATGGGCGTAAGAACGTTTTTGGAAGTAAAATGGAAGGTTTACTGAAGCATCCTGTAGCATTTTTTCTACTAACTCTGGGATGAAATTTGGTTTGATGTCCATTAGAAGTATTTCGGATTTTTTGAATATGTATAACATTGGTTGACTGTACGACTAAAATAAATGTGAGAATATAATAATTATTCAAGGATTAAGAGTGGTAAGTACTTTCTACCGGTTGAGGATAATTTCTAACGAATCCAATACCGGTAGAATACTTACTGGCCGTAATGCTTAATAAGTTTTTTGTACGATGGACGCAATAAAGAAATTATAATTTTACAATATTTCTATGATTTTTAATAGTTATTTGTAAGTCTTTCTTTCCAAAGGTACCGTTTTATTTCGCAAGGGATATAAAGAAGCTGCAGAAAGAATTACACTTTCTCGTTTCATTTCTCGAGCAAAAAATGAGGTATATAAAGCACTTGAGAATGACACTTTTTTCACGAGATATACATTAATACTTTGATTTTCAAAAATGTTTTAGACAATATTGATTTTGAATTAATTAAAAATCACCAAATTACTTGTTTGTCTAACATTTATCCATAAATCACGACTTTGATTTGTTTGAATAGCTGTTGCTTGGCAACTTTATATGCCTTCGGGCGATAAAAGTCAAATTACGCCCGGTTTTGAAGACCAATAAACAAGTTTATGATGCCAAAATAAAATACAAATTTTTATACACAACCACGCCTAAATTAATGTGTTTTAGTCATGAAAAGGGGGCTTAAATACTTATTTTTGGCCCTAGGACCATAATAAAATGATTTCCTATGTATACGTAAACAAAATCATAATTTTTAAATATGTGGTGGCTAGCTCAGTGGTTTGAAGTCGGCCTGTGGATCCTGAGAACCCTGGTTCGATACCCACAGGCGACAAACAATTTTCATAATTTCAAAAAACTACCCCTGTGGCTCCTCCATCACTAACATCTTTGGGGGGCGAGATTTGACGGCTGGTAACCGCACTTCACGCGCAAAATATATCACTTACCGAGATCTGCTTCGGCAGAGTGCCACACCCAGTAATGGGTAGAAGGCGTGATGAAATATTTATATTTGTGAATACTTGATTTTGTAAAATATTGATTTATCACGGATAAAATTATCGTTTCTGACCCTGATGATGTTATTAACCCTCGGCGCTTCGCACCTCGTGCTAATAATCATGCCAAGGGCCAGAAACGTCTGTTTTCACCTTTGATACATAAATAACTATTAAAATTCAATTATAAAATATTTTCATGTTCCCTTAATTACAACACATCAATAATTTATATTATTTTAGATTTTTTTCTTCAATTTACTTAAATAAATCAATAATTATTATATTTTGACAGTAGCAGAAAAAATATTGTTTATTTCGTGGACAAAATCCTTGTTTTTTGGCGCGTTTAAGTTTTGTTACGTTACTCGATCGTACAAAAAAAATTTTTAAGTATTTTGTTTCCTAACCTCATCGAAGAACTGAGCAGCAAGGCTTTCAAGATCAACATGATCACACTTAAAAGACAACAAAATCTGCTCGCATTTTTTAATTTGTGTGTCTCGTTCGATCCACCCTTGCACGGTACCAACCCTAGTGCAGTCATCAATCTCATAGCTTCTGAATTCCCAAGTGTACACTGAAAATACTGTTAGTATCTTTACTTCTAAGAAAGTTTTCAAACTTGTGAAGATAACGAGTTCATTTTGAGGATTATCTGGATCATAGTTTCGGTGGCCTCTCTTTTTTGGGTTGTATTCCAGTGCTAGTTGAAGCCAAGATTCCATGTAAGATTTGAAACAGGATGAAATGTGTGTTTCTTGAATTATTTCTTTGAATGATTTGATTGATGCTTCTGATTCATCGAGCTGGTGAATTGATATTATGTCGGGTGTTTTTTTGTGGACGTGAAACATCCTAAAAGTGGAATGGAATTATTTTAAATGGTTTTGAAGACGTGGAGAAAGTTCTTGGATTTTTTGAGATAATTTTCTGTATTTATTCTTCGCCAAACATTCTTATATTCTTCATCAACATTCATAATTTAATTAATCAAGTAATATATTAAATGGGGTGGATGATTCAGTGGTATTGAGTCGGCCTGTGGATTTGAGAACTCGGGTTCAATTCGACAATTTTTACCAAATTTAAAAGTCCCTGTGGCTTCTTCTCCACTAATGGGTAAAAGGCGTGATAATATATTTATTTATTTTATTTGTATATTAAATGCTGACTAATATAATTTTGTACAACTTTTATTTCAAACATTTTGTTCTAAAAGAATTTGGAAGATAGTAGCGTGGCAAAAATTAATTTCCTATGTTTTTTGAGACAACCTGTACTACATATTTCAACTACAGAGAGGTCAAAAGGAATTATTACAGTTGGCAATAAAAAAAATTACTTGAAATTGGTAAGCCTGATACATAAATTCAGACTTCTGACATAACCTATTTGTATTTATTAGAAATGTGCCAACTGTGGAATAAAAAGATCTCTGGAATTGTATTGCCAACTACAACAATTCCTTTTGATCACCCTGTAGTATACTATTAGTATAGTCAAACTAGCGTATCAAAGTCGAACCCATTCTTCTAATAACATTATTTTTAATTTAACACATTTGGCACTAACACACCATTATTAAAATCTTAATAAATTCAATAATTAAAACCAAATAAAACAAAAAAATTGTTCACAGATTTAAAGACATCATTCTGTTTTTTAAAACTTTTATTTCAAACATATTGCTTTAAAATAATTTGGAAGACCCAACGGGGTTGTAAAAATTAATTTGTCATGATTAACCTCAATTTCTTGGAACATCCTGTATATATTCTCATAATAGCCAAACCACTTTAACTGAATTATACTGATTCCTCTTTAAAATATTATTTTTTATTAAGAAATATTGACTGATTTAAAGATAAAATATTGTTTTCTAAAACTTTTATTGAAAGATATTGATTTAAAATAATTAAGAAGACAATGGCGGTGGAAAAATCCAATTTTGTCAAACATGGTATACCAGATGTTTACTTTTGGCAATTGGCTACATATTTTCCGTATTAATTTTTTTTTCTGTCATAAAATAAACGTAAAATAAAATTTCCGTTTAGTTTTCTCCCAATCTTTGGGGATCGTAATTTGACAGCTGGTAAGCACACTTCATTCGCTTAAATATACACCGAGATCTCCTACGGCAGAGTGCCACATCCAACAATAGATAAAACGCGTAACGATATTTTTGTTTTAAATTTCCCATACTTGGCGCTAACATACATATTATACCACCTCAAAAAATTCCAATAACTTTCTCCATTTAATAATTTACCATTGAGCCGGCGACTTATTCGGCAAAAATGGCCTGGTCCCACAAATAACTTCAAAAGCAACCAATCCCATCGACCAATAATCCACACTACAGCTGTAAGTTTTCGAATACATCAACTCCGGAGCCAAATACTGCAAAGTTCCAACAAAACTAGCACAGATACTCTGCGTATCGAGTTCTTTGGCGTATCCAAGATCAATCAACTTGTAGATAAATCCATTTGGTCGGTCACTCATTTGTAAGACAATATTTTCCGGTTTCAGATCACGATGAGTTATTTTTAAAGAATGCAGATGAGAGACAGCATTTATAAGATCTTTTAAGATATATCTAACTTCGGATTCTGGAAGACCGCAACAGTTTTCGGATCGAATTAAAACGCTTCTTAAATCGCCTTGAGTACAAAATTCCATTGACAACATTGGCAGATTTGATGGGTTATGTTTCTTAAGAGTTTCTTCTAAATCTGGTGGAAGGATTTTAAAACTAACAATGTTTTCATTGTTAATCTTTTTCATCATTTCTACTTCTTGTGTCCATCGTTCTCTCTGTTTTGAGGTTAGGTTATCATTTTCGCCTCGGTATTTCTTAATAGCTAAAATTAAATCATTTGTCATTTCTATTTTTAAGTACTCACTCGTTAGGTATAATTTGAAATTATGTTGAATATTGTTGTTATGGTTAACCTACCAATTCTTTCATAATTTTTGTAGTTTTTCCACAGAGTAACAACGCCAAAACCGCCACATCCTAAAACTCTTTCTCGATTCCAATCACCGATGACTTCTGGGTCTTCCATCTTTATTATTTACTAATTTTGTTGGTGACTAATTAGATAAATAAACAAAAAGGTTGATATCTTTGGTTCACATATTACTAGACAGTTATCTCATAAAGATTTCACACAACTACTGCTATATTTAGATACGTATACGGAAATTTTACTGTTTATCTATTTGTCACGTGGATGTCGGGTCAGTAGCGTAGCTAAAAATATTAATAGCGGGCTTATTTTTATTTATTTATTTTTATTTTATTAGTTTTATTGACTATTAGAAACAGGGGTAAGAGGCCAACTAAATTAATAATATATATCTTTGGAGGCCGTGATTTGACGGCTGGAAACGCGCGTAAATATATCACTTTCCGAGATTTGCTACGGTAGAGTGCCACGCCCAGTAATGGGTAAAAAGCGTGATGATATATTTATATTTATTTATTTATAAACAAGGTTAAGTTGAGTACGTAAAGTGTCATTATTTGCCTCAAGTGATTGCATCCCTCGGGCTACACTCGCCCTCCACAAATAATGACAAACTTTACTCCCTTGTAATATAAACTACTATTAATAAACATATGAATTAAGGGAAAATTTAATAATAGTAAATATTACGTTACCTAGGTTACTCATTGTCATTGGTTACATTTGATATATTTTGTAGAGATGCCGATAAAATTATATTCTACGAGTAGTTCACACATTTTTTGACATTGATTTAACAAATATATTATAATTAAATAAGTAAATATAAATATATCATCACGTCTTTTACCCATTACTGGGTGTAGCACTCTGCCGTAGCAGATCTCGGAAAATTATATATTTTTGCGCCTGAAGTGCTGTTTCCAGCCATCAAATCACGGCCTTGAAAGATATTACTGCTGGGGAAGCCACAGGGGTAATTTTTAAAGTGGTAAAAATGTTTGTCTGCTATGGGCATTGAACCAGAGTTCTCAGGATTCACAGGCCGACTTGAACCACTAAGTCACGTACCCCATATATTAAAATTAATTTAATTTGCATATAAATGAAAAAGTGCCCTTTTTTTAAAACGCCGTCACTGTTAACCTTGCAAATGACAGATTTGCAAATCGCTATTTTATATTTAACCACTTGTTGCATATTTATCTGTTTAATAGAATATTAAAAAACATACTTTTACTGCTTTTAACTATTTAAAAGTGTAACTATGAATCTGTTTTCTTTTAATTTTAAATTTTAAAATATATTCAAGTTTGAATCAGAACTTGACAATTTGAACTTTCGCGCCATTTATAATAACCATAGACTTATATAGCTACCGTAATCTGCAACAGCAGATACTGTTTCAACATTCGAAAATATTTATTTGATTAAAATATTTTTTTGGTTTCAAATTCAATTTAAGTATTGATTCACGTAGTCCGTGGCGGGAAATTCAAAAGTGGCGCGAAAGTATGTCAACTTGCTTAGCTACCTCACCTGTCCGCCGTGGCGCTGTGATCGCTAAATTACACTTTCGCCCGTGAATAGTAATGAGAAAGTTAAATCATATTACCATGAGAAGTCTGCGACCGCAACGCGCAACTAACAGTTAAAGTTCTCACTGTTGTTTCTATCGCGCTATCGCGTAGCCTATGTCCGTGCAACAATGTAGCATCAAGTGAACATCGTGTGTCAATTGTTTCACAAACTGTCGTGTGTGCCTTGGATCCCTGTGCGGTTATTTTATCAATTGTTTTTTGTGGACAGTGTGTTGTTTTGGTGCTTGTTGTTCCGTTGTTTATTGTGGAGATAATTATAATTGTATTCCTTTTAAGTAAAGGTAGGTTTATCTATTGTTTTTTAAAAGATTTAATGAGTTAAGTATATGCGTCGTGTTTTGTTTTTGCGATTGTTATTGAGCGTGTTTTGTTGTTTAAAATTGGACTATTTAAGTTTTTTGGAAACTTCCGTAGTTGTTATTGTAACAAAAATAATTTTATGTTGCGCTGCGTAAATAATATAATATTTCAATTTAAACATACTGTATATAAGCAGAAATGTAGATAAAATAATAAGACGTGAGTCCTTGGTCATTTTAATCAAAAGGAGATTGCTTTTCGTTCATACATTATTTACAAAAATAAACAAATCTACTAAAAGCTTCAAAAATATCTAAATATCATATATAAATATATCATCACGCCTTTTACCCATTACTGGATGTGGCACTCTGCCGAAGCAGATCTCAGTAAGTGATATATTTATGCGCGTGAAGTGCGGTTACCAGCCGTCAAATCACGGCTCCCAAAGTTGTTAGTGGTAGGGGAGCCACAGGGGTAATTTTAAATTGATGAAAATGTATTGTCGGCTGCGGGATCGAACCAGGGTTCTTAGGATCCACAGACCGACTTGATACCACTGAAATATCTAATATTATAAATAAAATAAATATATCATCACGCCATTTACCCATTACTGGATGGGGCACTTTGCCATAACAGATATCTGTGATATATTTATATATTTAACTGCGGTTACCAGCCGTCAAATCACGGCCCCGAAAGATGTTAGTGGAAGGGGAGCCACAGGGGTAATTTTTATATTTTCTCCCTTAGTAGGCAAAAAACAGGGAAAAAATATTTTTGTATGTAGATTAACATATAATAGCCTATTGCAGGAAAGTAAAGTCTCTCTTCGGTAAGTCGAGAGTTCTATCCATAGAGCCACGACCGTTATGCAAACTTTATGTAAAACATTATTAATTAATAACTAACAACAATAATACTATAAGTCCTAATTAACACAGAAAGCCGCCAATTCATTAATTAACAGAAATTTTCATCAAAGCAGAACCAATCTGCAAATTACTCAACCACAACAATTAATTAAATCATTGTTTACATTAAACAATATCGCATCAATCCATTGAAACAAGTGCGGCACATTGATTCTCTTTTTTTTATACGGAATTGAATAAAACAAGAAATGAGCGTTTGTGTAAGAAATAATTGTCAGGTTTTGCAAGAACTAACATTCTGTAGAAGAAACAACCGAAACGAAGACTTAAGTTTTTCTACAGAAAAGAGAAACACGTGCATGGACAAAAAAATGTTAATCACCGTCATTAAATAGCAGAAGATCGCCGCTTGTTATTAACAAAAAAAAAATGATAGATTCTTTACGATATAAATAATTGTGTAGGATTGATTTAAATGAGATATGCTATACCTAATTGAATAAACAAAACATGTTTTTATTATAACCAAATTCTCGAAATTCTATTCTATAAGAAGTACAGAAAAAAATTAAATATTCACAGGTTCAGTGCCTGATGTAGCATTGAAGTCTCCATGACATATATGTATATTTTTTGTTGTAAAATGTTTATAAATCATTTTACAAAAAAATGTTTCAAATAAAACATACGTACAATTAAATTTTCTACCACTTTTATTTCAAGTATTTTTTTCTAAATTAATTTGTAAGCGCTTAACAGCGGCATGAATCTATAATTATGTTGAAAAAAATTAAAAATTCAAAGGTTCAGTGCGTGATGTAGCATTGAAATCTCCATGACATATAGGGATATTTTTCGTTGTAAAATGTTTATAAATCATTGTACAAAGAAATGTTTCAAATAAAAGAAACGCAGAACTAAATTTTCTACCATTTTTATTTCAAGTATTTTTTCTAAATTAATTTGTAAGCGTTTAACAACGGCATGAATCTGTCATTATGTTGTAAAAGTAGTTATCGGTTCTTTAGTTACTCGGAAATTATTTCATACCTGTCAAAAATTATTTGAAGTGTATTTGCCACAAAAAGAATCACTTTAGCTCCTTATAAAATAAATATATCATCACGCGTTTTACCCATTACTGGGTGTGGCACTCTGCCGAAGCAGATTTCGGTAAGTGATATATTTATATTATATTATATATATTTTATTTATTTTAAAATGCGAGTAGCAGCCGTGAAATCACAGCCCCTGGAGATGTTAGTGGTGGAGGAGCCACAAGAATAATTTTAAATTGGTGAAAAAATGTTTGTCGGCTGTGGGGATAGAATCAGGGTTCTTAGGATCCACAGGTCGACTCGATACCACTGAGCCATTACCCCATAAAATACTATTATCACGATTTTAAAAATAGTTGAAAAATGTGTCACTTTCTAAACTATTTTCCGTTAAAAACATACGACGTTATAATTAATATGCAAAGAAAATATGTAAATTAAAAACAGTTTTGTAGTGGACTCACAAACAAAAATGATTCATTCATAATCAATTTGATGATTTAGTTATTTTTCATTTAAAGTTTGATTACAAATCATAATCTACTAAAGTAATGGCTTAGCTATTGCTCAGCATAGTTGAAATAGCTATCCGTTACTTTATCGCTAACAGTATTTATAAATTTTTATTCGCAACGAATTTAATTTATTTCTGAGTTCTGTGTTTTCATCGTGGATTCTAGAAATTGCAATGAATATTGAAAAGCAATGTTTTAATGTCAATAATATTTTTATTACTATTTTATTATTAGTTATTAGCATTACTATTGAAATATTTAATATTATAAGATACAAGATTGAGTTATCAAATAAAGAATTGATGCAGTGTATCAAAATTAGGAATGATGTCATTTTATTTTATTTTATATTGATTGATAGTTCTGCCGAAATTTATAATGTGGTTCCATTAATAACAAAGAGTTTTTAGAATTGTTTTGATAATTGCAAAGTTGTTTTAACTTTAATCATTCTTAGAAACAAGATTTAAACAAAAAATAATAATCTGCGGTTAAAATATCTATTAGTTTACTTAAGATGACGACAAGAAGAAAAAAAATATTACTTATATTTTATTATTATGCCCTTCACGATAAATAGTTGAACTATGAGTACCAATACTGTTTCAGTACCTTCTTAATTAACTACAGAGTGATCAAAAGGAATTGTTTCAGTTGGCAATAAAAAAAAACTACTCGAAATTGTTAAGCCTGATACATAAATTCATTTCCTGTTGTTGACAGTGACAATTAAAAATTAAAAATTAAATTTGAGTTCATTTAGTTCTTATTCGTTTTTAGTTATATTTTTCTTAAATATCAGTAAATAAAATTGTTGTTTCCGTCATCCTTCCTTTTATTACTTAACATAGCAATAATCTAAAGTATTCCTATTACACAAAAAGTCAAAATCCTATTAGCTGTCAGACTGGCGTTGTGCCAACTGTGGAATAAAAAAAATTCCAGAATTTTATTGCCAACTGAAACAATTCCTTTTGATCACTCTGCATTAATTAAGTTCATTTTCACTCTCAATGGGGTGGCTAGCTCAGTGGTATGAAGTCGACCTGTGGATCCTAAAAACCCTGGTTCGATTCCCACAGACGACAAACAATTTTCATGATTTAAAAAAAACTACCCCCAGTAGCTCTTCCACCACTAACATCTTTGGGGGCCATGATTTGACGACTGGTAACTGCACTTCACGCGCAAAATATATCACTTACCGAGATCTGCTTCGGCAGAGTGCCACATCCAGTAATGGGTAGAAGGCGTGATGATATATTTATATTTTTATTTTATTTTCACTCTCTCAGTGGTATCGAGTCGACCTGTGGATTTGAAAACCCGAGTTCGATTCCCACAGCCGACAAACAATTTTCACCAAATTAAAACTACCCCTGGGGCTCTCCCTTGCAATCTTTCACCCTCAATTTCACCAACTTTCACCTATTTTACCAATATTTCAATTGATAGTCTCACTAGAGTATGAAAGCACAACCATATAATAATTTAAACGTCAACTTTCATACTCTAGTGCAACTATATGTTCCATTTGCCTGTATGTTTGTTGATAGATGTTGTATATGTTGTTCTAGGTGAAGAAATATGCACTCGAATCAACCATAAGTTTCAAATATGCCCTTTGCCCTGCCAGTTCTGTTGCTAGTATCGTTCTGCTTGCCCAACATCAGTGGAAATGACGTGACCAACGCTGCTGAACCCACCCACGCACTCGGTAAGTCACAACAAATACACATTCACTTGTTAATCTACTTTACATTGTCATCATCCAAACCATATGAGCGACATTGTTATATATGCTATATTATTAGATATGCATCACTGAATTAATCAGAGCAGACTTTCATATTTATTGTCAGATCTGGATCTCTATTTTTAAGTATGAATATGAATACAGATATTCTTATTCGTTGTAAGCGGTGTTTTGATATAAACGAGTGAATAATTTAAATAAATATAAATATATCATCTGGCCTTTTGGCCTTTACTGAGTGTGGCACTCTGCCGTAGCAGATCTCGGTAAGTGATATATTTAAGCGCGTGAAGTCAAATTAAGATCTTCAAAGATGTTAGTGGAGGAGGAAAGCCGCAGGGGTAATTTTAATGTGGTGAAAATTGTTTGTCCGTTGCAGGAGTTGAACCCGGGTTCTCAAATCTACTGCTCGATTTGATACCACTGAGCCACATACCTCATTGTAATATTTTAATAATTAAATTATTATAATTCCCTTAGTCAAGAAACAATTTTCACCACATTAAAACTACCCCTGTGACTTCTCCTTCATTACCATCTTTGGAGACCGTGATTTGTCGGCTGGTAATTGCACTTTACGCGCAAAATATATTACTTACCGAGATCTGCTATGGCAGAGTGCCACACCTATTAATGGGTAGAAGGCATGATGAGATATTTATTTTATGTACAACCGGGCCAAAATGCATGTGTTTTAGCCCTAAAAAGCGGGCTTAAACACTTTTTGGCCCGTGGGCCAAAAAGAAATAATTTCTATGGATACATAATTAAAATGACAATTTTTGTTTATTGTGAATAATTGATTCCGCAAAATGTCATTTTGAACATATAATTAAATGTTATTTTGTTGTGCATAAAATATTGTATGTACCACGGGTGAAATTAGCGTTTCTGACCCTGAGCATGTTATTAGCCCTCGGCGCTTTACGCCTTGTACTAATAATCATGGCACGGGCGAGGAACGACTGTTTTCACCCTTGGTACATAAATAACTATGATTTTATATAATTCGATATGATTTCATCAACCTAAAATACTAATTAAAAATATATGATATTAAAATGTTTTAGATCTTAAAGTTTTATATTTTAATTTGTTAGTTATATCATAATTTCATCTCGTTGTAACCGTGAACCTAACTTACAACTAAATTTACTCATTATATATAAATGAAGTCAACCTGTGGATCCTGAGAATCCTGGTTCGATTCCCACAGGCAACAAACAATTTTCATAATTTCAAAAACTACCCCAGTGGCTCCTCCACCACTAACATCTTTGGGGGCCGTGATTTGACGACTGGTAACCGCACTTCACGCGCAAAATATATCACTTACTGAGATCTGCTACGGCAGAGTGCCTCTCCCAGTAATGGGTAGAAGGCGTGATGATATTTTTATTTTTTATTTTTTTATATAAACGATTTCAAATATGAGAACAAACAGAACATTTTATTCGTTACAAAAAAGTATCTCCCTGATACTCCCGATAAAGTACCATATTTCAAGTGATCTAAACAGCCTTCGTTATAACCACAACCTCGCTATAAACAAGTAGATCTACTACAATTTAAATCTCATTTATAATCTCATATAATAAACTAACTGTATCAAACTCTGTTCTACCTCACCGCATTCGATCCCGTTATCGCATCACATTTTCCAATTTAAAATAAAGTAGTGCATGAACAAACATATAAAAGTAAATAATAACGAATTTAACTGTAAAAGAGTCGTATCAGATTTAGTTGAGCGCAGAATATATTCCTAATTAGGAGTTCTGAAGTGTCTGAATGTAACTGCGAGTCGAAAGTGTGAACTCAGGCTCAGTCAGAGCGCCGTGAGTGATGTTTGTTCTTTTTGTTTCACGGATGTGGCTGGACTTTCTCTCAAATGAGTTTTTTTCGTGTCATCTTGCTTTGCTAACAGGTTTTTTGTCTTCTGAAGACGGTTTCATTACTGCGCTTTCATAGAAACACTTACTATTCATACTGCTCTAGTTTTATTTACTAGTTCTTGTTCATTTCGAAATGATAAAATAATTGATGACATTATTATTATTTTTTCACATCTCCATCTGAGATTGACTGTTTTACATATGTTAACATCGTTACCGATCGGTAAATATTAGAGACTTTTGTAATGTTAGCTTGGCATCACTGGCTGTCAGTGTCAGTGAGTGCTTGGAGGATAGAATTTTTTATTTGTAACTCAAAAACTGAAAGAGATATTGAAAGTGCGGTTTTCACCAGTGAATTAATAATTTTCACTTGGGCATTTATTTAGAAAATAGAAAATTCTGTTATTTACTGTTATTAAATTTTCCCTTAATTTATACGTTTGGTTAATTAATAGTAGTTTATTTAACAAGGGAGTAAAGTTCGTCATTATTTGTCGAGAGCGGATATAGCCCGAGGGATGCAATCTCTCAATAATGACACTTTAGTTACTCAAATTAACCTTGTTTATAAATGCTTCTAGCTTAAAAACTATTGAAGATATGGAGTTGCAGTTTTTAAATTTGAGTTTAGCGTACTTTTATCTATAAGTATGATTATTTTTATAATTTTGTGTTGGTCAGTAAATTTTTTAGAATATAAATTCTATGAAGTAGTAAAAGCTAATAACGATTTTTGTCATTTTAAAAATAGACAACTTTGACAAGCTGTAACTCAAAAACTAAAAGAGATATTGAAATTCGGTTTGAACTAGTGAATTCCTCGTGCTTTAATTGACTTATTAAAGTTAGAAGTTGATATAAAAGTTAGGTAGTTTGATAACTATGACGCAAGAGACTGCAACTCAGAATACCAAAATTTAGCTTTTCGAGAATTTCAGTTTAATGGGTTAAAATTTTTTAATATTTTTTTTATATGGTTCTATATAATTTAGGTCACGAGAAATCGAATGCCGCAGAGCGCATCTTCATATCTTTTTTAGTTTTTGAGTTACAGCGATTTTTCATGTTTTTAAAATTGCAACTTTGAGAGGCCATATCTCCTGAACTAAAAGAGATATCGAAATGCGGTTTGAACGAGTGTATTTCTCGTGCGCTAATTAAGTTGATACGGAAATTTGAAAATTTTGAAAATTTTTCGATTTTTTTCAAAATTTTCTCTGGTCGATATTTCAAAAAGTAGACGAGATAATTAAAATCTGTGACCACCAGTGGATTCCCCGCGTAAAAGTACATAGGTATGTAAATTTTCACGAAAAAATTCGCACGGATAGATTTTTTATTACAGAAAAACGGAAAATGACCAAAAATCGTAAAAATCTTAAGGGGTACCCCTTCAAAAATAATTAATTTTTAGCCGATTTTCGTTTTTCTGTAATAAAAAACTTATCAGCTCGAATTTTTTTCTGAAAATTTACATACATATGTATTTTCACGCAAGGAATTCACTGGTGTTCACAGATTTTAATTATCTCGTCTACTTTTTGAAATATCGACCAGGAAAAATTTTGAAAAATAATTAAAAATTTTCAAAATTTTCAAAATTCCCTATCAAGTTAATTGGCGCACGAGAAATACACTCGTTCAAACCGCATTTCGATATCTCTTTTAGTTTTCGAGATATGGCCTCTCAAAGTTGCGATTTTAAAAACATCAAAAATCGCTGTAACTCCAAAACTAAAAAAGATATGAAGATGCGCTCTGCGGCATTCGATTTCTCGTGATCTAAATTATATAGAACCATATTAAAAAAATATTAAAAATTTTGTTCCCATTAAACTGAAATTCTGGATAAGATCAATTTAGATATTCTGAGTTGCAGTCTCTCACGTCATAGTTCTCAAACCACCTAACTTTTATACCAACTTGTAACTTTAATACGTCAATTAAAGCACGAGGAATTCATTAGTTCAAACCAAATTTCAATATCTCTTTTAGTTTTTGAGTTACAGCTTGTCAAAGTTGTCTATTTTGAAAATAACAAAAATCGTTGTTTGGTTTTACTACTTCATAGAATTTATATTCTAAAAAATGTATTGAACAACACAAAATTATAAAAATAATCATACTTATAGATAAAGCTACGCTAAACTCAAATTTAAAAACTGCAAATCTATATCTTCAATAGTTTTTAAGCTAGAAGCATTTACAAATAAAATAAATTTGAGTGAGTAAAATTTCATGCATCCCTTTCTTAGCAGTATCCTGACGCCGGTAAAACCCACCTATGAAGAAGTCATCCCAAATCCTTATATCTTTGTGTCTACTATACACCCGTTCTCAACATATAATGACGAAGTTTACTCCCTTGTTATATAAACTACTATTAATTATCTGAACACATATATTAAGGGAAAATTTAATAACAGTAAATACAAGAATTTTCTATTTTCTAAATAAATGCTCAAGTGAAAATGATTAAAAGCTAGTAAATTATATATAATATGAACCACTTTAGCTTATAGTGGATATTTATCAAGAACACGACAAGAAAGTTGTTGTGTGGGACCACTTTCAGTTTTCATCGATAATTTTAATACCGTGGGTTGAACTATCCAACTAACGCGTCAAATTTGATTTGAAATCCGTCCCGCCTTCAATCATTATACTTTAAACATTTGCTATAGTATAGCAACGCCCAAAATCGCTGAAACAATTGCTAATTAATTTGCAGAATTTGTTTGTAGGTTTACCTTATACCTCCCGCACATGTTAAACGGCTAACGTATTAACAAACGACGCACGTTGATTCCTCAAAATGATAGTAGCAGAGAAGAATATTTTTGTAGCGTAATTCAAGGATGTTAAGAATAAGTACCGTTCTATTGAATGCTTCATTCGAAGAATATTAATTGGTATAGTCCTACTAGAGTATGGAAGTTGACGTTTATAGTATATTACATAACAAGCATTGAAAGTGTAAGATAACGTGCGAGTGTACAAATTGAAAAAAGAGGCGCGTAGCGCCGAGTGATTTAAGTACACGAGCACAGTTATCACACTTTTGAGCGAGTTACGTACACTATTTTTCAGACGACCACAAAATACTTTTAAACAGTTTATAAGAGCAATATTGTTACATTTTGAAAGTTGATGCGTTTTTGAAGGTAAGCGTTGACGTTTGACGTTTGAAGTTAGGTGTGGTGATACTAACTGTACGAACCGTTATGTCAAAATATTAAATAATGCTAAACTATTAGTAAATAAGTAATGATTAATTTCAGAAAATAAGATTTATCTGTACAAATGTGTTGAAAAATCTGCCAAATAACAATAAAAATTCTTTTCATGTATTTTATTATTTTCTTTTATTGTAATGCCCATCTGTTGTCAATCGTAAATGGCGTCATGATATATTTATTTATTTATATTTTTTTTATTTAGCTCAGTGGTATCAAGTCGACTGTGGATCCTGAGAACCCTGGTTCGATTCCCACAGGCGTCAAACAATTATCACCACTTTAAAAACAACCCTTGTGGCTCTCCCACCATATATTTATGCGCGTGAAGTGCTGTTACCAATTGTAAAATCACGGCCCCCAAAGATGTTAGTAGTGGAAGACAGATGACACTTAGATGTCAAATGTCAAATCATACTTTCCAGTTGCTATGACTATGGCTTTATTTTTCTTCTCTAGAGATGAAACGAATTACTTTCTTATCTCAATCATTGAGGTTAAGATTAGAGAAGATCCATTTTATTACGACTACACGATTGTCCAAATTTTCTTTCTTATTCTATCATTGAAGTCTCCAGTTTAAAATATGAAAAAAGGCGTTTCACATTGAACTGAATACGATATAAGTTATTAGATATTTGTGTTCATGTTAGTGTGATTAATTTTTGCAGCTGTTTTATTGTACTAAGGAAATATAAAGGTATTTTTGCGTAGGCGCCCTCTGTGATTTATGAATTCGTTTGTATTTAAACACCTCTGCTCAAAGTGAACCCATTTTTCAAGGACGTACATTGTTATCTTCTTACACAAAATTTATCACAAATTGACAATGACTGCTTGCAATTTGTTTATGTTCATTTAAAAATAATAAATTATATCATTCAATTTACCAAATAAGAGTTTCGCTAATTTCTACTTATATAAAAAAATATGTGTTTAAGTGGTTCGAATTCCACTATCACCTACTTTAATTAGAATTAAGTTCCTTTTATACGCAGTAGCAAATGATTTTCAAATATATAAATAAAATAAATATATCATAATGCCTTCTGCCTATTACTGGGTATGGCACTCTGCCGTAGCAGATCTTGGTAAGTGATATATTTAAGCGCATGAATTGCGGTTACCAACCATCTAATCACGCCCTTTAAAGATGATAGTGGAGCGGGAGCCACAGGGGTAGTTTTAATGTGTTTAAAATTGTTTGTCGCCTGTGGGAATCGAACTCGGGTTCTCAAATCCACAGGATGACCTTATGAAACTAGTTCTTATGGATATCATAATTTTTATTGAGACTTGAGGAATTTTGTCTTGTATAAATATATCACTTATCGTGTTGGTGTGATGATATATTGTTTTATTCTTTATAGTGTGATTGTAACAAGTATTTAAGTAAAATAATTATTTATTTATTTAAATCTCAGACTTTTCTTTCTCAAATTAGCATAGATCCAAAGATTTAAATACGCGTGTGAGTTCTTCTAAGATTATTTGATTATAATATTATTGTTATAACTTTCGACTCGACCTCAACAATATTTTTATTACACGAAATTGCAAACATAAATAGACCTGTTTTTAATAATCCTTGTAAATAATAAACAATTATGAACAAATTTCCGAAAATGAGAAACGTTTTTAGTAATAAACACGCAATCATTTTGATAATACATCGAAAACTATGTCTAGGTAAATATTAACATTGTATTTATAATAATTTATTAAAATATTCTTTTTATTTACATTTATTTATTGTGTAACTACATATATCTTTATTAAAATTATTTACGGAAAAGAGTTATTATTATTTTTATATATAGTTTATACGCTGCCAAAATAATTTCATTGAAATATGATTAAATAAACATGGTACAAAATTTAGTTTTATTTAAACAATTTTTTCGGTTTGGTAATTTGAAAACCCGAGTTCGATTCCCACAGTCGACAAAATGATTCCTACTAAATTAAAAATTATTATTATTAATTAAAGGGGAAGATAGCTCAGCAGGCTTGCGGATTTGAGAACCCAAATTCGATTCCCGCAACGGACATATTAAAATTACTCCTATGGCTCACTTTACGTACATAAATATATCACTTACCGAGATCTGCTACGGCAGAATGCCACACGCAGTAATGGGTAAAAGCTGATCAATTTATTTATTTATTTAAAAATTATATCAGCGGCTTCCCCTTTATTAATATGTTTAGGGGCCTTGATATGACGGTTGGTAACTGCACTTCATAAGCATAATTCATAATCACTTAGCTAGATCTGCTATGACAGAGTGCTAAGCCCAATAATGGGTAATAGTCGTGATGATATATTTATTTATTTATTTACAAATTATTCTTATAGTTTCTCTTTTATTAATATGTTTGGGGGCCGTGATTTTACCTCATTTCACGCGAATAAATATGTCATTTAAAAAAAATCTGCTACTGCAGCATGCTACACTCAGTAATGGGTAAAAAACGTGATGATATATTTATTTGTTTATTTCAAAATTACTTCTGTGGTTTCTCCTCTATTAACATATTTGGGAGGCATAATTTGACGGCTAGTAACTGCGAAAATATATCACCTACCGAGATCTGCTACGGAAGAGTGCCACACCCAATAAAGGCTAAAAGGCATGATGATATATTTATTTTATTTTAAAACTACCAACAATTGGTAACAGAAAATATGTCTTAGTAAATGTTGCAATAAATATAAGTAGGTGATGCTTAATAAACAATTGGTTTTTGACACCATAGGAACGACGAGTCATATTCAAATTTTAACAGTGAAAGTTATTTCGCAGTCTTATAATAATCAAATAATCATTTATTTCTGATTGGCAATTATTACAAAATACAAATCACATCTATTAATTTCTCATCACATATTTTCAGCTGTGAAAAATTTCTGAATCACTTTAGAAAAAAATGTTTCAAATAAAAGTTACAGAAAACTTAATTTTCTACAACTTTTATTTAAAGCATTTTCCTGTAAAATAATTCAGAAAAGTATGACTGCGAAAAAATAGCGAAACAAATTGGAAAGAATTCTCGTACGGTAAATTTATGATTATGAAGTAATAGAAGTCAACTAGCGTGACTTTATAACGATTGTTCATTAGTTCTGTGTCACTGCACCTTGATTTTGACAATTTTTGAACACTTAAAAGTTAAAAACATTAATTGGTTGAACCTTGAAACCTCATATATTTGACAATGAAGCCAGAATTTTTAACCATAGATCCGTTGATTATTTTTAAGTGAAATCGTTGATGCTTTCTAGGTTAAGTTACTTGTAGAATAAGGTAAACTATTAGGTACTTGATGTATGAGAATAAGAAAGTTGTATTAGAATCTCTAACGCTAAGTTTTTATTCAACTGTTTATGTTTCTATTATAATTATCTGGAGAATACATATCATGAAAAGTAGGCCATTGGAAATTATTTTAGACAAAAATACTTTAAATAAAAGTTGTAGAGCATAAAATTCTGTATCTATATCAATACACAAAATTTTGCATGCTTTGCAACGGCACATATTAGGTCTGAAAATGACGAAAATTGCTTCAAAACTATGGATAGTCATGGAATTGAACAAAATGAAACAATTGTTTGATGTTTTATGTATCAGAACTGTCAAAATAAGTTTTTTTATATTATCATCTTCATTTATTTTGACAGTTTTGACAGATAAAACGTCAAACATTTATTTAATTTTGTTTAGTAAATAATAAAAATATTGAATCATCTTTGAACGCTCATAACTTCAAATCTAGTAGAGATAATTCAAATCGGTTTAAAAATCTGAATTCCACACACTTTATTTAACCTATATGTGTATGTTGATAACATTTGTTTTATAAATAGCAACACTGTTGCGGAAAAACTAAAGCAATACAAAATCAAGAAAACTATTGATGTTTTCATATTTGACTTAAGTTTTTGCTGCTATAACTCAGAAACTAATAAAGATAATTGAAGTTAAATTGAAAATAGACATTTTTCATAGTTTTTCCGATAATAATTATATAGTTTACTTCGTCTTATGTAAATAATACATGTTCAATTAATTGTAATAAATTGAAAAGCAAATGTCTCCATTAAAATAGCTGGTATTACAACTTAAATATCTGTTTTTATCAGACTTTTTATTACAAATAATTAGATTTGTGAATTCCAATTCAAGGTAACGGCTAAAGTTCCTTTATGTATTCAGGCATTTTATAAAAAATAAAATCGTGATCTACCTAAAGCAAATAAAAATACTTTTATCACGACTGTAAATTGCAGTTGAAATGTTGGCAATTCTGTTCTAAAGATATTCAAATAACAATTTCATAGCCAATAAATATTACTGGTTTCTCTGTACAACAGGAACTTAATACCAATTAAAATAATACATAGTGAAATGGGGTAGCTGGCTCAGTGGTATCGAGTTGACCTATGGATTTGAGAATCCGGGTTCGATTCCCACAGCAAAATAATTTTACTATATTTGTATGGGGAAATGGCTCAGTGGTACCGAGTCGGCCTGTGGATCCTATATATCATCACGCCTTCTACCCATTACTAGGTGTGGCACTCTGCCGAAACAGATCTCGGTAAGTGATATATTTTGCGCATGAAGTGCGGTTGCCAGTCGTCAAATCACGGCCCCCAAAGATGTTTGTGGTGGAGGAGCCTCAGGGTTAGCTTTAGAAATTATAAAAATTGTTTGTCACCTGTGGGAATCGAACCAGGGTTCTCAGGATCCACAGGTCGACTTCATACCACTGAGCTAGGCACCCCATATGCCTGTGGATCCTAAGAACCCTGATTCGATTCCTACAGTCAAGAAACATTTTTACCACATTAAAATTACCCCTGTGGCTTTCCCATCACTTACATTTTTGAGGGCCGTGATTTGACGGCTGGTAACCGCACTTCACACGCATAATTATATCACTTACCAAGATCTGCTTCGGCAAAATGCCACATCCAGTAATGGGTAAACGGCGTGATGATATATTTATATCTTTTTTAAAACTACCCTTGTGGCTTCCCCTCCACTAACATCCTTTGGATCGTGATTTAACAGCTGGTAACTGCACTTCATGCGCAAAATATATCATTTACCGAGATCTGCTACGGCAGAGTGCCACAACCAGTAATGGATAGAAGGCGTGATGATATATTTATATTTTATTTATAGTGGAATCCGAACCACTCAGACATAATCTTTTTTTTTATATAAATTGCAGTTAGTGAGGTTGGAACTCATGATTTCTTTTTAACGAGAACACAATCAAATAATTAGAACTTGTTACAGATATTTTTGTCTAGTTTGCATTTTTTTCTCTGTTGTAGGTTAAAATATAATAATGAAAATGTTTGTAGTTGGTCTTGAGAAATTTTGACCTACATTTATGAATTATTATAACGCTTGAATAATAAGCAAAACTACTTTCATTAGCGAGAAAAAATATCAACTATCAAACTTGTCTTTGTGGAATTGTTCACGGGTTCAATCATAAATTTCTCATTAAGAACTTTGGTATAGTTTCTTAGGAATTTTGTTATGTTGGTATAATAGTTTGAAGAATTTATTGTAGTTTACTATCATGCTTATAATCAGTTCAGTTACTTAAATTTTTATAATAAGTTTTTCTTAAATGAACAAGATCTTGTCGAGTTAAACTAATAAATGAATTATTTAACATTGCTATAAAACATTCGATTTGATATTGTTCATTTAACTAATCCTTAAAATTTAAACAAAACCTTGTAACGAGATGGATCTTTGGAAATTTGTAAATAACGTCCGACGTCTTCCTTCCAATGCCTTCACGATTCTCCAAGGGGTCGCGACCCACAGTTTCATAACTACTGGTGTAGTCTATTGCCTGTATATAATAACGAAGGACTACAGTTTAAATTCCGGGTAAATACGTCCCTATACGGTTAGCAGGCACGTTGCAGGTATCGTGTAGAAGGCTTGGCATACACACATACATACGCAAATTGTACAGCATTGTTATTTGCAATGTAATTGTAATGAAAAGGTGTGTTTGGCCTTCATGTCCACTATTACTATCCTATCCTACTCTATGATATCTACCTGCTAGTCAACTCGAATATTGCGAGGAATCTGTTCAGTAAACGTTCTGATTGAAAATAACTTTCAGATATTGTTTCAAAATGATTTCATTATTATTTAGGCCAAAGCTAAAGTTAATATACAATTACAGTAGCTTATAGTGAAATCACTAAGCTATAAGTTGCATATTCTTGAAGTTGAAGACAGCAAAATTTAATTTCCGGTTTTCTAGCTTGTAATACGAATGTTCGAACCACGTTGTTACAACAGGGAATAAATCGCTACAGTATTTGAGAACTCCGGTTCAATTCCCACAGCCGACAAACAATTTTCACCATATATGAAAACTATCTCTGTGACGCCTCCTCCACTTAACATCATTGGGGGCCGTGATATGACGGCTAGTAATTGCACTTTATGCGTAAAAGATATCTCTTATCGGAATCTGCTACAGTAGAGTGCCACACCCACTGATGGATAGAAGGTGTGATGATATATTTATTTATTTATAAAAGTAATTACCAAGTTTTGATTTAATGTCCTCTAGCTCGTACGGCGAACGTTCTAACGATGCTGCTACAACAGAAACTTATCCCCAATATCATTAAAGGGAAGCTACAAATTATAGCGAAATCTGAACTACTCGAATGCACTTGTATTTTTATAAGTAAATTAATTAATTAATTAATTAATGGGGGTATGGGACGGCTAGCTCAGTGGTATGAAGTCGGCCTGTGGATCCTAAGGTCCCGGGTTCGATTCCCACAGGCGACAAATTTTCATAATTTGAAAAAGCTATCCCTGTGGCTCCTCCACCACTAACATGTTTGGGGGCCGTGATTTGACGACTGGTAACCGCAGTTCACGCGCAAAATATATCACTTATCGAGATCTGCTTCAGCAGAGTGCCACACCCAGTAATGGGTAGAAGGCGTGATGATATATTTATTTATTTATTTACTTAATTAATGGGGTAGGTGGCTCAGTAGTATCGAGTCGGCCTGTGGATCCTGAGAACCCTGGTTCGATTCCCACAGCTGACAAACATTTCCAACACATTAAAATTACTCATATGGCTCTCCCCTCACTAATATCTTTGGAGGCTGTGATTTGACGGCTGATAACCACTTCACGCGCATAAATATATCACTTACCGAGATCTTCTTTGGCAGAGTGCCACACCCAGTAATGGGTAAAAGGCGTGATGATATATTTATTTATTTTATAATTTAATGAAAATAATTAGATTTAATTTCGAGTACTCTAGCTTGTGAGACGAGCGTTCTAGCCGCGCTGCTACAATATACAATTATATAATTAGCCAGAATTATTTATATTAATTATTTTATTTGAATTTCCTTTCTGTATCTGTTGATCCTACTGCATGCTGCTTCCAGCATTAGAATGTTAACTGTGCATACCTTGCTTTTATCTACAATTTTTTTATTTTTAAGTAGGTTAAAAATTTCGACACGCCATCGAAGTATACTAAACAATATTATAAAATGAAATCTGGTCAAACCTTGAGAAGTTCTATCCCATTTCCCTACATACCAGGTGGACAGCATCTTCATAGAGTCAGTCAGTCACTAGCACATATCGTTCACAAAACTCACACACACATAAACACTACACTACACTACCACTAACACTACCGAACACTATATCACTACACTAAGTACAAATGTACTATGTTTTAAATTTATTTTAGTAAACAAAATGGAGAAAATATGCACTACAAACAGGCCGATGGACTAAATGTAGGGAAGATTCAG
The DNA here is from genome assembly GCA_911728475.2 of Pterostichus madidus. Lineage (NCBI taxonomy): Eukaryota > Metazoa > Arthropoda > Insecta > Coleoptera > Carabidae > Pterostichus > Pterostichus madidus. The sequence continues at coordinate 566,691 of OU452313.1, read as the reverse complement.
GAAGACTGGTCGTACTGCGCACGCGCATAACGCGTCACTAGTCACCAGATTCAGAGAGTTTAATTAGAATTGGATGGTACAGACTTGTTTTGTGCAAGTCAAATAAAATTATCGATTTTTATTGTGGACATAGGAATAATAATATATAAATATTTTATATTTTTTAATAAATTTATTCAAGGTTCAAAATTTTCTATTTTCTTTTTAATATGTTTCTATATAATTTAAGCCACGAGAAATCGAATGCCGCAGAGCGCATCTTCATATCTTTTTTAGTTTTTGAGTTACAGCGATTTTTCATGTTTTTAAAATCGCAACTTTGAGACGCTATATCTCAAAAACTAGAAGAGATATCGAAATGCGGTTTAAACGACTGTATTTCTCGTGATTTACTTAACTTGATAGGAAATTTTGGAAATTTTGAAAATTTTGAAAATTTTTCCAAAATTTTTTCGGATCAATATTTTAAAAACGAGAAAAGATAATGACAATCTGTGAACACCAGTGGATTCCTCTCGTGAAAATACATAGGTATGTAAATTTTCAGAAAAAAATTCGAGCGGATAAGTTTTTTATTACAGAAAAACGAAAATCGGCTAAAAATTAATTATTTTTGAAGGGGTACCCCTTAAGATTTTTACGATTTTTGATCATTTTTCGTTTTTTTGTAATAAAAAACTTATCCGTGCAAATTTTTCTGTGAAAATTTACATACCTACGTATCTTCACGAGAGGAATTCACTGGTTTTCACAGATTTTAATTATCTCGTCTACTTTTTGAAATATCGACCAGGAAAAATTTTCAAAATATTCGAAAAATTTTCAAAATTTTCAAAAGTTCCTATCAAGTTAATTGGCGCACGAGAAATACTCTCGTTCAAACCGCATTTCGATATCTCTTCTAGTTTTTGAGATATAGCGTCTCAAAGTTGCGATTTTAAAAACATGAAATATGTAACTCGAAAACTAAAAAAGATATGAAGATGCGCTCTGCGGCATTCGATTTCTCGTGGCGTGATTTATATAGAACCATATTAAAAAAATATTAAAAATTTTGAACCCATTAAAATGAAATTATCGATAAGCTAAATTTTGGTATTCTGCGTTGCAGTCTCTCACGTCATAGTTATCAAACCACCTAATCGCTATACCAATTTCTAACTTTAATAAGTCAATTAAAGCACGAGGAATTCACTAGTTCAAACCGAACTTAAATATCTCTTTTAGTTTTTGAGTTACAGGTAAAAATTTCTAACCTTCAAGCATTATTTTTGAACCCTTTGTCAGCTGGGACTTGAACCAGCGTTTTCAAATCCACAGGCCAACTCGATATCACTGAGCAATTTATTATATAGATGAATGTGCGTTAAAGATAGGTAAGTTTTTATAAATATCAAATGTTAATTGTATAATTACTTTAACGGGAAATCCACAATTAACCGTTGGGTGGGAATGAATTTCATATTTTATTGATATTGTGAAGTATCATTTCCTGATATATAAACAATACATTTTAAACATTAATAGCTATGTTTCTGAATGTCATCTTACTAATTACCTATTTAGTCTAGACTTAATTATTGGTGTCGCCAGTTTTATTCCAATTATTTTTTTACTTTTAAATTTGTAAGTTTAGGAAAATAATTATGTAAGGATGTGTTTTGAAGCGTAACATTCTAATTGTTACACTTGACAAATTTTCTTGTCAAACGTTTCTCAATTATTTTAGACAAAAATACTTCCAAATAAACAATGGAGAAAACTACATTTTCTACCACTTTTATTTCCAGTATTTTCCTGTAAAAAATTCAGAGACCTGTGACAGTTGAAAATACTCCTACAAAATTGCATAAGGATAAATAATAATATAAAAATATAAATATATCATCACGTCTTCTACCCATTACTGGGTTTGAACCTCTATCGCAGCAGATCTCGGTAAGTGATATATTTATTTACGTGAAGTGAGGTTACCAATCATCAAATCACGGCCTCCTAAGTTGATAGTGGTGAGGGAGCCACAGGGGTAATTTTAATGTGGTGTAAATTATTTGTCGGCAGTGGAAATTGAACCCGAGTTCTCAAATCCACAGGCCGATTCGATACCACTGAGCCACCGACCCCATATAATATAAGAACTAATGAAGCTACTTATTCTGTTTATTTTAAGTTTTATGGCGATATTCTAGACACAATTAAATTAAATGCAAATGAACACAGAACTCGAATGAATAGTGAAATGCTGAGCGAAATGGATGGTAAAGAAATAGTTAAAAAATAAAACAACAGAGGGCCAAATGGCTAGGGCATATATGGAGAACAGGAGCGGATGAGATGACACACGCCATTTTGGAATAAGATCCTGGAAATAAGAAAAGAGGTGGACCACGGTCGACATGGAAGTAAAAGAGGACCTAAACACTGTGAGAATAACAAATTGGAAAGAAAAATCAATCGATTGGAATAGATGGCGAAATTTAATGAAGAAAATATGAAGAAAGTAAAAGGGACTGATCCACCCTAAAGAAATGATGTAGAGAGCCATTATGAAGCGGCACATCCCCCATTAGGGGTGTTAAACCATTATTTTATCTGTGTTCAGGATGAAAATGTTGGACTAATTCTTTGATAAATCTATGAGTGGATGTTCCATGAATGTTTCTGGGGTTCGTGCTATCCCCTACCCCCATTTGATGAGATATAGCATGATGTCATGTATGTATGTATGTAAAACGCAGGGGCGTGGCGCAACGAATTCCAGAACACTTCATTTCATAGTTCTAATTCACCACGTAACATTATCTCCTAATCAGCATCCTGGCATCTTGAAGGCTACACCGTTCACGAGAAAAAACCAACAAACATGAAAACAGATCTGAGAGATCTGCATATAATATAGGCATGCATGCAAAGCACACTTGTGGCATTGAAGGAAAACCAAGCAATTAGAATTTTGAAGAGAGACACACTGTTCGCAACTAATTGCAACTCAAGTCATGAAAGTTTGTTTGTGTAATGCTTTTGTTTTATGTTGTTGCTGATCTCACGGCACAGAATTAACGCTTAGAATACGCTTACGTTTGTTACGTTATGTTTTAGTTATACCTAAATATTTAGCGAGTAAACGTTTCTAAATTTCTGTTTATTTATTGCAACACTTTTTTTTAACTGTTAACATAATAGGATTGAGTATTCCTTAAGATTTAATACCAACTGTTAGACCCTGTTAGGAAGTAAAATTTTCTTACCTTAATTGGGGAAAGAAAGTAATACTTTTCCTTCAAGGAAAAAAGTATGACAACTGGAAAACAATTGTATAGTTTATGATTAGTGACGTATGTAAATATAATTTTATCATTTATTTCCCTCGTACTTTCTGATAGGGCAGTGAAAAATTGTTATTTATGTACCACGCCCTTTACTTATCACTGAGTGTGACACTGCCGTAGCAGATCTCAGTAAGTGATATATATTGCACGTAATGTACGGTTACCAGTCGACAAATCACGGCCCCCAAAGATGTTAGTGGAGGGGAAGACACAGGAGTGCTTTTATTATGGTTAAAATTGTTTGCCGACTGTGGGAATCGAACCCGGGTTTTTAGATTCACAGGCTGACTCGATATCACTGAGTTACCTACCCCATTAAATTAAAATTCTACTAACTATACCCCTGACTAGTAGTAGTAGTACCCCTATCGAAATTGTTAAAACCACTCATTACGCAGTCAAAAGCAATTAATTAATTAATTGAATGATTGCCAAATATTGTTAACTGGGGTTTACACAAATAACAATTTTTAATTTTATAACCTGTCTGACTACAGTGATTATTAGGTATTAGATTGGATTTTATAGATATTATAGGCAAGTGTTTAGATTGTTGCAGGTCTAATGACGTGCAGCAGGTGAAAGCAGCTTGTGATGTGACAGCAGCAGCACGGCGTGGTGGCAGCAGGACCGCGCCGTGCTGCTGCTGTTGAGGACAAGTAGCCTACTTGTGTTTCGAATGCTGGTTGTTGATTTTCACAGCTGTGGGCGATCACCACCACGTACCACGTGCATGTTTAGATAGTTTCAAATTGTTCGTATATTCATACCTTTAGGATATATGTACATATTAGAGGAAATACCTAACGGATATATTTATTTATATTGGTTTCGGAAGTATAAGCAGTATTGCTCAAACAATATTTATTAGAATTAAGAGTATAATTATATGAAGATCAACAATTTTTTACCACTGTTTTGTATCTTTAATCTCTAGTATTACCAAGTTAATGGTAGAATTATGTGTAAATCCATAACGTTTGTAGATCTGTAAATCTGTAAATGATGAACAAAATCAAAACGAAACTTATAAATAAATAAATATATCATCACGCCTTCTACCCATTACTGAGTGTGGCACTCTGTCGTAGCAGATCTCGGTAAGTGATATATTTATGCGGTTACCAGCCGACAAATCATGGCTTCCAAAGATATTAGTGAACGGAGAGCCACAAGTATAATTTTAATGTGGAGAAAATTGTTTGGAGGCAGTGGGAATCGAACCCGGATTACCATTGAGCCACCTACCCCATACTTCAATTATAATCACACAAAAATAAAGGGGTCGTAAAAGAAATTATGCACAACCGGGCTGAAAAGCCCTAAAAAGCGAGCTTAAACACTTAAATAATTCCTATGGATACATAAATAAAATGACAATTTTTGTTTATTGTGAATAGTTGATTCTGCAAAATGTGATTTTGACATATAACCTATGTACATATTCTAATCTTTTGAATATATAATTAAATGTTATTTTGTTGTGCATAAAATATTGTATATACCACGAGTAAAATTAGCGTTTCTGACCCTGAGCATGTTATATAATCATACCACGGGCCAGAAACGCCTGTTTTCACCCTTGGTATATAAATAACTTATGTTTTGTACTTTCAAAGGGGTTATGGCTCAGAAAAGTTTAAAACCCACTGTTCTAGATAATTTTTCAAATACAATAATACTCTAAAGTAACCCAGGCAATAATATACGAGTAGTTACCAAAGTATATGTACACATCAACAAATATCACATATTACATAAAATAACTTAAATTATTTTAATACCAAATAAACAAAATTTAAGTGTATCAGGAAATAAAATTATTAAGAAATTTACCATAAAGTAAAAATATATGTAGAAAATAATATTAATAAGTAGAAAGTGGTCCAAAAATATACACACCTATTTTGAGGAAATTAGGAAAAACGTACAATTTCCGTAATTACCTTAATCATTTATATCATCAATAATTAATCAATTAATCAGTACAACAAAAATATAAACAAATCAATTCATGAAAGTTGCCTAGAATGTAGAAAAACTACGATAGGTAATTAAACTATTCGATCATTTATCAATTATTATTTCATTTACTTTCTCTATTAATACTTGTCTCAAAATGACCTAAAATCAGGAGTAGCTATCAAACGAAAGGAAAGTTGGAAACGAAACATTGATCATTTTAAATATTACAGTTCAAATGGTGTACAACATGTTTTCTATTTTGACATTCAAAAATATTTATTATACAAAAATATTAAAACAATAACCAAATACAATTCTTAAACTTACTTATACCTAACATATTCTAATTTTAAAGGTGTATGTTGAGGAAATTGAGGGTGAGAGATTGTGTGGACGCCCTCCCTAAGAATAAATGAATGGATATGATGAAAGATGAAGCGAATTTGTATGAAAAGAATTATAAATATGAATACAGTTTTTTACGACTTAGACATAGATTATTACAACACTCAAAATAGTTAATTTTAATATAATGTAACGATAGCAGATAAATATTTTTATATAAAGCTTGCTGGTGTGAAAAATGTCAGGTTATGTAGTTTCATAAAAAAAATAAAAAAATAAATCAGAGTTCATTGTTAATTCCCAAATTTTAATTTATTACAAAACACATCCAAAACCTTTATACCAATCCTCCAAGTTCTTATAAGACGAATACACCAAAGGTTCATTCAATTTTTCACACAATTTACAAACAATACTTTCTTGACTATTCTCAACAACAAAATCACTTTTCCACTCAAAATATTTCAAATATTTCTCAACATTGTTGTCAAGATGATGTAGATACTCAGCCAAATGTCTTGGATTAACAAAATCATTCACATTTATCACAGAATTCGGAGGGGATAAAGATTTGTAATCAACGAAACTTAACACAACAGGAATCACGTTTAACCTTAAAATATTGTATAGCTTTTCTGTCACGTAATCTTCACACATAGAATTTTCAAAGGAAAGGTAAAATTTGTAATTTTCTTCCAACATTTTATAACAAGCTTCGCGTTCTTTACAAGTGAAATTACCACACATCCCGTAGATATCTATTTGAATGTGCTTCTGTAATTCTTTTACATATTTTCTTCGTCGTTTTGTCCCTGGTGTCCAGCAATTACTAACAAACCATGCCACCTTTTTACTTCTTTTTTGTATGTTGGCAACAGTTGGTAACTTATAATTCGTTCTTCGTTTGTTTATAAGTGCGTATGGATTAGGTATATCTGAATCTCTTCGTACAGTCATTGTCCAGTTATAAAAATGTTTGTTTAAATCTTTTTCGTAGTTTATATTTAAAGCAGATTCACGAGTATAGAAAATATATTTTTGTTTTGGATTCCTGATAGATGGAAGACCATCTTGAGTGATTTTGTAAGTTGATCCGTGAAATATTATAGCGTCGAAATATTCTGCAGGGATGTCTTTGTTGTATGTAGTGTAACAGTTTTTGAATTTGCAGTTTTTGAACATTTTTGAACCGGTTGAAAAGCCCATATGTGTTTTGCCGTAAAAAGTATTCCAGTATAAAATTGTTTTATTTGGTTCTTGCACTAAAACTTTGTTGTTAAAGGTTTGTTTATTTCGTTTAATTAATAATAAATTATTATTATTATTATTAATTGTGATTGTTTTGTACCAATATATCACTAAAACTAATACATTTAATATTATTAGAAACATAAATAATGTTAATTGTTTTTTGTTAATAATTTTAAATATTATAAACATGATTTGTACGTTTGTAACTACGAGTGTTATCACAAGATACCTAATCGTAGACTATTCTTAAATATATACTAACTACAATATTATGTCTATCTATTTAGGTTAAAAAATACATGTTTTTCTTTGCCAAATCTATGTAAATATAAGATAAACTTTTATTTGACTTTGTATGTTTATTTGCAAACTGTATATCAATTATTTCAAATATTTCCTTATGAAGTTATTTATAAATATTTGAAAGAGAGATATGTAAAGATCTTTTGAAAATATAGGTCAAGTAAAATAAAATAGTATATTACGTACCATGAACTGTAAGTGACAGTTTTTAGGTCAAGAATGTAGTTTGGGAAATCGAGGCCCAAAGAGTCGAGATTTCCTAAATATTCGCGACCTAAAAAAAATCACTTACAGTTCGAGGTTAGTAAGCTATTTTTTACTTGCACAAATAGAAGGAAAAGAAAAATAGGTTTCAAAATTGACAGGTGTCAAATTGTTGTCAAAATAAACAAGACCTTGATATGTAATATTTACTTACTGTGCACGGTGGACAGTAAGTAAATATTAAAGTCCTGATATAACCATGGAAACCACTGTGCAATCAAAGTTCCACTTGTGTTCAAATTTTGTCATTAATAGGTAACTTACAGTACAAGTATTGTAAAAAAATACTTTTTTCAATATTACTTGTGAAAATGACATTTCCCTCAGTTAAAACAATTGTAATAATAATCATTTTCCTCACTAATGAATTTTTAAAGTTACACAGCCTGATTCTTAATTTTTTTGTAGCTAATTCTGAGTTTTGGATTAGCAAATCTTATTATAGTCCAATTAAAAAAAGTTAATCCAAATCATTTTCCGAAAACCAAATGATAACAAAATTTATTTAATTTTTTTGAAGAATATATATGGGATGGCTAGTTCAGTGGTATGAGTCGACCTGTGGACCCTGGTTCGATTCCCACAAGCGACAAACAATTTTCATAATTTCAAAAGCTACTCCTGTGGTTCCTCCACCACTAACATCTTTGGGGGCCGTGATTTGACGACTGGTAACCGCACTTCACGCGCAAAATATATCACTTACCGAGATCTGCTTCGACAGAGTGCCACACCCTCTAATGGGTAGAAGGCGTAATTATATATTTATTTATTTATTAAAAAAATATATATATATATACAAAATTATATCATCACGCCTTTTTACCCATTACTGAGTGTGGCACTCTACCGAAGCAGATCTCGGTAAGTGATATATTTTGCGCGTGAAGTGTGGTCAAATCACCACCCCCATAGATGTTAGTGGTGAATGAGCCACAGGGGTAATTTTTAAATTAGTGAAAATGTTTGTCGGCTCTGGGGATCGAACCAGGGTTCCACAGGCCGACTTGATACCACTGAGCCATTACCCCATTTTAAAAAATATAGTTTAGTTTAATTTGACATTTCAAAATTCAGGATTAGCTAAAACACTTTTAAGAATCAGGTTGTTAGATTTGTCACAGAATTCCACCATAAATATGCTAAAACATCCAATTATTAAATAACACAACTAAATCCAAAATACCAATTTTTAACATCTTCATAATTAGAATAAACAATTGGTTCATGCAGTTTCTTACACAAATCACACAAGCTCCATTTACCATCAACAACAAACTGTTTTTTCCATTCAAAGTATTTCAAATATTCTGTATCATTTTGATCAAGTTGCCAGAGATATTCCGCCAAATGTTTCGGACTAATAAAATGATTTGCATTGATTAAAGAGTGCTGAGGAAACAAAGTATTATAGTCAACAAAACTTAAAACAATTGGCACCACATTAATTTTTAAAATATTGTATAACTTCTCAGTAACATAGTCTTCACAGAGTGAGTTTTCGAAGGACAAATAAAATTTATAGGTTTTTTCCACCATTTTGAAACAATCTTCACTGCGGGCACATTTGAATTTACCACACGCGCCATAAATATCAATAGGTATAAACTTTTCGAGTTCTTGTACATATCTGCTCCTTCGTTTGGATCCTGCCGACCAACAATTACTAACAAACCATGCTATCTTCTTACCTCGACTTTGTACTGATTCTATTGAGGGTAGTTTATACCCGGTATCTTTTTCTATAAGCCTACCGTAAGGTATAAATATATCAGAGTTCCTTTTAAACGTCATGGTCCAATTAAAAAAGTTATGCATCGTTTTAATATCAAAATTTGTATTATAATATGATTCCATGCTGAAAAATATGTATTTTTGATGTTGGCTTCGTTTTGAGGGTACGCCATCTTTTTCTGCTGAATATCTAGCACCGTGGAACAAAATCGCATCGAATTTATCCAGTGGGAGGGCGGTTTTGTTGTGGGTGGTTGTACAGGCACGTATTGGACAATTTTCAAATGGTTTTGACCCTAAACCAAAACCGAAATCTTCTACACCATGAAATGTATCCCAGTATAATATTTGTTTGATGATCACTGGTCTTGAAGTTGTATTAGAACTGTTGATGGAGGTTTTTTTTGGAGTAGAATACTCGAAAGTTTCGAATTCAACGTTAGTATATATTGTATAAACAACTGCAATTATTATTAACACTATTAGAGTGTTTTTGATGTTTTGTATTGCACTCATCTTATTTACACTGCACTATTACATGTATTTAGTAAAATACTAAAATTACGAATGTGCCAATTGGTCGGTTTTGAGGTATTTGCTTCAAAATATTTCTTTTTGTATACATATATTTATGTCAAAGGCACGAATGTTTACAAATAAACTAAACACCAGTTTTATAATGAATTAAAACACTAATATAGTAGTTTTGTTAACCCTTGGACGGTGTGCTGGAGTACGACATACCCTGAGAAATGTACAAGGTGTTCAATTTAAGTATACCATAATAATGAGACACATTCGTTCTTTGTTAAGGTAGCGTGAAAAACATTTTTACAGATCTGAATGAAACTCGGCGCACGTAAACATGGGATAGTCATACGTATCCTGTTAAAATATGAAACACATTCACCGTCTGTGAACAAATATATTCGCATGTAAAGTTGAGTTCTTATACACGGGGCTTATGGTGATCGTCATTCAGAATCGCACATATTTGGTTCGTGTACCTCGAAAAATTTGTAGTTTCATTTGAAAAACTAATATAATGTTTTAGAACTATCCACGTATATTGTATCAAAAAGAGAAAGTTTTTTACCGTTGAGTAATGGATATATAGCCATGCAAAGTCTTGTTTCTAACAAAAAATTAAGAATTCCAATTTATAATGGCAACACCACACGGTGGTATTTGAAAATTCACTAGACCTGTTAACAATTCATGATATTCAAATCATAATATAAAAAACTTATTTTATTCTATTTTTTTGTTTTTTTATGCGTCAGTTTTGCCACTCGACGACCGATATCGCCACCGTTACACTAGAACTATCTTAATAGTTTTGCAACAGACTTGAAAAATGGTATTTCTTTGCTAATTTAACAAAACTTTGTAGCTTTTATAGTTCTTGAGATAGCTAGCAATGGTGGCACATTCAAAATGAACAGCCTGTATACAAATTTTGTAATTATGAACAGCTGTAATTGCCCATATATCTCAGTAGCAGTACAATACTGCTTATAGTACAGGAATATAGTACTAGTGTCTCAGGTGATCTCAAAAACTATTTATTTTTATACATATTTGTAGGTTTTTTATGTACTTACTTTTTTATAGTTTCTAGAAAGTTTTAATGTATTTTTGTTGTTACAAAATGATTATTTTTTTATTTATATGATAATAAGAAAGACTGTGTTTTTTTAAATTTACCAGCACACTGTCGAAGGGTTAAATAATAACAAATGTACCTTATTATTGTATTTGGCACATTCGTGATTTTGACGTTTTACTAACGAAGTTTGTTTTTGAACAGTTGACAAACGACTGAAGACAGAAAGCCCTAAGTAAACTCTCATAAAAACATGTATCGCCTTGTTATCAGTAGCTGGTTTATATTTATGACTTGCGACGGTTAAATAATATTTTTTACATAGTAATTGTTTTGTTTTTACATCAAAATGATACCTGAAACAATTCCAGACATTATGATTAATAATCAAATGTACATTAGGTGTTTTCCTTTGAAGGTGATTAGTAATAATCAGTTCAATATTTCATATTAATGATAGCACTTCGAAAAATGATGTTTTATTATTTTATACGCATTAGAACTATGTTATTGTTTATATGCTTGTATTTTCTAATTGAATATTTGTCGGTGGGTATTTTCGGCTGTCAAATGTTTATTAATAACTTTAGAAGTAAAACTAGTACATTATTTAGTTTTTTATTACTCTGAAGCAATTTTTTATTATTCAAAAACAAATGACAACGTAAAATATATATTATGGCAAATGTTTATAACATACAGAATGTTACATATTTTAACAGTCTAACTTAAACCATGGGTTAAACACCTGAAAATAAGGTAACAAGTTCATTTAAGTAAATGTCCATAAATGCTTTAGTCCTGTGATATTCCTATTTTTCTAATGTAGTACTAATATCTGGAAAAAATAAAAAAAAGATTAAATTATAACATATCAGAAAACTATATAAACTATTTTTTTATCCCACTTGAATATGACATTATTATTTCAACTTTTTCAATATTAAAACAACGCTATTTCAGGATTGTTTACGTTAGGACAGATACGTCACCGTTTTTTCTTATCTTAGGACCAAAAATAACTTTTCACTTTCTTATACGTAGTATAAGGAAGTATTGGAATCGTGAAAAAAATCGTTGATGAGATTTTCGCGGAAATACATGTTTTGAGGTCCACTGAATCTGTTTTGATCATTTTCTCAATGATGTCTGTGTGTGTGTGTATAGATGGATGGATGTGTGTCCGGTCGTGCAATATCTCATGAACGAGATAAGATTTGTTAACGAAACTTGGTAATTATAAGTTTCATGAAAATACGAAGAGCTGAGTTGATTTTGAATGAAATTGAAAAACCGGAAGAGGAAGTTTACTGGACACACAAAACAATAAATTCCATTTATTTCAAAAATGGAATCAGTTACGAAAAAAAGTTTCAAATAAAAGATGTTAGCAAAAATATTTGGAACATAAAATGTTATTTGCAATTTTCCTGTATATGCGTCTAATTTTGAGAAAAACTAATTTATATATTTAATAATATATTTCAATAATCATAGTAGCAATAGAAACAAAAAACAAAAACATGTTTAACATTTATATGTCAAATAATAATTGTCAAACGCAAGGAGCAAGTCATAAGTGTTCAATTCAGCGTTTTTAATATGAAATATGCTGTGTATAAGAAAGTCGTGTGGAGACCACACCAGATTTTTTACTATAGTTGTCATAATTTTGTCAGTTTGTTTTATTTTAATTCGAATTCCTATCTACTTACATATTCTTGGACGTAAAAAATGATTTGTTCGCATGATATGCGACTAATGGCATTAGACATCATGACTTTTAAAATATATTACTGTTTGGTGTTAAAAGAAAGATAAAATAAACGTAAGTAGAAATGGTAAATATTTATTCCTAATTATTTTATTATAAAAATATTTATTATCGTTTTGTTAATATTTACATGATTTATAACAAAGAAATTTCAACAATAGGTATATGACTAAATATATTAAATTCCTGAGCTATGGTATACAAAAAGAAAACTAGTGCAGTTGTAGCTAATTAGATATTAACTATTTTATAAATATTATCACAAATTAAATTAGTAATAAAATAATCATTAATTGAAAAACTGGTATGTAAAAAGATCTTGAATATCGTTCAAGATCATTTGAAGTATGCGTCATTTATTTTTCTGGAATTAAATATTTCTAAAATATATTTTAATTGCACACTATTCTTTGGTTACATAATAATATTATTAATATTTTTTTTGCATATTGATATTTTTAAAAACATGAAAAAAGTAAATACTACATTCTCATTGGTTTAATTTAATTTTTTTGTTAATTTATTTATCATATTGGAGATTATCTATGTATTGATATAATTTTTAATTTTTATTTGTATAAAAGCAATCTAATATGCAAAAAAATTACCTGTACATTACGTAATGAAAGAATTATTATTTTTTCATTATTTTTGTATATTAACTATTGCAGATTAATATACAAAATGCAGTTGCACAAGAATATTGTATGTATATCGTCCGTAAAATATGTTTTTCTATATCGTGTTTACAAAGTGAATTTTGTGCAACTGTTTTTGTCAAAAATTAATTTTTTTTTTGAAGTTTAAATTATTAAGCCGTTAAAGTTGAATTTTAAAATAAGGAATCAAAAGATCCAGGTTATTGGATAAAGGCTTGAGAATTTAGTAAGATAAATCAATTATTTATTTAATTAAAAAACGACGACGTTTCGAACACATGTTCGTGTTCATCCTCAGGTCGAATATAATTTTAACCACGTCGTCGTTTTTTAATGAAATAAATAATTGATTTATCTTACTAAATTCTCAAGCCTTTATCCAATAACCTGGATCTTTTGATTCCTTATTAAAAAAATTAATTTTGTAAGAATTCTCTTAGGGATTTTTTTGTGACGTTTTCATTTTATCTAGTTGTAAAAATGTCAAACATAAATTTACCAGTTTAGCTGTCGGTGCTCAACTCATTTTTTAATATAATAAATAATTATTTTAAACTACAAAACACTTGTTTTCAATATTTAGTTTTATAATATAACCTAGATAATTATGAATTTGAACTCTAAATTAATTAATAAATGTCAAAATAAATTATATTTCAAATGTCTGCCAAATTTTATTATTATTATTTTTTTTTAAATAAAATTTCTAAACTAAAAGTAAACGTATGCGATATAAGAATAATAATATAAAAAACAAGTGTTACAATTATATTCTTAAAATGTATTTAATTTGATTATATTTAAAAATAAAAGTTAAATATTATTTTTAATATATGAACTCGAGATTATCGAGACCTCGACTTCAAGCTCGAGATTTATTTTGAACCTCACATATCAAGATAGAGATCAATTTAAATTTCGAAAATAAAAAATTCTCGACAACAGCTTAATCGAGAATAAAAGTGATTAAAAAACCATCCCTTAATGTACACATTTAAAACCATAAAACCAGTCTTCTATGTCATCATAAGAAGTATATTTTAAAGGCATATGTAAGGCTTTACAGAGTTGACATAACGAATACTTATTACTATATTTCACTACATAATTTTGTTTCCACTCAAAGTACTTTAAATATTCAGTAACATTATTCTCTAACTTCAGCAGATATTCCGCCAACTCCCTCGGATTTTTAAAATCGTTAGTATTTATAACAGAATGCGGTGGCGCAATATCTTTATAATCAAAAAAACCCAAGACGATCGGAACTACATTATACTGTAAAATATTAAACATTTTCTCCGTAACATAATCTTTACAAATCGAATTTTCGAAGGATAAATAAAACTTATAATCCTGTTCTAACATTTCGTAGCAATAAGTTCTATTTGTGCAGGTGAGTGTACCACATTCACCATAGATGTCGACTTGGATCCATTTGCTAAGCTCAGCTGCGTATTTCATTCGACGTTTTGAACCTTCTGTTTGACAATTACTTACGAACCAAGCTACTTTCTTAGTTTTGTTCCTTAAATCGTCAATTGTTGGTAATTCGTAGTTTGTAGAGGCTTTCACTATTAAACTATAAGGCTTATGAATATCTGAATCGCGTCTGTAAGTCATTGTTAAATTGTAAAAATTGTTTCTAGTAATTTCGTCAAAGGCTATGTTATAAGGGGACTCCAAACTGTAGAAGATATATTGTTGATGTACACTTCGTTTTTCTGGGTAACCATCTGCATATACTGTGTATCGAGGCCCGTGAAAAATGATTGCATCGTATTGTTCAACTGGGATGAATGATTTATTATGTGTTGCGTAGCAATTACTATAACTGCAGTTTGCAAAAATGCTATTTCCTGTACCAAAATACATGTCTGGTGCTCCGAAAAAAGTGTTCCAATATAGAATGACTTTTTCTTTCATTTTATGGTGGGTAGTGTACACTTTGGCCAATGGGAGATCGTTTCTAGAGGTCCAGTAACGTTCTATAGGCAGTAATCTTGAGTTTAAGTAAATAAGTAGTACTGTTATACAGATTACTAGGCATATAAGAAGCTTTTTTTGTCTGGAAATGGATACTGTCTGCATTACTGGTTTATCCATTATTGAGTGGAATCTGTAAAGAAATTTGTTTTTATCTTCTGAGATTTTGGAGAAAAATGTGCTAAGTGCAGTGCTTTTAAAGTAATTAATTTTTTTTACGACCGAGCAGAAAATAGACTTTTCCATTTGGCAGTTAAAAACAGAAAGTTGATATTTTCCGCTTGCTGAGCGGTAATGTAAGAGTGTATCATCGTATCTGTGGATACATGAAAACTGTCGCCGAAATTTTCAAACAGAAAAACTGTCAAAAATTATTTTAAATTCTTTTTCAGACGACCTCGTATGAAAGTAACCATAACAACATCATAAATTACTACGGAAAGTTGAATATAACATACACTGATATGTTAGTATAACGCACACTTCTAACATATCAGGCGAAGTTCCACTGATTGACAACAGATGGCGTTACGATGAAAGAAAATAATAAAATGAATGAAAAGAATTTGTATTATTATTTAAATAGAAGTTTTGGTAGATTTTTCAACACATTTGCACAAATAAATCTTATTTTTTAAAATTAATAATTACGTATTTACTAATATTTTAGCATTATTTAATATTTTGATATTACGGTTAGTACAGTAGGAATCACCACACCTAACCTTAAACGTCAAAAGTCAACGCTAACCTTCAAAAACGCATCAACTGTCAAAGTGTAATAACATTGCTCTTGTAAACTTTTTTTAAAAAAAAATTATGATATTTATTTAGAAAATAATAATTAAATTATTTATCGCATTTTTGAACCATTTTCCAGTTAAAGAACTTAGAAACATTTGACAAAAAAAAAATACTAACATTAAAAAATAGAAATATTTAGTGCATGATCATGATGCAAAAATTGCCACCCCAATACTTTGGGATGTGTTGAAAAAAAGTATAAAAACAATTGAATGTTGAAAGAAACAAATTTCACAGAACTAATTAGAATATAACACGATTTTCCGGTTTCTACACTTAATTACTTTTTACTTACGCCCGCGCAATTTTTCATATAATTAGAATTTATATTTCCATTCCTTGATTTTATTTCAAAATAGTTGCGAGTTAATAAAAATAAAGAGAAATTGAGGCAATCACGACGGAGAGTAATTATCATTAGTAAAAGGGAGATTTAATTACGATACTGTCATTGATTTTAACGTAAAAACTGTCATTGTGTAATGGATCAATAAAATACAAACTTACGTTTTATATTACTAAACAAATATAGGCAAGGAAAGTCATTTTCAAATAATAACAAATATGCGATATATTTATGCGCCTGAAATGCGGTTACCGTCCGTCAAATCATGGCCTTCAAAGATTTTAATGGAGGGGGAGCCACAGGGGTAATTTGAATGTGGTAAAAATTGTTTGTCGGCTGTAGGAATCGAACCCGGATACAGAATAAGGTATTATAAATAAATAAATAAATATATCATCACGCCTTTTACCCATTACTGGGCGTAGTACTCTTCTGTAGCAGATCTTGATAAATTATATATTTATGCGCTTGAAATACGGTTACCGACCGTCAAATCATGGCCCTAACATATGTTAGTGGAGGGAGAGCCACAGGGGTAATTTAAAAAAATAAATATATCATCAAGCTTTTTATTTATTACTGGGTGTGGCACTCTCCAGAAGCAGATCTCTGTAAGTGATATATGTTACGCGTGCAATACAGTTACCAGCCGTCAAATCACGGCTCCCAGAGTAGTTTAAATATAGTGAAAATTGTTGGTTGTGATAATCGAACTCGGTTAAGGAGTATTATCATTATAAATCTAATATTTTGCATTGTACATATTTTTGAACTTAAAAGTAGAAATTATTGTAATACATTTTAATAGTTATTTATATATCAAGGAAAGAAAGTTAAACATTTTTCCTGAAGGAAGAACAATACTTTCTTTACGAGCTATACATACATATATATTTTTTACTACTCTATCAGAAAGTAAAATTTCCAAAAATAAGATTTATTATTCCTTTGATAGATGTCACTAATATTATTTTTCAGTTGCTATCTTTCCTAGGGAAGAAAAATTTACTTTATTCCCTACAGATTCTAAGGATGAAAAGTATAACGTTCTTCTCTCAATTGAGGCAACAAATATTTTCTGACACAAACATGAAAGAAGGTTTGAAAATTATCTGGAAAAAATATGTTTTTATGTGCACACCATTTAAAAACAAATGCGAGACAAACAAATTTGTTTGTTACCGTCTAGCACGTATAATTGACTCAAGATGTAAATATACGAGGGTCGTTCAATAAGTCCTTAGAAAATCCAAGAGATGGTGCTCTTAGTATCGAAAATGAATTTTTTCCAGTAAGCAGCACTCCTAACTAGTCAACTGTTAGAGTTTTAGCTTTAGCCGTCACGTAGTTTCATTGTTGTTGTCAATTGTAGTAAAAAACTTTTGATAGTATAATAATGGATAAAAGTGAGTTTCGAGCGGTGATTAAACATTTGTATTTAAAAGGCTTAACGCCGAAAGAAATGAAAGCTGAGTTGGATGAAGTTCATGGCACATCTGCTCCTGTGTTTGCAACTGTTTACAATTGGGTGAATGAGTTTAAACGTGGCCGTACATCCACAAAAGATGAACATCGTTCCGGACGCCCTGTAGAAGTGTCTACCCCCGAAATGATTGACCAAATCCACGATATGGTTTTAAGTGACCGACGAATCAAAGTGCGCGAAATAGTTGAGGCTACAGGCATATCACAAGGCACAGTCGCTTTAATTTTGCACGAAAAATTAGGTGTGAAAAAAATCTCGGCAAGATGGGTGCCGCGTTTGCTCACAGTGGAGAATAAACGCAATCGCAGTTGCGATGGCCAAAATTACGGAATTAAAGTTCCAATTATTGCAACATCCACCGTATTCACCAGATTTGGCCCCCAGTGACTTTTTCTTATTTCCAAACTTAAAGAAATGGCTTGGCGGACGAAGGTTTACGACCAATGAGGAGGTCATCGCCCAAAAGGAGGCATATTTTGAGGAGCATCCGAAATTCTACTTTTTGGACGGCTTAAAAAATTTGGGAAAACGATTAGAGAAGTGTATAGAGCTAAAAGGAGATTATGTAGAAAAATAAAAAAAAATCTACCCAAAAAAAGTGTTTTTTCTACTTTTTTCTAAGGACTTATTGAACGACCCTCGTATTTTTACAACATTTGTTTTCTTTTCAAGATAAGATGAAGAAATAAGATATAAATCTTACTACAAAATTATTATTTTATGTACCAACATTTGTTGATGTTTTGATAATGTTTCACATCATCAATAAAAATATTATTACAACTTATATTACACTTTGAGAACCTCGGTTCGATTCCAACAGCCGACAAACAATTTTCATTACATTCAAATTACCCCTGTGGCTCCCCCACCACTAACATCTTTGGGGCCATGATTTGACGGCTGGTAACCGTACTTCACGCGCATAAATATATCACTTACCGAGATATGCGCCGGCAGAGTGCCACACCGAGTAATGGGTAACAAGGCGTGATGATATATTTATTTTTATATCTTTTTTACATT
The DNA here is from genome assembly GCA_911728475.2 of Pterostichus madidus. Lineage (NCBI taxonomy): Eukaryota > Metazoa > Arthropoda > Insecta > Coleoptera > Carabidae > Pterostichus > Pterostichus madidus. The sequence continues at coordinate 547,813 of OU452313.1, read as the reverse complement.
TTGTTGTTGTCTTGTTTCCACCACATTAAATTTACTTCTGTAGCTCCCCCTACAACTAACATCCTTGACGGCTGGTAACCACACTTCACGCGCACAAATATATCACTTACCAAGATCTGCTATGGCAGAGTGCCACACACAGTAATAGGTAAAAAGCGTGATGATATATTATGGGGCTATATTTTGACGGCTAGTAAAGCACAAGAATAGTATGACAACATAATTTTATTACTAACCACAACACAACCATACAGTTAACTTTCACCGTTCAAAGGCCATCAGGATACTTCCTGCTAATCAGTTATTAAATTTGTTTGTGAATACCACCGTGCTACTAACTTGCCACTAACTTCCAGTGGTCATCGACTTCTACATATGTACAAAAATATAGTTAACATACGCATATGAAAGCGATTGTGAACCGACCACAATTTGTTCAACACTGAATGTGATATAGAAATAGAGATATTTTGTTGCATGCATGGATGTAGTGATTAATCGGTGCGATATTGTAATGACAATAACTACACATGTACATATGTATGTATGTATGTAATGTATGTATAATGCTTGTATGCTAGAGCAGATTTATACAAGGTGATTCATAACGTACGGAAAATATTGAAAGTGTAACTTTTGAGAAAAACGCGATACCTAAAAAGTTTAATAAATTAAAGTTGAATCAATTAATAAGCTGTCGGTACAAACTATAGCACTTAATTATGTTTTAAATAGGAATTGGGAATACATGAAATTAATAGTATACAGAGCTGGGCAGTAGCTAGCTACTTTTGTAGCTTAGCTACTAGCTTAGCTACATTTACCTTAGCTGTAGCTGTAGCTTCGCTAACTGTGAAAAAATATAGCTGTAGCTTGTAGCTAGCTACTTTTTTTTCTATTAGCTTAAAACTAACAACTGAATCAACTTTTAAAGCTACTATTTGTAGCTTCAAGCTACTTTTTGTAGCTTAAAGCTACTTTTTAAGCAGAAGGTCAACAAAGTACGCATGCGTACAAGTTAAACCCACACAAAATAATTACTTGTTGCCGGTTCTAACTGGCTCTAATACGCAAAAATACACAGTAGGTGCCAGGTGGTATTTGCTATTTTTGATATTTATGTACATAATAGTAAATTAACAGTCATTATAACAAAAGACTAATCATATGACAATGGCAAATTTAATTATTTCACAATAATTTGAAAAAGTAGGTTTAAAATTTAACAGCTACTTTAACGAAAGCATTTAGCTGTAGCTTAGCTATATTTTACAAAACATAGCTTATAGTTGTAGCTTAGCTACTTTTTTAAAGAATAGCTGTAGCTGTAGCTTAGCTACTTTTTTTAAGTAGTTTGCCCAGCTCTGATATTATATAACATAATAAGTTAGAAAAGTGATAGGCCGAGTATTATAATCCGCTGAGTCAAGTAAAAACAATTTCAGACGTATTATGTATACTATTTTTTTCTGAAACCGTTTAATTTAATCAATAGTTAATCATAAATAATAATAAATAATGGGGTGGCTAGCTCAGTGGTATGAAGTCGGCCTGTGGATCCTGAGAACCCTGGTTCGATTCCCACAGGCGACAAACAATTTTCATAATTAAAAAAAAAACTACCCCTGTGGCTCCTCCACTACTAATATCTTTGGAGGACGTGATTTGACGACTGGTAACCGCACTTCACGCGCAAAATATATCACTTACCGATATCTGCTTCGGCAGAGTGCCACACCCAGTAATGGGTAGAAGGCGTGATGATATATTTATTTTAAATAATTCAAAATGTTTAAATTTCTTGATATGAATTGTATTCACAGCAGACTATGTATCCAAGGTTACAACAACAAAAACAGTCAGGTAAAATTCAAAACAGCCGGGTAAAATCTTTACCAGACTGTTTTGTATTTTACCAGACTGTTATTTTTGTTGTAGCCTTGGATACGTACTTTACTTGACTGTTTTTGTAAAAATCTACTTTCCATACTAAAATTGGTCAGGAAAGTAGGCACTTTCTTACCGGTTTCACAAAAAATAAATAAATATATCATCACGCCTTTTTAGCTGCATTTTGAAATTTTCTGTATGTTATGAATCATCCTGTATAACATGAAATGTAATCAATCGAATATTAATATAAAAATAGCATTGGAATGTAAGTATGCATATCAAAATAGATTTTATATTGATGGGCGTATACTATATGAATATCAGTTGTCCCGAATCAGATTTGACAGTCGGTAACTGCATTTCAGGCGCATAAATATATCACTTACCGCGATCTGCTACGGCAGAGTGCTACACCCAGTAACAAATAATAGACGTGATGATATATTTATTTTTTTATTCTAATCTGATTTTAAAACTTTGAAAACCAAATAGTAATAAGATTATATTATATACTATATATATAATATGGTTTAGCATGTTTTATTAATCCAAAATTCTGAATTAATTAAAACTATTTTGAGAATTAAATAAATATATCATCACGCCTTTTACCCATTACTGGATGTGGCACTCTGTCGAAGTAGATCTCGTTAAGTGAAATATTTTACGCGTGAAGTGCGGTTACCAGACGTCAAATCACGGCCTCCAAAGATGTTAGTGGTGGAGGAGCCACAGGGGCAGTTTTTGAAATTATGAGAATTGTTTGTCGCCTGTGGGAATCGAACCAGGGTTCTCAGGATCCACAGGCCGACTTCATACCACTGAGCTAGCCACTCCATAAATATGATTTAATATTTAAATAAAAAATAAATATATAATCACGCCTTCTACCTATTACTGGGTGTGGCACTCTGCCGAAGCAGATTTTGGTAAGTGATATATTTATGCGCATGAAGTGCTGTTGCCAACCATCAAATCACGGCCACCTACCCTATAATATTTAATATTTAATATAATATTTCTTCATTGTAAGTAGTAGTCGATATGATCATTAGTTGCTTGGATACAGTTTAAACAACAGAACGCACACAACAACATAAATTATGCAGAAGCACTTTTAAAATAATATTTTTTCTGAAACCGAGAAGAAAGTGCTTACACACACATTTGTAAATAAGGTTTCTTGGTAAGTGCACGGAATGCGTTGTGAAAAATGTGGATTGTAATTTTAAAAGTATTTATATACTTATATATAGCACGGTGTACTATTAAATGAGGTAGCACAAACCCTTAAAATTTGTTCCGCTATTAATTTATTAATGGGGTGGCTGGCTCAGTGGTATGAAATCGGCCTGTGGATCCTGAGAACCCTAGTTCGATTCCCACAGATGACAAACAATTTTCATAATATCAAAAACTACCCCTGTGGCTCCTCCAGCACTAACATCTTTGGAGGCCGTGATTTGACGACTGGTAACCGCACTTCACGCGCAAAATATATCACTTACCGAGATTTGCTTCTGCAGAGTGCCACGCCCAGTAATGGGTAGAAGGCGTGATGATATATTTATTTTATTTTTTTATTAATTTATTCATATTCATAATTATTATCGTACAAGCTTGTCCCTTTTAATTCTTTCCATTCATTTATTCCTTCTCACAATTGCTCCTTCTCAATTTCTTGACATATTTTTTATATGTAAAGCATTATAAAACTTTACTCAAATACCTACTCGTACTATAAAGTTTCACTTTTCGTACTTCTAACGTAAATAACTAATTTACTACAGTTATTATGGTGATAAATAACATTAGTTCGTTATTTTACTAATGAAAAAGTTGAAATAACAGTGGCATAATAAAGTGGGTGAAAAAACACATTTTTCTGAAACCGGCAAGAAAGTGCCTACTTTCCTGACTAATTTTAGATTAGCTGTATTCCATTTGGCACATGGTTCATTTAAATCAGTTCAGATAAATTAGACAACATGACTAAATGAACTAAATTAAGCGAAATAAAGCACTTCTTGGAATGAATTACTTCAAAGTAAATTAGAATCAATAATTCCAGTATTGAAAATAAAGTCAGTGAAGTAATCCAGCGAAATAAATAAGTGATCTGATTCAGTAAATGCAATTTAGATCCAATCTAAATGGCAAATGGAAAGTAGATTTTACAAAAACAATCAAGTAAAGTACGTATCCAAGGCTACAACAAAAATAACAGTCTGGTAAAGTACAAAACAGTCTGGTAAAGATTTTACCTGACTGTTATTTTTGTTGTAACCTTGGATACGTAGTCTGCTGTCAATACAATTCATATCATTTAAACATTTTGATTTATTTATGATTAAATATTAATTAAATTAAACGGTTTCAGGAAAAATGGTATACATAATTCGTCAGGAAAGTGTTTTTAATTGACTCAGCAGATTAAAATGCTCGATCTGCGGCCTCGTACTTCAAACAACCGCTTCGTCCAGTAAAATATCACTTTCCTGACTTATTATGTAATATAGTATTAAAATAATATTTTCTCCTCTTACCAGACTTGAATAAATAAATTCACCAACTATTTTGTACATAACTATGAAATAAGACTACTGCGTATATGTATAAATACGTGCGTTTCTGAATTGTATCAATATACAAATAAAATTAATTCTTTCTTGTTTTCCTCGTCATATTAATCTATACGGTAGCGGTTTCCAAGCAGTTATTATCAAAAGTGACAGGATATAATATTTCGAAACATTAGACTGATACTACGTATAAAAACATATTATTTTGCTATTTCCTGCTGCCGAATGGTTTAAAATTATTTTATGGCCAGTTGTATCATCAAAAGTTAAATTTTACATTAGGTTTAAATAAATAATAATAATAATGGAGTAGGTGGCACAGTGGTATCGTGTCGGCCTGTGGATCCTGAGAACCCTGGTTCGATTCTCACAGTCGATAAATATTTTCACCACATTAATACTACTCCTGTGGCCCCCCGTTCACTAACATCTTTGGGGGGCGTAATTTGACAGCTGATAACCGAAATTCACGCGCATAAATATATCACTTATCGAGATCTGCTTCGGGAGAGTGCCACACCCATGTTCAGGGCCAGAAATGCTAATTTCACCCGTGGTACATACAATATTTTATGCACAACAAAATAACATTTAATTATATGTTCAAAAGATTAAAATATGTACATAGGTTACATGTCAAAATGACATTTTGCAGAATCAAGTATTCACAATAAACAAAAATTGTCATTTATGTATCCATAGGAATGATTTCTTTTTGGCCCACGGGCCGAAAACAAGTGTTTAAGCCCACTTTTTAGGGCTAAAACACATGCTTTTCGGCCCGGTTGTGCATAAACTTATATTTTTAGTATCTATTATTTGAAGAATTTAGAATTTAGAAATATTTGACAGTACAAAACATGATTATGGGGTGGCTAGCTCAGTGGTATGAAGTCGGTCTATGGATCCTGAGAACCCTAGGTCGATTCCCACAGACGACAAATAATTTTCATAATATCAAAAACTACCCCTGTGGCTCCTCCACCACTAACATCTTTAGAGGCCATGATTTGACAACTGGTAACCGCACTTCACGCGCAAAATATATCACTTACCAAGATCTGCTTCGGCAGAGCGCCACACCCAGTAATGGGTAGAAGGCGTGATGATATATTTATTTTATTTTATTTACAAAACATGATTCTTACATAATTTGTTAATATTTGTATGGTTCCAACAAAAATAGTAGGTATAATACTTACGATCAAAACATAACAGCTAACAAAAAATAGTAGTATCCCCTTGATTCTTTGTACCAAAAGTCATGATTTAATTTATTTCGGGGTAACATAAATGAAAAAAAAACTAAAACAAAATAAAACTACACCCACGCCCAACAGTATACACTACACAAATGAAGAAACACATTTCATATTACGTCGTGATAAAACTATTTTTAGAAGTAAATAGCATGTCACTCACACATCTACATGTATGGGACTTAACTACTTTTATGACTACATGATTTCGGACTAATGACTTTTTACTTGAGTGCACTGATTTGTTTGTTAGTAGGCGATGAATAATTGAATAGATTCATTATTTATTCAGTTGTTGGATGAGTGACAAGACGATGTTTTTTTTTGTTATCGATTCAATCATAATAAAAGTTTATTTTTAAATATAGTAAATTGCATTTTTGTTGTTGTACATTCTCAGTAATAAATATGTAAATTAATAAATAAAAGTTATGGAGAAATAATAGTTATTTATGTACCAAGGGTGAAAACAAGTATTTCTGGCCTGTGGCATGATTATTAGCACGAAGCGCAAAGCGCAAAGCGCCGAGGGCTAAATAACATGCTCAATATTGTTGTGAAATTATTTTAGGAAATAAATATATCATCATGTCTGTTAGCTTTTATTGGATGTGGCACTCTTTCGTAGCAGATCTCGGTAGGTGATATACTTTTGCAGCTACCAGCCGTCAAATTATGCCTCCCAAATATGTTAATAGAGGCACATATTAGGTCTGAAAATGACGAAAATTGCTTCAAAACTATCGATAGCCATGAAATTGAAAGAAAATTAAATAAATGTTGGACGTTTTATATGTCAATACTGTCAAAATATAGTTATTTATGTATCAAGGGTGAAAAAAGGCGTTTCTGGCCAACGGTATAATTATTAGCACGAGACGCAAAGCGTCGAAGGCTGAGGGCCAGAAACGCTAATTTCACCCGTGGTACGTACAATATTTTATGTATAACAAAATAACATTTAATTATATGTTCAAAAGATTAAAATATGTCAAAATGACATTTTGCAGAATCAAGTATTCACAATTAACAAAAATTGTCATTTTATTTATGTATCCATGTTTAAACCCGCTTTTTAGGGCTAAAACACATGAATTTCGGCCCGGTTGGGCATATACAAAATTTTGTAGCACTTTTGAAGATGTTTTCTCTAGATTAATTAATGAACAATTAATGCAAGGAAATATAAAAACCGGATACGCTACGTAATTACGATCTCATCATTTACTAAGCACTGTCGGTTAACCCGTTAACCGGATAAATCCGAATGTCGACAACTACTTCCGAAGTTAAACAAGTATCATTTCTCTTATTACGATTACCCAATTTCGGATATTACATGAGAATCACATTGTTGGCTTGTTTTATAGTACATCCGGGTTTAATGATTTGCATTTTTCACAAGCATTTTACGCACAGCGGGTTTAAAATTTGTTCACAGAATTTTACTGTTAATAGTTCCTAAAGTAATTTATTTATTTGCTACACTGCACAACAGGAAATTAAAATCTCAATTACACTAGCTTATGAAGAAATATGAAAAAACGATAAAAAATTTAATAAATAAATATATCATCACGCCTTTTACCTATTACTGAGTGTGGTATTCTGCCCTAGCAGAACTCGGTAAGTGATAAACTTATGATGTTAGCGGAGGATTGTTTGTTGGTTGTAGGATTCAAACCCGGCTCAATTCGACATTCCATCATGCGCCACTTATCGGAAATGTTCAAAACAGATATTCGAATTGAGCTTCGAAACCCTCAAAACCGTTTATCTTTGTAGCCTGATTGGAAAATTTTGAGATTGGAATATCTTGTTTAAACAATTTCTAAATTGTTTATTTAACAAATAAGTGAGTTTCTGGTTTAAATATTCTTATCTCTCTGTCAATTTTATATATACACAATAACGAAACTCTTTAGATATAGAATAAAACACGCATTGTATTATGTTTGAAACTTAATATTTATTCAAAATAGATTCCATTTGAATCAATATATATATATTTTAGAACGATCAACTAGAGCATGCATAGATTGTTTTATGCCATCTAAAGAAACGTTCTTTAACACGGCTGCTTGAATGGCTGGAATATCATCATAAAATGCTCCTTTCATGGCAATTTTCAATTTTGGGAAAAGATAATAGTCACATTGTGATAGATCAGGCGAATACGAAGGATGGTCGATGACACAAATATGTTTTTTCATCAAAAATTCATTGTCTTTTTTAGTCATTATCATTATCGTGCAATAAAAAGAGCTGTTTTCCTTTTGAATATTCAGGTCTAACACGAACTATTTTTTACCACAAACGATTTAGAACTTGTAAATAGTATTCTCCAGTAACAGTTTGGCCCTCTGGGACAAACTCCTTGTGGACAATACCTTGTGAGTCGTAGAAAGTAATCAACATTGTCGTTTTTGGACGTCCAGATCTTTCATCATCATTTAAATCTTCACGACCATTTTTAAATTTTGCAAACCACTTATAAACTTGTGACCGAGATAAACAATCATCACCATAAACTTTTTTCATCAATTCGTATGTCTCAGCAATCTTTTTTCCAAGTTTAACACAAAATTTAATATTTGCTCGTTGTTTCATTGTATTTTTACAACATAAACACAAAAACTACTGTCATTAACATGCGCATAGATTTTTAAACTGTCACCTGATTGCATGAAGTTGTGTGTGTTCGAAAGAGGAAAGATGTATCTTTCTAACAATGTGTATGTTCAATAGATTGCTCTACGTGTTCTATGATTTAAATTAAAAGTTTCGTTATTTTTGGAACATACTGTGTATTTATGATAAGAAATAAAATTCTCTAACTTTTGCACTCTGAAATTCACATTTTTATTTGAAAATTGTTACTAACAAATTAAATAATGTTGCTCAGGAACCTAATAATATAAAATGCACATGATTTGGGCCCATAATATGGAATAGGTGAGCTGGGAACTTCGAGCCATCGACGGATAGTTCAAGCTCTAAAGAGTTCGTTTTTACATATATGTATATAAATGTTGATAATTCGCAAAAGGGAGCTGATAGGATTTAGATCTTTGCGGATTTTGAATGTCCAGATGATACGGAAACTTTCTTCATTAGCCGTTTTTGCGGACATTTTCATCGCACTTCCTGATCACCGTGTACAGTCGACAAACAATTTTCACCACATTAAAATGATCCTTGTGGCTTCTCCTTCACTAACATCTGGTAACCACACTTCACGCGTATAAATATATAATTTATCGAAATTTGATACGGGGTGGCTAGCTCAGTGGTATGAAGTCGGCCTGTGGATCCTGAGAATCCTGGTTCGATTCCCGTAGACGACAAACAATTTTCATAATTTCAAAAACTACCCCTGTGGCTCCTCCACCACTAACATCTTTGGAGGCCGTGATTTGACGACTGGTAACCGCACTTCACGCGCAAAATATATCACTTACCGAGATCTGCTTCGGCAGAGTGCCACACCCAGTAATGGGTAGAAGGCGTGATGATATATTTATTTATTTTGTTTTTATTTGATACGGCAAAGTACCACACTTAGTAATGGGTAAAAGGCGTGATGATATATTTATTTTATTTATTTTAAAATTACTTCTGTGGCTCCCCATCCACTAACATCTTTGGAAGCCGTGATTTGACGGCTGCTAAGGGCAGAGTGCCACATTTAATAATAACTAAATAGCGTAATGAAATATATTTTGTTTAATTTAATTTGAATTATTATGATATACGTACATGTGCAATCCTATACTAAATATTCTTAGGTCTTATTAGTTAGCATGTTGCAAGAAACTCTAAATTAAATTTTCACCTTTAGCTGACAATAACCAATAAAACAACAATTCAATTTTAAAAAGTAAAAGTTTGTTCAGAGCAGCTCCCACAAACATAGAACAATCTTATTCTGACAGAAGGCAATAAAAATTTGATACATTACAATGATCATTCGAAATAAATCGTTCTGAGGAATACAATGATCTATTCGGATCTAGTACAGGTGTGGCGGATTCCTGTGTTGACTACCGACGAACAATCAACACAATACGAACAAGAGTTTAGAGTTTTATAGCTGGATCGTGATTTTGCAGCCCACAGACAAATGCCTATTAAAAAGAGAAATTATTAAGTTGTAGTTAAGTGTTGAGAGATTTCGATGATTTATTTGGGTAATGGATTCCGGTTTACATTTATAATTAATTGGTCTTGTCAAGGTGAAATATAGGATTGTAGGCTATTTTACAAAAATATAATTATTTTATATATTAATGTACGTACAATAGTTATTTTAATGGGGTGGCTAACTTTACAAGTTACTTGCGAATTAGTTTTCCAACTGTTTTTGGAAAAAATTATTTTGAAATAATTTTTGTACTGAATTTAATGATTAAGATAATTATAATACTAATAGTACTCTGCCATAACAGATTTCGGTTAATGATGTATGGGGTGGCTAGCTCAGTGGTATGCAGTCGGCCTGTGGATCCTGAGAACCCTGGTTCGATTCCCACAGGCGACAAACAATTTTCATAATTTCAAAAGCTACCCCTGTGGCTCCTCCACAACTAACATCTTTGGGGGCCGTAATTTGACGACTGGTAACCGCACTTCACGCAAAATATATCACTACCGAGATTTGCTTCGGCAGAGTGCCACACCCAGTAATGGATAGAAGGCGTGATGATATATATATTTACAATAGTTATTTTTATAACAAGTGCCGACAAAGGCTTGTTACGTGCAAGTGCAGAATTTAACACACGAGGCTTGCCAAGTGCGGAAATCTGCACGAGCACGTAACCTTTTTCGGTACGTGTTATAAACAACATTTTTCATACAACTGTGCGATTTAGAAAATCACTAAAATATTGTCAAAATTTATAAAATGATATTCGCAAGAAAGATGTTTTACGGCGTTGCTATAGTTTGTTTGTTAATTGCTTGCACATTGTTCTACGTTATTTAAAAATATGTCACTAATTTGAAAACAATTTCTTCAAAATCGTCTATGTTTATTTTGTTACTCTGCACAATAGGAGCTTCATCCCAATTAGCTTATAGTGGAATCTAAACCACTAAGACACAATCGTATTTTTTTGATATAAGTTAATTAAGAAACGCAAGTTTTACCTAAAACACACTTTATATTTCCAGTAGTTACTTATGTACAATAATCATGAAAATCAAAAATCAAAAGTAAATAACAGCTATTAACAAGTAGGCGGTGGCCAATAGAAAAATGCATCGCGCCAGCAGGAAACGGAAGTACGCTCGACCGACTGCAACACTGTTGCAATACATGGCAACACTGCGGTTACATCACACACAAATACATACATATTATCATCCTGAAGTAATGAACAAGAATTGCAGTACGTACACAGTTAGCCAAGGAAAGAATTACTTCTTACTTTTTATCTTTACAAGAACTGCTCACTTAAAAAAAGTAAAATAAATATATCATCACGCCTTTTACTCATTACTGGGTGTGGCACTTTCGGTAAGTGATATATTTATGCGCGTGAAGTCAAATCACGGCCTGTAAAGAAGAGAAGAGGAGCCACAAGGATAATGTTAATTTTAATCTGAAAATTGTTTGTCGGCTGTGGGAATCGAACAAATCCACAGGCCGACTTGATACCATTGAGCTACCTACCTCATCAAATTATAAACCAATAATTTAATTTAAATCGGAGCGAAAAATCTTGTGTATCACACGCCCAAAATCTATTTTGTAAGTACTCGCAAAAATTCAAATTTCGACCTAGTGATATAAATAATTATTGCAATTTTGAGGCCCTGAAAATGCCCCTTCTCCAAACATTTGTCTTAAATACGACCCTGTGTCTTGTAATTTATGCGTTATTATTTCTTTAAATAAACCTACTTAATTAATATTTTATCTTAAAGTTACAAACAAATTGTAAGAAATTCGTGTAAAAAAATAATTAATTGTACTTTATCTTGTGTTTTATAATAGATGTATTTTAATTTGTTCATTATTTTTTTATGATGTACGTTAATTGGCTGTATGTACTACGATTTTTTTTCTTAGATACTTAATGTGTTAAAATGATGTAATTAATAATATTTATACAAGAATAAATTATAGAAAGGTATGAAAAAAGTGCTGATAAATCCGCCATTTATATTTCCCGCTGTTAAATATTTCTAAATTATAAATAAATAAATATATGATCACGCTTTTTACCCATTACTGAGTGTGCCACTCTGCCGAAGCAGATCTCGGTAAGTGATATATTTATGCACGTGAAGTACGGTCACCAGTCGGCAAATCACGGCCCCCAAATATGATAGTGGTGGAGGAGCCACAGGAGTAGCTTTTGAAATTATGAAAATTGTTTTCGCCTGTGGGTATCGAACCAGGGTTCTCAGGATTCACAGGCCGACTTCATACCACTGAGCTAGCCATCCCATAAAATACATCATGATGCCTTTTACCCATTACTAGGTGTAGCATTCTGCCGTAGCAGATCTCTAGTATGGTACTGATTCCACTATAAACTGTAGCTCCTCTGTTCTGTTATTTGAATTAATTTCCTGTTATACAACATTATTTTCCGGTGACTAAATTAAAAAAAAAAACCTTTGCGTGCTAGTCTCTACGAAACGTGTTAACTAAAGATTATCCTTTTCTAATAATTTATTCAGGATATACTTAGAATATTTTTGTAAAACAATTACCTATTTACTAGAACTAAACATAAAGCATTCTAGGAATACGTACGCAGACAAATTTCAAGAAGTTGCTCACAAAAAATAAAACGATATTTGACATTTCAAAGCACAGTTCACACAACTAAACTATAAATCACTCAGTTAGACATCCTATTAATGTTATAAATAATTACATCTTTTAAACACAATATTTAACAATACAATTTCGTAACTATGTCATAAAAAAATGAGCTCTACATGAGCATATAAACAACGTGAGTCAGACCTGATAATTCATTTGTTAAATATCATCGTGAAGATGCACTGCACCTTTGTTCAGTTGTTCATGACCGCTTTTTGTTGCATTTGTCGATTGTTAGTTGCCTTGACAATTGCCGACCGAGCGACCGCCGTCGGAAACAATAAACGATCAGCTATCGCTCGATCAGTTTTGTTTTTACCTATTTAACCTGAATAGATTGATTTTAGGATAAAAGTTGGGTATTTTTATTTTGATAAGACTGGCAGAGAAAAATATTTGAGTTTTTTGTTTATACAGTAAAAATATTGCATGTATACGATTCTCAGAATAACTTGATTATGACGTCATTATAATGTTGTTACTTTACTATTAGGATATTCAAGATGACGTTGATCGCGATATGTCAAATTTGAGACAAAGGTAATTCATAAGCTTATAGTTTTACTAGAGTATGAAAGTTGACGTTTACATTATTTTATGGTTGTGATTTCTTTCCAAATTTTTATGAAATATGACTTTTATGTATTTTGCTATGAAGTACTAGAATTAAGAACCCGGGTTCAATTCCCAAAGCCGACAAACAATTTTCAACACATTAAAATCACCCCTGTGGCTTCACTAACATCTGTGGAAACCGTAGTTTGACGGATGATGAACACACTTCACGTGCATAAATATATCACTTACTGAGATCTGCTACGTCACAGTGCCACGCTCAGTAAAAAGAGTGATTATATATTTATTTATTTAGTTATTTTATTTAAAATAACGTCTTTGGCTTCCCCTACATTAACATCATTAGGGGTCGTGATTTGACTGCTAGTAACCGCACTTCACGTGCATAAATATATCAGTTACCGTGATCTGTTACGGAAAAGTGCCGCACCTAGTAATGGGTAAAAAGCGTGATATATTTATTTATTTATTTGCATATGGGGTAGGTGGCCCAGTAGTATCAAGTTGGCCTGTGAATCCTGAGAACCTCGGTTCGATTCCCACAACCGACAAACAATTTTCAGCACATTAAAATTACCCCTGTGGCTCCTCCTTCACTAACATCCTTGGGAGCCGTAATTTGAAGGCTGGTAACCGCACTTCACGTTTATAAATATATCACTTACCGAGATTTGCTTTGGCAAAGTGTCACATCTAGTAATAGGTAAAAAGCGTGATATATTTAAATATTTATTTTCACCATTTTGAAAAAAAACTACCCCACCACTAACATATTTGGGGGCCGTGATTCGGCGGCTGGTAACCGCACTTCACGCGCAAAATATATTACTTACCGAGATCTGCTTCGGCAGAGTGCCACACTCATTACTGGGTGTGGCACTCTGTCGAAGCAGATCTCGGTAAGTTGTCAAATCACGGCCCCCAAACATGTTAGTGGTGGAGGAGCCACAGGGGTAGCTTTTGAAATTACGAAAATTGTTTGTCGCCTGTGGGAATCGAACCAGGGTTCTCAGGATCCACAGGCCGACTTTATACCACTGAGCTAGCCACCCCATATATATATATATATATATATATATATATATATATATATATATATATATATATATATATATATATAATAATAATAATAATAATAAAGATTTTTCAAAAAAAATATACACGATAGCGAAATAATTACAATAATCAACATTAAAAGAAAAAACTATAACAAGTTTATTTTAAAATTAGCATGATTAAAAAATAAAAATAATATTAACAATAATACAAGTATATGTTATAAAGATGAAATTAAAGATGAAATTTATTGGTTATTACAGAATAAATGCCTTTTATACAAAATGGCGAATTTTTCGGAGTTTCACTTTTCAAAATATTTGGTATCAAATTATTAAAAATTGAGGCACACTGAAAACTAAAGCAACTTTGGAAAAATGCTGTTCTATATATTATTTATTTGCATTCAACCTTAAAAAATATGTATAACACAAAATATGTTTCAATTATAACAACAATCATATTTCATTTCAAAAGACAAGTGTTCCGGGGCGAACTTCAAACTTTAATTTCCTGTTGTGCAGTATAACAAACAAACAACATTTTAATCTCACGTCTCATTTAGCTCGCGCGAACAACAAACATATAACGGTATGTACATTAGACAGGTTAAACAGAAAACTCGTAGACATTTAGCTAAGCATTATACGTTCCAGTAGAAAAAGGGCGTGTTACTATAAACACGATTACGAGCGGAGACTCAAAGCCACAAAGTAAAAGTGCCCTTCACAATTTACAAGACACTTGCAATGCGAGACAATACAACATGCAATGTTATGTGGTTTCTATAGTAACGGTAAACATTCGATAGCCTTGGTGAAGAAGCAAACACGAGATATTTACACAAGATGGTGACATATTTTGCTGGGAAACTACACATATACTAATATCATTATTTTTGCAATCCTTGCACTCCACATGATATATGCTATTTTTTCTTCAAATGCCGGAATATTTACCGAATTAATACTATATTATATACCAACGGACTAAAATGCATAATTTAATCCTGAGGATAAAGTTTATTCCACGAACCGCAGTCGAGGGAATTCATGCATTTCAGTCCATACATTTTGAATTAATGATTAATTTTTATATTGCCTTAACATATAAATGCTTGTTTACCTGTCAATTTGATCCCCGGGGGATAAAATTTGAAATTTAATCCTTTCGATATTAAAAGTGACATTTCAGTCCTCGAAAAGGAAGAATAAAGTAAGTGCGGAAACATTTTTATGTCATACAATTTTCTAACGCTGGTCCTTGATTTTAATAAGCGTCAGAAACAGTATTTGTCAAAAAAGTCTAACTTTAATGTTTCTATAGAATTCTGAAATGTTATCATCTTTTTATGACGTTTGAAGAAAATAGAATATTACTGTAAGTAACAGTTTTTAGATCAAGAATGTTGAGGCCCGAAGGATCGGGATTTCCTAAACATTCGCGATCTAAAAGAATCACTTACAGTTCGAGGTTAGTAAGCTATTTTTTTCAAGTATTGTAAAAAATACTTTACTAACCTCGAACTGTAAGTGATTGTTTTAGGTCGCGAATGTTGAGGCCCGAAGGGTCGAGATTTCCTAAACATTCGCGACCTAAAGAAAATCACTTACAGTTCGAGGTTAGTAATCTATTTTTTTCAAGTATTGTAAAAAATAGCTTACTAACCTCGAACTGTAAGTGATTCTTTTAGGTCGCGAATGTTGAGGCCCAAAGGGTCGAGATTTCCTAAACATTCGCGACCTAAAAAAATCATTTACAGCTCGAGGTTAATAAGCTATTTTTTCAAGTATTGTAAAAAATAGCTTATTAACCTCGAACTGTAAGTGATTTTTTACAATACTTGCACAAATAGAAGGAAAATAAAAATAGGTTTCAAAATTGACAACTGTCAAATTGTAGTCCAGATAAACAGGACCTTGATATGTAATATTTACTTACAGTTCACGGTGGATAGTAAGTAAATATTATAGTCGTGATGTAACCATGGAAACCAATATGCAATAAAAGTTGCACTTACTGTGTTTAAATTTTGTCATTAATAGGTAACTTACAGTACAAATATTGTAAAAATTACATTTTTCTTTAAAAAAGGAAAGTAACGCCATATTATGGCGACCGGAAAGCAACGATCAGATTTGACATTAGTGACAACCAAGAGACATCTTAGCTAAATGTATAATTTAGTTATTTGTATATCAAGAGAAAAAAGTTAATGGGGTGGCTAGCTCAGTGGTATGAAGTCGGCTTGTGGATCCTCTGTACCCTGGTTCGATTCCCACAGGCGACAAACAATTTTCATAATTTCAAAAGCTACTCCTGTGGCTCCTCCACCACTAACAACTTTGGGGGCCGTGATTTGACAACTGATAACCGCACTTCACGCGCAAAATATATCACTTACCGAGATCTGCTTCGGCAGAGTGCCACACCCAGTAATGGATAGAAGGCGTGATGCTATATTTATTTATTTCTTATTTAGAAAAAAGTGAAATATTTCTTCCAGATACCAATTTCCCTAGAAAAGAATGATTTACTTTCTTCCCTAGGGACGAAATGCATCACTTTCTTCTCTCAAATAAGAACAGAAAATTTTACTAACAAGGTCATAAAACAATAACTACAATTTTGTTTTAACCATTTAAAGTCAAATGTGCCATATCATCGCCACACATAACTCTTGAAACAATTGCAAAGCCTCGTGCTGATAAAAATGATTTTTACCTCAGAAATAAATGTTTCTTCTTCTTGTGTTTTGCCATATAATACAAAGAAAGTAACTTTGCCCACAAGAAAGCACATTTACCATAATACCTTCGACGTCTCATAAATACGAATTCCTATACTTCGTCCGATGTTTCAAAGTTAACCATTTCGATACTGTCATTATTTGTTACTTGCTTCTTACGTTCATATTATCTGTAACATATCTGTTAGTAAATGAACAATACCACACTATAAACAATTCAACAATTAAACGATTAAAGCGATGGCAATTCAAAAACCAACACGGGGATTCAATATTATTGTGGATTATATTTTGTATCTGTTTTATTAATAAAATATTTCTGTTACTATTTTAGAAATATTTAATAGTGGAAATATACGTTAGTCAACACGTACTAGTTAGTTAATTAGTCATTGATAAGTACTGTTCATGCTAGTGGTGTGACTAATGTACATATGATCACTTTAAAAGTAATTTGGAATATTATTCATTTTAATGTGTTACATTTACTAATGGAATGAAGTGATGGCATAAATTATAAAAAATATTTACTGGGTGTCTATTTTTCTGTAATGGTATATTATATACCTAGGGCTAAAGTGTTTACTTTAATTCTAAGGGTGAAGTTTATTTCGCAAGCCGCAAATTATGTACAAAACTAATATTTTACTAGTAATACCGCTAGTAAATAAATATAAATAAAACAAGTAATTTATTACTTACAAGCTAAAGATAAAAATGACAATCAACAGTAATAGCATTTAAAAGAAAACGTCATTTCAAGTTACATATGTCTATAACAAAACTAATAAATGACTAAATAACAAAAAGAATATTTCTAGAATAATGGTTGTGTATCAATTGAATTGATTTGGAAAGAAGGAACGTATATCGAATGAAAGATTGGTGAAATTAAGGATGAGAGAGTCCGTGGACAACCTAAGATCCAAAATTAAACAAATTGTCAAAATAAATTAAGCTAATAATAGCTGTATTCCATTTGCCACTTGGTTCATTTAAATCAGTTCAGATAAATTAGACAACATGTCTAAATGAACTGAATTAAGGTAGTATTAGCGTGAATTTTTTTTTTGCAGATCGGAATGAAATTTGGCGCATATAAACATTGGATAGTTATACGCATCTTGTTAAAATATGAAACACATTCATCGTCTGTGAACAAATATATTCGCTTGTAAAGTTGAGTTCTTATACACGGGGCTTATGGCGATTGTCATTCAGAATCGCACATATTTGGTTTGTGTACCACTAAAATTTTGCAGTTTTATTTGAAAAATTAGTATGATGTTCTAGAACTATTCATGTATATTGTATCAGAAGGAGAAAGTTTTTTATCGTTTAGTAATGGATATATAGCCATGCAAAGCCTTGTTTTTAACGAAAAATTAAGAATCCCAATTTATAATGACAACACCACACGGTGATAAGGTATTTGAAAATTCACTAGACCAACAACCTGTTAACAATTCATGATATTCAAATCATAATAGGTATAAAACACTTATTTTATTCAAATTTTATATTTTTTTGAGCATAAGTTTCGCCACTCGACAACCGATGGCGCTACCGTCACACTAGTACTACCTTAAGCAAACTGAAGCACTTATTGGAGTGAATTACTTCAAAGTAAATTAGAATCAGTAATTCTAGTACTGGAAATTAAGTCAGCGAAACGATCCAGCGAAATAAATAAGTGATCTGGTTTAGTAAATGTAAGTTCGAACTGATCCAAATGACAAATAGAATACGCCTAATATAAGGAAATTATTTTGACAGTTTTGACAGCTAAAACGTCAAACATTTGTTTAATTTTGTTTCAATTCCATGGCTATCGAGAGTTTTGATGCAATTTTCGTCATTTTCAGATCTAATTTGTACCGTTACCCAGCTTGCAAAATTAATTTTATACCTAAAAAAATTTATTTGAAATTTTTTTAAATAATTAGGGAAGCAGGAAATTACAACATTATAATTTGACATTATTATTATTTTATGGAGTAGGTGACACAGTGGTTATCGTGTCGGCCTGTGGATCCTGAGAACCCTGGTTCGATTCCCACTGGCGACAAACATTTTCACCACATTAATACTACTCCTGTTTTCCCCCTTTACTAACATCTTTGGGGGCCGTGATTTGACGGCTGGTAACCGCACTTCACGTGCAAATATATATCACTTACCGAGATCTGCGTCGGCAGAGTGCCACACCCAGTAATGGGTAGAAGGCGTGATGATATATTTATTTATTTTATTTTATGATTTGACATGTTAAATCCATATGTTCATCCAAGCACCACCCGATATAAAAAATATGTGGAACCCCAGAGTGAAACGTACGTCATGAAATTAAGAAGGAGAAATAGCGAGAAGGAATAAAAAATAGAAAAAAAATCAAGTTGAGATGAGCTTGAACGAAAACAATTATAAATGTGAATGATGTGCCAGGCTAGAATAGTTATTTATGTATCAAGGGTGAAATCTGCGTTTCTGGCCCGTGCCATTAAAATAACATTTAATTATACATATATTCAAAAGATTAAAATAGATACATTTATATGACAAAATAACATTTTGCAAAATCAAGTATTAACAATAAAAGAAAAAATTGTCACTAGCCAAAAACAAGAGTTTCACCCGCTTTTCATAGCTAAAATAAATTCATTTCGGCTCAGTTGTGCATAAATAAATTAATAATTGAATAACACATAAAAGTTCAGTGAACATTACAAGGGTTCGTGCTACCCCATTTAATGGTACACCAAGCTATATATATAAATATATAAATACCTGTAAAATTACAATCCGCAATGATTCCTCACGACACATTCTGTGCACTTGCCTGCAAACCCCATTAACAAATGTGTGTGTCAAGCCACCTCCATCCAATATATACACACATCAATCGATAAATAAATAATTTACCTCAAACTACCCTTGTAGAAAGTGTCTGACTGCGCAAGCAGCTACAAACTAAACAAATTACCCCCTTGAATTGTACCCTCATTAATCATAGAAAACTGTGGAGATTTTTACCCGAATAAATACTATTTCAGTGTTTTCGTAAATTGATATCTGAGGTAATTACCGGTAAGCTACCCTTACACTTAGCGGTAATGACATTTCTGTATAAATCCAGGTAGAAGGCCTATTTTTTTGTGTAAGTAACGGCATATTAAATATATATTAGTGGTTCTGGTTTCAGAATTAAATATTGTTATTATTGTGTACATTATATTGATGAAATGAAAAAAGTATTTTATAACTGGAACTTTTTATTTATTATTTTTGTTGGTCGTAATGGGTTGAGTTAATGTTGGTACATTATAATTTATTAAATCGTAGTTAGATTTATTTGCTAGGATTTAGGTGAATTATGCACCTAATTAGGTCCATGAGGTTGGCACCTAAAGAATACTAATGTTTTTCAAATAAAATATTATTAATAATAATAGTTTATATTTTAATAAACATTAATATTCGTACATGTGTTGGAAAATCTGTAGTAAAAAATTAATTAGTACGAACAATTAACAATTAAATGAGTTGAACATATTTTTCAAGATAAATGTTGAAAGAGAATAAATAAATTAATATATCATCATGTCTTTTTATCTATTACTAGGTGTGGCACTCTGCCGAAGCAGATCTCGGTAAGTGATATATTTATGCGCGTAAAGTCAAATCACGGCCACCAAAAATGTTAATAGAGGGTGAGCCACAGGGGTAATTTTATAAATAAAAATAAATATAAATATATCATCTCGCCTTTTACTCATTACTGGGTGTGGCACTTTGCCGAAGCAGATCTCGGTACATGATATGTTTATATGCGTGAAGTGCGGTTACTAACCGTCAAATCACGGCTCCCAAAGATGTTAGTGGTGGGGAAGCCACAGGGGTAATTTTAAATTGGTGAGAATGTTTGTAGACTGTGGGGTCGAACCAGGGTTCTTAGGATCTAAGGGTAATTTTAAATAAAAAAATATAAATAAATATATCATCACGCCTTTTACCCACGACTGAATGTGGCACTCTGCCGAAGCAGATCTTGGTAAGTGATATATTTATGCGCCTGAAGTACGGTTACCAGCCATCAAATCATGGCTCTCAAAGATGCTAGTGGTTGGAGAGCCACAGGGGTAATTTTAAATTGGTGAAAATTGTTAGTCGACTGTGAGAATTGAACCCCGGTTCTCAAATCCACAATCCGATTCGATACCACTAATCTACTCCATAAATAGATAATTATTATTATTAATATTTATTAGTTACTTTTACTAAATTTGAAAGGTACTTTCAAAAATCTTTTTTGGAAACAATCCTTTTCAAATTACACAACACAATTGTAAATCCAATTATTAAATTATCTTTTAAGATGAGTTCTAATTTCTTCAACAATTACATAACTTTAAAATGATTATTTACTGATCATTTAACAAAAGAAATAATTATAGCATTTAACTCTTTTATATGTTGCAAAAAATTAACCTTTTCTTCAATCATGCATCTGGTAACAACAGTCAATCAGGATTACAATAATTATACTAAATAAATAAATATATCATCACGCCTTCTACCCATTACTGGGTGTGGCACTCTGCTAAAGCAGATCTCGGTAAGTGATATATTTTGCGCGTGAAGTGCGGTTACCAGTCGTCAAATCACGGCCCCCAAACATATTAGTGGTGGAGGAGCCACAGGGATAGCTTTTTCAAATTATGAAAATTTGTCGCCTGTGGGAATCGAACCAGGGACCTCAGGATCCACAGGCCGACTTCATACCACTGCCATCCCATAATTACACTAGTGTCATGAAACAAGCAGGAAATGCTAAATCATTTCACATGAAATCATTGCTGATATCCGCTGACTACATGTGCAGCAGAATTTATATTAGAACATGGAAATTGCTTGACATGTGCTTAGACACGATGAATACATTATATTCTCCTGTTTTATGATTAAGTACTGTATTTTAAAATTAACATTTGCGTCGTAAGTTTTTCTTCTGTCAAACACGCTGGCCTCAGCGGATTTATCGTACTATTGACAATATGGCTCAGTGGTATCGAGTCGGCCTGTGGACGTGAGAACCCAGGTTCGATTTGCAAAGTCGACAAACGATATTCAATACACTAAAACTACCGCTGTGGTTTCCTCTCCATTAACATCTTTGAGGACTATGTTTTGACGGCTGGTAAGCGAACTTTACCCGCATAAATATATCACTTATCAAGATCTACTGCGACAGAATGCCACACGTAATATTGGGTAAAAGGCGTGATGATATATTTATTTATTTTGAATAAATTTGAAATTCTCTTACGAGAAAATTATGAAATATCTTTTTAATAAATAAATAAATATATCATCACGCCTTCTACCCATTACTGGGTGTGGCACTGCGCTGCAACAGATCTCGGTAAGTGGTATATTTTGCGCGTAAAGTGCTGTTACAAATCGTCAATTCACGCTTCTCTCAAAGATGCTAGTGGAAGTGAAATGAAACGATTAATCGTTCGCATCTTATAAGTAATAAAATATTGGAATGTATCGAATATAATTCAGGTTAGAATGAGGTAAAAAGTGCGGGCGGAATATCAAGAACCTGTGTTCAAACACCGAGACCATTTCAATCAAACTCCTTTTACTTTATTTTAAAAATATTACCGTTCTAGTTTTCAATATTATTGTGGTTTGCTTTCACAATAAGTTAAACTAACTTAAATCATAAGTTGCACAATTTGAAAGGAACGCATTTTTAGCATGAGATTGCAGTGTGTTAGCTGATGGATTTTGGTCTAATAGATCCGGGTTTAATTCTGTCTTATACTATAAACTTTTGGATGTATATGGGTGCGGTAATTATATGGGTGTAATAATTGCAGATCTATTACAATAGAAATGATTAATAAAAATTACGTACTTCCGGGAGTAAATAACCTACTTTATTCTTCCTCTTCAAGGACTATTAAATTTCAAATTTAATCCCGCCACAAGTTTATAAACTTTAAATTGTTTCACTTTGTTTATGTTGCCTAAGTTACCTAAAAATTTAATAAAATAAATATATCATCACGCCTTTTACCCATTACTGGGTGTGGCACTCTGCCGAAGTAGATCTCGGTAAGTGATATATTTAAAGTGCGGTTACCAACTGTCAAATCACGGCTCCCAAAGATGTTAGTTGAGACGGAGCCACACGGGTAATTTTAATTTGAGGACAATGTTTGTCGGCTGTGGGGATCGAACTAAGGTTCTTAGGATCCACAGGCCGACTCTATACCACTGAGCCATTACCCCATGTGTCAAATCAATATCAAAATTAATCATTAATTCAAAATCTACGGCTGGACGTGCGAAAAATAGATGATTATTTCCCTCAGAATTAAATTATACACCTTAGTCCCTTAGTATGCAACATATTATTAAATTCAAAATTCATAATAGTTCTGAAACGCATGTTTCAAATGGCCAGTGTTTTTAAATGTTGAACAATAAAGCTGTATTTAAATTAAAAAATATATTATTATGCATTTTACTCCTTACTGAGTGTGGCACTCTGCCGAAGCAGATCTCGGTAAGTGATATATTTATGCGCGTGAAGTCAAATCACAGCCCCCAAAGATGTTAGTAGAGGTGAAGTCACAGGGGTAATTTGAACGTGGTGAAAATTGTTTGTCGACTGTGAGAATCGATCCGAGGTTCTTAAATTCACAGACCGACTCCACAACCACTGAGCCACCTACTTCATATATTTAAAAATCTGGAAATAAAAGTATTGTACTAACTAGCAATAATACTGTTTGTTTTCAATAAACAATTAAATAAACATATTATTTGACTTTACTTACAAATACCTTTTTAATTAAATATCGTAATATGTCCAAATGTGTACTCTAAGCGCATTCTTTACATTTCACGAATGTCACCTACAAAATAGTTTTTTCTAATCACTTAAACAAGTGCATTATTAAAATATGCATCAACACGGTGTGAACAACGACAACAATCTTATAAAGACAATAAAAACACATTTGAAATCAATACAATAATGAAAATGAAAAATCTATGTATGAAAGCACGTATGAATCGACGTGGCTATGATACAAACAATTGAAACTCGGCTCTAATGGCAGTGTACTCACCCAATGGAATGCAAGGTAGATTATGCCAACAGCTAAACACTTGGAATATTAATGTTGTTTGACTTAGTACATGCAGAAATGACCGTTAAGTGTAGAATACATTTGAATTTGATGTTACGATAAATCATATATTGACCAACTGCTATTTCACTAACATTTATAAACTGTCTTTAACTAAATATTTCCCCGTATCGTTATTTGTTTACTGGTTGATAAATTAATAACAATCCTTATTTTTAATCATTACTATATAGATTTTCATCATTTATAATATTATTTCTATTTTACTTTTATGTATTTTGATCTTGTACGAAGCAGCCAGTATTAAATATTATTTATGCACAAAGGCATGTGTTTTAGCCCTAAAAAGCGGGCTTAAACACTGCTTTTTGGCCCACGGGCTAAAAAGAAATCATTCCTATGAATACATAAATAAATATGGGGTGGCTAGTTCAGTGGTATGAAGTCGGCCTGTGGATCATGAGAACACTGGTCTGATTCCCACAGGCGACAAACAATTTTCTTAATTTCAAAAACTACCCTTGTGGCTCCTCCACCACTAACATCTTTGGGAGCCGTGATTTGACGACTGGTAACCGCACTTCACGCGCAAAATATATCACTTACCGAGATCTGTTACGGCAGAGTGCCACACCCAGTAATGGGTAGAAGGCGTGATAATGTATTTATTTTTTTATATACATAAATAAAATGACAATTTTTGTTTATTGTGAATACTTGATTCAGCAAAATTTCATTTTAACATATAACCTAAGTACATATTTTAATCTTTTAAATAAATAAAAAATAAATATATCATCACGCCTCCTACCCATTACTGGGTGTAATCTTTTGAACATATAATTAAATGTTATTTTGTTGTGCATAAAATATTGTATGTACCACGGGTGAAATTAGCGTTTTTAACCCTGAGCATGTTATTAGCCCACCGCGCTTTGCGCCTCGTGCTAATAATCATGCCACGGGCCAGAAACACCTGTTCACAATAAACAAAAATTGTCATTTTATTTATGTATCCATAGGAATTATTTGTTTAAGCTCGCTTCTTAGGGCTAAAACACATGCTTTTCGCCCCAGTTGTACATAAACATTATTATGTCATCAAAACTATTTTCCATTTCCACCTACCATAGCAAACATGAAGGCCGTTCATAAAACAATTTCATTTGTTTCAGTGGTACCACCAAATCGACCTCTAACACACCGGAACCAAACAAAAACAGCAAGAAACGATCAACTTCTATCCTTATTGGCGTCCCGTCGCCGAGAAATCATCCAAAAACGATTCAGGACTCACATTAAAAACATAGTAGATCTATCCTCCGGGAACATTACAACCCCCGTTCCTACCAAAATCACAACATTTCCAAATGCAACAAAAACATTAAACGTACATTTAAACCTATCAGATTTACTGCTACGAAATTCAGTGGGAAACAACACTGACGAAGAACATGTAAACCCAAGCACAGAAAGCAATGTTGTTAACGTTTCTTCACCAAGAAATCCGCAGAAAAGGAAGAATGAAGCACTACAAACATCGGAAAACAAGACTAAAAACATGCCTATTATCAGAAACATTCTTTATAGAAGAAAAATGAGTTACTTGAACAGAAAACTACCCTTAGATTTGGAACAAATCGCTTATGACACTTTAAGTTTATCAGATATTAACAAGAACCCTGAAGACTTAATTTTAGACAATGAAGATTCTTTACAAGTCGAAGAAAGTAGCCATGATAAATTAATTTATTATGATGTCAAAAATAATGCTTCAAAAAAGTCAGGCAATACTTTTGAAGATACATCAGATGAAATCAAAAGTATGCACAATAAAACTAAAATTGTTCAACAAAATACTAGTAGTACTACTACTACGGAGCCGCCACTTCAAGTACTACTAAGTACTACTGAAATAAGTGTAAACAAAACTGACTTAAAACATCAACCAAATAAAAATACTACTAGGTTTATGTCCTCATCATTATCAAACTATTTTCGGCCACTAAATGTCCCAGAAGAGGAAATGCAACCTTTCCTACGATTTGGGGAAAAGTTACCAAGCATGAAACCCCATAGAAACCAAAGTTATTATATCAAACCTACCATAGTTGAAAAAGGGAAGGTGTTAGAAGAAAACAGTGCTACTGTGAAGAACGAAGAAGAAATTGATGAAAATATGGATGTATCCATCATTAAACCACAATTATATGAAAATAAAATCGCGAAAATTAACCTCCCTAGCTCAAAAACTTCTGTAGCGAGGGATTATTCTAAACATAGAATTCAAAGTAAAAAGAATGTTACTGAGGTGACGTCTGCACCGAAGCTAGACAAAAAAACGTACCTTCATAATTATCGTAATATCACAAGAAACAGAGGATTCAGAAATGCCACTATTTTTGTGCAAAACAAACGAAGTGGTGTTCGACATACAATTAACCTTAAGGGTAACAGCTCTATAGCGAATTTGAAACCTGTGACAACCACCGAGCTTATTTATTCAACTGTTACACCATCGAACAATATAACAACAGATACAGAAATTGTGGAGAAAGATAATATAAATAAATTACAAAATTTACAAAAGATGCAAATGAATTTAAATGTAAGTACAACGGAAACAATTAAAATAGTTGAAAATCATACGGAAGTTGTTGCAACTGTTTTACCGGAAAGTACTACACAAACAACGAGTACAACAACACGGGTTGTTATGACAACAGAGGCGAGTAAACAAACAAGTAGCACAACTGAATCTACTACTGTAAAAACAACAAAGTTACAACCACCTAAACCAACAACAATAAGAACAACATTAAGAACAAAACCAACTACTTCTACAACTTCTACAACCCCTACAGCTTCTACAACTCGAACAACCCCTACAACTCGAATAACCCCTACAACTCGAACAACCCCTACAACCAGAACAACCCCTACAACCAGAACAACCCCTACAACCAGAATAACCCCTACAACCCGAATAACCCCAACAACTCCAACAACAACTCAAGAAATAAAAACTACAACAAATATCTCACAAGTAACAACAACGCCTGGAACATCTGAAAATAATACTTTTGCACCGGTTGTAACTCAAAAAACAACTGAAAGTAGTACAACAACATCCCATCCAACAACAGGGTTGTTTTCTACAGCAGTAGTTACCTCAGTATCAATAGAATCTGCAAAATCTAGAGCAGCCAATAAAACAGAACTTGAACCAAAACACGAAGCTAGTAAAAACGAACAAAATAAAACCGAACAACAATCAACAACAACTGATATCAATCTTGACTTCGATGCAACAGTAATAGCAGCATTGAACAATTTCACTTCACAGGGGTTGCAAAATACTACCCAAAATAGAAACTACAACATATCTTCGATGCACGCTCATAAAAAACCATTTATTTTGCGACCAACCACTGGTGAACCACCTACCATAACCTCTGAATTTATTATCCATGTACCGGATGTAGAAATAACATCACCGGAAACCACCACACCTCCAGAACCATCACAAGCAACCATAAAAATCACTAGTAGATTCAATTCAAATCCAGATAAAGTAAATACTACAACGAGTACTTCAACTACTGAAACCCCCAAACGAATGTTAAATACCACTGTTTTAACTCAACCAGAACCAGACTTAGAACTTCCCCTAGCAACCCTATTCAGCGTAACAGATTTTCACAAACCAGACCTCAACCAAACATCAACAAAGATACAGAAACCATCAGGATCAGAAACTGTCATTTCAAGAAAAAGTGAAAATGATGTTTCTATTGACAATATTCACGCTGCGTATATTTTAGCTGCGTTAGGGTTTCTACCTATGATGGTGATTGTTATTTATGTAGTAAGAAGTGTGATGAAGAAGAAACCGAAGATGATTGAAGATTATGAAGCAGAGATGCATGATAGTGACAAGAAGAGTATTATACACCCTGTGGCGAGGTTGCCCACTCTTGTGCTCGATACATCGAAGAGATGGGAGTTTCCAAGGGGGAAGTTGAGGCTGCAGACGTTACTTGGACAAGGAAATTTTGGACAAGTAAGTTGAAACGATTTTTCAGCTAGTACAACAAATAAAATAAATATATCATCACGCCTTTTACCCAGCTGGTAACAGAAATTCACGCGCATAAATATATCACTTACCGAGATTTGTTACGGTAGAGTGTTATACCCAATAATGGGTAGAAGGCATGATGATATATTTATTTTATTAAATTTTTCACTTAACTCTAAATAAAGTATTAACTATGAAATGCCTGATTTTAATTTAATGTTTGTTTTGTTTGAAGGTATGGAAAGCCGAAGCCGATGACTTGAAAGGCCACGTAGGTCTTACAAGACTTGTAGCAGTTAAAACAATCAAAGATGGCGCAGGAACAAAAGAACGTGATGACCTCTTGAAGGAACTAGCCATCATGCAGAAAATGGGCTCACATCCTAACGTTGTCACTTTGTTAGGATGTTGTACAGATAAAGGTAAAAACTTACACAAATACAAGTGCATTCAGATTCCACTATAAGCTATAGCTTCCCTTTACTGTTACTGTCAAATAAATAAATAAACTATTTTTTGTTTTGTTTTTCCAGAGCCATATCTGCTGATAATGGAGTACGTGATGTACGGAAAGCTTTTAACGTTCTTAAGGGACCATCGAACGAGAAGGGACTATTATAATTTCAGCGATGATGCTGCCACCTTGACTGCAAGGGATCTCACTGTGTTTGCCTATTGTGTTGCCAGGGGGATGGAGTACCTTTCCACCAAAGGGGTGAGTTTATATCCTGTTTAAATGAAAAAACCAGAAACAAGTTAATTACATACATAACATGCTACTGTGTCCCTTCAAATGGGGTAGCATAAACCTTGTTCTCTCTTTTCGATTTCCACAGCCGACAAACAATTTTTACCATATTAAAATTACCGCTGTGGCTTCTCCATGACTAGCATATTTAAGGACCGTGATTTGACGGCTGGTAACCGCACTTCCGGCAGAGTACTACACCTAGTAATGGGTAGAAGGCTTGATGATATATTAATTTTATTTTATCTTATTCTAAACATCTAGATTACGTATTATTTTTATATCATCTGATACTAAACTAGTTTTTTAATGATTTCTCAACATACTATTGTCAATCAAATTTTTAGACATGCATTTCTAATCTAATCTACTTTTCATGTCATTCTTAAAGGGCAAAAATCAAAGAAATTAGACTTTATAATGATCGATTTAATATAATCCAAGTTACTTCATATGTCATATAAGATTGTGGACTTTTCTTTCATATACAAGTGCAGTCTATCGCTTTCATCTTTTCCAATCTTTGTAGATTCGTTGTTACATTTCTTATTAGATTCATTGTTAGGAGTAAGCGTGAGTAATTTGAGATGTTTTGCGCATATGTTATGTACGTCGAAGAAGATGAATGATAAGTGAATAGTAGTGATTGGATAGATGTGATTGAAGGTTTGTCGTGTGATAAATGATTACGAGTATAATAAATAAATGAGTTTATATGGAGTGATCTATGAATGTGGTTAAAGTGAGGGTGGTGTGTTTGGATGAGAATGTTTGACGAGGACTGATTATTTGATGAATGTAATGAGTGAATATTTTATGAATGATTTGAGGGTTCCTGTTACCCTATTTGATGGGATATAACGTGATGATGTATGTATGTATGTACTTATAAATGATCCACAATAAATTAGGAAATTAATATAACAGTATAAAATAATAATAATAATTTCAAACCATGACCACGCATTTGAATCAAAACATTAATTGAATAATTCTTGTTTTTTTTTAATTTAAGAGAAAAAAGTTATACTTTTCATCCTTTGACTTTGACATAATTAAAGGTGAAATAAAATTTGACAGTGACAGCTGATCAAATTAGAAACATATCTTATTTAACATATTTAAATTTATCAATCAGGTGTACCAACATAAAGCGGAAAATATATAGGTATCACTTAAAAAAAGGTCCATAATTTATAGTCACCCGGTATAAGTTTATTAAATAGTATATACACATAACAAATGAATATCAGTTCAACATGACATATCAGATATCCACGAGTATTTTGTGTTTTTCGCAATTTGTGCATCTATTCGTGTCACTGTAATATTCCTAATAATACTTTCAAATAATAATATGTTTCGTATCCGCATTCTATGAATCCTAAAAGCTACACTTTTACTTATTTTGCAAAATATTGTAATGTTTCAGCACTTTTCCAACCATTATAATTATGTTTCACATTACTGTCAAATGTCGATATCGCCGCATTTATTAAATTTGAAATTATAATTATTATCTTGTAAAGTATCTGGCGATGATATTGACAGGTGGAATTATTATTAATTGGAAGAATACATCTGGAGTGAGAAGTATTTCTTGGAATACTTTGAACGGACAAAAGATAGAAATAAACAACATAATTATTCATATGTATAAAGGGTAGTAGTAATTTAACATTTCAACACAATACAATATATCCTAAAGCATTTTGTAACATTTAAATTAATTTTAATTTTAGCAAGGCGTAACCGAAACATATGATGGAGCTATTATATTTAGTCTAGTGTTAGTAACACGCGATCTAATAATAATAACAACATTCACTAGTATTTACTTACAGCTAAAATAAATACAGGACATAATTAGAATATATTCTTCTCCTTCAATGGCGCTACAGCCCGAATCGGGCCTGGGCCTACCGGGCACACCGAGCCGCAGTTTTTACGCTGCCGTACTGCCGGTTTCCGTAGTCGATGTTACTTTAAGACATATGTATAAGTGACTAGCTTATAGCGCCCGAGTATCATTAATACAAGTAACTGTATTTTTTATTTAACGACAAATCATACTTTGTCGACAGGCGGTTTCGAACTGACGAACCTTAATTCGGGTGACATCACAGCATGTTAAGAGATGTGCATTAACACGCTCGACCACCTCGCCTGTTAGAATATATTATCCGCCGACAAACAATTTTCACAACATTAAAACTAACCCTGTGGCTCCCTTTCCCTAATATCCTTGGGGGCCATGATTTGACGGCCGATAACCACACTTCACGCATAAAATATATCACTTACTGAGATCTGTTACGGCAGAGTGCCATACCTAGTAATGGGGAAAAGGTGTGATGATATATTTATTTATTTTATATTTTCAAAAATGATTAATATTCATAGGGTGGCTGAGTGGCATCGAGTCGGATAGTAGCTTTAAGAATCTGGGTTTGATTCCCACAGCCGACAAACAATTTTCACTACCCATGTGGCTCCCTCTCCACTAACATATTTGGGGGCTGTCATTTATCTTACGCGCATATGTAAATATATTACTTACGGAGATCTGCTACGGCAGAGTACCACACCCAGTAATGGGTAAAAGTAAATAAGTTGTATTATATAAAAAAAATATAAATATATCATCACGCCTTTTACCTATTACTGGATGTGGCACTCTGCCGAAGCAGATTTCGGTAAGTGATATATTTATGCGTGTGAAGTATAAAATCACGGCACCCAAAGATGTTAGTGGTGGAGGAGTCACAGAGGTAATTTTAATTTGGTGAAAATTGTTTGTCAGCTGTGGGAATCGAACCGCGGTTCTCAGGATCTACAGACCGACTCGATAGCACTCAGCCACTACCCCATAATATTATAATATGAGTAAAATCGAAGTAATTTTCTTGGCATTTGGGAATTAAATTTCTATCGTACACGTACGAAGCATTTAGTATTGTAAAAATAAACAATAGAAAATCGCAATGGCGACCATTAGCTTTTAGTGACCTTTGTTTCTGGGTCACCATTAACTTTCATCAGCACTGTTTCTATTATATCGTGATTTTATTTATTTTAAAATGATAAAATTGTGTATTTTATTCACGTTTATGACACATGTGTATACAAGCGTATTATTAACACCAATTATTACTGATTTCGTGTTAAGACAAAATGCGGTCACGAGAATCATATTTTTTATTATACCTGCATAATAATCCTTGTTTAACAATTAAATTTCAAGAGTTTCAGTCATATGAATAACTTTGAAGTTTGATAAATTTGAAGTTTTATGACAAAGTTATTCATATGACTGAAACTCTTGAAATTTAATTCGTGGTATGATTTCCTTAAAAATATTTCTATGAGTCATAGGAGTCTTGGGATCGATGCTGTGTTAGTCACTATGACAGATAAATTCGGTTGACGCCTATCTCGTTCAGGGGAACCGTGGCTTAATGGTTAAAGCATCAGCCCGGCAAGCTGAAGGTCCTCGGTTCGAGTCCGGGCGTCTCCCGAATTTTTCTGTCATAAAACTTCAAATTTATCCTTGTTTAACAAGCTTGCGAAAAGTTGCTAAGCAACAACAAAATCATTTTTATAATAGTTGTACTGTAAGACAAAATTTAAACACATTTATTTTTTTTAATAATGACTGCTTTTATACAACTGACAATATATTACGCCATTTTCTTTCTAGATAATCCACCGAGACTTAGCAGCGCGCAACATCTTAGTAGACCACAACAAACTCTGCAAAATCGCAGACTTCGGTATGTCGCGGGACTCGAGCGGAGCCCCAGGGGGCGAAGTGACAGAACCTCGTGCCCCTCGAAATGCTCTACCAGTTCGCTGGATGGCCGTGGAGTCGCTACTGTACTCTGTCTTCACACACAAGAGCGACGTGTGGGCGTTCGGAGTCCTGCTCTGGGAAATTGTCACGTTGGGTAGGTTTTTGGTTTTTTTGTTGTTATATTTTTGTGGTTGATACTACTGGAGTGAAAATTTGGGTGTTGGGTGATGAAAGTATGGGGAATTTGAATTTTTAGTCGGAATTGAAATATCTTGTTTAGGTTTGAAGATATAGGCTCCCAAAGTTCGGTAATTTTAAAGTTAAAAATTAGTCGCTCGAAAATTCAAGCAGATATCGAATTGAGAGTTTTACCAATGAATTTCTCGTACTTTAATAGACTTATTATTGTTTCCGTACGTTATGAATCACCCTGTATGCAGGTATATAAATTTGATTGTTTAGTAGCTAAGATGTGAGGGGCTGCAACTTAAAAAACCTATTTAGCTTTGTCGAAAATTTCAGTTTAAAGGGTTCAAGATTTTAATTTTTTTTTAATACAATTCTACATAATTTAAGCCACGAGAAATCGAATGCCGCAGAGCGCATCTTCATATCTTTTTTAGTTTCCGTGTTACAGCGATTTTTGATGTTTTTAAAATCGCAACTTTGAGAGCCCATATCTCGAAAACTAAAAGAGATATCGAAATGCGGTTTGAACGAGTGTATTTCTCGTGCTTTAGTTAACCTGATAGGGAATTTTGGAAATTTTGAAAATTTTGAAAATTTTTCCAAAATTTTTCCGGGTTAATATTTTAAAAACGAGAAAAAATAATGAAAATCTGTTAACACCAGTGGATTCCTCGCGTAAAAATACATAGGTATGCAAATTTTCAGAAAAAAATTCGAGCGGATAAGTATTTTATTATAGAAAAACGAAAATCGGCTAAAAATTAATTATTTTTGAAGGGGTACCCCTTAAGATTTTTACGATTTTTGGTCATTTTTCGTTTTTCTGTAATAAAAAGTTTATTCGTGCAAATTTTTTTCTGAAAATTTGCATACCTATGTATTTTTACAAGAGGAATCCACTGGTGTTCACAGATTTTCATTATCTTTTCTCATTTGTAAAATATTGACCTGAAAAAATTTTGAAAAAATTTTAAAAATTTTCAATATTTTCAAAATTTCCTATCAAGTTAAGTAAATCACGAGAAATACACTCGTTTAAACCGCGTTTCGATATCTCTTTTAGTTTTCGAGATATGGGCTCTCAAAGTTGCGATTTAAAAAACATCAAAAATCGCTGTAACTCGAAAACTAAAAAAGATATGAAGATGCGCTCAACGGCAATCGATTTCTCGTGCCTTAAAATATATAGAATTATATTAAAAAAAAATTGAAAATCTTGAACCCTTTGAATTTTTTCACAGCCTAAATTAGATATTCTGAGTTGCAGCCTCTTACGTCATAACTACCTAATTTCTATACTAACTTATAACTTTAATAAGTCAATTAAAGCACGTAGAATTCAATGGTTTAAATCATATTTCAATAACTCTTTTAGTTTTTGAGATATAGACTCTTAAAGTTATATATTTTAAAAATAACAAAAATCATTAAACGTGTTTACCATATATCAGAATTTTTGCTCTAAAAAAATTGTTAGGCCGTATTAAATTAATAAAAATATTCATACTTATACAGAAAAGTGCGTAGAATTCAATTTTTAAAACCGACTTTCAATATCTCTATTGGTTTTTAAGATATTACCTTTTAAATTTGCATATTTTAAAAAGGACAAAAAATCGTTGCATACTTCGCGAATGTCAGAATTTGTACTCTAAAAAATATATAAACCCAACTACAATAATAAAAATAACTATACGTATAGAAAAAAGTACGCTAAAATCCAAATTTGAAAACCTCAAATCCATATCTCCTCTAGTTGTTAAACTACAAGCATTTTTACACCAGGTAAATTTTCACTCTAATCTACTTTATTTTCAGGATCATCTCCATACGCTAATATGTCCGGCCGTGAGGTCATGCGGCTCATCTGCGCAGGTTACCGCCTCGAACGTCCAGGTCATTGTCGACCCGAGCTCTACGGGGTCATGGCACGGTGCTGGGTTGCCGACCCTGAGTCTAGACCCACATTCGCGGACTTAAGGGACGATTTAGCGGTGCTACTTGAACAACCTCACCCTGAGGGGTCTTATGTTGACCTTGAGAGCTTTAGGGCGGACCCCACAGTCTATGAGATTGATAATTGTACACCCAGAGGGAATTATTTTACGGTGAAAAGTAGATTTTCTGAGTTTGAGTGCGATATATAGGTAAGTTTCGTGATGGTAAGAAAATTACTTCTAATAAAAACAATTCTTTGGAAAAATCGTAAATCTCTAAAAGCTACAGATTGTCATACAGGGTGTTCAATTTAGTTGTGCCACCATTGCTATCTCCAGAACTATAAGAGCTACAAGGTTGGCTAAATTAGTAAAGTTTATTACAAAATAAAACAAAAGACAAAATGTCTATTGCGATGTGGAATTGCCGTTTGTTGATGACCTGAGAAGTTGATGCAAACGTGCTGTAAAAACCTCTGTGGAATTACGAGACAAGTGATCGAAAATTTTTCCCTATTTTTTCTTATTTATTATTACAAAACTATTAACAATATTTTTTCGGCCAGTAGTTCTCCAAATATGTTCCCAATTAAAATAAGAAAGTTGCACCCCGTATTTTCAGAACCACTAATCGAATTTTTGTTAATTGGTTCGTAATAAACTTGTCAAATGGTATTTGTTTGCTAATTTAACTAACCTTGTAACTCTTATAGTTCTCGAGGTAGCAAGGGTGGCACCCTTAAATTGAACACGTGTAGTTTTGCTGTGAACTGGCGTATTAGTGCCTGTCTTTTATTTGAAGTATTTTTTTCTTAAAGTAATTTAGAAAGTTTTGACAGTGAAATTGTTTCATATCATAGGTTGAGTATGTGTAGAATTGCAAATTTTTTATATACAATTCATTTAATATGTATTACACAACATATTTTGATTGTTAGTTTATTTATTTATAAACTGATAAATTAATTATCTGTATTAAAGCAAGATTAAAGTATATCTAAGTTTTCTAGAATACTTAGATATCAAGTTATTTATTTATTATTACTATTACTATAAATGAAACAAAAGACAAATAATATATAACAGAATCAAGTAGGTATGTTCTCTCCGGCTCTGTTTGCAAAATTATGAAACCTAAAATAACTGTTAAAATATAATTCTGTTTGTAACTTATTTAAAAGCAATAGAATACATGTTTTCATAATCTAAATAAATCATCAACATGTTGTTGTTTCAAACGTTACCTAGGTTACTCATTATCATTGGATAAATTTAACGTATTTTGTAGAAATTCGGATGAAATTACATTTTGGATGAGTTGTATTTATGTGTTCATGTAAAAATATGAGTTGTATTTCAAATAGTGCTTTGTTGCTTTTATTTACCAAAGTTTTTATAATCATCAAATTGTCAAATAAAAAAAAAAGTAGCAAAATATATTCATAATATCTTAAGACTTGGAAGGAACACAAAAGAAGTAAAAGAAATTGTATTAAATGCAAAGAAATTAATTAATTACTTAGGTATAATTATTATTTTGACTTTTAGTTTTTGATATTGACAAGAGTACGATTTTGTTTTACAGTCCAATAAAGTGCTATATTATGGACACTAATCAGTGTTATAAATCAAATTGTTATGTTGTGCAGCCGTACATAATAGTTATTTACGTTACAAGTACTGAAAGTAAAACTTTATAGGACGACTAGACAATTTGAAAGCCTTCGAGTCCAATAAACATACTTTCAGTAATTTTGTTAAATCGTACAATAATATTATATTTATAGCACTATTTTTTAGTTTTAAATTTATAAGATAATGATTTATTTTAAATTAATAACAATTTATTTTGATCTTCAATTATCTTTATTATATTTATTTTATAAGAAAAACAAAAATATACAATTAATAACAAAACATTTCGACAGTAGATACCCACTGTCGAATCATTATGTTATTAATTGTATATTTTTGTTTTTCTTATAAAATAAAATACTATTTTGTGTTAAACCGTATTGTAATACTATTTTTGTAGTACTAGTACTGTAAAATAACTCTTTATGATACTAGTACTATAAAAGCTTATTTTCTATTGTTACCTTGGTTACTATAATGTTTGACAGTTAAGTAACCTAGACAACAAAGTAAACAGCAAAATTTTGAGAAATTTGATATTTTATTATCATTGTTATCTAAATTTGTAATACGCGTATTATTTATTTATCAAATGCTATATAATAAAGTAAATACATCTCATAATTTATTATCTTTTAAAAAATTTAATTTAAATATTTACTGCTATAAATGTACAGACAAAAAAGAAGCAGTTTGCGACTACAGCCCTTAGAGGTCAAATCATATTGGATTACTTTATATAAATTTGTAAAAAATATTGTAAAAGTCTGTTAAAAGTTAGGAAAAAATGGTGCATATTAAAAATGATGAAAATTTGCAATTCTACAGAGCACATCGTTGTGTTGTATTAACAAAATATAATATTCTACATGTCTAGTCTAAAATTAAGCAATGTTATATTTGTAAATTCAAATATATGATGTTAGTTTTATTGTTGTTAATAATTTTGTACATCAAATAAATAATTATTTACGTTATAAGAAAAAAATTATATTATAATTTTTGAATAGTATTACCCATCTTTATATGTTATGTATATAAATAAATAAATATAAAATATATTTAGAATAGATCAAAATATGTATAAAAAATAGACTAAAATTCATATTTTGTTTCATGATCATGCATTTATATTTAGTAGTTGTAGATTTTGTAAAAACAAATGCAAATTGTAGAAGAGAGAGAATAAACATATTTCAATGAAACTACTTGTTACCATATTTACAAAACTAAATTTATTCCTTCTTTGGGGTAGGTTGCTCAGTGGTATCGAGTCGCCCTTTTGAGATTTGAGAATCAGGGTTCGATAGGTTCGATTCTCAAAACCGACCAACAATTTTCATCACATTAAAACTACCCTTGTGGCTCCCCTTCCACTAACATCTTTGCGGACCGTGATTTGACGGGTGGTAACTCCAATTTAAGCGTAAAATATATCACTTACTGAGATCTGCTTTGGCAGTACTCAGTAATGGGTAAAAGACGTAATTATATATTTATTTATAGGGTACTGGCTGCATGGTATCGCGTCGATCTGTGGTTTCTAAGAACCCTGGTTCAATCCCCATAGCCAACAAACATTACCCTTGTGGCTCCCCCACTACTAACATCTTTGGGGGCCGTGATTTGATGGCTGGTAACCGCACTTCACGCGCATAAATATATCACTTACCAAGATCTGCTTAGGTAGAGTGCCACATCCAGTAATGGGTAAAAGGCGTGATGATATATTTATTTTATTTATAGTACAAGGAAACTACAGGTTATAATAAAATCCGAACAACTCGGTCGCACTTATATTTTTGGTTATCAGTTGAAATCTGCGAAGTTTGAACGAAGAAAGATTATTGTATCTGCCAATAGACATATAATTATTTATTAATTTATTACTCTAATTATAGTACAGAGGACCTACAGCTTATAGTGAAATCCGAACCACTGAGACACAATCGTATTTTTTTATATAGGTAGAAGTCAGTGAGATTTGAACGCACGACCTCATGCTTGCTAATTAAGAAACGCAAGTTTTACCTCGCTTTTATCCACTAATCTACGTTTGCCAGTAAAATTATGATCTACCATACTGCTGCGCGGTAAATCCGGATCCTGTACTGTAATTTGGATTAAGTTCCTGTTGTTCAGAGTAGCATAAACAAATAAGTAATGTACAATATATTTAATAGTAATTACAAATCAAACTAACATTAACAAATGTAAGTTAATGACTAAAATATATTTACGGTTTCCAACTGTTGAATTTAAATATTGTTTGAACAAAACAATTTCTTTTTCCTAGATTAATAATATATTTCTGTGTCAAAGCACACTATGTTAATAAATTTTCTGCAGATGGTTTCAATCATAAAGATAGGAGAATAAATTACCATTACTTATAACATAAGTAAGACATATTGATATTATCTTCAGAAATAATTGTCTAATCCAAATAATTAAAAAAAAGGTTTGAAGATCAGATATTGTTTATCGATAGTCATTTTTTCATAGTGAAGGCGACGGCAATTTTTTTTAAATGACTTGTTTTAATTTTGATGATTCCGATCGAAAAAGTAATTTTAACTCTATACAAACATATCAAAAAATAAATATTACTTCATTCACAACCGGGCCAAAATTCACGTATTTTAACCCGGAAAGGCGGACTTAAATACATCTTTTTGGCCCTAGGACCATAAAGAAATAATTCCTATGGATACATAAATGACAATTTTTGTTTATTGTGAATACTTGATTCTGCAAAATATCATTTTGACATATAACCTATGTACATATTTTAATCTTTTGAACATATAATTAAATGTTATTTTGTTGTGAATAAAATATTGTATGTACCACGGGTGAAATTAGCATTTCTGACCCTTAGCTTTGCGCCTCGTGCTAATAATCATGCAATGGATGAGAAACGCCTGTTTTCACCCTTGGTACATAAATAACTATATTTGAAACAAAAATGAGAAAAATTGGATGAATGCAATTTTACTAATTCTTACAGGAAATAGATTTTAGTTGCTATAGATATACTACTGATAAAATACCCCGTAATGGGTAAAAGGTGTGATGATATATTCATTTATTTTATTTTAAATAACTATATTTTCACTTAGGACAACGTATATAAAAGTATTTGAAATGTGTTCTAGCTTCACTGCTCATTGAAGTCTCTGTATTGAAAATTTGAAATTTCACAATTAATCGCATTTAGTCTAGTTTATTATCAATTAACGTAGCTATTCAATGGTGAAATGTATAATAATAGGAAAGTAGAGAACAAGAGCAACATATTCAACAGTGAAGAGATAACAATGACGAATCGGAAGAAGCAGGACATCGAGGTGAAAGTTTACTAGTATTCACAACGCAGATTTACATCTGCTCACTCAAGATCATACATACACACATACAGATAACCATGGTACAACACTACCAATAAGTTAGAAAATAATAAATATATCATCACGCCTTTTACCCATTACTGAGTGTGGCACTCTCTCGTAGCAGATCTCGGTAAGTGATATATTTATGCGCGTGAAGTCAAATCACAGCCCCCAAAGATGTTAGTGGTGGGAGAGCCATAGGGGTAGATTTAAAACGGTCTGTGGGAATCGAACCAGGGTTCTCAGGACCCATAGGCCGACTTGATACCACTGAGCTAGCTACTCCAGTTACCCCTGTGGCTTCTCCACCACTAACATCTTTAGGGGCCGGTATTTGACTTACATAAATATATCACTTACCGAGATCTGCTTCGGCAGAGTGCCACACCCAGTAATAGGCAAAAAGGCGTGATTATATATTTTTTTTAATATTTTATTTTAATGGAAAATGACGGAGGAGTGTTAACGTCACCCGAAATTAAGGAAGCGATATTTGTAGTAATTATACAGAGTGATCAAAAGGAATTATTACAGTTGGCAATAAAAAAAACTACTTGAAATTGGTAAGCCTGATACATAAATTCATTTCCTGTTGTTGACAGTTACATTTAAAATTTAAATTTGAGTACATTTATTATTACATTTATTTCTAAAGTATTACTTGAAAAGTCAAAATTCTATTAGCTGTCAGACTCCTGACATAACCTATTTGTATTTATTAGAAATGTCAAATAGCATTTCCGCCTTTATCTGACGTTGTGCCAACTGTGGAATAAAAAGATCTCTGGAATTGTATTGCCAACTATAACAATTCCTTTTGATCACCCTGTATTTCATAAATTAAATAATAAATGTCAAATTTGTTTTGTTTCCATACCAACATTTTATAGTTTAAGCTGTAAAAGTAACACTTTACCGTATGTTATTTGGACAAATAATAAATTTATTTTTCACTCACTTGAATATGACACTATTATTTCAACTTTTTCATTTCTTAAAGAACACTATTTTAGGAATGTTTATTTTACCATGGATACGTCATCGTTTTTTGGTTTTAGTTCCAAAACACGTCGTTCGGCAATCTTCAATACTCGATCCGAAAACTTGTATGTGTAGTTCTAACGAAACAAATAACTATTTCTTTGCAGGAAAGACACGTCAAATAAAAATTGTAAATAATCAAAATCTACACTAATGTTGTTAGTTTTATTTTCTTGTGTGTACAGCATATAAATAACTCTTGCAATTTAATTGTGCGTGTGTACACAACAGTCTGTAGTCTCTTCAAACGTAAAGTAGTTCTCGGCGTTCAGGACATTCTTCATGACCCCGATATAAGCGGAAAGCGAACCGCTCATGTCATTGTACACACGGTATATATCTCTGTCTCTTCGAGCAAGTGTCTAGTATGATCTTCAAACAAACAGATAACAGATGTACGTCGTTGTAAAACTATTATATTCTTACAAATATTTGTTCTATAAAAAACAGGCGAAGAAATATGTAGATTAATTGCTTATTTGATGCCCGTCATTTATTTATAACCAGTTGAACTGTCAAAAAATTAATTTCTAATTTCGAGTTTCAATAAATAAAAACAAAGCGAAATTGTATGTCATATATAGTAAAATATTCAAGATGGGGTAGGTGGGGCAGTGGTATCAAATCGGCTTGTGGATTTCAGAATCCGGGTTCAATACCCACAGACGACAAACAATTTTCATCATATTGAGACTACCCCTGTGGCTTGTCCTCAACTAATATCTTTGGGAGCTGTGATTTTACTAAACTCGCATAAATATATCACTTACCGAGATCTGCTACGTTAGAGTGCCTCACCTAGTAATGGATAAAAGGCGTGATGATATATTTATTTTATTTATTTTTATTTAATGATTTTTTTGAGGTTTTAAATACGGTTACCAGCCGACAATTCACGCCCCAAAAATGTTATTAAATTGTGAAATATAGTAAAATAAATAAATATATCATCACGCCTTTAACCCATTACTGGATGTGACATTTTGCCGAAGCAGGTCTTGGTAAGTGATATATTTATGCGTTTAAAGTGTGGTTACCAGCCGTAAAATCACGGCCTTCAAAGATGTTAGTAGTAGGGAAGCCACAAGGGTTATTTTTTAATGTGTAGAAAATGTTTGTCGGTTGCGGGGATCGAACTAGGGTTCTCAGAATCTATAGGCCGACTCGTTATCACTGAGCTACTACCCCATGATTTAAAAAAGGTTTCAAATACGGTTACCAGTCGTCAAATCACGCCCCCCATAAGTGTTAGTGAAGGGAGAACTATAGTAATTATACTAAGTCGAAAATCTCTTGATCTAGCATTGAAGTCTCCTGGATATAATAAAATTAACACAACCGTTAAAACAATGAAAAATATTAAATAATTCATATGTGAACAGCATTTTTAAAGTAATTGCACATTAAAGAAGATAAAATGTCAGGGTAACCTTCTAGATTTTTTTTATTACTTAAGTTAGTTGTTTCTCACGAAACTGACTATAATAAAACGTGATTTTTTTTTAATGACTGTAACTTGTTCCCAAAATTATACAGCAAGCCTTGCAAAAAATATTATACTGCAATTACGAAGAATTGTAACTTAAAATTACAATTAAATATACACTTTTAGTAAACACAATTAAGATTCCTTTTCAGGTAATAGTTTACAATATAAGTACTTTTGTTTTATTTACTTTATTCTCATGATGTTTGCCAACTTGAAACTGTACAGTACCGTTGCGTTACTCTCACAGTAATTATCACTGCAGTGTTCTTGTTAATTAAGTAAAATTACTTTACAAGTATTTGCAAAATTAGTTTACTAACTGTTTTTGGAAAAAATTATTTTGAAATAATTTTTGTACTGAATTTAATTATTAAGATCATTATAGTACTAATAATAGTAGTCATAACAGATTTCGGTTAATGATGTATGGGGTAGATGGGGTAGATGGTTCAGTAGTATTGAGTCGGCCTGTGAATCCTGAGACTCCCGGTTCGATTCCCACAGGCGACAGACAATTTTTACCACATTAAAATTACCTTTGTGGCTTCCTCTCCACTAACATCTTTGGGGACCGTGATTTGACGGCTGGTAACCACACTACACGCGCATAAATATATCACTTA
This sequence comes from Pterostichus madidus, assembly GCA_911728475.2. Taxonomy (NCBI): domain Eukaryota; kingdom Metazoa; phylum Arthropoda; class Insecta; order Coleoptera; family Carabidae; genus Pterostichus; species Pterostichus madidus. The sequence goes on along the minus strand of OU452313.1, from coordinate 504,760 downwards.
CCGAGATCTGCTACGGCAGAGTGCCAGATCCAGTAATTTATTTTATTTATTTATATATTTATGCGCGTTAAATAAAATCACGGCCCTCAAGGATGCTAATGAAGGGTGAGCCACAGGGGTAATTTTAATACGGTGAAAATTGTCGTCTGTGGGCATCCAACCCCTGTTTTCAAACCTCGTACACTATAATTTAGACAGTTGTAACTTCTTGGTTAGAATACTCGTATTAAAAGTTGGAGTGATATATCTTGCGCGTAAAGTGCAGTTACCAGTCGTCAAAGATATTAGTAGACAATGAACCACAAGGGTAATTTTAAAATAAAATGAATAAATAAATATAAATATATCATCACGCCTTTTGCTCATTACTGAGTGTGGCACTCTGCCGAAGCAGATCTCGGTAAGTGATATATTTATGCGCATGAAGTGCGGTTACCAGCCATATCAAAGATGTTAGTGGTGGAAGAACCACAGGGATAATTTTAATATGTTGAAAATTATTTGTCAGCTGTGGGAATCGAACCAGGGTTCTCAAGATCCACAGCCTAACTTGATACCACTGAGCCATCACCCCAAAGAAATAATTTTAAAAATAAATCAAATAAAATATATCATCATGCCTTTTACCCATTACTGGGTGTGGCACTCTGCCGAAGCAGATCTCGGTAAGTGATATATTTTGCGCGTGAAGTGCGGTTACCAGTCGTCAAATCACGGCCCCCAAAGATGTTAGTGGTGGAGGAGCTACAGGGGTAGTTTTTGAAATTATGAAAATTCCTTTTCGCCTGTGGGAATCGAACCAGGGTTTTCAGAATCCACAGGCCAACTTCATACCACTGAGCTAGCCACCCCATAATAATTTTAATGTGTTAAAAATTGTATGTCAGCTGTACTACCCGGGTTTTATAAATTCACAATCCGACTCGATACCACTGAGCCACCTACCCTATGACTTAATTATAATTGCTAATTATAATTAGTAATTAACTAGCTGTGAAAGCAGCTTACACTAGTAAGATGATGCAAGATGTTTGAACTGTTTGTGAAAACAAAATCCCGTTGAACGGTTCAAACAACACATTTGCCGCTTTTCATATACGCTTGCTTGCACTATACCAGGTGGTTCTCTTATTTGAATGTCTCTAGGTCATGACCATCCGAGCAGTTGAAGTCCTCACATCTCTCGCGTAACGCAACCAAGACAGACGACTTCTTCTCGCTTCGCGGAAGACACAAAAAACTCCTCAAATACTTAACAAGTGAATAACTAAGCTATGGTGTCAAACAGTGATATTTAGCAGTGACTATGTGTATCTAACCAACAATGAATCTAAAACTACTCTGTGTTTTCCTATTAATTATAAGTGTTAAGTGTGATGAAGACCTCGAAGACCTTTCGGATTTTGACTTCAATGATGATTCTTCCTCTACGGAGGAAGGTGGTGAACCCTTCGATAACGACGTGGAATATTCTGATGAAGAGACGGAAAGACCTGGAGGATCTTTAGCTATGGAGTTGTCGACAAGTGAAGTTAGAGTACGACAGGTTATGTTAAATAGTATGAAGTCTCAAGAGATGAAAGATAAGATGGCGAAGGTGTTACCGATTTTAAGGGTGATGACGCCGGATCAAAAATTGGCGTTAGCGACGCTGGTTACGACGCAGGTTCTGACGCCGGCGAGTAGTAAGGGATTGTCGCTGGAGGAGGTATGTAATAGTGTATTATGTACCATGGACTGTAAGTGACAGTTTTTAGACCAAGAATGAAGCTTGGAAAATCGAGGCCCGAAGGGTCGAAAATTCTTAAACATTCTCGACCTAAAATGACACTTACAGTTCGAGCTTAGTAAGCTATTTTTTTACAATACTTGTATAAATAGAAGGAAAAGAAAAACAGATTTCTAAATTAACAGCTGTCAAATTGTTATCAAAATAAACAGGATCTTGATCTATAATACATACTTACAATCCACGGAGGATAGTAAGTCAATTTTATAGTCCTGATGTAACCATGGAAACCAACTGTGCAATAAAAATTTCACTTACTGTTTTTAAATTTTATCATTAATGGGTATCTTAAAGTAAATGTATTGTAAAAGCAAGGGACTAAAGTGTACAATTTAATCCTTGAGAGATTAAAAAGTGTAGTAGAAACACTGTATACACAACAAAAAATTATCTTAAAAGGAAACAAAAAAAGGAAATAAAACTTAAATAATACTTGCAATACATTTTTTTAATTTTGACAAGTTATTGCAGATCTCAATTAATAATTTTTACTAGCTGTCAAATCACAACATCTTTGGTGAGCTAGAAGAGTAATTCATTTAAAGTGATAAGTATTTAACATGCTCTATATAGATAAACTATCAATCTCATAAATGAAATGATGTTATTATATTACTATTTAATTAAACTTAGTTTTTCTTATTATTTTGTTGTTATTGTTTATTCAGGAAATAATATAATGCGCAATAAATTAAAGAATTACAAAAAAATTTGTCTAAGAAATAATATAAAAAAATATATAATCGTAGACATGTTTTTGATATTGATGAATAAACAAGGTTAAAACACAAAAAAATATATATAAATCTTTTATATTAGCATATTAATTATATAAATACCAACAGCATGTTTTGTGCCAAATTCCAAAAAAATAAATCAAATTTAAACTTGTAATTAAAAACATACAGCAACTCTCGAACGTAGGGATTTAACTTGTAAAATCACAATTTTGTAATTTCCTGCTTCCCTAATTATTTTAACCAAAAAAGCTTCAAATAAAAGTTTTAGGGAATAAAATTCTGCATCTCATACAATAAACAAAATTTATTTTGCATGCTTCGCAGTGGCACAAATTTGATCTGAAAATAACGAAAATAGCCTGAAAACTATTGATAGCCATGGAACTAAAACAAAATTAAACAAATGTTTGTCGTTTTATCTGTCAAAATAAATGACATAATAAATAAATAAATTATTTTGACAGATAAAACGTCAAACATTTGTTTAATTTTGTTTCAATTCCATGGCTGTCGATAGTTTTGAGGCTATTTTTGTCATTTTCAGATCTAATTTGTGCCGTTAAGAAGCATGAAAAGTTTATTTTGTTTTTTGGCTTAGATGCAGAATTTTATGCCCTAAAACTTTTATTCGAAGCTTTTTTGTTTAAAATAATTAGGGAAGCAGAAAATTACAAAATTGTGATTTTACATGTTAAATCCCTATGTTTGAGAGTTGCGTTCACCACCCTGTATATATTGTTTTAATTTATACTACTCTGTACAATAGAAACTTAATCCAAGCTCTATATATAACTCACCTAATGTCACATAGAAAAGGAGGTAACACGAACCCTTAAAACATTCATATTAGATTCATCCCGCTACTATCTTCCTCAAACTAGATTCATCTTTTATTCTTACAAAAAACCTTCAATCATACACATCCCATTCTTCCTACCGATCCTAGTTCAATCCCCAATCTCTCACCCTTTATTTCACCAATCTTTCATTCACCTTACATTCCACATCCCTAAACTATCTAATCCCTAACCAATCCACCACTTGAACTTAAATCATTCTCTTCTAAAATAATTTAGAATTCTTCCCCGCAGGTGTCAGCCCTATTCGGAAATAACCCAAACACAACAGCCGAACTAATGCTACCAATCTCCTTGGACGTAGCTAACATGTTCCGCAGGAGCGCACGAAACGAAAAGAGCCCCACTGCAGAAGAACTAAGGGGCGCACCACCTTTCATGAAGCCTTTGATGCGACCTGGAGGACCTGGTGGACCTGGTGGACCTGGTGGACCTGGAGTCTACCGGAGGAACATCATCGACAGGCCATATCATAATAATAAGTTCCTGAGACCGAGGAAGCCTTCGAAGATGCCGAGTTTGAAGGAACCGGCGAATTGTGAACTCTTTACACCGAATATTTGTCTTAAGACGCATGACTACCCCATGTAAGTAAGATTGAATTATTTTTCTATTCCAGTGTTCTTATAAGTCAGTGGTTTTTAAAGACATTGGCAGGGAAGTCTTCGGACGCTATTTATAAATTTTAAAATATATTGAGTCGGTCTGTGGACCCTGAGAACTCTGGTTCGATTTCCACAGTCGACAAACTTTTCATCACGCCTTCTACCCATTACTGAGTGTGGCACTCTGCCGAAGCAGATCTCGGTAAGTGATATATTTTGCGCGTGAAGTGCGGTTACCAGTCGTTAAATCACGGCCTCCAAAGATGTTAGTGGTGGAGGAGCCACAGGAGTAGTTTTTTGAAATTATGAAAATTGTTTGTCGCCTGCGGGAATCGGACCATGATTCTCAAGATCCATAGGCTGACTTCATACCACTGTAAAATTATCCTTGTGGTTCCCTCATCACTAACATCTTTGACGACCGTGATTTGACGGCTGGTAACTGCACTTCACGCGCAAAGATCTGCTTCGACAGAGTACCACACCCAGTAATAGGTAAAAAGGCGTGATGACTATTTATATTTATTTATGTTTCCAAAGAGACATTCCATTACACGCTTTTACGAGTATTTAAATTTTAAGGCTTACTTAAATGAAAAGTATCAAATCGTATATTTGACAACAATGTTAAATAACTTATTTAATAGTTCATCTCGACAAGATCTTGTTCATTTAAGAAAAACTTACTATAAAAATTTAAATAATAGCGATACAACTGGCCATGAAAGAAAATATTACAACGTAGTTAATTCTTTAAACTATTATACCAACATATCAAACATCTTAGGATACCATACCAAAGTTCTTAACAAAAAAAGATGAACTTCAAGGACAAAATTATGTTCTTTTTTTTTGTCAATCAAAAATATTGTGTCAACCTTATCTATGAAAAGTCAAGGTCATTCTTCAATATGCAACTTATATCACGGCCTAGGTTATACAAAGTAATTATTTTAATTTGATTTAATATACAACAAGTATAAATTGCCATGACGTGCATAAATAAAAACTAAAATGGTGACATATTTAAATACAGAAAATCACGATGAAATAATATGTTGTAACTTGTGTTTTTCATACTATTTTTCCTATATCGCATTCATATACTTTTATTTCAAAATTTTTATGAAAACAAAAATAATAACAATAAAATATCAAGATGGTAATACTGACAAATTCAATAAACATTTGAAATTTAAATTATTTTGACATTTATTAGTTAGGTTAGAGTTCAAATTCATAATTATCTAAGTTATATTATAAAATAAAATACCTTTAATTTTTAAGAAAGACGTGTTTTGCAGTTTAGTGTAATTATTTTATTATAAAAAAATATATATATTGCAATAATTTGACATGAGCTGAGCAATGACAGCTAAAGAGATAGATTTATTTTTGACATTTTTACAACTAGACAACTCAACAACTTCACAAAAAATATCCCTAAAAACCGTTGTACAAAATTCAATTTTGTAGTACTTCTTTTGACAAAAACAATTGTACAAAATATATATATATATATATATATATAATATTGTTACAATTTTCAGAAAGTGCTATCATTAAATGAATAAACAATATGAATTAAAATCTATTTCAGTTTCATTTAGGCGGAATGAAATTTACCAGAGTTATAATTAAACTAAACAAGTGAAACCGATTTTAATTTTCATATTTAACGTTTAGAAACTGAAAATATTTTATTTGATACGCTTATGCTTCTATTGAGATGAAAATAATTATAATATTTTAATTTGTATCTCACCTTTGATAAATATATTATATAACTTTTTATATTCATACATTTCTTCTATTTCCGTCACAATGATTCACCAAATTTGTAATACTAAGCAAACACAAACATTTTAATTGATGGTTTTGATCTTTTTCGGAATTTTGAACCTTTAGAATCGACATTCTTCAATACAATGACAAGAATGAGTGATTGTAAAACATCTCAAGTTTGACCAATTTACAAGCTGACCTCAAAATTAACCTTCATACAAAAATTCACACGCAATTGACACCAACTATATCTGACAGAAAAAAAATTAATAACACTATTTACAGAAATTCATTTCTATTTTTAATAAATAAATAAATAAATTATTTATTTATTTGTAACGCGGTACAACAAGAAGTATTTTTTAATAGAATCTATATACATACATACATATCATCACGCTATATCTCATCAAATGGGGTAGCACGAACCCTGAAATCATTTATAAAATATTCACTCATTACATTCATTGTTTCAGCCAGATATAAATAAAATAGATATAAATTTAACATGCATTATTTCAGTTATTTTGTTATATTAGAATATATAAATAAATAAATATATCATCACACCTTCTACCTATTACTGGGTGTGGCAGTCTGCCGAAGTAGATCTCGATAAATGATATATTTTGCGCGTGAAGTGCGGTTACCAGTCGTCAAATCACGGCCCCCATAGTTATTAGTGGTGAGGGAGCCACAGGGATAGCTTTTTAAAATGGTGAAAATTGTTTGTCGCCTATGGGAATCGAACCAGGGTTCTCAGGATCCATAGGCCGACTTGATACCACTGAGCTATCTACCCCATATATTAGAATATGATATGTTTATATCGTTCAGTTCAGAAAAAAATACCCTATCAAATAACCCAAAAAGGATATATGTGTCCCGTATTTTTTTTACTCATTGCAATAATCTTGTGAAATGGTGATTCTTTGCTAATTTAACCAATCTCTTAGCTCTTTTAGTTCTCGAGATAGCAATGGTGGCACACCCTAATGGAACATCTCGTATATATATTTATTTATTTATATTATTATGTTAGTCGATCTGTGGATCCTAAGAACCCTGGTTCGATTCCCACAGGCGACAAACAATTTTCATAATTTCAAAAAACTACCCCTGTGGTTCCTCCACCACTTCACGCGCAAAATATATCACTTACCGAGATCTGATTTGTCACACCCAGTAATGGGTAGAAGGCATGATGATATATTTTTTTTTTATATTTTTTTATGGTAGTAAAGTTTAGTTATATTATATTTATCTTTGGATATTTTGTTTAATAAATTGGCGCAGTCGTATCGAGTCAACCTGTGGATTTGAGAACCCGGGTTCGATCCCCATAGCTGACAAACAATTTTCACCACATTAAAACTACCATTGTGGCTTCTCCCCCACTATCATCTTTTGTGACCGTGATTTGACTTCACGCGAGTAAATATATAATTTACCAAGATCTGCTACGGTATTTCAAGTTGGAAAATAAAGTTTCCATCTTTAATTTAGTGTTAAATTGACTGTTTATCATTAAAAGCTTCTTTATGCATGTAAATTTTATTGACGTACATTAAAATTTTAATGTACCATTCATAATAACATATTAATTACATATTTTACATGTTAAAATTGTTGTACTAGATATAAAACAGGATTTCTATTTCATTTTTATAAACTCCAACAAATAACAAACCATGTATGATAATTATTATTGCTACATTTCAAAAGATTGTCATTTACCCTTTTTAATATAAAACAAATCATGAAATCATCATCATTTACTGCTGATAATAAAACATTAAACGATATAGATGATATGCTTTCACCTGACATAGTATTCAGTACGTTGCGCGCGCGTTCTATTATTAAATTATTGGCATCAGATTTACAGACTTTCTCGCATGACTGTATTTTAGTTAAGCGATTAGTTTACATTTACGTGTTCGTTGCGATGATTGGTTAGCGATCATCCATCAAAATATCAACGAGAAAGTGAAGCGAAGTAGTGAAAATTATTTACATATTTTATTTATTTACTAGTAGGATTCAATGCAAATGCTAAGAACCCGTAACAACAATGGTTGCTGGAAAGGTTGTTATACTTAGCATTTTTTGTTACAGAATAGAGTCCATTATTATTTATTTTTTTATACAATAATAAATCATTATGTACTTATTTCCACGGCAAAAAGTGATTGTTTAACGAACGGCGTGATATAAAACATTTACAGGCAGATTCATAAAGCGGATTAGCACTAACACCATTTTTTATTTCGTTTTTATCTCTATTTTTAATGTATGAAACAAGTTTATTTTAACTTGAGTTAAAAAGAGAGTTAATTAGCATCAAATTTAATTTATTTCTTTAACCTGTTTTAATTTGAAACAGTTATAAATGATATTAAAAACGGTGTTAGCGCTAATCCGTTTTGTGAATCTGCCTGTTAGAAACAAGTAAATAAACTTAACCCCGTAAATGGTAACATCTCCCAGCCACACACACCTCCAGTAACATCCGTCCATGAGACTAAGTTAATAAATAAGTGATCTGGTATAGTGGTTATCGTGTCGGCCTGTGGATCCAGAGAACCCTGGTTCGATTCCCATTGCCGACAAAACATTTTCACCACATTAATACTACTCCTGTGGCTCCCCCTCCACTAACATCTTTGGGGGCCGTGATTTGACGGCTGGTAACCGCACTTCACGCGCAAAAATATATAACTTACCGAGATCTGCTTCGGCAGAGTGCCACACCCAGTAATGGGTAGAAGGCGTGATGATATATTTATTTATTTTTTTGTTTATTTAGTAAAGTAAGTTAGATCTGCTCCAAATGGCAAATGGAATACGATTTATGATGCGATTTGTTTGATAGATCAACTTATTAGGAACAAATAAGATCGGCAACAACAGAGCTTCCAATCTTACTGACCTGAACAAACCATTTAATTGATCCACTAACCCAAATTTCCTGCCTAATAAATCCTGTAATAATTTAATTAAAATTAACTTAATACAATTGTATTCCAGTGACGCAATCATGTCAAGTATCCGTCGCAACAAACACACCGTTAACTTGCTTCTAACAGACATGCGTTCCGCTGCTGTGATAGATGGCAGCAGCAACGGTGAGCCACCGGAACCGGAAACACATACCCGACACACAGAACATACAGTTCATGGTTCTAGTACAGCAGCGGAAGACAACGATGACGTCAATGAAGTTCGGTAAGAATATATATGAGTGATGTGAACAATGTCGCGGATATCTAGAGATCTAGACATCTAGAATGTAGAGCAAGCGTGAAAAGTAGGGTGGTACACTTGATGAAAGAGATTTGATAATTGTTGTGTGGAGTGTACTTGCCGAATGTGAGTTTGAGAGGCAGATGGGAGATGAGTGTGAGTGTACGAGAAACGGCTGTTTTTTTGTTCAAATATTTGGAGGTTTTTTTCTGTCGATTAATTATGAAAATTATAAAGCGAGTTTCTAAAGTGAAATTTCGCTTCATTTCGGAGCTGTGAATAACTCTTAAGAGTACTGTTATCGACATGAGAGTATGCCAAGCTCAAAAATGTGAAATGATTGTAGGATCTGTATAAAGCGATACTGCGATTAGAAATATTTTACTATTAGTGTTATACGTAATACATGAACCGTTCTGCCGACCAGTACTAACTGTAATAGACCAGTGGAATGAATGTAATTTCACAGTGACGTGGATTAAATGAATTACTCCCCCTTAACCCGTTGGTATTCTCTCTTGGCAACGACAGTATATTATCGTATCCATAGATACATGAAAACTGTCAACATTTCCCCCCTATTCTGTAATTATAGTCTGTTTTTTAACCAGGAGGAGTAAATGCATAAGTCAGATTTACACTATAGAAAGTTACCAAAGAAAGTTACTAGATTTTGTTGGCGCGAAATACAAAAATTTCTTACACATCTGCACGGATTAAGTCTCATGGAATTTATTTTAAAATACAAATGACATTATAAACTCTAATTTGTCACTCCGTATATTATTAGTTCTTAAAAGAACTGATTTATTTTAATGTCACAGAAATGCAAAAAACCAACAAGAAAACAGATAACCTCAAAACTTATTTTCAGGCGTACAGATGCTGAGTCAGGCTTCATGTGCCCTTCAATCGTCCGTTATGCCCGTCCACAAAGAGCGCGTTCAACAAGTGGTCAATGGAAGTACATTGTGAACACAGCAGATCACACTCAAACACTACGTCTAGAACGTTGTTTGTACGTATCTATACCAGCAACCAATCACACGCGAGTGTACTGACACTGACTGTACCTAATATATTATGTGTGTTACAGGAAAGCGGGTCAAACTTGTACATATTTGACAGATAACTTCAAATCTCGATGTGTGCAAGTTTATAATTACCACAGGTTGCTGACTTGGGATAAGATCAATGGATTGCATATGGATATTTTCAAAGTAAGATGGCTTTATAGTTCTACTAGTGTATGGAAGTTGACGTTTAAATATTATATGGTTGTGGACTATATGAGTATAGGACTGTACATAATAGTTAGAGAGCTAGGGTGCAAATTGATGTCTCATATTTTCCATTGACAGAAATGGTTTTTTAATAGATTATTTAATGATAAACATGAAAAAAAGAAAATTATATTTGGGAACGGGTGGCAGATGGCGCCGATGTGAATGCGCCAATTTGAAGGGTTAGAACAGATTCGGTCCTGTGCTTAACAAATTTGAATTCTGTGTACTTTTTTGTATAAGTATGAGTATTTTGGTTTAATTATATTATTCAACAAATTTTTTAGATCACGAATTCTAAGAGACGGTAAAAACATGCAATAAATTTTGTCATTCTTAAAATATGTAATTTTGAAAGGCTATAGCTCAAAAAGTAATACAGATATTTAAATGTGGTTTTAAAAATTGTATTCTGCATATTTTTTTACATAAGCATGGTTATTTTTGTTCGTTAAGTCTGCTTAACAAAATTTTGAGAGCCTAAAATATGAAAGATAGTAAACTCATTCAACTATTTTACTCATTTTCAAAATACACAACTTTAAAAGGCCGTAACTCAAAAACTAAAAAAGATATTGAAATGCAGTTTAAATTAGTGAATTCCACGTGCTTTAATTGACGTATTAAAGTTAAAGTTAGTGTAAAAATTAGGTAGTTTAACAATTATGACATCAGCGGCCGCAACTCACAATATCTAATTTAACCCGTCAAAAATTCTAAGGATTTAATATTTTCAATTTTTTTTCAATATGATTCTATATAAATTAAGGCACGAGAAATCGACTGCCGCAGAGCGCATCTTAATATCTTTTTTAGTTTTTGAGATACAGCGATTTTTCATGTTTTTTAAATCTCAACTTTGAGAGCCCATATCTCGAAAACTAAAAGAGATATCGAAATGCGGTTTGAACGAGTGTATTTCTCGTGCTTTACTTAACTTGATAGGGAATTTTGAAAATTTTGAAAATTTTTGAATTTTTTTTCAAAATTTTCCGCTGTTGATATTTCGAAAAATAGAAGAGATAATGAAAATCTGTGAAAACCAGTGAATTCCTCTCGTGAAGATACGTAGGTATGTAAATTTTCACAGAAAAATTCGCACGGATAAGTTTTTTATTACAGAAAAACGAAAAATGACCAAAAATCGTAAAAATCTTAAGGGGTACCCCTTCAAAAATAATTAATTTTTAGCCGATTTTCGTTTTTCTCTAATAAAAAACTTATCCGCTCGAATTTTTTTCTGAAAATTTACATATTTCTGTATTTTCACGCGAGGAATTCACTAGTGTTCACAGATTTTAATTATCTCATCTACTTTTCGAAATATCGACAAGGGAAAATTTTGAAAAAAATTTAAAAATTTTCAAAATTTTCAAAATTCCCTATCAAGTTAATTAAATCACGAGAAATACACTCGTTCAAACCGCATTTCGATATCTCTTTTAGTTTTCAAGATATAGCGTCTCAAAGTTGAGATTTAAAAAATATGAAAAATCGCTGTAACTTGAAAACTAAAAAAGATATGAAGATGCGCTCAACGGAATTCGATTTCTTGTGCCTTAATTCATATAGAAACAAAATAAAAAAAATTGAAAATCTTGAACGCTTTGAATCACAACTCTTAAAATCGGCGCATTCACATCGGCGCCATCTATAGTTGCCACCCGGTCCCAAATCTAATTTTCTTTTTTTCATGTTTATCATGATCTATTTAAAAAAAAACCATTTCTGTCACTGGAAAAAATGAGACATCATTTTGCACCCTAGCTCTCTAACTACGAGTAAAATGGCTTTGCAATTGTAGAGAATACATTTCTTTTCTCTAAAATATTTTAAATTGAAATTGGGGGCGACAAAATGATAAATCCTATCTTAATCAGACTTAACTTCATTAACTAACTTAATTAATTTTATAGGTACCAACATGCTGTTCATGCCACATCGACAGCTACAAAATCCCCTACCCTCCGCACCACGCAAACCACGCTACCACATCAGAAAACTTCCCTGGCGAAGAAATCGACAACGACCCTTCTTCCACAACCCCTATAGAGGTCGTCGACCCATACCCAAACTCCATCAACCACATCCCTAACCATAATCACAATCATAACCGCTACCGAAAAGAGCAGCAACCAACAGACTACTACGATGGAGAATCCACTAAAATTATACCAACAATACAACAAAGACCAGGTCTTCCCAAGTACTTAGAAGCCCCTAAACCGGAAGTGACGCTCACTAAACAGACCTTTAGTAATGGGTTTAAAAGAACAAGTACTCCAAAACCGTTTAGTGGGGGTAAAAGACCGGTTCGACCGATTAGAAGAAGACAACCGACGAAACCGGTGAGAGATCTTGCTCAGAGCGAATCGAACTTTCAAGGGTATACAACTGATGCGCCAGGGAGCACTGTAACTCTGCCAAGTAAAGAGTTTACTAAGAAAATTAATTATAATTATCATCCTATTATAGATTTCTTTAAGCCGGATCATATTGAGTCCAGAATGGATGTGAATTTAGGAGATTCGGATTGGAAACCGGTTACGTCGATGTTATTGGCTACTGAAAGAACGATGTTCAAAAAAAGATGAAGGTGGAATCTTAGTAAATATGTAAATAATATTGTTTGTTAAGTATTTTTAATAATTGGCTCATTTAATTGTCAAATATTGCTAAATTATTTTAGCTGGGCGTCTAATATGAGTTGTTTGTATATCTCGGAGAATTTGTCGGACAATATTTAATTAATTATAGTATATTATTTTATAAGGAGCTAAAGTGATACTTTTTGTAGCCAATCTGTAGGTATTAATGAACGAACGTAGCAAAACCGACAATTACAAATGAGGCACAAAATATCACTGTCGCTCTGTATAAAATATGCTATTTTTTTCTTCAAACACTAGGATATTTATCCAATTAAACATTTTTATGTCATATAAGATTTCTGACGCTCGTGAGTTACAGAAAAGACATTTTTGTACTCGCATCATTCAAAATAAGGTTTACATTATCTTGGAAAACCAATGGAAAGTTTAATTTTACGCTCTAGTGCGCAAAGTAACTAAAAAAACACCTATATTTTATGGTTCTAAATTTTGACTATTAAAACATTAATTGTACTTACAAACATTTTAAGGAATTTATAAAAGAAATAGAGACCTTAGCTTATAACACCATCAATCAGAGATATTTGAACAAACTTTACGAGAAAAAATAAACAATTTGTTTTCAAATAATAAATGTCAATTCATGGCATACTTAACTGTCAAAATATAAATTCACATTTCAAATTTAATAACTTTTCTCACTATCGGATAAATATAATTTTTGCTCGTTACAAAACGTATTGTACAAAACTCGTGCACGAACACATCATTTGCACCATTCATGTAAATTAAAGCACTCGCTTCGCCCGTACTTTAAAATTGCGCTCAAGTGCAAAGTATGTCTTCGCGCACTTGTTATGTAACTAGCTATTTTTGCCGTTGTTAAACCAATGAAACTCCTTGATTTTAACGAACATCAGAAAAAGTATTTGTCAGAAAAGTCAAACTTTAACTACTGTGTTCATGGAGTTCTGTAATGTCATCTTTTTCTGACATTTAAAGTAAATAGTACATTACATAATAAGTCACGAAAGTGATGTTTTACTTGACGAAGTAGTTGTTTAATCCACTGAGTTAAATAAAAACACTTTCCTGACGTAATATGTATACTATTTTTTCTGAAACCGTTCAATTTAATCAATAATTAATCACAAATAATTTCTTGCCTTGATATACAAATAATTATTGTGCAACTGCATTTTGGCAATTTATTACAAATAATTTTAATTTAAAAACCGTCTTATACCTATAAATATTAATCAAAGTAAAAATGTGGCATTTTAGTAATTACAACGGTTTATCTGTACCGTTTTAATTTGAGATATTTTACTTTTCTAAATTAATTTAGAGATATTTGACAATGAAACTACACAATGTTCCAACTATCAAGATCTTTTGAAACTGCTGTACTTCATGTTTATATGTTAAAAATGTGATTACGTTTATTTATATACTTAATTATTATTAATAATTTATTATTGTGTTATTTATCTGGTTTTACATTTACTGTAAGTAATGTTGAAAATACATATTTATAGTTTCAAATTATTCGACCTATAATTACTAGACTAGAACAGGTATTAATTATTATTTTATTTATAATAACAAATTAATTTAACGGTCATTATTTGTGACACAATATTAGCTCAAGAACAAGAAATCTCTACTAACTTATAACAGCTAATGTCATTGACATAAATGTTTTCTTGCAAAGTAAATGAAAATTTTAATCTATTGTTTACTGATATGCATAAAATATCTACGAGGTTTAGAATAGAAAATAATAAATATTTCATAATCTATTGCGAAAGTATTTTACTAATAAATGTAGTGCGGTAGACAAGTTGAGCAAATTTAGTAAATAATTAATAATTGCCTAAATGTGTTGGATTATTACGCATGTTTTTATAAAATATGTTGCAAGATACATACACAAGAAAGCTGTTGGAAGCTCAGAAAGTCAGAAAAAACAAACAGTTAATATTAACAAGAAATGAATAACAATTTGATTTAGCTTAGTGAATCAAATTAGTTTTTCCTGCTTTCTTCTCCATTACTATTAATTTATTTGCTTCCCATGTTTGTTTATTTGTTAAGGTACACAGCAAAAAATTAATTCTAATTACAGGAGATTATAGCATTTTTATTTATAAAAGTAAAATAAATATAAATATATCATCACGCCTTTTGCTCATTACTGGGTGTGGCACTCTGCCGAGCAGATCTCGGTAAGTGATATATTTATGCGCGTGAAGTGCGATTAGCAGCCGACAAATCACAGCCCTCAATGGTGATAGTGGTAAGGGAGCCACAAGGGTAATTTTAATGTGGTGAAAATTGTTTATCGGCTGTAGGAATCGAACCAGGGTTCTCAAATCCACAGGTCGACTCGATACAATAGGAACTAAGTCTCAATTACAGTACAGGGTCTAGACGTCGCCGAGTTGCAGTTTGGTAGTTCATTTATTTTTAGCTTAAGTGGGATTCGAGCTTGGGATCTCCAAACTTGAATGCCTTAATGTTATTCACAGCACCGTTACTGTAAGTAGTTGAATCCAGATTTGAATCATAGATTCTTGCTTGTGAAGCAAATGTTCTACCTACAATTATCTAAATTATACATTTATTATATTTATGTTGAATCTATTGCAGCTGTTATACTTCAGTATTAGTTTCTTCAACAAAATAAATAATAAAATAGTTTGTGATCTATCATTGAAATCTCCAAGATAGTGAGAATTAAATTATAGAAATTTCGCTTTATAGGCGAGTATTCTATTCATGGAGCCACGACTACAGTTATTAATTTACTATGTACTACAACATTAATCCAATTACAATAGCTTATAGTCAAATTTATAAGTTATAAGTTTAAATCAATGTTGTACAAATTATTGAATTCTTGCTTGTGGTATAAAAGCGCTACCATTAAGCTACAACAACCCTTACTAATTGTATTTATTTGCGCTTATGAGTCAATTCGGATACGGGGAATTTAATACTGTTGAGCGCATCTTCATATCTCGTTTAGTCTTCAAGATATATGTGTAGATTCAGGAACAGAAAATGACCGAATACCAAATAGTATATTAGAGTTTATCAGTGGTATCAAGTCGGCCTGTGGATCCTGAGAACCTCTGTACAATTCCCACAGCCGACAAACAATTTTCACCACATTGAAATTGCCCCTGTGGCTCCCACTCCACTAACATCTTTGGGGGATGCGATTTGATTTCACGCGCATAAATATATCACTTACCGAGATCTGCTTCGGCAGAGTGCCACACCCAGTAATGGGTAAAAGGCGTGATGATATATTTATTTTATTTATAACAGAGTAATGGCACAGTGGTAGCAAGTCGGCCTGTGGACCCAAAGAACCCTGGTTCTATCCCTACAGCCGACAAAACATTTTCACCAATTTAAAATTTCCCCTGTGGCTCCCCCACCACATACATCTTTGGGGGCCGTGATTTGACGGCTGGTAACCGCACTTCACGCGCATTAATATATCATTTACCGAGATCTGCTTCGGCAGAGAGCCACATCCAGTAATGGGTAAAAGACGTGATGATATATTTATTTATTTCTTTATTTTATTTAAACTTTTTTTGAGAATATGGTCTAGCTTAATTTGACTAATTCAAAATTCAAGATTAACAACTAAAGGTATTTTGAGAATTAGGCTGTGATATTTTAATGGCATTATAATTAGTTTAATGAGATTAACTTCCTGTTGTACAGAGTAACAAAATACACACAAAATTGGTAGTAAGAGTAATTTGAAAATTACTGTATTACTAAAGAAACCCATTATGATGTAACTCGAAACAAAATAACAAGTGAACGTATTAAAATTTCAACAACCGCATATTTTTTTATGAAATACATGAAATAAATTCCAATACGTGTGTGCTTTAATTTATATTGCGTACACTCAATCAATTTGCATATTTTATTCCATAATTCAAATTATAATAACCGTACATTTTTACTACTTTCTAAAAAACGAATCAGTGTGTCTTTTTATCAATCTATATATTTGTTTTCTCTTGCCTTGAATGTTCACGAAGGTGAACAGCAAAGTTCATATGAATAATGCATTTTAATTACTGGTATATTGTTGAACTTAAATGGAGGGAGCTATGAATGTGGTTGAAGTGAGGGTGGTGTGTTAGAATGAGAATGTTTGACGTGGACTGATTATTTGATTAATCTAATGAGATAATGTTTTGTGAATGATACTGGGGTTCGTGCTACCCTATTTGATGGGATATAGCGTTATGTTATGTATGTATGTATGTGTAAATATCAAGATATTTTGAAGAATGTGTAGATATGAAAAGCGATAAGTGGAAACAACTAAATTAAGAGTACGTAGAATTGTATATTGACAGGTAAACTTTCACTCTGTAATGAAGAGATATTGTGGAAAAGGTGAAAAAATTGGAAAATGATAATTCCCGTATAATAGTTGACAGTCAGGGACAATGTGCTGTCGTTGATTAACCCGGATGCATATTTACAATTTCTATATATGTGTGGAGACTATTGTTTTATATACTTTATAATATATATATATATATATATATATATATATATATATCATCACGCCTTCTACCCATTACTGGGTGTGGCACTCTGCCGAAGCAGATCTCGGTAAGTGATATATTTTGCGCGTGAAGTGCGATTACCAGTCGTCAAATCACGATCCCCAAAGATGTTAGTGGTGGAGGAGCCACAGGGGTAGCTTTTGAAATTGTGAAAATTGTTTGTCGCCTGTGGGAATCGAACCAGGGTTCTCAGGATCCACAGGCCGACTTCATACCACTGAGCTAGCCACCCCATATATTTTATATTTATAATATTTATTTATTTATTATTATTATTATGTTAGTAATGTTTTGTTTTGTTCTATTTGACTTTGGATACTTTGTTTAATAAATTGGTGTTTTTGTATTTAATTAGTTTGAAGTTTTGTATAAATTTGCGCATAAATATAAATATTTTTTTCCTACCTTGGAATTCTGGAAAGCCGCAGTTTGGAAGTAAAGTCACCTACCTGTAACAAAAGAAAAATTATATTAGTTATGTAAATAATTATTTAGATGTTTTTATTATTATAATATTAAAATTTAAAAAAGCTATGTTTTTACAGCTTAAAAATTATTGCGAGTGGCACTCTACCGTAGCAAATCTCGGTAAGTGATGTATTTATGCACGTGAAATGCGATTACCCATCGTCAAATCACGGTCTCCAAAGATGCTAGTAAAGAGGATTCACAGGGGTTGTTTTCATGTACTGAAAAATATTTGTTGGCAACGGGAAATAACAATATATAATAAATGTAATATAATATTACTAGCTGTAATACTCTACCGAAGCAGATCTCGGTAAGTGATATATTTAAGCGCGTGAAGTGCGGTTACCAGCTGTCAAATCACGACCTTTAAAATGATAGTGGTAGGAAAGCCACAAGGGTAGTTCTAATGTGGTGTAAACGTTTGTCGACTGTGGGAATCAAACCAAGGTTGTCAGAATCCACAGGCCGACTCAATACCACTGAGCCATATACCCCATACTTATTAACAATTCAAACAATGTTCGGTATCATAGTAGGGTTTGTTACAACGCCTCCTGGCTGTTCTACACATACATTTACCTTACTCTACAAACACCGCGTTCTTCCACGACTCTACCTCACAGTACATACCGGTTTGCTAACGCTAACACAGCACCACTGTACTATAACTTTCGCTGGCCAATCACGTAAACGTTCATTTCATAACCGGCAATGCAGATCTGATACACTTTTTGCGCGCAACTTCCTTTCTACTAAGCCGCTATAAAACAACCACACAACGTATTTAGAAATTCATTTTCGCCGCTAACCTCCGACTAACCACATGCCACCAAACGACTAACTAAGATGTGATTAGTGAAAGTGTAACACAAGACAAGATAAATAGCATCTGTGTGTTTTTGTGTGTGATAACATTGTGATGACTTTGTGAAGATGAAAGTGATTACTGTGATTTGTTTACAAATAATAGTGATTTATGGTATTACTGTACCACCTAGTTGGCCGCTAAGTGGACGAATTACTTTACGACAACCTGCTGTGTCAACTACAATAACGCCAATCAACAGTGATCAATTTAAGTTTCATTCGTTTTTTCCTGACAATGTACAACCGTCAAAACAAGTGAATAATTTACAATACAGGTTACCTAACAACCAGCAATTGTTTATAAATCATCCACAACCTACTACACAAACTAGAAATATAGAAAAACATACGCCACAGTCGTACCAAATCGTACATTTTAACAAACAAGATGATGTACCTATTAAACAAAAAGTTAAGGTACAAAATGTACCTGAAATTAGACAACACCTTACGGAGGTACAATCAGAAGTACATCCCACAGTAGTAGTACCATCTGAACAAATTGAACACGAAGAAAAGGAAGAAAGTTCTGCAGAAGTACCAACAAAACCAATATATCCTGGGGAAGGACAATGGTCCAAATATGGACAAAAACATACTCCTTATAACCGTCCTCCAAGTTCCAAAGAAGAAACAGAAATATCAGAGACAAGTCCAGAAGGTTACGATACTTTCGAAAAAGGGGAAGAACAATTTATCCACGCTCAAAACACCCTCAAATCTTCTCCAACAAACATCAACTCATCCGAAACCGATTCCCCACCTTTATACGACCCACCCTCCTTAGGTTTCATCCCTGAGAAGCTCTACACTCAAGTACGTCGAACAGAAACAGAAAAACATCTTCCCAGATCTTCAATTGACCCGGAACAAGAAGAAAACGCAGGAAGATTAAAAGAAATCATCAAAGATTCAAAGATACATACAGTTTATACTGAAGAAGGATATGAAGACAGTGCTTACGATCATGCTGGACATGAAAAGAACGCTGAAAATCATGAAGGACATTCTGAATTGTCTAACGATGAAAAAGAAAGTTCAGAACGATCAAAAAGTGGAAGAAAAGGGAGATATTCTGGCCAGGGAGGCAGAAGACACGGAAGAAATCATCTTAGAAGAAAAATAAATCATAATGAACGAAGCAAAAATGAAGATTATAATCACTCTGATGCTCATACTGCAGGTAGTGGTGTCCATGAATCCAAAAAAAGTAAACCTATTATAACTGAAATTCCTTCAAAACATACAAAGAGAGTTACATTAAAAAACAGTAAAAACGAACCTATTAACATGGATGTTTACACAGAAGTTAAGTACACTCCGCAGAAAAAGAAACATAAATATGTTAAAATTACCCCCAGCATTACTGACAAAACTCCAAACAATACTTCAATAGAAGAGACGTTATTACAAAGAAAAACAGTATTAAAAAGAGTTAAACGTTACGATAAAGATATGCTATCAAAGAAATATATTCGTAAAAGACCTACATATTACTGGAAGAAAAACAGAAACACTCCTAACTCCCGTCAAATAATAAACAATCGAAGAAACTTTGAATTAGCTTTTGTCACGCATGGTAAAACAAATAAACAATTTATAGAAGACCTTGAAATGGAAAAACCTCTAGAAATCTTTTCAAAACCTACACCACCTGTCAAAACAACAACTACCCTTACAAGTATAAATACAACAGAAGCTACAATTATCAATAATACTACTACAACAACAAGTAAACCAAAACGAGAAGAATTTCTTCACCCTGATCTTCTCAACCCTGAATTAACTACAAGAATATCTAAACCCTCCAAACCTAAAGCCCTACCAGTTAAAATACGTAAATTCCAAGTTAAACGACAAAAAAGATACACAAATGATTTTCCAAATATTCAAGTCGATTTAAAAGAATTCACAGATGTAGAAACTCTTCCAGAACCTACTACATCCCCAGATTTAACCCACATTAAATACCCCTACTATAATCTTCCAGTTAGCAAAGGACTAAATGAAAATTCACCGTTAAGATATGCAGAAGATATGAAAAATATTCCAAAGAAAATTGAGAATGAGTTATCGTTTTATGAGTCAAGGGAACATATAGTATGTCCTGAAATTCCTAGTGAGGTAAATCCGATTCCAGAACGAGTGGATGGGGAAAAAACTAACGAAATGGCGCCAACCCCTGATCTGCCACGTCTAAAAGGATTAGGGGATAAAATCGACTGTTTGAAAGTGAAATATTTCGGAGAAAATCCACTAGATAGTCCTTTCTTCCAAGAAGAAATAATTGAAGATCCTGTACCATTCTTTGCCATAAGTAAAACAGGAAATGAAATGAAGAAAATATCACCAGATTTTATTATTACTAAAGAGAAAAATACCAAGAAACGTGAGTTGAAAATTAAGATTCTTGAACCAATCGTTGTGTTAGAAGAAGAATTGATTGAGTCGGCTACAGCTAATCCTATTCATGAAAATACTGAAGCAGTACTGAAACCACCGTATACTCTTACTGAAATGATGACGATGAATCAAGAAAAAATACTGAAATTCAAACCGAAAAGTATTTATGATCAAATAACTATTTTAGAACAAAGTGATGATAAATCTTCAAGTGAGAAAGTTATTTTACCCCCTGCGGAAAAGTTTATTATTATATATGATAATCAAGATGCTGCAAAAATGAGTGATAAAAATATTACGGAAATAGCTAAACCGGAAGTGATACAAAAGAATGTTGCATCATCAACTGTTAAGCCACAAGAGTCTGTAAGAAAACCACAAATTCGGAAACGTCCTATGAATATACTCAGAAAGCTACCTAGGAAAACCATTAAAATACCACGACAAAAAACCACTACCACTTCTGTTCCTCCCACAACCTTAACTACCACTACCACCACTTCGGAACCATCTACTACTGAACAACCTACCATTAAAACCGTTCAACCATCAACTATTAAACCATTACCAGTGGTTAGAACCACCCAAAAACCATCTCAAAGGCCTCTAGTACGACCAACAAACAATTGGCAAACAGCAAATAGAAGACTAGCAGCATTTTATAATATTTTTGACATATCGAGATTTTTGCCGAAAGTTCCGAATCATAGATTAATAACAAGTGAAGTTCAATACAAGGATTTTATTAAACCTAGTGAACAAATGAAGGTTTATTCAGATGTTTTGCAAAGTATCAACAATGAAAAAGAAAACAAAGATACATCGGATACTAAATCCGTAGCAGTAAAAGTGCCTGTAAGTATTTTGAAAATTATATTTATTATCTTACAATTAAATATTCCATTGTACATCATCTACATTCATAATTACTTTTATACAAGCTCATTTCATCTTTCATTCACGCAACAAATCTTCAATTACATCCATACATTTATTTCTAGTATTCCAGGTCGAACACACAATCTTTCACCCTCAATTTCATCCCTCTTTCATTCAATATACTGTTCTAATATATTAACAAATTTACATTTATACTCTATGTCAAATGGTTTGACTATTACGTCATTATTTATATTATAACAATGCAGTAACAAATGAAATATATAATATAATTTTTTTTTGATTAAAAGATAATTCACAGCTCCGGAATTAAGTAAAATTACACTTAGTAACTCAACTTATATTTTGAATTAAAAGTTTGTTCAACGTAAATAAATGCAAGCTATGAAATTAGCATTATACTTTGACTTAACTGAATTTCAATTAAGAAATGCTTGCCAACTTCAAATTTTTCACTAACAATTCCATTTATAGTTAAGGCCTGACCAATCACAAACTTGCATGGTATTTTTGTTTAACTTGACATTTTATATACTAATTATTAGTATTTGAAAAAAAAAACATTTACGAATGAAACTAATTTTTTAAAAAGTTAGTTAATTTCGTAGCTTATTTAACATTAAATTGTCACCATATTAAAATTACCCCTGTGGCTCTCCATCTACTAACATCATTGGAGATTCTAATTTGACGGCTGGTAACCGCACTTCACGCGCATAAATATATTACTGCTACGGCAGAGTGCCACACCCAGTAATGGGTAAAATGCGTGATAATATATTTATTTATATTTATTTAAATAAAAATATAAATAAATATATCATCACGCCTTCTACCTATTACTAGGTGTGGCACTCTGTCATAGCACATCTCGGTAAATGATATATTTTAAGCGTGAAGTGCGATTACCAGCCGTCAAATCAAACCACCTAAGAATGTTAGTAAACGGAGAGCCACAAAAAGCAGATTTAATGTGGTGAAAATTGTGCTGTGAGAATTAAACCCAGGTTCTCAAATCCACAGGCCGCCTCAGCTACCCCATAATTTTATTTTTATTTCGTTTAATTTTAGAGCAGTAAATGACCTTTTATTAAAATATATAAGTAACGTATGTCGTAATCAAACAAATTTTTAATTACAGGTACCTCCAAAATCACCTCAAAAGCAAGATAGCCCTGAAACAGCTCAAGAAAAAACAGAAGTACTAAACTCACAAAAAGAAATCCAAAAAACCACAGAAATTATAATAGGTATGCTACCACCTACAAAAAATACCCCATACAAAACAATCAACACAGAAGAATCTCTATCATCAGCAGAATTAACCCCACAAGCCAGCAAACAAACAAATTACTATTACTTCATAGGGATGCGACCACCCAACCATTCAAAATCATTCACAAGACATTCCATTTCCAAACGAGATACTTCTAAATCAAAAAAAAAGCCCAACCTAAACGAACTTGATGACCTTCTAATGGAAGAAACAAGATTCAATCCAAGTTACGTCACAAAATTCCATCGATCTAAGCGCCACCTTGCCGACCCTTTCCCTAAACTAGATGATCTTTTAATGGAAGAAACAGAAGTTAAACAAGTTTATTCATCACCACCACAGAGAAAACCAAAAGTATACACTGAGATTGTTCGACAACGACCAGCACGACCTGACACAGAAGAAGAAGAAGAAGAAGAGGATTTAAACCCGAGAAAAAGAGTTTATGAAATTAACAAACCTACAAGTACTTCTGCGACTGTTTCTCGTCCACGAGATGAAGAAATACTTGAAGAAATACTTACAGAACCTCCGGAACCAACAACTACACGTAAACCTATCATTTACCCGGTCGAAGCTAACTCTGAAAAACCTAACATTGCCCAATATATTTCCTTTATCGAAAAGTTACATGACAAATGGGCTAAAGAAGATGCTACATCAACTACTGTACCCACAACAACTACAAGTACTGTTAAAACAATTGTGACACAAACTGTAGCAGAAAGTACTAACGTTCGAAGAGGAGAACCAGCCTACCTTCAAATTATAAACCAGTTACATGAAGTTAGAAAAGAAGTACCTACAGAGCCATCTACTACCGAGACCTATCAACCAGTACCTGTCAAAAACACTAATCCATTTATTTTAGACACTTTTATGTCTGAATTAAATTCAATGAAAGCTAAATTAGACCCAGATAATACCGCGGAAGGTTCTAGAAATAGAAATTATAGTACAAGGTTTAAAACTAATATTGATACTTCAAAATATAAGACGATAGAACGCACTCCAATGGTCAGACATAACCTAAGTAGTAAGTTTAATTCTGATGATGACGAACTGCCGTTACAAAAAGATAAAACTACTCAAACGCCAATGATAATTGCAATAATTACTCGGCCATCAAGTACAGAAACACCAAGAACTACAACAGTTATTCCAGATTCAATTTTAGAAGAAACTACTAACCAAGAAGATACACCAGTTACAACTACAGTTAAACCACGACAAAGAGGTCGTCCAAGACGACCTGTTTACACTTCAACCTCAACAACTTTACGTCCATCTTTACCTACAGTTAATCCAATTTTCAGAAGAAGACGTCCATTAAGAACAACTACCATTCAACCAAGTACCATAAAACCAGATTTGAACCGAAGACGTAAACCATCTCCTGACGTCACTACCACAGAAACAATAGTAGTAGTCACTCCTGTTAGTTCAATAAAAGACGATCTTCAAGAACCTAAAAAACAACGTAGATTCCAAAAAGTACAAGAGCGCCACGTAATGTCAGAAGTAACCCTAACACGATTCTTCGAACCATCAAGCGAAGAACTTGATGACAATTCAGAAGAAACTAAAAAACACCAATATGAAGTTATCGCTCCTTTGACAAACACAGACACACTTCACGGCGGTAACTACAAACACGAACGCGACCGGAAACTATCGAATAGTTCCGAAGAAACGATTGGTGAAACTGTAACGTATTTTACTGACGTGAATTTAGCTGAAAATGTCAACCAACTTAAGGAGACGAAAGAAACTAGTACAGAAAAAAATCAAGCTTCGAATAGTTTGTTAACAAAAGAGGAGTTAGAGGAGAAAGTAGAGCAAAAAGGTGTTCATTCTAAAGTTAGTCTTTATCCTAATATGGCGAGGATGGTTAATAGGCTTGCTGAGAAAAAATCTGAAGATGTGACAAAGATGGATGACAGTTTTGAAGAAGAAGAAGAGACGGATAAACCTACTTTTATTAAGGATCCAAGTCGGAGAATGTATTACTACGCCAAATTGTAGATTGTTATTTTTGTAAGTAGATGTCTAGATTTGTTACTATGTTAAATAAATATTACTATTTAATAAATGATATTAGTATTATTTTTACTACCAAATATAAATATATTTTCTGCTGTGGCACATTTCTAAATTGTTTTAGAGCAAAATCTTTAGCTAGATAATGTAGTTCTTTGTAAGTTTTATTTGAAGTATTTTGTTCTAAAGTAATTTAGAATAGTTTGACAGAGGAAACTATGCGATTCCAAATCTGCGATTTAAAACTGTTTTGTAAAAGGTATATAAAAACTAATCGGTAGAGTAGAAAGCTGTAAATTTTAAAATATTGTGACGAACTTAATTTATCTGGTAAGTAAAAGTATTCAATTATGATTTTATAATTTCGATCTGTTTCAATATTATAATTATAGTATACAGGATGTTCCACAAAAACTACGTCTTTTATTTATTTATACATAAATAAAATAAATATATCATCACGCCTTCTACCCATTACTGGGTGAGGCACTCTGTGGAAGCAGATCTCGGTAAGTGATATATTTTGCGCGTGAAGTCCGGTTACCAGTCGTCAAATCACGGCCCTCAAAGATGTTACTCTATATAATAGGAACTTAAACAAAATTATAGTACAGGGTCAGGACTCACCGTTTCGTAGTGTGGTAGTTTATATATTTTTATCTTAAATGGAATTTGAACTCGGAATCTTCGGATATAAATGCCATAATGATAATCACACCACCGTACTACTGAATAATAAAAGTTATAAAAATAAGTACGTATTAATTAGCTTAATTTTTTGATCAAATATATCATCACGCCATTTACCTATTATTAGGTGTAACACTCTGCAGTAGCAGATCTTGGTAAGTGATATTTTTATGCGCGTAAAGTGCGATTACTAACCGACAAATTACGACCCCTAGAAATATTAGTGAAGGGGAAGCCAAAGAGGTAATTTTATATAAAATAAATAAATATATCATCACGTTTTTTACTGGGTGTGGCATTCAGCCTTAGTAGATCTCGGTGATATATTTGTACAGATGAAGTGCAGTTACCAACCGTCAAATCATGCCCCCAAAGATGTTAGTGGAGGGAGAGCCACAGGGGTAATGTTAAATAAATAAATAAATATATCATCACGCCTTCTACCCATTACTGGGTGTGGCACTCTGCCGAAGCAGATCTCGGTAACTGATATATTTTGCGCGTGAATTGCGGTTCCCAATCGTCAAATCACGGCCCCCAAAGATATTAGTGGTGGAGGAACCACAGGGGTAGTTTTTGAAATTATGAAAATTGTTTGTCGCCTGTGGAAATCGAACCAGGGTTCTCAGGATCCACAGGCCAACTTCATACCACTAAGCTAGCCACTCCATAGGGGTAATTTACTCACAGTCCGATTCGATACCACTGAGATACTTACCCCATTTATTTTCTATGTAAGACAAATAAAGTAAACGCTCTGTATATGATGTAAAATCGCAAAAAAGTATGTCACGATATAAGTAAAAGTAATAAATCTAAATATTTGCTTTCTTGAAACGATAAATAAATAATTTATGTATTAATTTATAAATAGTAATAAATATGTATATAATTAGTTAAAAAGTAAATTAGAGTCAATAGCTTTCTTTTTATTTAGTAATTCAAGTAATTACAAAAACAGTATGCCTAAAATAAATTAATAATATTAATTCGTAAATAGTGTAAAATTGTACAATCCAATAGCTCTCTCAAAATAACCGCTAAATAAAATTATAAAATATTTCATCGTCTGTTGAGTAAATGCGAGAGAAAAACAGTCGAAAATCTAACTTTCTCAGCACGCTCTGTTTCCCTAATACGAGAAAAACATTTGAAAAGATCGGAATAAACAAAAACATACCGCTAAATCTTTATAAATTCCACGCATAACTGATTTCGTTATTGTAGCGGAACAAAAGACACTTTCAAATCTGTGAATACTTGGTTACCAAGCAACATAAGAAACAGATCAAATTACTGGTTACTATGGTTACTGTAGCAAAAACCTTGGCGTGTTTAAGTGAGTTAACAACCTTGAAGACAGCTGAAGACAATACAGTGGAAGTAGATTACTCGTTACTTTGCACAACAGGAAAATAGTTAAAATTTCAGTAATTGTATTATTTTGTATGTGCAATAAAATCTAACCATTAAACTATGTGTAAATTTATGACCAAGTAAAAGTGTAAGAAAATAATAAATATAAAAATAAAATAAATAAATATATCATCACGCCTTCTACCCAATATTGGGTGTGGCACTCTGCCGAAGCAGATCTCGGTAAGTGATATATTCTACGCGTGAAGTGCGGTTACCAGTCGTCAAATCACGGCCTCCAAAGATGTTAGTGGTGGAGGAGCCACAGGGGTAGCTTTTGAAATTATGAAAATTGTCGCCTGTGGGAATCGATCCAGGGTTCTCAGGATCCATAGGCCGACTTCATACCACTGAGCTAGCCACCCCATAAATAATAAATATAACTATATCATACACTATTTACCCATTACTGGGTGTGGTATGCTGCCGTAGTACATCTTAGTAAATGATATATTTGAGCGTGAAGTCAAATTGAAGTCCCCAAAGATGTTAGTGGAGGAGGAGCCACAGGGGTAATTTTAATGTGGTGAAAATTATTTGTCGGATGTGGGAATTGAACCCGGGTACTCAAATCCACAGGCCAATTCGACACTACTGAACCACCTACTCAATAAAATAATAAAATAATAATAAAAATATATATTACCAATTACTGAGTGTGGCACTCTACCGTAGCAGATCACGGTAAGTGATATATTTATGCGAGTGAAGTCAAATCACGGTCAACAAAAAGGTAATTTTAATATGGTGTAAATTATTTGTCGGCCATGGGAATTGAAACTACAAGCCAAACTAGATATCACTGAGCCATTTAGTCAATAAAATAATAATAAAAAAAGACACATTATTTATATAAATTTCAGATGTAAAATTAACAGCAATATTTTTTTGTAGTTCTGAAGGTAAACTAGATATTTGGTACAAAAGAAATGCAGTTCTTTTACTAACTTAAAACATGATATTTTTTTGCATACTACGACTTTCAAAAATATAAAAGCTGACAAGAAAATCTATGGTTGTTCTATTCAAAAAAGAATAATTGTCAAGTCACTAACGAAATGTCATTAAGTTAAATTTACTTTAGCTTTTTTGCTAATGAACCTATTAGTTCAACTGTTACTTTTTACGAACACTATTTAGGAATTAAAAAGCATTTAGGCGAACAATTTTGTTCTCTTTAAATTTATGTCAAGTGTTATAGAAACATGACATGCTTACATGAGCATCGCGATTTTACAAAGTAAACATGAACTAGAAATCTTTGCAGAGCACATTCGATTTTTGAAAGAAAAATAAACTAATTTGAAACTTCAACTCTGGTCACAACCAGCCGTCAAACGACAGCACCACAAATTTTAGTCAAGAGCAAGAATAGTTATTTCTATATATACTCGTATCAAGGGAAGAAAAAAGACATGTTTCCCCGAAAATGCTGTTTCATTTCCCAAATTGAATACGAGGAATATTGAGGAAAGAATGATACTTTGTTCACGAGGTGTACATATATTTTTCAGAAAGTAAAATTTTCAGAAAGAAATTAGAAATTTAGATAATATTTATTATTCTCTTGACAGATGTCATCTAGATGTCATTAATATTATTTTTATAACATTTGTACTGTAAATTACCTATTAATGACAAAATTTAAACACAGGAAGTGGAACTTTTATTGCACAGTGGTTTTCATGGTTACATCAGGACTTTAATATATACTTACTATCCACCGTGAACAGTAAGTAAATATTACAAATCAAGGTCCTGTTTATTTTGACAACAATTTGACAGCTGTTAATTTTGAAACCTATTTTTCTTTTTCTTCTATTTGTGCAAGTATTGTAAAAAGTAGCTTACTAACCTCGAACTGTAAGTTATTTTTTAGGTCGCCAATGTTTAGGAAATCTCGGCCCTAATTGCTTTGATTTCCCAAACTATATTCTTGACCTAAAAACTGTCACTTACAGTTCATGGTACGTAATATACTATTCTTCTTTAGGGATCCTAGCTATGAAAAATATCACTTTCTTCTCTCAAATGAGCCTTTCTGACGGTGTCGTGAAAAAATATATTAAATAACTGTTTTAATTTATTCATAAATACATAATTAAATTAATTCACTGTTAATCTAAATATTATTTTTACCAATAAGGAAATCATTATCTAATAAACATATGTAATGCTGCCTGCACTGGAGGACAATTTTTTGAAAAACTTTTAATAAAGAAGAAGAAATAAAGAAAGTTTCTTGAAAATTTAAAACTGGACCTCTATCCCGAGAAGGATTTTATGGAAAGTAATTAACTTCATGCTAATGGCACAGTAGTTTACTAATTTCATATCAAAGAGTAACTGACAGATTTTCAAGAAATTTTTTAACTTCAACTTCTTTCTATAAAACTAGAAACTTTCCGCCGTGTACTTGGGGCATAATATCCTTGCAGTACGCCAATGTTCTAAACCTTAACCTTGCAATTAACACCGACTTTCAAAGTACATTCTCAGCAACAAATACTTCATATCGTTTTCGCTATATATTATCTTTGTATCTCTGGTAAACAATATCTTTTCTAGATTTATCTTTCTTGACTCTTTTCGTACAAGTGTGCTACATGCATTGTAATATGTATATTACGAAACAATTTGTGAAATTTTCTAAATAGTTCATGGACCAATTTCAATTTTTATCAGTGACATTTTTGTTAATTAGTACCCTTTTTAGGACTAGATAGATTGTTTTATATTTAATTAGATTTGTTTATTGTTTGAAGAATTTTACGTGACCTTGACTGGAAAATCTGATATAATAAATATAAATAAATATATCATCACGCCTTCTACCCATTGCTGGGTGTGGCACTCTGCTGAAGCAGATCTCGGTAAGTGATATATTTTGCGCGTGAAGTGCGGTTACCAGTCGTCAAATCACGGCCCCCAAACATGTTAGTGGTGGAGGAGCCACAGGGATAGCTTTTTCAAATTATGAAAATTTGTCGCCTGTGGGAATCGAACCAGGGACCTCAGGATCCACAGGCCGACTTCATGCCACTGAGCTAGCCATCCCATAAATATAATATAATAATTAAATGTTAATATGTTTAATTATCACTAAATTATATTAACATCGTTGGGGGCCGTGATTTGACGACTGATAACCGCACTTCACGTGCAAAAATATATCACTTACTGAGATCTGCTACGGCAGAGTGCCACACCCAGTAATGGGTAGAAGGCATGATGATATATTTATTTATCTATTTAATATTATTGATGGGTTAGGTGGTATCAAGTCGGCCTGTAGATTTGGCAACCTCGGTTCGATTCCCACAGCCGATAAACAAATTTCACCACATTAAAACTACCTGTGTGGTTCACTTTCCACTAACATCTTTGGGGACCGTTATTTAACAGATGTTAACCGCACTTCACATGCATAAATATATTACTTACCGAGATCTGCAACTACACCCAGTAATGAGTAAAAGGCGCGATGATAGTATTTATAATTTGACGATGCAAATATTCCTGTTATAATAAGTGCTATGTTTCTTTACATAGTTACTTGAATCGTGAATAATTCATACCATATGCAAATTAAAACTGAATGGTCTTTTTAAACTTTTTCATTTAAACTATATTTATAACTCTATTTAAAAATGCGTGTAGCTCGGAAACTAAAAGAAATATTGAAATGCAGTTTTCAAATTTGAATTCTGCGTATTTTTCTGTACAAGTTTCAGTATTTTGGTTGAATTATATTGCTTGTAAAATTTTTTAGAGCACGAAGTCTGACATTCTAAAAACTTGCAAAGAAATTTTGTCATTTTCAAAATAGGTAAGTTTGAAAGACTATATCTCAAAAACTAAAAGAGATATTGAAATTTGGTTAATAAAATTGAGTTCAGCGTACTTTTCTGTATAAATATGGTTATTTTGATTGATTAATACTGCTCAATAATGTTTTTAGAGCAAAAATTCTAAGAGATGGTAAATACATGCACCGATTTTATTTATTTTAAAAATATACAATTTTAAAAGCCTGTAGTTCAATAACTAAAATAGATATCGAATTGAAACTATTACCAGTGCAATCCTCGTATTGTATTTGACTTATTCAAGTTATAAATTAATATATAAATTAGGCGGTTTAATAGCGATGACGTCAAAGGCTGCAACTCAAAATTAAGAATTTCGGTTCAGAGTTCAAAAATTTCAATTTCTTATTAATACGTTTCTATATAAATTAGAGCACGAGAAATCGAATGCCGCAGAGCGCATCTTCATATCTTTTTTAGTTTCGGAGTTACAGCGATTTTTCATGTTTTTAAAATCGCAACTTTGGGAGGCCATATCTCGAAAACTAAAAGAGATATCGAAATGCGGTTTGAACGAGTGTATTTCTGGTGCTTTACTTAACTTGATAGGGAATTTTGAAAATTTTGAAAATTTTTGAATTTTTTTCAAAATTTTCCATGGTCGATATTTCAAAAAGTAGAAGAGATAATTAAAATCTGTGAACACCAGTGAATTCATCGCGTGAAAATACATATGTATGTAAATTTCCAGAAGAAAATTCGCACGGATACATTTTTTATTACAGAAAAACGAAAAATGACCAAAAATCGTAAAAATCTTAAGGGGTACCCCTTCAAAAATAATTAATTTTTAGCCGATTTTCGTTTTTCTGTAATAAAAAACTAATCCGTGCGAATTTTTTTCTGAAAATTTGCATACCTATGTATTTTCACGAGAGGAATTCAGTGGTGTTCACAGATTTCGAGTATCTCTTCTACTTATTGAAATATCGATGCCGCAAAATTTTCAAAAAAATCGAAAAATTTTCAAAATTTTCAAAATTTCCTATCAGGTTAATTAAAGCACGAGAAATACACTCGTTCAAACCGCAGTTCAATATCTCTTTTAGTTTCCGAGATATGAGCTCTCAAAGTTGAGATTTTAAAAACATCAAAAATCGCTGTAACTCTAAAACTAAAAAAGATATGAAGATGCGCTCAACGGCATTCGATTTCTCGTGGCTCAATTTATATAGAATTATAATAAAAAAAATTAAAAATTTTAACCTCTTGAATTGAAATTCTTGTGTCAGACTACTTAATGATTTTATTACATAGATAATTAAAATAATTAAAATCTATTGGCCTCAAGGAATTCGGGACACTTTCATTAACATATATCCAAATTTTCATTTAATTTACATATCTAATAAATATTTTATGAAATATCAAACATAAAAGAAAGCCACAAAAACTAAATTTTTGAAATTACTCCATTTTGAAAGCCTATATCTCAAAAACGAAAAAAGATAATTTAATTCTAATTAAAAATTTGAATTCCCCATACTTTAATTACTCAACACCCAAATTTTCATTCCAGTAGTACCACCAACAAAAATTTACCAACCAAAAAACCAAAACCCTACAAAAATAACAAAAATTCAATATTTCATTTCTCGATACGCCACTGCAATGATTAAACAGCCATCGTTAACTTCCCGTTGTACACCAATATAAAGGCGTGTCAACACCAAGGCCTCCTGTATTTTAATTTATTCTTCTTTTCACAAAGCACCACATTTACTTTACGATCCAAGTAGCCTTATTCCCTTCCAGCATAAAACAAAAAATCGCGCACTTTGATATTCGAAATTAATTCACGATCAACGCAGTCGATCAAAACATCCGTGTGCATCCTTCTGCATCTGTTTAACCTTGATTAAAAAGCTGGGCGGTTACAGCACTGGTCAGTATATAAACACAAAAAGAGTTTGAGTAAAGTTTAATTCGATCAGTGGCAGGTGACGATATGGCTTCGATAAAGGTAAGTAATTGATTTTTACAAGTTTTTTGGTGAGTGTGATACGGACTTTCTTCTATGGAATTTACTGTTCAGTTTTAGGCTACTTTCGATTTTAGTTGTGTTCTATTTTACTTCCGGTTAATATGATTATTTAACAGATTTTAATTAAGAAATTTTGAATAGCTTTTGAAACTTATGATTATGGGTCTTAACTTTAATTTATAGTTTAAGTGTAAAGTCTACTTTTATTAAGCTGGAATGGTTGTAAAATTGTGTTAAATTTATTATATGCGTCAAAAATATTTAGAAAAGATTGTTTCCCATGTAACAAATTAAAATTAGTAACTAATTAATTTTAAATATTGTTGTTATTATTTTAAACGTTACTCAGGGCTAAAGTAATGAATTACTATCTGTCAGATACATGAAAAATTATGTATCTATAAATATAAATAAATAAACTTTTCTTAATTAGCAAGCAAGAGGTCGTGCGTTCAAATCTGACTGACTTCTACTTATATTCAAAAAATACGATTGTGTCTAAGTGGTTCGAATTCCACTATAAACTGTAGGTCCCCTGTACTGTAATTGGGATTAAGTTCCTGTTGTGCAGAGTAACAAATCAATAAAAATAAATAAATAAATAAATATATCATCACGCCTTTTATCCATTACTAGGTGTGGCAGTCTGCCATAGCAGATCTCGGTAAGTGATATATTTATGCGCGTGAAGTAAGGTTATCAGCCGTCAAATCACCGCCCCCACTTATGTTAGTGGTGGGGGAGCCACAGAGGTAATTTTAAATTGGTGAAAATGTTTATTAGCTGTGGGGATCGAACCAGGGTTCTTCAAATTCACAGGCCGACTCGATACCACTAACCCACTACCCCATATAGTAACAAATAAATAAAAATAAATTAAAATATGATATCAATACAATGATTTTTCAGTGGCTTCCCCTCTACTAACATCTTTGTTGGTCGTGATTTGACGGCTGGTAACCGCACTTTACGTGAATAAATATACCACCAATATCTGGTAATGGGCGTAATGATATTTATTTTTATTTTATTTTATAAGTTTCCTTGCGATTTTGTAAAAAAATAACAGATTTACGGGTCTACAAAGCACATAATTCCGCCCTTCATAATTTTTTTATTTCAGATTGGTATGCTGCTCATGTGTGCTTTAGTGTTGGTCTTAGTTCAAATTGAAGCCACCCCATTGCCCGACAGCGCTGGCATCGTTGAAATGCCACCCGGATCAGCTTACGGTACAATATTTTTATTTATTTATTTAATTTCAATAGGCTATTCGTATTTAGAATTATTGTAACACATTCACAACTAAAATTAATATACGTTAAATACTGTATTATTGGAATAACATTTTACATATTAGAATCCGAACCCCTCAGACACATTGTATATTTTTAGATATAAGTTGAAGATGGCAAGATTTAAGTACGCTTAAATTATGTCCATATCATGAACGTGTGACACGTTGTCACTTTCTTCTGTCAGTGTTGGTGACGTGCTGACGTCGCTATGGTTTCACAACACGATGTGATGTGTTTAACAACAAATGAGAGTTGAAAGATGCTACTTGGTGATGACCGTGACACCGTAGTCTGAATTTCTGTTTCATGGAAATTTTTTATTTAAATTTCAGGAAAATTTCAATAAATTCTTGAATGATATGATATAATAGTTATTTGTGAGACATTTCTTTTCGGAAGTACCTTTTTTCTCGAGGCATGTAAAGTACGTGAGGAAAGAAAGACACTTTCTTCACGGGGTATAAATTTAAAATATATCATTTTCTTGGCAGATGTTACTTGGATGTTATTAATGTCAAATCATACCATTGTTTTTCAGTTGCCATGGATATAGCTTTATTTTCCTTCCCTAGGGAAAACAAATTTACTTTATACACAACCAGGCCGAAATTCATATATTTTAGCCATGAAAAGCGGGCGTAAACTCTTGTTTTACCCCTCGGACCATAGGCGTATTCCATTTTCCATTTGGATAAGATCTAACTTACATTTACTAAATCAGATTACTTATTTATTTCGTTGGATTTCT
Source organism: Pterostichus madidus (assembly GCA_911728475.2). Lineage (NCBI taxonomy): Eukaryota > Metazoa > Arthropoda > Insecta > Coleoptera > Carabidae > Pterostichus > Pterostichus madidus. The sequence continues at coordinate 469,268 of OU452313.1, read as the reverse complement.
TCGCTGACTTTATTTCTAGTACTGAAATAACTAATTCTAATTTACTTTGAAGTAATTCACCCTAATAAGTGCATCAGTTTGCTTAATTTAGTTCATTTCGTCATGTTGTCTAATTTATCTGAACTGATTTAAGTGAACCAAGTGGCAAATGGAATAAAATAAATAAATAAATATATCATCACGCCTTCTACCGATTACTGGGTGTAGCACTCTGCCGAAGCAGATCTCGGTAAGTGATATATTTTGCGCGTGAAGTGCGGTTACTAGTCATCAAATCAGGGCCCCCAAAGATGTTAGTGGTGCTGGAGCCACAGGGGTAGTTTTTGAAATTATGAAAATTGTTTGTCGTCTGTGGGAATCGAACCAGGGTTCTCAGGATTCAAAGGCCGACTTCATACCACTGAGCTAACCACCCCAAATGGAATACAGCTCATAATAAAATAATTTGCCATGGATACATAACCAAAATGACAATTTTAGTTTATTGTGATTACTTATATACGTAACATCACGCTACATCCCATCCAATGGGGTAGCACGAACCCTAAAATAATTCTACGGGCTTTCATGACTATTGCCTGACAATAAGTTTTCGAAAGATCTGTCAAATTATTTTCAATTTATTCTCACTCTCTTGTTACATTATTACTGAAAATTCACTATAAAACAGTTGTGACTCATTGGTGAAACAAATATAAATGGGTATCTGAGCGGGTCGTACTCCACTATAAGTTACTGTAATTGGGATTAAGTTCCTGTTGTGCAAACTAACAAATAAAGAAATAAATGATGAATGTGAACTGGTGTGTTTTAGGTGGCATCCCGTATGGCAGTGTGACAGGCATGGTTGCCAACTATTTCAATGGAGGCAGATCTCTTGGCCCACACGGGCAACAACCCATTCGTCCACTTTACTACTGATCGTATTTAACTTAGTTTATATTAATATTATTGTAAAAAATGCCATAAGAAAACCATTGTGTTAATTGTTAAAATGTGTTGATGTATTTTTGTTTATTATTAGCTGTATGTAAATAAATAATTGAATATTTTTTAGGAGTTGTTTGTTTTATACTACACAAAACACTTCTATGTTACTATGGTTGCGATCAAACAGTGTGTAAGGCGAATAAAACAGCAACAAACGAGATATATTATAGTAAGTTGTTTTTGAGATATATGGTCGCCATTCAAATAATTTTTGACAGATGTGACTGACAGGATTTAATTAAAATATTTAATTTTGTTTATAAATGAGTAGCAAATAAAATGTTGCAGAATACACGCAAGGTAACTGTTTTTAGTGCCTCAAGGAGATGACAGGCTCGCTTCACGTGCCCTTTGGCATTCCAAGGACTCCTGGTTTAGAACCCTTGAATTACTGTTGTAGTAGTACTATAGATAGATATTTGGGCCCGGGTTTAGTACATCCAAATTCTAAACACACTACATTATTATAAATTTCATTGAAATAAATTATAAATAATTTTAACAACCGAAGCGTATCAATATGTATTTAAGTATTATAAATTTACAATTGTAACTTGCAATTGTTTCCGTATTTTTGGGTGTCAAGGAAACGACAAAATTACCACTTATTTTATTTTTGTCAATTGACAATATTCCGAAACGCACGACTATCTAATAAAATTTAATAGCACACATACAAACATACATACATAACAACCTGTATTTAATCTTCGTCAAACATACCTATCCAATGACAATATATTTCATCTATATTCATAATTCCTTTCATATAAGCTCGTCTCATCAATCATAAAATAAAATAAAAATATAAATATATCATCACGCCTTTTATCCATTACTGGGTGTGGCCCTCTGTGGTAACAGATCTCGGTAAGTGATATATTTACGCACGTAAAGTGCGGTTACTAGTCGTCAAATCACGGTCCCCAAAGATGTTAGTGGACAGGGGGACACACGGGTAATTGTAATGTGGAGAAAATTAAATTACTTTTTTTTTTAAGTAAATACTTAATTGATCAAATTAAATTATAAAGAGAAAATCTGAGATACCGTAAGGATTTGAACCTGGGACATACGAACTCCGGATTTGAGAATCCTGGTTCAATTCCCACAGCCTACAAACAATTTTCACCACATTAAAACTACCTCTGTGGATCCCCCTCTAATTATATCATTGGGGGCCGTGATTTGACGACTGTCAATCGCACCTCATGCGCATAAATATATCACTTACCGAGATCTGCGCCGGCAGAGTGCCACATCTAGTAATGGGTACAAGGCGTGATGATATATTTATTTATTTAATTTTCTTATAAGAAATAAAATATTTGTTATTTTAATATAAAAATCCTTGAATTTTACGACCCAAAATTATTGTATAATAGTTTTAAAGCATGTTAACCTTTGTAAAATAGACAAAATTGTGAAAAATATGTAAATTTAATAATTTTAAAATATCAAATTTTGAATCCGGAACAGAACAGACAAATTGGCAGATAAAATACGACCAAATTAATAATAAATGCAAACAAATAAAAACATTTTATATCTTTTTTTATTTATTTGCTAATCAAATACTACATTTTTCGCAATTATTATATTGGCATTTTACTTTAAAAGTGTTTAATAAAAAAAAAATTATTACATTTTAAAATATCTACGATAAAATAAATACAAGAAGCACAAAAACATTATCAAGATGTCTTTTAATTAACATTTATTTAATGTCAAGTTTCAATATACAAAAAAATATCTTTATTATTGAAACAATCTTTGCTTTTGCATTATGAAGGACGAAAACCAATCGAAAATCAATTAAAATTAACGTAAAAGCATTTAATGATTTTTATGCTAATTTATTCTATTTAATTTATTAATTAATTGTTTAATTTGTTTCTCGTAATATAATAAAATAGTAATACAATATATTGTTTCAACTATTATGTGCATAACTTATGTTAGGTAATTTAAAATAAAGAAGAATTAGTGACGGCTGACTAATTTCATCGCTAGGGTGCATAAATAGACAATTTTTTTGAGAAACTAAACAGTCTGAAGAAAGAACCCCTGCGAACAACTAGTATAATCAAAGTTTGTGATGTGTGCATTAATACATTTTTAAATCGATCTAATTGAAATGTTTTTATAGCTGTATCCATTTTAATTATTTCTCTCAATTAACTACAGTAAAACTATAAATTGTTTATTTACTTTTACAATTTTTACAAGTACAATTTGATATTTTATTTATACCATACAACTACAAAATTAATTTTAAATATTTTTTTTTATGTACAAATAAATATTTAGTTTAAACAAATGAAAATAGGAATGCACCACTAGTTATAAGTTAGTTTAGTTTAAGTTCGGTCGTTTATATTTAAGTCGGGTCGTTTAGGTATAAGTCGGGTCGTTTAGATTTTAAGTCGGGTCGTAGGATAAGTACAGTGCATTTTTATTTTTATTTTCTTGGTTTAATTCGACACTCAACACTCGAAAGGGTACAAGAGATCTAAATGATAAAAACTAGAGTATATTTATCAAATTGTATTTCATTACATTTATATAATTATTAATATATTACAATTCTTCACCATCAAATGAGAAATTTTTATTTTGCTTACACTATTAAGAACATTTCAATAATTGAACTATAAATAAAAATATTTAATAAAAGTGAGTGACAGTGAAAAGTGAAGAAGTGTTAGTGTGTTGAAGAGCAAAGGATGGAGTACTCGGCTGCAAGTACTTCAGGATTGGTGCGCACCGAAGATCTTCAAGAACTATTATTTATTTATGAATATACTAATCTTTATTTTTTTGTCTGTTTCAGAGATTAAAGCGCTATAGCCGGATCAATTATTACGTATTTATTTATTTATGTATGTACTTACTTTTATTTGTTTTAGTGTTTATATGAAAGCGCTATAGCTGCCTAAAATATTATATATTTATTTATTATTATATTTCGAGGATAAATATGAAAGCTCTATAGGTAAGCATAACTATTATTATATTATTATTGACGAGTATTATGTATGTACTAATATCTGTTTATCTGTTGTAGGTGATAACTATAGCGCTATATAAATGATTAAAGCCGGCTTTAAATAATTATTTTATGTATGTACTAATATTTTATCTGTTTTAGGTTTATTGACATTTTAGTTGGCTATAGCGCTTTCATATAAATATAAAGATTAACTATTGTTTTGTTATTAATAGTAAGAGAGGAGGGAGGGAGGTCCTTGCCGAAGGAGCTCACCTTGTCGTGGTGGCGAGGCTTAACCAACCTTTTATTAAATTCTACTCATATCAAAATAATGAATAACATTTTATTTTTATTTCTGCATATTATTCTATTAACAAAAGGATGGAACTAAGTGGCTCCAGTAGACTGTCATATTTTGATATGTATTTATGATTATTGAATAAAGAATATGTCCAAAATGTATTTATTTATGCTCCTCTGTACAACAGGATTTGAATCCTAATAACACTACAGGATACGGGTTCACCGAGCCGCAGTGTGATAGCTTGAATTGGATTCTATCTCGAAATAGAAAACAAATAATTATTGTTTTTTTTTTCTGATGGCACCTTAAATCATGTATTTTTATTTTTTTGCTTATAATTCGTACATAAGAAACAATAGAACGTCTAACTTAGTAGTCATTGGATGAAGTTTTTTATGTTTGACGTTTTATATGTCAAAATTGTCAAAATAAATAAAGGTAATAATATAAAGAAATTATTTTGACAGTTTTGACAGATAAAACGACAAACATTTGTTTAACTTTGTTTCGATTCCATGGCTATCGAGTTCTGAGGCAATTTTAAACGTTTTTAGATCTAACAAAGCAGGCAAAATTAATTTTGTGTATTTATTTAGATACAGAATTTGATGCCTTAATACTTTTATTTCAATCTTTTTTGGTTAAAATAATTAGGGAAGCAGGAAAGTACGACATTATAATTTTTCCTTAGCAAGCACCCACCCGGTATATATAAATAAATAAATAAATATTTCATAAAGAAAACTGCGTTTCAGATCGTTGTAAAATTATCATCTATTCAATTGCAGGCTTCTGCTAAATAATAATAAGGTATCCAGCATTTTTAAATTGTTTATAATAAGAACATAACATATAATTGACCTTACACTAAGTTTTTACTTTGTATATAAAAGCAAATTTGTTGATTGTTCATCAAACTGTTGTGTATTGTTGATTAGTGAACAACTAAAAAGATATTTGTCAAAATGGCGCATCTGAATTTAAACGTAAGTGAAACATACATAACTTCACTATATGTTCCATCATTTAGGCTAACATGAATCCTTGAAACATTCATTAGATTTATTCTGCAATTTGATAAACATTTCTATCTTGTTATTGCATGCTTCATCCACATTCATAATTTCTTTTATACAAGCTCGTTTTATGTGATTCTAGAAGATTTTTAATTATTTTTGTTGATACATAATAATTACTTTTTATTTTGTAATGATAAGCAAAACTATATTTTTAAAATTACAATTTTGTAATGTCTTATTTTCCTTGTAAAGCCAATACTTATATAAATATGGCGTTTGTTTTATTTCAGTTTATATATAAATAAAAATAAATAAAAATATATCATCACACCTTCTACCCATTACTGGGTATGGCACTCTGCCGTAGCAGATCTCGGTAAGTGATATATTTTGCGCGTGAAGTGCGGTTACCAGTCGTCAAATCACGACCGTCAAAGATGTTAGTGGTGGAGGAGCCACAGGGGTAATTTTTGAAATTATGAAAATTGTTTGTCGCTTGTGGGAATCGAACCAGGGTTCTCAGGATCCACAGACCGATTTCATACCACTGAGCTAGCCATCCCATATATAATAATAGTTATTTATGTACCAAGAGTGAAACCAGGCGTTTCTGTTCCATGGCTTTGCGCCTCGTACTAATAACATGCTCAAGGTCAGAAACGCTAATTTCACCCGTGGTACATACAATATTTTATGCACAACAAAATAACATTTAATTATATGTTCAAAAGATTAAAATATGTACATAGGTTATATGTCAAAATGACATTTTGCAGAATCAAGTATTCACAATAAACAAAAATTATCATTTTATTTATATATCTATAGGAATTATTTAAGTGTTTAAGCCCGCTTTTTAGAGCTAAAACACATGCTTTTCGGCCCGGTCGTGCATAAAGTAATAAATTTGTTTAATATATATGAGAATTCTAGTCCGGGTCATTAATAATAAATACAAATGTATATGGGGTAATGGCTCAGTGGTATCCGAGTCAGCCTGTGGATCCTAAGAACCCTGGTTCGATCCCCACAGCCGACAAAACATCTTCACTAATTTAAAATTACCCCTGTGACTCCTCCACCACTAACATCTTTGGGGGCCGTGATTTGATGGCTAGTAACCGCACTTTACGCGCATAAATATATCACTTAACAAGATCTGCTTCGGCAGAGTGCCACACCCAGTAATGGGTAAAAGGCGTGATGATATATTTATTTATTTTAATTTTACATATGTTCAAGGATTCACGCAACTATTTTTCAGCACACTGTCAAAGGGTTTAATATAAGAAAGTTTAACACAATGCTTTCACTGATTATCATAGTTTTTCATGTAGTTTCATAAATTAAAAATAAATTCACATACATTCTACACATCGCTGTGTAACAACTTACATCTATCAAACGCAATATTTTACGCGTTTAAATCTCACCGACATCAACTTACTCGTACTTCACAGTTCAAATTCCACTATATGCTACTGTAATTAAAAATCAGTTCTTGATGTACGGACTAACTAATAACAAATAAATTGACACATCATTTATAGCACACGAACCTAAATAAATATATATGTACGAGTATATAAACAACAAAACTGTCCCAACCTTTAGAAGTGTCGTCCTGCTGCTCTCCAACTCGTATCCAACAGCTGCTGATGTTGGTTGAGGTGGACAGCATCTCCATGGCGTCAGTCACCAGCACTTGGAGTCCACTACACTCACACAAACACTACATTACACTACATTGAATCATAAACAAAAATACTACACTGTAACAAACACTACTGAACGATGTATCACTTTATTACGTTCAAATATACTTTGATGTATGTTTATTAAAAATAACCAAAATGGCGAATTACGCACTACAAACGTAATGACAGTCTAACGTAGGGAAGAATCGGGAAGACTGGTCACACTGCGCATGCGCAGAACGCGTCATTAGTCACGGGATTCACAGAGTGTAATTTGAATTGGGTGGTACAGACTTGTTTCAGGAAAGATTTAATAAAATAAAATTATCGATTTTTATTGACGAATGACATACCTTAACAGTAATATACAGTATTAATAATTTAAAAATTGTTTTAAATATGTTTTCTTAGGTTTTGTACTTTGTTACGTTTGTAAAAATTATTGGCATCATATATTTGCCGCTGTTAAATATTTATAAGTTATTTTACAGAAAAATGTTTCAAATAAAACTTCTGGAAAATTAAATTTTCTAGTACTTTTATTTGAAACATTTCTTTGTAAAATAATGTATCTACGACCTTGCGATAAATAACATTTTTATAATACTTGTACTGTAAGTTACCTATTAATGACAAAATTTAAACACAATAAGTGGAACTTTTACTGCACAGTGGTTTACATGGTTACATTAGGACTTTAATATTTACTTACTATCCACCGTGAACAGTAAATAAATATTATATATCAAGGTCCTGTTTATTTTGACAATTTGACAGCTATTAATTTTAAAACCTATTTTTCTTTTCCTTCTATTTGTGCAAGTATTGTAAAAATTAGCTTACTAACCTCGAACTGTATGTGATTTTTTTAGGTCGAGAATATCCCCTCGGGCCTCGATTTTCCAAACTACATTCTTGACCAAAAAATTGTCGCTTACAGTTCATGGTACGTAATATACTATTATCGCATTGATTTTGAGTGAGATGAGTATTTTATTAACGCACTAGTGCGTTTTTGGAAATATTAACACAATATTTTTTTAATAAAATACTTATCGTACTGAAAATGATGGTTACCATGGCGTCGTTTAAATATTTTAAATGTCAAATAATTATGAGAACTGTCCATTCAAAATATGTTTGTTTTGATTTATTTCTTGGTCGTATATAAACTTATATTATAATAATGCATCTTTATGATACTTATGTCATTACACACGCGTATGTTAATGATGCTATTATCTCACTTATAAAATAAATAACTATTATCGCCCGCTTAAAAGTACAAATTGTGCGATATTAATATATGTTGTTTTAGATTGTTTTTGTGTATGTCGTCTTACTGGCTGTCATAGTAACAAGTACACCAGCAACAAAAGAACCAGAAAACAATGAAAAAAATCATGGAAAAGCAGAAGTTGAAGATTTAGAAACAGCTGAAACTTATGGATATGGTTATGGGTACCCTAGGCCATATTACTATTTACCTTATAATACTTATAGACCTTATTACAGCTACGGTAAGTTAACTAAAAATAATAATAAAAATAATGTTGTAATAAAAATATTTAATTTCAGGATACCCGCCATTGTATAACTATGGATATTCGTACTATGGATACCCTGGATATTCCTACTGGTAAAAATTAGAAAGAAATGTAATTGTAACATTTTTTGTAATATGTATTTACGTTACAAGTACTGAAAGTGAAACATTATAGGATGAGAAGGTAATTTTATGTATACAAAATATATATGTTCTTTATAGAATTTTAAATTATTATTAATTTGTGTATAATATATGTAATTACAAAGTTGAACTTTAGAGATAAAAATTAAATTAAATTAAATGCGTAAAAATGTAAATTACTTGCTCATCAGTTGCGGTAGCATAAATTATAGTTATAAATAAATGTAGAATCAGCTTCATTTATATTATAATGATTTCATAAATTACTATGAAAAGTAATATTCTTCACAATTATAAAAACATGTAGTAGATATGTGAGACAGTGTTAAAAGTTACTTAAAATTAATTACTTTTTAGCAATGTATAAAAAAGTTTTCATGTAAAGTTTTTATGATTCAATAAATATTAATTTAAAAATAAATCATACTATTCCATACCCATTCCTGGCAGATTAAACGAATTATAACCTTCATTATCCCACTAGAAAATATGTAAAATGGGTAAGTAACCTAGGCAACGTAGTAAACAATCAAATATTATACTTTTATTAAATGCCATTTGAATTGGAAAAACATGCATTTTTATTATTAAATCAAATAGAAGTAAAAGTTGCTTTTACAATTAACCACTTTGTAATCAAAATTAACAATTACAATTTATAGAAACTGTTTGTCTAATTTTAATGTGCTGAAAATTGTTTGCCGGTGATGTAAATCCAATTGATAATAGTAATTCTTAATCGAAATTACTAATTTAATAATTGTCGTATATCAGAAATATTAAATTACATATTTATTGCTTCGAATGTACAACCAAAAAATAATAATTACTTGCACGTATAACACACAGAAATGATTTTTAATTATTGAGAATTAAAAAAATAAATAAATATATCATCACGACTTCTATGATTACTGGGTGTGGCACTCCACCGTACAAGATCTAGGTAAGTGATATATTTATGCGCGTAAAGTGTGATTACCCGCTGTCAAATCTTGGCCCCGAAATATATTACTGCAGAGGGAACCAAAGGGGTAATTTTAATATGATGAAAATTGTTCGTCGGCTGTAAGAATCAAACCCAGGTTCTCAAATCCACCTATCCCATAATAAGCAAAATATGTTTATTGAGATTTATAATTGTAGTTAACAAACAGATAAAAAAATTAATAGATAATATTAATTGAACTATTAATTACTTCCTATTTAACATTTATTAAAACATATACTTAACAACTAAAATGCTGTTCGCTATTATAAATAAATTTTAATAAAAAAAAAGTAGTAATACTAAGTAGGTACATCATTAAACTATACAGTGTTACCAACAAAAAGCGCAATAAATCACCAAGAGAGCACCAAAATAAAAACCAAATTAAAGTTTGAATATTGTGAAAGAACCTCTATAGTCAAAGGTTAATAATATTAAAAGTGACATTAGCTCAACCACAGTTTTTATAATAAACGATTAAAAAATTAATTTTGTTAGCTTATATTTTTAGAAAAATTCCTTTTACTTCACGTCATAATCAAACCACATTAATTCTTTATAGTTTTACTAAAACACCTGAAAAGCAGAAACAAAAACTGTAAGAAAAAAGAAATATCGCAAGTTCACTGCCAACTAATAAATATTCCAGATTTGAGGAAAAATTTATGATAATTTTAGGATATTTGCAAGCGGTCAGCATAATTTAACTATTAAAAATGTTAAGAAGAGCTGTTAACCTTTTACTCTTTGTCTTGAGAAAACAAAATCGCGTCAATGTCATCTAGAATTATTTAAATAAATATTTTCCCTTATTTTGTCACTCGATCATAAATAAATATAAATATATCATCACGTCTTCTACCTTTTAATGAGTGTGGCACTATCTCGTAGCAGATCTCGGTAAGTGATATATTTATGCACGTGAAAAGCGGTTACCAGCTGTCACATCACGACCCCTCTAAAGATGTTGGAAAGGGAGCAACAAAGGTAATTTTAATATAGTGAAAATTGTTTTTCGATTGTGGGAATCGAACCCAGGTTCTTAAATCCACAGACCAACTCGATACCACTGAGCTACCTATTCCATTAAATAAATATTTAATTTTTTGACTTTTGAAATGAATAAATATAAAAAATAAAATATATCATCACGCCTTCTACCCATTACTGGATGTGGTACTCTGCCGAAGCAGATCTCGGTAAGTGATATACTTTGCGCGTGAATTGCGGTTACCAGTCGTCAAATCACGGCCCCCAAAGATGTTAGTGGTGGAGGAGCCACAGTGGTAGTTTTTGAAATTATGAAAATTGTTTGTCATCTGTGAGAATTGAACCAGGGTTCTCAGGATCCACAGGCCGACTTCGTATCACTGACCTAGCCACCTCATAAAAATGAGATTAGTATAATTAGTTAAAACTCAATCGTAGAACAAATTATATATGCAACTCGTGTTGAAAGTGTTATTATTGCACGAGTGTGTTCGTAACATTCGTCTACGGCTTGTGCTGTAAGCGTTCCACTCGTGCAAGAAAGTGACACTTTTAACATTAATTGCATAAATAACTATTTTATTACAGTTGTCATGGTGATAAAAATAATTAAATTAGTTAATTATTTAGTTTGTCATTTATATAGAATTTATTGTTTTACGCAATTTTAGAGTTAAACTTAATGAATGCTTTGATTATAAAAAATTGTGTGAATTTTGTGAACTATATGTGAAAAATGAAATGTCACCATTTATAAAAATGACATCTTTCAACATAATTCTATTAAGTTCGTTTCACTTTAGTTCAGGATGTTGGTGACCTTGCCACTAAATAGACAGGTATAAATATGTCACTGAATCAGGATGTGGAAGACAAAAAGACAAAAGACATTTTGGTGGCTGATACTGTTCAGACCACCTGTCGATCTATACCTGTTACCTCATTTTTATTGTAAAAGCTATACCATAAGTGTACCATCATGTGAAACATGGAACATGCTATATCCATGGTTACTAATTTTGATAGCAATAAGCGTATTCCATTTGCCATTTGGATCAGATCTAACTTACATTTACTGACCAGGTCACTTATTTATTTCGTTGGAATACTTCGCTGATTTTATTTTCAGTACTAGAATTACTTATTCAAAAACAAGCGTAGAGCGACACTCCCTTCCTTTCTTATCTTTTAATTTGTTTTCAATTCTTACGTAGAGTGTTTAACTGCAATTGTGTGGAATTCACTTCCAAAAACAAGCGCAGGGTGACACTCCCTTCCTTTCTTCTCTTTTTGTTTCATTTTCAGTTACTGCATTGTGTGGACTTTTCTTTCATATAAAATTGCAGGCTATCACTTTCATCCTTTCTAATCTTTCTAGATTCGATGTTAGATTCGTTATTAGATTCGTTGTTAGGAGTAAGCGTGAATAATTTGAGATGTTTTATGCATATGTTATGTACGTTGAAGAAAGAAGATGAATGATAAGTGAATAAGAATGATGTGATTGAAGGTTTGTTGTGTGATAAATGATTTCGAGTGTAATAAATGAATGAGTTTATATGGAATAGTCTATGAATGTGGTTGAAGTGAGGCTGGTGTGTCTGGATGATAATGTTTTACGAAGGCTGATTGTTTGATGAGTGTGATGAGTAAATGTTTTATGAGTGATTTTAGGGTTCGTGCTACCCCATTTGTTGGGATATAGCGTGAAGATATGTATGTATGTATGAATTACTTATTCTAATTTACTGTGAAGTAATTCACCGCAATAAATGCATCAGTTTGCTTAATTCAGATCATTTAGTTATGTTGTCTAATTTATCTGAACTGATTTAAGTGAACCAAGTGGCAAATTAAATACAGCTTATGTCAAACATGGAATTTGTCATATCCATCGTTACAAATTTGACAGCAATGTATCAGAGCCAACACAATTTTTTTTGGCAATTGTCACTCGGTATTATAGTTAAAAAAAGGACAAAAAAATAAGTTTTTAAAAGCGATCGAAGGAGAAATTGAAATATGATACATGTTTCATTTGAATACTATTATGATATATCTGATTTTTTAAATAATATTCGGATAAGGATATTTTACATTCTACGAACACGTGTGATTTTATGTTTACATCATGAAAGATGTTGATAGTCTGTACGACCTTACCTCAGGCAAAAATGTCAAAACGCGGTGACCAGTGACCTTTGTGCCTCTCCACACAACGCATAATGTGCCAAATTAACACACTAATACCAACTGTCACCTCTTATTAATGTCAATTAATAAATGTCGCCCGTATTTTATATTTAAACACAGATTTGCGTAATAGATTTTTCTGTAATCTACTCGTATGTAACCTCTTTCCTACTGGGTTAAATTCTTGTGTTTATTATTTATGAGGTAAATAGTTCTATGGTGGTGCACTTTCACGTATTGGAGTACAGAAATAAAGATATAACTTTAATTCTCGTATTTAACCGACAGCAAATATATCTATGGAAAATGGAAAATAATGGTGTGCCTCACTTGATAACCATTTCTATGATTTACGACAATAGTATATTACGTACCATGAACTGTAAGTGACAGTTTTTAGGTCAAGAATGTAGTTAGAGAACTCGAGGCCCGAAGGGTCGAGATTTCCTAAACATTCGCGACCTAAAAAAATCACATTCAGTTTGAGATTAGTAAGCTATGTATTGTAATACTTACACAAATAGAAATGAAATAAAAATAAAAATAAATAAATATAAATATATCATCACGTCTTTTACCCATTATTGGATGTGGCACTCTGCCGAAGTAGATCTCGGTAAGTGATATATTTATGCGCGTGATGGGTCGTCGAATCACGGCCCACAAATATGTTAGTTGTGGAGGAGCCATAGGGGTAATTTTAAATTGGTGAAAATGTTTTGTCGGCTGTGGAGATCGAACCAAGGTTCTTTGAATCCACATGCCGACTTGATACCACTGAGCCATTACTCCATAAAAGAAAAATGGGTTTCAAAATTGACAGGTGTCAAATTGTAGTCAAAATAAATAAGACCTTAATATGCAATATTTACTTACTGTCCACGGTGGATAGTAAGTAAATATTAAAGTCCTGATGTAACCATAGAAACCACTGTGCAATAATAGTTCGACTTACTGTGTTTAAATTTTGTCATTAATAGGTAACTTACAGTGCAAGTATTGTAAAAAAACAATACCAATATATTCCCACAATAGACAAACTATTTTTACCACATTAAAATTACCCCTGTGGCTTTCCTTGAAGCATGAAGTGCGGTTACCAGCCGTCAAATTACGATCCTCAAAGATATTAGTGGAAGGGAAGACACAGAAATCATTTTACATATGATGAAAATTGTTTGTCGGCTGTGGGAATCGAATCCGGGTTCTCAAATTCACAGTTCGATTCGATACCACTGAGCCACCTACTCTATTTAAAATATATCAATATTTCTTACTTATTTTACACCCTGTATATGAAGGGAAGAAAATAACACATTTCTTTCCGCAAGTGTCGAAGGCATGGGGTATAAAGCACCTGGTGGTCATCTCCAGATGAAGAATAAGTCATTTAGGTCACTGACAACAAACAAACATAATTTTCTTCTTTTTACACTCGCTTAAAGATGCAATAAATTAGTTAAGTATTATCCAGTAAGCTTCAACTTTAAAAATGTCTGATTAAAACCTACTTATTGCTAATGTGTATTTAATATAAAATTTATGACATTTCAATTGCATATTTGAACGTGGGCAGATCACAAATTACGTATTCAAAATTATGTTCTACGTACAAAATAATTTGTACTTACAAACAAGTTCAAAAGGTTAATATACAAAGAGATTTAATATTAAGTAGAATGTCTTTTGTCAATTCGAAATTGACATGTTAAGTATGTATATGTGCGTTGCTAAGCGACCTTGTTAAACAAATAAATAAACAAACCGACATATAATTTTGCAACTGGATGTCGTAAGAGCTCACCCACTGATGTGGAAGAAATTTGAATAAATAATAGGAGTAAAGGTTTTGTCAACTATTTATGGAGATTTTTCACAATTATTTTTATAGCTCGTAAATTTCTAAACGTATGACTCACTTTTTTAAGTCAATCAATGCTACCAATATTATAATTGTTCGATTGTAGGATGATAATAATTTGTTTATATTGCATCCTTTTTTAAATAGAAACATGTGTATTTATGAATAATAAATAATAGATATATAATATGGGATGGCTAGCTCAGTGGTATGAAGTCGGCCTGTGGATCCAGAGGTCCCTGGTTCGATTCCCACAGGCGACAAATTTTCATAATTTGAAAAAGCTATCCCACCACTAACTTGTTTGGGGGCCGTGATTTGACGACTGGTAACCGCACTTCATGCGCAAAATATATCACTTACCGAGATCTGCTTCAGCAGAGTGCCACACCCAGTAATAGGTAGAAGGCGTGATGATATATTTATTTATTTATAATATCAAGCTATGTCCTATAAAATAAGGTAACATGAACCTCTGCAATTAATCTTCAGTTAAAATGGTTAAAAATTTTCATTTTTTTAATATGGTTCTATATAATTTAAGATACGAGAATTTATGTTTGCATCTTATTTCACCAGTAGTTTTATGGATAAAAAATGAAGTTATTTCGGATGTTATATGGAATAAAACTGTGTAATGGGTTGATGTAATATTATTCATATCAATTTCAAAGCAGCTGACCTCATTTTGGAATATTTTGGTTCGCAAATTACTGCCATTTTAAAATTGGAAAAAGAACAACTTTAAATTGCTGTAACTCAAAAACTAAAAAAGATATTGAAATGCGGTTTCCACCAGTGTATTCCTCGTGCTTTAATTGACTTATTAAAGTTTTAAGTAGATATAGAAATTTGTTGGTTTGATAATTATGACGTGAGAGGTTCCAACACGGAATATTTAATATTGCTTTTCCAAAATTATTGTTCAAAGGGATCAAATTTTTTTTAAGATTTTTTTTATTATGGTTCTATATAAATTAAGGCACGAGAAATCGAATGCCGCAGAGCGCATCTTCATATCTTTTTTAGTTTTTGAGTTACAGCGATTTTTGATGTTTTTCAAATCGTAACTTTGAGAGGCTATATCTCGAAAACTAAAAGAGATATCGAAATGCGGTTTGGACGAGTGTATTTCTCGTGCTTTATTTAATTTGATAGGGAATTTTGAAAATTTTGAAAATTTTTCGATTTTTTACGAAATTTTTTCTTGTCGATATTTTAAAAAGTAAAAGAGATAATTAAAATCTGTGGACACTAGTGGATTCCTCGCGTGAAAATACGTGGGTATGTAAATTTTCACGAAAAAAATCCCGCGGATAGATTGTTTATTCCAGAAAAACGAAAAATGACCAAAAATCGTAAAAATCTTAAGGGGTACCCCTTCAAAAATAATTAATTTTTAGCCGATTTTCGTTTTTTTGTAATAAAAAACTTATCCGTGAGAATTTTTTTCTGAAAATTTGCATATCTATGTATTTTCACGCGAGGAATTCACTGGTGTTCACAGATTTTAATTATCTCTTCTACTTTTTGAAATATCGACAAGGGAAATTTTTGAAAAAATTTTCAAAATTTTCTAAATTTTCAAAATTCCCTATCAAGTTAAATAAAGCACGAGAAATACACTCGTTCAAACCGCATTTCGATATCTCTTCTAGTTTTCGAGATATGACCTCTCAAAGTTGTGATTTTAAAAACATGAAAAATCGCTGTAATTGGAAAACTAAAAAAGATATGAAGATGCGCTCTGCGGCATTCGATTTCTCGTGCCTTTAATTATATAGAACCATATTAAAAAAATATTAAAAATTTTGTTCCCATTAAACTGAAAAAAGGGGGTCGTGGCCCACACTTTTAAAACCACTGACTTACAGGAAAAAAATTGTAAAAGTTTGCCAATGTATTGTTTGGTAATAGGTAAATAAATAATGGTTTTGCCGTCCATTTTGTAATATTTATAAATCTAACAATGATGTAATGAAATTTGAGTGTTTTTCCACTTTCGATAAAAGTGAAAATTATGTCGTATGAGAGTAGCTCAGTGTGTTGAAGCAATGGCATGCAGCCCGAAAAGAGTAATACCACAAGAGGTGAATATTTTTTAATAAGTGTTTGTGTTTTTGTACAGTCAAAAATTTAATGAAAAACACTGAGATTGTCTTAAAAAAATATTGATCTCGAGTAGTATTTGTATAGATAATATCCAACCAGACGGATGGGGTAGCTGGCTCAGTGGTATCGAGTCGGCCTGTAAATCTGAAAACCAGGGTTCGAGTACCACAACCGGCAAATAATTTTCACCAAGGTTACAACAAAAAAACAGTCAGGTAAAGTACAAAACAGTTAGGTAAAGTACAAAACAGTCAGATAAAGTCTTTACTAGACTGTTTTATACCTGACCTGATTGTTCTTTGTAAGTTATAATCTTGGATACGTACTTTACCTGACTGTTTTGTTACAAATCTGCTTTCCATACTAAAATTGGTCAGGAAAGTAGTCACTTTCTTTCCGGTTTTAGGAAAAAATAAATTCAATATTGCTGCACTTAACACTGCTACACTAAAAGGAAAGTAAACTACTTTCAGTTGATTATCTAATGTTACCAACACACAAACAAAGTAACTAAACAAACATTACCAAATTCTAAAAACAAACATTATATTTTTCAATATTTCGTCAGATCAGTATTGGATAGCAGATTTATTTACAAATTTCAAGCATAAATTTAGTTTCTCGTACAAATATCTGGTTGATTTATGATGTGTTTGAATCCGCGAGGCAGATGGCTGCGAACGAAACATGATCGTGGTTCAAAGCAACGTCTTACATGAACATAAAGGTTACCTGCATTAAGATATGTCTCTTCGATTTTGCAATATAAATTTACCAATTTTGAAATACATTCAACCAATAAAAGGAAAGTTATTTATGTGCGATGTGTTGTGTGGTATTATCATTTTTTATTGTTTACTCACTGTATTGTGGAATTTTAATTGACGACATATAGTATGACCTAAACGAAACTGTGGCATAGGAGATTAATAAATAAATATATCATCATGCCTTCTACTCATTGCTGGGTGTGGCTCTCTACCGTAGCAGATCTTGGTAACTGATATATTTATGCGCGTTAAGAGCGGTTACCAACTGTCAAAGCACGAGTCCCAAAGATGTTAGTGGAAGAGGAGCCACAGGGGTAATATTAATGTCGTGAAAATTGTTTGTCGGCTGTGGGAATTGAACCGAGGTACTCAAATCTACAGGCCGACTCGATACCACTGAGCTATCTACACAAATAAAATTCTACCCATTAGTGGGTGTGGCACTCTGTCGAAGCAGATCTCGGTAAGTGATATATTTTTGCGCGTGAAGTGCGGTTACCAGCCGTCAAATCACGGCCCCCAAAGATGTTAGTGGAGGAGGAGCCACAGGGGTAATATTAATGTGGTGAAAATTGTTTGTCGGCTGTGGGAATTGAACCGAGATACTCAAATCCACAGGCCGAATAATAATAAATAAATAAATAAAATATATCATCAGGCCTTCTACACATTACTGGATGTGGCACTCTGCCGTAGCAGATCTCGGTAAGTGTTATATTTATGCGCGTGAAGTGCGGTTACCAGCCGTCAAAGCATGGCTCTTAAAGATGTTAGTGGAAAGGAAGCCACAGGGATAATTTTAATATAGTGAAAATGATTGTCGGCTGTGGGAATTGAACCAATGTTCTCAGGATCCAAGGCCGACTCGATACCACCTACCCAAAAAAAACTTTTTTTTAGATCTATAAATATAGATATGAGTAAATCAGGCGTACCTAGTAAAGGAACAATTAATATTTGTTACTTTTACAGTTTGTTAATAATAAAATAAGAACAATTTTAAATGTCAAATATTATGGAATTTTAAACAAAACCACAAACTATGAATATGCAAAGATCAACTTAACAAATTCAATTTATTATTACTAGCAATAATAAGGATGTGGTGAACAAATCTTTAATGATCTACAGTGTTATGTTTTACATAAGAATTTAAGTAAACATACTTGTCTTCATAAAAATTCTATGAATTTCCAATATTTGCTGACGGTGTGAAACTTTTGCATCCTAGGTACATTTCTCGCCTGCAAATTTTTCTAAATTATTTTAGAAACAAATCTTTAAATAACAAATCGAGAGAAGAAACTGATCTATAAGTTTTATTTGAAGTATTTTTCTGTAAAGTTGACAGCAAAAAAATATATGAACATCAATAACATCTTGAACAAATGACGCTGTATATTTTTGTTGTCAACTTTAGAGATTACTTTAACTAAAAGGTATGGAGAACTTTTTATATCAAAATCCAAGCCTTAATAAATAACTCTAAACATATGATAAAATTTCTAATTTTTTGCGTTTGACAAAATAACAATTAATATGCATCCTAGTTGATTCCGTTGACCCCTTAGCAAAAACTGACCTTTAACCCTTGTGCAGACAAGCGTTCGTTACCTTCTTGGTCACCCAAATACCGAAGTGCACCTCAAACTGTTCTATAATCTCAAACTATATAAATACACGTGTTTACTAATGGTACAATTGTTAATTGTTTCAGAACTGCTGGCTTATTGAATATCCTGGACTAGAAACTAGTTATTTATATTTCTAGATATATGTTTAAAGACTTGTTTGGTAACTTTCGGTTTCATCTGTTTTAATAATTTTCAGTTTTTTGTCTTTTTGAAATTAATTATATGACATGGAATAAAATAAAATACATCATTTTCAATGTTGTCTCATTTAATCTTAAGCAATATTCTTAAATATATATTTATATTTTATTGGCAACATTAGTAATAATAAACAATATTTTTTTAATACGATCCGCTTAGCTACATAAGTTCATTGAATTTTATAAAACTACAGATATAAAATAAATGAATATATCGTCAAGTTTTATGTTCATTTCTACCATTTATTTTTGGTATGCTCTAGATACACAAATAACTATTTTGAAAGTTGCAATCAGCTGTTTGGTTTTATTCATTATATATATTATAATTAGCTGTAATATGATATATTTTTATAGGGTAGGTGGCTTAGTGGTATCGAGTC
The DNA here is from genome assembly GCA_911728475.2 of Pterostichus madidus. Taxonomy (NCBI): domain Eukaryota; kingdom Metazoa; phylum Arthropoda; class Insecta; order Coleoptera; family Carabidae; genus Pterostichus; species Pterostichus madidus. The sequence continues at coordinate 449,442 of OU452313.1, read as the reverse complement.
GGTCCGTGGATTTGAGAACCCAGGTTCTAGTTTCACAGCCAATAACAATTTTTAACATATTATTACTAGCCCTGTGGCTAGCTCTCCACTAACATCTTTGGGGTCGTGATTTGACGGCTGGTAACCGCACATCACGCGCATAAATATATCACTTACCGTGATCTGCTACGGCACAGTGCCACATCCAGTAATGGGTAAAAGGTGTGATGATATATTTCTTTATTTATTTTATTTTACAATTACCCCTGTGGTTCATTCTCCACTAATATCTTTGACGGCTGGTAACCGCACTACACGCGCAAAATACATCGCTCTAGCTTGTAAGACGAGTGTTCTAACCAAGAAATCACAACTGTCCAAATTATAATATAGATAGATTTGAGAACAGAGGTTCGATTCCCACAGCCGACAAACAATTTTTATCATATTAAAACTACCCCCTGTGGCTCACTCTCCACTAGCATCTTTGGGGTCGTTATTTGACGGCTGGTAACTGCACTTCATGCAGAAAATATATCACTTACCAAGATCTGCTAAGGCAGAGTGCCACATCCAGTAATGGGTAAAAGGCGTGATGATATATTTATTTTATTTGTTGATTCAAAATTAATTTATTATATCCTTTATATATATTTTTAAACGCCATCTTGTTTAAATATTATGTTACAATATACTTGTATTTTTAGTTATAAGTTAAAGTCAGCGAGTGTTCATCAACTATAAACTCTAACTTGTGAAGCGACAGCGCTAACCATTCATCCACAAGTTTCCATAACAATAAAAAGTCCTTTGAAAGTCGTTAAAAGTGAATTCGAGGAAACTGAATTTTCATAACAATTATTTATCCTAAGCACATATAATAATAAAAGATTTACCATAAAATTTATTAATTTTAGCATAAAATTGAAATGATTAAATCTCTAATTGCTAATAATAAAATGTAATCGATTTATATTTCCATAAATTGTGTGATCTTCACATTCCATTCAGGTATCTTGCGTGGCCTTGGAAACGAAACAAAACTATTGAGAATTCAATAAAAGATGTTCAGCTTTGACATAAGAAAGTAGATCCTCTGATATTAAAAATACTTTTTAAATGTCAGTGGAGATTTGAATATTCATGCGACGAAATGATACCGCACATAATTATTCTGAAATTTTCATATTATGCAATTAAAGAATCCGATAAATGGGTGAATAGCTTTATTAATAGCTTTTTAATAGCGGTTTGACATCTAATATTTAATTTAGTGTTTATAAAGTTATTCAGTTTTTAAATAGTTGCCAGACCTGCAATTGCAGATCTTTAGCAATGACTAAATTATACATCTAATATAACTTTTGACAGTAATGTTATGTATACTAACGAATGTTTAATAAGTCATGTTGTTCTGGGTGGCTATGGATTGTAAAAAGCATTTATTGAACACACTATATAAAATAAATATAATTGATTAGAATATATTGGTTTGAAATGGGGTAGGTAGCTTAGCGGTATTGAGTCGGCCTGTGGATTTGAGAACCTGGATTCGATTCCCACAATCGATAAACAATTTTCACCACATTAAAACTATTCCTGTGGCCCCTCCTCTACTAACAATCTTGAGGGAAGCGTGATTTGACGACTGGTAATCGCATTTCTGTATAATATTCAACACATAAAATTAAATTTAATATTTATGTTCTAATAAATAACTTCTTCAGGTGAATGTAATATCACATTCTAGTCTTTAAAGTTAATAATAGTTTTTCAAGTAATCATCATCATTGATAAGAGTAGTGATCAATCTATAATCAAGGTTATATTCAATACATATCTCCACGATGACAACACAACGCGAATAAAATAGTAATTTACACATTTCTCTACCAAATAATTAATACGTTTTTGTTGATCGTAATTGATGGTTAGAATGTTTTATAGCCGTTATGTTTGAGTAGTGTGTTAGAGCGACTTATAATGCAGGATGTGTGAAAGAATTTATGGTTTTGAATGGATTTAATAGTCGAGAACAAATTATTATTATAAAGGATACAATAAACTTACTTCGAATCAACAAATTAAATAAATAAAATAATACACAAGAGAGTGCGAATAAATTGAAAATAATTTGACAGATCTTTCGAAAACTCGTTGCCAGGCAATAGTCACGAAAGCCTGTAGGACTTGAGTGGCTATTGCCAAATGGCAACAAGTTTCAGAAAGATATTGGAGAATTATTTTCTAATTTATCCAACTCTCGAGTTATATTTAATTAGATTATTTTTTGACTTAGCTGTTGAGGTCGATTCATCCAACTTAAAAGATTTTGAACTGGGTTCAAATCAATTGATTACTTATTATTGTATTCTTGGAAGTTGTTTCCAAAATTTGTTAGTGTATTTCTGTCGCGTTGACAGTTTTAAATAATTATTTGACAACTACCTACCTTTTGTCACAAATAAAAAGGCACCTACAGAGATTATTTCCGGGAATAATCACAAGAGCTTTATTCTCAGTATAATAATGACAGGATTGGTTAAAACGCAGACACGTGACATACGTTTTGAGAAAATCTAAATATTTTTTTAAAAAAACGTTTCGAAGGTTTATGATTGTAGATATATCATCACGTCTTTTAACCATTTCTGTGTGTGGCACTCTGCGTAGCAAACATCGGTAAGTGATATATTTATACGCGTTAAGTCAAATCACGGCCTCCAAAGATTTAGTCACAGGGGAAATTTTAATGTGGTGAAAATTGTTTGTCGGCTGTGGGAATCGAACCCGGGTTCTCAAATCCACAGGTCGGCTCGACACCACAGAGCCACCTACCATATAAATAAAATAATGAATTGAGATTAATATCTTGTTTTGAGATAAATAAATAAATAACATGTAACAAATAAGTGATAGCAAAGATTTCCGTCTTATGATAAACTATTTATAAAAGGTATATTTTTACGCAACATATTTGAAATATTTTATAATTTATAAAGATGTCAGAACGTTACCTTCTATTGACAGATAAAAATTAGTTACACATATTTTATCATTTGAAACTTTTGTGTTGATTTGATAGACAAGTGTTAATTTAATATTTATCATTTATCATTTACTAAATAGACTTTTGACCATGAATATTAAATATGACTTCCATCTTTTACAAAAAGTTGAAAGTGACAAGTACCTGTCATCCTACAATTTCATTCGCTAACATAAGCTACTTTTATATTTAGGCCAGGTTGCATAATAGTTATGTATGCACAACCGGGCAGAAAAGCATGTGTTTTAGCCCTAAAAATCGAGCTTAAATACTTTTTCTTGTCTCTAGGGCCATAAAAAAAATCATTCCTATGGATACATAAATAAAATGACAAATTTTGTTTATTGTGAATACTTGATTATGCAAAATGTCAATTTGACATATAACCTATGTACATATTTTAATCTTTTGAACATATAATTAAATGTTATTTTGTTGTGCATAATATATTGTATCTATCACGGGTGAAATTAGCGTTTCTGACCCTGAGCATGTTATTAGCCCTTGGCGCATTGCACCTCATGCTAATAATCATGCCACGGGCCAGAAACACCTGTTTTTACCCTTGGTACATAAATAATTATGGTATCATTAGGGCGGAAACTGGAGTTTTGTGAGTACGAGCATATTTTGACTGGCCGAGCCAAAGACGAGATTTGCAAATTACGAGTACTCGCAAAACAGTTTCTGAACGTGTTATACACAAGATTTAAATGAAATTATAGATTTAAAATTGCTAAAATTAACCTCCAAGCACGAAGTTGACAGTCAATAACATTCCTACTTCCACATGTTGGATTCACCCAGCTGAATTTTCTCTACGGCGTATTACACTATAAATATTATTTATTAAAGATTGTTCAATTATCTGTACACATATTATTTATTGGTTGTACACAGCAACTGCAAATTAAATTATAATTATTTACATTTTAATTTACGATGCACAAATTAGTTCTACAATTTTAATCACCACGTACTCCCTGACACTGGCAGCCAGTGATGCCAATGCTAAATTACAAAAATCACTAGGTTTCTCAGAGGGCAGCGCGGCGGCGCGAAAAACAATTTTAACTATATTATTAGCTACCTGCATATTACAAGTTAACAATAACCAAGATGGTTCACACCACATTGCCACACCCAGTAATGGGTAGAAGGCGTGACGATATATTTATTTTTATTTATTTAAATTATTTTAGAAACAAATTCTTCAAATAAAAGTTGAAGAGAACAAATGTTTCAACAATTTTCCTGTAAAATTCCAAATGTTCAAGATAATTTGAAGGTACTATAGGTGGATAAGTAACCTTGCTTGTTCTAATATCTTGCATTAATATAATTTAAGGAAGCCGTATTAAGATAGTAGTAAGATAATATCCTCCTCTTCACGTTGATGGACGTGTTGACGTATTGTCTTGACTTTCACACTATCAATGACATATTTAAATATTTGTCATAATTTTACTAAATCCTCAAGGTCGTCCGCGACACAGTAGTTGGCATGGAGAAGGATGCTTTTTGGAAAATACTGATTTTTAGTGATTTCATCTTTATGTACTTGTCTGTGACGGAGATTGTATTCTTCACTTTTCATTTTGACGTTTAATTATAATTAGTATTATTTAATTTTGTGCTAATTTAGTTTGATTCGTAAAGCGAATGTGACAGAAAGAAAATTATATTTTTATTTCTTTTCGTTGAAATATAATATAATTATTATAATAATAATGAAATAAATTTGCAGAAAATTAAAAATAACTGAAATATAGCAAGCAAGAAATAGTTTTAATTACAGTTATATTACATATTAAGTAAGGAAAGTAATATTTTACTTGACGAAGCGGTTGTTTGAAATATGAAGCCATAGGCCTGCGTCAAGTAAAAACATTTTCCTGTTGTACAGAGTAGCATAAATAAAACAAATAAATCAATAAATAGCAGTACTGGTATTTGAAGGATACATTTTCTAGAAATTTGTTAATGAAAAATGTATGAAATTGAAATGCATTCAAGTATGAAACTGTATGATTCTTGCACACATTTCCAACAATTAATTAAATAAATATTTAAAAAATTCATTAAAAGCCGGAATGTTTCCTAATGAGGTATAAGAAATCAAAACAAAAGATATAAGTAGAAACAATACTACCTAGATGACTTGACCCATTTATACACTTTCTGTAAATACTTAAAATCATGTCATGTCCCATCAAATAGGGTGGCACGAATGCATAATTATATATCCGGCACTTCCGGCAGTATGGTAATTCTTCCATTTTAATTCAACCAAAAATATGTACATAAATGTAAAAACATCATTTCCTACGAATACTTAAAACAAAATAATAATTTTTGTTTATTATGAATACTTTATTTTACAAAATGTCATTTTGACATTATAACCTATTTACATATTTTAATATTTTGAACATATAATTAAATGTTATTTTGTTGTGCATAAAATATTGTATGTACCACGGGTAAAATTCGCATTTCTGACCCTCAACATGTTATTAACCTGCAGCGCTTTGCGCCTCGTGCTAATAATCATGCCACGGGCCAGAAACGCCTGTTTTCATCCTTGATACATAAATAACTAGTATGTAAAATTAGCGTTTCTGACCCTCAGCATGTTGTTAATTCTCGGTGCTTTGCGCCTCGTGCTAATAATCATACCACGGGCCAGAAACGCCTGTTTTCACTCTTGATACATAAATAACTATTTTTTTTTCTTCCTTAGTATGAACTAAAAATTCATTTTGTACATAGATTAACATAAAATAATTAAGGAATATCCTACTGTATCTGAATGATTAAGATTTAATTGTAATCATACATATATCTCATGATAACAGAATGAATGACCAGCATTCAACTGTTGAAACCGATACAAATCAAAGCGGATACATAGAAGTTGTAATTAGCTCATCTTCGTTGCTCTGAACAGTTGATGTGGTGAAAGTGAAGTGTGTTATGATGTGTATGCATGAACTTATTCTGATGTCCGTCTGTCTTGTCTACAAACAATAGCACACTTCCTCTACCCGTCTGCGTAGAACTGCATCTACGGATCCGGGTAATTATTTACAGTAAATTAAGTAACATCCGATATGATTTACAACTGACACAAGACGAGACTTCAATATCTTTCACAACCAATGAGTTTCAATCTCGAAGATTTCAACAAAATATACTTATTTATTTATTTATTTAATTATGCTACGCTGTACAACAGAAACTAAATCCCAATTACAGTACAGGGTCCGGACTCACCGATGCATAGTGTGGTAGTTCAAATAATGTTTAGTTTGAGTGGGATTCGAACTCGGGACCTCCGGATTTGAATGCCGTAACGCTATGAACACCATCGTAATGTATATGTTCGTATAGAAAAAAAAAACTCTTTCGAATGGGTTCAACAAAATTATATTATATTTAAAAAAATGCTGTCTCCTTCACTATGAAAAAATGACTATTGATAAAAAAAAATCTGCAATCATAAACCTTCGAAACGTTTTTGAAAAATTATTTAGATTACTTTTTCCTTTCCCCAAGACCAATGAAATGTTTCATTGTATGTCACATGTCTGCGTTTTAACCAATCCTGTCATTATTATACTGAGAATAAAGCTTTTGTGATTATTATTGTGAATAATAGTTTTATTCCATTTGTCACTTGGTTCACTTAGATCAGTTCAGATAAATTAGGCAATATGACTAAATGAAACGAATTAAGCAAACTGATACACTTATTGGGGTGAATTACTTCAAAGTAAATTAGAATCAGTAATTCTAGTACTGGAAATAAAGTCAGCGAAGAAATCTAGCGAAATAAATAACTGATTTGGTTCAGTAAATATAAGATTTGATCCAAATGGCAAATGGAATACGCTTATTATCTCTGTAGGTGCTTTTTTGTTTGTGACAAATGATAGGTAGTTGTGAAATAATTATTTAAAACTGTCAACGCGTCAAGTAAAATGTATGAAAAAAATCGATTTAGTACCATTTGAAATACAGAAATACACCAACAAATTTTGGAAACAACTTCCAAGAATACATTAATAAGTAATTAATCGATATGAACCCAGTTATACATTTTGTAAGTTGGATGAATCGACCTCAACAGCTAAGTCAAAAAATAATCTAATTAAATATAACTCGAAAGTTGGATAAATTAGAAAATAATTCTCCAGTATCTTTCTCAAACTTGTTGCCATTTGGCAATAACCACTCAAGCCCTATGGGCTTTCATGACTATTTCCTGCCAACAAGTATTCGAAAGATCTGTCAAATTATTTTCAATTTATTCTCACTCTCTTGTTATATTATTACTGATAATAAATCCCGTCACTAGATGTGGCACTCTGCCGAAACAGATTTCGGTACGTGATATATGTAGGCGCATGAAGTGCGGTTACCAGTCGTCAAATCACGCCCTCCCAGAGCTGGGGAGCCACAGGGATAATGTTAATGAATCGAACCAGAGTTCTCAGGATCCACAGGCCGACTCGAGATTTAGATGAAATGATTATTTCAGGAAATAATATAAATTTGCCTTACTAATTTTACAGCCTGTATAAATAAAACTCGTAACTTTCTTGTACTGTTCAATAGTACAATTATTTTATCTCCTATCATTCACTTTACCATCTCACTCACAGATGCACACATCTTTGTTTCTCTGTCTGGTCGATCACAGCATCTTCCACTCACACTCACATTCATACATTCATAGTGATCTTGTTGTCAGGTGGTGGTCATTCTCGTTGCCTTGGCGACGGTGTTGATATAAAGGAGCGGTGGTACAGGTGTCATCCACAGTGTGGTGAGACATGGATTAGTCGTGTGCTGCGATATTATATACACCCAGTGATTTGATATACTGATTTATACGAGAATTGTGCGCGCGATTATTAAATATGGTTAGTATGAAGATTAGTGCAGCGTTTACGTGCATTTGTGGATTACTTGGTTGAGTATTAATTACTAGTTGGGAAGATAATTTGATTGGTTTTTGTCGTGACAGTAAACAGCTTATGTTGCACGACTCGGAAACTGCAAATTAGGTTCAGAAAATATTTTTAAGGCGATTCGCTTTCGGTTCGGGTTTAAAAAATATATACCGGGTGTTGCTTGAAAAGGGTGAACGTGGAGATTTAACATATAAAATCATAATTATTTTAAGCAAAAAACATTTAAATAAAAGTTGTTTAAAATTTTATATTTAAATCAATACACAAAATTAATTTTGTAACGGCACAAATTAGATCTTGAAATAACGAAAATTGCCTCAAAACTATCGATAGCCATGAAATTGAAACAAAATTAAACAAATGTTTGACGTTTTATCTGCCAAAACTGTCCAAATAATTTCTTTATAATAGCTGTAATCCATTTGGCACTTTATTCACTTAAATCAATTCAGATAAATTAGAAAACAATATCTGTATTCCATTTGCCACTTGTTTCACTTAAATCAGTTCAAATAAATTAGACAACAAGCAAATTAACTAAATTAAGCAAACTTATGTCCTTATTGGAGTGAATTACTTCAAAGTAAATTATAATAAGTAATTCTAGTACTGGAAATAAAGTCAACGAAGCAATACAGCGAAATAAAAAAGTGATCTTGTTCAATAAATGTAAATTAGATCTGATCCAAATGGCAAATGGAATACGCCTATTAATAAATGAATTGAATTAAGCAAATTTGAGTGAATATCTTCAAAGTAATTTAGAATAAGTAATTCTAGTACTTAAAATAAAGTCAATGAAATTAATCTAGCGAAATAAACAAATAAGCTCGTTCAGTAAATATAAATTAGATCTGATCCAAATGGCAAATGGAATACGCCTATTAACACTTTAATTAATTTTGACAGTATAAAATACTTACAAACTTACTATTAATAACACTAAAAAAGAGTTTTAATTTTAATTTAAAATTATGTTTAGGGACAAGATACCTATTAAATTTATCTGTCAAATAAACAAAAATTGTCGCATCGAAATCATAACTTAAATTATGAAAATTATAAATAAATATATCATCACGCTTTTTACCCATTATTGGGTGTGGTACTCTGCTGTGACAGATTACACTATGGCTCGGTGAGACCGGACCCTGTACTGTAATTGGGTTTAAATTCCTGTTGTACAGAGTAGCATAAATAAATAAATAACTAAATATATTACTTCCCGACATGTGCTACGCCAAACTGCCACACTCAGTAATAGGTAAAAGGCGTGAAGATATATTTATTTTATTTATTATTTAAACTTATTTATTTGTTACTCTGCACATTAGGAACTTAATGCCAATGAGCCAATCATAATGCTATTAAAAAATAAATGATTACTATTTTGTTTAGAAATTATTGACACTTATTTTTGACTGACTAAATTTATGTATTTGTCACTCTGCACATTAGGAACTTAATGCCAATAAACCAATCATAATGCTAATGATTATTACTTTGTTTTTCAAAGACTTTTTAACATAATTATCTTTTTATTTATTTTTACAATTTCATAAATATATCAAATAATACTATTTATTCAGTATCATATTATATTCATTTTTATGGTTATCTGTACTGACATATTATGCAAATTTATTACGTATAGAAAATCAAATATGATAATAGAGAAATAATAATTTCTTATTAATATTTATGAGCTACAAATTACATTCAGTGAAACACAAAATTGAATGATAATAATAATAAAATACTTATAAACAACAAGATATTCTTTTCTTCACTAGGGAAATTTTATTGCAACATATTAAATGTACATTTTGACTACCATGCAGTCATCGTCAGTAGTACCCTATGTACAGTATAATAAAATTTTCCTAGTGAAGAAATAGTTAGTTATATACCAAGAGTGAAAACAGGCGTTTCTGGCCTGCGGCATGATTAACACGAGGTGCAAAGCGCCGAGGGCTAATAACATGCTCCGGGTTAGAAACGATAATTTCACCCGTGGTACATACAATATTTTATGCACAACAAAATAACATTTAATTATATGTTCAAAAGATTACAATGTGTACATAGGTTATATGTCAAAATGACATTTTGTAAATCAAGTATTCACAATAAACAAAAATTGTCATTTTATTTATATATCTATAGGAACTATTTTGTTATGGCCCTAATGTTTAAACCTGCCTTTTAGGGCCAAAACACATGAATTTCTGCCCGGTTGTGCATAAAGAATATTGTGTTGTTCATAAACATTTATCGCCACACAACTTTAAACTATATATTAATCAAAAACTTATTTATAAATATGCTATAATACTGCAGCATCACCCAAAAAACTATTAAAAAACTATTAACAATTAAAAAGAATCACAGGAAACGTGATAGTTAATTTATAACTTCCTCAAATCCAAATTTAGTGAAGGTTCCTCGCTTATGCTAGCATCGAACACTCCATTCATTCTATTTATTATGTACAGTCGTATGTAAAAATTCCAAAGTTACATCAACGAAAACTTCATCTCTTCCTGATCACCGCTATTTTTTATTTATGATCAAATGTACATTCCAGTGTAAAAATCCTTGATTACACGTGAGTGTACTACGAAATAGTATTTTATTTCTGTAAGGCATACATCAATATACATGACTGTGATTGGCTATTTCGCGTCTTGCGGTTATGATGTAAGAACAACGGGTGTATGTGTGTTGTTTGAATTGTTGCAATATTACCGCTAAACTGTTAGTTATGAGATGGTACTGATAATTGCGAGTGTATTGATCTATGATTTGTGATTGCTGATTGCGTTGGCGGAGAAATCATCTTGTTCAGATTTGTATCTGTTGAGGTATTGAAAGTTGATTTTATAGGAATGGTCTGCTGTTTGTTATGTGCTACTTTGAGAATGAATTGGTCTGAAGTTGCAGATCTTGGTAGATGGTTTATTTCAAATTAAATAAATATAATAAATATATACATTTATTTGGCAGCGTTACCACATTAAAACTACCCCACTAACATCTTTGAGGACGTGATATGACGGCTGGTAACCACAATTAACGCGCATAAATATATCACTTACCGAGGTCTGCTACGGCAAAGTACCACACCTAGTAATGGGTAGAAGAGGAGATGATATATATTTTTTAATTTATATTAAAAACTACCCCTGTGGCTTCCCCTCCCCTAACATCTTTTAAGGCCTTTATTTTACGGCTGGTAATCGGCCTATGTATCCTGAGAACCCTGGTTTGATTCCCACATCTGACAAACACTTTCAACAAAATTTAAAAAATTACCCCTGTGGCTTCCCCACCACTAACATCTTTGAGGGTCTTGATTTGACAGCTGGTAATCGCACTTCACGCCCATTAATATATCACTTACCGAGATCTGCTACGACAAAGTGACACACCCAGTAATGGATAGAAGACGAGTTGATATATTTTTTTAAATTTATATTAAAAACTACCCCTGTGGCTTTCCCTTCCCTAACATCTTTGAAGGCCGTTATTTGACGGCTGGTAATCGCACTTTATGTGCACTTACCGATATCTGCTACGACAAAGTGCCACACTCGGTAATGGGTAAAAGGCGTGATGATTTAATTTTATGTTATTTTACAACATGTCACATAAATAACAATTGCAAAATTACCATAAAAAAATTTAAAAAATAGATTATAATATATTTGTGCCAAGAACCAAAATGTCAAAACCAAAATTAATTTTCAATTAGCAACAAATCAAACATGTTAATTAGTAATTAACAGTGAAGATCATCAACCAATCAAACGTTACGTAAAATTCCCAAATAAAATTAACCGTAACCATCTCAGATAAATTACTCGAATGACAGTTATGGTCGCATTCAAAAACAAGTTACAAAATTAACATAATTCCGTAACAATCAAAGAAATAACTCACGATAAAAATAAGTTGAATCGTAAGGTCAGGATTCCTACATTTTTCATAAAAAGTCAAATGTCAAGCGATGAGTCGAAGAACTAACCGGTTGTTATGTAACAGACGATTTTGGAAATTTCGATTTCTGTTCGAGTTGTAATTTACTAAAAAAAAAAATGCTGATGATATTTATAGTAGTAGCTGGTGTAAAAGTTGTATTTTGTTTTGTAATGATAGAAGTACTGTTAATGATGTCTTGTAAATTATTTTTCATAGATTGGTTCTGGGTTTAAACAGAAATTCGTTTGTTATTTTAATAGTCGACTTTTTTTAATGTCGTAATAGATCGTCGTAACTCAGTGTCACACCCAGAAAGGATAAAAGGCGTGTTGATATATTTATTTATTTTTATTCGGGAAATGTCTGACAATCCAAAGTTTGAAAGCTTTTCAGAGTTGTTTCAAGGTATTATAAAGCGATTTTATTTTTATTAGGGTTATCAAACTCGAATAAAAATAACAATTATAAATAACTTAAACAATAATAAGCCCAAGGGGGGCATGGCCTACGTGGATCCGCCCTTGGAAAAATTTAAAGCACTTCTATCTAAAATGATTGAAAAACATTTGACAGTAATATTAATAGTAATGATGACTTGTATTTCTACAAAAAAAAATTTAATAAAATAAATCAACAATAACTTTAACGGTAACTAAAGTATGTTTAGCAAAAAATTAATGTCGATTATTAAAAGAAGTAAACATATTATTATTTCTTATACCTGTATCTTAATTAATAATTCTTGTACGACCTTCGAAGATCAATAGTCATTACGATATTTAATTCATTCATAAATAAAACTGTTTCTAATTTGTAAGAAAATTAAATTATATAATAATTTTCAACTTTACCTTTTGATATGAAGGATGAACACTTGATTTTTTGTTGGATCTGAAACAAATAAAATAAATTTGTTAGTTAAAGTGTAAACAAAGAAATTAAGAATATGAGTTAATTGTTGTGTGTTTTAACTGCAATAGTTTATTTGTTTAGTTGGTAATACTGTTGCTCAAGATGTTGATGTCACTGAGAAGATAAATATAAATTATTTTCTAAGACTATTAGGTTTAACATTACATGCCAGTGGTTTTCAAACTATGCTAAATGTAAATCAAAATAATACATAGTTTAATTATGGACAAATTTATGTTGTGGCTTAATAGTTAGAACATTTACTGTACAAGAGAGAGTTTACCAGTTAATTTATTATTACGAGTTGATAGTACTCTTGCTTGACAAGCTAGAGCATAAGAATTCAAGTCTTGTCGAATTCAACTAAAAAAAAAAAGCAAATAAATAAATAAAATATATCATCATGTTTTGTACCAATTACTGAATGTGACAATCTGCTGTAGCAGATCTTGGTAAGTGATATATTTTGCGTGTGCGATTACCAGCCGTCAAATCACGGCTCCCAAGGACATTAGTGGAGGGGGAGCCACAGGGGTAGTTTTTAATATAAATTACAAAATATATATATCATCTCGTATTCTACCCATTACTGAATGTGGCAATCTGCTGTAGCAGATCTCGGTAAGTGATTTATTTATGCACGTAAAGTGTGATTATCAGCCGTCCAATCACGCCCTCTCCCCTTTAGATATTAGTATAGAAGGAGCCACAGGGGTAATTTTAATGTGGTGAAAATTGTTTGTTAGCTGTGAGAATCGAACCGAGGTTCTCAAATCCATAGTTTAACTAGATACCACTAAGCCACCTACCCCATAAAAATAACAAAAAAAAATTTTGCAAGTGAGAAATAATGTAAGTGCCAATAATTTCTGAAAAATGTAGTAATAATTTATTTTTTAATGCATTATGATTGCCTGCAACACATTGTTCAATTGTATACTTGTTTACGAATTACCGTTGGCATAACACAACACAAATTAACGTAGAAGACGTACGCACCTTCTCTGTGGGTGAAAGTATATTCTTGTGTTGTAACCGACAACATATCGTAGCCATAGACGGCGTTGACATATGATTCTTGAATCATTCAAGTACATTATTATAATATCCATAAAACTATTTTCAACATTATAGTATTTTCATAAGAACTTGACCCTAGGGTCAATCAGTGACGGCGTCAGGAGAAAATATTTGGATGGGCACATTAAAATAAAATGGTTTTTCGGTAGGACACCAATTTATTTTATATCTACGTAAAATTAACATCATTATAAAAATACTAAATTATATTACAAATTAAAAAAAAACAAATGAAGAGTTAAATTAAACTTATCCTACAATTGTTATATAGTAACCCCTGTGGTTATCCCACCACTAACATATTTGAGGACCGTGATTTTACGGCTGGTAACCGCACTTCACGCGCATAAATATATCACTTATCGAAATCTGCTACGGCAGAGTGCCACACCCAGTAATAGGTAAATTTATGTATTTCACTATTACCTTTAGTTAAAGTTAGAGGTGCCCTCAATAAAAAATAAATTGCCTACGCTTATGTCTGCTCTACTCGCACAAAAGAAATGTAAATCATGAAAGCGGTCAATATGAATGAGTGAGTAACTTTTTCAGCTGAGTGTACTGGTCATAATTAAAAGTGATATTAATTAGTTGACCTATTACCTTTTACCTAACAGAATCTAAGTTAGTTTGAGGTCAATATGAGGATGTTTTTGACCCGGATTAGTTGGCCAATAACTGGTTTTTCTATTAAGAAAATTTATAATTTTTACGTAATTGAAATTAAGGTAGCATTGAAATCTTTTTCACACGTCATATTTTTTATTAAAATAAAATAAATACATATATCATCACGCCTTTTACCCATTACTAGGTCGAAACAGATCTCGATAAATGATATATTTTCCACGTTATCAGCCATCAAATCACAGTCCCTAAAGATGATAGTGGAAGGGGAGCCACAGGTAGTTTTAATGTGGTGAAAATTGTTTGTCGGCTGTAAGAATCGAATCTGGGTTCTCAGGATCCGCAGGCCGACACGATACCACTGAGCCAATTATCACATAATTATTATTAATTTGATGGCGTAGGTGGCACAGTGGTATCGTGTCGGCCTGTTGATCCTGATAATCCTAGTTCGATTCCCATTGGCAACAAAACATTTTCACCACATTAATACTACTCCTGTATGGCTCCCCCTCCACTAACATCTTTGGCGGCCGTGATTTAACGGCTGGTAACCGCATTTCACGCGCATAAATATATCACTTACCGAGATTTGCTTCGACAGAGTGCCACACCCAGTAATGGGTAAAAAGGCGTGATGATATATTTATATTTATTTATTTATAATTATACTAAAAGTATTTTAGTCATCGTACTGTCACTATTAAATCTTGAATTACGTGTGAATGGTTATTCCAAAGGTGAATATTATTTGCTGCAGTGATGCAAACTTCTGGAACCATAAATGAATAAAGTAAATAGGATGCACAAAGTGTGGAAAATATGTAAACAAATATTGTATGAATGGAATATGTCACTTATATAAATTACAAATCATCGTTAAATATTTATATACAATTAAATCATTAATACTATTCAAGGTTCATCTGCGAACACCGTTAGTAAAGATTAACATTAATAATTTATAAATATTTTAAATGCACAACTCGTTGCAGAGATCAAAGATATAAGTGGAATTTATTTTAAGCAGATATAATCATAATAAATTGCTAATTTTCTTAGAAATATTCTCTCATACACTTATGTTATTAATGTCTTCCTAATTCATGATTGTTTATACAAGACACATTATTTATTTAATTATTTATTCTACTCTGTACAACAGGAACTTAATCCTAATTACAGTACAGGATCATTCATAATTCCTTAGGACAATATATGATTTTAATAGGCCCTAGGGCATCAAGAATGATATTACCATGATAATACTGTCAAAAACTGACATTTCCTCTATTCATGTTACCAAGTATTCCATTATTTATTTTCTGCACAACCGTGCCGAAATTAATGTGTTATAGCCCTAAAAAGCGGGCTTAAAAAATTCTTTTTGACCCTAGGGCCATAAAAAAAAATTTCTATGGATACATAAATAAAATGACAATTTTTGTTTAGTGTGAAAACTAGATTTTACAAAATGTCATTTTGACATATAACCTATGTACATATTTTAATCTTTTGAACATGTAATTAAATGTTATTTTGTTGTGCATAAAATATTATATGTACCACGGGTGAAATTAGCGTATCTGATCCTGAGAATGTTATAAGTCCTCAGTGCTTTGCGCATCGTGCTAATAATTCTGCCACGGACCAGAAACGTCTGATTTCACCCTTGGTACATAAATAACTAATTTAGATTATTAAAAAATACTAGTAAGTAATAATAGTTATTTGTAATTATAAAAAATAACTAACCTCCAAGCACGAAATTGACAGTCACTCTCTTACAATCGTAACATCCCTTTTTTCACATATTAGACTCGCCCTGCCGAATTTTCTCCACGGCGTATTACACTATAAATATTATTTAGTAAAGATAGTTCAATTATCTGTTTATATATTTTTTTATTGGTTACACACAACAACTCTAAGTGGAATTATAATTATTTACATTTAAATTTACAATGAACAAATTAGTTTTAAAATTGTTAATCTCTTATAAGTACTCAGTGACACTGACAGCCAGTGATGCCAATACTAACATTACAAAAGTTCTCAGTTTTACCAGTCGTCAAATCACGACCTCTATTAATGTTAGTAGAGTCACAGGGATAATTTTAATATGGTTTTCAAATACACAATACCTAACCCATAATTGAAAATAGTAAATAAACATATTTCATCACGCCTTCTACCTATTACTGGGTGCGGCACTCTGCCGAAGCAGATCTCGGTGATATATTTTATGCGTGAAGTGCAGTTACCAGTCGTCACACCACGTTCCCCTAAATATGTTAGTGGTAGGGGAGCTACAGGGGTAGTTTAGAAATGGTGAAAATTGTTTGTCGCCTGTGAGAACCGAACCAGGGTTCTCAGGATCCCCAGGCCGACTCGATACCATTGAGCCATTACCCCATAAATTGAAAATAGTGTATAGCCCAAACTAATAATATAAATAATGAAAAATTCTCCTTTCCAGAGAATCTTCTTCATCTTGGCAGCATTGCTGCCTTTGGTCCTCAGTGAATGGTCCGACTCAGACCCGTGTTCACACCCTCTGCACTCTTTCCTGTGCCAACGTGGCACGCGCTCAGTTCCAGTGCCATGGCGTCGTACAGGATTCGAAGAACCTGCCGCCAGTGGACTCAACTTCGACGTGGCCAACAACGTGGATTCTACTAATGAAGACTTCACTATCTTGTTGCCAGACAGCAGGTTGCGCGCGCTTGAACAATCACAGCAGCAGCTAGGACTATTCCCAAATGAGGTAGGGACAAGGACTATTTTGTGATTTTGTTTAAACTAAAAGGGCTTTGATATCTATAAATTTTATTTGAAATTTTTGTTTCTACCTGCAAATTAAACATTTTTTCTCAATTTACTCACCTGTGCATTTTTGTTGTTGATAAAACAAAGATCTCATTAAAATCACTTTTTCGGTCATGGCTGCACTCGTTGGAACTGATCTAAGCGATAACGCGAGTTAAGTAACGTTGCGCGCGGGAAGTACTTGGATGGGTGACCGTCCAGAGAAAACCCGCGTTGCTGTTGACCATAATACCTAAAACGCAGATCAGAGCGTCATGGCGGCATATGACCTAAGTAGTTGGTCCGCCAAAGAAGCCACAAAAAAAAATCACTTTGTGTAACTTTAAGAGCGATCAATAATTCTTGATTATTACAGGAACAACAATTCGGAGGCAGAATACCACAAGTAGAAATTAGCAACCAGCAAGCGCAAGCACAAGCGACTAACGAAGATGGATACTATTATCCCAAGCCTTCGATACCCTTCGAGATTGTTGTAAAAACAACACAAAGACCTACCCCACGACCAACCCCAAGACCAACACCTCGACCAACACCACCACCAACACCTCGCCCAACAACTACCACAAGAAGACCCACGGAGAAGACATTCAACGGATACGAATACCCAGTACCAAATAATCGTTTCGATGAATACAGAACTACTTCAACACCTAGACCTACAACCAGGCCTACCACCCCTTACGTCTACACAACTCCTAGAACTACCCCTTACGTCTACACAACTCCTAGAACTACCCCTTACGTCTACACAACCCCTAGAACTACCCCATTTGTCTACACAACACAGCGAACAACACCCTACGTTTATACTACTCCAAGAACCACCCCAAGACCGAGAGAAACTGATGAAGGTTATGTCTACCCTCAACCTAGCATTCCTTTTGAGGAATACTACAAAACTACTAGCACCCCTCGACCAACTACCACCACAAGACGTACAACGCCTTACACAACTACCACAAGACGTACAACACCTTACACTACAACTACAAGAAGAACTACTCCTTATACTACAGCAAGAACCACCCAATATGTGTATGTCACGCAGAAAACTACCCCGTACACAAAAGTAGATGAAGGGTACAAATACCCAACACCGAAAATACCTTTCGATGAATCGCGGACTAGTAATTCATATAGAACTACTACGCAGCGTACGACACCGTATCGTCCTCCAACTACTACAACAAGACCTACAACTCGAACTACCCCTTATAGGCCACCAACTACCCCTTACAGACCTCCTACTACCCCTTACAGACCTCCAACTTATCGTACTACAGTTGATGATGGTTACCATTACCCGACACCTTCAAATCAATTTACTTACTCAAGAACGATTCCAACTACTACTACCCAGAGGACTACCCCGTACAGGCCGCCAACTACACAACCCCCGACTTATTTACCACCTCGTACTACAACTACTACTCCAAGACCTACTTATACAACGAGACGAACTACCCCGTATAGGCCTCCGACTACACAGCCGCCTACGTATTTACCCCCGAGAACATCAACTGCGTACACTTTAAGAACTACAAGAAGTACTACTTATAGGCCACCTACCACTACTTATAGGCCACCTACTACATCTTATAGGCCACCTACTACATCTTATAGGCCACCTACTACTTCATATAGGCCTCCTACGACTCAAGCTCCAACATATCTCCCTCCGTACAAACCAGATGAGGGTAGGGAATATTCAACAAGATATACTCCTCCTACTACGAGATATACTACCCCTACTACAAGATATACCCCTCCTACAACGAGATATACCCCTCCTACAACAAGATATACTCCTCCAACAACAAGATACACCCCTCCTACAACAAGATACACCCCTCCAACAACAAGATATACCACTACATATAGACCACCAACGACTCATGCTCCAACATATCTCCCTCCATACAAACCAGATGAGGGTAGAGAGTACACAACGAGATATAGTCCTCCTACAACAAGATATACTACTCCAACAACAAGATACATCCCTCCATCAACTCGTCCAACGACTCAACCTCCAACATATTTACCACCAACAACTCAAAAGTATACGCCACCTACAACAAGGTACACACCCCCTCCAACAAGATATACACCCCCACCAACTCTACGTACAACAAGCCGCCCTCCTACTAGTTATTTACCCCCGTATAGTCCAACAACAAAGCAAACACCGCCACCGTATCTTCCTCCGGTGAGTCCAACAACCCCTAGGCCTTATACCTATCCGACGGCGCCTCCAACCCTCAGAACAACCCCTCCGCCGTATTTACCTCCACATAAACCTACCCCTAGTGAAGTTGTGACACAGTCTGTGTATACTACCCCTAGAACAACTACTACGTATAGGACGACCACTAGGACTACGCCAAGGCCTACTACACCTAGGCCTACTACGCCTAGGCCTACTACGACTACGACACGTAGAACAACTACATCAAGAGATTATTTACCTCCGAAAGAAGATGGGTATTTCTATCCCAAGCCAGCTATTCCATTCTTCTTCAAGTAATTCAATTGTTAGTAGAAAGACATACTGCCATATAAATTCGTTGTATTGTTGAGAATTTAATTGTTTTATCGTCAACTGTTTTGTAAATGAGGAGGGCAGTTTTGACCCCATGTACTTTTGATTTTTTTTAAGAGTATTTTGATACGAATGTATTATATAATAAAGTTTGTAATATTTGTCTTTTGTGCATTGTATTTTTTTATTAATAAAACTGTTACTAATTTAGTAAATAATAGAAGTATACTTATTATTCATTACCAATCTTCATTATTCAAATTATAAAATATTATTTAACTGACAGTTATGGTCATTTATGGGGTAGGTGGCACAGTGGTATCGAGTCAACCTGTGGATTTGAGAACCTCGGTTCGATTCCCACAGCTGGCAAACAATTTTCACACATTAAAATTACCCCTGTAATCTGTGGATCCAAAGAACCCTGGTTCGATCCCCACAGCCGACAAAACATTTTCACCAATTTAAAATTACCCCTGTGGCTCTTCCACCACTAGCATCTTTGGGGGCCGTGATTTGACGGCTGGTAACCACACTTCACGCGCATAAATATATCACTTACCGAGATCTGCTTCGGCAGAGTGCCACAACCAGTAATGGGTAAAAGGCGTGATGATATATTAATTTTAAAATTACCCCTGTGGTTTCCTCTCCACTAAAATTTGTGAGAGCTACGATTTGACGGCTGGTAACCGCATTTCACGCTAATAAATATATCACTTACCGAGATCTGCTTCGGCAGAGTGCCAAACCCAGTAATGGGTAAAAGGCGTGATGATGTATTTATTTTAAAATTACCCCTGTGGTTTCCTCTCCACTAGAATCTGTGGGAGCTACGATTTGACGGCTGGTAACCGCATTTCACGCACATAAATTTATCACTTACCGAGATCTGCTTCGGCAGAATGCCATACCCAGTAATGGGTAAAAGACGTGATATATTTATTTTATTTATTTTAAAATTACCCCTGTGGTTTCCTCTCCACTAAAATCTGTGAGAGCTACGATTTGACGGCTGGTAACCGCATTTCACGCGCATAAATGTATCACTTACCGAGATCTGCTACGGCAGAGTACCACACCCATTAATAGGTAAAAGGCGTGATGATATATTTATTTATTATATTTATTTTATTTTAAAAAAAACCATAAACTTTTACTCTAACAATTACCTTCAAATGTGATAGTCCTAAACAATTACAAAGCGTTTATTTTTACCCACTGATGCAAACAATGCATATTTAGAACACCACATTTAATACTATTAACATAAGCGACACTAATCATCACTTTTAACATGAATACAACAATTATAATCGTCACAAGACACTAAGCAAGTAGTGACAACCACTCTCTAAAGAAGGGAGACATCTTACCAGCTAAATACTCTCTTTACCAGTCTTACAATTACAATTAACAATAACTATTTGTCCTACTATATCATCAAGAAGTCTTCCGCGAGACTATCAACTTTTTAATTCAGTTTACAAGAACATGCGACACCAACTAGATCATAAATAATGTTTGACGAAAAAGATAAAAGATTTCAGTGTTCCTCAGAGTTCGGTCTATATCGATACGATAGTGAAGATGACTGTTATTCGATGAAGAAGAAATCAACAACTTATGGATTTCATTATTTGATTGTTTTACTGACGAGTGTTATTGTTTTATCAGCTGTAAGTTTCATGTTCAGTTTTTTTTTATATCTGATTGCAGATCAAATGTCAATATCAATATTTTTTGTTGTTTATTAAGTAGATTATTGACTAAACATTACGTCACAAATTTATTGATATTATCAAAAAGAACGCATATGTATAAAAATGATACAATTGCCATATATAAATTATAATTTAGATTTTGACACAAAGGCCCTAATTCAATACCAACATATTTTCAAAACAAACCGAAATACGCATGCGCATTTAACAGAAAATTGACGACGCATACAGACATATTTATCTTCAATGAAAATGTACATGGAAAATGTACATTAAAATCGAACTAAAAAATTGACATTAAAATGTACATTAAAATTGATCGTGTCAGACGGGCTTTAATATACAAATAACTATTTTTATTTAATTACAGATATGTCTAGTAACTTATAGTTACATATCCGAACCCAAGACACCACCAAGATTAAAACCCAATGATACCAACAATGACCCACAAAACACAACAATGTCCCCAACAGAGAACATCACAGAAGTGACAACTTCAGGTCAGTTAGATTACCCAGAACCCATTGCGATGGAACTACGAAATTCTGGGAGAAAATCAGACAATCCCAGACCTTTCATCTACGAAATTAGGGACCCTAAACCTAGTGGATTTCAATATCCAACAAGTACTGATCAGAATTACCAATCAGTCAATATTAATCCGCATCGACATAGAGCGAAAAACATTCAAGAAATCATCAAACTTTTAGAACAATCTCAAGATGAAAACAAACTTGACACTTCGAACAAAAAGAAGAAAAAACATTCCAGAAGACGAGGCAATAATATTAGTTACATACAAGACCCATTTTTTCCATACAAACCACAAAATCCAAGTGACATTAATCTGTTAGCGACAAATAGTTTTAGATTTGCTCCATCAGTACAACTTGAAATTAAAAAACCACCAACTATCAATGAACATTACCCTAAATACGAAGTACCACAACAAGAAATTCCACTAACAGTAACTCTAGACGTACAGAACAATCAACAATTTACCAACAAAAGAAACAGAAAACACAAACCAAACTTATACAACCAAAATAATTATTTCAATCAAAGATTTCAACAAAATAGGATACAGCCTTATTGGAACAACAGACCATTTAATTTAAATCATCGTCAACAAAACGAAAATAATTTTATTCCACCACATCCAATGATAGTCCATTTAAATTTATACCCTAAAAAGAAGAAAAAAACTGAAAAAGATCAAAGAATAAGCGAATCAAACATACTTCAAAACTGTACAGATAATTGGGAGGAAGATGAGAAATATTCTCAGATAAAGAACGCGTCAGAGTTTAATCAACTACTTGAGAAAATACGACATTCATATACAGATCAAGACCAGTCCAATGACAAGGTTACTACCAATGATAACGAACACTTATTTCGAGTAAAAAACACTTTTTTCCAATTGGATCAACCAGAAGCAGATAAAATGAATGAATACATACCCAGTGACAACAATGAAAATGTAGAGGTACAAAAGAGTATTGGATTTACTGTAATAAACCCTAATTTCTCACAACCGTTTGAAACGCAATGGCATCCGATTGTTGTTGATAACAACAATGGTAACTATGACAATGAGCAAAATGATAACTACGATTTAGAGGTGGGGGAAGCAAATGACAATATGAATCAAGGTAGAAATGAACAAGTAACGCTACCATTACCAAATGATATTTTTCAAAAGTATTTTAATACGAAACCTACACCGAAATATAGTAATGATTGGGATTATGATACTGTGCAAAAAAATCCGAATTTGGTTAATCATAGACCGAGGTTTGATAATGGACGAGATGAATGAACTATAATTTACTTGAAAGTGTTGTTATTTGAAATGTACTATACAATTTGTTTTAATTATCAAAATGTTGAAATAAAGACAACTATTATTGTAAATTTAAGTAAAGTTTCTTTATTATAATAAGCAGAATTGTGGCGTTTTCATTTTTGTTATGAATATACCTAAATTTTGTGGGCAGAAATGTTACTTTCATGTTATTTAAATAAAAATTACAAAATAATTACTATATGAATAAATAAATAAATAATTTTTCGCGCCTTCGACCGAGATTGACAGTTTTATATACCTCAAAATCGTTCGAAAAAAATGTGTTTACTGTACGGTAAGAATTAGGGACTTTCGTAATGTTAGTATTGGCAACACTAGCTGTTGTCAGTGTCAGTGAGAGCCACGAACTATTATACTGAGCTTTTACCAATTTTAGAGCATTGTACATTCAAATGTAAGTAATTATAATTCATTTTGCAATTGCAGTGTACAAAGAACAAAAAATATGTATACAAATAATTGAACTATCTTTACTAAATAATATTTATAGTGTAATACGCCGTAGAGAAAATTCAGCCGGAGGAATCCAATATGTGAAAGAACGATGGTATGATATGGTATGAGATTGACTGTCAATTTAGTGCTTGAATGATAGTTATTTTTAGCAATTTTAAATCATTAATTTATTTTAAATCGGCGCTAAAAATCTTGTGTATGCGAGTACTCGCAAAAGTCCAGTTTTCGGCCTAGTGATACAAATAACTATTTAAAGTTGCGGCTAAACCAGACATGTAATAAAAAACAGTTTTGTATACATCTTTTAATTCTGAACATAATTTTACTCTACAGTTTTTTCCGTAAAATTAATAAGAGAGCAGGAAAATGTATAAAAGTAATATCCCATGTTAAATCCCTATGTTATAATTACAAACTTATTAAAATACTTTCATTCTTTAACTTCAAAACTATATACCAACAATACAATATATATTTAATTTAAAATAACAATAATATTTTGTTTTGTGGCCTATATAAACAAAACTTCCCCGAAGAATCCATTAAAAAAAAATCCTATAGTCTCAGAAAAATTCTGAGCTTTCCAAGAGATAATTGTCTCCATAAAAAAAAAATCTTCCAGACTCAAAATAAAATCATACAGTCCCAGAAAAATTCTAAACTTTCCAAATACAAAAGTGTCTTCTAAAAGAAATTCTCCAGTCTGTAAATTTAAAACATTAGTTCCTGCAGTACACATGTTTCATAGATGGCAGTAGTTGTCAAGTTCAGCATTGAAAAAATCAATACTTGTTGCATTCCTGACTAATTGGCTTGGAATGCGATTGTTAGTTTACTATTTTGCCGTGGGAACTTGTGGCGCATTAGAACCGATCGATAATGGTTAGGTGTACCGCCAAAAACTAAATTTTAAATCTGGTTTAAATAAATTTAAAAAACAAACTGAATATTTGACATGAATGATTACATGACACTCTCTTAAGCGGACGACAACACACTCTAATAAACAAACAATAATTAATTTCGCTTTGTTTTTATTTATTTAAATCAAATTTTAAATTGAACTTTGGCTTTATATTTTTTGGTCATAATTTGACAGTTTACATATCTCAAAATTATTTGGAAATTGGCATCACTAGCTGTCAGTGTCAGTGAGTGCTTGGATTTGATCTGTGATTTGCAGTTGCTGTGTACAACCAATACAAAATATTTATACAGATAATTGAACTATCTTTAAGAAATAATATTTATAGTGTATTACACCGTAAAGAAAATTCTACATGTAAAAGTAGGGATGTTACGATGTTATGAGACTGTCAATTTCGTACTTTGGAGGTTATAATTTTTTTGCAATTTTAAATCAATAATTTCGTTTAAATTGGCGAGTACTCATAATTTGTAAATCTCGCCTTTGGCTCGGCCTGTCAAAATATGCTCGCACTTGTAAAAGTCTAGTTCCTGGCCCAGTGATACAAGTAACTATTATTAATTTCGTATTGTACCTATTACTAGTCACGGCAGCTGTCAAATTCGACTCCCAAAATATTAAATTATTTTTAAATTGAAAGTAAATAATATGATTTCATTTCAGACAAACCAAAACTTGATGATTGTGGCGATGACGATGACTTGCACCGAAAAACCACCATTTGTGTATGATTTATCGAAAGACCCGAAGTTTAAACCCTTTCAACTACCTTTAAAATTAGATCCACAACCAGAATCAACAACAAGAACAACAACCACCGAAGAACCTCACAACTCCAACGATGGTTGGCCCTCTTCACGAGGTAGAGGAATCTGTTGAGAAGACTACAAAGAGGGATTAACAATGAGTATCGGTTCCAAGGAGGCAGCAGGTTGTAGTATAAGCAAAGTCGAGGACGGTTTAAGAATCAGTTTGATCTCTCGATTGATTTTGAGATGAAATAAGAGAATGGATTGATCAGAAACATTTGAATTATGTGGCGCTGTTTATTGTTAATGGCAAGGTAAGAGATATTTAAAAGACATATTGCTTTCCTGATTAGATTACAAAGAAGTTTGGTTAGTTTAACAAGGTTTTTATATAAATATTGGATAGCTAACTTGTAGCATGCATTGACACCTATGAGGCAAGCAAATTGATGGCGGCCATTTGCAGTGCTGGCAAAAATAGTGCTTTATTTAAATGTATCAAAGTGTTCATGTTTTAAAAACATTTTGAAATATAACTCAGTGACAGCAAATATTAAAAATAACTTGTGGCATCTTTTTAATTAATACATTCGTATAATTTGAATTTTGAAATATAACTTACTGAACTAGATCACTTATTTATTTCGCTGAGTTTATTTCCAGTACTAGAATTACTGATTATAATTTACTTTGAAGTAATTCACTCCAGTAAATGCATCAGTTTGCTTAATTTAGTTAATTTGTCATGTTTCCTAATTTATCTGAACTGATTTAAATGAGCCAAGTGGTAACAGCTAGTATTTATTCAATAGAAGCATAAGCAAAATGACATAAAACAATAGAGCAATGCATCACTTGCCTTTTATCTTACTTGTACGTGTAAGTTAAAGTTAGCATCTATAAATAAACTTTTATTATCTTACTCTCAAGAATTTTTGAGATGTTAAATAAATATTATTATTTTTCAAGTATTATTTGCTCATAAATTTAATGTTTTCCTATTTGAATCATTAGTTCCTGCAGTTCACACATTTGATAGATGGCAGTAGCTGTCAAGTTCAGCATTGAAAAAATCAATACTTGTTGCATTCCAGCACTAATTGGATAGGAATGTGCTACTTAGTTTACTATTTTGGCGTGGGAACTTGTGGCGCATTAAGACCGATCGATAAAATGGCTACTTGTACCGCCAAAAAATAACTTTTAAACTTAGTTTAAATAAATTTAAAAACAAATCGAATGTTTGACAGCAATATGAATTATTGCATATTATACTCTCTGAAGCGGACAATATTTTCTAATAAACAGACAATAATTATTTTCGTTTTGCTTGTATTTACAAAATTTTACCGTTTATTTTGATCTATTTTTTTCTAGTCATAAAAAGTACTCCTGAGACAGTGCTTACTAAATTTTATTAATTCCGTCTTTTACCTATTACTGGACGTAGCAGCTGTCAAATTACGACCTCCACAATTTCACCAGTTTTCATTCAACACACATTCTACATGACTAAATAACGTGTTCATTTTCAGAAAATCTACTCGCATTTACCGGCTGCATCAACAACTTTTCATGAACGACAAACCAATGCTTCCGTGTAGTAGACGCCATCTTCTGCAAAGAACGCTTGGAAGTTTCCGCGATGCCATCACCTGATGCTGCAGATGGTGGTGTTTAAACAATTGTGGATAGTGGGATAACATACAAGGTGAGTGAAATAGATTTGTTAATTGAATAAATAATAGTATTTTTCGTATTTCCGGGAGTAAATGACTACTTTAGTTCTCATTTTCGAGGAATGAAGTGTCAGTTTAAGAACCAAATTCATAGAAAAATTCACACAGATACACACCAATACATGGACACTCAAAAGACACACTAATACATTGACAAATTCACACAGATACACACCAATACATAGACACTCAGAAGACTCACTAATTCATTGACAAATTCACACGGATACACACCAACACATAGACAATCAGAAGACTCACTAACACATTGACAAATTCACACAGATACACCAATACAAAGACGCTCAAAAAAATCACTAACACATAGACAAATTCACACAGATACACCAACACGTAGAGACTCAGAAGGCTCACTAATACATAGACAAATTCGCACCAACATATTCATAAATTCACACCGACACGGCCCCACCTTAAAAACGCGAGATTTCAGAGTTGTATCCGGGTAGCAGAATGTTGAGGAGGAAACCCAGCCTAATACATTTGGCGGTAATCCAATGCTGAATTTATGTTGCGGGATACAAGTTATATTTTCAACAGCACATCAGGACATCTTGGATTTATTTTTTCCGCTTACTATTTCATTCATGAAGTATTGATATGTAGAGAAGGATATTATAAATAAAATAATATAAGTTATTTTATATTCATTTATTATCATTTTAAAACTATACATTTATATTACAAGTATAATAATATTACAATATAAAATGATTGACAATCTTATGTATACAAAAGATGAAAATATTTATAAGTACAATATTATTTTGGGGCTATTTTATTTCTGCGGACTTTGTAGAAGATGGTGATGCTGTTGATGACATCAGTGACTCCAAGATGAGGTACGTGCTCCAGGTCGACTGCAGTGGTGATTTCAAGTCCATGGAGGCTTTATAAACATAAAGACAATGAATTAGATCAGAATTAGCAACAATTACAACCAAACTAGAATTATATATAATACAAAATTAATTTTTAAGGGATGCTGAATAAGTTATAATTATACTAGGATTTTTTTTCGGAAGATGACTGTGTGGAAACGGTTCAGGATTTTTTTAAGGGATGCTGGAAGAGTTATAAATATCATAGAATTTTTTTTTAGGAAGATAAGTATCTGGAAACGATTCAGGTATTTTTTAAGGGATGCTGGATGAGTTATAAATGTAAATTAAAAGTATAATTTAATACATTACATTCTGGGTGACTGCTGATGTCGGCTTCGATGAATCTGCTAAACCCTTGAGTAATCTAGGAAACGATGCTGACTTTACAGAAGGTGGTGACGCTGTTGATGACATCTGTGGCTCCAAGATAAGATTATAAACAAAAAGACAAAG
Source organism: Pterostichus madidus (assembly GCA_911728475.2). Classification (NCBI taxonomy): domain Eukaryota; kingdom Metazoa; phylum Arthropoda; class Insecta; order Coleoptera; family Carabidae; genus Pterostichus; species Pterostichus madidus. The sequence continues at coordinate 420,634 of OU452313.1, read as the reverse complement.
TATTAGATCAAAATTTGCTATCATTACGAATAAAATAGAATTATATATAATATAAAATCAGTTTACTCCCATTGATGTTGCCAGGAATGGACTTTACAGTTGAACTTGGCTGCAGGAACTCTGTTGAAGGTGAACAGGTGTTTGATAGTGATAACTATTTCGACGACTTGGTTGACGGTTTCAAGACGTGTCCCGAGCCCCAGGTCGGCTAGTGACGATTGCAAGCTGTATACTATCCTAAATCTTTTATTAAAACATATTTTCTTATAAATATATATGTATTTGTTACTATACTAAAATAAAAGACAAGTATATTTTGTAGAATTTTAGTTTATTACTATCACATCTTATTTATTTGTGATATAATTTTTATTTTATATATAAAGCCTGGTCCCAGCTTCCTGGTTGTGACGTGAGAGGCAAGAAGCGAAACCACTTGCCCGGAAATCCAAAGGCCACCTCTAACGAGGGGATTTGGCGACCCCGACCACGCAGTCATCGGCAGAGTACTCTCTAGCTGGGCGACCCGCCTACACACCAAACTACGACCTTGGTCTCGAGGGACTCGCCCCACCCGGTTCGCGATACGCTAATTAAAACTTGCCTAATATGTAGAAAGTATGTTGGGCCTCCACGTGAAGGCACTAGCGTGTTCGGAGGACAATTGTTTAGAAATGATGGCCTTCTAAAAGGCAGAAATGCAAAAAAATGTACGGAGCGCGACTCTACGTCTATACACAACAAAGATTTCGTGGCAAGTGAACGAGGCTTGCGCAACCATTCCATTGATTACAATGTGCTAGAGTGAGACAGACTTATGGCTAGAATGTACAGCGAGCAGTAGCAAAGTGCCGGGTTTGCAGGTTTCGTCCGGATTCATTAGTGAACGGCACGTTCTAACTACAGTTTATAAATGTTACCTTGAACGATAAAGAATAAAAATATACTCTGCAAATACAATATACATCATTTTACTTTTGATATTATTATAAATAATAATTTTATATTGCTATTGTTACAAAAACATATTTAAAATAATTGTCATATATGTATTATTTGATTTTGAACAAATTTCTAACAAAACTTTAAAATTATAACGTATCTATAATTACCAATTAATTTTAAAATATTAAATAAATATGTATCACATCAAATATACTCAACATAAAAGAATATTTCATCGTTTAACAGAATTTAGGGTAGCTACAGATAATTCAATTAAATGGGTTTTACGTAAGTTACAAATGTACGGAAGGTATGCCGTGACCGCGAATAATAAAAATATATATTTAAACCAACTGCAAATATTAATAATTTTCTTCAAGTCATAATTTCTTTTCTTATTTTTATGTACGTACGATATAAGACAATAATATAAAACTAAAAGATAAAAATTAAATATTTATCATAGCTAAAAAAACTCATATACTGGGTGTCTATTTTTTTATATATATTTGGCGAGTTTTTTTTTTTGAATTAATTTTAGAACAAAAGTCTAAGTAAAAAAAATATTCATTAATTAAATACTACATTAATAGAGTCTAAATTTATTTATATAGTACGCAATATTTAATCAATATTCAAATAAAATAAACACGAATATATTTACACGCATAAAGTGCGGTTACCAGCCGTCAAATCACAGCCACAGAGGTAATTTTAATGAGGCGAATCAAACCTGGGGTCTCAAATTCACAATCCGTCTTCATACAACCGAGTCACTTGAAAATTTTAATTATTTATTTATCTAATCAAAATACATGAGATTGCTATTAAAATAATACTTGAAATAAAGATTATCTTTGCACAAATGGTAACTATTGATGTTATTGGTTTTTCTTTATCTATCTAAATACATAATTAACCTAATTAAAAATAACAATACTAAATAATCATGAATGATAAACTCATAAATATTTATACAAATAAAAATTCTGATTTTTACATTTACATATATAACAAAATATACAACAGATTCTATTCTAATAAGCTAAATCGCTCAATAACTATAGAAAATAGAATTAAATATTGAGGCTTAAGTACAATAAATACTTTAATTCATCACAACGTTTTAGGACGAAATAGAAAAATATATTATCTATTTAAAACGCACCACTAAAGTATTTTCAACATATACATAATCTGTCAAAAGTTTCCAAATTATTTTATAAAAAAAATTCAAATAATAGACGGAGTATATTATATTTTCTACAACTTTTATTTTAAGCAATTTTTTCCAAAATAATAATGTGTCAAGTGCTAATATTTCAAGAAACACATAAATAATATTAATGTGAACTCTAAGTAATAAATCAATTCAAATGACATTTGAATGACTTTGATTAACGATAAGAAATAATAGCTTGCACTTTTAACAAATTTAAAGTTACTAAAAAAGTTTTGAATACAATAGTACGTTTTTTGTTTATTTAAAAAGGAAACTATTATGAAATCACTATTTTACAGTTGAGCCCGCAACCATATGAAGAGATTTAATAAATATTGTTTAAAGCTGTAAAATTTATAAATAAAATAATACGAGAATTAGTTAAAATCGTCGGTCCCACATGTCCCAATATTCCTGAGTTTGCATTTCTGCTAAACGGGACAGCGTCCTGTCAAACGCGAAGATTTCTTCTTCACCAGTGAAGATATTTGCTACAGCATTTTCCTAAATTACCCAAAATATTATCTTTTTCACTTTAATACACTTTTATTACAAATAAACCGAAAACGATCCTTGGAAAATTTATTTTCTACAATACTTGTACTGTAAGTTATCTATTAATGACAAAATTTAAACACAGTAAGTGGAACTTTTATTGCACCGTGGTTTCCATGGTTATATCAGGACTTACTGTCCACCGTGAACAATAAGTAAATATTACATATCAAGGTCCTGCTTATTTTGACAATTTGACAGCTGTCAATTTTGAAACCTATTTCGCTTTTCTTTCTATTTGTGCAAGTATTGTAAAAAATAGCTTACTAACCTCGAACTGTAAGTGATTTTTTTAGGTCGCGAACAAAATAACATTTAATTATATGTTCAAAAGATTAAAATATGTATATAGGTTATAAGTCAAAATGACATTTTGCAGAATCAAGTAGTCACAATAAACAAAAATTGTCATTTTATTTATGTATCCATAGGAATTATTATTTTATGGCGCTAGGGCTAAAAACAAGTGTTTAAGCCCGCTTTGTAGGGCTAAAATACATGCTTTTCGGTTCGGTTGTGTATAAAACATATTTGTAAAACATAAAAAAAAAAATCTATGCTAATTTTTAACTGTCATTTAATTTTAACAGTAACTAAATGAGTAAAATGTATAATCTAGACCGACATAGATACAGAATTTAATACTCTAACCATCTATTTTAGTTTTACGTATTGCACATATTTTATTTTAAATTTATGCCAAAAGTGGTTTAAAATTTGATATTGATTGCTCTGAATATAGGATCGTTTTCAATGTATTTTTTTTGTCACTACTTACATCTTCTTTCGAAATTTTCAAATCATCCATCAGCATACGATTGTCATCTATCAAATCATAATCTTCAATTTTTTTCATGCCAAACAATTGACTATGAGGCACATCCGCTGATAAGACAATTCTAATTCTGTTATCGTAAAAAGTATCAATCAACGTTATAAATCTACGAGTTTGAGATCGTAATTGCATATTTAACTGCGGAATATCTCGAATTATAACAGTGTGGAAGAATTGAGAAAGTTGTAAATAGTCACCTGCACCCAACGGCTATTAAAAAGTTGTTAAATTAATATTATGTTTGTTTTATCTAGTGTTAAACTTACTCTATCGCATATTTCTTCGAAGGTTGTATCGAGAACCTGGCCACAAGTTTTACGAAATTCAACATTTCGACCGAGAATATTAAATATTTTTGATCTGACTGTATCGTTTTCTTTCGAACATAAAAATTTGAATATATTGTCGACCGGATCCTTTTCATGCTCTCCTTTACTAATAATCGTAAAAAAATATTTTTAATCGTCCATTTTTACAAGTTTTTTTAATAATATGTCAAATGTCCCTAAATTATTTATCAACAAAATGATAATGACAGAAAATAAAATGTCGAATTGAAGGGTAAGAAATTGTGTGGACGACATAAGATCTCTAGGGTCCCTAGGGATCCCAAGATCACTAGGATTCCTAGAAATAAATATATGTATAGAATTGAAGATTTGTTGCCTGAACGAAAGTATGAGACGATCTTGTGTGAAAGGAATTATGAATGTGGATGAAGCAAAGATTAATTGCAAGAATAATTTAATAAATAGATGTTTTATAAATGTTGTAAGGGTTCGTGCTACCTACCCCATTTAATGGAGCTTTTTTTTTTCATTCTCAATTAATTCGTAAATGGTTGAAAATTATAAAAATGTTTTAAACAAAAAAAAATACATACATTCATACATACATAGCATCACGCTATATCCTATTAAATGGGGTCGCACAAAACCTAAAATCATTCATAAAATATTCACTGATTACATTCATCAAATAATCAGTCCTTATCAAACATTCTCATCCAAACACACCACCCTCACTTTAACCACATTCATAGATCACTCCATATAAACTCATTTATTTATTACACTCGAAATCATTTATCACACAACAAACCTTCAATTACATCTATCCAATCACTCCTATTCACTTATCATTCATCTTCTTTCTTCGTCGTACATAACATATGCGTAAAACATCTCAAATTACTCCTAACAACGAATCTAATAAGAAATGTAACAACGAATATACAAAGATTAGAAAAAATGAAAACGATAGACTGCACTTGTATATGAAAGAAAAGTCCACACAATACAGTAACTGAAAATGAAACTAAATGATAAGAAAGGAAGGGAGTGTCGCCCTGCACTTGTTCTTAAAAAAAATAGATATTATTAATACCTAACCAGTGGCGTAGACAAAAAAATTATAGGCGCACCATTTGAGATAATAATATAAACATTTTTAAGAATCGGGCTGTAATGATTAGTGACAAATTTCGCGTATATAATTTAGCAACATTTGACAATATTCCAAGTATACAACTTACACAAAATAGTTCTTCTCCTTTCCAGAGAGCGCTTTCTGTCTATAATCAATTCCAGAATCAAGACTGGCCACAGCGCAATGATTCTTCAACACTTGAATAAACGGCACAAAATTAGACCTTTGTAAACCGTTCTTATAGAGATCATCTGGCGGCCGGTTGCTAGTAGCAACCACCACAACACCATTATCAAACAATTGCGTAAATAACCTCTTCAATATCATGGCATCGCCGATATCTGTCACTTGGAATTCATCGAAACATATCAACCAGGATTTTTCACTGATTGCTCTAGCTACTGGAGGTATTGGATCGAATGGTTTAGGTTTAGTGCTAGAGTAATCAGTTCCTACTAAGTTTTTCAAGTCGTGAATTCTTGCGTGTATGTCAAGCATGAAAGAATTGAAATGGACGCGGCATTTTTTGTCAGTCTGAAAATAGGTTAGAGTCAATTCATTTTATGATGAAATTTGATTGGGTTTATACTATCATAATTAATAAACCAATGTGATATGATAATTGCCGATAATATTTTGACATGAATTATGAGTTGCTATGGAAAAAAAATAAATGTCATCACGCTTTCTACCCATTACTGGATGTAGCACTCTGCCGTAGCAGATCTTGGTAACTAATATATTTTGCGCGTGAAGTGCATTTACCAGCCGTCAAATCACAGCCTACAAATGTTAGTGGAGGGAAAATCATAAGGGTACTTTTTTAATGTGATGAAAATTATCCGACAGTAAGTGAAACTTTTCTTGCACTGTTATATCAGGACTGTAATATTTACTTAGCATCCACCGTGGACAGTAAGTAAATATTATAGCTCAAGGTCCTGTTTATTTTGAAAACAATTTAACAGCTGTTCATTTTTAAACCTATTTTTCTTTTCTTTCTACTTGTGCAGGTATTGTAAAAAATAGTTTACTAACTTCGAACTGTAAGTTATGTCAGGGCTATACTATTTAGTTATCTCATGGACAGTAAGTAAATATTATAGATCAAGATTCTGTTTATTTTGACAATTTGACAGCTGTTAATTTTGAAACATATTTTTTTTTCCTTCTATTTGGGCGTCACTTACAGTTCATGGTATGTAATATACTATTTTTATTGGTAACCAAGGAGATTTAATTACAGTTAAAAATTATCACATATTAATTTTCACTAGTGGAAAATCTTCAAAATAGCTTTCATTACATTGGTTCATTTTCAAATATATTCGTGATTCTATTGGTCCCACATATATGTTGCAAATTCTGAACTAAATTTGCAAATTAAATTAGGAATATTTAACAAAATTTTGAACAATTGTTTTTAATAATGTGTTCACAAACTGAACTAGAAAATTAATCTAATAATGTCCGGTTTTGTAACGGATAGAATAAATTTACTTCCATAATAAATGTATTTAAATTCGAATCAATTATATTTATTTTATAAGATATACTGGATGATCCAGAACTTCAGGTAATTATTTAACAATTTTTACTACAATAAAATTACCCCTATGCCCCCCTCTACTACTAACATCTTTGGGAGACGTAATTTGACGGCTGGTTACTACACTTCACGTGCATAAATACAGGGTGTTCAATTTAGTTGTGCCAATTCAGAAAAAAATACGAATCGAATAAGCAAATTTAAAAAATAGGTTCCCAATTATAATAAGAAAGTTGCACTCCGTATTTTTAGAACCACTGGACGAAAAAAAATAATTTGTTAATAGTTTTGTAATAAACTTAATAAAATGGTATTTCTTTGTTGATTTAACCAACCTTGTAGCTCTTATAGTTCTCGAGATAGCAATTATGGCACAACTAAAATGAACACCGAGATCTGCCACGACAAAATACCACACCCATTATGGGTAAAAGGCGTGATGATATATTTATTTTATATAATATCGCGGTTTTTTAATGTACTTTAGTGCTTAATAAAATGCGTGTGAATAAAAATACAATTTATTATATTTAAAACATGTGACTTCTTTCCTTATATTTTTCTATAAATAGGGCAAAAATAAATAACATTACGTAAAAATGTGAGGAAAAAACAATTTTCAAATAGAAGTGACAGTTAAGGTTAGAAAAATGAAATATCAAGTAATGAATGTTGTGTATAAACCCAAGCAATATATAAATTTATTTACTTCGCAACAATCGTAGAACATGTCCATCAGCATAGTTTTTCCTCCTCCAACAGCCCCATAAAGATATAAACCTTTCGGAGGTTCTTGCTTTGGTGCAAACCATTTACTAAAAATGCTTTCATTTTGAATACTGTAGCCATCAATATCTTCATAAACTTTCTGCAACTCTTCAGTTATTTTAAACTGCTTTTCATCATGCATTAACAACCCACTTTTCACTTTATCGTTTAAAATTTCAATAGGTGAACCTAGGTTAGAATGCTGATGTTGGATTTCTGCTTGTGCTGAATAATTTCTTCGCCAGTTGTTCGTGAGAAAACTAATTTGTTTCCCCGTTTTTAATGATTTTAATGTAATTGTTGCAAGATTTGCCATTTTGAAAACTAAACCTAAAATAAGTACTTCACCGTCAGAATGCTATTCACCTACTGCCCGATTCAAGGCCGTGTGCTAGCCTTGATGTAATTGGTCATTGCCAAATTTTTAAGGTTTTTTGGCATGAGATAATCATGCGCAAAAGTATACGTCAAATTTTTACAATAATAAAAATATATTTACCTGGATGAATAAATAAATAAATAAATATTTTAGTTTGTATCTTATGACATAGTACTCGACCGGCGAGCAAATACAGACTGAGGAAAGTTATTTGATTTTCAGAATTTTTGCTAAAAGCGTAGACACGAGATAGTTGGGTTTTATCTGTTTAGGTCAACGCACAATAATTTTATGGTACTGGAAAACGATTAAACAAATTTTAAACTTTGTAATGTCATGTGTCATTGCAACACTATTACTGCAAAATCGAAGCTGTTTATTCACTTGACAACAGATTTGTAATAATTACTATAACAATTAGTTGATAATACTGCGGGCAATATAAAACTTCCTCAAAGAAAAAATTATTTTAGTTCATTTTTTCCTTATCTACGTAATGAAATATTTTTTTGTTAACATTTATCTCCGCCTCAAAAATAAATATATCATCACGCGTTTTACCCATTACTGCGTGTGACACTCTGCCGTAACAGATATCAGTAAGTGATATATTTTGCGCGTGAAGTGCGGCAAACAGTCGTCAAATCACGGTCCCCAAAAATATTAGTTGAGGGGAAGTCACAGGGGTAATTTTAATGTAATTTGTCGGCTGTGGGACCCACCTACCCCATAAAAATAATGGAGATTTAAATCCAAAAAATTTTATTCTGATATAAAATGATTAAATTTAAATGTCATATAAAAGAGTTGATATTGCTGGCAAATATTTCATTCGATTTGAGCTGTATTCCATTTATCACTTGGTTCACTTAAATCAGTTCAGATAAATTCGACACAACTAAATTAAGCAAACTGATGCACTTATTGGAGTGAATTATTTCAAAGTAAATTAGAATCTGTAATTCTAGTTCTAGAAATAAAGTCAGCGAAGTAATCTAGTGAAATAAATAAGTGATCTGATTCAGTAAATGTAAGTTAAATCTGATCCAAATGGCAAATGGAATACGCCTTTGGTCAGAAAAACTTATTTTTATTCTTGATATAAATAATTAAAAGTATATTTAAACAATAAAACAGTTGACGTTGCTATCAGACATTTGATTCGTAACTGTCAGTTTAAACAAAGTAAAAGTTAATTTGTTTAAAGATAAAATTTAATTTTAAACAAAATAAAACTTTATTTAAATATTTGATATTGCTGTCAAACATTCGATTTGATATTGTCAGTTTAAGTTAAAATAAATATTAAAGTTTTGTTACAATCTTCAACATAAGTTTTATAGTTCGTTTAAAGTTCAAACTTAATTTTTAATTTGATATAAATAAATCTGAATAAGATATGTAGATTAAATTACTGTCAACTATTCGATTCGATATTGTTAGATAAAGTCAAAGTTAATATTAAATTTGTTATAAATTTTAACATAATTTATCTTTGTAAATTTAAACTTCATATAAATAAATAAAAGTATGTTATAATAATGAGTATAAAAAAATTGCTTAAATTATGTCAAACATTCGATTAGATAGTGTCAGTTAAGTGTCGAACTTCAAATTAAAGTTTTATTGGCGCAAATGGGCGACCTTGACTTTGATATTTCGGTGACTAAATAATTTCAATTGAAACTGAGCTCACGTTTTTAAAAACATTTAAGGCACAGAAAAAAATTGTTAAACATGATTAACATAAAAAAATTGTACTCTCGCTTATGATGCAAATGTTCTATCCGCTGTGCTATGATTGTTATAACATTATAATAGCACTGTTGTATAAGATTAGAATTAAATTCCTGTTGTGCAGAGCAACAAATAAAAAATTATATAGGTTAGTAAATCAAGAAAACATGTTTTCAAATCGATTTAATTACAAAATATAATTATATTCTTTCCAATAAAACGATAAAAATCAATCGTAAATATGCGAATAATATTCCTGATAAACTTGAATATATTCCTCTTTCTCTATCGGAGCCATTTCAGCAATAATTTCATCATTCACTTCAGTAATAGGAATGATTCTATTCCCAACTCGCACACTCGGCGTCGTGTCATCATCATCAGAGTCCATCGTTTCTATTTCAGCTAAAAATAATATATTATCTTCGTTGTTAATGATTTCAAAGAAGTGTTTTCGTGTTTGTTTACCTATTTCATGGTCGTTTTTGACTTCGGCCATGACTTCATCAGAACTGGAATCAGAGTCTTCTCCTGGAAGAGATTTAACAGCTGCGGCGTTGCTGTTTGCTCGTTTTTCGTGCGCTAGCAGTACGCTCATAATGTCGTCGGATTTTGCGTTTGGAGTGGTTTGTGCAGCTGATGCAGCTGATTCTAGTAAGGTCTCTGATGATTGGATTGAACCAATATCCGACTAAAATATTTTATGATTATTTGAGGTTGTTCTAGATTTAGATTTATTTTAAAATTGTTTCATTTTATTTTTTGGCGGTTTAATTACACATAAATTAGTCTTTAACAAAATGAAGTATAGTTATTTAAAAATCAAAACAAAGGAAAATTAATATAATTTTGTATACACCCTGTATATTTACTATCCTGCTATCGTAATGAGCGCGTTTCATAAATAAATGCAATATTATGGACAAATACTTGACGTTAATTAACAATTAATTCGTCTGGCAAAACAAATAAGTAATTAAAATAATAAGGAATACCCCGATAAGAACAGATGACGACCAAGTTATCGAGAACAAGTGTCATGGCAACGCCTACATTGATCCAAACATAATCAAACTTCTCGGAAATCCGTTCAAAGGCCAAACAAATGAATATAAACAACCGATAACGCGATCTTGACTCAACAACCAATTAAAATCAAACTTATAAAAATTCCCGCCAAAACATAATTCACTTCAAATTCCCGCCAAAACAATAAAACATCTTCATCCACATTCATAATTTCTATAATAGAATAAACCTTTGATTGGTCATTGGACGCAACAGTAGATTCCATCATCCAAATTGGACGTTCCTTCCTAACCGCTGCGTTACTAGCATCATTCGCATTATCATCACCGATAGTAACATCAACACGTGTCTCTTCAACAGCGAATCCTTGTGACCTGGTGGCTTCACCAGACCACGGCTCGCCTGGAAGCCGTTGGAGAAGCTTCCGAGCATCGATACTAAAATTTTCTCCAGATAACATTTGTTCCAATAGTAAAAAATTATTCCATACCCTCGAATTGTGTTAATATCTACTGGTTCTGGTTCTAATATTTCCGGAGCGAGTCTTATACCTTCAACTTCGCGAAGTAAAATATAAAGCGGTTCTAATTGTTCGTTATATTTCGCTAGAAGAAGTCGCGAATCTTTTTTGGGAAGAGCTGATTGGTCTTCTTCAACAACTTCCCTGCAAAATGTACATCGGAATTCGCTGGTCATGTAATCAAATAACTGATCTGCTTCTAGATCTGTGAAGGTTTTAAGGCATCCTGGACATTTGAAGCTAGCTCTGCTAGTGGCATCTCTTTCTTCTGTTTCCATTCTTTTTCGCATCATATCTAGTTTGTATTTCACTACGTTTACAAATGTTTTGTAGTTTATAAAGTAGTAATTTACTTTTTGTGCTTTGCCGTCTAGTCCAGTTTCCATTCTCAGTCGGACTTGGATGAATTTGTCGTTACGAAGAGTTGCAATTCGGGCGCGTAACATTTTGCGCTCGAATTTTAGTAATTCGCAGATGTCGTCTTCTTTCATACAAGGGTTTCTGACTAACATGTCAACTATTAAAGCATCTTCAATTGTGTAAAATCCGCGGACAACTAAGCGAGCGAGTTGTTTTAAACTACTAGGCACTTCGGTTACTAATCTCTCTTCTGACATGATGAAAATTAATACGTAGAATAAGTTCACTTATTTATTACAGATATTCATTTCTTATATCAAAAGGTTTAGAATTTATACTTGGTTTAACAGCATTTTAAGACTTCTGTTTTGAAACGTCAAACACAACATTTTTTGGTTAGTATAAAACAAGCACTGTGCAGTTGCTTTATAATACTATGAACATAGCAGATATATAAATATAAATGGAGTACTACCGAGGAAATATACAAAATTGTAACATGAAGTAAGCTACGAATGAAAAATATTTCAAAAAAGTTCATTACATCACGCCCAACCAACTTGAATTTAAATGTACATAAATTAAACTACCTATAAATATTTTGCAGTACAGCAATTTATTTATTAATGTCTTTCAGAAGTCGATAAAGTAAAACCGTGGCTGGATTGCGCTTTAACTTCACTCGTTCAGGTATATAACGAATGGCGTGGCTCTACGTTGGCGCGAAAGTAAAATATACAGTCCCAGTGAAAACACTTGGCCGTCGCGCCAATATAATATTTAAGCTTGCCATCTAACGGTATTTATACGAAGTGAATAGGTTATCGCAACACAAACAAATATGAATAATTAAAAGTACGTGTTTCAGTTTCAGTGTCTAATACTTTTTTTTTAAAGAATAAAAATAATAAGTACTATTTATTTTTTTATGGGGTAGTGACTCAATAGAATCGAGTCGGTCTGTGGATCCTGAGAACCTCGGTTCGATTTCCACAGCCGACAAACAATTTTCACCAAATTAAAATTACCCCTGTGGCTTCCCCACAACTAACATCTTTGGAAGCCGTGATTTGACGGCTGGTAATCGCACTTCACGCGTATAAATATATCATTTACCAAGATCTGCTTCGGCAGAGTGCCACACCCAGTAATGGATAGAAGGCGTGATGATATATTTATTTATTTTATTTATGAGATTTTCAAAAATAGTAATCTAGAGATTCTAGAGACTTTTTACAGAAAAAATTGAGATTTTTATTCTTGTTAGTTGGCGACACTGTTTCAATTAAAAATTAATATATTTATTTAATTGACTATAATTTACTGATCTCATAACATAATTTAATATAGAATAAAATTAAAAATAATTATCCTAATATATTTTTTTATTTTTCTTTGTCACGTCATCAAACAGCTGATTGTCAGTACTGACAGAGCACGTACAATTTGACAGCTCGATTCAAACTTTCATAAACAATGAATTAAAATCTTATAATGGCGACAATAGATAAAGTTCGAGTTATTGTAGTAGGCGATTCAGGTAATTCTACACAAAAAGTCATAATAAAACTTGCAAAACAATAATTGACGGATTCCAGGTGTAGGAAAAACATCTTTAGTCCATCTTATAGCAAACAACGAACCTATCAAGTCCCCTAGTTGGACTGTAGGCTGTTCAGTCGAAGTTAAACTTCACGAATATAAAGAAGGAACCCCAGTCCAAAAAACACACTTTATCGAACTCTGGGACGTCGGCGGCAGCAGCCAACACAGAAATGCAAGATCTGTTTTCTATAACCCTACTCACGGCATCATCCTAACTCACGATTTATCAAACAGAAAATCACAAGAAAATCTCCAAAAATGGCTGTCTGAAATCCTAAACCGAGAAGAAAAACCATCTCCGATTTCCTCACCAGGAAAATACGTTGCAGTTTCGTTTGAAGATTATGATCAAGAAAATTTTGTTGGTTCCTCACAGGTACAATTTTGTGTAATCAAATATTTCATGCGTTTTATTTTTAATATTACAGATTCCTATTTTGGTAATTGGGACAAAGTTAGATTTGGCAGAAGAAAAGTTTAAGAATTACCAGCAACTGTCGAACACGATTGCTCAGCAATGTGGTGCGGAAGAATTGGTGATTGATTGTAGACAGAATAGGTATTTAGCTGCTGGATCTACGAATGCTGTGAAACTGTCCAGGTTTTTTGACAAGGTAAAGTTAAACAATTGACAGTCAACTGATAAATAATAGTAGTATTCCATTTGGTATTTGTTTCAGATCTAGCTTATTTTTACTGAGCTAAATCAATTATTTATTTCGTTGGATTACTTCGCTGACTTTATTTCTTGTACTACAATTACTTACTTTAATTTATCTTGAAGTAATTCACTCCAAGAAGTATATCAATTTGTTTAATTCAATTTATTTAGTCGTGTAGTCTAATTTATCTGAACTGATTTAAGTAATAGCAAATGGAATATAGCTTGAAATTCCAATTGGTGACAGCTGTTAATATATAATGTCAAATGTTGACGATAAAAAGATTAATAAATGTTTAAATAATTTTGTGATTTCTGACGCGGCTTTGAAATTTTATCTATTTTTATTAGACTTAAAAACGCCTTTATTTAACTGTTAAAGTTTTTTCAATACATTTTCATCACATTAAACTACCCTTGTGGCTTCCCCTCCACTAACATCTTTGGGGGCCGTGATTTGACTGCTGGTAACCGTACTTTACGCGCAAAAATATATCACTTATTGAGATTTGCTACGGTAGAGTGCCATACCCAGTAATGGGTATAAGACGTGATGATATATTTATTCTATCGTATTGACATTTAATAATGATTTAAACAAACAAAATTATGATTTGTTCATTTGTTTCTTTCACAGCACGCTGATTCCTATGCGATTTGAATTAAATTAATTTCAATTTAATATAAATTCTCTTCCGAACAAAATAATAAAATAAATACATTTTCATTTACCATTAAATTAGAAAATTATATCCAATATTTGGAGAACCACTGGTCTAAAAAAAATGTTTATTAATAATTTTATAACCGACTTGCAAAATAGTTTTTTTTTAATCATTTAACCAACCTTGTAGCTCTTATAGTTGTCGAGATAGAACTGGTGCCACACTTATATTGAACACCCTGTATCAAAATAATAATTAATAAATGATTTATTGTAGGTAATAGAACGAAAATACTACACAAGAGATGCAAGTCCTTTCGGCGACAGAAGAAAATACCCGAGCCCATATTTAGGAACCAATTACACCACAACCAAAAATTATTACCACAAAGACTGATTACATGTGAAATATACTTTATTACTGTATAAATATTTAGTTATAAATTATATCTGATTGACTAGATTTGTGCAATAAAGGATACTTGTATAAAAAATTAACAGTTTTTTGGTTTGATTTCTTTCCACCAGTTATCAACATAATGGTATTTTTGTAGTTCGATGCCTTCACGTGGTACAGGTATGATATAACCACCGAATTCTTTCACAGGTAAAGGAAAAGCAATTAATCGAGATGGAAAACATTCTAATGATTTCATTGCGTCACAATCCGGTGGGAGGACTCGACGTTTCCAACCAACTCGTCTGTACATTCGTATCTTTAAAAACAACCTAATTAGGGAAATAATTGAGCCTATTAAAGGGGGTAGCATACACCCTCATTAGGTTAATCCTTTAATTAATCCTCGACAAACATTCCTAATTTGTCATATTATATTTCATCCATATTCATAGTTACTTTTATACAAGCTTGTTTTATCTTTCGTTCACGCAACAAACCTTCAAATATCCATACTTTTTTTTTGAGGGATCCTAAGGACCTTAGGGATCTTAAAGATTCTACGTCGTCCAAGCAATTTTTCACTTACCAAGATCTGCTTCGGCAGAGTGCCACACTAAGTAATGGGTAAAGGGCGTGATGATATATTTATTTAATTATTTGTATTTCATCCATATTAATAGTTATATCCATAGAAGCACGTCTCATCTTTCGTTCACGCAACAAACTTTCAATTATACCCATACTTTTATTTTTAGGGATCCTAAGGGTCCTAGGGATTCTAAAGATCCTATGTCACAGCCATCCATTCATTTCTAGGGATTTTAGGAACCCTAGGGATCCTAGGTCGTCCACATTATCTTTCACCCTTAACTCTAGGTCATCATTCACCCTCATATTAACCAATTTTTTATCTAATATACATTTCAAATGTTCAAACCATCTCAACTGATTTATACCCCCTCCCCTAAAAACATTCTTTTCAATCTTATACCCACCATACCTCAACATATTCCATACATGATTCTCAAACATCTTTCGAAAATATCAGACATTCCAAACATTATTTAAGAACCCATACATTAGTTTTAAATTCTAACTATTGTAATATTTTGTTATTGACTGTACCAATTTGTCCTCTTCAAACACATAGAGCTGTACTGTAGCACCAATAACAGACGGATCAGTAACAATATATATTCCTTCAGCAGAATTGTATTTTATATTTAATTCATGCTTGTCAAAAGCTCGCCGAATATATACTTCATCTAATGGTATCAATTCTTCGTTTCTCAAACATAACTGGGTGTTTGTTTCCCATGGCAACGACCGAGACAATCTTATTTGTCCCCATAATGAGCCATAACATAAAAAATGCGAGAGACTTAAAGTTGACAATACATGATGTACCCTACAGATAATACAAATTAATTTTTTACTGATAACCTTTGTATGTTGCTATCTTACCGATCTGTCAACTCATGCAATTGTTTCATGAAAACATCTGACTGTTGGCAAATTTTCACGTTTTTCAACTGTTCGTTGTCATTAAAAATTGACCAAAATAAAATAATGACTATTATTATTAAAAACGATGTAATTATTTTGGTTAAAGTGATTCGCATTTTGTGTTAAATTGTATAATTGTTGCTACATACTTGCTTTAAAAATTAACTACTACGTCATTTTAGAAAAAATTTAGTAAACATCACGTTTTCAGTATTAATCGAATGTTTTGTCAACATAAATATGCATTTTTAAACAACACACACCTATGTAGGTAAAATAGTAATTTAAAAATGCCGCCATCTAGTTGTGACTAGAAACAAGTGAGTGTCGTTGAGTGTGCTGTCATCTCTAATGAAGAGAGCGCAATGTGATTGAGTCACTTGTGACGACATTCGAGAGAACTGTAACAGCGGTTCGGAGAAGAGAGAATAACATAAATACGATGCCATAAAAATATACAACACTAGGATCATATTGGTACAGGAGGTATCAGCTCTTTAAAATTACTGCAATTACAGATCTTGGCAGATAAACATTAGACTGCGACGTCATAAGAGCTCCATTAAATGCAGTAGTATTATATGCAGCGCGAACCCTTAATACGTTTTTACTTCCTCAGTCTTTATACTTTAAATTTATAAATAAAAATAATATATCATCACGCCTTTTACCCATTACTGGGTGTGGCACTCTGCCGTAGTAGAAATAGGTATAAGGCGTGATAATATATTTATTTTACTTTTTTATTTGAAATATAAATGATCCATTTAATATTTATATTGTAAAAGTAATAATAATAGGTTTTAGATAATTAAGCAAGAATGCAAATGAAACGAACAAAGAAGAATAATAGGAAAGACGAAGAAACGAAAGATAAAACAAAAGATAATGTACGTAATGAAGAGTAATTGTCGTGAAATGAAGATTCGTTTTATTCGTTGTTCGTCGTGACACCAGTTTCCTTATTAATTTTTCCCCTTCTAATGTACTAAATATAAGGGTGTGTCTATCAATTGTTTCACCAAAACGTTATTTGTTTATTTATTACTGAACTGAATACCGATTAAAAACTAGCTTATAGTGGAGTTCAAACCACTCAGATACAATCTTTTTTTTAATATATAAATTGAAGTCAAACCTCTTGTTAAATGGAAAAATATCGCACAGAATTCACACAATATACATAAGTACATACATAATATCATGCTATATCCCATCAAATGGGGTAGCATGAACCCTAAAATGATTCATAAAACATTTACTCATCAGATTAATCAAATAATCAGTCCACGCTAAACATTCTCATCCTAACACACCATCCTCACTTTAACCACATTCATAGCTCCTGCTCCATATAAGGTATCACACTCGAAATCATTTATCACACAACAAACCTTCAATCACATCTATCCAATCACTCTTATTCACTTATTATTTCACTTTTTTCAACGTACGTTACATATGGGCAATACATCTCAAATTACTCACGTTTACTCCTTTAACAACAAATCTACTAAGATTAGAAAAGAAGAGAGCGATAGCCTGCGTTTATATTTGAAAGCAAATTCCACACAATACTGTAACTAAAAATATAAATTGTATAAATAATATAAATTGTATTTTAGAATCGTTGTATGTCGACTGTAGTACTTAAATTACTAGAATACTCTTGTGTTATTGACGGAAACGGAATAGAGAAAAGCAATTTGGGGTAAATGAAACCGCCAACGCCTTGCATTAGGGGATGGGGGATACAGCCACGAGTAAAGGATAATGAAGACGATATTACGTGAGTAATAAAAGACGTTTTGTATGCAAGCTCCTTAATTTGTTATAAAGAATGTAAAGCTTTGACGAAGATATAAGAAATGACAAATAAAACTAAACCGAACTATATTTATGCCACAGCCGACAAACAATTTTCACCACATTCAAACTACCCTTGTGGTTCCTCCTTCACTAACATCTTTGGGAGTCGTGAGTTACAGCTGGTAACCGCATTTACGCGTATAAATATATCAATTACCAAGATCTGCTACGGCTGAGTGCCACACCTAGTGATGGGTAAAACGCGTGATGATATAGAATTTGTAGGTATCTATATATTTTATTTATTTGGTAATTGTTCCTTAGCACAACAGGAACTGAATCCGAATTACAGTAGCTTACAGTAGGATCCGAACCACTCAGACCAGTGGCGTACCTAGAGGGGGGCGGTGGGTGCGGTCCACACCGGGCGGCACATATTTTGGGGCGGCATTTTTTATATTTTGTTTTATTTGTAAAAAACAACTTGTTCACTACATAAGTTTACTATTCGATTTCTACGAAGTATGAATTACTATATGATTTCGAATATATTTCTTCATCGTCAAGTCAATGTAGGGTTGAAAATATTATCTCGAAAAATTCTTTTATTACTGCCTAATTTAAATATGCCATCCAATGGTAAAAAAGTTCCCTAGCTATAGTTTGTCTCAATTACAATTATTTATTTATGTTTATTAATATAATCGGGCAATGGCTCAGTGGTTTCGAGTTGGCCTGTGGATTCTGAGGACCCCGGTTCGATTCCCACAGCCGACAAACAATTTTCACCAAATTAAAATTACTTCTGAGGCTCCCCCACCACTAACATATTTGGGGGCCGTGATTTGACGGCTCGTAATCGCACTTCACGTACATAAATATATCACTTACCGAGATCTGCTTCGGCAGAGTGCTACACCTAGTAATGGGTAAAAATTGTGATGATATATTTATTTTATATTTATTTTTTTAATTTATAAAAACCACCATTTGATTGACTTAGAAAGGGGCGGCAAATTGGAGACCGCCCTGGGCGGTAAAAGTTCTAGGTACGCCACTGACTCAGACACAATCGTATTTGTTTTTATATAAGTTGAAATCAGTGAAATTTGAAGACACGATTTCGTGCTTGGCAGACGCAAATTTTATCCACTGCAACGACGTCTCTTATATTTATTTATTTTAGAGTTGTATATCAAATTAAGAATTACATATATTTTATATGGGGTAGGTGGCTCAGTGATATCAATTTTTTCACATTATAATGATCCCTGTGGTTTCTCCTCCACTAACGTCTTTGACATCAGGTAACCAGCACTTCATGTGCATAAATATAGCACTTACCGAGATTTGCTTCAGCAGAGTACCACATCCAGTAATGGGTAAAATGCGTGATGATATATTTATTTAATATTAAAATAAATAGATATCCTAGTTGCCTAGGTTACTATGCAAGGTTTTAAAGTGTTGTAATATAACAATAAAAAATACCCTACCCTCCATCTTTAATCATCCAACAAACCCCAATAAAACAAAAGCAAATTCATTATCGCCAGATCCTCCGAATGAACTACCATCAATTCAGGCATGAAATTAGGAAGAAAAATAATAAACACCACCATACCATCTACCTGTAACCCACAAAAAACCCTGCTCAACCCAATCCAAATACCAACCTAGCAGGCGTGGCCAAAACCAGCTCACTGCGTCATTTCATTGGTCCATTTATACACAACACGAGCAAGCTCATTGGCCACAGCAGGAAAGAATCTCATGTATGCTTAAAGGGCGTAGCTTTTAATAGTGGGGGGGAAAGTAGGCGTGGCGACTATCACCCTAGAGGGGACAGGAACCCTCTCTGCCTTCTTGGAGTTAGTAGTTAGTTGGGTGTTAGTACGACGGAGTTAGTGACGGAAAAAATAACCGCGAGGAAAAATGATAGAATGTTTATTAGAAAATAGTGGGTTTACTAAAGTAAAGTGTGTGATTAAGTGATAATGAAGTAGTTGAGGAGACTTACGGGTGGCTGAACTGTGACTTCTGTTTAAGGGTGGTTTTCCTAGTGCGTGTTTATGGTGGATATTTCGATGTGTAAACTTAAGATACTATGAGTTGTTCTGAAGTAATGTACCAAGCGTATTATCCGTACTTGTATCAGCGTCCCGGCGCGGCTCCGCCGGTATCGGCTCACCCGGTGCCCAGAGCCGGACCTTTCTCTTCACCCTTTGCTAGCGCCGCGCATCAATATGACAGGGTGAGTTACAAGGCAAAAGCTTACTAATAAAGTGTAGAATTCTGTTATTTTGTAAGTGATAGTATTGCGTCGGATACCGGTCAAAAGATCTTTCAAGTTGTAGTGCTGTGATGGTGCTCTTTCTTTAAAAAATACATACATACATAACATCACGCTATATTCCGTTAAATATGGTAGCATGAACCCTAAAATCATTCATGAAAGATTGACTCATTGAATTCATCAAATAATCAGTCCTCGTCAAACATTCTCATCCTAACACACCATTTTTGTTTAATTTGTTCATGACATTGACATTTCATATTATAATTATTGTTAAAAATACACTACATCTGTCATTTGTATAGCCGTTGAAAAAAAAATAATTTGTGAATGACACTTATTTTGTTAATTTCGTAGCCTACTTAAAATTGTTTTAAGACGTATCCTTAAGTGCAAATAGGGCTGCTAAGAGAAATTTCGCTTAATTTCAGAGTTGTAAATAATCCTTTACAATAGCTTTTAAGCAAATTTGACATAGCAGATCATAGGCGTTTAACTTGGGAAACCAGTCTTTCCCTGTGTATTACTTTTCAAATTATTTTAGACAAAAATGTTTTAAATAACAGTTATAATGCTTAAAATTCTGTACCTAAATCAATACACAATAGTTATTTATGTATTAAGGGTGGAAACAGGCACTTCTGGCCCGTGGCATGATTATTAGCACGAGGCACAAAGCGCCGAGAATTAAAAATAAATAAATAAATATATTATCACGCCTTTTACCCATTACTGGGTATGGCACTCTGTCGAAGCAGATCTCGGGAAGTGATATATTTTACTTCAAGTGCGGTTACCAGCCGGAAAATCATACTCCCCAAAGATGTTAGTGGTGGGGGAGTCACAGGGGTAATTTTAAATTGGTGAAAATGTTTTGTCGACTGTGGGGATCGAACCAGGGTTCTTTGGATCCACAGACCGACTTGATACCACTGAGCCATTACCTCATAAAATTACAATTATAGAATTGTTTGTCAGAATTATATGTTTTCCTTAAAAAAAAGGCAAAATGGCCCTCCCTTGAAAATTTTCTAAATCCGCCCTTGATATATTACCTCGTAAAGAAAGTGTCATTTTTCTCTCAATTTTTTTTATATCCTTCGACTCGGTAAATGTAGCGGCACCTTCTGAAAGAAATGTGTAACTTTCTTCTTTTAATATATCCCTTACAGCGATCTGCTAGGGCAGAGTGCCACATCCAGTAATGAGTAGAAGACGTGATGATATATTTATTTATTTTATTTTTGTTTAAAATAATTTTGAAAGTAATATGGACGGGAAAACTGTTTTCCCATGTTAAACGCCCATGTCCCGCTTTTCATGATACACCCGGTATATTTTGTATTACTGAGGACTTGTTTTTCCTAAAAATAAAGTGGCACGTTTCTTCCAAGGTATGTTCTGTTAATTTTCCGCAAAACTAAGCACCAAATTCGCTACTTCATCATCGCACTCAATTGTTCCAGGCCACGTCACAAACAAAACAATAACAAGCGAATACCGACGGCGTTGTTTTATTTTTAGGCCATGTGTGATTCTTAATTGAGTGTAAAACTATTTTGTCCCTCGTTCGGGGGCTAAAAATATCCCATGTCGCGACGAATTACACAGAGTGTGTACGTGTGTATGTATGTACACTCTATTGTAGTTTGGTTTACGATGGTTTGAGTGGTTTGATGGTTAGATGCGAGCTTTGTTTCTGTCTGTGCTTCTCAATTTAAATTAAGTGAGTTTTGGTGTTTAAGAAGATTTGTTTTGTGTCGGGATCTGTCAAATATATTCCAAAAAAATTTTTCTTTGTTTTATGTGCAGTTGTAGCATTGTTGTTGCACCCTTAGTACACAAGCAAGAGTTAGAAGGGTTAATTGCATTTCAATTTTGAAAAGTAGAATCAGATACAAATGGTGGTGTTTTATTTATATTTTATGTAATACGATTGTGTCTGAGTAGTTCGGATTTCACTATAAGCTACTGTAATTGGGATTAAGTTCCTGTTGTGCAAAATAACAAACAAATAAATTAAGGGAAGTTATAACTAGGTGGTTAATGTTCTCGCTTCGCAAGCTAGACATTAAGGATTCAAATCTTACTGACTTTAACTTACTTATAAATTGTGTCTGAATTTCCCACTATAAGCTACTGTAATTGGGATTCAATTCTTGTTGTGCCGACTAACAAATAAATAAATAAATACATAAATATATCATCACGCCTTTCACCCATTACTGGGTGTGGCACTCTGCCGTAGCAAATCTGGGTAAGTGATATATTTATGCGCGTGAAGTGCGGTTACCAGCCATCAAATCACGGCCTCCAAAGATGTTAGTGATGGAGGAACCACAGAGGTAATTTTAAATTGATGAAAATGTTTGTCGACTGTGGGAATCGAACCAGGGTTCTTAGGATTCACAGGCCGACTCGATACCACTGAGTCATTACCCCATAAACGAACAAATAAATAAATATATCATCACGCCTTTTACCCATTACTGGGTGTGGCACTCTGCAGAAGCAGACCTCAGTAAGTGGTATATTTATGAGCGTGAAGTGCGGTTACCAACCGTCAAATTACGGTCCCCCAAAGATGTTAGTGGTGGGGGAGCCACAGGAGTAATTTGTGAAAATGTTTTGTCGGCTGTAAGGATCGAACCAGGGTTCTTAGGATTCACCGGTCGACTTGATACCACTGAGCCACCAACCCCATAAACAAATAAATAAATAAATATATAAAATGTTGTTTCAAAATTTACAACAAATTTTACAACTCGTCCGATATATTTTTATTTAAAGTTCTGAAAAATATTATGTTTTGTAGTCAATTTTTAATATACTTCAACAATTTGGTTGCACCCTCATCTAATAAGCGAGAGTTCAAGCATTTTTGAGTTTTAATCTCGCTGACTTCAACTTATATCCAATATATACGTCCAGCAGTTCGATGGTGTGGATAGCGTAATGACATTCGAATCCGAAGATCCCGAGTTCAAATTCCTCTCAAGTTAAATATATATACGGACTACTACACTGCGGCTTGGTGAGTCCGGACCCTGTACTGTAATTGGCATCAAGTTTCTGTTGTACAGAGTAGCATAAATAAATAAATAGGACTGTGTATAAATGGTTTTCGGATTCCATTATAAGGCTACTGTAATTTGGATTAAGTTCCTGCTATGCAGTATAGTAAATATGAATTAATTTATATTTCTTCGATTAGTTTATACAAAGAAAAATATTATCTTTGTAGATAAAATGAAATAGCAGTAATAAATTGAATTAAAACACATGTCTGAAAGGAAATAAATAAATAATTAAAAAGCAATAGAATACGATTAACTAATTTATGATTGTACATTTAATTTGGCTAATTACTTATAGTCGCCGACTATCTAAACTATATTTGAATATGCAAGGCGTAGTGATAAGCCTGTCCTTAATATGCATAAAATTTGGAAATTCGAGTCATTTAAATGGACCGCCTTCATTTAGATTATCAAAACGGAACAGGTCGTAAAAAATTGACAAACACGCCAACATTCTTCTTTCTCTTATTTGAAAACATTTGAATAATTATAACAAACAATAAAACAATACTCTCCATAATAACAAAACATAAACAGTCATAAAAACAAATGAAACAAACCGTCGCAGGTCACGCGGGAGGGAATCTACAACAGACAATCAGTAATGATAAGTAACAACTGAAGACGATATGATTTTCAATTGCATTTGTTTGAGATTTGGAATAAATAAAACAATACCCGCCATAATTATTTGGAGAAACAAAACATAAACAACCAAAAAAACAAATAAAACAAACCGTTGGATGTCACGCGGAATGTGATTGAACAAACGACAATCGGTAACATAACAAATGATAAATAACAGATGAAGACGATATAGTTTTGAGTTACATTTGTTTGAGATTTGAATTAAAAGAAACAATATTCTTCATAATTATCTGCAGAAACAAAACATAAACTACCATAAAAATAAATTAAACAAACTAAATAAAACAATGCTCTCCATAATTATCTGGAGAAAACAAAACATAAACAACCATAAAAACAAGTGAAACAAACCGTCGGATATCATATGGAATGGGATTCAACAAACGACAATCGCTAACAAATGATAGCTAACAAATGAAGACGATGTGGTTTTGGGTTGCATTTGTTTGAGATTTGAACTAAATAAAACAATGCTCTCCATAATTATCTGGAGAAAACAAAACATAAACAACCATAAAAACAAATGAAACAAACCGTCGGATGTCACGCGGGATGGGATTGAACAAACGACAATCGGTAACAAATGATAAGTAACAGATGAAGACGATGTGGTTTTCGGTTGCATTTGTTTGAGATTTGATCTCGAGGGACCTGTAAACTGTAAACGGGCGAGGCCTACCTCGAAACAAGTGAATGCGCTTGTTGACTGTTAGCGACGGTGAGTTGTTTCACTGGCTTTTGTTTTAGAATTCGACGCTAACGCTTTGCGGTTAAAAATATCACTAAATTTACTGGTTTCTTTTCGGCTTTGTTGTGTGAACAGAAAAAAAAGAATGTGGAATTCAGGACCGTACTGCAATATTTTATACTGGGTTAAATATAGTCTCCATGAAAGTTAAATACAGTAATTTATACATTTTTGTTTTCTGGTTCTCAAATCTTTGCTAGTGGCACTACTATCAATAAAGGAATGGAGAACACAATTTTTAAAACAGATTTAAAATATTTCATTTAAATGTATGTTTAATTTTCATGTTATTTAATCAAATTTATCTAAAATAATAATATTATTTAAAATAGCGCCTGAGAAAAATATTTCTTGTTTATCTTTTTTTTTACATAAAAAACATATTTTTACATCGCCATGGATACACGAAGTTTTACCCGGTTATCCGGGTAAAAAGTTTCTAGTTATCCGATGAACCGGGTAAGTATAATTCTTCGGATAATTGAATCTCCTACTTCTGATATTAACTACATCTATTGGAGATCATTTAATGTACGAGTATTTTCGTTAATGAATACTTGGAGTAGAAGAGAATTGAATGTTTATTCTGGGCCTGTGTGTGGTGGACCAAGTATAGTTTTAGGAAAGTGTTTGGTGCCGTTACGTATCGGTGCTATCAGTCTTCACGTCTGAACTTCAGTGTTTCAGTTAAATTTAGCCGGAGTACCGTGACTTATTGTATTTGTCTATGGGAATTGTCTTTTGTGGTGCATTATAGTGTAGTGTATCGCACGAACCCTTGACTAGAACTAGACGCGCATTTGTTTCTTCTGTCACTTTACGCGCTATTAGAAGTGTGGTACAGGATAGTATAGTTCAGATTTTATTTAGAAAAAAGAGAAGGCGCGAAGGCTATATAACTTCTAAAAATTCAATGCCGTTGAGTGCATCTTCATATCTCGTTTAGTTTTTGAGATATAGTCTCGGGAAACAACGAAATCTGATGAGGTAAAATTTAGAAAAAACAACTATAAATTATAATTAAAAAAATATTACATTAGATAATAACATTCAGATATTACCATTTGTGCTATGATTTCGATGCGATATTTTTTATTTTTCCTGTTAATAGTTAGATGGAAAAACCCTTCCTATAAAACAATTGCTAAGACCTTAAACAACAATGGTTGCTAGGACGGTTGTTATCAAAAGATCATGTTATCAATATATTATACTTAGCAATTTTTGTTAAAGATTAGGTTCATATATCTATTTAGTAATTGCAACTAAAAATAGTAATAAATTTTGCATCCTTCAATTATTTTCCAAGTCCCTAGTTACCAATAAACATCAGAACATCATCCTGCTGATACATCATATGATAAACAAATGTTTCACTTTCCATGACAACTCACTGACACATCTCTCTATCTCTGTCTCTCGGACCATTCCTTTATTCATGCCGCCGCTGCCAGTGCCAGTGTCACAGCACTCTTGTGTCCACCTCTTCTTCTTCTGCTGTGCGTCTCATTAGAATTCAGCGGCGACCAGGAAACTGATTAGCTTCTAATTGCATCTAATTAGTGGGTGATAAGGCAGGGACAGTTTGTATGGAAATGTAACAACTTGGACTATTGCTGTGATTGATTATATTTGCAAGTTAAATTATGTAAATTGTGAATACTGAATGGTATCAATAACATTGGTTTATCGTTGTTATTTATGGGAGGACTTGTCATATAAATGTGAAATATTAGGGAAGGACACGCAGAATAAAGGAGTCGAGTTGTCATGAACGAGAATTTATTATATTTCTAGAAGTTGATATGAAAGACTTGTTTATTTGCTAAGCTGCAAAACAGGCAAATTCATTACAATGGGAACATTAAACAAAATTTTAAATAAATAAACATATCACGCCTTCTACCCTTTATTGGGTGTGGCACTCTGCTGTAGCAGATCTCGGTAAGTGATATATATTTATAAGAGTGAAATTAAAATTACCCCACCACTAACATTTTTAGGGGCCGTGATTAGACGGCTGGTAACCGGACTTCACGAGTATAAATATATCACTTACCGAGATCTGCTTCGGCAGAGTGTTACATCCAGTAATGAGTAAAAGGCGTGATGATATATTTATTTATTTATTTAGTGCCGTTTCCAGCTGTCAAATAATGCCCTCCAAGGATGTTAGTACTACGGGGGTAATTTTAATGTGGTGAAAATAGTTTGTCGGCTGTGGGAATCGAACCCAGGTTCTCAAATTCACAGTCCGACTGTATACCACTGAATCACATATCCCATAAAACTTAAATGAAATCAAATTTATTATTGTAAAGCTCAAAATATTATTTTGTTAAAAAAAAATAATTTTCTTCCCTTATTTGAGAGAAGAAAGTAATACTTTTATCCCTAAGGGAGGTAAAATACATAATTGTCATTTATGATTTGCATTTGCAGAACACAATTAGAATTCAAAATTGTAAAACATATATTTTTTTTATGTTTTTGTAGGAAAGTAAAGTTTTCATTTCTCAATTGAGAAAAGAAAGTCCCTAAGATTCCCAAAGAAACCCTAAACCCATAAACCTTACACTCCACACACGCAAGACTTTAAATTTGTATTAAGGCAAAATTTGCTTGATGCATTTCATACTTTACATCAGAAACGTAAAAATAATTTTAAAATTAAATATAGTAATTAACCCTAATTAGCAAAATTCCCCGTAAAATTAGGTTCATTTTCTTATCATAATTACTTACGCAATAACCATTATTTACCCTTTTGTATTATAAAAAATTTATATTTACACCAAAATAATCATCCCAAGGGTTAATAAATATCTCCCTGTCAGCTCTATCATAATATTACCCTCACATGACGTCGATAAGGAAATGGTGCACCCCTTGCACCCTCCGTATCACCCCGGGGTGGTGAGTTCACGGACAGGTAAACACCACTAATTAATATTCATAATATGAGAAGTACCGAATCTGGGGTGGTTGTTTGGGGCGTGTTTATGATAATAAGTCTGTTATGATATAACCGCGGGAGGGAGAGAGGGTAGTGGTGGGGGGCGAAACTTGATATTTAGGTAATTACCTTCTGTAGAAGCTACTGTGTGGTTTTTTGATGAGTTCATTGATGTTTTTGATTTTGCCCAAAGAAGTGTTTAAGTCCATTTTTTAGGGCTAAAACACATGCTTTTCGGCCCGGTTGTGTATAAAATAAATTACTAGTCAACAAAGCTGTAAATGTAAAACAACATATTTAGTTGTTGATGATATACTGACCTCTGCTAATTAAATGCTATGTTTAAACTTTAGTGTGGAATCGTTTAATTAGTGTTTAATGATTTGGCTAGAAGAAAAGCTAAATTTTTCTTGAATACAGCGTCATAAAATCATTTTTACCTTGGAACTTATTTAATGTGAACAAGTTAAATGGTCATTAGCATATTTACATTTTCAGTGCATGCACATTTAATTTAACGAGCTCGGTATATAAGTATATATAAGTAGGTAAGCTTTATAGTATTGTAGTAATTTAGTACTAAAAGAAAAATATATGTTCAAGAACAAGGAAATAAAATACTTATTTAATAGTTGAACAACTCCGTTTAGTTTGTTTTTAATAAAAACTGTTTCATGTTGTTCGCAAGGTCAAATTTTAATACTTTTTAAATGAAATGTTCACTGCCACACCAAAAAATATAAATAAAATAAATATATCATCACGCCTTCTACACATTACTGGGTGTGGCACTCTGCCGAAGCAGATCTCGGTAAGTGATATATTTTGCGCGTTACCCGTCGTCAAATCACGGCCCCCAAAGATGTTAGTGGTGGAGGAGCCACAGGGGTAGCTTTTGAAATTATGAAAATTGTTTGTCGCCTGTGGGAATCGAACCACGGTTCTTAGGATCCACAGACCAACTTCATACCACTGAGCTAGCCAGCCCATAAAAATATGTACCGTATTTTTATGTTATTCGCTTATGGCGTAGTTCCCATGAGATGTTCAGTATTTCTTTTATGTAGATCTATGAAATATTAATTGCCACTTTTTAAAATCGAAATATCAATATTCATAATATGCCTAAACAGAAACTCCCCGACAAAAACCGGTTGAACAATATCCATAGTCAGCGCGCAGCATAGCACGAGCGTAGAATAATAAAAACATACAAGTAGATGTTCTGTAAGATATATTAGTTCAGTCTATTTCGCGAACCAGCAACACTAGCGACGTATATGGTCGAAAACTAAAGCGTTACCAGTTTCCGGAACAGTTGAAAAACTAGTCAAGAACAAACGACAGTCAGCGAGGGATGCATAGCAAAACAAAACAACAACGAAATGTATGCTGGAATCAATATTCATCAAGGTGTTCGTCTGTTGCAGATAAGTGGAATTCAAATGATCTTATTAACTGCAGGTATATCACGGCATACCAACTTGACAATGAGATAAAAACTATATTATTGGCTAGATCTGATTGTCTGTTCGAATAGCAATAGGGTATGGGTGAGAATATGGAACAGGCTGGCCAACTGAATAACGAAGAAGGGGAAGCTTTTAATTTATTAATTTGATTGCTATATTGCATAACAGAAACAATTCCTTTTGATCACTCTGTATATCATCACACCTTCTACCCATTACTGGGTGTGACATTCTGCCGTAGCAGAATTCGGTAAGAGATATATTTTGCGCGTGAAGTGCGGTTACCAGCTGTCATATCACGGCCCTCATGGATGTTAGCGGAGGGGAAGTCACAGGGGTAGTTTTAATTATTTGTCGGCTGTGGGAATTGAACCAAGGTTCTCAAATCCATAGGCCGACACGATAACACTGAGTTTTTTTATAATGATATGAATTTTATGTAAATATAAAATAAATGATCGTAAAGTAAAATATTATCAATGATCGTAAAGTAAAATATTATCATTTGTAGTGAGTGGTGTAATAATGTGTAAAATATGATCTAGGTACAAAAGCTATGAATGATACATGTTTAACATATCCTCTGACATGATGACATGCAGATAGCTATATATATATTTATAATGAATATAGTTTATAACACCTAGAGATAATTTCTAGCAAGCTGTGAAGAACAGAGCAGACAGAAAGACATATGAACTAGTGCAAAAACTCATTCATTCAATTACTGCAAATGACTATGTATACACGTGGCTAAATACTTCATTAATATATACATAATTAAGGCATGCTTAGCGTACACTCATTTATCCTGCATTTATTCTGAGAGAGAGTTGCCAGAGTTTATAATTTGTATTTTAATACTTGCGATTTTAAAATATGGCGCATGTAATATTAAAAAACTTACCGTAAAAGTGTCTGGAGATTGAAGAGGTCCTTGGACATCTGGAACAAAATATATTTTAATTAGAATGAATATTAACAAAATTAGATAAACAAAATATATAATTAATATTACATAATATGAATAACATATATTGTGATTAATTATGGAGTGGCTAGCTCAGTGATATGAAGTCGGCTTGTGGATCCTGAGAACCCTGGTTCGATTCCCACAGGCGATAAACAATTTTCATAATTTCAAAAAAAGCTACCCCTGTGGCTCCTCCACCACTAACATCTTTGGGGGCCGTGATTTGACTGCTGGTAACCGCACTTCACGAGCAAAATACACTTACCGAGATCTGCTTCGGCAGAGTGCCACATCCAGTAATGGGTAGAAGGCGTGATGATATATATATTTATTTATTTATTTGTGATTAATTATTAATATAGACATAAAAATGTGAGGGTAAATTATTTTGGGCTTAGAATATCGACATCTGTAGTTGTAATCTTTAACAACTGGAAGGAAATCGATGGAAGATTAAAAATAGGCAACGTAGAGTTGTGTATGGTATTGATGTCATTATTTTTATGTTTCCATGGCGATAGAATTTAGGATATAAATTGGAAAACTTTTCTCAATGAAAGTACGTCACTAAAATGTATTACATCTGTCGTTCAAACGATTAGTCCAACATCCAAACAAATAAAACAATATATTTATGTTACTGTCCGTCGACAACAACCACTTCAACATTATCACCGTTCACTGTTCGTCTTTTGTTCCAATTTGAAAATAGTCAACTAGCCAGCCAGCCAGCCAGCCAGCATGTTTAGTGATTGCCTTACTTTATGAGTATGATAGAAACATTCGCTACCGGTATGACGTCAAGAACATAATCAGATAACCAAAGTGCGACTGGTTGACAAAAGGTCACCGGCAGCTCTTGAACCGTAACCGTAACCATATGTTTACCAACAACCGAACAACGTGAAACAACTGCTTGCGTCAAAACAAAGAGAGGAAACATAAAAGTAGCCAGGGAAATTAGAAATTATGATGATGATGATGAAAGTCGGCGAACAGATACAAGAAGTATAATGATTTTTGATCAAAGTTATCGCTGCATCTATACCGACTTTTTGGTTGTTAATGTACGGTAATTAATATAGGCAGGACCGTATCAGAATTTTTTGTTTTTCACGAGAAATAATAGTTATTTGTATATGAAAAGAAGAAAGTGAGACATTTATTCTAGAAATATATAAAGACCTGAAGGAAGAATGAGAATTTCTTCATAAGCTATACACAGTGCTGGATTATAACATAAACTGACCAAGCTTATAACCGAAACAGATCTCGGTAATTGACATATTTATGCGCGTGAAATGCGGTTACCTGACGTCAAATCACCGCCCCCAAAGATGTTAATGATGGGGGAGCCACAGAGGTAACTGATTATTATTAAATTAATTAAAGACAGCGTGATTTAAATGCGCGAACTCTTGTTGTGTCCATAAGCAATAATGTTAAATAACAAAGTAACGTATAGACTTCCGGGTATAGATTCTAGAGTCTAGATCCCAGAGGCTAGATTCCCAACCCTTCATCTATAAGCATCTTCGTTGTCATGTTCCACTAACGAGGCTCGGCGTACACATCTACCGCATCTCTCTACCTGTACGAGATGCCACCGTTCACAAACACGGCTTTCTGCTTCTCGTGATCGTGATCAACTGGGAACAATCGCACAGCCGCCGCACCGCCGTGATCAGTGTGATCGTAGTGAGCGCGGTGATCGCGGTGATTGCTCATGCGAGATGACAGCGCTGCGCTTTTGTTCTTGCGGTGTCATCGATGCTGGGAACATGCCTCCAAATCTCAGATCGGGATCCGGTTATCGTGATAAATATGCTTTATGTGCTTTATTATACCTATGTTGTAATGTAATATAAAAATATATCATTACGCCTTCTACCCATTACTGGGTGTGGTACTCTGCCGAAGCAGATCTTGGTAAGTGATATATTTATGCACGTGAATTACGGTTACCAGCCGGCAAGTCACGCCTTCCATGATGTTAGTGAGGGGACAGCCACAGGAGTCATTTTAATGTAGTGAAAATTAAACCCAGGTTCTGAACTCCACAGACCGACTCGATATCACTGAGTATAAATGTATAAACATTAAATTTATATGTACATAAAAATGGAAAATAAAATACAGTAGCTTATAGTGGAAGCTGTACCATTTTGGAGATTTAAACGCGCGAACTCTTGTTTGGCACAGAACACAAGTTGTAACACCACTGGCTTACAACTACCTATTTACCAAAACTGTATTCTGTGCGTTTTATGGTAAAACTCTGTATAAATATATATATATAAGTTTTATAAATCCGTAAATCTGAAAATGATGAACAAAATCGCAACGAAACGTATGACTATGAAATATTTTATACTTATCAACAAATATTGATGAAACCACCAATAGTTTTGTTACAAAACTATATAGAGTTAAAGTAAACACCGTATACCGTTGTAAATACCACGAATCTTGCCCACTTGTACCTCTATTAGTACATGCAAAAATTCACCTAAAAAAGATTCAAGTAAAGCAATAA
Source organism: Pterostichus madidus (assembly GCA_911728475.2). Classification (NCBI taxonomy): domain Eukaryota; kingdom Metazoa; phylum Arthropoda; class Insecta; order Coleoptera; family Carabidae; genus Pterostichus; species Pterostichus madidus. The sequence goes on along the minus strand of OU452313.1, from coordinate 387,953 downwards.
AACAGCCCCAACCTTTCGAAGTGGTGTCCTATTACCATCCAACACGTTCCCAGCTGCTTGTTGATGATGGTTGAGGTGGACAGCATCTCCATGGCGTCAGTCACTAGCTCATATACATAGTTCACTATACTTACACGCACATAAATACTACACTACACACTTATAAAACTGTCACAAACACTACCGAATACTGTATCACTACACTAAGTACAAATGTACTTTGTTTTACATTTATTTTAGTAAACAAAATGGCGAAAATATGCACTACAAACAGGTCGACGGACTACATGTAGGGAAGATTCGGGAAGAAGGGTCGTACTGCGCACGCGTATATCGCGTCACTAGTCACCAGATTCAGAGAGTTTCATTAGAATTGGTTGGTATAGACTTGTTTCGTGCAAGTGAAATAAAATAAAATTATTGATTTTTATTGTGAAAAGAAATACCTTAACAATAATTTATATTATAAATAATTAAAATATTGTTTAAAATATTTTTCTTACATTATTATTGTTTGTAAAAAATATTAGCATCTTATATTTTCTACTATTATACTATTTTAAATTATTTTTTAGATAATAAAAATAAATTTTTCATCATGTCTTTTAGCTATTGTTGGGTGTGGCAGTCTGCAGTTGCAGATCTGAGTAGGTGATATATTTATGCGCGATTATTAGTTCATGAACGATAAATTAGGGCTTATGTATTTACAATTTAAATTTGAATTGTTAATAAAGTCGTTTTAAAATGAATTGAAAAATAAATAAATAAATATATGATCACGCTTTTTACCCGTTATTGAAGGTGGCACTCTTCTGTAGATTAGATAAATATAAATATATCATCACGCCTTCTACCCATTACTGCCTGTGGCACATTCTGCCGAAACAGATCTCTGTAAGTGATGTATTTTTGCACGTGAAATGCGGTTACCAGCCGTCAAATAACGGCCCCCAAAGATGTTAGGGGAGTGGTGAAAATGTTTGTCAGCAGTGGAAATTGAACCAGGGGTCTCAGGATCCACAGGCCGACACGATACCACTGTGCCACATACTGCATTATTGCTGTAGATCTCAGTAAATAATCATACGCGTGAAATGCGGTTCCTAGCTGTCAAATTAATGTATTACTTTATTGTTAAATGTATGTTTGTTTAATATTACTATCAATTTGTCCAGTTAATGGTGTATACTGTTGGGCAAATAAAGATTTATTATTATTATTATTTAAAAATATTTGAGGTTAATATTTTGAAATGACATTTAACGTATGACTGCGTAGTAGTGCCAATCTTACAAAATAAAAAGTTACCAAAAACAGTTTAATAATAGCATCTATTATCTGTTTTCACAAGACACATTCTACGCTTCTTTTTAAATATGACAACAAATGAAACAAATGGACCTTAAAATCCCCCCGACTAGAAAATTTGGATCTATGGTACGAATTTGTCAAATTAATACTTATTATTATTATATGTCGTTTCAATACGTACGTGTCTAAATTGCCTTACGATAAATAAATAGTATAATAATGAACCGATTGTAAATGCAAAGTAAAAAAATATCATTAATAATAGCACTGCCTTTTGAATACATTTAGTTAGCCCTATTTTATCTATGGTTGTAGCAACAACCCTATATTAATATTGTCATCCCCAAAGATTTTTCAAAATGTCAAATACAAGTTTCTGTGTGCTTTTGCCATGTAATATTTGAAGACAACTAACTAAGATGAAGATGACAGATAAGGAAAGGTAGCAGAAGGCGATCATTTAGGTTCTGTGGGTTTACAAGAGATTATTAACAGATCTATTAATGTACAGATCCAATATCATGTTAAGGAGGATTCACTGTCTGATGGTTATCGAACTATATCCTTGTTGCTAGAGCTGCAGGAATGCCAAGAATTAAATTAAGACAGGATTACTTGTTGTTTGTGTTTGATTTGACGTTCAATCATCTTTATGTATAGTTAGATGCCAGATAGTTGCCAGACTAATCACAGCTTTATACAGGGTGATGCATAACGTATGGAAAATATTAAAAGTGTAGCTAGTGAGGCCCCAAAATAATACCTTTTCCTTAATAAACTTTTGACAAAAGCTCAATACATACATATCGGGTGTATCACGAAAATCGGACCATAGATGTTTATGGGAAAACAGTTTTTCCATGCGCATTGTATTAAATAAAAATTTGATTAATTGTCAATTAAAGTGTGCTGAATTCAGTGGTGTCAATAGATTTTAATTATATTAATTATATGTTGACTAAAAATCACAAATATCAATAAATAGTCCTGAAAGGTCAGTAGCATTTTAGTTAAAGGTGTTTAATATTTTCAAATTTCTGAAAATATGGTTCTATATCATTCAGACCACGAGAAATCGAATGCCGTTGAGCGCATCTTCATATCTTTTTTAGTTTTAGAGTTACAGCGATTTTGGACATTTTAAAAATCTCAACTTTGAGAGCCCATATCTCGGAAACTAAAAGAGATATCGAAATGCGGTTTGAACGAGTGTATTTCTCGTACTTTAATTAACTTGATAGGGAATTTTGAAAATTTTGAATTTTTTTCGATTTTTTTCAAAATTTTCCGGTATCGATATTTTAAAAATTAGACGAAATAATTAAATTCTGTGAACACCAGTGAATTCGTCGCGTGAAAATACGTGGGTATGTAAATTTTCACTAAAAAATTCGCACGGATAAGTATTTTATTACAGAAAAACGAAAATCGGCTAAAAATTAATTATTTTTGAAGGGGTACCCCTTAAGATTTTTACGATTTTTGGTCATTTTTCGTTTTTCGGTAATAAAAACTTTATTGGTTTGAATTTTTTTCTGAAAATTTACATACATATGTATTTTCACGCGAGGAATCCACTGATGTTCATAGATTTTCATTATCTCTTATATTTTTTAAAATATCGATAGCGGAAAATTTTGAAAAACTCGAAAAAATTTCAAAATTTTCAAAATTCCCTATCAAGTTAATTAAAGTACGAGAAATACACTCGTTCAAACCGCAATTCGATATCTCTTTTAGTTTTCGAGATATGGGCTCTCAAAGTTGCGGCTTTAAAAACATCAAAAATCGCTGTAACTCAAAAACTAAAAAAGATATGAAGATGCGCTCTGCGGCATTCGATTTCTCGTACCTTATGTTATATAGAACCACATTAATAATAAATTGAAAATTTTGAACCTTTTAAACTTTTCGACAAAGTGAAATAGGTATTCTGAGTTGCAGCCCCACACGTCATAGCTATCAAACAATCAAATTTCTATATCTGCATACAGGGTGATTCATAACGTACGGAAAATATTAAAAGTGCAGCTAAGGACGCCCACAATAATCAACTTTCGAACATAGAAAATAAATTTGACAAGAAATTGTTTCAATATTAAAAATTAAATTATGCATCTAACTCAATTTCATTATTACTAAAATTAATTTTATAACTTGTCGAAAACTAATATTATCTGCGACTATAGAGCTAATTTTGAAACTGAAATAAATGCAATCCAAATATATAACATTTAACTGTAGTTGATATATGAGTCTGTGTTCGTCTCCTCCTTAGCCCGGCCCTCATAACAAAGCACTGACAATCCCGAAAGAAAGAATGTAAATATATTTCAAGTTAAAACCTTACGTTGTTGCCTAATTGGAAATTAAAGTATAACTCTAGACTATACATTAAACTGATATAAACAGAATCAAAGAAGCCGCCATGCGTTGCTATCAGAGTCCGCGTCACACCATCGAATCTTCACCCATCTGCATCTCTCTCTATCTCGTGACATCGCGCCGTCAACACATCTTTGTCTACCGCGAAGACGCGTAAAATTCTAGACGAAAATAGAAATCGCAGATTCGTCAACAGATACACCAACGGTTTTGTGAGAACTTGAATTCATAAATCTACGAGTTTTATTTTATTTTTTGTTAGATTGATCATGAGATTACTGTTGTTTTTATTGTTCCGGATTAAATATTTCTTTATTTATTTATAATATTCTGTACAACTTAAAATTAATCGCTGTGGGCTCTTATACTAATTTTGTTATATTTTTATTATGAAAATGGGGTAGGTGGCTCAGTGGTATTGAGTTGGCCTGTGGAGTTTGAGAATCCGGGCTTGATTTTCATACCGACAAACAATTTTCACCAAATCACAGGTAATCGTAGCTCAGTGGATAAAAGCGAGGTAAAATTTACGTTTCTTAATTAACAAGCAAGAGGTCGTGTGTTCAAATCTCACTGATTTTTATTTATATAAAAAAAACAGGATTGTATCTCAGAGGTTCGGATTCCACCATAAGCTGTAGGTCCCTTGTACTGTAATTGGGATTTACTTCCTGTTGTGCAGAGTAACAAAATAAATAAATTAAAAATACCCCTGTGTCTCCCCCTTCACTAAAACTGCACAACCGGGCTGAAAAGCATGTGTTCTAATCCTAAAAAGCGGGCTTAAACACTTCTTTTTGGCCCAAATAATTCCTGTGAATATATAAATAAAATGACAATTTTTGTTTATTGTGAATACTTGATTCTGCAAAATGTCATTTTGGCATATAACCTATGTACATATTTTAATCTTTTGAACAAATAATTAAATGTTATTTTGTTGTGCATAAAATATTGTATGTACCACGGGTGAAATTAGTGTTTCTGATCCTGAGCATGTTATTAGCCCTCGGTACTTTGCGCCCCGTACTAATAATTATGCCACGCGCCAGAAACGTCTGTTTTCACCTTTGGTACATAAATAACTATTATGTACCAAGGATGAAAACTGGAGTTTCTGGCCCGTGGCATGATTATTAGCAAAAGGCGCAAAACGCCGAGGGCTAATAACATGCTTAGGGTCAGAAACGCTAATTTCACCCGTGGTACATACAATATTTTATGCACAACAAAATAACATTTAATTTTATATTTAAAAGTTTAAAACAGATACCTACATTTATATGTCAAAGTGATATTTTGTAAAATCAAGTATTCACAATAAACAAAAATTGTCATTTTATTTATGTATCCACTGAAATTATTTTATTATAATCCTAGAGCCAAAAACAAGTACTTAAGCCCGCTTTCCATGGCTAAAACATAATAATTTCAGCCCGGTTCTGCATAAAATAATTTATTAGTTATGGCCTGATGGTTAGCATTGTCACTTCAAACGCAAGACCTCGCGAATTTATCTAAATCTCACAGACTTCAACTTCTAACCAAAAATACAACTACATCCAGATGGTTCTGATTCCTCTATAAGCTACTATAATTGATATTAAGTTCCCATTATACAAACAAATAAATAATCATCATGATAACATATTCCTGCAATACTCTACTTCCTGATAAATTCCTGAATTCTCCATCAAACAATATCCCCGCCGGCAGTGCTCTGAGCGCGGGGTTCAGAACGTATGGAGCGAGCACCGCGTGCAGCGTGTGATGTTACCTGACGGGCGGCCGTGTCAAAGCATTCCTCGGTGATGTCCCCTTGCCTCGCGTCCAACCCGCGGACTTCTAATTTCGACAAGTGCCTTGTTTTTTGTCCTTTGGTCATCGATCACGACGAACAACAATTTAAGAGAATGTAGAGTTGGAGAGATGTGGAGATGGGTGGATCTGGTGCTGGTGATGATTATTTGAAGGAGTCATTTGATGATTATTTAAAATAAATAAATATATCTTCACGCCTTCTACTCATTACTGGGTGTAGCACTCTGCCGAAGCAGATCTCGGTAAGTTATATATTTTGCACGTGAAGTGCGGTTACCAGTCGTTAAATCACGGTCCTCAAAGATGTTAGTGGTGGAGGAGCCACAAGGGTAGTTTTTGAAATTATAAAAATTGTTTATGCCTGTGGGAATCAAACCAGAGTTCTCAGGATCCACAGGCCGACTTCATACCACTGAGCTAGACACCCTATTGATGATTATTTGATATTGAATAAATTATTAAAAAAAATATATCATCACGCCTTTTATCCATTACTGGATGTGGCACTCTGCCGAAGCAGATCTTGGTAAGTGATATATTATTTATGTGCGTGAAGTGCGGTTACCAGTCATCAAATCACGGCCCCCAAAGATGTTAGTGGTGAGGAAGCCACAGGGGTAATTTTAATGTGGTGAAAATGTTTGTCGGCTATGGGAATCGAACCAGGGTTCTCATGATCCACAGGCCGACTCGATACCACTGAGCCACTACCCCATATTGCCAAATGGCAATAAGTTTGAGAAAGATACTGAAGAATTATTTTCTAATTTATCGAATTCTCGAGTTATATTTAATTAGATTATTTTTTTGACTTAACTATTGACATTGATTACTTATTATTGATTGTATTCTTGGAAGTTGTTTCCAAAATTTCTTCGTGTATTTCTGCATCTAAAATGGAACTAAATCGATTTTTAATGACGCGTTAACAGTTTTAAATAATTATTTGACAACTTCCTGTTATTTGTCACAAACAAAAGCACCTACAGAGATTATTCCCGGGAATAATCACAACAGCATTATTCTCAGTATAATAATGACAGGATTGGTTAAAACGCTGACACGTGACATACAATGAAACATTTCATTGGTTTTCAGAAACTTCAAAAAATAATCTTAGTAAAATAAATATATTATCACGCCTTCTACCCATTACTGGGTGTGGCACTCTGCCGAAGCAGATCTCGGTAAGTGAAGTGCGGTTACCAGCAGTCAAATCACGGCCCGCAAAGATGTTAGTGGTGGAGGAGCCACAGGGGTAGTTTTAAAATGGTGAAAATTATAATCTTAGTAAAAACTAGTAAATGTCAACACCATAATATTAAATAAATGAGTGACATAACTATAGGGGAAAGTAGAATAATGTTCTTTTCCATTAATATTGATATGAACCAGGTAAATAATATTAGAAAAACACGGCGTGTTCCTTTCATTACATTAGCGCGCTTTTTACTCGACTCAGTTAATTCCTTGTTGACATATTGTTGATGTAATTAAGAATATCGTGCAGGTATACCAACATACTAAACACCACATTCCTGGTTACCACAAAAATGTAACTAAAATCGGAAATTAGGAACGTTAGTTTTTATGTGTAGTTCACTTTCATTTAGTCGTCTATTTTTTAAAAAGCAATCTTCCATTTTTCTTTAACCTACTTTCGTTTGATTGGACGATTATTATATAATAAGCTGAAGTGGCCAATCAGCTTCAGGGAGATATGATTTATGATAATAGGTGGGTATATCTACCTGGCCTAGAAGTTTAACCATTAACTATTTATCAACGTCAATTTGTTCAAATTAACATAAATAAATATAAATCAATAATGTGTTTACACTTTAATAAGGCTATTATGCAATTGGAGATCAAGGTAGAATATATGTTTTAACAGTGAAGTCTAACTGTTAATGTATCAATTTTGTTTGTTTGTAAAATCATCACGCCTTCTACACATTACTGAGTATGGCACACTGCCGAAGCAGGTTTTTGTAAGTGATATATTTTTGCGCGTGAAGTGCAGTTCCCAGCCTTCAAATCACGGCCTCCAAAGATGTTAGTGGAGGAGGCGCCCCAGGGGTAGTATTAATGTGGTGAAAATGTTTGTTACGAACCAGGGTTCTCAGGATTCACAGGCCGACTCGATTCCACTGAACCACCTACCCCATACGTAGATCAACATATAAAATAATGAAATTTTTGTGGAATAGCCTATTAGGATTAAGTTCCTGTTATACAAAGTAGCATAAATAAATAATACTAAGTCTGAAAATAGTTTAAAGATCCTTCCTTCAAGCTGGTTTCTATGATGAAGCTGTAGCATCGTTGTCCAGTACGTTTCAGTGGATGTGTTCGAATTTCTCCCACGACATTCGACAAATTCCAATGGCGGCGATATACAAACGCCGCGGTTGGACAGAACAGCGGTGGCTTGCATGGGAACCCTTTACATTGGGTGCTTTAGCCATTGTCTCACACAACGAATATTTCTCACTGTGCATATATTATCACCTTTCAAGTTCTATAAGCGTTATACATCCCTTAAACTCAAATTGAATTGAATATCGCCAGGATTTGCACCTGGATGTTATGATCTCCAGTTATATGTTATAAACTGTTATTTAAGGACATTATTAACCAATTTATTTTTTTTAATTAGTATATGAAATAAATATTTAAATAAATAAATAAGTATATAATCACGTTTTATACCATTACTGGGTGTGGCACGCTGTCTTAGCAGATTTTGTTAAGTGATATATTTATGTGCGTGAAGTGCGGTTACCAGTCGTCAAATCACGGTTCTTAAAGATGCTTGTGATAGGGGAGTCACAGGGGTAATTTTAATGTGGTGAAAATTGTTTGTCGACTGTTGGAATCGAACCCAAGTTCTAAAATGTACAGACCGACTCTATACCACTGAGCCACCTAAATGCCTATTTCCAGAATTTCTCAAATAATAAATGTTCCCAAATGCATTTTTCCCATATGTTAGTTTCTTGTAGGTTTTTTTCAAATTGACAATTTTCCCCAATGTAGATTTTCTGAATGCATGCTGGAAAATTATTATTTTATTAAATGAGTTATTCGGGAAAATGGACGTTAATCCTTCTGTTGTAAAGAGTTACAAATAAATTAGTAAATAAACAAATACATAATAATAATAGTTCCTACACTCTTAGTACGCAGGCCTTTTTTATTTTAATTACAAATGTAAAGTATATCGTGAGATCTCGTCTCATATATTCGAAAAATTCTAGACAAAAAAAGCTTGCATTTTCAATTCGATTTTTCACCAGAATTTAGAGAAAATATAAACTTTCGAGATGAGCTCAAAACGAGACGAGTACAATTCTATCGAGACAAATAACAATATCTCGTCTCGTCTCAAGGTAGCACTAGTTAGCTTCGTACAATTAAAATAAGTAAATAAATTGTAATAAGCGTCCACAAAAAAATAAATAAATCATTTGAAATTATAATTTAATCATGACATTTCTATATTTCCAATAAATAATTAATGAAAAAACATAAACCTACAGCTATAAATAAATCAAAGTATCTACTTTCTTTTCTACCAATATAAGACATTTATAGTCTTGTACTATCATATATAAATATACCTACATCGGAGTCAGAGATAATTAAATTATATTAGGTTCAGGTGCCCGAGTTAAAGATCATTCCGAGAACATGGTGACGCTGCCTCGGTCTAGTTACCTGCACGTCTCGTTGCTAGGAATTGTTTCTGGAAGGACAGCTGAAGTATGCAGGGAAAAAATCTGTTTATCTGCTAGTAAATGAGAGATTGATAACATATTTCTACTAAATTACACAGACTTAATTAATGTTATTGATTGTTTGTTTGTAGTTTTGAGAAGAAGCTTAAGATTGGAATGAAGGAAATATAAATATGATAAAATCTTCAAACGGAAATGGGAATTACTTTATTAGTAGTTTACTAATCATAGAGATATGTTATGAGTTTGGGTTCATCTTATTGACTTCAACGTACAACTATTTTTTTTTATACTAAATTTACATTTATAGAGATAGACTTTTTGTTGAAGTTGAAATCAACACGGTTTTAATTTGTGACTTACATATTTTTGTACGTGTAAAATAAGCGTTCTAAGAACCACTTTTATAGTTGTGTGCAGTTATGGCTAGATGGTTCATGAGCTTAAACCTCGTAATTGAGAGAAGAAAGTTATACTTTTCATCCCTAAGAAAGAAAAGTTCGGCACGGGAAATGAAGTGATACCTTCTGGAAGAAATACCTTACTTTCTTCTCTATATATATATATATATAGATAAAAACTATTTAGTTTTATTTTAGTTCAATTTCCACAGCCGACAAATAATTTTCACCACGCGGCTACGGCAGAGTGCCACACACAGTAATGGGTAAATGGCGTGATGATATATTTATTTTTGTGTGGCACCTATTTCGTTATCATCTTTGGAGGCAATGATTTGACGACTGGTAATTACATTTAACATACACATATTATATTAATTATTAATAGAGTAGGTGATTCAGTGGTATCGAGTCGGACTATGGATCATGAGAACCTTGGTTTATGACAAACATTTTCACCACAATAAAATTACCCCTGTGGTTCCCCACCACATTAAAATTACCCCTGTGACTCCCCACCACTAACATCTTGAGAGGTCGTGATTTGACGCCCGGTAATCGTACTTCACGCGCTAAATATACGTATATATCACTTACCGAGATCTGCTATGCAGAATGCCACACCCAGTAACGGATAAAAGGTGTGATGATATTTTTATTTTATTTAGAATTATTTTCACATTATTCTTGTGTAGCTCCTTTACTATCATTTTTTGGGGAAATTATTTGGCGACTGGTCTCATTTAACATTCATAAATTATATTATATATAAAAATCAGCAGTTGCAGAGCTATAACCTTCAGTTATATTAAACTGAATGCCACAATAACACATTTATTTTTACATCAATTTCTTGTAGATTCTTCTTCACTATAATATTTGAGAGCAGTGTTATAATCATATTTAGAGGTAGTTCTTTGATGAACAAGTTAACTATTATCAAGTAAAAACCATTTCCGTTTCTTTCTCCACAGTTCACCGCCGGCCGCCTCCAAGACACACACATCAACCAGCCCTCCACGAGCGGGGTGTCCTCCTTGTCCTCCAGCGAGCACGCAGCGGCGGTGGCAGCAGCACACAGCGCCCACAGCTCGCTGTACCTACAGAGCGGCGTCAGCGGCTCGCACAGCACACAGGCACCGGCACCACAACCACCCTCTGCGTCGCTCGCTGGCCCGCACTCTTCAGCGGGGTCTGTGTCCAGCACGGGGGGTATCAGTCCCACCAGCCCCCACCGAGGCAAGGAGGAGGAGTGTAGTTTGCATGGCAGAAGCAGCACGGAAGGTGAGGACTAGTGGCATTATTGTAAATTAATTCATATATTGGCATGGTTATTATTTATTATTGGGTGTGGTACTGTGTAGTTATGGATTAGGGGAGAGGTGTAATGTGCGGTTATCAGTCGTCAAATCAAGCCTCCCGCAATAGTTATTGTAGAATTAATACTAAACCTGTCTGAATTCAACTTATATATTCAGGATGATTGTCAAAAGACGAAAACCGCGAATATTTCGTTTATTTTGATATACAGAGTGTTTCATAACTTCGGATACATACGTTACAGGTACATGTTGTTTCATATGCTAATTATGAATTAAGAATATTTATATATATATATATATATATATATATATATATATATATATATATATATATATATATATATATATACAGGGCTATGTGGGGGGCCCGGTCAAACACTGTTTGAAAAAAAATGACATTCTTTTTTGAATTATTTTACCATTATTTAATTTGAAAAAGAAGTACTCAATCGCTATTTTTGAGTACTTTACGTCTTTGTAGGGGGACGGGGCGGGGGTAGTATTTGGGCAGGCTGAGAAAAAAACAACCTTGTAAGGTTGTGAGTAAGTCTTAAGTAATAATAACAGTTAATTACGTTACGATTTTCGCAATTAAAAAAAAAAACTTTTACATTTGCAGCGCCATCTCTCGACCAATAAAAAAAATGTTTCGGATAAAACTTACATACTTTTTAACCCTCTATCAGAATCTGCAATAAAAAATAGGGGTTTCCATTTAAGATTTTAAAGTTGCCCCCTGTTCCCGCCCCCCTTGAGGGGCTGGGGGGGCAAAGTCTACGGCATCAGATGTCCCCCTCAGAACCATTAACTTTTCATTTGGAACACTTTTTGATTCAATGCAATGTTTCAGAATTATCGCTACTGGCAGATTAAAATGGGACACCCTGTATATATATATATATATATATATATATATATATATATATATATATATATATATATATATATATATATATATATATATATATATATATATATATATATATTATTTTATTTATGTATATAAATATTTTGTTTCAAAGGTTTAGGTTACACTATAAACTACTAAATTGGGGTTAAGTTCTTTTTAACTAAAAAATAAGTAAATATCAACTTTTTGAAATAAAGTTTTTTGATTTATTATTATCTATTTGCAAGATCCGCGAGCAAGAATAGTAATTTACTATTACCTTCCAAATAAATTACATGAACAAAGAAATAAAACCAAAAGATATACAATGAGTTAGTAGACAGCAAAAGCATTATGAATATGCATGAATCCACAAACAAAACGATTAACAAAAACAATCTACTAAATTTATAAGGTCTGAACGGATGATCTTGCGAATAACATTAACAACTGGTTTTTACACTTCTTACACGGCTCAGCTGTTGTACACAGCGTCTTCCGAGAACCAACAGCGATATTAATTGGTCCATTGATTCATAAACATTAGTGGGATCAAATCCCACAATCAAAAAATACACACATATTACCACGCTATATTCCATCAAGTAGAGTAGCACGAATCTTCGTTTCAGCTTTCGTTCACGCAACAAAGTTATTGTAAAATGTTAAATTTTGTGTTACAGTGACGCACCATGGTGCGAGTGGACCTGGTGGACTCGATGATTCCGATTCGGATGAAGAGACGGCTTCATCGAGAGCTCAGTACGTGTCAGCGAACTGTGTGGTGTTTACACATTACCAAGGAGATGCTGCCAGCCAAGTGGATGAGCACTTCTCCAGAGCGTTGGATAAAACTACCCCCCAGGCCAAAGGTGAACCAAAATACTACGTAATTTGCATACCTATGTACTTTCACGCGAAAAAATCACTGGTGTTCACAGATTTTAATTATCTTGCCTACTTTTTGAAATATCGACTCAGGAAAATTTTCAAAATTTTCATAATTTCCTATCAAGTTAATTAAAGCACGAGAAATACACTGGTTTAAACCGCATTTCGATATCTCTTCTAGTTTTTGAGATATAGCGTCTCAAAGTTGCGATCAGCTTATGCCCAGTATTATAAAGAACGGAATAAATATACTTCCATAGTAAATTTAATCAATAAATTCGAACAAATTTTATTTATTTTTATGCACAACCGGGCCGAAAAGCATGTGTTTCAACTCTAAAAATCGGACTTGAATAATTCCTATGGATACATAAATAAAATGAAAATTTTTGTTTATTGTGAATATTTGATTCTGCAAAATGTCATTTTGATATATAACCTATGTACATATTTTAATCTTTTGAACATATAATTAAATGTTATTTTGTTGTGCATAAAATACTATATGTACCACGGGTGAAATTAGCGTTTCTGATCCTGAGCATGTTATTAGCCCTCGGCGCTTTGCGCATTGTGCTAATAATCATGACACGGATCAGAAACACCAGTTTTCACCCTTGATACATAAATAACTATTACTCTCTGACAGGACACCGAAAAAAAATTATATGTATACTTTGTAATCATTTTTCCATCAAGTGCTTTATATTGAATATGACATCTTCGGCAAGGAATATCACATTTTCTTTTCACTATATTAACTTCTTTGAGGAATATAAATAAAACGTTTAAACTATCTCAATATAAAATTAAGAATAATAACATAGTTTTTGAACGTACGCAATGTCGAAGGTATTTGTTCATGTTCTGGCCCCTTGCCCAAGAATTCAAATAATCCTGTGTCAAATACCTCCATCCCACTCTCTGCTACTCACACTGCCATCACTCTATCCTCTTTCGTTTTTTACGTCTGTTATAAAAGTGTCATACAACACATGGCCCATGCCACACAGCCTACTATACACTTACATTATTTATCTTGTTCTTGTTGAGTGTATGTATGTGACACCCGGTCGCTGGGTATTGTTTTTATACTGGGTTGAATACTCAGTGATTTAGGTTCATCATTGGAAAGAAAACATTTACTTGGTGCGTCGCTACCTTTGATGATATTTTAATTTAGAGCGAGTGACAAGATAAGTTGTGACTATTCATTTGATCATTCTGAGAAATTTACATATTTTATTTGGTATATTATTTGTCTGGACTGGAGGGAAGCTACATATACCAGGTGATGGTTGGTAACCGTGAACATAGATTTAACTAAGGATTGTATATAATATAGGTAATTTGCGTGTAATAAGCATTGACATTTATGAGGCAAACAAGTTGACGGCGGCCATTTGCAGGACAGGCTAAAATAGTACTATACAAGGCTGTTAAAAAAGTTCCGGGACGGTGAAATATCTCGAGAAAAATACATCGAATCAAGAAACAAAAAAACACGTGTTTCATATTTTGCAAAAACCTATCTAAGCACACCAAACACAAACCCCAACCCTCACCCCCAGGGAGTGGGGCGGGGGGCAACGTTGAAACCTTAAATGGGAACCCCCATTTTTTATAACAGATTCGTATTCTGCAAAAAAAAATAAGTTAATTTTATCTGAAATTTTTTTTCAATTCGAAATAGATGGCGCTCTAAACGCAAAAATAAGTTTTGATTCTGAAAGAAAAGTAAAAAACGGTCTAATATCACAAGAAATAAACATTGAATCAAATAAAAAAATCAACATAATCACAAGTAGCCACAAGCCTCTTTTTTTGCAAAATATGAAACACGTGTTTTTTGGTTTCTTGATTCGATGTGTATTTCTCGAGATATTTCACCGTCCCGGAACTTTTTTAACAGCCTGTATATAAATACTAGATAGGTAATTTGCGTGTAATAAGCATTGACATTTATGAGGCAAACAAGTTGACGGCGGCCATTTGCAGGGCAGGCAAAAAAGTACTATATAAATGTACCATAAGAATTCATGTTTTAAAAGCATACTTAAATTTACTGAAAATATAAATTAAATATTTTAATAAAGAAAAATATATTCAGAATTAAAAACTTTAGAAAATACTAATCTGATTTTGAAATGTGACTCAGAGGCAGCAAATATTAAATGTATAATTAATATATTTGTATAATAGTTATTTATGTACCAAGGGTGGAACAGGCAAAGTATGTCTTACAATGAATATTGATGAACTATCTTACATTTAACATTGTTCATTTAAATGAAGTGAGTAGAAAACTAGTTGACAGGGTACAATGTATGTACAGCCAGCGACAGTTGAATGTAAACCACATCAGCAGGAGGTCGACTGTTTGCTTGGTGCTTGTTTACTTGCTACACTGACTGTACGCGTACTTGTATACTTGTACTTTCAAAATATTTTATATCCTATGAGTGTGACTACACACCTTTATACATGACTACTATGTCATTACGTATCATTTACTTTCATAATACGCGCCATATTTTCAACTCGACGACTTATATTCATATTTCATTCATCTTATAAGAAATAAACTGTTCTTGATGCATGTGCTGCTACAGACAAACATTATTCAAACTAGTTTAAATATTAAATTATATAAATAAATATAAATATATCATCACGCCTTTTACCCATTACTGGATGTGGCACTCTACTGTAGTAGATCTCGGTAAGTGATATATTTATGCGCGAGAAGTGTGGTTACTAGCCGTCAAATTACAACTCCTAAAGATGTTAGTGGAGGAGCTACAGAGGTAATTTTAATTTGGTGAAAATTGTTTGTAGGCTGTGGGGATAAATAAATATAAATATATCATAACGCCTTGTACTCATTACTAAATGTGGCACTCTGCCGTCGTAAATATATTTATGCACGAGAAGTATAGTTACCAGTCGTGAAATTACGTCTCCCAAAAACGCCAATAGAAACCACAGAAGTAATTTTAATAAATTGTTGGTTTTAGGAACCGAAGTAATGATACATAAATAAAAATAAATATATCATCACGCCTTTTACGTATTACTGAATGTGGCACTCTGTCATAGCAGATCTTGGTAAGTGATATATTTATTGCGCGTGAAATCATATCAAAGATGTTAGTGGTGGGAGAGCCAGAGCGGTAATTTTAATTAAAAATCATAGTTGAAATTCAGAAAATTATATTAACTGTAATTTTTTGATGAGATATATTTTTTCTACGACCGAGCAGAAAATATACTTTTCCAACTGTCAGTTGAAAACAAAAAGTTGACATTTGCCGCTTGCTGAGCGACAATAATACATTACCGCCCGCCGAGCGACAATGTAAAAGTGTATCATCGTATCCATATAGATACATGAAACCGTCGCCCGAATTTCCAAATAGACAAACTATCAAAAATTATTTTAATTTGCTTTTCAAGCGTTTTTAAATGGACGTGGAATAAATATTGTGTGCACCTCGAGCAGAAAGTGTCCTTGCCGCTCCTGCATGGTTGTTGCTCTTGGAAATATGTACACTATTTTCTGCTCTAAGTACACAAATGACTATTGTGTGTTACACAGATAAATTTATTAGGAACTTTATTATCTACAGTGTTTTCAAATTATCTTAATCATCTGGCGACATATATTATTTGCTGTCAAGCGTTTTTAAATTACTTTAAATAAATTACTAGCAGACACAAAATCGGTACAAATCTGCGTTGCAGAATTGTTGCTCTCAAAACTGGGTAAAAGGCATGATAATAATAAATAGTTTCTGCATGCGTCTGTCTAATTGGCGAATAATTTCGTGATTGTTGGCAACCCTGTGTAATTTCTAATGGTGTGAAAAAGTTGGTATTAATTAGTCGACGACAACAGCAGTATATTGAGTTTGTAAAAACAATTATAAGTTAAATATTTTATTGTACCCTTATGAAGTATTTTAATTATGAAATGTATAATTAAAAGTACAGGTGGTCTATCTAAGCCACAAAGCCGAGGCATTCTTTCACAGCACTAATTCCAATTAATTAGTAAGATATATTGCTAAATTATTTCTAGATAAAATTCGTTTTATGAAAATGAAGCCAGTTGTGTACATAATTATGGCGTTGATGTTTATTCACACGTATTTGTCCATTCTTTTTTAATGATTTCAACGCTGTGTTAACTATTTTGGAAATAGGGGCAAAGTATTGCAAATTAAATCCCCCCTATTCTATAACTGGATCATTATCTATTAATGATCGATAAGTTAATGACAATTTTCATCTTTTATGATTAATAATAATAATAATACAGTTTATTTGCAGTCAAGCTAAGCTTATACAAAAGAAGTTGGTACAAAAAAATATATAGAAATTTACACATTGAAAATAAAATTTCGAATTTTGAATGATACATGTATAAAATTATAAATGTCATAGGCCTTTTGTACAGTGATATTTGACAATAGAGTTGAATAATACATTTCGGGACAGCTGCTCTTGATATGTTTTGATACATGTTGTTGGCGGAGAGCTAGGAATAGCGGGCAGCGAAATATAAAATGTTCTATATCGTCATCTTCATACAGATTACAGAGCGTGCACAGTTCGTTTGCCTGAAACTTGTGACAAAAGTTGTCAAGATATATTTTTGGGTATCTTGTGGAAATAGATCGGAGTTGGATTAATAGTCTGAGGAATTTGAAAGGGATTTTTAGGGTGAGGTAGTTTTGGGTATAAGTGAGAAGTTTATATTGATTGTTATAACTGGATGATATTATTCTCTGAGTGTCGATTTCTTGAAGAAATTCTCTGTAGGCTTTATGATTATTGTTATAGATTATTATAATTTCGGTATTTTATAATCAGAATAATTTATCCTAATATGTAGCTGTTATTATAAAAATTAATGTAATTACATGATTTTATTTCAATTTTTCTCTTTATTTTTGATATGCGTCATAGACACACAAATTAGAGAAAAATCAGATTTTAATCCGAAGCGACTACGGTTAGTTGGTTAAAACATATGATCGAAGTTCATAAGGTCCTAGGTTCAAATTCTGGCGATATCCAATTTTTTCTCTTTATAATTTAATTTGATTAATTACTAAGTATTTACTTAGACAATAATAATTAAATTAGAGACATAAAGTTTCTTGTAAAAAAAATAAATAAATATATCATCACGCCTTCTACCCATTATTGGGTGTGGCACTCTGTCGTAGCAGATCTCGGTAAGTGATATATTTATGCGCTTGAAGTGCGGTTACCTGCCGTCAAATCACGACTTTCACAGATATTAGTGAGTAATTTTATTAGCTGTATTCCATTTTGTACTTGGTTTACTAAAATCAGTTCAGATAATTAGACAACATGGCTACTGCCCGATTTATGTATCAATCGATTGTTAAGTAAAATCAGCAGTATAAATGATTGTATTCCCTTATATTTTAAGGGTAGATAATTATAACAGAAACATAACAACATAAAATGGGGTAATGGCTCAGTGGTATCAAGTCGGCCTGTGGATCCTAAGAACCCTGGTTCAATCCCCACAGCCGACAAAACATTTTCACCAATTTAAAATTACCCCTGTGGCTTCCTCACCACTAACATCTTTGGAGGCCGTAATTTGACGACTGGTAACCGCACTTCACGCGCATAAATATATCACTTACCGAGATTTGCTTCGGCAGAGTGCCACACCCAGTAATGGATAAAAGGCGTGATGATATATTTATTTTTATTTGTTTTATTTACATAACAGTTGACTGAAAAACTAAAAATAAATAAGCTGAATTAAGCAAACTGATGTACTTATTAGGATAAATTACTTCAAAGTAAGTTAGAATCAGTAATTCTAGTACTGATCTGGTTCAGTAAATAAAAATTAAATCTGATCCAAATAGTGAATGGAATACGTCTATTGTAATGTTATTTTAATCATTTTGTATCGGATCAGATGTTTTATCTAACTTTTGGATCAGATCCGATCTAAGAGACTTTTAATCTAATCCGATTCAAAATCCAATTTCTGAAGGAAACAAAACGTAATAATAAGATTGATTTTGAATAGTTGTTTCTTGAATAAAGAAACAAATGATTGTCCGTCGTTGGAGGTACGAGTATCCGATTCAAGAGAGTTTTAATCTAATCCGCTCCGAAATCCAACTTCTGAAGGAAACAAAACGTAATAATAAGATTGGTTTGGAATAGTAGTTTCGAGAATAAAGAAACAAATGATTGTTCGTCGTTGGGAGGTAGCAAAGTGCAGACTCCTGTGCTCCTGAAGTAGTAAAAGTCCAGGGACGTCGTAAACATTTTATTCACTTGGGCGCCGAGCAATAAACACGCAATAAAAACAAACATTCTCTTCATAAAAGTGTAACTATTTTTATTTTATAATTTATAGAATCAGAAGCTCGATCTCTTCTTATTATAACTTTGGTAGTAAATTACGTTTTATATGGAATATTTTACCCTGACTGACTACTGACTCACACTCAAGATGCACCTTTTTAGATCTCCAAGACCAAGATAGCGATAACGATCCATCTGCAATAAATTATTATTTGTATATGTGCAACTGGAATTTATATTTTTATTGTTTGCGCCACAAAATTAATACGTTTAATACTTAGTAATATGAGACCGGCACTAACAGTAGCTTACAAATTACTATACTATCTTCACTTTATGAATCATAATTATTAATCATAATTATTAACACTTAATATTAAGGGCATATTAAGATAAATATTCATCAAAATTAGACTGCAATTAAAATGTTTCATTATATTTAATTTATTACTATTCCTGCTAAATTTTATTACCGACTTATTTGCATACATTTTCTACGTCATAAATATTACCCGTACAGCTTATTTCTCTATTAACCAAATGTAGAGGTCGTCCATAAAAAAATATTCCAAATAATAAATAAATATATCATCACGCCTTTTACCCATTACTGGATGTGGTACTCTGCTTTAGCACATCTCGGTAAGTGATGTATTTTGCGCGTGAAGTTTGCTTACCAGCCGTCAAATTACGGTTCCCTAGAAGGTTAGTAGAGCGAGAACCACAGAGGTAGTTTTACCATGGTAATTATAATGTTGTGAAAATTGTTTGACGGCTGTGAGAATCAAACCCCATAAAAAATTAAAGTAAATTATCTTCCTCCATATGAGAGAAGAAAGTAAATATTTGTTTCCTAGAGGAAGAAAGTCAAGCTATATCAATGGCAACTAAAAAACATCGAAATAATAAATCTTATCTAAATATCTGATTTATTTCTGAAAGCTTTACTTTCTGATAGGGTTGTAATAGTATATTAATCAACGCCGCTGTAATCAATGTTATTACTCCCAACGATGAAGATTATAACACAAACGAGAGGTGCAATCATCACAGAGTATAATGCAAATGGCACACTGGTCGAGGAGCATGAATGAGCGTCGAGGAACTCATCGATGAAACAACAGAACGCACCCTGACTGATAAAATAAACAAACACGAAAAAAGAGCACAAAGCAAAACAAAAATGACAGCCCACGCTAACATGAAATGAGACACAATAATACGTGTGAAATGAGACACAAGCGTTTCATCGAGGCACCCCTCGATGGAAATAGAGGAGCCTCTATTTTTCATCGATGAGTTCCTCGACTCTCATTCATGCTCCTCGACCAGGGTGCCATTGGCATAAAAACATCAAAATTTTTGACAGCTCTATATTTTAATATAATTTCTATATCTTATTGTCGCTCGACAAGCGGCAAATATCAACTTCCTGATTTAGACTGACAATTTCAAAAAATCTATATTTTGTTAGATTGTAGAAAAATAATTATATTTCTCAGTTTATTTTACAAACGGAGTAATGGCTCAGTGGTATCGAATCGGCCTATGTATTCTGAGAACCCTGGTTTGATCCCCACATCTGACAAACACTTTCAACAAAATTTAAAAAATTACCACTGTGGCTCCTCCACTACTAACATCTTTGGGGGCCGTGATTTGACGGTTGGTAATCGCACTTCACGCACATAAATATATCACTTACCGTGATCTGACACGGCAAAGTGCCACACCCAGTAATGGGTAAAAGGCGTGATGATATATTTATATTTATTTTTATTTATATGGGATGGCTAACTCAGTGGTATGAAGTCGGCCTGTGGATCCTCAGGTCCCTGGTTCGATTCCCACAGGCGACAAATTTTCATAATTTGATAAAGCTATCTCTGTGGCTCCTCCACCACTAACATGTTTGGGGGCCGTGATTTGACGACTGGTAACCGCACTTCACGCGCAAAAATATATCACTTACCGAGATCTGCTTCAGCAGAGTGCCACACCCAGTAAAGGGTAGAAGGCGTGATGATATATTTATTTTTACTTACGTTTTATTACAATTGAATTCTTTGCAAATTTCTCTACATCTATATGAATCATTTACCAAGTCTACCTGTGTCCACGTTTTCTTCGTGTTATTCTCCCAAAACCATCTAAACCAGTGGAACCATAAACCACATCTCACGAGCCAGTCCATCAACAAGTCGGCTATTTACCAGTCGGTAACTATACACCGCGTAAATCACATAAACAGACGGACAAAAGACGAAGACCGCAGTCCTTAGCCTCTGTAGCCCAGGCTTAGCTTGCGGTGAATATCGAATAATTAATTAACGTAAAGTTATAGTGAACACACGAGTGGAATGGCACACAGGAGACACACATACAGTCCCACGCTCAGTTTCTTAGAAGAACCGGGAAATTTATTATAACCCTTCGGGGGGAAAAGACATTATGGAGGTGATGATCGTAACGAAATTTTTATGCTTTAGTTATACCCGATTAAATTTTAAGTAAAAGTGGCACTCTGCTGGAGCAGATCTCGGTAAGTGATATATTTATATGTATGATGTGCGTTTACCAGCCGACAAATAATGGCCCCCAAAAATTATACTATACAAGGAGCTTCAAGGGTAATTTTAAAATAAATATACCTTCACATCTTATACTTATTAGTAATTAATTTTATTTGTGTAAATTCTGGTATTATTTGGTATATGATAAACTGTGGTAACTGCACTTCACGCGCATAAATATATCAGTTACCGAGATCTACTACGACAGAATACCACACCCAGTAATGGATATATTTATTTATATTTTATTTCATTATTATAATTACTAATTATGTAGTTGTAAACGCAGTCGTACTCTACCTTTTCATTTCAAGTAAAGAAATATTCAATTGTTTATGTTTGACTATCATACTTGTGTTTGAAAAATTCACTGAACTATAACTTCAAATTAAGTTGTATTTCTTGTAAATAAAAACTTAAAAATGTATGTTAAAAGTTATTAAACGTAACTATAACATGGTTGCAAACTGCAAAATTTTTTATTTCGTTAATTACTCCAAAAACATAAATGTTATAGCTCTTGAACATGTTGACAATTTTTTATGAAACAAATAAAAACAACAAAACAATTCTTTCTACATATTCCATAATCCGAAAAAAACATTACAATAGTTCATCCACAAAGCCCCAAGACGTATGTCTTTGATTAGCCCGACAAATTGAAGAAGTCAACAAAAACGAATCGAACCTTTTTGTTTTTTCTCCTATCTCTTCAGATTTCGCAGAATGTGTTAGATATAATTGGCCAGTTTACGAACGCATTTGAATAGGAAATTCCAGTCGTGGAAGAAATGTTCACGGATTTTTTACATCCTAGAATTGCTGAGAACCCAATGCAGATTACACGTTTAATAGAATTATCAGGACGATTAGAATAACTGAAGAGAGAGAAAGTATCCAGCGAATGGCGGTAGCAGAATCAGAAACTCTATTGTGTATAGATGTAATTAGGAGGCTGTGGTTGGTGTAGAGTTCATTTGTTGCTTTGCTTCCCAGAAGTGCTAGATTAACTTTATTGCTTCTATTAGTGAACTATCACCCTTATAAGTAAATAAATAAATAAATATAAATATATCATCACGCCTTTTACCCATTACTGGATGTGGCACTCTGCCGAAGCAGATCTCGGTAAGTGATATATTTATGCGCGTGATGTGCGGTTACCAGCGAACAAATCACGACCTCCAAAGATGTTAGTGGTGGGGGAGCCACAGGAGTAATTTTAATTTGGTGAAAATTGTTTATAGGCTGTGGAGATCGAACCGGGTTTCTCAAGATCCACATGCCGAGTTTTTTAGCAAATCCTGAATTTTGGATTAGTCAAATTAAGCTAAACCATATTTTCAAAAAAGTTTAAATAAACTCTAATATAATCATTTAGTTTTTGGAAAATTATTTGGATTAAGGGCCAAATTCACAGTCGTTACTCACTCTCATCTCATCCTCAAATTCGAAGTAACTAAGGCAACTAACTCAAGAATTTGCACAATTTGAGTTAGTTACTTAGATTTTAAGTGTGAGATGAGAATGAGGTGAGGGTGAGTCACGACTATGAATTTGACCCTACGTTTTTACAAACAGACTAGAATAAGATTAGCTAAAACTTGTTAAAGAATCGGGCTGGGGGTGTTTTATAGTTTATAGTTTTACAGTGTTGACAGTAATATAAATGGGAGATTTCTGGTGACATCGAAAAAGTTCCTACGAGCTGAAAGGAGTTGTATTTCTGTTGAGACAGGATTTAGTAACACCTGCTTTGCCCCAATTAGTGCTCTACTACTCGTTCAGTTTAGCTATAATTAATAGCTACTAATAAATCTACTATTACATCTTACTATTAGGTAATTTAGCATAATTGCATTTTAATTCTCAGTTAATTAGTAAATAAATATGAAAATTAACCTAAATTCCGTCTAATCAATCATGGCGTTACACATTCAAATTTCATGGCCGATTACAATATTAAAAACCAAACCCGGAATCAAACAGTGACATCTACCCGCGGAGCAAAACAAAAGCTCGCCGTTAAGACAAAACAGCATCGATCCGCGGTGACGTAAGAAGCGCGTGATTGTGGGAACCGGCACCACGGCAGCAAGGCGGCGAATACTAAAGGACACTTTACAATATAAACCAAAGGTAAACATTCGACCAAAGAAAAAAAATCAATTCGATAACGTTTTATATAAATCACTATGACTTGCCGCTCTTGCTGAACGACCAAGTAGAAATACGAGAGAGAGAGAGAGAGAGATAGAGAGAGAGTTGAGGGAGGACTCTGTCGCGGCTGCTTACTGTTACACTGTTGTGTTATTTAAAACTTGTTTCTGAAGATGTCGTTGTTAGCCGCGGATGGACGGTTGTGGTTATATATTGCGGTTTGGGTTTACGATGGTTTAACCACAGGTTTATTGTTGGTTTTGTTATAATTGGCCTGAAATTGTTGTTAGTGCTTCTGCTGAATTTCTACTAGTCGACCTTGCGCATTTCACATTTATTAATTTAGGGCAGTGGTTTTCAAACTGTGGGACGCGACCTTTCGGAGGGTCGTCGCAAATCACTCTCTTTCCAGTTGTTAGTGATGGGAAGCTACAGGGGTAATTTTAATTTGGTGAAAATTGTTTGTAGGTTGTGTGAATCAACCCAGGTTCTCAAATCCACAATCCGACTCGATATCACTGAGTCACTCACCCCATTTCAATGACAAGAAAAATTAGAATACAATCAAACAAGGCAACTATGGTTTAAATGATTAGAGCATATGACCGGAGTTTATAAAGTCCTAGATTCAAATCCAGGTGCTAGCCCCAATTTATCTCTGTATAATTTAATTAAAATTTTAAATAAAATAAATAAATATATCATCACGCCTTCTACCCATTACTGGGTTTGGTACTCTGCCGTGGCATATCTCGGTAAATGATATATTTTTGCGCTTGAAATGCGGTCAACGGCCGTCAAATCACGGCCGCCAAAGATGCTAGTGGAGGGGAAGCCACAGGGGTAATTTTAATGTGGTAAATAGAACCCAGGTTTTAAAATCCGCAGTCCAACTCGATACCACTGAGCCACCTACCCCATAAATTAAATTAAATTTTAAAATTTGAAACATATCGAATGTTTGACAGCAATATTAATTATTCCATATGAAATGTAACTTTTATGGGATAGGTGACTCAGTGGTATCGAATCGGCCTGTGGATTTGAGAAGCCCGGTTTGATTCCCACAGCCGACAAACAATTTTAACCAAATTAAAAACTACCCCTGAGCCTCCTCTACACTAACATCTTTGAAGGTCGTGATTTCACGGCGGATAACCACACTTCATGCGTAAAATATATCACTTATAGAGATCTGAGTATCATACCCAATGGGTAAAAGGCGTGATGATATATTTATTTTGTTTATATTTGTATAACTATGGTCCGCTTTTCGTCATACACCCGGTACATTGAAATCTGCAATAGCAGGGTTACATAGAAATGGACAATGTCATAAATGAAATATTTATTTGATTCATGATAAAATCTTTGTTGCTAAATATTAAGATCTGAGTGCATCACACACACACAGACATGTTGATATCTCTTGTTCTCGTCCTGCTGAGAATGGAGTAACCTTCTCTTCTCTTCTCTTCTCATCTCATGTAGTGTGTTATCTGGTCACAGAGCACCGAAACACTTTAAAGCTATCACCTGGATTCTTGTCCGCTCTAATTGGCCGCAGCCGACCGCCGAATCAATAAAACTTAAACATGCCTTTGATTAATTTTATTTACTTGCTCGAACAACTTTGATGTAGCGGTGAACGCGACGCACGGAGTTGGGAACAGCTAACCACGTTGCCATGGTACTGTGATGCCTGGTTCTTCTTTTTTACACAGTTCAACTGATGCGTTTTTGTTTGGATGCTTTTCTATTTTTTTCAACGGAATGGGTGAAAGATTTATTTGATGGTATTCTTGTTTAAATGAGAATGTAATTTGAAAATGAATGTTTGAGGAATGATGTGCCTAGCGAAATAATTGGACTAGGATTTATAAAGATATCTGGAGGATTTCACTATTATTTACTAATTGTTTTCTTTTGCAAATATCATTTTAGATTCAACTAAAATATAATTCTTTAATTATTTTTAAATGTCTTCTATCCAAAAAAATTATTCTGTTTCGTTTAATACTATTTTATTCGATGTTTGATAAAACGATTTAATTTGGAGTTGTTATTGGCAACATCTTTTAAAACTACTACTTAGAAATGACGTCACTTATTTCATATTTATTTTTTATTACTTTACACAACAGAAACTAGTATAAAAATGACTACCATTCTATACTTGTACAATATATTATTACTTTACTATATTATTCATAAAACGGGTTAGCGCTAACACCGTTTTTAATATTATCTATAACTCTATTTCAAATTAAAACAGATTCAAGAAATAAACTAAATTTGATGCTAATTAACTCTCTTTTTAACTCAAGTTAAAATAAACTTGTTTCGTACATTGAAAAGAGAGTTAAAAACTAAATAAAAAATCTGACATAGATAACTAGATAAAGCAAAAATTAAAATTTATGTTTTTTGTTTCTAATGCTACTATGATTATTGAAATATATTATTAAATATAAAAATTAGTTTTTCTCAAAATTAGACGCATATACAGGAAAATTGCAAATAACATTTTATGTTCCAAATATTTTTGCTAACATCTTTTATTTGAAACATTTTTTCATAACTGATTCCATTTTTGAAATAAATGGAATTTATTGTTTTGTGTAAACCCGTTTCCGGCTATTCAATTTCATTCAAAATCAACTCAGCTCTTCGTATTTTCATTAAACTTATAATTACCAAGTTTCGTTAACAAATCTTATCTCGTTCATGAGATATTGCACATACGGACACACATCCATCCATCCATCCACACACACGCACACACACAGACATCATTGTGAAAATGATCAAAACGGATTCAGTGGATCTCAAAACACGTATTTCCGCGAAAATCTCGTCAACGATTTTTTTCACGATTCCAATACTTCCTTATACTGCGTATAAGAAAGTAAAAATGGTGTTAGCGCTAATCCGCTTTATGAATCTGCCTCTAACTGAACATTTTTTCCAGAGTCATCCCCAATGTCATCCCGCAACTTCCCAGCATCCTTCTGGAACAGTCACTACCAGCCAGTGCTGTCCAACATGCCAGGTGGGTCAGGTAGCTCGCACCACGCCGAACTATACGGCGCCGCGGAACACTACCACCCTGGTGAATGGTACCACGGCTACTCAGCGTCAGCAGCGCACCACTATCACCAGCATCACCACAACATGGCCGCGGCAGGATATAGTGGACTCCTGCTACCAGGGAGTCGTCTCCATGTACCTGCGCATGCGCATGCACAGTGCAAGGCGGCGGTGGACTGGCAACATGCGCCCCTGGAGGCGCCGTACCCCTCGGCGTATGCGGGAATGTCAGGTAAGAGTAAAAGAGAAATATCTGTGAGTACTTCGTAAGAATAAACGCCGAATGGTTTCCATAACCGGAAATTGTTAGACAAATTAAAATGTTCATGATGACAGTGACAGATTAAAATATTTAAAACAAACTGCAACGTCAATAGTAATAAAATAGTAGGCGCAAAATTACGAATTGGTTTCATTAAATTATTCTATCAAAATGAAATAACCTGTATTAAATAGGATGTAACGATATTGGCAGTATTGTGGTATAAAATTTGGTTTCATAATTTCTTGCCGGAAACTTTTTAATTACAAAAAAACTAATTTTACATGTTAAGGTAGTACTAGTGTGACGGTGCCGCCATCGGTTGTCGAGTGGCGAAACTGACGCTCAAAAAAATATAAAATTTAAATAAAATAAGTGTTTTATACCTATTATGATTTGAATATCATTAATTGTTAACAGGTTGTTGGTCTAGTGAATTTTCAAATACCACCGTGTTGTGTTGCCATTATAAATTGGGATTCTTAATTTTTCGTTAAAAACAAGGCTTTGCATGGCTATATATCCATTACTAAACGATAAAAAACTTTCTCCTTCTGATACAATATACATGGATAGTTCTAGAACATCATACTAGTTTTTCAAATGAAACTGCAAAATTTTAGAGGTACACAAACCAAATATGTGCGATTCTGAGTGATGATCGCCATAAGCCCCGTGTATAAGAACTCAACTTTACAAGCGAATATATTTGTTCACAGACGGTGAATGTGTTTCATATTTTAACAGGATGCGTATGACTATCCAATGTTTACAAACGCCAAATTTAATTCAGATCTGCAAAAAAAATTTCAAGCTAGTACTACCTTAACTGGCGATGTGGGACACATGGTATATATTTTTCCTGTGTATATACAAATCAAAATAAACACTAACACACTATAAATAAATGAAATAAATAGAACAAACAATCATTCTGGTTGAATAGTTTAAAATCTAAATAATCACTAATCATCTAGTTTTTATTGTGCATCTCTTAGTCTATTTGGCACGCTCTTCACATATTTAATTCCTCGTCTCTATGGGATTCAACTGTCTACAGCCATCTTAGTTTTTGTTTCTTTTGCTGCTGAGAATTCCCGTCGCCATAACAACGCCATAACCTCATATACTATAATCATATATAAGTAATAGGCATTCTTCGGCCTACGGTAAAAACGGGACGTGCTGGTTTTTGCACATCATGTGTCGTGCTCACGGACGCCACTGTCCCGAACTAAAAGATGCCGGTACAATGTCATTTTGGGTTTTTGTATGGATTTTTCTCCGCGGTGTCTTTTGATTGATATAAACTTGGGACCAATGTTTTATTTTATATTATAACGTGTAGATGGAGCGCAGGTCGAAACAAATAATTATTATTTTACAGGACCCAGATAGATAATTTGTTCGTTAATTATTTAAATTACTTACAAGGAAATGTATTTCCTAATTAACTACTTAATTAATTATACCTAAAGGTAATTGTTTCAAATTTGGTTAATTGTTGTTTTTTTGAGTAATCATTTCGTTGAACTTTATCAACCATTGTTTTACTTCTTTCCTTTCCAATGAATAGTTGTAGCATCATGGTAGTACTGTCGCTTCACAAGCAAGAGTTTATGAAATCAAACCTTGTTGAGGCAATCGTGAATAAAAATGTATTTATTAATTAATAAGCAAAAGTCGTGCGTTCAAATCTCGCTGACTTCAACTTATATCCAAATAATACGATTATATCTGAGTGATTCGATATCTACTATAAGCTACTGCAATTAAGATTCCTGTTTCTGTTGTGCAGACTAACAAATAAATATAAAATGGCTATGTATCTTTTTCTCTGTTAAATGTTCATAAATTATTGTTGATAGAAATACTTTAAATACATGTATTTAAATAGCAATGGCCGAAAAAGGTGTTTTAACAACTGCCGCTAATAGCAACGTAAACTAAAATAGTATTGTATTTCGTGGACAGAATTTCGTACATAAATGTTAACTTTTTTTGACACTCATATAAAAAATAATTTAACAACAAAAAGTTACGAAACTAAAATAACTTTATTTCCTGTTGTACCAGCGTAAAAAATTAATAAATAAAGTATTTTTATGTGAAAGAGGCCAATAAGAGCATCTCATAGAGATGGTTATAAATAATTTGCTATCTAAGTGCTAATTGTAATAATTAAGTAACAATGAAGAGAGTAAATATTCGTAGATATCTTCCCACATCATGTGTCAAAATGCTTTACAACTTGGAAATGTTAAACTGTCAGATTACCACACACACGCACACAGAAAATTATAAATGTATTCTAATATCATTCATTTTTTTTATTCTTACGCCGTGTGAGCCCGCAGTGAATAAACTATTTATTGTTTATGTTTTATTCATGTTTACGCTATAATTGAATAATTAATATTAAAAAAAAGGTCTGAGCACTTAGAAACAGTAACCTTATAGTAATGTTTTTATTTAGTTGTTATTTTATTTTTGTTAGAAAATTTAAACGCCTCCGGGTAAATTTAAATATAGGAAATTGATTTTTTTATTACCAGTAATTTATATTGTCTATGTAATTATACATTAATTATTAGTTGATAAAGTTATTACAATAGGTAATTAAATTACTAACAGATTACATTTTATTAATGGTATTAAGTTTATGTTGCATAACAGGACTTTAATCTCAGTTACTGTAACTTGTATAGTGGAATTTGAACTACTCAGACACAATAGTATGTTTTTGATATAAATCGAAGTCAGCGAGATTTTATTCAATAAGTTATCGCGCATAATGACAGAAAATATGTTGTTTTCAAGATCTGTAATCCCAATCCCAGTACAGACTCTGGACTTACTGAGTCGCAGTGTAGTAGTTTATATATTATTAGCTTCAATGGGATTCAAATTTGGGATCTCCAGGTTCAAATATTTATATCACAAAAATTGATAGTAATAATTTAAGTCTTTAAAATAATAATTTTTGTGTTTTTCATCCGCGGTACTCATAGCATATTACATACCATGAACTGTAAGTGACACTTTTTACTAAACATTCTCGACCTAAAAAAAATCACTTACAGTTCTAGGTTAGTAAGCTATTTTTTACAATACCTGCACAAATAAAAGAAAAAGAAAAATAGGTTTCAGCTGTCAAATTGTTGTTAAAATAAACAGGATCTTGATATGTAATATTTACTTATTGTAAATATTATAGTTCTGATGTAACCATGGAAACCAACTATGCAATAAAAGTTCCACTTACGCTAGGTGCATGAAAGTTTTATCGGTTCATTAGCAACTAACGGTTCAATAAATTTCAGAAAATCGCTATTGATACTGTTGCTAAATAAACAATTCTTTAACTAAAGAGCTCTTTATTTTGTTCTTGCAAACCAGCATTAGTGTGTTTAAATTTTGTTATTAATGAGTAACTTACAGTACAGGTATTGTAAAAATTATATTTTTATTTTGTATGCCCAGTATACTACACCAGTAGATTGTCATTTTAACATATAAATTTATATTATTATTTTTACTTTCAAAACCGGCAATTTTCACCACATTAAAACTACCCCTGTAGCTTCCCCTCCACTAACATCTTTGAGGGCCATGATTTGACGGCTGGTAACCGCACTTCACTTGTTGTTTGTAAATCTACGCAGCATTCCAATCCTTGTATATATAAAGTAGGCGACGGTTCAATATAACCACATGTATCCAAGGCAAGATAGAGTAGTGAGATAAAAAGAGCTCGATGCCGTCGGCTTCTTCTTTTGTTTATTATTATAGTTAGCGATATGAAATCGCGGTACAATTTGCAGCACATTTAAGTAAAGTCAAGTCAGTTCAGATGATTTACACGCTGTCCTTGTCTGTGGCGCGCTGCGCTCTTCAAAGTCGCACACAATGCACACAATTAGCAGATAAGCCGTTAATTGTGAATTATGAGTGTTGTGTGTCTGCTTCAAGGAATCGTTGCAAGCGACGACGAGGCTTTGTGACTTCTAATTGTCTTCGTTACGTTTTGTGAAAGAATCGTGTTCATGATTCCTTCAACAAAGCAGAGACTCAGAGACAATAAACTACCCTATTAATAACTTAATGACTCTCGTAAATTATTTATTGTTCTTCCGTGTGCAATTTGCGAAAATTTCACTAATTATAGATTTGCTTAGGTGGAGAGTGTTTTGCAGAAACCCAGATTCGATTCTAATGTATGCTGAACTAAAAATGGGTTGTTCTAACTCTATTGAAGCACTTTTGCTTCATAAGAAATAGTTATGTGTACCTAGAGCAGAAAGTAGTCTATTGCCGGCCACGTATGGAGATTGTCGATCGAGACGTAGCCGAGAGCTAGCCACGCGCGAGGTGCATATAATATTTTTTCTACGACTATTTAGATATGCTTGAAGAAGAATTTAATATAATTTTTGACAGTTTTTCTGTTTGTAAATTTGGGCGACTGTTTTCATGTATCCATGGATACAATGATACACTCTTATATTGCCGCTCGGCAAGTGGCAAATGTCAATCATCTGTTTTCAACTGACAGTTCGAAAAATATATTTTCTCGCTCGTAGAAATATATACACATGGCCCCCAAGAATGTTAGTGGAGGAGGAGCCATAGGGGTAGTTTTAATGTGGTAGAAATTGTTTGTCGGCAGTGGGAATCGAATCTGAGTCCTCAAATTCACAGGCCGACTCGATACCCCATACTACAAGATATTTGAAAGATAAAATGTGGCATTTTTGTCAAAAATCAGATAGCTATGAAAATGAAAATAAAACAGATTAATCAAAATCTCTTTTTTACAGCTTAGTCAATAATTCTTTATTTTAATTATAGAATTGAACAGTCAGATTGAGTTTTTGTTCTATGCAAAAATGAAATAAATATATCATCACATTTTTTACCCATTCTGGGTGTGGCACTCTCATGGCTAGCTATTTTATTTTTATATAAATATCACATTTTATTTTACCTTCTGTTTCTATCACTCAAAATCCTATTAGCTGTCAAGTCCCTGACATAACCTATTTGTATTTATTCTAAAAATAACATGCCAAATAGTATTTCCGCCTTTATTTGGCTTTTTATAAACTGTGGATTAAAAATATCCCCTTTATTGTATTGCCAACTTAAGCAGTTATTTCTGATTACCCTATCGAATAAAATATCGATTAACTGTTTTGAAATTATTGACTGAATTCCTGCAATACCTTCCTAAACATTTCCCCAGGCAAATATTCCTAGAATAATAGATATACAACAAGAAACCCAGCCAACAACAAAATAAAAAATGAATAAATGTAAATATCAACAAGTTCTTGTGCGATCTTCACAAAGGAAGTAATAATTCACTCAATCCTTCATTTCTCTACGCACACTGCACAGAGTAACATTGTACACGTGGAGAATGACCGCCAAGACAACCAAGAGACAGTACAAGTAGGAAGGAGCTAACTGCCGGCTTGCTTCTTGCGATGTCTTAGTAAATCAACATCGATAGACATGCGTTTAATTATCTAAGGTAGCCTGGGAATTCTAAGAAACAGAAATGAAGCGATGATAAGTGAAAAGCTGCAAGAAGGCACAGAAATCAGTTTTTCCGCAAGAATATGTTTAATGCAATTATGGTTGAGGCGAACCAACCAAAAATGGGTTCCTTTATTATTAATATAACTGTAGCTAGGATAATTAGCGTTTGTGTTTCATAAAAGAGTGGTTGCCGAATCAACAAGAGAAGAAAGTGAGACATTTCTTCCTGAAGGTTTGATTTCCCAAGGGATATAAAGCACATGAGGGAAGAATGACACTTTCTTTAAAAAGTAGCAATATAGTTTTTATATGGGGTGGCTAGCTCAGTGGTATGAAGTCGGCCTGTGGATCCTGAGAACCCTGGTTCGATTCCCACAGGCGACAAACAATTTACATAATTTCAAAAGCTACCCCTGTGGCTACCCCACCACTAACATCTTTGGGGACCGTGATTTGACGACTGGTAACCGCACTTCACGCGCAAAATATATTACTTACCGAGATCTGCTTCGGCAGAGTGCCACACCCAGTAATGGGTAGAAGGCGTGATGATATATTTATTTATTTATTTTATTTTACAATTTTTATGCACAATCGGGCCGAAAAACATGTGTTTTAGCCCTAAAAGGTGGGCTTAAACACTTCTTTTTGACAATTATTGTTTATTGTGATTGGTTCTGCAAAATGTCATTTTGACATATAACCTATGTACATATTTTAATCTTTTGAACCTATAATTAAATGTTATTTGTTGTGCATAAAATATTCAATTCCCACAGCCGACTCTACATTTCACCACAATAAAATTATCCCTGTGGCTCCCTCTCCATTAGCATCTTTAGGGGCCGTGATGTGACGACTGATAACGCGCATAAATATATCACTTACCGAGATCTGCTTCAGCAGAGTAACATGCCCAGCAATGTATAAAAGCGTGATGATATATTTATTTATATAAATATAATTTAATTTGCAGATGAACTTTGCATCCCCTATTAACGGCAACAATTGTACATAGTCATCTGCATTCATCACAGAAATAAAAATAATAGCAACCAATGACACTTAACTGCTATGAACAAACATACACCATTACTGCACTCACCATTTATCAATTATAATATTACAGTGACGCACATGTCGACCTGGCCACGTGTATGACTAGAACAAGCGACGATCGCACATACACAAAGTGCACTTGCATTCATCAAAGTGAGCCATGGCTAGCTATAACGGAACCGATAGCAGTGCACTAAACATTGTTATGCACTTAGGAATTGGACAATTATTGAAGGTGGTTCTTGCGATACTAACTCAGGATAAAACATATATTTACGTTCAATAAAGCTGCGTTTACAAGTATCGAATTAGTAATTACGATTAGCAATTATAATTATCAAATAGAGGAAGATTAAATTAAATCATTGTAAATAAACTAGTGAGCAACGACATTTATAGAGAAAAAGAATCAGTAATAATATAACAAGAGAGTGAGAATAAATTGAAAATAATTTGAACTTGTTGCCAGGCAATAGACACGAAAGCCCGTAGGGCTTGAGTGGCTATTGCCAAATGCCAACAAGTTTGAGAAATACTGGAGAATTATTTTCTAATTTATCCAACTCTCGAGTTATATTTAATTAGATTATTTTTTGACTTAGCTGTTGAAGTCGATTCATCCAACTTAAAAAAATTTGAATTAATATATTCTTGGAAGTAGTTTTAAAAATTTGTTGGTGTATTTCTGTATCTGAAATGGAACTAAATCGATTTTTTTCACACATTTTACTTGATGTGTTGACAGTTTTAAATAATTATTTGACAACTACCTATTATTTGTCACAAATAAAAGCACCTGCAGAGATTATTCCCGGGAATAATCACAAGAGTTTTATTCTCAGTATAATAATGACAGGATTGGTTAAAACTCGGACACGAGACATACAATGAAGCATTTTATTAGTTTTGACAAACGTCAAAAAACAATCATTTTTATTCAGTGTCCTCTGATGTCATTAGTTAAAAATATTAACGGGCCATTAAAAATTACCAGATATATTACAAAATACACCAATTAGACAGACACATAAGAATTATTCGTATTACTTATTAATGGGGTGGCTACCTCAGTGGTATGAAGTCGGCCTGTGGATCCTGAGAACCCTGGTACCCTAGATTTGATTCCCACAGGCGACAAACAATTTTTATAATTTCAAAAACTTTCCCTATGGCTCCTCCACCACTAACATCTTTGGGGGCCGTGATTTGACGCCTGGTAACCGCACTTCATGCGCAAAATATATCACTTACCAAGATCTGCTTCGGCAGAGTGCCACACCCAGTAATGGGTAGAAGGCGTGATGATATTTTTATTTTACTTATATAGAATAAGAGTTGCAATTGTTAGAATGGCAGAATCCAAGAGTAAATTTTAAAAACCTGAACAATACTAAGAAGCAAGAAGCAACTGCTTTATAAAAACTCCATCTCTCACAAATTAAATACGGCAGCCATTGAAAAACCAGCAGTCGTCAATCAGTGTAGTAAAAACGGTCGTTTCCAGGTACAACCGCGGCGTATCTGCAATTACCGCTCGAGAAAGTGACACCAAGTTATTGTAATCAGACAAGATTGCAAATACTTGGAATTCTTAGAATAAGACATCATTCTGAAAATATCTTGAACTCTATGAATTTTATTTTATTTGGATCAGATGGAACTGATCAATCTTTATAGATCTGGATCTACAGTGCATCATAAATAAAATACGAATTCATCATATTAATTGTCAGATGACAATGGAAATCATTTTTATAATCGTTGGTATGAACGCTTGTTGAAAGGTGTTGCTTACCTTCATTCAATGTAGTTTGCAATTTTTATCAAGACATATTTACGAATTATACAGTAAGGAAATATTACTATAATCAACACACAGTCAGTTGTGAGGCCCTGGTTTGAATGTTTGCTTTATAAGCGATAGTTTCTCATATTTAGTACCATTTAAGTATGATATCAGATATCAAATAGTTATTTGTGTACGCTAAGCGAGCGACAATATCTTATTGCCGGTCGGTAAGCGGCAAATGTCAACTTTCTGTTTTCAATTAATAGTTGGAAAAGTATATTTTCTGTTTGGTCGTAGAAAAAAATGTTTGTAGCATCGAATTTAGGTTAAACTAATTTTGAGTATGTGGCTTAGTGGTACAAAATCGGTATGTAGATTTAAGAATTTCCATAGCCGGCAAACAATTTTCACCACATTAAAAACTATTTTGCAATTACTCCGAGATAAAAATAAATTTCTGGGATAGTTAATTATTTAGGGGCTTGCGTTTGATAAAAATTAAATTGTATGGTAATTTAATTTATCTCCATATATTAACACTTTGTTGACCGGCAATTTTACACAAAAACTATGTTACGTCACCGGCTACAATTGGGCATAAAAAGACGAGTTAACTCGTCACCGGTCAACAAAGTGTTAACACAATATACACACAGACAATTGTAACTTCATGGTTGTGCTCTATCTTCACACACTAAGTTCAATTAATCAAAAATACAATTGCATTAGAATAAAATGTCTTATCACGTTCCGCAATTGCATATCTTCGGATAATTATAAATTAAATGTACGTGGATTTAACATTACTGATTTCAATTTATCGGTCTATGGATTTAAGAACCCAGGTTCGATTCCCATAGGTGACAAACAATTTCCACTATATTAAAAAACCCCTCTCTACTAACATCTTTGGAGGTCGTGATTTGATGATTGGTAACCGTACTCCACGCGCCTTAATATATCACTTACCGAGATCTGCTACGAGTGCCACACTCAGTAATGGTTACAAAGTGTGATGATATATTTATGTATTATTTAATTTTGGAGTAGGTGGCTTAGTGGTATCGTATTAGCATGTGGATTTGAGAACTTTGGTTCTATTCCCACAATCGACAATTTTTACCACATTAAAAACTACCCCTGTGGCTCTCCCTGTACTAGCATCTTTGGGGACAGTAATTTGACTTTACACGCATAATTATATCACTTACCGAGATCTGCTACGGCAGAGTGCCACACCTAACAATAGGTAAAGAGCGCGATGATATGAGTATATTTATTTATTTAAAAATAAATGTGTAGGTCCCTTATACTGTCAATAGAATTATATGTCTGTTGAGTATACCGTATCAAACAAACAAATAAACACAAATACAATTTAATATTTATGTTTGATGAAATAAAATGAGTCAAGTATCAATAGAATCACATATTGCAAAATATCTCAAATAGCAAACGCTCTTCTACTTTCCGACATAAAAGAACCTCTCATGCCTCGTGTATAAAATGAAAGCACAAACACAAAGCTTGTGCCACATCAAAGCACCTCCCCCTGCGTCTTTGTGAACTGAGTCACATCTTCACTGCGGAGAAGTTTCTTCTTGTTTCGCGGAATCTCTTTGTGAAGTGTGTGTGTGTGAAGATAGAAATAAGATGTGGAAACTTTGAAATGTAATTGTCTCGTTTGGGGTTACATTTCATTTTAGAAATTAGACAAGTAATGAGAAGGAAAATTCATTTCATTGTGGTGGAAAACACAAAGGGTATTTGTTCATTTGAAATTCCGACAGAGAATATTTATTTACTTGTTACTCTGCGTAACAGGAAATTATAAAACAGTTTAAGAGAGCTATAACGTAAGTTACAACTGTTAAAAATTATTTAAAATTATATTTCATAAGCATTATTGTACCAACGCGTTTATATACTAACCTGAAAATTATTTTTTTTCTGAAACCGGCAAAAAAGTGCCTGCTTTCTTGACCAATTTTAGTATGGAAAGTAGATTTTTAGTAGAACAGTCAAGTAAAGTACGTATTCAAGGCTACAACAAAAATAACAGTCTGGTAATGTACAAAACAGTCTGGTAAAGATTTTACCTGATTGTTATTTTTTTGTAACCTTGGATACTTTGCCTGTACCTATAACTATCCGAATGGTTCGAATACTATTATAAGCTTCTGTAATCGGAATTAAATTCTTGTACAGTATAAAAGTAATGTGGAATTATGGATGAGTCAAACGCACGTTGCTATATGTAGGTATGCCAGACATGAATCAAGCAATTTAAAACTGTCGAATTTAGTACCCTGCTAACTGCTTTATTAAATTTATGAAATGTAAAACAAGCCGCAAAATTACTACAACGAACTACCATATGGGCCAAATGCGGGCGAATAAATACATACATACATTCAATAAGACAATCGTAGCCCAGTGCATATAACTGAAGTCTGCAAAGCAAAAGTTCCCGCGTTCAAGACTCACTGACTTCAACTTACGAGTATGTCCGTTTACACCAATGAAACTTAAATTTTAAATAAATAAATATATCATCACATCTTTTATTCATTACTGGGTGTGGCACTCAGCCGAAGCAGATCTCGATAAGTGATATTATCAGTTGTCAAATCACGGCCCCCAAAGATGTTAATGGAGAGGGAGCCACAGGGATAATTTTATTGTGGTGAAATGTTTATCGGCTGTGCGAATCGAATCAGCGTTCTCAGAATCCACAGGCCATTGAGCCACCTACCCCATTTAAATGAGATTAAATTTTAAATAAATAAATAAATATATCAGCACGCCTTTTATCCATTATTGGATGTGGAACTCTGCCGAAACAGATCTCGGTAAGTGATATATTTATGCGCGTGAAGTGCGGTTACCAGTCGTCAAATCACGGCCCCCAAAGATGTTCGTGAAAAGAGAGCCACAGGGGTAATTTTGTTGTGGTGAAATGTTTGTCGGCTGTGTAAATCAAACCAGGGTTCTTAGAAGGCCGATTAGATACAACAGAGCCACCCACCCCATTTAAATGGGGTTGAATTTTAAGTCTGATATGAAATTAATTGAATTTAAGTTCCTGTTGGACATAAACCACTGAAATAATAAAATGCATCCGAAAGAAAGTAAGTCCACCTGATATAAATAATAAATCACCCCCTGCGATGTTCAATTCATTACCTCGTTGCAATTTCAATAACACGCATATCAAGGGGTCAGAACAGACGACAGAGGGAGAGAAAGAGAATGCTGCGTATAGTAGTGAGAGTAACGCAGATAGAACGAATGTTAATAGCGCACGGATGACGTACAACAGAGATGATAAGGGATGATTACAGCGTAACACAAGGGTGAAGTGAAGTAGTGCGTCTGCATGAGGGGGTGGATTTATTACGTTGAGTCTGGACGTTTATTAAACGATGGAACACATCATACGATGTAGAAATACTATTTCATGACTGGAATTCATTACGTTTTAGCTATAATTTAATTTTTTACGACCCTAACAGAAAGTAAAATTGAAAGAAAAATGTTATTAAAATTACAAAGAGAAAAATTGGCACGTATCGAGTTGGTCTGTGAGTTCGTTTCCCACAGCCGAATATTTTCAGCAAATTAAAAAAAAAATCTACTCCTGTAGCTCCACTAACACCTTTGGGAAACATGTTTTGACAGTTGGTAACCGTACTTCATATGTTCACTTATTTAGATCTGCGATGGCAGAATGCCACACCCTAAAATGGGTAGAAGGCGTGATGATATATTTATTTATTTTATTTTAATTGGTTCAATTCCCGCAGCCGACAAACAATATTCACAAAATTAAAAATCTACCCCTGTGGCTCAACCTCTACTAACATCTTTGAGGGTCGTGATTGGACGGCTGGTAACCGCACTTCACCCGCATTAATATATCACTTACCGAGATCTGCTACTGCAGACTACCACATTCAGTAATGGGTAAAAGGCGTGATGATATATTTACTAAATAGAAATAATACATTATAATAATTATTATTATAATTTGACATAAAAAATTCGAGACATGAGACCGAGATCAATTCGAGATTAAGTAAAAACTTGGAATAAATCCTTTGTCGCTTCTTTTTATCTCGCATCAACACTAATTTAGAAAAATTAGACCACAGAAAAAATACATTTCTAAATAAATTCAATCTTTTTAATTCGTCTATAATATGAATTGATCATCTGTTAAGCCTAAGCATTTCACCACTACTCAATTATCAAATCCCCAGCATCCTGGGGGTCTGGTTGCTAGGCAACCACCCTCCTTTATTCTCTCCACTCCTTGTTTGTATCGCTCTCTCTGTCTATCTATCTCACAGTGCGTGATCATACAAACACACACATACCCTCATACAATACAATGGTAGCGTACAATGTGTGTAAGACAAGGATAGTATGAGAGGAAAGGGGTGTGGCCGGATGGTGGGGGACGTGGTCAACGCTGCGCGGTGATTGGTCGACGGTCAAACGCGTTATTGATTCAAGTGCAGAGATATCTACACAGATTCTGTAAGGGGAAAAGCTTTGCAGATTTGTAGATTTTTTGGAAAGCGTTTTCATCCCTTTGTGTATGTATTTTACACTTAATGTCAAATCGACTTTAATGATCCCTCTGGGATATATGTATATCTGTTAAAATTAACGATACAAATACATAAACATTAAACAATAATTTGACATAATATATTCCGGAGCTAATAACAGTTTAATTTATGTATTTTTAGTCTAAACTACTTAAATATGATATATAGAATATAACAGAATGAAAAAATTTGTAAGTTATGCAGGACCATTTTTTTTCTCATTCCTGCTGAAATCTTTAATGAGCTGTAACTCTAAAACTACAAAAGATATTTTAATTCTGTTTACACAAATAAATTTGTCATATTTTAATTGTACTAACAAAATATAATTGAGTAAAAAAATTTGAACACAACATCAGTGAAGTACATTTTAAAAATTCCTGCTGATGATCTATATCTCCAAAACTATAATAGATATTTAAATGCGATTTTCAAAGTTTAATGTGTCGCTACTAACTCTATATTTTAGTACAATATAGCATTTATAAGTAAAATATTTTCGTTGTTAAATTGCATATAAATTTTACCTAATTTCATAACGTAATATAAATATTAGAATACTAAAAAGCGTGTGTAATGAGTTCTATTACAATACAAGCGCTGTAATGAATTGTGACAGTCTAACGACACATCAATAAAACCCAGATTTGATTGAAAATTCAATCGACATAATCACGCCTTAAATAAGAAAATTTCCAAATTTAAAAGCAATCATGAAAAATAAAAGTTATCATTAACTAATCGATCATTGACAAATACTGATCCATTTATTGCTATTTACATAACAAGTGCGCGAAGACATACTTTGCATTTGATTGAAATTTTAAAAGCACGAGCAAAGCGAGTTCTTTAATTTGCGCGTATGTAAATGCCGTCTTCGTGCACGGGCTTTGTACAATGCTTTTTGTAACGAGCAATAATAATTTTGTTTACATACCCACAAATAACAATCGCCGAACAACAAACAAAACAACGAAATATCACTAACCTGCAACAAAGAAAAAACAATAATTAATACAAATTTCTCCGCAACCGTTTAAATAATTTATCAACAGACAAATTGGAAACATGCAGCACATTAACTAACAATACATTATTCGCAAATTACGGCGTAACATACTATGAAATGTGAAATGTTACGTTACGTGAGTATGTATGCATGAACAGCGGCGCATCGTGCAACATATATCACACGCATTATGCATCCACTTGTCCGTAAATCAAAGATGGCGGACATAAATCTAACTTGTGTATGCTGCGTGCTGCGTAAGATTTGATTGTAAGTTACTGTCTGCGGTATGTATTATGTGTTTCATTTCTATCTAATGCTGAACGTTAATTTGAAATTAGTATGGTTTACATTTGTGATTGTGTTTCACCATTGAGTCACAACTGTTCTATATAGTGAACAGATTTTGATTTTTTTAGGACAGAATTAATTACGTAAATTCAGAAATTTGAAAAATGGGAGTAGATACGGCCCTGTACTTAACAAATTTGAATTCTGTATCCTTTTTTGTATAAGTATGATTATTTTGGTTGAATTATGTTGTTCAACAAATTAGTTAGAGCACAAACTCTGAGAGGCGGTAAAAATATGCAACGAATTTTGTCATTTTCAAAATGAACAATTTCAAGAGCCTATAGCTTAAAAAGTAAAAGAGATATTAAAATATGGTTTTCAAAATTGAACTCTGCGTATTTTTTTGTACATGTATAGTTACTTTTGTTGAATAATTTTGCTTAACACACTTTTAAAAGTATAGAATCTGAGATGTGGTATCAAAATGCAACGAATTTTATTATTCGTAAAATATGCAATTTTGCGGGGCTATATTTTCCAAACTAGAAGAGATATTTAAATGCGGTATTCAAAATTGAGTTCTGCATACTTTTTTGCATAAGTATAGTTATTTTTGTTAGTTAATTATATTTAACAAACTTTTAAGAGCAAAAAATCTGAGAGATAGTAAACACATTCAAAGATGTTTCAAAATACACAACTTTAAAAGGCCGTAACTCAAAAGCAAAAACAGATATTGAAATTCGGTTTTCACTAATGAAATCCTTATACGTTAATTGACTTAGTTTACCTTTATGTAGATATAGAAATTTGGCAGTTTGATCATTACGACAGACTGTAATTCGGAATGCCAAATATTTAGCTTGAATATGGAAACTTTTCAGTTCAAATTTAAAATTTTCTGAAAATATGTTTCTATATCATTCAGGTCACGAGAAATCGATTGCCGTTGAGCGCAACTTAATATCTTTTGTAGTTTTAGAGATACTGCGATTTTTCATTTTTTTAAAATCATAACTTTGGGAGGCCATATCTCGAAAACTAAAAGAGATATCGAAATGCGGTTTGAACGAGTGTATTTCTCGTGCTTTACTTAACTTGATAGGGAATTTTAAAAATTTTGAAAATTTTTCAAAATTTTTCAAAATTTTTCGGTGTCGATATTTCAAAAAGTAGACGAGATAATGAAAATCTGAAAACATCAGTGAATTCCTCGCGTGAAAATACGTAGGTATGTAAATTTTCAAAAAAAAATCCGCACGGATAAATTTTTTATTACAGAAAAACGAAAAATGGCCCAAAATCGTAAAAATCTTAAGGGGTACCCCTTCAAAAATAATTAATTTTTAGCCGATTTTCGTTTTTCTGTAATAAAAAACTTATCCGCCCGAATTTTTTTCTGAAAATGTACATACTTATGTACTTTCACGAGAGGAATTCACTAGTGTTCACAGATTTTAATTATCTCTTCTACTTTTTGAAATATTGACAAGGGAAAATTTTGACAAAAATTTAAAAATTTTCAAAATTTTTATAATTCCCTATCAGGTTAATTAAAGCACGAGAAATACACTCGTTCAAACCGCATTTTAATATCTCTTTTAGTTTCCGAGATATGAGCTTTCAAAGTTGAGATTTTAAAAATGTCTAAAATCGGTGTAACTCTAAAACTAAAAGAGATATGGAGATGCGCTCAACGGCATTCGATTTCTCGTGACCTGAATGATATAGAACCATATTTTTAGAAATTTTAAAATTTTGAACCCTTTGAACTTGTATCCCACCGAACTTTTAAGACTACTTACTGATTTTTGTGATTTTTTTCAATAAATAATAAAAATAATTAAAATCTGTTATTACTACTGAATTCAGCACACTTTTTTTAACATATAAGCTAATTTTCAATTGATTTTCTTGTCTAATAAATATTTGACAAAATATTAAACATAGCAGAAAAATTCACAACAAAAAATTGTACAATTACCAAACTTTAAAAAACCATATTTCAAAAACTAGATAAGATAATTTAAGTCTGTTTTAAAATTTTAATTCCCCATACTTTTATCTACTAAGCTTTGTATTTTAACTCCAGTAGTACCACCAATAAAAATTTAACAACCAGAAATCTAAATCTATGCAAAAAAAGAA
This sequence comes from Pterostichus madidus, assembly GCA_911728475.2. Lineage (NCBI taxonomy): Eukaryota > Metazoa > Arthropoda > Insecta > Coleoptera > Carabidae > Pterostichus > Pterostichus madidus. The sequence continues at coordinate 344,277 of OU452313.1, read as the reverse complement.
TAAAATTTTGCATTGATGCTTATGTAACCGCACTATAAATAATAATAAATATATTATAAGCAGTGTGGTTTCTTGGATAGACCACTAGCTTCATAAGCGAGTTCAACCCTCGCTGAAATTCCTTCCCCTAAGATGAATTTTCTATAGTGCCGCGTAGCAAATAATTTAGTATATTTATTATTGATGAATAATCAAGTTAATAAATTATTTCTCTATTTGTTGCAGGTCTAGAAGCTCAAGTGCAAGAATCCTCGAAGGACCTCTACTGGTTCTAAGTGCAAAGTTCAAACTCTAGTTACGGGGGGTGTTGAGTGAAAGATAAGACAATAGTGTTGTTCAGTGCAGTGACAAACGAACATCATGTCGGAGGACACTGCAGGACAATTGAACATCACACAGAGACAGCAAGCAAGTGTTATGAGTTGCGCACACATAAAACAAAACACACACGTAGTGCTACATGTTCCTTTTAATAATTTTGTATTGAGATGAAACAGTTTATTTTCTTGAAATTGTTAACAGGTATTCGCAGTTCTAGGAGCTCGCAAAGTATAAATTATTGTATTAAAAAAATGTTATATATCAAGGGATTAGAGTGCGTAATTTAATTCTGAGGGTGAAGAGAGAAATAATCACATGAGGGATTAAATGCATTTTAGTCCTGTGCTATAAACACTATTTTTCGCACTTCCAGCCATACTGTTTAATTAATAATTAATTTTGGAATTGATTTGACATATTTTACTATATTCTGTAACTGTATCTGTTAATGATTGGTAAATTAATGATAACTATTATTTTTTTATGATTTCTATATAGATTATTATAATTTTGGTATTATGTGACTAGAATAATTTACCCTGGTATATTTGTTTTATTTTTAAACATTTTTCTTACTTATGTAGCTGTTTTTATAAAAATGAATGTAATGACACTTAAATGACTGTTTTGTAAAAAGTTAAGTTAAAATAGTTATTTATGTATCAAGGGTAAAATCAGGCGTTTCTGGTCCGTGGTATGATTATTAGCACGAGGCGCAAAGCGCCGAGGGCTAATAACATGCTCAGGGTTAGAAACGCTAATTTCACTCGTGGTACATATAATATTTTATGCACAACAAAATAACATTTAATTATATGTTCAAAAGATTAAAATATGTACATAGGTTATACGTCAAAATGACATTTTGCAGAATCAAGTATTCACAATAAACACAAATTATCATTTTATTTATGTATCTATAGGAATTATTTTTTTATTGTCCTAGGGCCAAAAACAAGTGTTTGAACCCGCTTTTTAGGGCTAAAACACATGAATTTCGGCCGGGTTGTGCATAAAATAATATATTTTATAATGACAGTTTCACATGAAATCAAATTTCATAAAAATAAAATAGAAAGAACTGAATAAATTATTTTAATCACAGAATATCAAATGGAGTTAATCTATAGAATCATGAAAAATAAGGGTTGCATTAATCTATCGATCAGTAACAGATAATGATCGAGTTACAGAATAGGCGGGACAATAATTAACTAGAGCATTTTTTTAGGTAACTTAGACAACATAAACAAAGTGATATATTTTGAGGTTTATAATATATTTGTTACTACGATAATGTTTATTTATTTGGCACTTAAATTCCTCCGGGATTAAAAGTGACACTTCAGTCCTCGAAAAAGGAAGAATAAAGTAGGTTATTTAATCCTGGAAGTGTGAAAAATTACTTGAAACATTTTTCTCTAAAACAATGGTCAAATATTTTGAAAATTCTACCCAATTGGTATTTGATAATAAGTTAAGAATCATCATCCTGCAAGTATAGTTTGTTCATAATTAATTAATAGACAATTAGTATGAATTGCTAACTTGTATTACTAACTGGTGAAAATATTATAAATCGTCATTGTGTTCTAACTAAACTGTTGTAAAGGTACTTTCAAAAACTTGGCTTCATATATTTTCTATTGTTAAACATTTCTAAATTAATTTAAATTAAAATATTTCAAATAAAACGTAACATATTTTCTAATGTTTGATAGGGGGAGAATATATAAAGTTTATTGAGAATGTCAGTCAAGCGGATTTTAAGATGTACACTGTTAAATTTCAATCATTGTTATGTTATCTATTTTGCAATATGACTTCCGTACTGATTTTAACATTGCAAACTCGCATTTGAACCCGGAACTTTACACTAGAAATGCAGTTTGAAATGTTCAAATCAATTATCCTATTATAAGCTTATTGTAAAATGCCATTGTAAAAAGTGAATATTCTTGAAAAGAATAAAAGTAATATGTATTCTAAAATTCTTTCATAATATTTTTTTAATGATATATAGTACCTACTCTTTTCCTGCATTTATAAGTAAGTATTAAGGCCATTTCGTACGAGCCATATTTGATCATATTCAATGTATTTAATAAATATGAGTTTCCGTAGTTAGTGGAACATATTAACTTTAACAAATAAATACAAAGTGCATGATTCTTCCATTGTCTGATGATGTTCGAGAGGACGAAATGATCGTTACAAATAAATATAAATAAATATGTCAACACGCCTTCTACCTATTACTGGGTGTAGCACTCTGCCTTAGCAAATCTTGGTAAGTGGTATATTTTGCACGTGAACTATAGTTACTAGCCGTCAAATCACGGCCACCAAAGGTGTTAATAATAGGGGAGCCACAGGGGTAATTTTAATGTGGTGAAAATGTTTGTCGGCTGTGGAAATAGAAGGAGGGTACTCAGGATTCACAGGCCGATACGATACCACTGAGCCACTACCCCATAAGTGTTATAATTAGCCTTATTATAATATGAGTACAGTACGAATATTATAATTGGTCATTGTAACATGTATTTTTATACTATTTTTCCTATATCGTATTCAGTTACTTTATATCAAAATTCACATATCGATGTAGATCATATGTGAAATAATGATACGGTAGTATAGAGCGTTAGCAGGTAGTTAAGGAAGTTAGGATAATTTAAAGTGGCATCTGCACAGCCCGGTGTTAATGTATCGGAACGAAATGTGCCCGAAATGCTGATTTGCACACTGCAGCCCTTGTGTGAAACTGGAAGGAGGATTCACGCTTGGGGTAGGTTTATTTTTTATTTTTGGCACTAGTCAATACTAACAAACGATAGAAAATTTAGGAGAAAATATATATATAATATTATGCCTTGTACCTAGGAATGGGCGATTACCACCCGCGATTATTTGAATACCGCGAATACTGATTCGATATTCGAGATTTTCTAATATTTACTCCAATGGCGAACATTCGAATATCTGGAATATCGCGCGATATGTTTTCAAATTGAAACACCACTATCTTCAGCATAATTATAAATTAATTCATTAATAACTATTTTTTTAAATTATTATAAACAATATTGTTATTATTATTATATTCTTGAATTACTATTTATTATATAATTATATTCCATTTACATAATTTATTATTTACAATTATAAATTTAATTTGCATAATACTAAGTACAATTGTTAAGATAAATATCGAGTCCAACACAACCAGTAGCAGATTTAGGGGAGTGTTTGCCACATGTAGGAGGCATATATCACCGTGAGGCAGCACGTATCCGGCAACACACTAGATCACCTTATTAAGGCATGAGAAGAAGTCGCACGTGTGACGTGTGTGTGTGTGTGTGTGGAGATGCCGACTATGAAATCAACGGTTTCGGATAGTTTTGGTTTATGGGAAAACTGGCAATTTAGGGAATGGTCTCAGGGGGTTGGAACTCGTGTAGTCATTTGTCAATGTGCTACTATCACCGTTCAACAAGGAACTAGCGATATTATACTTAGCGAAAAGAGTGCTCATTTATTCACTTCTTATTATTTATTTATTTAATATATCTATCTAGATTTGCAAGTACATACATATAAACATAAATAAAATCAAATAATAATAATGGGAAAGCACGAACCATTGATAAGTAATAATTGTTTACGGTAATTAAATTTCCTTGGTTAACAATGAAATAAATGCAATTTTTAGAAACGTCAATTGAAAATAATCTATTGAAATGTCAAATTGTCGATGGGGACTGCTTTTAGTAAATCTAATAATTAAATTCAGCAAAATTTTAATACACAACCTTTTTTGTCTATTCATTATTAAACACAAATTTTACCTCAGTCTAACTGCTAATATAAAACCCATCTCTAAGTAAACAGCGAATCTAATCCTCATCTTATCTAAATAACCGAAACCGATACGCTAGTTAATACCGCTCAACTAACTACCATCCCACTAACACAAGTCCTTCACAATCACCCAGTCTAAAGCTGCTCTACATTACAATACAAAAACAGAAAAATAGAAACGAGAGTTCTCTCCTTATCTGCGTTTAGATCAACTCTACAAACCTCTGAAGAATGTGTGACATGCGCTTCACTTCAGTGCCGTACATTTAGACTCAATCATGCATCGATAATTTCATAATTCAGAAGCAACGCTACTGAAGTGAAACCGAGGCGGCGGACTGGATGTTATCGATTCAGTCGATACGAGAGCCTAATTAACGCAATCTTAGGAACACTTGGTTCATTTAATTGAAGAGTGTTAATAGACAAGCTTCCGGAAAGCCGCACAAAGCGAACAAGGAATTGGAAACTAGAGTTTCATAATGATTTAGGAAGTTGTAGTAGCTACTAACAGGCAGATCATAGCGTGATTTACTGCGATTGTGTGAAATTCTAATAATTAATATAATATATGGGGTAATGACTCAGTGGTATCAAGTTGGCCTGTGGATCCTGGGGAATCCCGGTTCGATTCCCACAACTGACAAACATTAAAATTATCCCTGTGGTTCCCCCACCCTTAACATCTTTGAGGGTCGTGATTTGACTGCCGGTAACAGCACTTTACGCGCATAAATATAGCACTTACCGAGATCTGCTTCGGCAGAGTGCCACACCTAGTAATGGATATGTCACATGATGATATATTTATGGGGTTATGGTATCGAGTCGGCCTGTGGATCCGAAGAACCCTGGTTCGATTTCCAAAACCGACAAACATTTTCACCTTATTAAAATTACCCCTGTGGCTCCTTCACCACTAACATCTTTGCGGGCCGTAATTTGACGGTTGGTAATCGAATTTCACGCACATAAATATAGCACTTACCGAGGTCTGCTTCGGCAGAGTGCCATACCCAGTAATGAGTAAAAGGCGTTATGGGGTAATGGTTCAGTGGTATCAAGTCGGCCTATGGATCTTGAGAACTCCGGTTCGATTCCCAAAGCCAACAAACAATTTTCAGCAAATTAAAATTATCCCTGTCGCTCTGCCACCACTAACATCTTTGGGAGCCATGATTTAACAGTTGGAAACCGCACTTCACACACATAAATATATCACTTACCGAGATCTGCTTCGGTAGAGTGCAACACCCAGTAATAGGTAAAAGGCGTGATGATATATTTATAGTTTATATTTATTTAAAAAATTTAAAATCTTCCACAAATAGTATATTCGATTTCTCTTACTGTTAGTGAAGGGTAAGGGGTAGTACAACGTCATATCTATTAATAAACGTTTCTCTCCGAATGCAAATTGAAAAATGTGTGGATGCATAGCTGACATACTCGTTGCACTCCCTCGGTACGTTTCCACCCTTCATCATATTTTATATTTGGCGGGTGAAATCTCATAATTACGTCGCCAAGCCTACTAAATCACACATCCAATCAAGCACACAATTGCACCGCTAAATATAGCAACCAAATCTTATCTAGCTCTAGAGCATCCTAGTGAGCTATGGATGTAGATAGTGCGTTGTTGTTTTTTCTTTAAAATGAGCTGTCAGACAGAAGATATGTGTAGTAACGCAAGATTAAAAATATACTGATATTTTTACACCCTTCGTATTAATTTTTTGCGGAGTGTACCTCGTAAGATAAAGGCGCCGATTGTAGTTGCCATGCATTAATCCTGCTGTCCAACAACGAACAGTTGCTTGTTGCTAATTATCCTGCCTGATTAATTCATACATTCCAATTCCTAAAACTTGGGAATTATTAATTAAATGCTTTTGGTTTTCGGAACGGTTTGAAACTCAAGTGGCGGCTGTTTAATATGTGGAATTTTAATTCATGGAAAAATAAATGAATACCATAGGTTCAAATACATTCTGTTCAGTTGTATATAAGGTAAATTAAATGAAGAACATTTTCTGGCCCTTATAAATTCTTTTAGGGCGGGTTACATCAGTACCGGATTCAACACTAAAGAAGAAATACGTTCAAAAGAAATAAATACAAAAAAAATCTTTGTACTTCCTAATGTAAAGAGGGCTTTGATGTCTACAATTTTATTGAAAACTTTTGTTTCTAGCTGCCACCATTTTGGAATTTAAATGATTGAATGAAAATCTTAAATTTCATATTTTCCTCAAATCTAGCCACCTTTATATATTTTTAGTAAAAGAAAGTGGTATCAAGTCGGCCTGTGAATCCTAAGAACCCTGGTTGGATCCCCAGAGCCGACAAACATTTTCACCACATTAAAATAACCCCTGTGGCTCCCCCACCACTACAATCTTTGAGGATCGTGATTTGACAGCTGGTAACTATACTTCACGCGCATAAATATATCACTTACCAAGATCTGCTTCGGCAGAGTACCACACCTAGTAATGGGTAAAAGACGTGATGATATATTTATTTTATTTTTTCTTGAGATATTTTTGAATTCATTGAGAGTATCCTCCTCCTCCTAAGTGCGGTTCTGAGCGTACAGGGCCACGCGACCGAGTATCGCATCTGTCTACACATTTCTGTAGACAAAGGCAGCTGTTGGCCGATCATTCTTCAAGTTCTCTCAACTTTCGACGTACTCAAACTATCTGAAGGAATTCACCCAAACTGTGCGTTTAGTGGTAATTTACTAGCACGCTCTGCATGCGTACAGATAGTAGGGACACTTTGTCCGTATGAAAAAACATCCTGTATAAGTTTCATCCTTCACTATCCATTTATATTTTTATTTAAATAACATAATTGTAGGTAATAAAATAAAATAAATAAATCATCACACCTTCTACCCATTACTGGGTGTGGCACTCTACCGAAGCAGATCTAGGTAAGTGATATATTTTGCGCGTGAAGTGCGGTTACCAGTCGTCAAATCACAGCACCAAAGATGTTAGTGGTGAAGGAGCCACAGGAGTAGCTTTTGAAATTATGAAAATTGTTAGTCGCCGGTGAGAATCACACCAGGGTTCTCAGGATCCACTGGCCGACTTCATACCACTGAGCTAGCCACCCCATAAAAAAGAATGAAGGTAATAATATAAAGAAATTATTTTGACAGTTTTGACAGATAAAACTTCAAACATTTGTTTAATTTTGTTTCAATTCCATGGCTATCAATAGTTTTGACGCACAGCATGAAAAATTAATTTTGTGTATTGATTTGCTGCAGAATTTTATGCCCTAAAAGTTTTATTTGAAGCCCCTAGTAAGCACCACCCGGTATATTTTGTTTGTACTATAATATACAATTTCAAAAGTTCTGAATTTGCATATTGCTTGCTATCTGCTAGAGCAATCTATTTCGTTGGTCTGGTAGATAGTAGAGGCAGCACCATCTAACAATATATATAGTAAGATTCTGTGTGAATATCAGTGATGATCTTGGTTTCTGTGTGTCGGCTGCAGTCGACCACCAATTACAAACATTCTTATGATGTCGGTAAGTCTGTGTGCTACAGTGAACAGCGATTGGTCCCGAGATAAAAACAAACGAACCGTCGCTGAGCAACGACGTATGTGGAATGTTGCCATCTCTCTCTCTCACTGATACTTTACCAGGAGTTATTTATTACGTTCATTTATTTGTTTTATATCAGCATGTCACATTTGACGCTTTTCTGCGTTTTGAATTCATTGCTTGATGCAGAATATGCAAATGTGGAACTGCTGGTACACGTATATAATAGTAGTGTTGAAATGTGCTATTTGGGCATTTTTTAAATGTTTTGATATGATCTATGGTAGAAGGAATGTCTGCAAATTTGTTTCTTGAATGTTTGTATTGTATATTGTAATGGTAATTAGGAAATGGTGCTAATTTTCCATCAAGCGTTAAGATTCAGATTACGACACGTTTTCTTTTGGAACGGTGCAAATTGAAATGAAAATTTATTTACAAGATAAATTTTATAGGTAATTCTGTGTAAATCCATAAGTTTTATAGATTCGTAAATCTGTAAATGATAAATAAAATCGCAATGAAACTTATAACTTAATGAAATGTTTTTTTAGTTACCAACAAATAATGATATCATTTTGTTTTTGCACAACTGGGCTGAAAATCATATGTTTTAGCCCTAAAAAGCGAGTTTAACACTTGTTTTCGGCCCATGGACCAAAAAGAAATAATTGCTATAGATATATAAATAAAATGATAATTTTTGTTTATTGTGAATAGTTGATTCTACAAAATAACATATAACCTATATCCATATTTTAATCTTTTGTACATATAAATAAATAAATATATCACCACAGATGTGGCATTCTGCCGTAGCAGATCTTAGTAAATGATATATTTATGCGAGTGAAATCAAACCACAACCCCCGGAAGTGCAAAAGATTTACTTACTTCTCTAAGGATCTTAGAAACCCTCAGGATCTTAAGGATGAAAAGTATACCGTTTTTCGCTCAATTGTGGAAAGAAAACATTATTTTCTGACAGGTTCGTTAAAAAAAAAACAATAGAAACCATGTTTCTATAATTCAAATGACAGTATATCTCTCAATTAAATTTTAATTCATATATTTAAGATTATTAAAATTACCCCTGTGGCCAGTGGCGGATTTAGGAAATTTTGAGAGGGGGAGCACAAATCTAAATATTAAAAAAATCAGAATTAAAAATGTAGAGTAATGGTGATTCTAGTGTAACATGACAAATACAAACAAAATATTAAAGAAAAAGACATTGATTACATACAAGAAAATACATAAAATTAGAAAAAAAAATCAATTAAATATAAAGGCAAAAATTCACATGTGTTCAAGTAATAGCCTTCGTGAATGTTTTCTTGCAAATAAATCTAAGACTTTTTCAGCCTTTATTTCTTCATTATTTATATGAAGCATCGCTAAACCATTGAGCCTATCTTGGCCCATTCTGATGTACAAGTTGTGACAGGAATAACACATAGTATTTTCAGCAATCACATAACCGTAGAGAACGTCAATGCGTAAAGCCTATGCGCCGGCGCAAAATACCGACATTTTTAATACAGAAATGCCATCTACTGGCAAAAAATAGAAAGAAATATACTATTATTATATGATTTTATTTAAGTAATGTAATGTAAAATGTGTATTACTGTATTGTTAAAAACTGACAAATCAAGTCCAAATGACAGGGGGGGGGCACGGGTCTGGGTGCCCCTCCCCTAAATCCGCCACTGCCTGTGGCTCCCATACCTCTAAAAATTTTGGGGGCCGTGATTTGACGACTAGTAACCGCACTTCACACGCATAAATATATCACTTACTGAGATCTGCTTCGGCAGAGTACCACACTCAGTAATGGGTAAAAGGCGTGATGATATATTTATATTTAGTTATATATTTTCCGATTCACTTCCCGTATAACTTATAACAGCATTCAAATGGATCGGCTTCCACTATCAACTACTGTAACTTCTATCCTATTGTGCAGAGTAACATATAACCAAATGTATCATTCATGAAACATTAAAACTATCTGGTGATAAGTCATATTCAACATGATTTCGATTTGGCAGTTAATTGGTTAATTACCAGAATCATGTTATAATCTGGATCCAGAAGCCGTGGATATAAATTTCACATGACTCAGTATAAATCACAACGGTGATCGGTGATTGTGACAGCTTCAATATAAAAACCAAGTCGGTGAGATGAATCTCACTGGATGGCGTGGAACAGTTTCATGCCGATACAAATGTCACGGCGACTTTCGATTTTAATGGATTTGAATTTGCACATTAATTAATACCATGTTGTTGATAAGTGCTACCGCATAAAAAACTATTTATCAATTTAATAGCTAGACTAACTACTGATTTTAAAGTGCGTATACGTGAAAATATATGTGTCGTCACACGGTGGTAGAAAATAATAATAAAAGGCAATCATAGCCTTACACTTATTAATTCACAAGCAAGAGGTCGTGGGTTCAAAGCTTGCTGACTTCAACTTATATCCACAAAATACGATTGTGTCTGAGTGGTTCGGATGGCATTATAAGCTACTGTAATTGGGATTAAGTTCCTGTTGTACAGACTAACTAATTTATATGTACAGGAGTAAATGAATGGATGTGAGGAATAAATGAGCTTGAATGGAGGGAATTATGAATGTGGTTGAAATGAGAATGATGTGTTAGGTATAGTCCCTCTTGAGTATGAAAGTTTACGTTTAAATTATTATATGGTTGTGATTTCTACTTATATGAACTATGGGTCAGTTTCCCAGTGAGGTATAATCTATATAGGTATTGGTAGATAAAAGTATGGGGAATTTAAATTTTAAAACAGAATTAAGTTATCTTGTGTAGTTTTTGAGATATGGTCTTTTAAAGTTTGACAATTTCACAATTTTTTGTTGTGAATTTTTCTGCTATGTTTATTATTTTATAAAATATTAATTAAACAAGAAAATCAATTGAAAATTTACTTATATGTTAAAAAAAGTGTGCTGAATTCATTAGTAATAACAGATTTTAATTATTTTAATTATTTATTGAATAAAAATCACAAAAATCAGTAAATAATAATAAAAGTTCTGTGGGTTTGAAATTTAAAGGGTTTAAAATTTTAAAATTTCTGAAACTATGGTTCTATATCATTCAGGTCACGAGAAATCGAATGCCGTTGAGCGCATCTTCATATCTCTTTTAGTTTTAGAGTTACAGCGATTTTAAACATTTTAAAAATCTCAACTTTGAAAGCTCATATCTCGAAAACTAAAAGAGATATTGAAATGCGGTTTGAACGAGTGTATTTCTCGTGCTTTAATTAACCTGATAGGGAATTTTGAAAATTTTGAAAATTTTTAGATTTTTTTCAAAAATTTTCCAGGTCAATATTTAAAAAAGTAGAAGAGATAATTAAAATCTGAAAACATCAGTGAATTCCTCGCGTGAAAATACGTAGGTATGTAAATTTTCACAAAAAATATCGCACGGATACATTTTTTATTACAGAAAAACTAAAATCTGCTAAAAATTAATTATTTTTGAAGGGGTACCCCTTAAGATTTTTACGATTTTTAGTCATTTTTCGTTTTTCTGTAATAAAAAATGTATCCGTACGAATTTTCTTCTGAAAATTTACATACATATGTATTTTCACGAGAGGAATTCACTGGTTTTCACAGATTTTAATTATCTCTTCTACTTTTGGAAATATTGACCACAGAAAATTTTGAAAAAATTCAAAAATTTTCAAAATTTTCAAAATTCCTTATCAAGTTAAGTAAAGCACGAGAAATACACTCGTTCAAACCGCATTTTGATATCTTTTTTAGTTTTCGAGATATGGGCTCTCGAAGTTGAGATTTTGAAAATGTCTAAAATCACTGTAACTCTGAAACTAAAAGAGATATGAAGATGCGCTCAAAGGCATTCGATTTCTCATGATCTGAATAATGTAGAACCATAGTTTCAGAAATTTGAAAATTTGAACTGAACATTTTCGATATTCAAGCTAAATATTGAGTATTTCAAATTAATCTGTCGTAATGCTCAAACTGCCAAATTTCTATATCTACATATAGGTATATTAAGTCAACTATAGTACGAGGATTTCATTAGTGAAACCAGAATTTTAATAACTTTTTTTGTTTTTGAGTTACGGCCTTTTAAAGTTGTGTATTTTTAAAATGAGTAAAATCGTTAAATGTGTTTACTACCTCTCATATTTTATGCTCTTAAAAGTTTGTAAAACAGAATTAACGAACAAAAATAACCATACTTGTGTAAAAAAGTACGCAGAATACAATTTTGAATACCGCATTTAAATATCTCTTCTAGCTTCGCAAAATTGCACATTTTAAGAATGACAAAATTAGTTATATTTTGATACAGCCCCTCAGAATTCGGGTTCTAAAAAATTTGTTGAACAATATAATTCAACCAAAAGATCATGCTTATACAAAAAAGTACACAGAATTCAAATTTGTTAAGCACAGGGTCGTACCTACTCTCATTTTTTAACTAGAAGCATTTTTCGAGCCAGTTCAAAATACTCTAATGGATCTAAACCACGACATTCTATCAATTTTTGAGTGAGGTAGGTAATCTGCATTTAAAAATCTCGATAACTGATATATTTATATGTATAAAGTGCAGTTACTAGGCGTCAAATAACGCTCCCCATTAATAGAAGAGTGAAAATAATCAGTCGGCTTTGAGAATCAAAGTAGTGATACACATATTTATTTTAAAAATAAAACAAAGGAAGAGGAAAGAAATGAAGACACCAGCACTCAGTTGAAACTTTCAATGTCCAAAAGAAAAAATGCCGGACAAAGAAACACGAATGACAACTGATTAATCTCGGATGTCTTTAGTCTAGAACCGAACCCGAATCTCATTGTAGTCATTAGTCAAAACAACGCTCTGTGATAGCCGAGTGTTGCCTTTGCTTTGATCTGCGTTTGAGGAGAGAGGAACCGCTGGATGTCCTCCTCTCACAGACAGACCAGCGCATCCACTTCTACGAGTGTTATCTACAACTAGTTTATCATCATTTATTTTACTTGTAATCATTCGTTGCTTGTAACTCATGAATGATGTCTGTATTATATATTTGCTTAGACAAACTTGTTTATTTGTTACTCTGTACAACAGGAAATTCATTCTAATTACAGGACTGGGAAGCTATAGTTTATAGTGGAAGATGTAGCATTTGGACATACTTCTATTCGGTTCATTATTATACCGAAAACAGTTTAATAATAGATGCTATTATAAAACTATTTTGTGTACTCGTAACTTTCAAAATAAGGTTCACATTACCCTGGAAACTGAAGTAAAGTTTGATTTTGCGCACTAGTGCTTCAAAGCAATTGAAAAAACACCCATTTTTATTATTCTAAATTTTTACTATTATATATCATCCTCACGCCTTCTACCCATTACTGGATGTGGCACCCTGCCGAAGCAGATCTCGGTAAGTGATATATTTTGCGCGTGAAGTGCGGTTACCAGTCGTCAAATCACGGCTCCCAAAGATGTTGATGGTGGAGTAGCCACAGGGGTAGGTTTTGAAATTATGAAAATTGTTTGTTGCCTGTGGGAATCGAATCTAGGGTACCAGGGTTCTCAGGATCCACAGGCCGACTTCATACCACTGAGCTAATTTTTACTATTAAAACGCTAATTGTACTTATATACCCACATTTTAAGGAATTTATAAAAGAAATAGAGACACTAACTTATAACACATATTTTAACAAACTTTACGAGAAAAAAGAAACAATTTGTTTTCATATAACAAATATCAATTTATGGCATACTGTCAAAGTGCGCTTTTGTGGAGGTCGAGGTTTGACTAGTTAATAATTAAACTCCGGATTGCTACTTGCTATTTAAATTACTTTATTCTGTACAATGACAGTTACCAAACATAAAACATATATTATAATAAAACAATGAACAACTGAATAATAATTTAGGTGACTTGACTAAAGAAATTGAACTGGTGAGATTGCATCTTTCAATACATACTAAACTGTCCATATAAATTCACGCTTTAAATTTAATAAATTTCCTTATTGTCGATTATTTAATTTTTGCTCGTAACAAACCACGTGCACGAAGACATCATTCGCACCATTCACGCAAATTAAGACGCTCGCTTCGCTCGTGCTTTTAAAATTGCGCTCATGTGTAAAATAGTCTTTGCGCAGTTGTTAAGTAAATAGCTATTTGGTAACTTTTCAGTTTGTAAAATTGGTACTACTACAAAATTAAATAAATGTAATATAAAGAAATTATTTATCGGGTAATGGCTCAGTGGTATCAAGTCGGTCTGTGGATCCTGAGAACTCTGGTTCGATCCCCACAGCCGACAAACATTTTTAGCAAATTAAAAAAAAAAATTACCTCTGTGGCTCGTCCACCACTAACATTTTTGGGGGCCGTAATTTGACGGTACTTCACGCGCATAAGTATATAACTTAACGAGATCTGCTTCTGCAGAGTGCCACACTCAGTAATGGGTAAAAGGCGTGATGATATATTTATTTATTTTTTATTTTGTCACTTTTGACAGGTAAAACGTTAAACATTTATTTAATTATATTTTAAATCCATGGCTATCGATAGTTTTAAGGCAATTTTCCTCATCAGCCACAAATATGATTGGATAGACAGATATATTAATTATATTTGTTCTATTTAAAGATACTCCATCATGGAGCTATTCGCGGTTACTTATCACGAAGAAACAGCGAAGAAATACGAAGTTGTATAAAAATTCTAAAAATGTTATCAGTGTATAAAGTTGTAGAGAGCAAAACAACGAATTGTATAGGATGTCACGGGGTATTTATTGTGCCAATATTTAACCAATAAATAAAGAAAGTCAACACGGAATAATACTGTAATGTGTCGTCTATTGTTTAACGAACATGTAGTTCAAGTCAATGTAGATCCAAACCGGTGTCTAAATTGCTACAGGGCTGCAGTACCCAGTCAAACGAGAAACACAGGTTTCAGGATATGGTGAACCGAGTTCTTAGATGTTTCAAATACAAAAGATACCGCTGCTGGATTTAAATAACGAAAGGGAAATTATATAAATATATCTTCACACCATTCTTACATGTTACAGCTCTGCAACAACAGATCTACTATTAATCTCTGTCATCACAGTGGTGTGATTAGCGTTACGACTTTTGAATCGTAAGATCTCGAGTTCAAATCCCATTCTAGCTAAAAGTATATGAAGTATAGCCACACTAGAGTATGAAAGTTAACGTTTAAATAACTAATATGGTTATGGTTTCTTGTTATATGAATCAAGGGTCTGTTTCCAGGTAGCCAGTCAAATGTTTCATTTGAAAATATAAGAAAAATATTAGCATGTCGTGCTTAAAATAGATGGATCACTGCAGTACAGTTATAATTTCCGAATAACGATACAGGGATGTATTTGAAATGTTCATACCGTAAAGTACTTACTTAGTAATAATTCATAATTTCTTGGTACTGTTATCAAATATAGGTAGTATAAAAGCTAAACTAAGGGTCAGTTTTTCAATCATTGGTTTACTATCGATTAATGTTAATCATGATTAAATAATGGGGTACTGGCTCAGTGATTTCAAGTCGGCCTATGAACCCTGGTTCGATCCCCATAGCCGACAAAACATTTTCACCAATTTAAAAAATTACTCCTGTGGCTCCTCCACCACTAACATCTTTGAGGGCCGTGATTTGACGCGCATAAATATATCACTTACCGAGATCTGCTTCGGCAGAGTGCCACACCCAGTAATGGGTAAGAGGCGTGATGATATATTGATTTATATATTTTATGATAAAATAATAATGCAAACCATAGTTTCAATTATTATTTAATCATGATTAACATTAAACGGTGATTGAAAAACTGGCCCTAAATAATAAAAATAAATAAATATATCATCACACCTTTTTCTCAATTATTGAGTGTGGCAGTTTGCCAAAGTAGATCTCGGTAAGTGATATATTTTGCGAATGAATTGTGGTTGCCAGCCGTCAAATCACAGTCCTCAAAGATATTAGTAGAGGAGGAACTATAAGGGTAGTTTTAATGTGATGAAAATTGTTTTAGTCGGCTATGGGAATCGAATCAGGGTCCTCAGGATCCACAGGCCGACGCGATACCACAGAGTCACCTATCCCATATAAAAAAGCAAAACTATAATATTTGTATATTTTTCGTAAAATGTTGAAGTGATATGATAAATGTAAACTCGGACGATTCTGTTAGTGATGATTATTAGGCAGTAGGTCTGTAGTTTGGTTGGTTGTGGAGGGATGTAAATCACGTGTCGGAGATGTTGGCCGCGATACGAGGCACCCAGGGTCTGAATCTCAAGTCAGCCGCTACGATACAATGAGATCTGTGCTCGGATATCTCGAAGCTGCACTCGTAAACTTCTCTGTAATTGTAGCTTGATTCATTGCTACCGGCAAACTATAAATCCTAACAGATAGTTTGTTGAAAATATTAACCAACCATGCTTAGATATTTATGTGTTTTAAATTTGTGGAAGATACAGAAATTCTATACAAGATTTGTTGACATTCAAAATTTGTTGTTTGGTAGAGCAAAACTCTTGTTCACTATCGGATTTATTTACCGGGTAGTACTTGGTAAGGATGAATATAGGGGTTTAACATGTGAAATCATAATGTTGTTATTTACTGCTTCTCTAATTATTTTAAGCAAAAAAGCTTCAAATTAAAGTTTTAGGATATAAAATTCTGCATCTGAACCAATACACAAAATTACTTTTGCATGCTGTGTAACGACACAAATTAGATCTGAAAATGACGACAATTGTCTAAAAACTATCGCTATTTCTTTATATTATTACCTTCATTTATTTCGACAGTTTTGACAAATAAAAAATGAACACTTGTTTAATTTTGTTTCAATTCCATGGCTATCCATAGTTTTGATGCAATTTTCGTCATTTTCAAATCTATGGCGTTATACAGCATGAAAAATTAATATTGTTTATTGATTTAACTATGTTCACCCATACCAAGCACCACCATATAAATAAATACAAATTTATGGGGTGGCAAAAAGTTAATAGTTTAAGGACGGCAAAACTATAAGGGCCAGTTTTTCAATCGTCGATTTACTCTCGATTAATGTTAATTATGATTAACATTAATGGGCTCTAAATCTATCTCTGCTCTCGCTAACTCGTAAAGATAGTGTTCCATCCAAGAAACCACAGTTAAAAATAGGTAAAAGAACGTGATACAATACTAAATTATAGTATATATTTCCAAGTCGGCATCTACGTTCAGAAGTTGAAAAGAATGCTTAGAACTAACCAATGCATCAGTAAATCCATCTCTCGTGTTAATCTGAGTGTATCACTGTAATCTCAGGTGTGTATACCTCCAGATCAGATCTACTAACCCACCACTAACCAGAAAGCGCAGCGCTCTCGACTCTCAGTCAAGTTTAATTCGGCTATAAACACAGAAGGCTTTTAACGTAATTTATTACTGACAGAATTATGAAATGTTCACTTCACTTATTTCAAATACATTCATTATCACATACCAGCTTTCTGTTTTATCTGCCGGCTGGAAAGAAAATCAACGTAGAGATATCGTATCGGAGATATCAGATGATGTGTGGTTTCTCTTTAATAGATAGATAGAGAGATAGATAGTTATTCGCTAACTTTTACGCTTAGTGAATCAGATCTTCTCTAATAAATTTATGTATATGTTAGTTTGCACAACAGGAATTTCATATCAATTACAGTAGCTTATAGTGGAAGCTGAACCACTCAGCCATAATAGGCTATTACAAAATTAATTTATATGTTAATATAATAATAAATAAAACAAATATAACATCACGCCTTTTACCCATTACGGGCTATGGCACTCTGCTAAAGCAAATCTCGATAAGTGATATATTTATGCGCGTGAATTGCGGTACCAGCTGTTAAATCACGGCCTCCAAAGATGGTAGTGGTGATAGAGCCACAGGGGTAATTTTTAAATGGGTGAAAATGTTTGTCGGCTGTGGAGATCGAACCAGGGTTCTTAGCATCCGTCGGCCAACTTGATACTACTGAGCCACTACCCCATAAAATAATTTTATGCACAACCGGGCCGAAATTCATGTGTTTCAGTCCTAAAAACGGGCTTAAAATAATTCCTATGGATACATAAATAAAATGACAATTTTTGTTTATTGTGAATACTTGATTTTACAAAATGTCATTTTGACATATAACCTACGTACATAAGGAGTAGCTAGCTCAGTGGTATCAAATCGGCCTGTGGATCCTGAAAACCCTGGTTCGATTCCCACAGGCGACAAACAATTTTCAGAGTACCACATCCAGTAATGGGTAAAAGGCGTGATGATATATTTATTTATTATTATTTACCTATTTACATATTTTAATATTTTTAATTAATATATATATATATATATATATATATATATATATATATATATATATATATATATATATATATATATATATA
Source organism: Pterostichus madidus (assembly GCA_911728475.2). NCBI lineage: Eukaryota > Metazoa > Arthropoda > Insecta > Coleoptera > Carabidae > Pterostichus > Pterostichus madidus. The sequence goes on along the minus strand of OU452313.1, from coordinate 325,981 downwards.
TATATATATATATATATATATAATTAAATGTTATTTTGTTGTGCATAAAATATTGGATGTACCACGGATGAAATTAGCGTTTCTGACCCTGAGCATGTTATTAGCCTTCGGCGCTTTGCCGCAGATCAGAAACGCCTATTTTCACCCTTGATACATAAATAACAATTTCCTTGCTTTTTATGTTGTCAAGTTCCTACTAAGGAAGAAAAATATAATAAAGATTTATTAATTAATCGTGTCGTAAGTGTATATATGTGAAGTGTGGTTACCAGCTGTCTAAGCATAGCCCCCAAAAATATGATTGAAAAGGGAACTAATGAGATAGCTGAAGAAGTAATTTATGCGAAATAAAACCATTTTCTTTTTAATCTAAAGATTCTGGAGTGTGAATATTTTTTGCATAAATTTGCAATATTTCAAGATAAGTAAAGGTGTTTAATTAATGTGGGAAGTTTTTATAACTAAAATAAAAGATAACATCAAAGAAAGAAAAAGTTAAGTAATAATCTAATTTTCCCTGTGACTTATATGAACTGAGTAATAAATAAACATTACTTTTTCTGTAAGAAAGATATAATGTCGAATTGTATGTTTCTAGCACCAAATTGCAATGTCAAATAGTGAAATTTCAACCCTCATTGAGTGCTCAAAGTTCACCCTCACAGAGTTTTTTCTCGAAGCGGAAAAACGGAACTAAAACAGACGCACCATTTCTCTTCACTCAACATTTAACTGTAATTTTAATGTTTCCTGTGTCAAATTATTTTTAAGTACTTTACGTTTACACGTGTATGTTTTTGCCATTCTCTCAAATTTCCCTGCCGACTTATTTATTAAGGTATTTAAACCAAAAAACATTAACACTTTATATTCTGCTGTCAAACATACATAACATTACGATGTATCCCATCAAATGGGGTAGCACGAATCCTTGAAACATTCATGGACATTTATATAATTAATCTTCAGTAATCATATCCATTCATATATTTCTGGGGACCCTAGGAATCCTAATTTCTCATACTAAATTTCACTAATATGGGGTAGATGGCTTAGTGGCATCGAATCGGCCTCTGGATTTGAGAACTTAGGTTCGATTCCCAAAGCCGGCAAACAATTTTCACCACATTAAAATTACCCCTGTAGTTCTTCCTCCACTAACATATTTAGGGGTCGTGATTGTGCTTAGAGTGTTTTGGATTTTACTATAAGCTTTAGGCCCGCTGTCGCTGTACTGTAATTGGGATTAAGTTCATGTTGTGTAGAGTAGTAAGTAAATAAATAATAGTTATTTATTATACTAGTGTTTTATATACCAATAAAACACAACTCATAATTATAGGTATCGAAGAAGATTGATGGTAGGTAACATTTAACGTTGATTCAGTTATACATAGTTTCTCAAAATACAAGGCGTATTCCATTTGCCATTTGGATCAGATCTAACTTACATTTACTGAACCAGGTCACTTATTTATTTCCCTGGATTACTTCGCTGCCTTTATTTCCAGTATTAGAATTACTGATTCTAATTTACTTTGAAGTAATTCACCTCAATAGGTGCATCATTTTGCTTAATTCCAAGTGTCAAATGGAATACAGTTACAGTAGATCATGAAGTGGTTGCTAAGTAACAAGTTGTTTACAGTGTTTTATAGAAATCAGTGTTATAATGAGTTGTGGATAAATAAATAAATCTTTCATTAGACATATGTTCCATATGCTTAAACCATCTCAACTGACTTATGTACATATGTACTGGTTACTCCTCTAACAACATACTACTATATAACAAATTTATTTGGCGTTTCTAAATATGTGTTTAGTCATACTAATAGGAGATATGAAGAGACGATGTCTGAAGGATCCGTTCGCACATATGTGTCTAGGCTCATTAGGCAGATTGATTCGAACCCCGGTAGCGTCAAGTTAACTAAATATCAAGTTACTTGTCGAGGTCGTCCCACACGTGTGATGCCAGTTTCAAGCTGGACTCTTTAGTTTATATATTTAAACATTCTGATAGGTTCCAGGTTCAAATCCTGACGGTAGCCCAAGTTTTCTATATATAAGTAATTTAATTTGATAAAAAATAAATATATCATTACGCCTTGTACCCATTACTAGGTGTGGCACTCTGCCGAAGCAAATCTCGGTAAGTGATATATTTATGCGTGAGAAGTGCGGTTACCATTTTGCAAGATGGGGAGCCAAAGGGGTAATTTTAATGTGGTGAAAATGTTTGTCGGCTGTGAGAATCGAACCAGGGTTCTCAGGATCCACAGGCGGACTCGATACCACTGAACCACCTACCCCATATTTAATTTGATTAGTAATGTAATTTAAATGAATTAAGTATTTACTTAGAAAATAATAATTAAATCATTTAATATAAATAACCGTTCACAAGTTATATAAGTAATTTAGACATTTTTTGAAAGAATGGAATGTAATTGAAGGGCTGTAGTACAGTACAGTACCGTCAGTAATACCGCGAGTAATTAAATTGTGAGCAGCAGATATTCGCAACCAGCATGTGAATAAAATGTTATTAGGAAAACGGGCAATGTGTAATGATAATGGATAATGTACATTTGTGTGTCAATTGCAACTATTTCCTGCCCATTTCCAACCAAATTGTTTAACCGACATCTGACAAAACTATTCACTTATTATAATTACTATATGACCGCAACAAATCAAATAACACTTACCAAATATTTGCATTCATATCATTACCTTTATAAATATACTTATTTCTTATTACTTTCTTTTCTACTGTTTTAGAGAATTTAAACTCAAGTTTTGATTACCATAAATTTAAGGTAAAATCTGACAGTCGCTTAACGCAGTACTAACTGTGATTCATTTCAAGTCTAAAGATTTGTTGCTATATTATATTTAAAGTAAACTATACATAAAATTTGTTATAAAATTGTTACTGCCATTTAAAGTTATTATTATTAATTTTCAATTAACATATTTAAAGTAGCGTCATATTAAAAAATTATTAATTACTCTAATTGTACTCACTTTCCTGATGTATTATGTATACTATTTTTTCTGAAACCGTTTAATTTAATCAATAATTCAAAATGTTTAAATTTTGTGATAAGAATCATATTGACAGCAAACTACGTATCCAATGATATAACAACAAAAAAACAGTCAGTTAAAGTGGAAAACAGTCAGGTAAAATCTACTTTCCATACTAAAATTGGACACGAAAGTAAGCATTTTCTTGCCGGTTTCACAAAAATAAATATATCCTCACGCCTTCTACCCATTGCTGGGTGTGGTACTCTTCCGTGACAGATCTCGATAAATGATATATTTATGGGCGTGAAATCAAATCACGGCCCCTAAAGATGTTAGTGGAGGGAGAGCCACAGGGGTAATTTTAATGTGGTGAAAATTGCTTGTCGTCCATGGGTATCGAACCAAGTTTCTCAGGATCCACAGGCCGACTTGATACCACTGAGCCACCTCAAATTTTATTATTTTTTTTAATAAAATATTTTGAAATAAAAGTAAATGAATGCGATAATGTTCACCCTATTAAAAATTTGATTAGGTTGGTAGGAAATTTTCCGCGCTGTAGCGTCTAAGAGTAAACCGTGCTCGCTTTATTTAACCCTTGGCTGGGGCGTCGCGTGAGCGTGAACGTGACGAGCGCGTGACGGCGCAGCGTCTCTCAAGCTGCAGCATATTAGAGGAATGCCAGTCGCTTGGGGTATTTGTCATTCTAACATTTTAACTCGTTCAACGAAATGTTTTGCATTTTTTAAAGTTTTTGCCGACGTACCAGTATTTTATGAAGGTGCTGATGGTGATGTTCATTTTGAAGTTGGCCCCACTTCTGGTGTTTATTGTGACAACAAACTGATTTTTAACATTATTTTTGATCCTAAGACCAAAAAACAATGACGTATCCATGGTAATGTAAACATTCTTGAAATAGCGTTCGTTTATTATTGAAAAATGGGATGGCTAGCTCAGTGGTATGAAGTCGGCCTGTGGATCCTGAGGTCCCTGGTTCGAATCCCACAGGCGACAAATTTTCATAATTTGAAAAAGCTATTCCTGTGGCTCCTTCACCACTAACATGTTTGGGGGCCGTGATTTGACGACTGGTAACCGCACTTCACGCGCAAAATATATCACTTACCGAGATCTGCTTCAGCAGAGTACCACACCCAGTAATGGGTAGAAGGCGTAATGATATATTTATTTATATTTATTATTGAAAAAGTTTAAATAGTCATATTCAAATGAATGAAAAAATAATAATTTTGTCATTTTATTTTTTTAAATAAGTGGATAAAAGAAAATATAATTATGTATAAGTGGTTCAGATTCCGATATATGTAATTGGGCTTAGTGACAAATAAATATCAATAGAAAAAGTATGAAATAAATTGCACAGAAGAGGAAGCAAGATATCCTATCCTATTTAAAATTACCATTAGTAAGTCATTCATATCGCACAGAATATATCGTTACACACGTATCTCAGCATGAACAAGATTTCCTCGCAAAAAAGCCATTTTGTCTGACAGAAAAACACATAAATCACATGTCAGAGCACAAGCTACACTAAACGCACATGTGTCGTCACCCGATCCACGCACATTGAGAAGAAAGAGTGCTCTGGAAGTGCGAACAAAACATGTGCAATTTAATATGCAGCAGCATCGGGAAAGAATTCGATTCTAATAAATTACTATTCAAACACATTTATCCGTCTAGACTTGAGGCATTCTTTACTGCACACATGGGTGGAGGGCTCAGTGACCGATAGACAAAACAAAGTACTCACGGTTAATTTAAGAATGCATACTTGTACACACTACGGAAAAATGTTAATTGTATACTGTGATTTAGGGTAAATAACATTATTTGGAGATTAATTGTTTACCTAGTATATTTACTCAATAGAAGTGATTACATTTGAAGGGAGTGTAACCTATAATTTATAGTCATTTATTAAATATTAATTCTGTTTATTTCGAAAAGGAATTGTATTTAATTTCTCAATGGTGGTACAGCAAATATTGTTCCATATTATGAATCATATATTAGCCCCTATTAATATTTACTGGATGTCTACTGTTTATGGTGGCAATTTATGCCTTATTAATTATAGGGCAAAAGTGTAAATATAACACATATTCTGAATTTAAAAATGCATCTATTGATCTACTACAGAGTGATCAAAATAAAGTGTTTTAGGACCAAATTCACAGTCGTCACTCACTCTCATCTCATCCTCAACTCACTCTCAAAGTCGTAGTAACTAAGGCAACTAACTCAAGAATTTGCACAATTTGTGTTAGTTACCTTAGTTACTTCGATTTTAAGTGTGAGATGAGAATGAGGTGAGGGTGAGTCACGACTATGAATTTAATACTTAGTTGATAATAAAAAATATATACTTGAAATTGGTAAGACTGATTATATAAATTTATTTTCTGTTGTTGACATTTATAAAATTAAATTAATAAAAACAGTTGTTTCCCTTATTTGTTTGTATATATTATAAAATTATAAATTTTAATTAAATTATAATTATGGGGTGGCTCAGTGGTATGAAGTCGGCCTGGTTCGATTCCCACAGGCGATAAACAATTTCAAAAACTACCCCCGTGGCTCCTCCACCATTAACATCTTTGGAGGCCGTTATTTGACAGCTGATAGCCGCACTTCTCGCGCAAAATATATCACTTATCGAGATCAGCTTCGGCAGAGTGCCACACCCAGTAATGGGTAGAAGGCGTGATCATATATTTATATTTATTTATAAATTTTAATTAAATTATAATTATGGGGCGGCTAGCTCAGTGGTATGAAGTCGGCCTGTGGATCCTGGGAACCCTTGTTCGATTCCCAAAGGCGACAAACTATTTTCATAATTTCAAAAACTACTCCCTGGCTTCTCCACCACTAACATCTTTGGGGGCCGTGATTTGACGACTGATAACCACATATCATGCGCAAAATATATCACTTACCGAGATCTGCTTCGGCAGAGTGCCACACTCAGTAATGGGTAGAAGGCGTGATGATATATATTTTTTTATTTATATTATAAAATTGACGTGTCACTTAGTATTTCCGCCTTTACCTGGCGTTGTGTCAACTGCGTAATAAAAAGAATATAAATAAAAATTGCCATCTTTAAGCTGTTTACAGAAAGAAAATTCAGCTGAGCAAATTCAACTTGTAAAAGTAGGGATGTGACGATATTATATGAAACTAACAAAATATGGACGTACTCGCAAAAGTCCTGTTTCCGGTCTAGTGATACAAATAACAATTTAAAGTTGAGGCTACATCAGACACGTAATAAAAAATGTTAAAACAGTTTTGTACGCATTTTTTAATTTTGAACATTTTTATACTCTACTGTTTTTTCTGTTATACAAGTAATTAATAAAAAAGCAAGAAATTGCATAAAACTAATATCTCATATAATACTTCCAATTCTAAAAAATTGTACACTCAATAAGCGTACACAATAAATATTCCCCAAGCCAGAAAAATAGACCAATTACATAAAAACTAACCAGTTGATTTGCTCAACGTGTCATCACATTCAACCCCTATTATAAACCGCATAAAAACCAACAATCCTTATACAAATAATTCACTAACATCCAGCTGTACATTCGCAAATAGGAGATTTAAATTCAAAGACCATAACCCGTATGTGTACCAACTTGACAACCAGAAAAAACCTAGAAATAACAAATTCATCGTGGTGGGCTGGTGGAGTGACTGTGCGAATAAAGTAGCGCAGAATGAATAGCTTGTGATAAGAAGTGCGCGATGCGTATATTTCCGTGTGGTGTGTGTGTGTGTGTGGTGCGTGTGCGTGCCGATACTTATATGAATTTTAAATGTAGTGAGACAATAGGGGTACATGCCATCAGCAAGGACACTCGCTGTCGTAAAGTAACACACACATTATTGTACCGGCGTGCATAATACTGTAATGTTACGTTAAACGGAAATGCACTTGGAGATATGTTCTTGTATTTCTTTTTAATTCATACAAATTACAGTCTATTAATTATAGTGGAATTTGAACCATTTAAACACTGTTATATTTTTAATCTTATACTTTAATATGAGCAATTGAGGACACTGCTGTAAGATGGAGGTAGCTACAAAAATCGATGTTTGGAGATAAACGAAAAATAGTATATTACACTAGCGGTCGCCCTGGCTTCGCCAGGCCTCACGCTAGTTCCGCGGACCCTGAAGTAGAATTCACTTTTGTAGGACAGTTGACACAATATAAATTCAATTATTACAAATCTAAAACATTTCTGCATATTTTTCCAACCAAAGATCTTTTAATTGATACTAAACACAACAAGATTTCGAAGATCTTTCTCTAAAACAACTAACGATTGAAAAATATCCAATTCTGCTCGCGAGCTTTTCAAAAGACCTTTTACTAGATACCAAACACAATAGGTTTTGAAGAACTTTCATTAAAACGATTGATGACAGGAAAAATTCAATTATGCACACGAGCTCTTCAAAAGACCTTTCATTTGATACTAAACACGAAGAATTTTGAAGAATTTTCACTAAAACAATTGAGGATCTAAAAGTATTAAATTTTGTACGCGAACCCTTCAAAAATCTTTCTTTTCGATACAAACCCGATAGGTTTTAAACACTTTCACGAAAACAATTGTATATTTTGCTAAACTATTAAAAATCCTTTGTACGTAATTTTTTATAATGTTCTACATTTATATTTTATATGTACATAAAATCAATTGAAATTTTTCTCTAAACTTTTTTGAAAAACTGTTGGAAATCGCTGAAATATACTTTTTGCATTGTAGAATGCTGCTGTCAATTTTCTTTTTTTTAAAATGTATATTATTACCGCAGACAAATTTTGCTTTGTTTTATTACATACTTTTAAAAATTATTTGTCAAGTTGATGTTTTGTCTTTAAAATTTTATATGAATATAAAAATCAGTTGAAAGCAGTTCAAAACATGTATTCTCAATCTTCTAATACCTAAATCTATTTTCAAAATTTCTGTAATTAAAGTCAATCACGCGAGCCCTTCAGAAGACTTTTCATTTGATACAAAACACGATATGTTTTAAGCACTTTCATTAAACAATTTACGATTGAAAAAAACAATTATTTACGCTAGCCCTTCAAAAAACCTTTCATTTGATACCAAACACGATATATTTTTAAGCACTTTCACTAAAACAATTGACGATCGAAAAATAATAAATTTTGTACGCGAGCCTTTCAAAAGATTTTTCATTTGATACCAAACACGATAGGTTTCAAAGTAATTTCACTAAAACAATTGCGGATCGAAAAAAAAAATTAATTTTGCACGAGATCCCTTTAAAAGACTTTTTAGTTGATATCAAAAACGGTATCGTCTTAAAATTTCAATCAAATACGTGTTTTATTTCCGAAAAGATTTTGCTAATCTATTAAAAATCCGTTGGATGTAATTTTTGATAGTTCCACAATTTTTCTATAGAATTTATTTAGTTTGAAACAATTACCTAACGTAAAATTGCAACTTTTTATATTTAATCTGAAAGTTCTTTTAAAGCCCTTCAATATGACACTAAACACGGTACGATTCGGAATACTTTCAGTTTGAAACAATTGATAGTCGTAAAGTTTCAACTTTTTTTAAATTTCTTATGAAAGTTCTTCTAAAGCCCTTTCATATGACACCCAACACAATATGATTCGAAATAATTGCTTATTGTAAAATTTCAACTTTTTTCATTTATCAGAAAGTTCTTCTAAAGCCCTTTAATTTGACACCAAACACGATAGGTTTTGTTCCAATTTCACTAAAACAATTGCCGATTGAAAATATTATAATTTTGCCCACGTGCCCTTTAAAATAACTTTCGTATTACCGATAGAAAATTGAAGAGTGCTCAAATGATTCCAATTCGAGTTATCTGGTTTTTCTAAATTGTACTATGCCGTGGATAAAATTTGCTTGGTTTTACTATATATTATTACTGGAGACAAATTTGGTTGGGTTTACCTGTATACTTTATATAACTTGTCAATTTGACGTTTTGTTTTAGTGGATTGTCAAAAATTTTCTTTTTAAATACGTTCCCTCATTCCCCCAATATGTGTAAAATATATCAAAAGTTATCTAAAAAATGTAATACTTCAATAATTGTTAATTAAAAATGCGATATGTCCACATATAAATGTCAAAATTAGAGTAGGTGTTCTTTTTTAAAATTTCAAAGCCTCCACACTCTTTGTCTGTATATTTTATAAAACTTGTCAATATGACGTTTTGAATTAAAACCAACTTCATAGTGGACTGTTAAAAATTTTCTTTTTAAATACACATATTTGAAATTTGTAATTATAATAAAAACGTCCCCTCAGTCCCCTAATGTGCGTAAAATATTTCAAAACTACTCTAAAACATTTAATATTTAAATAATTTATAATTAAAAATGCGACATGTCCACTGACAAACGTCAAAGTGACAGTAGATGTTCTTCTTAAAAATGTCAAAGCCTCCACACTCTTAGTTGAAAATGCATGTTTTTTCAAGTTTTCTCGCACATCATGTGCACGAAAAATCTGAGACTATCAAAAGGCACTCCGCATAAGTAATCCCTATCAAATAAAAAAAGTTTCAAATAAATCGGATAAACCGTCTAGGCTGTAAAATTGTTAGACTGATCGTGATGAATCTATACATAGGGAATTAAGCCGTTTAGTATATAAGACTAGCGGTCGCCCTGGCTTCGCCAGGCCTCACGCTAGTTCCGCGGACCCTGAAGTAGAATTCACTTTTGTAGGACAGTTGACACAATATAAATTCAATTATTACAAATCTAAAACATTTCTGCATATCTTTCCAACCAAAGACCTTTTAATTGATACTAAACACAACAAAATTTCACTAAAACAACTAACGATTGAAAAATATTCAATTCTGCTCGCGAGCTCATCAAAAGACCTTTTACTAGATACCAAACACAATAGGTTTTGAAGAACTTTCATTAAAACGATTGATGACAGGAAAAATTCAATTATGCACACGAACCCTTCAAAAAATCTTTCTTTTTGATACAAACGTGATAGGTCAAATTTCAACTTTTTTATTTCATTACAATCTTCTTCTAAAGCCTTCTTATCCGACACCAATACTTTAAGTTTGAAACAGTTGACGGTTGTTAAATAATTTTTTTTTTTATTTCATTTGAACTTTCTTTCAAAACTCTTTTATATCACACCAAACTCGGCATGACTCGGAATACTTTGAATTTGAAACAATTAACAGTTGTAATATTGAATTTTTTTTCTTTATTCCATCTACAAGTTCTTTCATAACTTTTTTGTATGTCATTAAACACGGCATGATTCCGAATACTTTAAATTTAAAACAATTGCTTATTGTAAAATTTCAACTTTTTTCATTTATCTGAAAGTTCTTCTAAAGCCCTTTAATATGACACCAAACACGATAGGTTTTGTTGCAATGTCACTAAAATAATTGCCGATTGAAAATATTATAATTTTGCCCACATGCCCTTTAAAATATCTTTCGTATTACCGATAGAAAATTTAAGAGTGATCAAATGATTCCAATTCGAGTTATCTGGTTTTTCTAAATTGTACTCTGCAGTGGATAAAATTTGCTTGGTTTTACTGTATATTATTACTGGAGACAAATTTTGTTGGGTTTACCTGTATACTTTATATAACTTGTCAATATGACGTTTTGTTTTAGTGGATTGTCAAAAATTTTCTTTTTAAATACACATATATAAAATGCTTAATGATTTTAAAAACGTTCCCTCATTCCCCCAATATGTGTAAAATATATCAAAAGTTATCTAAAAAATTTAATACTTTAATAATTGTTAATTAAAAATGCGATATGTCCACATACAAATGTCAAAATTAGAGTAGGTGTTCTTTTTTAAAATTTCAAAGCCTCCACACTCTTTGTCTGTATATTTTATAAAACTTGTCAATTTGACGTTTTGAATTAAAACCAACTTCATAGTGGACTGTTAAAAATTTTCTTTTTAAATACACATATTTGAAATTTTTAATTATAATAAAAACGTCCCCTCAGTCCCCTAATGTGCGTAAAATATTTCAAAACTACTCTAAAACATTTAATATTTAAATAATTTATAATTAAATATGCGACATGTCCACAGACAAATGTCAAAATTACAGTAGATGTTCTTCTTAAAAATTTCAAAGCCTCCACACTCTTAGTTGAAAATGCATGTTTTTTCAAGTTTTCTCGCACATCATGTGCACGAAAAATCTGAGACTATCAAAAGGCACTCCGCATAAGTAATCCCTATCAAATAAAAAAAGTTTCAAATAAATCGGATAAACCGTCTAGGCTGTAAAATTGTTAGAATGATCGTGATGAATCTATACATAGGGAATTAAGCCGTTTAGTATATAAGACTAGCGGTCGCCCTGGCTTCGCCAGGCCTCACGCTAGTTCCGCGGACCCTGAAGTAGAATTCACTTTTGTAGGACAGTTGACACAATATAAATTCAATTATTACAAATCTAAAACATTTCTGCATATTTTTCCAACCAAAGATCTTTTAATTGATACTAAACACAACAAGATTTCGAAGATCTTTCTCTAAAACAACTAACGATTGAAAAATATCCAATTCTGCTCGCGAGCTTTTCAAAAGACCTTTTACTAGATACCAAACACAATAGGTTTTGAAGAACTTTCATTAAAACGATTGATGACAGGAAAAATTCAATTATGCACACGAGCTCTTAAAAAGACCTTTCATTTGATACTAAACACGAAGAATTTTGAAGAATTTTCACTAAAGCAATTGAGGATCTAAAAGTATTAAATTTTGTACGCGAACCCTTCAAAAATCTTTCTTTTCGATACAAACCCGATAGGTTTTAAACACTTTCACGAAAACAATTGTACATTTTGCTGAACTATTAAAAATCCTTTGGACGTAATTTTTTATAATGTTCTACATTTATATTTTATATGTACATAAAATCAATTGAAATTTTTCTCTAAACTTTTTTGAAAAACTGTTGGAAATCGCTGAAATATACTTTTTGCATTGTAGAATGCTGCTGTCAATTTTCTTTTTTTTTAAATGTATATTATTACCGCAAACAAATTTTGCTTTGTTTTATTACATACTTTTAAAAATTATTTGTCAAGTTGATGTTTTGTCTTTAAAATTTTATATGAATATAAAAATCAGTTGAAAGCAGTTCAAAACATGTATTCTCAATCTTCTAATACCTAAATCTATTTTCAAAATTTCTGTAACTAAAATCAATCACGCGAGCCCTTCAGAAGACTTTTCATTTGATACAAAACACGATATGTTTTAAGCACTTTCATTAAACAATTTACGATTGAAAAAAACAATTATTTACGCTAGCCCTTCAAAAAACCTTTCATTTGATACCAAACACGATATATTTTTAAGCACTTTCACTAAAACAATTGACGATCGAAAAATAATAAATTTTGTACGCGAGCCCTTCAAAAGATCTTTCATTTGATACCAAACACGATAGGTTTCAAAGTAATTTCACTAAAACAATTGCGGATCGAAAAAAAAATTAATTTTGCACGAGATCCCTTTAAAAGACTTTTTATTTGATATCAAAAACGGTATCGTCTTAAAATTTCAATCAAATACGTGTTTTATTTCCGAAAAGATTTTGCTAATCTATTAAAAATCCGTTGGATGTAATTTTTGATAGTTCCACAATTTTTCTATAGAATTTATTTAGTTTGAAACAATTACCTATCGTAAAATTGCAACTTTTTATATTTAATCTGAAAGTTCTTTTAAAGCCCTTCAATATGACACTAAACACGGTACGATTCGGAATACTTTCAGTTTGAAACAATTGATAGTCGTAAAGTTTCAACTTTTTTTTTATTTCTTATGAAAGTTCTTCTAAAGCCCTTTCATATGACACCCAACACAATATGATTCGAAATAATTGCTTATTGTAAAATTTCAACTTTTTTCATTTATCAGAAAGTTCTTCTAAAGCCCTTTAATTTGACACCAAACACGATAGGTTTTGTTCCAATTTCACTAAAACAATTGCCGATTGAAAATATTATAATTTTGCTCACGTGCCCTTTAAAATAACTTTCGTATTACCGATAGAAAATTGAAGAGTGCTCAAATGATTCCAATTCGAGTTATCTGGTTTTTCTAAATTGTACTATGCCGTGGATAAAATTTGCTTGGTTTTACTATATATTATTACTGGAGACAAATTTGGTTGGGTTTACCTGTATACTTTATATAACTTGTCAATTTGACGTTTTGTTTTAGTGGATTGTCAAAAATTTTCTTTTTAAATACGTTCCCTCATTCCCCCAATATGTGTAAAATATATCAAAAGTTATCTAAAAAAATTAATACTTCAATAATTGTTAATTAAAAATGCGATATGTCCACATACAAATGTCAAAATTCGAGTAGGTGTTCTTTTTTAAAATTTCAAAGCCTCCACACTCTTTGTCTGTATATTTTATAAAACTTGTCAATATGACGTTTTGAATTAAAACCAACTTCATAGTGGACTGTTAAAAATTTTCTTTTTAAATACACATATTTGAAATTTGTAATTATAATAAAAACGTCCCCTCAGTCCCCTAATGTGCGTAAAATATTTCAAAACTACTCTAAAACATTTAATATTTAAATAATTTATAATTAAAAATGCGACATGTCCACTGACAAACGTCAAAGTGACAGTAGATGTTCTTCTTAAAAATTTCAAAGCCTCCACACTCTTAGTTGAAAATGCATGTTTTTTCAAGTTTTCTCGCACATCATGTGCACGAAAAATCTGAGACTATCAAAAGGCACTCCGCATAAGTAATCCCTATCAAATAAAAAAAGTTTCAAATAAATCGGATAAACCGTCTAGGCTGTAAAATTGTTAGACTGATCGTGATGAATCTATACATAGGGAATTAAGCCGTTTAGTATATAAGACTAGCGGTCGCCCTGGCTTCGCCAGGCCTCACGCTAGCTCCGCGGACACTGAAGTAGAATTCACTTTTGTAAGACAGTTGACACAATATAAATGCGATTATTACAAATCTAAAACATTTCTGCGTATTATTCCATCCAAAGACCTTTTAATTGATACTAAACACAATAGGTTTCGACGATCTTTTACTAAAACAACTGACGATTGTAAAAAATCCAATTATGCACGTGAGCTCTTCAAAAGACCTTTCAATTGATACTAATCACGAAGAATTTTGATGCATTTTCACTAAAACAATTGAGGATCTAGAAGTATTAAATTTTGTACGCGAACCCTTCAAAAAATCTTTCTTTTTGATACAAACGCGATAGGTCAAATTTCAACTTTTTTATTTCATTACAATCTTCTTCTAAAGCCTTTTTATACGACACCAATACTTTAAGTTATAAACAGTTGACGGTTGTAAAGAATTTTTTTTTTATTTCATTTGAACTTTCTTTCAAAACTCTTTCATATCACACCAAACTCGGCATGACTCGGAATACTTTAAGTTTGAAATAATTAACAGTTGTAATATTGAATTTGTTTCTTTATTCCATCTACAAGTTCTTTCAAAACTTTTTTATATGACATTGAACACGGCATGATTCCGAATACTTTAAATTTAAAACAATTGACGGTCGAAATATATATTTTTATTTCGTCTGAAAGTTCTTCTAAAGCCTTTTCATATGATATCAAACACGATATAATACGGAACACTTTAGGTTTAAAACAATTGAAGGTCGTAAAATTTCAAATACGTGTGTTATTTCCGAAAACATTTTGCTAAACTAACTTTTTATAAGAATTTGTTTATTGACACAATTGTTTGTTTGTAGATATTATAAATAATTTTTGAAAAAACAATGAGCGTTCGCCGGGATTTGAATCCAGAACCTTTCATTCGCATGGTGACTGCTCTAGCATTTCTTCCACTAAACGTTGCACGAAAGGCATGAGTATTCGCCGTGTGTTTGTAGCTCAATTGGTTAGAGCAGTCACCATGCGAGTGAAATGTTCTGGGTTCAAATTCCGGCGAACGCTCATTGCTTTTTCAAAAACTAACTTTTTAATTATTTTATCTAAAGGTTTGTCTAAAGCCCTTTCATATGATACCAAACATGGCATAATTCGGAATACTTTAAGTTTGAAATAATTGACAGTCGTAAAATTTCAATCAAATACGTGTTTTATTTCCGAAAAGATTTTGCTAATCTACTAAAAATCCGTTGGATGTAATTTTTGATATTTCCACATTTTTTTATAGAATTTATTAAGTTTGAAACAATTACCTATCGTAAAATTTCAACTTTTTATATTTCATCTGAAAGTTCTTTTGAAGCCCTTCAATATGACACTAAATACGGTACGATTCGGAATACTTTAAGTTTGAAGCTATTGACAATCGTAAAATTTCAACTTTTTTAAATTTTATATGAAAGTTCTTCTAAATCCCTTTTATATGACACCTAACACAATATGCTTATTGTAAAATTTCAACTTTTTTCATTTATCTGAAAGTTCTTCTAAGGCCTTTTAATATGACACCAAACACGATAGGTTTTGTTGTAATATCACTAAAATAATTGACGATTGAAAATATTATAATTTTGCCCGATCGAATAATATTCAATTCTGTATGCGAGCCCTTCAAAAGACCCTTCATTTGATACCAAACACGATAGGTTTTGATGTACTTTCACAAAAACAATTGCGAGTCCAGCAACAGATCTTTCATTCGATACCAAACACGATAGGTTTTGACACACTTTTACTAAAACAATTGCCGATCAAAAAAATCCTATTTTGCAAGTGAGCCCTTCAAAAGACATTTCATTTGATATCAAACACGATAGGTTTTAAAGAACTTTCATTAAAACAATCGAAAAAAAATCCAATTCCGCACGTGAGCCCTTCAAAAGACTTTTCATTTGATACCAAACACGATAGGTTTTGAAGTACTTACACTAAAACAACTGCCAATCGAAATTATTTCAATTTTGTACGTGTGCCCTTGAAAAGAACTTTCATATTATATAAGTTTTGTAGGACTTTCAATTAAACAATTACCGATAGAAAATTTAAGAGTGATCAAATGATTCCAATTCGAGTTATCTGGTTTTTTTAAATTGTACTCTGCCGTGGATAAAATTTCCTTACTATATATTATTACAGGAGACAAATTTGGTTGGGTTTACCTGTATACTTTATATAACTTGTCAATTTGACGTTTTGTTTTAGTGGACTGTCAAAAATTTTCTTTTTAAATACACATATTTAAAATGCGTAATGATAATAAAAACGTTCCCTCATTCCCCGAATATGTGTAAAATATTTCAAAAGTTGTCTAAACTATTTAATACTTGAATAATTTTTAATTAAAAATGCGATATGTCCACATACAAATGTCAAAATTAGAGTAGGTGTTCTTTTTAAAATTTCAAAGCCTCCACACTCTTTGTCTGTATATTTTATAAAACTTGTCAATTTGACGTTTTGCTTTAAAACCAACTTCATAGTGAAGTGTCAAAAATTTACTTTTTAAATATACACATTTGAAATGTATAATTATAATAAAAACGTCCCCTCAGTCCCCTAATATGCGTAAAATATTTCAAAACTACTCTAAACCATTTAATATTTAAATAATTTATAATTAAACATGCGACATGTCCACTGAGAAATGTCATAATGACGTTTGATGTTCTTCTTAAAAATGTCAAAGCCTCCACACTCTTAGTTGAAAAAGCATGTTTTTTCAAATTTTCTCGCACATCATGTGCACGAAAAATCTGAGACTATCAAAAGGCACTCCGCATAAGTAATCCCTATCAAATAAAAAAAGTTTCAATTAAATCGGATAAACCGTCTAGGCTCTAAAATTGTTAGAATGATCGTGATGAATCTATACATAGGGAATTAAGCCGTTTAGTATATAAGATAGTAACAGGGTACCCAGCCAACGTGAGTTTTAAAATTCCCTGACTTCTCCAGGTTTTCCAGGATGCCAATTTTACTTTCATTAGTTTATCACTTAAACCAATTTTAACATTTTTGGTTGAAATATTCGATGGTAATTTAGTATTTTTATGTTCCACGTACAGTATTATATTATCCCATAATTTAAGGGTAGTTTTAGCTGTCTCTGCATTTTCCACACACCGTGTTACACAATTTTTTTTGGAAATACTTCGCATTTTGTGAGCCCTGTAAAATCATTCCGTCTTCTCGGTGAGTCTTTGAAAAGGTAATAAATACCCCTAAGAAACTCATTCACTTGCCACTTGCAAGCTTTGTGACCTGTTTGTAGTGCTCCATGGACAATATGTACGCCGCACGATCCGATATCTTAAATTTGCTTCTCTGTTGATTGAGGCGCAGTTTTTTTTAACAATAAAGAAAATATCTGTTCGGTTTATTCCGCCGTTCATCGTGTAATTCAAATAATAAAAAGTTTAAACGTATTTGTATGACAAAATTAACTATATATTAGCAGCAAAAAATCAAAACTTTTTAATAAATAGACAATTTCCATCTTTTTCCAGAAAAGAATTTAAAATTCCCTGATAATTTTTTATTTTTTGAAATCTCCCTGATTTTTCCCTGACTTATACAAATTCCCTGACTTTTCCCTGTTTTCCAGGTCACTGGGTACCCTGAGTAAGTATTTTAATCCGCTGAATCAAGTAAAAACATTTTTCTGAAACCGACAAGAAAGTGCCTACTTTCCAGACCAATTTTAGTATGGAAAGTAGGTTTTTACAAAAACAGTCAAGTAAAGTCCGTATCCAAGGCTACAACAAAAATAACAGTCTGGTAAAGTACAAAACAGTCTGGTAAAGATTTTACCTGACTGTTATTTTTCTTGCAACCTTGGATACGTAGTCTGCTGTCAGTACAATTTATATCAAAAGAATTAAACATTTTGAATTATTTATGATTAAATATAAAATATATATATATATATATATCATCACGCCTTTTACCCATTACTGGGTGTGGCATTTAAGGTTACAACAACAACAAAACAATCATCAGGTAAAGTGTTTACTAGACTATTTTGTACTTCTTTACCAGACTGTTATTTTTATTGTAACTTTGGATACGCACTTTACGTGACTGTTTTAGTAAAAATTTACATTCCATATTAAAATTGGTCAGAAAGGTATGCACTTCCAAGAAAAATAAATAATTGAAATATAAAAATGTTCGATGATAATATGCATAAAATAAATAAATCAATATATCATCACGTCTTCTATCTATTACCCAGCCGTCGCAGATCTCGGTAAGTGATATATTTATGTACGATTACCAGCCGTCATATCACGGTCCTCAAGGATGTTAGTGGTGGGAAAGCCATAAGGATAGTCGACTCGATACTACTACATGTAATATTTAATTAATACACATGTTTTCTACCGATGATATTTGCATGCAGGCTAGTGTTATGTCTGTGACACGGTTGTGCCGCATGTGTAGCGTTAATCATTGACGAGCGACAGTTTTCCAGCACAGCGGAAGCAGCCTGCTTGTCTGGCGAGAGTCTCACATGTGTGATGTGTGTGACTCGCTACAGAATTCCGAGAGACGTGATGTTTGCCAAGTCTACGTGACTTTCAAGATTCGACTAAAGTCTGAGGTTAACACGGACTTAGAAGGGATCACAAGAAGGGATGGTTTTACCACTTAATTGCTAAACAGATCTTTACGGAAAGCTTTTCTTGAAATTAGTGCATGAAAACTTATAAATTTATTTTTACTTTTATGGAGTAGGGGGCTCAGTGGTATCGAATCGGCCTGTGGATCTTGAGAATCCGGGTTCGATTCCTACAGCCGACCAACATTATCACATTAAAATTACACCTATGGTTCTCCCATCACTAACATCTTTGGGGGTTGTAATTTGACAGCTGATAACCCTACTTCTCGCGTATAAATATATTACTTACTGAGATCTGCTTCGGCAGAGTGCCACACCCAGTATAGGTAGAAGGCGTGATGATATATTTATTTATTTATTTTTATTTCTTTATTTCTTATTTTAAAAAGAACTCAGTTCATGAAGGAAGGGCTCAACCCGTAGTATGTAAGTAAGAATGTAAGGGTTCGTATTAGTGGATATAAGGCATTGCCGAGTCACCTGATATAATTGTTTATGCGCCATCCTCGTATCTATTACATCGGAATGGAATTCGTGAAATATATTCCCGCTGGTCGCTCGTAGCCGATGCCGATGTCAACGAGGCACAGGTGCAGGACGAAGACGGTTACATGGTAACCCTGGTGCTTTATAGCACACCACTAAACTTATGATGCTGATACTTGCACGATAATATTGTTCAATTGTATAATATAGTCGTACTGTATCGTAACGATCATTTTACCATAAATAAATTAAATTAATATATCATCGTATCTTTTGCACATTACCAAGTATGGCACTCTGCCGTAACAGGTCTCAGTAAGTGATATATTTTGGGCGTAAAGAGCGGTTACCACCCGTCAAATCACGACCCTCCCAAAGATGTTAATATAAATAAATAAATATATCATCACGACTTTTAGCCATTATTGGATGTGGCACTCTGCCGTAGCAAATCTCGGTCAGTGCGTGAAGTAAAATAATAATTTCATAGCAATAAACATTTATTAATATTAAACAAACATTTAATTCAAAATATAAATAATATTAGTAAGTAAAATTCTGAATGACGCTTTACCAAAATTCAAGTACATTTTTTCAATGCGAACTGAAACTTTTACTTCTGGCTTCCCTATAGTATTATTATTATTATTGTGAGTGAAAGAGGTTTGAATTTGCAAAGTTTGTGATATATTTGTGAATGTGTAGAAAGTAAAATATCAATCAAGTATCGAAATGTAAAGTGGAGAAGGTAGTTTGGTTGGAGAGGACACCCTGGACACCGGCCTCCTGCAGTGAGCTACATTAAAAAATCAACATTTTTTATGGGAAAGACAAAGAGTTTTGCTACCGATTGTTATCGACGCCATGGGTGGTGGACCCCTGCACCGCCTCTCGGGGGCTCAGCGCCACCGAGACACAGGCCCGCACTCAACACATTGCAAAAATATATACATCTACTTTTATCATTTGCCAATATCCTCTGTTACATTCATTTTAGAATAAAGAAATAATATGAAATACAATTTTCTTCCTGCAATTAACAAAAGAAAGTAATACTATTCATCCTATAACATCATGCTATATCCCATCAAATGGGGTAGCACGAACCCTTAAATCATTCATAAAATATTTACTCATTAAATTCATCATATAAACAGTCTTCGTCAAACATTCTCATCCCAACACATCACCCTCACTTCTACCACATTCATAAATCCCTCAATATAAGCTCATTTACTTATCACACTCGGAATCACTCATCACACAACAAACTTTCAATCATCCCTATTTACTTTTTATTCATCTTTCTTCGACGTACGTAACAGATACGCAAAATATCTCAAATTACTCACGCTTACTCCTCTAACGAATCTAATAACGAATCTAACAATAAATCTACAAAGATAGAAAAAATAAATAAATACATCAAGTGAACTAAATGGTGGAACACAGCAGAGCTGGGCAGTAGCTAGCTACTTTTGTAGCTTAGCTACTAGCTTAGCTACATTTACCTTAGCTGTAGCTGTAGCTTAGCTAACTGTGGAAAAATATAGCTGTAGCTTGTAGCTACCTACTTTTTTTTTATTAGCTTAAAAATAACAACTGAAGCTACTTTTAAAGCTACTTTTTGTAGTTTAAAGCTACTTTTTGTAGCTTAAAGCTACTTTTTAAGCAGAAGGTCAACAAAGTACGCATGCGTACAAGCTAAACCCACACAAAATAATTATTTGTTGCCGGTTCTAACTGGCTCTAATACGCAAAAATACACAGTAGGTGCCAGATGGTATTTGCTATTTTTGATATTTATGTACATAATAGTAAATTAACAGTCATTATAACAAAAGACTGATCATATGACATTGGCAAATTTAATTATGTCACAATAATTGAAAAAAGTAGCTTTAAAATTTAACAGCTACTTTAACGAAAGCTTTTAGCTGTAGCTTAGCTATATTTTACAAAATATAGCTTATAGCTGTAGCTCAGCTACTTTTTTCAAGAATAGCTGTAGCTGTAGCTTAGCTACTTTTTTTAAGTAGCTTGCCCAGTTCTGGAACACAGTAATACATAATAATTTAGCAGCGTTCAGCAATATTTTAAAATGTTCAAGATAAACTAACTATGAAATCATTTGATTATTGACTATATACGCGTAATTAGTCAATTTTAATTGGCTACCAAAATGTTAAAATAGTGGCAAGTATGTAGAAAATTATTTTATAAATTTAAATTGGTTTATGGAGTTGGTGGCTCAGTGGTATCAAGACGGCCTGTGGATCCTGGGAACCTCGGTTCGATTCCTACAGTCGACAAACATTTTTTACTAAATTAAAACTACCCCTGTGGCTCCTCCTCCACTAGCATCTTTGAGTGTCATGATTTGCCGGCTGGTAACCGTACTTCACGCGCATAAATCTATCATTTACCGAGATTTGCTCCGGCAGAGTGCCACACCCAGTCATGGGTAAAAGGCGTGAGGATATATTTATTTTAATTTTATTTTAAATTGGTTTTCTCCCAGTGACTAGTGATGAAACACCGTCACAACTACGTGTCTGCTGCATTTTTAAGTAGAACAAGATATAATTTTCTAATATTATCCGAGTACATCCCTGTGTATTTCTAGTCGTACTAGTGGCATCCCAAGCGCCAGACACGACCCTGTGATTGCTGTTGCACCCTCGTTAGCGCTCGGTCTACAAGCGAGACAGTTTTACAGCACGAGGCACTATAAAAAATCCACGTCACTAAATAACCAAAAACAAATAGCTCATTCGTTATATTGGCTCGATGTCTGACCACGACCGACCCGCGTTCAAATGTTCTCATGTCTTCGGATGATGTATTCATCCACCACAACCATCTCAACCATGCGATGACAGTCAGCTTCTCACGCACTTACATTCTTTGTTTATTGCTGTTTATAGATCCTTTGCAATAGACTATTTCACAAAAAAAATATTATTTTATATGTTCTATGTATTGTATATTTTCTTACGACCAAGCAGAAAATATACTTTTCCATCTGTCAGTTGAAAGTAGAAAGTTGACATTTGCCACTTTCCGAGCGGCAGACTAAATGTTAAAAATTATTTTCAATTTTTTTTCCAGCGTTTCTAATGGTCGTACAAAAAAAATTGTGTGTCCCTTGAGCAGAAAGTGTCCTTGCCGCTCTTGTATGGATATTACTCTCGACTAAGCTTCGATCAACAATCTCCATGCGAGAGCGGTAATAGACTACTTTCTGCTCTAAGTACACAAATAACTATTTCCTGTTTTTTTTTATTATTATTTTGTTGTAAAGTTCCTACTAAGGGAGAAAAAAAAAGGATTTATTAATTAATAGTGACGTAGGTAGGTCTTGGTGACAAGGATAGTATTAATATTAAGAGAGAAAAAAATAAGATTTTCTTTTTTGAAAGAAATGTATATACTTTGACAAAGGCGTGAAACATGTCACTAAGTTCACGCTTGTCAACACTTGTATTTCTCAGTTTTCACATATATTATACGAAATATGTGAAAAACTACAGGGTGATCAAAAGGAATTGTTATAGTTGGCAATACAATTCCAGAGATCTTTTTATTCCACAGTTGACACAACGTCAGATAAAGGCGGAAATGCTATTTGACATGTCTAATAAATACAAATAGGTTATGTCAGGAGTCTGACAGCTAATAGGATTTTGACTTTTTAAGTAATAGAAATACTTTAGAAATAAATGTAATAATAAATGTACTCAAATTTAAATTTTAAATGTCACTGTCAACAACAGGAAATGAATTTATGTATCATGCTTACCAATTTCAAGTAGTTTTTTTTATTGCCAACTGTAACAATTCCTTTTGATCACTCTGTATATTATATTAATCACTATTCAATTGTTAATATTCAGGTAATAATAAAATTAATTATTATTTTACAAATTTAAGGAGTACAAAGTTCAATCAAATAGAAGAATTTAATGTACTAGATTACTGTGCGTTAAATATTTCTTTAAACGCCGTACCGTTAAAATATGTGATTGCAGATTTTATTTATTTATTTATTACGCTATACAACACGAACTGAATTTCAATTACAGTAGCTTATAATCTTTGCTCTCGATAAATAATGCCGAACTTTACTCCCTAGTTGTATAAACTATTACTATATATGCATAAACTTATAACTAAGATTTTAACTATGTCTAACTAGTTCGGATTCCATTATAAGTTACTGCAATTGAGATTACACAGTGTAACAAATAAAACAAAAATACAATAACAATGAAATGAAACAAATGATTTAATTGCATTTAGCGTGAAAATTCACACAATGATAATTAAACTAACAACTCGTAAAAAATGTGAATATGACATTATCATACGTCCGAATCATAAAACTAACGTTTATTACTAAATAATGATTCTTTACAAGCAGCCGCGTTGAACACGAAGACCAGCCATAAAATCCTAAACATTTCACAAACATTTTACAACAATACGTATGATGATGGTATGTGTACACGGTATGTTCCCCGACTGATTCCGTGGAATATTTTTGATTTTTCAGCTGGTTTGTGATTGGTTACTCGTGCTGCTGTCTCTTGCCATGAAGACATGCCGATGTGGATCCAGGAATCGATGTGTTTGTTTTATTTGTTTCTTGTTTGCTTGTTTTTTAATTACTTAATAATTGGATCTCTTTGTACTTTTTTATGTGCTCTATATGAGCTCACATTCCACATGCTAAACTCTACAAATTGCTATTTAATTTCAACAATAAATAAATACTGGTAATGGGACCAATATGAGTTCGTGACTCACAATTTCATATTGTACGGTAATGAACATGCACACCGAGAACAAAACAATATATAATTATAACAATTAAAATAAATAAATATAAATATATCATCACGCCTTTTACCCATTACTGGGTGTGGCACTCTGCCGAAGCAGATCTCGATAAGTGATATATTTATACGCGTGAAGTGCGGTTACCAGTCGTCAAATCACGGCCCTCAAAGATGTTTGGTGGGGGAGCCACAGGGGTAATTTTAACCTGGGTTTTTAGGATCCACAGGCCGATTTGATACCACTGAGCCATTGCCCCATACAACAATAATTAAAACAATAAATACTTTGATAAGAACGCGAAACATCTCACGGAACTAACTTCAAGCTTGTCAACACTTATTTTTGCTGTATTATATTAATTACGTTCCAACTGTTAATATTCAGGTAATAATAAAAATAATTATTAATCTACAAATTTAACAAGTACACATTTATGTACATTCTTTAGGTTCAATTGAAATGGAAGAATTTGATATACTAGGTTCCTGTGCTATTCCAACATTTCTTATTTTAATTATTGTTATAATTAAATACTGTTTTGTGTCGAATTACGATCTCGATACACATGCGCATTGCCTCACAATGTGAAGTTGCAATTTAATTGAGCCACTTACGTCACAAGGACATCAATGGCGATCGTTTTGAATAGGTAATTCATTTTTTTATTTAAATATTTCAGATATTAATACATTACTTTTTAACATTATTGTAACACATTTGCAGCTAAAATAGATAAATAAAATAAATAAATAGATAAATATATCATCACGCCTTCTACCCATTACTGGATGTGGCACTCTGTCGTAGCAGATCTCGGTAAGTGATATATTTTGCGCGTGAAGTGCGGTTACCAGTCGCCAAATCACGGCCTCCAACGATATTAGTGAAGAGGGATCCACAGGGGTAGTTTTAATCAATGTGGTGAAAATTATTTATCGGCTTTGTGAATTGAACAACGGTTATCAGGATCCACAGGCCGAAAATTTATATGCGTTAAATATATCTTTAAACACCGTACTCCCAAATAACCTATTGGGATAAAATTCGTGTTGTACAAAGTAACAAGTAAATAAATAAATAAAATATACCACGTTGTACTCATCCTGAAACCTGAACCCAAAAAGTAAAACATTGAAGCATGTCTCCCTGACAAAACAATTTTTCACCAAGTGAAAAAGATGACAGTCGTTTACTGCATAATGAATGAAATGCCAGATATTCCAGGGAAATGTAAAAATATCATCACATCTGCCACGCCGGGACTCTACACTCATTAATATCGACATAATGATTCCTATACTGACATCATTAATCACAACACATCTCGGGCTGTGTGTCTGTGTGTGCATGATGTGCTAGAGCCAACACAACTAATGATGTTTAGGTGATGAAATATGCTGTACGGGTGTTTTGCACTCAGGGATATTCTCATACATTCCGTTAAATTATCCTAGAGAAGAAAACAATCCTTTTTGGAATCATTTACTACCAAATTTTTAACTCAAAAAAATCAGTTTTTACAATACTTGTACTGTAAGTTACCTATTATTGACAAAATTTAAACACAGTAAGTGGAACTTTGATTGCACAGTGGTTTCCATGGTTATATCAGTACTTTCATATTTACTTACTGTCCACCGTGAATAGTAAGTAAATATTACATATCAAGGTCCTGTTGACTACAATTTGACAGCTGTCAATTTTGAAACCTATTTTTCTGTTCCTTCTATTTGTGCAAGTATTGTAAAAAGTAGCTTACTAACCTCGAACTGTAAGTTATTTTTTTAGGTCGCGAATGTTTAGGAAATCTCGACCCTTCGGGCCTCGATTTCCCAAACTACATTCTTGAACTAAAAACTATCTCTTACAGTTCGTGGTACGTAATATACTACTTTTACTGTCTATTGTTTCTTTGAGTACTTTACAGAAAAAAATATTGTAATATGTTTAGAGCCCATGGGCCAAAAAGAAATAATTCTTAAATAAAATAAATAAATAAATATATCATCACGCCTTCTACCCATTACTGGGTGTGGTACTCTACCGAAGCAGATCTCGGTAAGTGATATATTTTGCGAGGGAAGTGCGGTTACCAGGCGTCAAATCACAGCCCTCAAAGATGTTAGTGCTGGGAGAGTCACAGGGGTAATTTTTAGATTGGTGAAAATGTTTGTCTGCTGTGGGGATCGAACCAGGGTTCTTAAGATCCACAGGTCGACTTGATACCACTGAGCTAGCTACTCCATAATTCTTATGGGTACATAAATAAAATGTTTATTGTGAATACTTGATTCTGCAAAATGTCATTTTGACATATAACCTATGTACATATTTTAATCTTTTGAACATGTAATTAAATGTTATTTTGTTGTGCATAAATTATTGGATGTACCACGGGTGCAATTAGCATTTCTGTTATTAGCCATCGGTGCTTTGCGCCTCGTGCTAACAATCATGCCACGGGCCAGAAACGCCTGTTTTCACCCTTGATACATAAATAACTATTATTTATAGCGGTGCGAAAAATCTTGTGTATCCACACGTCCAAAAACTGTTTTATGAATATTCGCAAAAGTCCAGTTTCCAACCTAATGATACAAATAACTATTGCTTTTGACACAAAAAATGAAACGACATCTTCAGGAAGCAATGCATCATTTTAATCCCTTGTTATACACATAAATATTTTTGTTTTCGTTTTGGAGTGCAAGTAAAAATGTGTATCGAATCGGTAGGGTACAAAATATCTCGATTGTCTTCTATATCGGTATGTGATTGTTTTTAGTTTTGTTTGAGTGACGTCACAGCACAGCGAACAGATCCATTGTCGGCGCACTTCAAACGTGTGAATTTTTTTGATTGGTTCTGATCGTTCAGATATGTATGTTTTGTGAACTATAGACGTTGGCGCACTACCTCGGCAACATCTAGAGCACTGTGGACAGAATGATCGCACGTTTTATTGACAGACGAATGAGGTGAATGTTAAGTTTTACCCGAGGTACGGTTCGCCACTGATAATATATAAAAATCAAGAGTATTTTAATAGATGGTATTAAATGATTTCTTTCATGAAACTGGTTTTAAATTGCTGTAAAAACTATAATTGTTTTAAGAGAATCTTCACTGGATTCATAATCAGACGATGCTACCAAGCTTTAACTAAAGGTGCTTCTTTAGACTTACATTTACTAGGTTGCACAATAAGAAATTAATGGGGGTCTGTCCCCAAATGATTCTAGACAACAAATTTAAAAAATCCGCATTTTTTTAAATTATAGTTTACATACATACATACATATCTTCACGCTATATCCCAACAGATGGGGTAGCATGAACCCTAAATTATAGTTTACGAGAAAAAAAAATTAATGCAAGGGATATGTGACGTCACTGTGACGTATAAATGGCCAGAAAAGATGAGCATACTGAGAAAAAAAGATACCTACGAAGTTGCATTTGTAAGTTTTGTTCTCACAATTAACCTCAAATTAAATTTATAAATGAATATATCATCACGTCTTTTACCCAGTACTGGGTGTGGCACTCTGCCGTAGCAAATCTCGATAAGTGATATATTAATGCACGTGGAGTGCCGTTACCAGCCGTCAAATCACGAAACCCACATATGTTAGTGGTGGGGGAGCCACAGGAGCAATTTTAATTTGGTGAAAATTGTCGGCTATGGGAATCGAACCGAGTTGCTTAAATCGATACCACTGAGCCACCTATCCCATAAAACAATAAATAATATAAAATAAATAAAATAAATATATCATCACGCCTTTTACCCATTACTGTGTGTGGCACTCTGCCGTAGCAGATCTTGGTAAGTCATATTTTTATTCGCGTGAAGTGTGGTTACCAGTTGTCAAATCGCGAAACCCAAATATGTTAGTGATGGGGGAGCCACAGGGGTAATTTTAATTTGGTGAAAATAGTTTGTCGGTTGTAGGAATCGAACCAAGGTTCTAAAATCCACAGATCTATTCGATACCACTGGGCCACCCCATAAAACAATAAATAATAATAATAAGATATAAATAATTACGAAAATTTCAATCATGTTTGCTGCTAATGAACCGTTGACGTAACCACCTAATTTTGAGTTTCATAAAATTTAATAAAAGCTCTTGAGACAGAAGGGTACTTATTAAATTTTAATAAAACAGTCTGATGGCTTTCTGCCCTCCAGTTAAGGGTAGGGGGTTAATTCCAGAGCTTGGTCGATGCTGCACAGAGCGCTGTGTATATAAAACATGTAGCGCAATTAAGGTAAATTAATTTGGAAAGGGTACGCTAAGAAATTTATGGTTTCTTCACTTAAAATACAAGAAGAGGTGAAGAGTATACTCTTTATATAAGAGGAGTTTATAACTGGATGAAGTTTCAACCCGGCTTGGTTACTTAACGTATCTGAATTTTAGAATTGAATGAAAATTTGATTTATATGCTTCTGTGTCATAACAACATTATAATTTTCAATTAATGATATTCTCTTGAGAACCCTGGTTCGATTCCCACAGGCGACAAATAATTTTCATAATTTCAAAAGCTACCCCTGTGGCTCCTCCACCACTAACATCTTTGGAGGCCGTGTTTTGACGAGTGGTAACCGCATTTCACGCGCAAAATATATTACTTACCGAGATCTACTTCGGCAGAGTGCCACACCCATTAATGGATAGAAGGCGTGATGATATATTTATTTATTTTTAATGATATTCTTCTATATTCTGTATATCATGATCTGTTCGATAAGTTAATGGTAATTTTTATTTTTCACGATTAATTTAAAGATTATCACAATTTCGCTATTATATGATCAAAATGATGACTATGACATTTTTATGTTATTTTCATGCATTTTACAAACTTATTTATAGAACTGTTACACAATGACAGCTGTGTTAAAAGTATGGTTATAAGGTATTATTTTATAGTGGCAGCTTAGTACAAGAGCATTTAAATGAAGATAAATTTAGTTCATATCTAAAATACGAGTAGGTAACTACATACATTTAAAACTAATTATCGTAGCATATAATTGCCATATGATATATACATGAACTAGTATATCGTATAGTGGAGTATGTATTCGTACATAATGCGCCGCCTACCACAATATGGCGCCTCCCACCGTCTGCATACATGCACTATACTCTCCCATAACATAACTCATCTTATATTGCATTATATTGCATATTATATGCACGTGTTACGACATACTACCGCAATTATAATAAATTTATTATTATTTAAACATTTAATTTATTTGCTAAATTAAATTAACATTATAAAAAAAACAAAACTAAATTTTAATAAAACAAAGGTAATTATGTTACAAATGAAACAAAAAACAGTAAACAATTAAATTAAACTTAACCTAGATTGTTTATGTTTAATAATAAATTAATTTACAATATTATCTAAATGATGGGGTAGATGGCTCAGTGGTATCGAGTCGGCCTTTTTTTTATTATGTTTTCTTAATAATAATATTATGAAACGTTGTCAAATCTTCAATAAATTTTGAAGAACGTAAACCTATGTCCATTATTGAATTCCTAATATTATGAAATGTTTATCTGACGTTGAAAATTATTTCAAATTGCAATAAAACAATAAAATATTTGTGGTTATCATTTTGAAATAACATTTAACGTTTGACTGTATTGTAATGCCAATCTTACAAAATAAAAAGTTAGCAAAAAACAGTTTAACAATAGCTTCCATTATTAAACTGTTTTCAGTATAATAATGAACCAATTGTGAACGAAAAGTATAAAACAAAATTTGCAAATGACACTAATTTAAAATGAATTTGTTAATTTCGTAGCCTACTTAACATTATTTTAAATCGTATCCTTAAGTTTAATTGAAATTGCTAAATGAAATTTCGCTTAATATCGAACCTATTAATAATTCTTAAAGTTTTAAAGTCAAAAAATACTTTTGTACAACCAGCCGTCAAATCTCGCTCTCTTAAATGTTAATAAAACGATGTAGTAACAATTTCAATTATTGGCTGAGTAAAAAAGTTATTTAAAATAAACCATACGATTAATGACAGTAAAAAACATTTAACGTAATATCTTCTGAGCAAATAAAAGCTAAATCTAGTAACCTATGACCCAGCCAACACTATAAAACACACGTTAATTGCTTTTCCAGCTCCGCAACTAAATCCTCAACACATTCTTTCTTACATCAATCACAAGTACATCGAGTATTTAGTAGGGCGAGTGCAAGAAAAGAACCAACTTTGGTGATCAGAAATAAACAGCTGATTTTTAAACTCGTTGATTGAAATAGAGCTTGTAAATCTTGCCGCGTCGCCATTTTGCGAAGGTTAAAAGAACAAAATGGCTGCCGATTCCCTGGTAATCAACTTGTGATTAATTTTATTTGTCGTGTTGTTGATGTGACTTGCTAAATTCAGGATTGTATCTATGAACGTCAATAAATATTTTCACATTAATTTTATTGTTTACTCAACATTAGCAACTAAAATAACTGATAATTTGAATAGACAATCATCATAAATACTAATAGTAAATATAATTATTTTTCTACGAAACCTGATACACTGAAACTTGTAAATAATTATTTACTGGCATTATTCAGTTTTTATTATCAAATTACAAGATACAAATATTTAGTAGACTTGTTAGCAGCTTTTTAAATCTTGTCCGTTTAAAGTAGTTTCAAACGTTTTGTTAAACAGCCTAAATTGATTGGGGGTAAACCACATAACATTAAAGAGAAAATCGCCCTTGTTCCAGATAAGAATACCTAAATAATCCCTCGTAATCGCTAATGTGTAACAGCGTCGCTGAATACAAATCAGCTCATTGAAACCGCTATCAGTACACAATGTTCATTTCTTATTTCAGTCGCGTATTCCATTTACCATTTGGATCACATCTTACATGCACTTACTGAATCAAAGAAATTAATAAGATCTCCAAATACTTGAAAACGATGCATTGAATTACAGCGAATTGACACTAACAGAAAAATACAAATGAATGTCACTTGTCGTAGCTAGCCAATCATCGACGTGAAAATTTATTCTCTATGTTGTGTAATATTTTGTTTATCACAATACTAAAAAATAATGGTGAGACAAAGTATAGATATATTAATTTTTATTGTATGTAGTTTATATGCATCAGTTTATTTAGTTCATGTCTAATTAAAGTGAAATTAAGTGGCAAATACAACTAATGTAGTTTGAATGGCAAATTTCAGCCATGATAGTTATTCATGGTCAGGATTGAATGAAATGGAATGTGTACATTTCATATACGAGATGAGTGACAGACGTGAAACATTCATGTGTATTTCGCATTCTAATTGTTCATGTATTTCGTATACACCAGATGTTACCAACAGTAGCTATGGCAACCGGCCAGATAGACATTCACACAACAGTAAATATTCAATGATTATTTGTTTACTTTATTGACAATAGGCTATTACATAAAAAAATGATTATTTTACGAGTATATGTTAACTTACGAATAAAAGTAATTTTAATTTTGTTGTCAAGTTCCTACTAGTGAGAAAATAAAGATTTATTAATTAATCGTATCGTATGTAGTTCTTGGCGACAAAGATAGTATTACTATTAAGGGAGAAAGTATAATAATGAGGAAGAAGGCTTTCTTTTTTGGCGAGAGATGGGTATAGTTTGAAAAGAGCGCGAAACATCTCACGGAACTAAGTTCACTCTTGTAAACACTTATTTTTGCCAGTTCTTACTTATATTATACGAAATTTGTGAAGAACTATATTATTAACTAATCATGTTCCAACTGTTAATATACAGGTAATAATAAAAATAATTATTATTCTACAAATTTAAGAAGATTATGATGTACTAGGTTATTGTACTATTCTAACACTTATTGTTTTAATACAGCTTGATCTTCAGTTGTCTGGGAATCGAGCTTTGGTTTTTACATTAAGAAGGGCATAAAAATAAACAATTCTACAAATGGTTAGCGTTGTTTGTGAACATTCATGTAAATGTCATGTAAAACAAGTGCACGTCGTCATCGCAGTAACATTTGGGCTAGTGGTGTACTGGTAAAGCAGAGCATGAGCATTTATATAGATAGAGATACATTGTAGATAAATCAAGGATCACACAGAAAGAGGATTGTAGTATGCGGCTGTAAATCTGTCACGTGTACAACGCAGGTATTTCAGGATCTGTATTCAGACGCCAATAAGACTATTACGCACATGAGAACAGATATACTATAGCTATTCTATCCATAATTAAACATTAACCAAGGATTTTATAAAGAGTGGTGCTTGGTCAGGATCTTTATTCAGACGCCAATAAGACTATTACGCACATGAGAACAGATATACTATAGCTATTCTATCCATAATTAAACATTAACCAAGGATTTTATAAAGAGTGGTGTTTGGTCACGGCGAACAAAGGGATTTACCAAGGTATATTAACTTTATGCAATTTCCTGTTCTTCTGTTTATTTCACGGAAAAAAATTGTAGAGTCAAAGATGTTCAGAATTAAATAGACAAGTATTTCAATATCCTATTAAAGTTTCTAATAAATTTATCTGACTAACAAACATAAATAAATAACATCTGAAAAAAATGTTAGCTAATATATTTATTAATTTGTATACTATGATAACAGATCGCGCTTAATAAAAAATATTTATTTAATACGTAAGTATATTTTTCCACGACCGAACAGAAAATAGTATTTTTCAACTGTTAGTTGTATGCAAACAGTTAACATTTGCCCGTCGTAGAACGACAATTCCTTATATCTGTAACTGTATTATTATCTGTTAAGGATAAGTTTTAGTTTACAGATGATCACAATTTCGGTATTATGAGACCAGAATAATTTGCCCTGATATTTTTATTTTATATTTATGCATTTTGTTTACTAATATATGTAACTGTATATAAAAAGTAATATAATGACAGTTCATTGACAGTTCCGTTAAAAATAGTATTTGTTTATGCTGGCAGTTTTGTTCGAGTGCAAAATGAATAAAAATAAAATACAAGTAAATGAATAAATGATTTTGATCACAGAATGACGAAATTGTGATAATCTACAAATTAATCATAAAAAATAAAGATTGTCATTAAGTTATCGATCATTAACAGATAATGATCGATTTACAGAATCATCGTATCCATGAATACATAAAAAAATGTCAAAAATTATTTTAAATTATATTTCATACATTTCTAAATGATCTGCATGTAAAAGTTAACTATGATATTGATGCGATGTTTTATATGTTAGAGATACAAATTAATTAGATTGAAATACCGTTCCTTATTTGAAGAACTTTCCTCCAAATCAAGTAATGGCGGAAAAAAATGTATTTATTTGTTTTTACATTCACGAGTTTGTTTCTCACACTACTGGGCTCTAATTTAACGAAACAGCAAACCATTTACTAGATAAAAACTCGATCGATTTATCAAGCTGCGTTTAAAGTAATTCATTAGTAGGAAGAATTAGTCAGCCTAATTTAAATATGTTCACTTTTCTCTCCTAAACTAGAGCTTTCACTTAGTAGCGCGAACTCATCGATTGGTCGATCAGATATTATATGTGATTTGTACAAATTGGTTGTTGATGTGCTGCAGTTCATTTTCTTATTGATCGATTAAAGATTAGTGCTATAAATTATTTTTTAATTAAATTCAAACACACTTGATTTATTTATGAGAAACTAACTAATTTATTTATTTATTTTGCTGCGTTGCATAACAGAAAATTAATCCCAATGAGACAGTATAGAATAGAAGAACTACAGCTTATTATAAATATGAATATGCAGGGTGTCAAATACGTAAGGAATATTTATGTTACCTTCTCAAATAATCATTTAATCTAAATTATTAAAAAAAAAACGTTTCGAGGATTTCTGATTGCAGATATTTTGCAAGATCAGATATTTTTTACATTTTTTCACAGTGAGGGAGATGGTATTTCTTTTTTTAAAACAGCGTGCTTTAATATTTTTGATTCCATTCGAAAGAGTAATTTTTGCTCTATACAAACATATAAAAAATAATCAAATAAAATAAATAAATATATCATCACGCCTACTACCCATTGCTGGGTGTGGCACTCTGCTAAAGTAGATCTCGGCAAGTGATATATTTTGCGCGTGAAGTGCGGTTACCAGTCGTCAAATCACGGCCCCCAAACATGTTAGTGGTGGAGGAGCCACAGGGATAGCTTTTTCAAATTATGAAAATTTGTCGCCTGTGGGAATCGAACCAGGGACCTCAGGATCCACAGCCCGACTTCATACCACTGTGCTAGCCATCCCATATAATAATAATACTAAAAATTGAGAAAAAATGTGTTGAATAAATGCAATTTTACTGATTTTCACCAGAAATAGATTTTAGTTGCCATAGATTCGATTCCCACAGCCGACAAACAATTTTCACCACATTAAAATTACCCCTATTACCCTATGGGGTGGCTAGCTCAGTGATATGAAGTCGGCCTATGGATCCTGAGAACCCTGGTTCTATTCCTACAGGCGACAAACAATTTTCATAATTTTAAAAGCTACCCATGTGGCTCCTCCACAACTAACATCTTTGGGGGCCGTGATTTGGCGACTGGTAACCGCACATCACGCGCAAAATATATCATTTACCGAGATCTGCTTCGGTAGAGTGCCACACCCAGTAATGGGTAGAAGGCGTGATGATATATTTATATTTAATTAAAATTACCCCTGTGGCTTCCCCTAACTAACTAACATTTTTGAAGGCCGTGATTTGACGACCGGTAGTCGTATTTTACGCGCATAAATATATCACATACCGAATTCTGTTGCGGCAGAGTGTTACAGTCAGAAATGGGTAGAAAGCATGATGATATATTTTATTTATAATAACTTAATTTTATTTTTCTTTCAAAATTTGACGAAGAAATGTTGTAGTATGAGATGTGATTAGCAAAAGGGTTCGGAAAATTTAAAAGGACGAAAATTTAAAATGTCGGTATGCGTTAAGGAATGCAGGACTCTTTAGCAAGAGAAGGAGGATTAAAAATTCAGGATATGCCGTTCCTGAAATTGCAACCTTCATTTCACGAATGACTCACTTGTACAAAGTTAAGAGAATAATAAATCTTATAAATAAATATTATAAATCTGTAAATCTAGAAATGTTAATGATACATTTTTTTCCATGGCTTAGTAGATAATATAAAATTATGTCCTCGTATGTTTAATTTATAATTGTTTCAAAAATATCTTCTAAAATAAATAAATAAATATATCATCACGCCTTCTACCCATTACTGGATGTGGCACTCTGCCGAAGCAGATCTCGGTAAGTGATATATTATGCGCGTGAAGTGCGGTTACCAGGCGTCAAATCATGGCCCCCAAAGATGTTAGTGGTGGAGGAGCCACAGGGGTAGTTTTTGAAATTATGAAAATTGTTTGTCGCCTGTGGAAATCGAACCAGGGTTCTCAGGGTCCACAGGCCGACTTCATACCACTGATCTAGCCACCCCATTAAAAAATATCTTCTAAGGAGGATAATTTCAAACCCAATTTAATTATAGTTCAAAAGATTTCTTACTTTTGTCATAAATTGAAATAATTGAGATGAAAACAATTTTCACTGTTTTATTTTTCAAATTTAACGAGGAAATAAAGTACAATCAACATTGTTTAATAATAATAACCGTAAATTGAACTAATAAAATGTCATTTAAATGCAAATGAAATGAAACAGAGCCGTACCATAATTTTAAATAAAACACGCAGTTTTAAAAATCATAAACATCAAAAATAAAACAGCTATATATTCTTCAAAGAAGTATATAAACAATTTAACCGCGTTTCTTACACAGCCATCTTTCATTTTTTGAAATAACTAAAGTAAAAATAAATAATTTTGTGGATTCCATCGGCGACTCTGATCTCTCAACGCCAACGCAAAAATTCCTGACAAGAATGTTATTGAAACATTAAGATGCTAATTTGATTTCTGTAAATAATTCTAGCAATTTTAATTACGCTGACAACAAACAATAGCGCATAAATATGTCTGTGTTCTGATGTTACTGTGCGTTACTGATTCAGGATCTGTTTTACTGGTTTATGTGGGCGACATGATATTACTGAATTCTGAAACAAATTTACTGCATTTCTTTATAAGATTATTATAGACGGGGTGGAATTATTTATTACTGTTTTAAAAATAAAATTTAATGCTTATAGTTCTCCATTACAGAGCAAAAGATTCCAAATATATTCATCTTTCTGCTGTGACATACTTATTAAATTTAGTGATAAAGCTTCCATTTTTTCTGAAATTATGAAAATTAAGTAAAATTAATTTGAATTTTAATAGTGAATTAATATGTAGGAAAAAAAAATCTTCCGAAGACTGTATCTTAAAAACTATTCAAGATATGAAGATGTTGTTAGCGGCATTGAATTTCCTCGTGTCCGAATTGACTTTACGTTAATTTATAGCAAATTTTAAGTGACTTAGTTTTTTGAAAATTTCTAAGACTCTCAAATTCTTTCTCATATGAATATTGTGACGAACATTTATAAACATATGTACTCGTATTTAGATTCGCTATTTAATAAGTGAATAAGTGAAAATTTGTTTGAGAAATTATAATTTGTTTACAAGTTAATTAAAAATAAAAATAAATATATCATCACGTCTTTTACCCATTACTGGGTGTGGCACTCTGCCAAAGCAGATCTCGGTAAGTGATACATTTATGCACATGAAATGTAATTACCAGCCGTCAAATTACGACCCCAAAGATGTTAGTGAAGTAGGAGAAATTCAATGCCGTTGAACGTTTCTTCATATCTCGTTTAGTTTTTGAGATTTAGTCTCGGGAAAGTGCAAGAGTAATAATTACTTTTATAATTTATCTACCATTTAGATCTGCAATTGCAGAACTATACCTTATTATCAGCAGTGGTTGGACACACAAAAAAAAAATAACGAAACAATCTGTTCGTATTTGCAATGTCCGCGATGCACATATATACGTATTTGTTAAACGGAGTGTACCTACTCGTTGGGGCGGTGTGGTGGTGGCGGCGGGTATAAAGGGGCGTTGCCATGGTAACACAATTCCACCAATCAGCGGTTTCATTATTTCATAGCGCCAGGGTGCCGCCGCCGTCGCGGTGCCGGCGTCTTGTCGGGCCCAGCGACGCGACGCCGCTGTCATCTTAATAACGCGAGTTACCACACATACACACACACACACACTACGTGAGATGTTGAGATGAAATGAGAGTGGAAACCGAGAGAACATTGTCTTTTATTAGAACGCAGTATATTCTTTATTTGTTGTGTGGGCGACTTTCATTATTATTATTTACTACATTACTGAAAAGTTTGATCGTTTTATTTATTTATTTATTTATTTGTTACGCTGAAGAACAAGAATAGTATATTACGTACCATGAACTGTGTCAGTTTTTAGGTCAAGAATGTAGTTTGGAAAATCGAGGCTCAAAGGGTTTTGAGATATCTTAAACATTTGCAACAAAATAAAAATCACTTATGGTTCGAGGTTAGTAAGCTATGTTTTACAATACCTACACAAATAGAAGGAAAAGAAATATAGGTTTCAAAATTGACAACTGTTACATTGTAGTCAAGATAAACAGGACCTTGATATGTAATATTTACTTACTGTTAGTGGGGTAGCTAGCTCAGTGGTATCAAGTCGGCATGTGGATCCTGAGAACTCTGGTTTGATTCCAACAGGAGACAAACAATTTTCATCATTTTAAAACCTACCACTAACATCTTTGGGGGCCGTGATTTGACAGCTGCTTCGGCAGAGTACCACATCCAATAATGGATACAAGGCGTGATGATATATTTATTTATTTATTTATGTTTACTTACTGTTCACGGTGGATAGTAAGTAAATATTAAAGTCTTGATACAACCATGGAACCACTGTGCAATAAAAGTTGTACTTACTGCTTTTAATTTTGTCATTAATAGGTAACTTACAGTACAAATATTGTAAAAGTTAATTGTTCTCACAGATTGACAGTTTTACATATCTCATAATCGTTCGGAAACTTTGTGTTTACCGAACCTGGTAAATTAAATTTTTATTCATCTTCTTCTTATTTCTTCAGTGCATTCAATTAAGTTTTCGGATACAAAATCAATTTAATTTTGGTATCCGGTTTCTGTTTCCACATTTCAAGACAAAGATTTGTGTCCTGAGCAGGATTTCAACCCATATTTTAAACGCCTAAGCTGTAGAAAGCTGAACTACTTTGTAGATAATTAGATATAATAATTTATATTATATTAATTA
Organism: Pterostichus madidus; assembly: GCA_911728475.2. Classification (NCBI taxonomy): domain Eukaryota; kingdom Metazoa; phylum Arthropoda; class Insecta; order Coleoptera; family Carabidae; genus Pterostichus; species Pterostichus madidus. The sequence continues at coordinate 287,540 of OU452313.1, read as the reverse complement.
ATAAGTATAATAAAATAAAGTTAAAATAGCTTGTTCATGTTACTAAAGAATATAAATGCAGGTAGGTATATAATTGGTTGGAAACATGAAATACTATATGTGTGTGTGTATAGTACGATGATAGTAAATGTAACGTGAAATTTTCTTAGAATTTTCAGCAATTTTCCTGATTACCAACCAGAATACCTACAGCATATTCAATTAATTTTGTGCTAAATTACATACCACGCCGCATATTCTCATGCCACTTCCATGAATACATTATGATGGGCATTACATATATGAATTCATTGTCACATACACATTATAACCAGACGAATTTTCTTAATTAATAAATAACAATTAACAATACATTAGTTAAATAAATAATTAAAAAAAAAATTGTATACGTTTATGGGGTAGGTAACTCAGTGGTATCGAGTCGGCCTGTGGGTTTGAGAACCTCTGTTCGATTCCTACAGTCGATAAACAATATTCATCACATTAAAATTACCTCTATGGCTCTCCATCCACTAATATCTTCAAGGGCAGTAATTTGACGGCTGGTAACCACATTTTACGCGCATAAATATATCACCAAGATCTGGATGGCGTGATATATATTTTTAATTTATTATGTTTTATACTTCAATTGGTTATGAACTATATATTTTTGCTAAGTAAAAACATGTACCAACTCTTGGTGAAAAGGTAGGGTAATGTTTTCAAGGGCTGATTTAAATAATGGCTCAATTTAAAAGTAAATAGGAGCAGAGAAGATGATTTTAAGCAGTATTCCAAGCACGGCGCGCGGCGGTCCCGTTTGTCGGAGAGCAACGCATCGGTGGCGCATATATCACTGGCACAAACACCCCGATACAACTCTCTGCAGAATTTAAAACTTCCACTATTACTGCGTCATTTCAACTTACTTCCAAATTATAAATACACTTCATAATTATTTGTTTACTATTTTATTTTCAATTATAGTACGAAATTTAAACCTATAAACACTCGCATGTGAAGCAACAGCGCTACCACGATACTACAACTGTTTACAATTATATTGCGTATCAATTGACTGAGATCTGCAATTGCCAATCTGCTACGTTATAAGAATTCTAATCATAATAATATGTTTAAAAGCCCCCTATTTTTTCAAAATTCAAGATCAGCACTCATTTTAGGAACAACTCTAAATTTTTAAATTTTTGCTTTCAAAACTTTTCCGTAAATGACGAAGAAGATATAAGTATATATTTTCAAATGCCGTTTGGTATTTTTGTTTTTCTTTTAGATCATTTTTTTAGATCATTTTTGAGCACGCACGTAGGGCCTAATATCGAAGGACATTATAGAGATTTTGTTTTATTCCTTAAAGTATATATCTATAAAAAAATTGCTATTTAATAACTAGTTTTAATTTAAATATAAATAATAAATTAAAAGTTCCTTTTTTACCCCAAAATACCAGAAAGACTCCTTAACTTTTTTTAAATCGGACAAGAATAAGAGTAGCTGATCCAAAATTCAGGATTAACTAAAACTTTTTTGAAAATCTGGCTGTAAAATTTTAAATGTATGGTGTAAGTGATTCGTTTTTAAGTACAAGCTACTGTAATTGAGATTAAGTTCCTGTTGTGCAGAGTAACAAGTAAATAAATAAATAAGTGAAACTATTCAATCCAGGCAGCTCAATAAAAATTTCCCACACACTTTCACCTCAATAAATAAAAGATAAAAAGGCTCATCTTAAAGTAGCAATCATCAGCATCAGCAAATCATGCGCAAGCAAGGTGTTTAACCGGGTCGTAAAACCAAACCGTTCAGTAGTTAAAAGCAAAACCTGGTCGTGAATAATCACACAGCATCACAACGTCGTAACGGACCACGAAGAACCGAGAGAACACAGCATCAAGTGGCAGAAGTTCCCTATGATCAAAATGAAATTCTTACAGTAGTCGAAAAATTCGAAACAGGCTTGGAATGCTGCGACGTCGCCGTGATTAGTGGCCATGCGAGGCCCCAAAGCCGACAAAGAACAGACGCAGGTTTACTATTTACATTGATTTCAAAATCAAACATTCACTGTTTATAACCTGCGATGTAACCTGTGGTGTTTGGAAGAATTGTTATTTTATCCATTATTGGGTGTAGCACGCAGTCAATACTAAAAATGACTCAGTGGTATCGAATCAGAACCTGGACTCGATTCCCACAGCCGACAAACAATTTTCACCACTCCAAAACTACATCTGTGGCTCCTCCCTTCACTAGCATCCTTGGGGGCTCTGATTTGACGACTGGTAACCGTAAAATATATCACTTATCAAGATCTGCTACGGCATTAAAAATGGCTCAGTGGTATCGAGTCGGTCTGTGGATCCTGAGAACCCTGAGTCGATCCTCACAGTCGATAAACATTTTCACCAAATTTAAATTAACCCTGTAGCTCCCCCACCACTAATATCTCTAAGGGCCGTGATTTGACAACTGGTAACCACACTTTAAGAGCAAAAATATATCACTTACCGAGATCTGCTTCGGCAGAGTGCCACACACAGTAATGGGGTAGTTAGCTCAGTGGTATCAAGTCGGTCTGTGGATTCTGACAACCCTGGTTCGATTCCCACAGGCGAAAAATAATTTTCACCATTTTAAAATTACTCCTGTGGCTCTCCCTCCACTAACATCTTTGAGGGCCGTGATTTGACGACAGGTAACCGCACTTGACGCGCAAAATATATCACTTACCGAGATCTGCTTCGGCAGAGTGCCACACCCAGTAATGGGTAGAAGGCGTGATGATATATTTATTTTATTTTACAATTTTCACCACATAAAAAAAATACGTTTGTGGCTTCCCTTCCACTAACATTTTTGAGTGCCGTGATTTTGAGATAAAAATTCTTGCTCGAGACGAGATTATAAAACACTCACTGTTTATAACGCAATGTTGAAGAATTGCTATTTTACCCATTACTAGGTGTGGCACTCATTCAATATTAAAAGTGACTCAGTGATATTGAGACGTTCTGTAGATTTGAGAACCTGGATTCGATTCCCACACACGACAATATTCACAACATTAAATATGGCAACGAGTTGACCTATGGATCCTAAGAACCTTGGTTCGATCTTCAGAGTCAACAAACATTTTCACCAAATTAAAATTACCTCTGTGGCTCCCCCACCAATAACTAGCATCTTTGAGAGCCGTGATTTGACGACTAGTAACCGCACTTCACACCCATAAATATATCACTTATCAAGATCTGCTACGGCAGAGTGCCACACGCCGTAATGAGAAATAATAATTCTTATTTCATTATCTCTTATCTAATTTAATTCTGTCCGTACTGCGTAAAAAAATTACATTTCTAGACAGTTCTGCAACGCATATAGTGAAATTTAGTTGAGAGCATTTGTCATGTTTTTGATTATCAAACAAATATAAATCATTTAAATTTATAATAGCGCACATTTCAATGGTCACTAACCACTCTAATTAAAATATGATTGAAAGTGATCAAAATTAACTAAAACTATTCTCATGCACTCGGCAAACATGTAACAAATGTTCAATTTAAAATCGAATAAACAATCGAAAACTATAACTCATGCCCGTCACTAATTAATAAAACACACGGGGAAAACAATTTTGATAATTTGGAGTCCTTAGCAACCGTGTTGATAGATCCAGCTAGTTCTGAATTTCTTCCTGCGTTGCCACATGTAAATTATACGAGTTAAAGGATATTTATTATGATGAGAGTGCGGTAAATTACAACAAGGTTGTGAAATATGTCAAAATCAAAACAAAATGAGTTGAGGCACTTTGGGATTTTATATTTTATTTTTGTTTTTTTCGTTTTTGAAGTGAAACATTTTTGCTACTGTCCAATTTTTCTTACGAGCTGCAGTAAATTATTTCAAGACCTGCACATATTTTCTATGTAATAAAATGGTTAATTATTGAATTTATTCTTTGGAATAAGAGTCGGATTACTTCTTAATGACTCAAATATGTCTAATGGCTCTTTAAATTACTTTCAGTTTAAGGGAATTCTGTACAATTTAATGCTTAATTAGTTATTTGAAGCGAATAATTACTAGAAATCAAGAAATTATTCTTTAGTTGCTTTCGCGAAAGTCTTGAAAGAATCATAGTAGAGAAAGTTTTATTGAAAATAATAATTTTTATTAGCTTGTATAAAGTAATCAAAGCGTGCTATTAGTTCTGAAATAATTAAATTCTAATTTTAGAAACAAAATAAAGCGTAAAATTACCTATGTGAAGTTTCCGAAACATCCACATACCTATCCACAAACAAATGACGAACAACTATTTCCATTAAAATTTGATGAGAATAGTTTTAGTAATTTAAACTCGGTCGAAAACTGTTCTTATTATTATACCGGGTGGTACTTTGTACGGGTGAATATAGGAATTTACCATGTAAAATCATAATGTTGTAATTTTTTGTTTCCCTTATTATTTTAAGAAAAAAGCTTTAAATAAAAGTTTTAGGGCATAAAATTCTGCAGCTAAATCAATACACAAAATTAATTTTGCATGCAGTGCAACGGCAGAAATTAGATTTGAAAATTATGAAAATTGCTTCAAAACCTTCATTTGTTTTGACAGATAAAACGTCAAACATTTGTTTAATTTTGTTTCATTTCCATGGGTATCGATAGTTTTGAGAGACTCCTAAATAAAAATTATCTAACACAAAAGAAAGCTCTTTCTACTACCGAAATTGAGTGGAGAAAAGAATTGCTTTCCTCTCTGTTGTGACAAATAACTGTTCCTGTTATAGGTATATAGTTTCTTTTCGTCATTTTTATAATAGGGTAGGTCGCACAGTGGTATCGAGTCGGCTGCGGATTCTTGGAACCTTGATTCGATTCCCACAGTATATATTTATAAATATAGCATCACGCCTTTTACCAATTACTGGGTGTAACACTGCCGTAGCAGATCTCAGTAAGTGATATATTTATACACATGAAGTGCATTTACCAACCGTCAAATCACAGCCCCCAAAGATGTTAGTGGAGGGGGAGCTACAGAGGTTGATTTAAATAAAAAGTAAAAAAATAAATATATCATCGCGCCTTCTACCCATTACTGAGTGTGGCACTCTGCCGCAGCAGATCTCGGTAAATGATATATTTATGCGTGTGAAGTGCGGTTACCAGCTGTCAAATCACGGCACCCAAAGATGTTAGTGGTGGGGGAGCCACAGAGGTTATTTTAATATGATGCAAATTGTTTGTCGGTTGTGGGAATTGAACCAATGTTCTCAGGATCCACAGGCCGACTTGATACCACTGAGCCATCAACCCCAATTGAATGAACGAAAGGATTTGTGTTCACTGATTTACAATAGTAATAAAAGTGTCATCACTAGTTCAATACTAATTCCAAGATTAAAATAAACGGTTCGTATTGTCTATAAAACAGTAAAAACCCGGTTCAGATAGTTGTGTATAAAAAACAATAGTCGGATGGTGGACACGGTGACAGTGAACAGAGCAACGATTTATTTGGGAACCAGAATCAAGCAAACGGTGGAATGTTACACATAATTACCTATTACATAAAACCAGGTAACTCAAAGCCTTTGAAACCCACCGGCACGACTACCACACAGAACCGTATCCACAACATTCAGGAAAAAATAGATAATAGTTTAGGAACTGCCGATCACTTGATTTGGACATGTGGAATGGTCGGATGAAAGACTGGCGAAATAAGAGAATGTAGATTGGTGAAAATGAGGATGAAAGAATGTGTGGAGAATCTAGGGTCCCTAGGAACAAATGTATGGATATGATTGGAGGATATTACAACTTTTCATACTACCCCATTTAATAGAACAGGGTAATGTTACGTACAGTGCCGCCTTTACCATAAGGGCACATGGTGCACGAGCCCAGGGCCCCCAGTTTAATGGGGGCCTCAAAATGCCGAGGTCGTCGTTTATACGGAAAATAGAGGAGCTCAATTTTTAATGCAATTTTGCTAAGAATTGCCGTTCATTTTTTTTAATTGAAATATAAATCGAAAACCAGATACATAAAAAAATAAAATAAATATATCATCACGCCTTTTTATCCATTACTGGGTGTGGCACTCTGTCAAAGCAGATCTTGGTAAATGATATATTTATGCACGTGAAGTGCGGTTACTAGTCGTCAAATCACGACTCCCAAAGATGTTAGTGGTGGAGGAGCCATAGGGGCAATTTTTTAATTTGGTGAAAACTGTTTTGTCGGCTGTGGGGATCGAACCGAGGTTCCCAGGATCCACAGGCCGACTCGATACCAACTGAGCCATTGACCCATCTAAAAACTAAAAACAAAACTAAAAACCAGATGAGATTTCTAAATAATTTTTAAACAATGAACAAACTTTTACTAAATCTAATTAAAATACATAACGGCTCTGGTTACGTATGTATATAGATATAACATCACCTTAATGGGGTAGGTGGCTCAGTGGTATCGAGTCGGCTTGTGGATCCTAAGAACCTAGATTCGATTCCCACAACCGACAAACATTTTCACCACATTAAAATTATTCCTGTGGCTCCTTCGCCATTACCATCTTTGGGGGTCGTGATTTGACAGCTGGTAACCGCATTTTACGCGCATAGATCTGCTTCGGTAGAGTACCACTCAGTAATGGGTAAAAGGCGTGATGATATATTTATTTATTTCTGACACAATTGGCAAGTTCAAATACTATTTCAAATGGTTCGGATTCCATTGCAACAGGTCTGTCACTATCTATGTGTATTTGGGCTAGTGCAGTCCTGCAGAATTGGACGATTCCTGGTGAATATAAAAGTCAAGTGTATCGTTGTGGATTTGTGTTCGAATCTACCTGCCACCCAAGTCGAAGTCGATCCCGGGTTACGGTTTAGTATTGTCAAACGCACAGCTACAAGATGTGCTCAGCGACTACTAGCCTCTTCTTATCTTTATAGCACCGGCTAAATGGACCGAGCCTTGCTGATAGCTACCCTAGCCTTCGCCAGTAATAATGAGATGACGAATATAATGCGTTCAAATACAAGCAAGTTGATAGCGGCCATTTATAGAGCAGGCAAAAATAGCGCTATATATACATGTATCATAAACATTCATATTTTAAAATAGTTGTTTATGTACCAAGGGTGAAAACAGGGGTTTCTGGCCCGTGGAATGATAACATGCTCGGGGTCAGAAACGCTGATTGCACCCGTGGTACATACAATATTTTATGCACAACAATATAACATTTAATTACATGTTCAAAAGATTTAAATATGTACATAGGTTATAAGTCAACATGACATTTTGCAAAATCAAATATTCACAATAAACTAAAATTTATCATTTTATTTATGTATCCATAGGAATGGGCCAAAAAGAAGTATTTACGTCTGCTTTTTAGGGCTAAAACACATGCTTTTCGGCCCGGTTGTGCATAAACATACTTAAATTTACTGAAAACTAAATATTTTAATAAAGAAAAATACATTATTATTCTTTCTCTCTTAATATTTGTCACCAAGAGTTAGTAAGTCACGAAAAATTATATTTGTACCAAGTTTAACATATAAAATAATCAAGTTTTTTGAGAATTGCTTATTGAAATTAATTTCTTAGAATGCAATAAATAAATAAATATATCATCACGCTTTTTACCAATTACTGAGTCTGACACTCTGCCTACCAGATCGTAAGTAATATATTTATAGGTTACCAACCGTCAAGCGACGGCCCTCATAGATGTTAGCGGTAGGGTAGCCACAATGGTAATTTTAATGTGGTGAAAATGTTTGTCGGCTTTGGAAATCGAACCAGGGTTCTGAGGATTCACAGGCTGACTAAATACAATTGAGCTACCGACCCCATACAAATAAAATATTGCCAAGTATTTTGTTCACTGTCCAAACCAATATCAAGCAACCCCTGTGCGATAATTTTAATATAACACACATATAGTCTGAGGGTATCAGTTGCACCCTTCACGAAGATCTATTTGTCAAATATATTAGTTGACTGGTTCACCCCCGTGTCGGTGGTGGTAGCCAGACTCCAGGGGTCGTTTATTGGAGGGTTTGTATGTTAGCAGCCCTTAATCTGATCTGTATTGCGTGAACGCCCGTGGTAGATTCTAACACTTGCTCTTAGACTCATCCGAGGCATATTTGCAAAACCTACCCTTAAGATATAACGCAATTTGGTTCTGTCTTTCAGCTAATGGACTATTGAAGAAGCCACAATGCTTATAATATATATTTAATTATTTATAAATAAAAATAAATAAATAAATATATCATCACGCCTTCTACCCAATGCTGGGTGTGGCACTCTGCTAAAGCAGATCTCGGTAAGTGATATATTTTTGCGCGTGAAGTGCGGTTACCAGTCGTCAAGTCACGGCCCCCAAACATGTTAGTGGTGGAGGAGCCACAGGGATAGCTATACGTTTCAAAAAAAAATTTGGTTATTTTTTTGTAAAGTTATTGTTTTTTGGTTCTTAAATTTGTATTGTTGGCACTACTAGAGTAAAAATATAGGTGTTAGTAGATAAAAGTATGGAGAATTCAAATTTTAAAACAGAAAGCATTTTCCTTGTCTAGTTTTTGAGATATGACTTTTCAAAGTTTGGTAATTTCACAAGTTTTCGTTGTAAATTTTTTTCCTATGTTTGATATTTTATAAAATATTTATTCGACACGCAAATTAAATGAAAATTTTGATATTTGTCAATTAAAGTATGCTGAATTCTGTGGTGTAAATAGATTTTAATTATTTTAATTATTTATTGACTAAAAATAACAAATATCAGTAAGTAGTCCTGAAAAGTCAGTAGGATTTCAGTTCAAAGGGTTCAAAATTTTCATATATTTTTTTAATATGTTTCTATATCATTCAGACCACGAGAAATCGAATGCCGCAGAGCGCAATTTCGTATCTTTTTTAGTTTTCGAGTTACAGCGATTTTTCATGTTTTTAAAATCTCAACTTTGAGAGCCCATATCTCGAAAACTAAAAGAGATATCGAAATGCGGTTTGAACGAGTGCATTTCTCGTACTTTACTTAACTTTATAGGGAATTTTGAAAATTTTGAAAATTTTTGTATTTTTTTCAAAATTTTCCGCGGTCGATATTTTAAAAAGTAGAAGAGTTAATTAAAATCTGTGAAAACCAGTGAATTCCTCTCATGAAAGTACATATGTATGTTAATTTTCAGAAGAAAATTCGCACGGATACATTTTTTATTACAGAAAAACGAAAAATGGCCAAAAATCGAAAAAATCTTAAGGGGTACCCCTTCAAAAATAATTAATTTTTAGCCGATTTTCGTTTTTTTGTAATAAAAAATGTATCCGTGCGAATTTTGTTCTGAAATTTTACATATCTATGTATTTTCACGCGAGGAATTCACTGGTTTTCACAGATTTTAATTATCTCCTCTTCTTTTTAAAATATCGACATGCGAAAATTTTGAGAAAAATTCAAAAATTTTCAAAATTTTCAAAATTCTCTATAAAGTTAAGTACAGTACGAGAAATGCACTCGTTCAAACCGCATTTCGATATCTCTTTTAGTTTTCGAGATATGGGCTCTCAAAGTTGAGATGTTTAAAATGTCAAAAATCGCTGTAACTCTAAAACTAAAAAAGATATGAAGATGCGCTCTGCGGCATTCGATTTCTCGTGGTCTGAATGATATAGAAACATATAAATAAAATTTTAAATTTCTTAACTAGTTCAACCAAAAATTCTACGAAGTCCACTATGACAGTGTAACACACCCAGTAATGGATAAAAGACGTCATTATATATTTATTTATGTTGTTAACATTTTTCGGATTGTTCTAATCTAATATGTATGTATTTCTGTTTGTATGTAGGGGTTGAAACAGCGCTTCGGGGTTGCGAGCTCTCGATTGTTCAATAGTCCGTATCGAGACGCTGGGGTGACAGAAGCATATTGAAGCAACAACCCCGTACCACGTACGCCACTGCACATTCAACAACGCTTTTCATTGCAGATCACTTGACAATTATCCCTCAAGGGGATGATGATACGACCATCATCAACATGTATAATATATTTTATTAAAATTATCTTAAATTATTTTACAAAAAAATATATCTATCAAATACATCTTTTTAAATAAAATATTTTTCTGTGAAATAATGTAGGAATATTAGTTACCCTTAAATCTACTTTATTTATGATTGTATGTAGATGTAATAGTATATTACATATCGAGCTGGAAAATACTCTATTACAGCCGAGCGTGAATGAACTATAAGCGCGTGGCTGCAATGAGTATCCAGCGAGGTATGTATACTATTTGATTCATAATCAGTTAGTAACCTGTACGGCTTAAACATTCATTTTAATTATACTTATTTCTGACAGATTTATTATTAATTATTTAGTCTGTTTTAACATAGATATTTATATTTAATCATAAATAATTCAAAATGTTTCATTTTTTTGATATGAATTGTACTGACAGCAGATTACGTATCCAAGGTTAAAACAAAAATAACAGTCAAGTAAAATCTTTACCAGACTGTTATTTTTGTTGTAGCCTTGGATACGTACTTTACTGGACTGTTTTTGTTTTCCATATTAAAATTGGTGAGGAAAGTAGGTACTTTCTTTCCGGTTTCAGAAAATAGCTATTTACATAACAAGTGCGTAAATGGTGCAAATGACGTCTTCGTGCACGAGTTTTGTACAATGCTATTTGTAACGAGCAAAAATTATACAATGGACAATGAGGAAATTTATTAAATTTGAAGCGTGAATTTATATTGACAGTTAACTAAGCCATGAATTGATATTTGTTATTTGAAAACAAATTGTTTATTTTTTCTCGTAAAGCTTGTAAAAATATGTCTGATTGATGGCGTTATAAGCTAATGTCTCTATTTATTTTATAAATTCCTTAAAATGTGTGTATATAAGTACAATTAGCATTTTAATAGTAAAAAATTAGAACCATAAAAATGAGTGTTTTATTCAATTATTTTCCATCGGTTTCTAAGGTAATGTAAACCTTATTTTAAATCATGCGAGTACAACAAAAAATTGCCAGCTAGCTGGTAAAGTAAAGTAAACAATGATTCACTTCCCAATTGTTTTTGTTTTTGTTAGAAACGCACAGGTTACTAACTGATTATAAATAAAATTAATTTAAAATATTTATGACTGTCTGTAAACAAATAAAATAAACATAATCCCTTAAATGAATTCACACTCATTCTCCAACCCTTCAAAGCAAATAAATACACATTAGCCCCGGCAGTTGTGAACAGACCATTAAAAAATCAAATAAAGCAGGTGTCCAGCTTCCACATTTTACCCTACAGACTCTACAAAGATTCCAACCCGAGCTCTGTGGCCCTGTATTTAATTACACACTGACTGCAACGGATTTGTTCATGGTTATTGGACACATCAGGGGGTGAGTGACGTCATGGCACGTGCCAGCACCGCACTTCAAATAGCCTGCTGCGATATGAACAGGATATATAAAATTTGTTCAATGACAAACTTGACTAATTATGAGAAAGGATTTTCATAAATATTAGGAGATTTGAAAAGATAATAGTATATTACATAACAAGTCAGAAAAGTGATGTTTTACTTGACGAAGCGCTGAGTCAAGTAAAAATACTTTAGCTTTCTCGACATTCGAAAGGGTTAAAAGAAATGTAAATAATTATGAATGTATAAATGAATCAAACACAGACATTTTTGGGTCCTAATATGACGGCTGGTACTCACGCAAGCTTACAAATCTACCGAAATCTGCAATCATAGAACTATTATAATGCCATCCTTAATTTAATCATGCACTAACATCTTTGGGGACCGTGATTTGACGGCTGGCAACCGCACTTCACGCGCATGAATATATCAGTTACCGAGATCTGTTTCGGTAGAGTACCACACCCAGTAATGGGTAAAAATGCGTGATGATATATTTATTTATTTATATATTTTACCATTCATTAAAAAATGTAAATAAATATATCATCACGCCTTCTACCCATTACTGAGTGTGACACTCTACCGTAGAAGATCTCTGTAAGTGATATATTAGCTGTTCCCAGCCGTCAAATCACGGCCTCAAACATATAGGGAGATCCACAGGGGTGAAAATTGTATGTCAGCTGTGGAAATCGAACCCGGATTCTCAAATCCACAGGCCACGTACCCCATACACCATTCATTCATTCATACATTCATTAATATCACCGTAAGAAACATTAATAAATGATGACACATATTAAAATTCCTTTCTGGGGTCACGTGGTCCTTGCACCCCCGAAAGCGGAGCTAATAAATCTCTAGTGGCCTCGTGATGTGTGACCCTCGATGCTATATTGTTCAAGAGGATAGGTGACCCCTACATGAATTTAATAACGTATGCACTTGCTCTATTCAAGAATTAGGGGTGCATGTTCTTTTATGTTGGCGGAATTTATTAAATTGTTTAGTGTTTTTGCTTTATTACATTCTATTGATTTAAATATGAGCAGATAGGACATTCGCCCGACAAACGAAAGTTTACTTACAATCACATGTACAATATTGTCAGAGTAATCAAAACAGAGTTTTCATAATAGATAATTTTTACTGTCAAACTTTTTACTCTTGAAATCAAAGTTGCATATAATTTTGTTTAAGCACAACCGGACCGAAAAGCATGTATTTTAGCCCTAAAAAGCTGGCTTAAACACATGTTTTTGGCTCTGGGACTATAAAAATATAATTCATATCGATACATATATGAAATGGCAATTTTTGTTTATTGTGAATATTTGATTCTGCAACATGTCATTTTGACATATAACCTATGTACATATTTAAATCTTTTGAACATATAAATAAATGTTATTTTGTTGTACATAAAATATTGTATGTACCACGGGTGCAATTAGCGTTTCTGACCCTTAAACTTAATATTGATATAATCTCATAATCATAGCTGCCGCTAGTTGAGATATAATCTAAATTAATTAAATTAATGACAAATTATTTAATTGCTTACCTAATAATCTCATATCTCAAACATAAATAAAGCTGTATAATTTTCCTATAAGATGTTCAACTACGATTTAAGTATAAATATGGAACTCACCTGTCAATGTAGATATGCCTGCTGGTGTCGCCCTGTTGATCAACCAAAATGAATTCCAGAACTTCAAATTTCAGGAAGATGGTTCCTGAGCACAACACTGATATATTTATTGACGAAAATCATACAAGAAGTCACTGAGTAAACATATTTTCTACTACCTATATAGTTTTGATTGCCGATAAACATAACCTTGCCAATTTTAAATAATTTTATAAATTTGAAAATTAATATTCATTTAAATTATAATTGTTGTAATGTGTAATTACATCTTTGTTTGAATATTTCTATCCATTTTATAAGTTATTTGTCTGTTTCTATAGTTTCTCACTAACGTAGTAACTACGTTGTTTTTATATAAACATTTGTATTCAATATTTGTTATTTTTTACTTGAAAATATATGAAAATTATTATGTAAATGTATAGAATAATGACTTATTTAACGTTTGCAAGTATTTAATATCTTTATATAACACTTTTATATACTTTTCTTTAATTAATTTGATCAGTAATGACAGATCTTATTTTCGGCAATCAAAACAACTAATGAACTAGTGTCACGTGATGGGTACATATACTACGTGCCAAATTATTTTTTATACATATAGTCCGGTCAAAAAAATGTAACTTTTTTTTATGAAAAGTTAATTTAAAGTTAAAATTCATAACAATTATACGTTGTAGCTTCACTAATGTCCTGAGTTATTTAAATTGAGATATTTCATGCTTCTTGAATTCGTAAATTGCTCTTCAGTGAGATATTTTCAGTTTATAAATAGTACTTTATTAATGTTCTGAGTAATTTTGTGTTATATTTTGAGTTATAGGTTTATTATAAACTTTATAAATTATGTTACCGTTTATTCTTTGAAGCGTTACAAGTTGTTGCGCGCGTTTAACCTCAATATATACCGTAGAGACATCTATAAATGAGTTGCCAACTTAAAATATATTTCATTTTAGTTCACATTTTTGCAACAACTACGCTAAAATCGTTGTATTTTGACAGCAACTTGTAAATAACATTTTTGACAGAAGAGAAATACCTTATTTTTATATTTATTTACTACATTGAAACCTTAAAATTTTTGAATGTCATTTAAAAATGTGTACAGAAGTTCCTGATATATTTATAAATAAACAGTGGCTAATAAATGATGTAAACAAAATCGTAGATGATGCTTTAGCTGGGCTAGTAAAATGCAATCCTCAGTTAGCGTTGTTGGACATCGGTCGCGTAGTGGTCCGAAGGGAGCATCTTCTGCTAGACAAAGTTAAAATCCTTTCTGGAGGGGCATCAGGCCATGAACCAGCATTCGCAGGGTTCGTTGGTCAAGGGATGCTAACTGCTTCAGTACAAGGTGAGATTATAATCATTCATTGACCTTTATTTTCAATCAATACTCTTTAGGAGGCATTTATTCTTCACCACCACCTAACCTAATTCTTCGTGCAATAAAAGAACTTTCTCGAAGACACGACAAAGGCATACTTATTATCATCGGAGACAATATGGGCGACAGATTAAGTTTTGGTTTAGCTGTTGAACGAGCTAAAAACATTCCAAACGTTAAAATAAGACTAGTACAAGTTGCAGATGACTGCAATAAAACATTTGAACGACGAGGCATAACCGGAAGTTTATTGATTCAAAAAATAGCGGGAGCGATGGCAGATGCTGATTTTTTCTTATTTGAAATTGATGTATTTTGTAAAAGCTTATTAGATAATTTATCTACAGTTATGGTTAGTTTAAAACCTGCGATTTCTCCATACGTAGAAATATCATCTTGTACTAGAACTATTACAAAGGATGTTGAATTTGGAGCAGGACTTCATGGACAACCAGGATATTTACAATCTCATTTATTATCTTCACATGAAACAGTAGAATTAATGTTAAATCATATAACAGATCCGAATATGAACGGTAAAATAATTTTGGATCCAACTATACCTGTCATATTATTAATTAATAATTTAGGAAACTCATCTAAACTAGAAGAATTCATTTTTATTAATGAGATTATTACGCAATTACAAACAAGAAATATAATTATAGAAAGAATCTATTCTAATTCTTATTTGACTTCATTAGAAATGTATGGATTATCTTTAACAATTTTAAATAAAATAAAACCTGAACTTTTGACATATTTGGATGCTCCATGTGATGCACCATTTTGGAAATCATTTACACAAGTTGTTCTAGCACCAGAAACTAGTTTAACAATTAGTACAGACTTACCACCAAAAGAAACACAACTAAAACCAAACAGAGGTCCACTAGTAAGCGAGAAAACTTCTAAAGTAATAGAAAACATGATTAATTTTGCTTGTGGTGCTCTAATATCCTGTGAGAAACAATTAAATCTAATTGATTCCGAATCCGGTGATGCAGATACAGGTTATTTGATTTATTTACAACATCTGAATATTTATTTAAAATTGTTTTACTAATCTAGGGACGAATTTAAGAATTTGCGCTCATAAAATAAATGATTATCTTGCTAAGGGAAAGTTGAAGATACAATGGCCGTTTATGCTCTTTGAAGAAATTAGTAGAATACTAGAAAACATTTGCGGAGGGCTCATGGCTTCTTTTTATGCGATTATGTTTGAAGCTGCTTCTCAGCCGATGATCTTATTGGCTGAAAATGATCCATTGTCAATTGAATTGTGGGCGCAGTCTTTCGATATGGTCTGTCGTGCTGTTGGAAGGTAAATTATTCGACAAATATTTTTTTTCACGACTCTATCAGATAGTAAAATTGTTTTTCTGAAACCGGCAAGAAAGTGGCTATTTTCCTGACCAATTTTAGTATGGAAAATAGGTTTTTACAAACACAGTCAAGTAAAGTACGTATCAAAGGCTACAACAAAAGTCATCACGCCTTTTACCCATTACTGGGTGTGGCACTCTGCTGAAGCAGATCTCGGTAAGTGATATATTTATACGCGTGAAGTACGATTACCAGCAGTCAAATCACGGCCCCTAAAGATGGTAATGGTGGGGGAGGTACAGGAATTTTAATTTGGTGAAAATGTTTGTCGACTGTGGGGATCGAACCAAGGTTCTTAGGATCCACAGGCCGATACGATACCACTGAGCCATTAACTTAAAAAATGTATATAAATGTTTACTTCTTAAATTTGTAGATTAATAATTATTTTTATTATTTTTGTGGAATAGCCTATTGCTGTCCTAATGTTTAAAAGGCTCTTGCTACTCCATTTAATAGAACAATGTGTTCTTCAGTTTAAATCTCGCTGACTTCTACTTAATTATATATTCAGATATGGAAGAATAAGTCTTGGAAAATATACAATGTACGACGCAATATACGCTGCAAACGATGCGCTCCAAGATGCTCTGTCTGCACAGGTGAGCCCCCTGGACGCCGTGGGGTTCGCAACCGTAGCTGCTGAAGACGCTGCTGTGCGCACGAAGCGTGAGGGGGCCCTACATCCAGACCCAGGCGCTCACGCTGTAGGGATTTGGATGCGAGCAATTTTTGAAACTTTTAAGTTACATGCTGATGATGATGTAGCCGCTGCTGATTGATTTTATTTATTTATTTATTTTGTTGTGTATTATACAAATTATTATAAAATATATAGTTTGTTTATTTGGTACTATTTTTATTATTTGTTGTTTGTTTTATTTCGGGTACGAAGCTAAGTGTTTTAGACAATTTTTTTTTTATACAAAAGGAAATTTTGTCGAAATTATTTTTTTATCTCTGAAATTAGACTAAATGTATAAGTACAATTATTATTTGTATATGAAGGGAAGAAGATGACCCCTTCTTTCAAATGAATGATAACACTTTCTTCACGATGTATACATATATTTTTTTGTTTCTAGAAATAAATTAAAAATTTAAATTAGATTTATTATTCTTTTGATAGATACTACCAGGATATCACTAATGTCAAATAATATCGTTGTTTTTTAGTTGCCATAAATACGGTTTTACTTTCCTTCCCTAGGGAGAAAAATTTTATTTTCTAATAGGATCCTCAAAATAGTTATTTGTTTTATTAGTACTAAAAATATTAGTTTTTGGCTCGAGTAATAAAATATTAAATAAATAAAATTTAAATATATCATCGTGCTATTTACCCATTACTGGGTGTGGCACTCTGCCGAAGCAGATCTCGGTAAGTGATTATATTTATGCGCGTGAAGTGCGGTTACCAGCCATAAAATCACGGTCCCCAAAGATGTTAGTGGTGGAGGAGCCACAGGGGTAATTTTAAATTGATGAAAATGTTTGTTGGCTGTGGGATTGAACAAGGGTTTTTAGGATCCACAGACTGATTCGATACCACTGAACCATTACTCCATTAAAATATAAAATATTACTAAACTATAAATGTGTGTGTGCGTTGTAAACCATGACATTGGTAGTATAAAAATGCTGACGATGACATATCTATGGAAACATAAACATTCCTGAAACAGCGTTTTTTTACTATTAAAAAGTTAAAATAATAGTGTCATAGTGGGTGAAAAGACATATTTTACTGATTTCCATTAACAAATAATTTTTTATAAAGTGTAAAATAAAAAATGATTTTCACATTTAGTGTACTTTCGGAAAGACTGTACCGCAAATTTATCTTGTAGTAAAAATTGCCTGAAAACAGGATTCATGATTGGTCAACAAATTCTAAATAATCAATGTTCATATTTTTCTTGAAATGAATGCATCGGACTTGATGATTAAAATACTGGTGGTCATTTTAAAAGAATTGCACATCTAAATCTTATCGGAAAGATAACATGAAAGATTAAATCTACTTTTACTAACTCAAAACTGTAAATAAATAATAATTTAATCCTGTAATAATAATTATGACAAGGTGTGATTAATTTTTATAAATAATAATAAGTGGAAAAAACGAGCAAATAGGAACAGTTTATACAGTTTAAATTATTTATAATAACAACAACAATTTCATTGTTTAGTAAACATAAAAAAGCAGTGTTACCAGTACACTCAGTAACATAAGTTCTGCATGCATAGAATTCAGTTATCATTACTTTGTTTCATTCGTAAACTATACGTGCAGTAGTGTATGTCAGTAATAGTAACCTATGTTGTCATCAGATCACACTTAGTTACTACACACAGGTAATATTATATTTAATGACGTAGTTTGCACATAATTAATAAATCGTTAGTTTGTGCATTGCTGGAACGAACTGTATTTATATTTATTGTGCGTTTATTATTCAAGGAATTAGCATAATACTATTGTACTATACTTTTGCGTTATTAAAATGTGGATTCTCCAAGAAAAAATTCCTATCGAAGGACGAATTATGTAATATATTTCTTGCGTGTCATGTAATAATTATTTTTTTATTTAAAGAAAAATAAATATATCATCACGTCTTCTATCCATTACTGGATGTGTCACTCTGCCGAAGCAGATCTCGGTAAATAATATATTTATACGCGTGACGTGCGGTTTCCAGCCGTCAAATCACGGCCCTTTAAGATGTTAGTGGAGGGGGAGCCTAGGGGGTAGTTTTAATTTATGAAAATTGTTTGTCAGCTGTAGGAATCGATCTTGGGTACTTAAATCCACAGGCCTACTCGATACTACTGTACCACCTATCCCATATTTTTTTATTTAAATAATTAATAAACAAGTAGCATCCATTTGAGAAACTAAAAGATGAATGTAGATATTTTTATCGAAAATGTGAACACCTGTTGTTGTTTATAAGTAATTTAATCTCAGAAAAATATAAACACATATAATATTCCGTGTATACAGGATGTTTCATAAAAACCGGGTCATAAGCGAATAAGATTTTCGGTTTTTATTTGTTAAAAATTATATAATGTGTACATAATGATTTTCTTATTTAAATTTCGCAAAAAACATTCTTTTCAAGCGGGATAAAAAATATGGTCCCCCAGGTATTTCCAGACAAAAAAATACCTGTTTGTAAATGCTAATGATGATGACATCATTAATAAATAAATAGAATTTAACTTCTAAAGCTAAAATTTGCTTCTCTGATACTACAGATCAACAGCTTCTACCAAAATATAAATTTATAAGTTTAAATCGTATTTAACAACACAAATATTTGTTTGCTTGTATAAATGTGTCAAATTTTATCAATAACTATAATTTTAATGACAAAATTAAACTGATAATTTATTCAAATAAAACTTCTCGGTGCAATGAACTTAATATTTATCGTTTTTATAGCTGTTTATAATAATTATAACAAACAATATATTAAACTGTAGGGGGTCATAATTTGTCGGCTGGTGACCGCACTACACGCATATAAGTATATCAACTAATAAGATTTGCAATGGTAGAGCGCTACAATCATAAATGGGTCAATGGCATGATGATATAAATACAATTTTACAAATATTTTTAACTCTTGTCTTGTTGACTATTTCTTATTTTATTCCATCATCTATTTTTAAAATAGTCTTAAGACATGCTATATCTTAAGTCTTTGCTCTTTTAGTTTGCTAATAAACTTATTGTAGATAATAATAAGACTTAAATTCTATTTGAAAATAAGTAGACATACAAAAAGGTAAAAAGAACATTTAAAACTGATAATTTAAATAATAATAAAACAATTATTAAATTATTGCTAATTGACCAATCAAGACAGCCATTAATTTATTCTTTTTGACACCAAGATGACAGGTCTTAAAAAAAATGTGTTATGTAAAATTTAAAATAACATAAAAACTTTATTATATGAGATAAATACACTCGCAACAAATGATTCACTCTGCAATAGTAATTGACAAATAATTACTGTACTAAATCGCAATAAATAGTAATCGTTTGTGAATATGGATAAGGTTTATCCACTACAAGTGGATTTTCCTTCTGTGATTTCCTTGATTTATCTTTTTTGAATACTGCAAACAAATTTTACCGTAATTTTCCTCAGTATAAAATGTAAGTTTGTGATTACAAATATTGTAAGATTATAATTGTGGTTGTGTTACAGCGCACACATCTTAAGAAGAGATGGATTTCGATGATATGTTGGAAGAACTGGGTGAACTAGGCAAATTTCAACTTACAACATATTTATTAGTTTGTCTACCCGTTCTATTTGCTGCTGCGAACAGTTTAAGTTATGTATTTACTGCAGGAGTACCTCAATACAGGTAAGAATTAGTTTTTTATTTCAATTAATGTATAATAAAGTCAAATCAGTTCATAAATTAAGGCCTACGTATTTTTGTTATCAGTAAATATTGAATTAAGTGAATAATTATATTAGGTAGTTATCAGTATTTGTTATCATTAAATAAATGGAAACTTCTGCATATTAACAAATTTTTTCATGATTTTTTTGTTTAATCAATTGTATAGGCAGAAATTGCAAATAACTGTTTTAGGTCATTAATCAAACGAGACTGCTGCTGCCATCTCTTTGAAAACTATATACGTGTAAAATATTTCGAAATTGAGGGGCCTAATAAAAAAATGTTTCAAATAAAAACTACAGAGAATTAAAAAACTAAAATACTTTATTTGAAACATTTTTCTATTTGACTTTTAGTTTTCGAAATATATACTACATAAAAGTCCGATAATTTCGGAAGTATAATAAAAATTTTAATCCTTTTTTTAGGTGTTATATTCCAGGATGTGATGATCAACACTACCCTAAGTTTGACGAGGAGTGGTTACAAATTGCTATACCTAAAAATTCGTTAGGTATAGTTTCAGATACTTACGTTCCAAGCCAATGCGAAAAATTCGCACCGTTCAATTTTACAAATAATTACACAGAAAAGTACTGCTTTTCCGAAGCATTTTCTACCCAAATTATTAGATGTAATGAATGGGTTTTTGATGATGAACGAACTATTGTTAGCGATGTAAGTATATTTATAATATTTTGAAGTATAACGTATTTTTTTCTACGATCGAACAGAAAATATACTTTTTCAACTGTCTGTCGAAAGCAGAAAGTTGACAGATTGTATCATTGTATCCATGGATACATAAAACTTTCGCCTGAATTTCCGAACAGAAAAACTGTCGAAAATTATTTTAAATTCTTGTTCAAGCGTTTTTAAATGGTTGTGGAAAAAATATTATGTGCACCTCGAGCAGAAAATGTTCTTTCCGCTCTTGCATGGTTGTTGCTCTCGGCTGTGCCTCGATTAATAATCTCCATGCGCGAGTGGTAATAGAATACTTTCTGCTCTGGGTACTAAATAACTATTGTTTAATTTCAGTGGAAAATCACATGTTTGGAAAATCAGTGGATGTTATCATTTCTAGGGACGATGCATTTTGCTGGAATTATCGTTGGGTCTGCTTTATTTGGAATATTAGCAGATAGGTACAATCATATTATTTTAGTAATATAAAATAAAGTATTATTAACATTGTTTTAATTACAGGTACGGCAGAAAATTAGTTTTTATAATTTGTATTGTACTTATGGCAATAAGTGGGGCAGCTCAAGCTTTATCACCAAATTATGTTACATTTGCAGTCCTAGTTTTTGTTAATTCTGTTGGTACTGCTGGAGTTTACCCCCTTGCATTCATAATCGGTAAATTTATTTATTTATTTCGGTGAAATTGAGGGTGAGAGATTGCGTGAACAGCCCGTGAATATAAATTATGAATGTGGATTAATGTGAACATTTAAAGGGTTCGTGTAAACTTTATAATTATTTTAGGGGTAGAATTAGTCGGAAGGAAAAAAAGAGAAACTACAGGAATAGTTCTAAATTATTTTTACGCCATTGGTGAGGCACTGGTAGCCCTGCTAGCTTGGCTAACAAAATCTTGGGTCTTGGTTCAACTGTTAGTTTCGCTACCTTGCGTCGTGTTTATTGGATATTATTGGTAATATTTATTTTAATCTGTTATTATTAACTATTATTAATTGTTATTTTATTAGGATGATACCAGAATCAGTCCGGTGGCTTTTAGCAAAACAGAAGGACGAAAAAGCAAAAGGAATTGTTTGTAAAGCAGCAAAAATGAATGGAGTAACATTATCGGATGCACTTTTAGATTCTTTTGAAAAAGAACAGTCTGAAGTATGATAATAACTAATTTGTTATAATATATTAATTAATTTAAATATGTTTTAGGAATTAAAAGAAACAGAACCACGAAATAATGACATGCTGCCAGTTGTTAAAATAATGTTTCAATCAGAAAAGCTTGTTGTTCGATTTATAATTGTACTTTTTATTTGGTACGTTGTAAATAAATAAATATATCATCACGCCTTTTACCCATTACTGGCTGTGGCAATCTGCCGAAGCAGATCTCGGTAAGTGATATATTTATGAGCTTGAAGTGTGGTTACCAGCCGTCAAACCGCGGCCTCCAAAAGATGTTAGTGGTGGGGGAGCCACAGGGGTAATTTTAAATTAGTGAAAATGTGTGTCGGCTGTAGCGATCGAACCAGGGTTCTTAGGGTTCACAGGCCGACTCGATACCATTGAGCCATTATCCCAGAAGAAATAAAATAAATTATTTATTTAATATATGGGGTTCGTGGCTCAGTGGTCCTGAGAACCCTGGTTCGATTCCCACAGCCGACAAACAATTTTCATCACATTTAAATTACCCCTGTGGCTCCCCACCACTAACATCCTCGGAGGCCGTGATTTTACGGCTGGTAATCGCACTTCACGCGTATAAATATATCACTTACCGAGATCTATTTCGGCAGAGTGTCACACCCAGTAATGGGTAAAAAGGCGTGATGATATCTTAACTTTTATATTGTATTTATTTAATATTAATTAAATCATTTATTTTTACAGGGCAACAAATGCATTTGTTTATTACGGATTATCATTAAATTCTACGAGTATGGTAGGGAATAAATATGTTAATTTTGCACTAGTTTGCTTGATAGAAATTCCTGGGTACACCCTAGCCTGGATCAGCATTCAATATTTCGGAAGACGTATATCCTTGATTGCTTCTTTATTTCTTTGTGGTGTTACCTGCATTGGATCAATTTTTGTTCCTATTGGTAAGACAATACATACATCATAATACCCTAAATCCTCAAAATATTTATTTATCAGATTTATCCTGCAATTAATTTTTGCCAAACATTCCTCACATTGTATTCCGAAAATAAATTACAAAATGAATTGGTAATTCTTTATTTAAATGCAAATATATTTTAGACATGACATGGGCAGTTATTCTTCTATTCCTGGTCGGAAAATTGGGAATAACATCTTCTTTTGGAGTTGTATACGTACATACAGCAGAACTTTTACCTACGACTGTCCGAAGTGGTGGTGTCGGAGCAGCATCCACTTCAGCAAGATTCGGAGCGCTCTTAGCACCTTTTGTACCTCTTTTGGTAAACATTTATAAGATAAATTGTATTTAAAATGTTAAATATTTTATTAATTTACAGGGTAACTACATTCAACCTTTACCGATGATGTTATTCGGTTCAGTTTCAATACTAGCTGGACTTTTAGCATTAAAATTACCGGAAACTCTAGGGGTAAAGTTACCGGAAACGGTAGAAGATGCTATTAAATTGTGATGTTATTTATTTTATAATGTATTTATTTAAATATATTTTTAATAAATGTGAAATTTTATTTACAAAAAGTCGTAAAAGTATTGAAAGTTTTTCTCTATTCCCTAGATTCTAGTGACATACTTATATCCCTAGATCAAGTTCATAACCAAATTATATTGATGTTCTTCTGTTTACATATTATCAAGAAACAAAAATGAATCGGGGCTACGAAAGAGAGGAATTAACTGAGATAGAGTCCCAGTTTATTCTTCGTATGCCAGCAGAACCTGCTAAAATAATTAAGGAAGCCATCAGAAGTGGAGTTACAAGTTTAAAAGACTTGCTGAGCATCAAATTAGAAAATGATATTCGGTATGGCGAAGTACGTGTTGACCACTGGTTAATGCCAGCCAGAGTTCTAGATTTACCTACAATTATAGAATCCTTAAAAACCATAGACAACAAAAGCTTTTATAAAACTGCTGATATATGTCAGATGGTAGTCTGCAAAGAGGAAGATGATCAAACAACTGACGAAGAAGTAACATCCAAAACAAAAAAGAAAGATCCCAACAAAGTAGACAAGAAGTTCTTGTGGCCACATGGAGTAACACCACCTGCTAAAAATGTCCGTCGAAGACGTTTTCGCAAGACTTTGAAAAAGAAATATGTCGAAGCACCAGAAATCGAAAAAGAAGTCAAACGATTACTACGTGTAGACAACGACGCTGTTAG
The DNA here is from genome assembly GCA_911728475.2 of Pterostichus madidus. Lineage (NCBI taxonomy): Eukaryota > Metazoa > Arthropoda > Insecta > Coleoptera > Carabidae > Pterostichus > Pterostichus madidus. The sequence continues at coordinate 263,110 of OU452313.1, read as the reverse complement.
CGTAAAATGGGAAGTAATCAGCGAAGATGATGAACATAAAGTCAATAAAGGCGTTGTAGTCAAAGTAGAAAAAGAACAAGCACAAGAAAGCGGCGACATCTCGTTAGAAACCAGCATACAAGATCAACAGAGCTTGGATATCGAACATGACATCTTCGGAGGAGCTGTCAGTGACTCTGACGAAGACGAAACCAACATCAACATCTTGGAAATGGATGAAACCAGCAGATTATCCGGAGAAGACAGCCGATTATCCGATTCCAGCTCTTTACCAGTTCACACGAACGCCAAATCTTTAGTAACAGAATTCACTAGTGAGATGTTTTCTGCAACTGCAAAGTCAGAACTGGATGTGGATATTAAAGATGAACCAATGGACTACCAAAGTTATGCTGTTAGTCAGTACATGAAGGCTGAAAGTAGTAGCAGTACTATGTATATAAATGAAACAGTACCAAAAGAGAAGATCTTTGAAAGGATGGAACAATTGCAAGTGCAATTAGCAGAACTGAGAACTAGGAGAGAACAACATGAGATGGAAATTATAAATATTGAGAATCATGCCCTCCGTCAAAGATTCCAAGAAATATTGGATAATTTACTTCAAGAGTTGCTGGAAAAAGAACAGGAGTATGAACAGCTTCAAGAAATGCTTAAGATGGCTTATAAAGACATGTAAACTTTATTATTGTTATTATTATTATGTATTAAGATTAACTATACAATACTTTACATTATCTATTATGAATTACGAATAAATATATTTAATTTATATATCAGATTTGCTTTTATTATTCTCTCAATTTGACGTTATTTCTAAATATTCAGCAGCTGCGCAGCCGTAGTGAGTTGGCGGGAACAAAAGAGATTTGGCGCCAAAACTGCAGCTGTTTATTGATAGTGTGTTGTTTTCTACACAGTTGATGTTCAGTTGTTTCTTGCGGCTCGCCTTCTTTTGTTTCTACTATAATTTAAACGTATTTAAAAGCGATTGAAGACGTTATACAAAATGGAACACAGGGATTATACGAAAGATTCTGGTAAATAATATATTTTTTTTAAATATGCATTTCATTAACCTGCCATCTAATTTTCAGACAGCTTCAGAACTTTTTTTAAGGAGTTCTGCCAGCAAGATGTCGCTGGGAAAAAGAACTTTAAATATGCTGATCAGATAACAAAAATCGCTCACAGAGAACAAAATGTTATGTGGATAGAACTTGATGATATTGATGAATTTAATGATGATTTAGCAAAAGCAGTTCTTCTCAATACCAGACGATATGAAAACTTAATCTCAGATCTTGTTTATGATCTGTTACCAGAGTTTAAAACAAAAACCGTTCCACCCAAAGATTCCTTGGATGTTTATATCGAACATAGATTGTTGATGGAGGCTCGTAACAGACCTAACATTCCCAATCGTGATCCTAATAATCAATATCCAAAGGATCTGTTGAAGAGATTGTAAGATGTTAAGATCTTTTAATGCAGTACATGATTTTAAATAATTGTTTTACAGTGAGATATACTTCAAAGATCTCTCCACAAGCAAATGCATTCCAATCAGAGAAGTGAGAGCCGATTCTATCGGTAAATTAGTAACTGTTAAAGGAGTTGTAACAAGGACAACGGAAGTTAAACCAATGATGCAAGTCGCTACATATACTTGCGACAAATGCGGAACTGAAACTTACCAACCAATTAAATCTCTAAGTTTTATGCCTGTTTTTATGTGTCCTAGTAATGATTGCAGAATCAACAAAGCTGGAGGAAGATTGTATCTTCAAACCAGAGGCTCTAAGTTCATCAAGTTCCAAGAAATCCGTATTCAAGAATATGTAAGTTGTTTTGAAAACATTTTTTTGGTTTTTCTAAATAGTTATGATTTCAGAGTGAGCAAGTTCCTGTAGGACATATGCCTAGAACTTTAGTTATTTACTGTAGTGGTGAATTAACTCGGCAAGCATTACCGGGTGACCATGTTGCTGTTACCGGGATTTTTCTACCGCTGATGAAGACTGGTTTCAGACAGATGGCTGGAGGATTGATGTCTGAAACTTATCTAGAAGCTCATGTGAGTATTCTTACAATATACAGGATGTGACATCAGTAAAAATATTGATATTATTGTAGCTCTTATAGTTCTTGAGATGGCAATGGTGACACTACTAAATTGAACACTTTGTATATATACATAACATTTCTTTATAGTTAAATTGATTAATTTTGTAGCGCATTGTTTGTCTGAACAAAATGGAAGAAGATGAAATCTCATCTGCTGAACTAACTGAGCAAGAACTCCGTGATTTGACCAAAGATGACTTCTACACTAAACTAGCGACTAGTTTAGCTCCTGAAATTTACGGTCACTTAGATATAAAGAAAGCTTTATTGCTATTGCTCGTTGGTGGTGTCGACAAACGTCCAAGAGGAATGAAAATTCGTGGAAACATAAATATTTGTCTGATGGGTGATCCTGGTGTTGCCAAGTCTCAGTTGCTGCATTATATTGATCGACTAGTGCCCAGAAGTAATTATTATTTGATTAATAATTGTTTTGTAGAGTTTTTATGACTTTATGTAATGTTTAGGCCAGTATACAACAGGAAGAGGTTCTTCTGGTGTTGGTCTAACAGCAGCTGTCCTGAAAGATCCTTTAACTGGGGAAATGATACTGGAGGGAGGCGCTCTAGTCCTTGCAGATGAAGGAGTGTGCTGTATCGATGAATTTGACAAAATGCCGGACACTGATAGATGTGCTATTCATGAAGTTATGGAACAACAAACTATCTCCATTGCTAAAGTAACTGACATTTCTTTTCTCCAGGATTATTTTTGACAAAAATGCTTCAAATTACAGTTGTATTTTGTATCTAAATTTTAAGTGAATAAATATAAATATATCATCACGCCTTCTACCCACTCTGCCGATGCAGATCTCGGTAAGTGATATATTTATGCGCGTGAAGTGCGGTTGCCAATCGTCAAATCACGGCCCCCAAAGATGTTAGTGCGTTTCACTCGCATAAATATATCACTTACTGAGATCTGCTTCGGCAGAGTGCCACATCTAGTAGTGGGTAAAAGGCGTGATGATATATTTATATTTATTTTTTAAAATAAAATAAATTACAGGCCGGTATATTGACAAGACTCAACGCTCGAGTGTCCATCCTAGCTGCTGCAAATCCTGCCTACGGTCGCTACAACCCCAAAAGGACCATTGAACAAAACATACAACTTCCAGCAGCGTTACTGTCACGATTTGATTTACTTTGGCTGATCCAGGATCGTCCTGACCGCGAAGCAGACTTACGACTCGCTCGTCACATCGCTTATGTGCACAAACATTGCACACAACCCCCCACTGACATAGAACCATTAGATATTAACATTATAAGGAAATATGTCGCTTTGTGTAAACGGAAGGAACCAACTGTTCCCGTCGATTTAACCGAGTTCATTGTTTGTAAGTCGCAAGTTTATAATTCAGTTCATATCATTCAAAATTATGTTTATGCACAACCGGTCCGAAATTCATGTGGTTTTGCCATGGAAAGTGGACTTAAACACTTCTTTTTGGCCCATAGGCCATAAAATAATAATTCTTATGGATATATAAATAAAATGACAATTTTTGTTTATTGTGAATACTTGATTCTGCAAAATGTCATTTTGACATATAACCTATGTATATATTTTAATCTTTTGAACATATAATTAAAAGGTATTTTGTTGTGCATAAAATATTGTATGTACCACGGGTGAAATTAGCGTTTCTGACTCTGAGCATGTTATTAGTTCTCGGCACTTTGCGCCTCGTGCTAATAATTATGCCACGGGCCAGAAAAGCCTGTTTTCACCCTTGATACATAAATAACTATTTTACAGCTTCTTATGTGGAAATAAGACAAGACGGTCGCAATAACAGAGACGTTACATTTACTTCTGCCAGAAATCTTTTGGCCATTTTAAGATTGTCCACAGCTTTGGCCAGACTTAGATTGTCCAACAAGGTCGTAAAAGAAGATGTTAATGAAGCTCTTCGACTTATTGATATGTCAAAAGCTTCTTTGAATCATACTCCTCCAGAGAAAAAGTATTATATTGGTATTATTTTACTGACAAATTTTGTATTAATTTTATTTGAATTTTTTAGGGCGGCAACTACTCATGACAAGATCTTTGTTGTTATTCGAGAGCTTGCTGGAGATAGCAAAATTGTTAAAGTCGCTGATGTGTTAGAAAAATGTGCTACGAAGGGATTTAAACCCGACCAGGTGGACTCTTGCATTGAGGCGTATGAAGTAATGAATGTTTGGCAAGTGAACCAAACTAGAACTAAAATCACATTTATTTAAATTAATCATCTGTATTTTAGATAACTTTATATAATATTTTCATTTGTGTTTATCGTTCTATAATTTGTGTATTTTTTTACTCAATACAACTTTTCTCATTATTAATTAATTAATTTGTTTAATTTTGTTTCAATTCCACGGCTATCGATAGTTTTGAAGCAATTTTCGTTATTTTCAGATCTAATTTGTGGCGTTACAAACCAAAATTAATTTTGTTTATTGATTTAGCTGCTAAATTTTATGTTCTAAAAGTTTTATTTGAAGCTTTTTTTGCTTAAAATAATTAGAGAAGCAGGAAATTATATGATTTTATTACATACATAAATAGTCAATTGAAATGTGCCCACAAAATAATTCAATAAATTTAAGCAAAATTCAAATTAATTATCTATTTAATTATACGTTACGTGGAATAAACTTATAATTATGCTAATATTGAATCAGTAATCAGTACAAACAAATGCTAATCAAGTGTCAGATGAAAATTTTGAATTGTTGTACAGTGCTGCCGCCAGCAGACGCGGCGTCAAATCGAACTAGTAGTCATGACGTCGGATTTTCATCTGTCTGGTAGGTCGCATTCCCGTTTCGGATAGAGTTTTTCTCAGTCGGTTCCAAGAGATGGTTGAGTGTGGTGTTCTGTAGCGTGCTTTACAGTTTCGTTAAATTTTTGCGTCTGTTTTTTCATAACAAATTACCAGAAAGACTGTTCAACAAAGACTAAAATGGTTCACTACAAATACGCGATTTTTGCTTTAGTTGTTGTGTTGAGTGCAAGCCATGTGAACTGTGCATCTTCTCAGAGGACTAATGACCATCACCAGCTGAATTGTACTCTTGTGAAGTCCTTCTTCGAGATGAGGAACATCTCCGTGACTCTCCAGGAGGACAACACTCATGGTAAGTGAAATTGACAACGTTTTGCACAGCTCAGCGGGGTTATGTTTGCTATTTTGAAACGTCTGCTGGTTATATTTTAAGAAACACACAAATACCGACTTTAGTTCATTGGTTTCTAGTTTTGCAGTTGGAAAACTTTGAAATCAAGTCATTGTAAGGCAGGCATCAACAATAAATCACTATGAACACAATTGTTCGCGGATTTTTTTCACTCTTTAATTCTTCGTGATATATTGAGATATGATTGAATTGGATTCAACACAAAGCCGAGCCATGAAAATAAATGATTTGTTTGATTGTTTATTTAGTGGTATCAATATACATAATGGCTATGTTTATATGTTATTTATCGCGGGTTATAATAGTTGATAACTCTGTTGTTAATGTTGATGGCATATCTTTTAAAATTCTATTTTATCAGCTTCATCTGTTGTAAGGGTTTTGACCTTCAATGCCGCTTAGGTAAACTTTTTTTTCGTTTTTCGTTAACTTTTTCACTTTTATCGCTTTTTTGTCGGCTAGCGTCTGAGCTTTTTACCTTCAGGCCGGTTATATTATCCTTTTTATCTAACAGGTATACTACAGATAATCGTAGACACCCATGAATAAAGCAAACATTTTTTATGTCCATTCCATTCATGTTAGACATGAATATTTTTTTTACAGAAAGACACTTGTAATTATTTATCGTAATGATTATATTAACTGAAATCAAGTGGCTACTTTTCACTTGTTTTATTGCATTTATTTTAATTGATAGATGCTGTTTTGTTTTTTCCAAAAAAAGTTATAGAGATTTTCTATAACATAGTTTAATTCTGAAACGGTGATAGTTACAAAAAAATATTTCAAACAAAAATTGTAGCTAGTAATATTATACATATTTTTTATCATTACAAAAATGACAATAAAATTGTTATTTAACGAGATATATCAAAAAAATTGTTTATATCTTCAAGTAAACTACTGTTTCTGGTCAACGGATTATTAAAAAAAATTAATCATTAATTCCTTCGGTAGTATAAATGTTAAATACAAAATATCAACAAATTCTGTTTAGTAGTATTTCAAATAATTGCACATATATAAAACAAAAAAGTAAAAACCCTGTTCCTAAGCATCCTAAATCGAGCTTATCAATTAAAATCTCATGATAACTATACTTATCTACTAATTCACAAAAAAAAAGTGTATTTATCATAATGATTCAATTAAGTAAATAACTGTTAGTTTCTAAAGCACCTGTACACAAAAACAACTGCTCTCGTTTCTGTGGTAACACTCAGCCTTATGTTAAACACAACTACAGTTGGTTAGCGAAACAACAGTGTTCCAGGAAACGCGGACCGCACCGCTAAAAAGGATGAAAAGCGGCCCGTTTTGAAATATAGCGTCGTTACAATTGTCTTGTTCTTGTGTCGCCATTTTGTCACTGAGTGTACCACTGATAACAATTCGTATTACCGTGCTACTAATGCGAACTAGAATTGTTTATAATTATTTATGAATGCTGATAACATGATTAGTGTAGCTCGCGGACTCTAGCAGGTTAGGCGATTGTTCTATCAACGAAAATACGACTCCTACTGTACGTCAATCGCAGCGAGATCTGCATTTGCAGAGCTGGAAGTAAAAAACCATAAAAATAAGTAAATAAATATATCATCACGACTTTTACCCATTACTGGGTATGGCACTCTACCGAAGCAGATCTCGGTAAGTAGTATATTTATGCGCATGAAGTGCGGTTACCAGCCGTCAAATTACGGTCTCTAAGGATGTTAGTGGTGGAGGAGCTACAGGGGTAGTTTTAAATTGGTGAAAATGTTTGTCAGCTGTGGGGATCGAACCAGGGTTCTTAAGATCCACAGGCCGACTCGATACCACTGAGCCACTACCACATAATAATAATAATCTTGTTGGTTTGTGAAAAGAGATTTGAATTATTTTTTTTTAAATGAACTAGACTGAGATTAACTAATTCAAAATTCACGATTAGCTAAAACTTTTTTGAATATCTAACTGTGCGGGTTCAACTTATAACTAAAAATATAAGCGCGTCCGAGTAGTTCAAATTCCACTATAAGCTGTAGCTCCACTGCACTGTCATTGGTAATAAGTTCCTGTTGTGCAGAATAAATAATACGATTTAATGAAGAAATCTGCCAATTTATAATTTATACAATTCTGGCATAAAAATATAAATGCGTCTGTAACTTGTCTTACATTTGTTTAGTAACAAGAAGTTTTAATTAAAACATTAATAACTGAAATTCGATATACCAGCCAATATGACGTCACAAAACAAACAAATCGTGAAATAAATGGTTTTGTAAGCATCACTAGGAAAACCACAAACCAACCAAGCTTATTAAATGAAACAAGCGAGCGTATTATTAATAAGAAAACAACTGGAACTGAAATGAATCACTATGGTACAGCTACAAGGCATTTACAAGGAATCTGCAATTGCAGATTTTCTACACTTAAAACATTAGTCTTAGATTTGTTTCCTTTAAATCTGTGGGTTAGAGGACTCAGTAGTATCCTAGTGGGCTTGTGGATTTGAAAACCCGGGTTCATTTCCCACAGCCGACAATTTTCACTACATTAAAACTACCCCTGTGGTCCCCGCTCCACTCACATATTTGGGGGTCGTAATTTGACGATTGGTAACCACATTTCACGCGCATAAATATATCACTTACCGAGATCTGCTTCGGCGGAACGCCACACCTAGTAATAGGTAAAAGGCGTGATGATATATTTATTTTTTTATTTTAATTACAAATTGTATGACTATATAAACATAGCTAACCAACAATTAATACAACAGAGTAAACTGTAAATCGCGAGACACTTAAACGAAAGCGAAGTCATTCATTTATTTATTTATTTATGTATTGATGAGTCGATATCAGTGGCGGTAACGAAGCAACGGTCCCACAAAACCAGCGCCGAACGAACAACGGTCGTGGTAGGCTGCGAATATTTCAGAGAGCGATTAACTAACTCGATATTCATACCTGGGGTGAAACGACGGTTCGAGTGGCAATGCGCCATTACCCAGAAATGGCAAATACTTAACCCGCAGTATCACCGCTCACGGCCACGCTTAAATGCCTTCCACTAAATTCTGCCAATTGTTAAACTGCCAAACTGACACACGAATGTTACACCGTTTCACAATAAGAAGATTTAAATGTACTTTTCGGGACGTGCTTATTTTCTGCTTTTCAACTGCTGTTGTAATTATATGTAATTGTAGTCTAGAGTAGATATACCTTGTGGCACAAGCTAGAGGACGTGCGTTCAAATCTCGCTGACTTCAATTTATATATAATATGATATTATTGTGTCTGAATGGCTCGGATTTTATTATAAGCTACTGTCATTGGGGTAAATCAACTTTTAAATGGCATTCGAATTCGGAGATTACGAGTTCGAATTCCACTCAAGCTAAAATATATGAAGTACAACACTGCGGCTCGGTGAGTCCGGACCCTGTACTGTTATTGGAATTAATTTCCTGTTGTACAGAGTAGCATAAATAAATAAATTGCAAAGTGTGGAACTCTATCGTAGCAGATTTTGATAAGTAATATATTTAAGTGCGTAAAATGCATTTTTGTACTCTCATCATTCAAAATAAGGTTTACATTACTCGAAGGAAAATTTGATTTTGCGCACTAGTGCGAAAAATAATTGAAAAAACATCAATTTTTTTTATGATTCTAAATTTTGACTATTAAAACGCTAATTGTACTTATATACACACATTTTAACGAATTTATAAAAGAAATAGAGACATTAGCTTATAACGCCATCAAACAGATATATTTTAACAAACTTTGCGAGAAAACAAATGTCAATTCATGGCATACGTAACTGTCAATATAAATTCACGCTTCAAATTTAATAAATTCCCTCATTGTCCATCATATAGTTTGTGCTCAAAAAGCATTGTACAAAACTCGTGCACGAAGACGTCATTTGCACCATTCGCGCACTTGTTATGTAAATAGCTATTACCAGCGGTCAAATCATACCCCGTAAAGATGTTAGTGTTTAAATTTGCTCTAGCTTGTAAAACAACCTTGCATCCATGGTGCTATAATTGTCCACAATAACACTCTGTATCACCTATTAAAGTCTGCAATTGTAGATCTAACAGACAGCAAGAAAGCTATCCATTATCCATTCGATTGCAGGAGTACATATTGATGTTGTTAGATTTCTAGTGATTGTCGGATTTCGAAGCCACTAACTTATATTGTTTCTAATTTGTATCGGTGTGAGTGTGCGTGACCCACAGTCGCAGAATGACCCACTTGCGATCCGAATTAAATTCATGGTGCGCTCGTAAACATGTTGTGCTTGCTGGCGAATATTCCACACTGTTCTCTGTTCTTGTTCGTATTTTAGTTTCTGCTCTGGCAGAAGCGCAAATTGCTTTTGTGGGGTAAATTATAAACAATATTCACAGTAAATTGTGTTACGAGGGCGACGAGAACTACGCCCACACACACGCATAACGATGACAGCTATCCCCTACTAGCGCTAAATTAAAATTACTAAGAAATAATAATAATAGAAATGGAATATAAGCCGGAATCGATTTTTTTCATAATTTTTTTATCTCTTATGTGCACAATTGGTCCATTATTATACTGAAAACAGTTTAATAATGCAGACTATTGTTAAACTGTTCTTAGTAAATTTTTATTTTGTAAGATTAGCATTATTCCACAAGCACACGTTAAATGTCATTTCAAAATGATAACCCATTTTATGGGGTAGGTGACTCAGTAATATCGAGTCGGCTTATGAATTTGAGAACCTCGGTTCAATTCCCACAGCCGACAAACAATTTTTACCACATTTAAACTACCTCTGTTGTTTCCTTCCATTAGCATCTTTGGGGACCGTGATTTGACGGCTGGTAACTGCGCTTCATGCGTATTATTTATTTTGAAATAACATATAAATGGCGCAAAGTAGAAAAAAAGTTTATTATACAACTTGTGTTACAGTATATGGTCTTATAAAAACTCGTGTAATAATATACTATTATGAAACTACATCCAGTGTTTGATTATTTTATATGTGTTTTAAAATGTTCCACCAAGTGCTTATGGCTTAAACCTTCGATTCTAATATAATTCAGTTGAATTTGAATGAATTTTGCGCTGTGAATGATAAATATAAAGTACAGTGCTTATACAGTGGACATTTTGATGAAATATGATGAACAGCTAAGCGCTACACATGCTGAAAATTACCTACATAAATGTTTGTTATTAATTAGTGTATTAGCAATTAATGTGTAATCCGCTTCCAAATGATACATTTGCATTCATGGAATGTGCACAATGTCACAGTACCGGACCGCAAAATATTCCTCTCTCACCTGGAATCTAAAAATATTTCGTTTTTGTTCACACAATTCACAACAATTGTTACAATACAAGTTTTTTTACTATTGAAAAAGTTGAAATAATAGTGTCATATTCTAGCGAGTGAAAATAGTTGTTTATGTATCAAGAGTGAAAACAGGCATTTCTGGCCCGTGGCATGATTATTAGCACGAGGCGCAAAGCGCCGAAGGCTAATAACATTATTTCACCCGTGGTACATATAATATTCTATGCACAACAAAATAGCATTTAATTATATATTCAAAAGATTAAAATATGTACATAGGTTATACGTCAAAATGACATTTTGCAGAATTAAGTATTCACAATGAATTTTTTTTATGGCCCTAGGGCATAAAAGAATTGTTTAAGTCCGCTTTTTAGAGCTAAAATACATTAATTTTGGACCGGTTTATGCATAAAATAAATAAATATGTATATAAATATTTCGAAGTAAATACAATTGAAATGACAGTAATAAAAATTAAAATCTCTTACCATTTGATTGCGTCCTTCGTTGCCTTAGTTACTTTGACTATCATCCATATATTCTAGAGGGGTAATGAAGTTCTAAATTAATTAATTTCCTGTCTGTTTTGCTGTAATTAATAAGGTACTAAAATCACAGTTATAATTAGTGAACTAGAAACTAAATATATGATTTCTCAACCCACTTCTCATTATCTAGTTGACGTTGTAAACATTCGAATCAATGTAAAATAAATAAATGAGAAGCAGTCATGACACACTAGACGGTTTGCGGTTAATCAAAAATCCTGTGATTTCATACAGCTAATTATGAAAAATTTGCATACATTTGAATATTATTGTGTTGCGGGTTTGAGATATATTTGTACTAGAGGAGTTCTCAACATTTTGTGAGGACCGAATTGATATGCAATTATTTATTGCCTAGAAATAAAAAAAAAACCATTTTAGCAATTTTGAGATATAACTGATCAGCAGGAATTTTTCAAATGTAGTTTACGGCCGTTTGGATCAAATTTTTTTACTCAATTTTATTTTGTTAGTACAATTAATATATAGCAATTTTAATAGTGTAAACAGAATTAAAATATCTTTTGTAGTTTTAGAGATATGGCTTGTCAAAGATTTCAGCAGGAAAGAAAAAAGAATAGTCCTGCATAAGTTATATATTTATTTATTAAGTTTTGTTCTGTATGTTATATTTAAGTAGTTTAAATGAAAAATAAATGAATGAACTACTATTATCACCGGCAAATACAATATCAATTTTTGGTTTATTGCTTTATTTATGTTTATTCTGATAGTTGCACATTGATATTATGTACACATGTACAGGAAGAAATAAAGTTTTTTAAGTATTTCCCGGTAAAACATCAATAAAATGGCAGTGTGCTTTGTGCGTGGCAATTTTGTTTCGCTCTGTGTACCATTTTCAATCGTGTGGTGGTGGTGCATATCAATTAACAGTTTGCCCCCTCCACTGTCGGACAGCGCACTCTCTGATCGATGATAACAGAGATGAAATTGGCTTCGATATTTTATCCGCTGTTTGATGTGATTCTATCGTGTAAAATGGTAATTTTAGGAATATTTTGGAGCTCATGTTGGCTGTTGTTTGCATTGATTTTCATACAAAATTTTATTATCCTTTAAACAACAAGATTTACGACAATAATTATGCAAATTTTATTAGCTATTTAATTAGTTAGTTTGTAAATATTTATTATTAAAGTATGTAGTATAAAGTATTGCCATTTTATAAAATTGTATTATTTATAAATAAATATATCTTGTTAGACTAGGGTTATAAATGTTACATATACTTACATACATTACATTAATAATATGCTATGTTTCAATAAATTGAGTAACACGAATTATTTTTTTTTGGGTAATGGCTCAGTGTTCTCGAGTCGGTCCCACAGCCGACAAACATTTTCACCAAATAAAAATTATCCCTGTGGCTTCCCCATCACTAACATCTTTGGGGGCCGTGGTTTGACGGCTGGTAACCGCATAAGATAATAAAGTGAATGATATAATAAATATATAAATAAATAAATATATCCATTACTGGGTGTAGCACTGTGCCGAAGCAGTTCTCTGTAAGTGATATATTTATGCGCGTGAGTGCAGTTACCAGTCGTCCAATCACAGCCCTTATAGATGTTAGTAGTGCGGGAGCCACAGGTGTAATTTTAAATTTGGTGAAAATGTTTGTTGGCTGTGGGGATCGAACCAGGGTTTTCAGTATCCACAGGATGACTTGATACCATTAAGCCATTACCCCATAATAATAATATATGATTTATTTATTTTCTAACTCAGCGTGTACATTATACACCTGCTGTAGACTGTGTCTCGTGTGTGCGTATGTGTAGAAACCTATCCGTCACGTGTGTCATTTGATCCGTCTACCAACCGCAGACAAGTCCAAGGGCGAACGAAGCACTTGCACTATCCCTTCTGGCAATTCTGTCCCTTTATCTATACTACCCATCCATCTATACAAGCTTCGATAGCTTATATACTCTCAGTTTGATCCAGGGAAATTGTTTCCAAAACTCATCCATTGTAACAGCGACATGGACACGCAACCAACTTTCAAAATTATTCAAATTATCTCTGACTATGATCTACAATTGCACAGTGCCACACTGCTGGGGAAAAATGCTATTTATTTATTTTTCTACGGCTAGTATGGACGGTTTACATTTATGCTTTCAGTTGTTAATGTAAAGTTGATGGTTACTATGGATCGAGTTCATAAATAACTATTATTTTTTAATTTGAGAACTTGAGTTCGATTCCTGCAGCACCCAGGGTTGTTCATATTTTACCCACCCTAAAAAACCCACCTTAAAAACCCCACTAAAAAAATCCATTTGGTTGAATAGTTGAAAATTCAGTCAGGCTGAATTTTAAGATAGTCAAAACCCAGTGGGCCGGGTTTTTTCAACCCTGACAGTACCACATTTAAATTCAATCTTTGACGGGTGGTAATCACGCATAAATATATCACTTACCGTGATCTGCAGGGCATAGTGCCACACCCAGTAAAGAGTAAAAGGCGTGATGATATATTTATTTATTTAATCATGTTTTTGGTAGAATCTTCAGCTGTTATTCTCCATTATTCATAGGTTACTAAGCAAGCAATAACAATATTATTTCGTCAATATTGGTGGCATCCCCGTGGCAGGAATTAGTATTCAATGGGCACTTGATTTTTAACGATCGCACAATCGGTGCGAATTAGCACGGCGTGCAGTTAATGTCCACGTGTTAACGACACGCCCTGCACCCTTTAACACCCTTCAACCCCCTACAACAAGCCAGCAGCTTTCCATCCCCTCGTATACTCTTTAATATAGATAAAATGGAATTGTGGAATTTTAGTTGTATTGTATGTGAGATTGATACACAATGTGGCGTGGTGCATGTTTGCGTGGAACCACTGGCCGCAGTGTATGTAGAACTTGGAACCAAGTTTTCTAAACATTCAACCAGCGAATAACCGCATCTTCACACTTAGCCAGGACCGTACTAGCAAATATAACAACTATTCATAACATACTAAGAATAAAGACTATTACAACAGTACGACATTTAAAGAAATATTTAACGCATATCAATTTTAGTTGTAAATGTGTTACAATAATGCTAAAAATATATCAAAACTAACCTAGTAATATCTAAAATATTTAATTAAAAAGTGAATTATACAAAACAATCGCCAGTGATGTACTTGAAACGTAGGTGGCGTAATTAAACTGCATCTTCACATTGTGAGTCAATGCGCATATGCACCGAAACGGCAAAAAATATTTTTCTTCTTAGATTAACATATAAGATGTAAAGAAAGGCTTTCAAAATCCAGTTATTGGTAAATAATACATAGTTTAATTATTGTCTGTGTATTATTTACCAATAACTGGATTTTGAAGGCCTTTCTTTACATCTTAAATACATCTTGGATCCTACATAACCTCAAAATTAGATTAACATAGTATAATCAAATTTTTGTGTAATAGCCTATTGCAATTGGACACTATTGTATGAACTGAAAACGATTCAAAAATATAAGAAAGGCAAGGAATGTCCTCTTGTGTTTGTTTATTTAACAAAAAATAGAAGTAAAACCAAAAGTATTTTTTTTACATAGTGTCTACCGACCTGGAATTCCTAGAAAACCTGAAAAAAGCCTGGAATTTAATTTCTTGAATTTTTATAAAATACCTGAAAGAAAATTATTTACCGTCAAACAATATTTTTAATTTAAGTTTAATTGATAATTGCAATTGATAATCGTAATTACTAATTGAATAGTTGTAACCCCATGTAAAACAGGGACTTAATTTCAAATACAATAGCTTACAGTGAAATCATAACTTCTCAGAAACAATCGTATTTTGTAGATTTATATTGAAATCAGCGAGATTTTTCTTCTCCCGTCGTAAAATAGCAACGGGCGTAAAAGCACATTTTAGTCCATTTTAGCAATAGCGCAGCAGGTAAATTATAAAATAAAAATAAATATATCATCACACCTTCTATCTATTACTGAGTGTAGCATTCTACCGAAGCAGATAAATTTTTGCGCATGACGTGCAGTTACCAGCCGTCAAATCACCCAAAGATGTTAGTGGAGGAGGACCCACATGTGGTTAAATATTTGTCGGCAGTGGAAATCGAACTAGGGTTTTCAGAATCTACTGTGCCACCTAATCCTTAGGTTAAATTATAATGCTAAAACTAACTTTCACACTAGGTCGTAAAAAAATGATAATAGCAGTAATGATCGTGTTATCCAGAATAGAAAAGTCATTGAAGTAAATAAATCGCTGTCGCCTCTCATCGCCTATCTAGTCTTGCGCTGCGGTGTCTCGGTTCACCGCGATTATTACGCATTGTTAACACACAAACAAACATGCATCGGTTACATTGACACGTGCCGCGCACTCACACATGATGTGCAATTTGATTCAGTGCTGGGTGACGTCAGCAGCAGCAGGAATGTTTGTGTAAATTGAAACGAGACAATGATGTGTGAGTTGTGATTGTTCCACTGATGAAATAATTCAAGTTATTCCAGCTATTCCTGGATGTGGTGACAGTTGCGCTAATTGTGCTCGACTCTACAACACTATTAACATCATATACAGGCTGGCTGTTCACTAAAAATTCACTCATGGCGTCCACCAACTTCAAATTATAAAATTCCAGAAGATTTCAGGATTTCAAGGTACATATTACAAAATTTGTAGAAGTATATTTTTCAAAAAAAAAATTCTTATTCAACACAAATGCTATGACACATTCAAAATTCATACATAAACACGAGTTTCAGTCAGTAAAGTACTCACTATGATGCATTTGTAACAAAATAAAAAAAAAATAATTAGTAGTACCATAGTTGAATTAGTGAAAAATGATATTTGCAGAAAACTTTGAAAGGAACCTAAAAATAAATAAATCATCAGGTTCGTATTTTTTTCTTTGAACTATTTAAATTATCACCTCCATATTTTCTAAACATTGTAGTTTTATAAAATTCTAAGTGACCTTCTGATTGTCACTGTCAGATAAAATTGAAAAAGACGCTACGGTGGTGTGGTATATATTTTGTCACACAACTTTGCAAATAAATAAAGAAAAAAAAGAAAAATTCTAGACATACTGATACATTTGTAAATATAAGTTAAAGTTAGCTAGATTTGAACCAGTGATTTCAAGCTCGACTACCCTTGAAAACTGAGCAAATTTATGAGAAATATTTTGTAGATATATCTGGGGATGATCTCCAAGAAAGCTTTTAATCCGGCCCTGAATTTCTAGACGCAAAAGCGGTCCCATTTACCAAATGACTTCCTCGGAGAAAAACTTTTACTTTTATTAAAAATTTATATAAGATGTTGCGTACGTCACAACTATACCATATCATACATTCATACATTACCTTCAATTTACATGTAACTGTCCGAATTCTTCATCTCTTTAATATCAATTAAATAACATCTTTCCAAATTCGTTTTTTTCGGTAACCAAAAAATCCTGCTAATTATGTGCGTTGTCCTCATTTGTTTTTACCCTACGGATTATCCTTTTGTTTCGCGGTGCTTTTGTTCCTATGCGGATCGCATATGCCTTGCAATTGTTTTAACGATAGCGGGAAATATTCGCTCGTAAAGATTGGGAACAAATAACGACAGTCGTTTGTTATATTTATGAAATGAGGCCGAAATTCTTCACATTTAACAGAATTTATTTAATTGCATTGTTTGTTGGCCACTTTGTAATGAGCTACGGCGAAGGAACGCCTACTTTATCATTTATTATTTACTGCAAACAGTCAAACAATGTCTTTGTTGTATGCATAGTCTTCAAACTTTTTAAATATATAACTCATATTTCAGAAGAATATGTATTGCAACCCAATAAGTGGAATAATATCACTTTCACTTAATAATTCCAAATTATAACTAATTTAATAATTCATATAGTTTAGTTAATAATGAGTAAATAATTTCATTAATTTAGCTAATGTTTGTTAGTACAAGAAATGTTATTATTATTTAATTTTTTAAATTTAAAACAGTGGAAATATGGAAAATGATATTTTTTTAAAGAAATGGGTATTTCACGTTAAATATTTTATTAATTATAGTTACTTGCAATTAAAATCGTACACATCTTGGTAGTGACTACTCTTCCTCTTTAATACATGGTTAACATGTTTACCTATGATGTGTAGTACGTACGTAAATAATCATCAGAAGCGATGCTAAACACTAACAGAGCGCGTCTGAAGTATACGAGTCCCTTGGCGCTGTACCGAGCCACATAACTTTCTTACTTCTCTTCCTCAGGGAGGAATTATTTCCTCAAAATGTCATTTGGAAATTAAAATATGGAAATGTTTAAATGTACGATACATTCGGAGATCTTGCACGAAAATTAAACATGGAGAAATCGTGTCTTCAAATAAATATAAATAAATATATCATCACGCCTTTTACTCATAGCAGATCTCGGAAAGTGATATATTTTGCGCGTGAAGTACGGTTACCAGTCGTCAAATCACGCTCCCCCAAAGATGTTAGTGGTGGGGGAGCCACAGGGGTAATTTTAAATTGGTGAAAATGTTTGTCGGACTTGGGGATCGAACCAGGGTTCTTAGGATCTACAGGTCGACTCAATACTACTAAGCCATTACCTCATAAATAAATATATCATTTCGCCTTTTACCTATTATTGGATTCTGTCTGGGCAGATCTCGTATCTGGTATATTTATGTGCGTAAAATACGGTTACCAGCCATCAAATCACGGCCCCCAAAGATATTAGTGGAGGGGAAGCCACGGGTGTAATTTTAATATGGTGAAAATTGTTTGTCGACATTTGGAGTCGACCCGGGTTCGTACTTATTTCCCATATTAATCCTGTATGGGTGTGGCTCTTCAGTTGCAGATCCCAGCTGTTGCTGAAAGCGTGATTTTGAAATACAATTTGTATGTTTATAAATTCAATTTTGAACATATATACAATAAAAGTATGTGTATAAAAGTTTATGAAATTCAATATAGTGCAACTTCTGTACATTCCTGCTTTTATAGTATATAAACAAAACACTCGAGCTTAGGACTGACGTTTTTTTATGAACAATTGAAAAATTCAGTTTCCAGTTTGAAAGTCGGTGGTGAAATGATTGAAACGACATACATAAATATTATTTAAAATTGCCAAGGCGTATTTTAATAACATTTACCTGAAAGTTAGGAAGAAAAAAGAATTTCAATGCGATGATATTTCTTCTCAGGGCTTTTTAACTTTTTAAATTATGTTTGAGTTTTCTCTGTATAATGGTAAAATAAAACTTTTCCAAAAGTTAAATAAAGTACCGTGGAACGCTTTTACCAAGATTCGCTCCGGTTTCACTACTGCTTATATTGTAGCACTGTTGCATTCCTTAATCCAATTCGCTTAAGTAATTAATGTCGCCCATATCAATCCTCACAAATTTCATACAACACTCCATGAAGAATATTCCGCTGCCTTACTTGTTTCTTGTTTGTTTGAGTGCAGTATTTTTTAAACAACTTATATTTTCTACTGTCAAACCTTCTAACTAATTTTAAAGAACACTTCTAATAAAACATGTGAACGACTAAATTAAAAACCTTTATAAACAATACAATATTCTTTTCTTCACTAGGAGAGTATTTTATTATACTAAATGTGCATTTCGACTGCCATACAGTCATCGTCAGTAGTACTATTGCAGTCAAAATGTACATTAAGTATAATAAAATTTCCCTAGTGCATTTTAGGGTTGAAACACATGCTTTTCAGCCCGGTTCTGCATAAAAGTATTTTACTTATTAAAGCTAGTTTTCAGTAAAATTACTCAACCAATTTTAATGATATTTTACTAAAATATATAACTAATAGCGGCAAATCCAACGGTGCAAACCGCATTTAAATATCTATTATAGTTTCCGATATATAGCTTAACAGCAGGAATTTTTCAAATATACTTTGCTGCTGGTTGGCTCACAAAAATTTACTCATTTCTATTTTGTTAGTATAATTAAAATATGGCAAATTTAATGGAGTAAACAGAATTAAAATATCTTTTATAGTTTTAAAGATATGGCTCATCAAAGATTTCTGCAGGAATGAAAAACAAATGAGTTATACATAACCTATTTTTTTTTATAAAATTTTGTTCTATGCATCATATTTAAGTAGTTTAGTTCAAAAATACGTGAATTAATTAGTATTGGCAGCGGGAAAGATATTAATTTATTTTATTGTGCTGTATATTTTTGTTATCAAAGTATAAAACTTTATTTACGCAATCAACAACTAAAAATTAATGAAAGTTGTGTAGCTGTGTAATAAAATGAACTCAAATAATTGTTATTAGTAGAAATTACCTTGAGGCTATTTTAAATTGTGTATTATTATTTTATTGTGCTTTCGTCTCCCAAGACAACTAAGACATTGTAACTTGATGTTGTTACAAAACGAAATTAGTTGTTTTAATGTGAAACGCAAGTGCGTAGGGTTTGTGCGTGGGTGTAGCTGCTGGTCATTAGCTACAGACCACGTTCATTACCTTCTAATTATGCCAGCAAACAAACAAGATCTGCACCACCAGCTTCCAGTTCAGTTCAATTTCATAGTTTACAAATATAATTTTTAACATTTAATAATTTTCCAGTAACTTTCCCTGCACTAATATATTTGGGGCCGTGATTTGACAGCTGGTAACTGCACTAAGATCTGCAATAACAGAGCTACAATACCTAAAAACAACAGACGAATAAATAGCTCAAAAATGAGTTCGATGCTTACAGTTAACAAATATAATATTTAACATTAAATAATTGTCTTGTAGCTTTCCTTCCACTAACATAAATGGGATCATGATTTGACAGCTGGTAACTGCACTAAGATCTGCAATAACAGAGCTACAATACCTAAAAACAACAGACAAACAAACAACTCAAAATTGAGTTGGATTCTTAATATAAATATATGTATAAATATATCGTCACGCCTTTTACCCATTGCTGGGTGTGGCACTCTACCGAAGCAGATCTCGGTAAGAGATATATTGATGCGCGTGAAGTGCGGTTACCAGCCGTCAAATCACGGCTCCCAAAGATGTTAGTGCAGGGAGAGCTACAGGGGTAATTTTAATGTGGTCGGCTGTGGGATTTGAACCAGGGTTCTCAGGGTCCACAGACCGACTCGATACCACTGAGCTATCTACTCCATAGTTCGATTCTTGTAATTAACAAATATAATATTTAACATTAAATAATTGTTTTATAGCTTTCCCTCCACTAACATGTTTGGGGCTGTAATTTGACGGCCGGTAGAATTAGGGCTGATACATCCAGGAATGTATGTATGTATGTATTGAATTTTTAGTAAGAAATAAATGAAATTGTATATAAGGTATCGTTCATTCATTTATTTGATTGTTCACTTTGCATTGGAATGTAAATGTTTGTTTGTGAGTGTAAACAAAAGACAGTTGGTGGGCGGTCGATGCAAATATGACCTGAATATTTATGGAAATTGAAACTGGAACCTTTGAAGTGGATATTCGAGTGTTGCTGTAACACTTGCTGTTTCTATTACTGTTACTGTGAACAATTCATTCTCTTTACTTCTCCTAACTACCTACTATATACTGCTTTATTTATATCTACAATTCTCCTTTATTATCTACATGAAGCTATTTTAAAAATATACTTTTATATATTTCAAAAAGTTTGAACTTTGTCAAATGTATACCTGAAATAAAATTAATTTCATTAATTGTTAAGTATTTACTTAAAACTTAAAATACTAATTAAATGTTTCGGAATTATTTTAGAAATGAATAGAAGCATTCTACTATGAAATAATTTAGAAAGATTTAACAGCAAATAATATATGAGTGATGAATTTCCTGTTGTGCAAAGTCACAAATAAATAAATATTCAAAATGAATGTTTACTGTATATTATAAATAATTCATTGATTGAGATCCTAGTCTGGTTGTGAAATACTTACTGATGAGTAAATTGAATACAATTTGCTTTAATTTATTTAAATGAAAAGTGATATTGTTTGCTTCATTCTCTGAGATCATCCTGCTTTGTTTCCTGACGGCATAGTCGCTATATCCATGCATAGCATTTATTTTTAATGAATTTTTCAATTTAATATTTTATTTACTTTGTTAAGAACCGTTTTCATTGTCATCCTACGCCTACTTAGATATCCGAAAATGGAAACAAAATAAATTACATTCTAGTCTTGGATCATCTTGCCTGACTCATCAAATTCATTATTTTTTAACACTCTTCACTGTCATTTAAATATACATTTAACATGACGTCATTCTACCGATATTCCTTCGCGGAGCTGCAATTGCAGCTCTTATTTCTTTATTTATTTACATACATTATGGGGTAGGTGGCACAGTGGTATCAAGTTTGCTTGTGGATTTAAGAACTCAAGTTCGATTCCCACAGCCAACAAACAATTTTCACCACATTAAAACTAGCCCTGTGGCTCTCCATCCACTAACAGTATTCGGTAAACACATGGTTTCCGAACGATTTAGAGATATGTAAAACGGTTTATCTCGGACGAAGGCGCGAAAAATAAATGTGTATGAAAGAGATATATGATAGAAGTAGACGTCGTGTTTGCTTTGTTGAAAGATCGTCGCACCCACGCACGATCGGTGATTGTTCGATGGCGGCAGGCGAATGTCAACCACCTGAGACTGCGTCTGCGTCTGCATACATCAAAGAACCGGTTTGCTTCTAAACTTTTTTCTAATTAAACAAATTAATTACGACAGCTGTAATATAAATATTCTTCTTTGCTACAGCCAGCATCCTACCAGCAGTCATCAAACAGTTGTGCACACATTTTATTTATTCATTTGTTGAGCTTCTGGTAGATGGCTCAGTGGTATCGAGTCGACCTGTGTATTTGAGAACCTGGGTTTGATTCCCACAGCCGACAAACAATGTTCACCACATTAAAAATACCCCTTTGAAGCCTGTGATTTGACTTTATGCACATAAATATATCACTTACCAAGATCTACTAAGGCAGGGTGCAACATCCATTATTGAGTAAAAGCCGTGATATATTTATTTATTTTATGCACAATCGGACCGAAAAGCATGTGTTTTAGCCCTAAAACGCGGACTTAACACTTCTTTTTGGCCCATGGATGCATAAATAAAATGACAATTCTTGTTTATTGTGAATACTAGATTCTGCAAAATGACATTTTGACACATAACCTACTTACATATTTTAATCTTTTGAACATATAATTAAATGTTGTTTTGTTGTGTATAAAATATTGTATGTACCACGGGTGAAATTAGTGTTTCTGACCCTGAGCATGTTATTAGCACGAGGCGCAAATCATGCCACGGGCCAGAAACGCCTGTTTTCACCCTTAGTACATAAGAGTATATTACATAATAAGTCAGGAAAGTGATATTTTACTTGACGAAGCGATTGTTTGAAATACAATTTAATCCGCTGAAGCAAGTAAAAACACTTTCCTGAAAACAGACTTCATATCCAAGGTTACAACAAAAATAACAGTCAGGTAAAATCTTTACCGGACTTGTTTGTACTTGACCAGACTTGTTGTTGTTTTGTTGTAGCCTTGGATACGTACTTTATTTGACTGTTTTTATAAAAACCTACTTTCCATGCTAAAATTAGTCAGGAAAGTAGGTACTTTCTTTCTTATACAATATAAACAATAATGAATTATGAAGATGTAAATGAATAAATAAATATCTAGGAATTCTAAATTTCATCAATCTCAAAACCATTCTTCCAAATAATATTATTTAATATCTTCCTAAAACGTACTAACCAGATTCATAGTTTTAAAATCTATGGAGAGAATATGCGCATAGATTTGCGTTAAAATCGCCGACTAGTCCTTCGTAGCTCGTTGCCAATTCCTAAAATTGGCTGTCATGTCATGCAGGTATAAGTTACAGCTTTCTCTATATTAGTGGAATGTGTTTTGTGTTTATGATATACGACTGTAAAACTTAGGAAAAATTCGAGCACTTAGTCACCAGGACAATGATTTCTAGTGACAAATGTCCCTACTGTCATATTTATCACCAGGGGAAATATTACCTGCGCTACCTACACTAAGTAGGAGGTGACATTGGTATTCCATTTCTGTGGAAAACATCTATGTTTAGTATAGACCCATTAGAGTATGAAAGTTGACGTTTAAATTAATATATGAGGGGGTTTGTATTATTTACAAATTATTCAAATAACAACACAAGTCAGTATTTAAAAGTTTAATTATTTTTTTTAGATTTGTTGTGATTATAATTGTGATATCAAGTCGGCCTGTGGAACCTGAGAACCCTGGTTCGATCCCCACAGTCGACAAACATTTTCATCAAATTAAAATTACTCCTGTGGCTTCCCCTCCACTAACATCTTTGGGGGCCGTGATTTGACAGCCGGTAACCGCACTTCACGCGCATAAATATATTACTTACTAAGATCTGCTTCAGCAGAGTGCCACATCCAATAATGGGTAGAAGGCGTGATGATATATTTATATTTATTTATTTATAATTTACAATATTTTACATATTTAAGACCGTCACGTGCTTCTTCTTCACAATCACGTGGCGCCGACGGTTGTCACATTTTGGTATTAATAATATTTTACGATAAATACTCAAATATTTGTCAAAAGTTATCACTTTGACGAAAAGTTAGAATATGATAATTATATTTCAGTAGTTTAGCTTTTATACTATATTTCATACCAGTTCCAACAAATTATTCATTATTAACGATATAAAAATTTTAATTCCATCCCTTATCTTGTTATTCCGGGTTTAAAACCGTTCTACAGTGACTCATCTATTTTAAGCCAGACATACTAATGTTTTCAAACGCAACATGTAACTGGGTACCTGGAAACTATCCTTTGATTACTATGAAAACAAATCACAACCTTAATAATTTAAACGTCAACTTTCATACACTAGTGAAACTATACACATAACGTAAAAATATGACAGTTCTTCTCAAACTTTCAATTAGACTCATCGATTTTTTTTTGTAAACTCCATGCAGTCTTTCACCAACATTTACCGTTTTTCCAACAGTATTCTTCTCAATCTCAGTTCGGTCCTGGCAATCATCCCTTAACGCTTCAACCTGATGTCTTGTGTATATTTAATCAATCCTGTTCCGGTAATGAAAGATTTGAAATATGTATACCCTTTCTTAAATTTTCATAACATAGATCGATTACCAGCGGCCCGCGGCCCGTGGCTCGTGGCAGTATTAATCACAGGAGTGAATAATTTTTGCTCAAAGGCAGGCCAATTAATATTAGTCACGTGACACATTTCACTGGCCCACTGACAGGAATTTAATTAATCAAACCGAATAATAACGATGTAATGGTTCGATTTAGTGAGGGTGGCAGTGGTGCTAGCTCGGTGCTGCCAATAGCGAACTACCGCAACTCGAATGTTAATCAAGTTTTAAGGTAATTGTAATATCAGATAATCACGGGGGGAATTATGTAGAAAGTAAACAATGTTAGCATGTTTAAATTTAAAAATTTATTATTTTATATGTTAATAAATAAATATATGATCACGCCTTTTTACCCATTACTGAGTGTGGCACTCTGTCGAAGTAGATCTCGGTAAGTGATATATTTATGAGCATGAAGTTCGGTTATCAGCCGTCAAACCAGGGCCTCCAAAGATGTTAGTGGTGGGAGAGCCGCAGGAGTAATTTTAATGTAGTGAAAATTGTTTGTCGGCTGTTGGAATCGAACCGAGGTTCTCAGGATCCACAGGCCGACTCGATACCACTGAGCTATTACCCCGTGTATGTTTATCTACGTACAAAAATAGTTTTTCAATTATTACTTTATAATTTCTATGTTATTAATATGATATCAAATATCTTCTCAGTGCCAAACAATAAACGTTGGATAAAACATTATACTGGATTTGTCTAGAATGCATAGTATTCACTCAAAAAAGTAACTATTCGCCCTTCGGACATCGTGACTAATATATTACATTCCATACTTGTACATTAAATTACTATTAAAAATTTATAGAGAGATTCATATTTTCCTAAACGATGTCGTAAATTGTTTGATCCTATAGGAATATTTGTGCTGAAGCCGTCCCTGTGTAACTTGGTGAAGAAGAATGGCCCACGAATGTGAGGGTGTAAACAAAGTCATTACAGAAATGATCGCACGAGAAAAGAGCAAATTAATCTATTTTTCTTTTATAACATGATTCTTCTCTTCACAACCTTTTTAAACCTTTGAGTGCGTCCTCTCTGTGAAATTACAATCAAATTTTTAATCAAATCGAGTCCTTTTACTTCAGTATGCTCTTTTTACACCAACACGATTATTTTTCAATATTGTTAATAAGAGTAAAATGGAACCTGACTTAAATTTGCACAAAAAAGTAAACGGGTACTTAGCGTTCTTGTAAAATATCAGATCTGCATTTGCAGACCTATATAAATTGATTTATTATACAGGAGTTCAAATCACACTGATTCATAAAAAAAATAAAACAATTAATAGAAAATTGTAAATAAATGATACATAAAATAAATAAATAAATTATGGGGTAGTGGCTTAGCGGTATCGAGTCGGTCTGTGGATCCTGAGAACCCTGGTTCAAACCCCACAGTCAACAAACATTTTCACCAAATTAAACTTACCCCTGTGACTGGTAACTGCACTTCACGCGCATAAATATAATTATCACTTATCGAGATCTGCTTCGGCAGAATGCCACATCCAGTAATGGATAAAAGGCGTGATGATATATTTATTTATTTATATTTATAAAATTACCTTTGTGGCTCCCTCGCCACTAACATCTTTGGAGATCGAGATCTGCTTCGGAAAAATGCCACATCCAGTAATGGATAAAAGGCGTGATGATATATTTATCCATTATTGGATGTGGCACTCTTGCGTAGCAGATAAGTGATATATTTATGCGCATAAAGTCAAATCCCCTAAAGATGTTAGTGGTGAAAGAGCCACAGGGGTAATTTTAATGTCGGTTGTCCAGTACATCTAATAGTAATAATTTGTTGTATTAATTTCATCGTCTTGCGACATGTTTCTGATTCTACTATGAACTACTTGAATTTATGTGTAAAAATGTTGTATTTTGAATAGTATCTGTTTGATTGAATAATAACACGATCGCGTCGGCGGGCGTCAACGTCGCAATGAAACATTTATTGAGTGACATTCCTCTGTTTCACGCTCGTAAAGTGTTGATTCTCTAGTTGGCATAGCTTCACGCGCCACTTCAATCTGAGGGAATTCTCTCTCGGACAATTGGCGCGATTAACACAACGCACGCAAACAACACAGACACACACACACACACATACTAGATGTCTTCATCTTCATTGTACATAGAGCAGCAGGCTCAGCACGTCTCACTCACAAATTCCAAACAGAGATGGCCAACACATTTCAAAAAGTAGGGAATCTATAGCTATCAATGCTCTTTAAAAATATAGCGAAGTTACAGCTACTAAGTATATTTTGTAAAGAATAGCGAAGCTATAACTAAAAACTAATGTCTTTGAGGGCCGAGATTTGCCGACTGGTAACCGCACTTTACACGCAAAATATATCATTTACCGAGATCTGCTATGGCAGAGTGCCACATCCAGTAATGGGTAGAAAGCGTTATGATATATTTATTTAGTAGTATTAATTATATATTTTCACATATAGGTACTACAGATTATCTAAAGCAACAGTAGCAAAAGTAAAAAAGTAACCAGTTCTGATTCCACCCCATTTCTTC
This sequence comes from Pterostichus madidus, assembly GCA_911728475.2. Taxonomy (NCBI): domain Eukaryota; kingdom Metazoa; phylum Arthropoda; class Insecta; order Coleoptera; family Carabidae; genus Pterostichus; species Pterostichus madidus. The sequence goes on along the minus strand of OU452313.1, from coordinate 236,029 downwards.
TGGTTATCGGTTATCGTAGGGTTAGACGGTTAGTGCTATCTTTGCATACCTCATTCGGTTTATTCATATGACCATTCATACATCACTGGAATCGCTAAGCTATTGTTTGAAGATTGAGATTGTTACGTGTCGTTTGCTTTTGATTCCTTTTTTGATACTAACATTATTTATTTCTTAATACCAACTATCTATACCAGGTTTTAAGTTATAAGTTGAGATATAATCCCGTGAATTCTAGCTTGTGAAGAAGTAGTACTAACTACTCAGCTACTAATTCAAGAAAGGTTCAAATGTTTATTTGTTTCGGACAGTGTTACCTCAATTAGACAAAGTCGAGTTCCCAAATATCAGGCATCGTATTAATAATCCAATTTTTTTCTTGAACATTTGAAAAAGTTGTTATTTTTTGTAATGTTTTTGTTTTCTGGTTCTTAAATTTGTATTGTTGGTACTATTTGAATAAAATTATAGGTGTTAGTAGATAAACATATGGAGAATTCAAATTTTAAAACAGAATGCATTTTCCTTGTCTAGTTTTTGAGATATGACTTTTCAAAGTTTCGTAATTTCACAAGTTTTCGTTGTACATTTTTTTTCTATGTTTGATATTTTATAAAATATTTATTCGACATGCAAATTAAATGAAAATTTGGCTATTTGTCAATTAAAGTGTGCTGAATTCAGTGGTGTCAATAGATAATAATTATTTTAATTATTTGTTGACTAAAAATTCTCAAATATCAGTAAATAGTCCTGAAAAGTCAGTAGGATTTCAGTTCAGTGTTCAAAATTTTCATATATTTTTTTAATATGTTTCTATATCATTCAGACCATAAGAAATCGAATGCCGTTGAGCGCATCTTCGTATCTTTTTTAGTTTCCGAGATACAGCGATTTTTCATGTTTTTAAAATTGCAACTTTGCGAGCCCATATCTCGAAAACTAAAAGAGGTATCGAAATGCGGTTTGAACGAGTGTATTTCTCGTGTTTTACTTAACTTGATAGAGAATTATGAAAACTTTGAAAATTTTTGAATTTTTTTCAAAATTTTCCGTGGTCGATATTACGAAAAGTAGAAAAGATAATTAAAATCTGTGAAAACCAGTGAATTCCTCGCGTGAAACTACATATGTTTGTAAATTTTCAGAAGAAAATTCTAACGGATACATTTTTTATTACAGAAAAACGAAAAATGACCAAAAATCATAAAAATCTTAAGGGGTACCCCTTCAAAAATAATTAATTTTTGGCCGATTTTCGTTTTTCTTTAATAAAAATTGTATCCGTGCTAATTTTCTTCTGAAAATTTACATACATATGTAGTTTCACGAGAGGAATTCACTGGTTTTCACAGATTTTAATTATATCTTCTACTTTTCGAAATATCGACCACGGAAAATTTTGAAAAAAAATCAAAAATTTTCCAAATTTTCATAATTCTCTATCAAGTTAAGTAAAACACGAGAAATACACTCGTTGAAACCGCATTTCGATATCTCTTTTAGTTTTCGAGATATGGGCTCTCAAAGTTGTGATTTTAAAAACATGAAAAATCGCTGTAACTTTGAAACTAAAAAAGATACGAAGATGCGCTCAACGGCATTCGATTTCTCGTGGTCTGAATGATATAGAAACATGTTAAAAAAATATATGAAAATTTTGAACCCTTTCAACTGAAATCCTACTGACTTTTCAGGACTACGTCTTGATATTTGTTATTTTGAGTCAATAAATAATTAAAATAATTAAAATCTATTGACACCACTGAATTCAGCACACTTTAATTGACAATTAACCAGATTTTCATTTAATGCAATGCGCATGGAAAAACTGTTTTCCCACGTTAAACACCTATGGCCCGATTTACGTGATACACCCGATATGTATGTATGTATGTAGGTATATTATTTAAAGTGATCGCAAAAGTATTATCGCTTTAGGTCTTGAAATAAGTAAAATCGACTCTGTCGGTTTATATCCCAAATAAAGACAATTTAATATTGACCAAGTACGACCCTGGAAAATATGAAATCAAAATAAAAACATCGCAAAATCAATAAACTACTGTCGGACAATCAACAAATATTCTCGCGCCATTTTCAAACCGATTGCACAAAAGATTCCATCGCATTTTTCAGTAAACTGTTTTATTTTCTTTGCGAGTATGTTATGTTCCGTTGTCGGTTATCGTGTGTAACCATGACAACGCCATGTGACGTCAGATCTAATCCAGATATATCTCTGTAAGAAAGAAAGTCAGTCGTAACCGGAGTACGAGTGCCGCCAAATTCCTTCGTCTGAAATATTGCTTCCGGAATATTTTCCAAATTTCGGACATTTTAAATTCAAATTTTTCTATTAAGATTTAGAAGATATATGAAAGAAGTTTGCCTTTGCTACATCCATAATAAAGTCATTCATAAATAAATTTTACTTTTACCGACAAATGTTTATATTCCACTTCACCTTTTGCATACATACATAATATCACGCTATATCCCATCAGATGGGGTAGCAAGAACCTTAAAATCATTCATAAAATATTTACTTCTTCAATTCATCAAATAATCAGTCCTCGTTAAACATTCTCGTCCTAACACACCATCCACACTTCCCGCGAAATAGTTATATTACGTACCATGAACTGTAAGTGACAGCTTTTAGGTCAAGAATGTAATTTGAGAAATCTCGACTCTTTGGGTCAAGATTTGCTAAACAATAGCGAATAGTAAGCTATTTTTTACAATACTTGCATAAATAGAAGGAAAAGAAAAATAATTATCAAAATGAACAGATGTCAAATTGTTGTCAAAATAAACAGGATCTTAAAATAAATAAATATAAATATATCATCACGCCTTCTACCCATTACTGGGTGTGGCACTCTGCCAAAGCAGATCTCGGTAAGTGATATATTTTTTTCGGTTACCAGTCGTCAAATCACGGTCCACAAAGATGTTAGTGAAGATGGAGCCGCAATAGTAGTATTTAATGTGGTTAAAATATTTGTCGGCAGTAGGAATCGAACTATGGTTCTCAGGATCCACACGATACCATAGTGTCACTTACTCCTTAGGATCTTGATCTAATTACTTACCGTCCACAGTGGATGATAAGTAAATATTATAGTCTTCATGTTACAATGACAACCAACTGTGTAATAATAGTTCCATTTACTATGTTTAAATTTTGTCATTACTGGGTATCTTACAGTACAAGTATTGTAAAAAAATTATTTGTGTTTTATATATAATAATGATTCAATAAATTCGACAGAAGCAGCTGTTGGCGCTCGGTGAAACATATTAAAAAGAATTAAAATAATTAAGAAAATAAGAAGTACTTCTGAACGAACGGACGAAATTGTACAATAAAGTAAAAAAATATACTTTTCTAGTGAAACTAAACCAAGTGTTATTATTCTTATTTTATTCTTTATTCTTTATAATAATGATGTTAGGAGAAGTTGGAATTACATTTCTTTGTTTCTTAGTGTTGGTTTGGTTTAAAATCCAGGATTAACAGAAACGCAACAGATTAAAACTTGTCCTGCGTATTTAGTTCCTGCGAGGCAATCCTGATATTCATCGTGTAACGCGATCTGTTTTGTTTTTGTTGGATTTATTCACTTGTTCACTTGTTTCATACTAATGACTTGATTATGAAACTATTTAAATGAAACAGGAAGAAAAATCACCAGTGATATTAATTACTGAACTAATTTATGAGACAGAAAAAAGATTGATTAGTATGGTGTTCGATTAATCTAGTTATTTGTATGCAGCAAACGTGTTTGTTAAATGCATGGCTTAAACCGGACTTTAGTCTTGCAGTTTTATTTATTGATGATTAGGATCGTTAAAAAATGTCAACGTTTGGAAAATTGTTAAATGTTTAATTAATTGATATAGTATATGGAATAGATGGCTTAGTGGTGTCGAGTCGGACTCTGGTTCGATTCCCATAACCGACAAACAATATTTACCGCATTAAAAAATATCTCTGTAGTTCCTCTACCAATAACATCTTAGGAGGATGTGATTTGACGGCTGGTTACTGCACTTCATGTGCATAAATATATCACTTACTGAGATCTGCTTCGACAAAGTACCACACCTAATAGTGGGTAAAAGACGTGATGATATATGAATTTATGCGTTGTTCTATTCAACTGTATACATGTCTCTATTAAATAGGGTAGCACGAACCCTTGAAACATTTCTATCATGCCACATTATCCATATTCATAATTCCTGTTATACAAGCTCGTTTTTAGATTTCGTTCACACAACAAACCTTCAATCATATCCTATCCATTTATTTTTAATTAATCTAGGAGCCCTTAGGATCCTAGATCGTACACGCAATCTTTCATCTACAATTTGACCACCATACACCTATTTCATTAATCTTTTATTCTATATGCTCAAACATTCTCAACTAACATTGTTTATCAACTAATATGTGAATGATAACCATGACATTTCCGTTATAATTGATTGCATATTTTCGCGCAATTATCACTCAACATAATTTCAATAATTTGCCTTACTATATTTTGTCCTTCAAAAGAATGCCTTAGTTTACATAGATAATTATGAAAATGTATTTATTTATGGAGTAGAAGGCTCAGTGGTATCGAGTCGATCTGTGGCTCGTGGACCAAAAAGAAATAATTCTTATGGATACATATATGAAATGACAATTTTTGTTCATTGTGAATACTTGATTCTGCAAAATGCCATTTTGATATTAAACCTATGTACATATTTTAATCTTTAGAACATATAATTAAATGTTATTTTGTTGTGCATAAGATATTGTATGTACCACGGGTGAAATTAGCGTTTCTGACCCTGAGCATGTTATTAGCCTTCGGCGCTTTGCGCCTTGTGCTAATAATCATGCCACGGGCCAGAAACACCTGTTTTCACCCTTAGTACATATATAACTATTAATTCACTTCGATCATAAGTCTTTATGGCAAATTAACATGTAAAAATTTAACATTGTTTCTCCTATGTGTAATATAAAAATAAAGATCCTGTATATTTTGCCTGTATTTATAGTCACAATGACTATATTTTAACTTGAAACGCGGTATAAATAATGACTTTAAAAAGTAAATATTCCCTACATTAATTTAAAATAAAACCAAATAAAAACCGATCGATCTTGCCAGCATATCATTCATCTGTCTCGCCAAGAATTGATCGTGTCATCCTTGGTTCGTTACCCTTCCATTACCGCTTGTAGGGCTGTAGGGGTACGAAGCGTGTGGAGGGAGATTTTTTTGCCAGTGTCACATTTCATGTTCACCCTTCATAAAATGACGTGGGCGCGCATGTAGGGCTCCATTAGCATCAGCCACCCTTGATGAGCATGGAAATTGTTTTATTGTGACGTGGTTTGTTTTAATATGACTGCCTTTTTATTACGAGATAATTGTTCAAAGAGACGAAAATTTATTTGCTACTTTGCACAACAGGAAATTAATCCTGATGGGTTCATCAACAATTTTATGTGGATTTGTGAACTCTGTTTCGATTCCCACAGTCGATAAATAATTTTCATTACATTAAAAACTACCCCTGTGGCTTCCCTTCCACTAACATCTTTGGGGACCGTGATTTGATGACTGGTAACCACATTTCACGCGCATAAATATATCACTTACCGAGATCTGCTACAGCAGAGTGCCACACGCAATAATATGTAGAAGGCGTGATGATATATTAATTTCTTTTATGCACAACTGATTTTTAGGGCTAAAACATATGTAAGAAATAATTCCTATGGATACATAAATAAAATGACAATTTTTGTTTATTGTGAATACTTGATTCTGCAAATGTCATTTTGCCATAGCAACCTATGTATATATTGTAATCTTTTGAACATATAATTAAATGTTATTATGTTATGCACAAAATATTGTATGCACCACAAAACCCTGAGCATGTTATTAGCCCTTGTCACTTTGCGCATCGTGCTAATAATTATACCACGGGCCAGAAACGCCTGTTTTTACCCTTGGTACATGAACAACTATTTTTTATATGAATTTGAGAACTCTGGTTCGATTCCCACAGTCGACAAATAATTTTCACCACATTAAAAACTACCCCTGTGGCTTCCTTTGCCTGCACCCAATAATAAGTAGAAGGCGTGATGATACATTTATTTATTTTTTTATAACAAAATATATTGAGCAGTGAAAATCTAGATTAAAAAAATTCTCAATGTTAAGGGAGAGTTCATTTGTGACGTCATCTACCAACCTTCTTCCAGGGTAGTTATTATTAGTTGAGATCTGCAAGTGCAGAAGTTGGTAGAAACCTCTGGTAGTGAATCGCTGTGAGGCAAGTCATGCTATGCTATATAACAACAGCTTGATGTATTCATATCTGAATAGACCGAGTTGTGCTAATTGAAAGACATCTTTATAATCTGGCATTTTAATTAAATAGCAGAATTTTCCATTCGTCGCAACCAGATGTAATGTATAATTTTTCTAGTTGACCTTTTGTACCATGTGACCTTCCTTTTTATGAAGAATTTGAAAAATGTATTCGCAAACAAACGCACATGTGTTGCCTAGAGGGCGTTGACACTGCATGTGGTGAACACTTTCAAACTAAGTGTAAAATTAAATATTAATATGATGTCACAACACACTAACAGTTACAGTTACGAAAGTTTGGTTTCATTTTCATTCTCAAATATAAACACGTAGTTGGCGTAATGAGTAAACGGTAAAGTTTGTATAATATGTTAGAGTTATTTTCATGCTATCTAGTGCAAGTGCAGGAAATTACATTCCTGCCCGCTGCGCTCTTGTTTGTTATTGTTCAATCAGTTTGTTGTGTATACTTTTCACTTAACACACATCATTATTTTTGTATTGTTCAAAATGTGCCGCTCATATTTAGTTACTTATTTATTATGGGGTAATGGCTCAGTGGTATCGAGTCGACCTATGGATCCTAAGAACCCTGGTTCGATCCTCACAGCCAACAAAACATTTTCACCAATTTAAAAATTACCCCTGTGACTCCCTCACCACTAACATCTTTAGGGGCCGTGATTTGATGGCTGTTAACCGCACTTCACGCGCATAAATTTATTACTTACCGATATCTGCTTTGGCAGAGTGCCACACCCAGTAATGTTAGTGGTGGGGAAGCCACAGAGGTAATTTTAATTTGGTGAAAATTGGGAATCGAACCGGGGTTCTCAGGATCATTAGACCGACTCGATACCACTAAATCACCTACCCCGTAATAGTAAGTAATATTAATAAGTGATCTCTAAACAAAAATTCCCTAACTAATAAATCACCAGTAAACAAATTATGGTCGGTTTTTGTTTTTAATCAAATTTACATTTTAATTCTGACGGTACGACTTCAGCACTTCTGGTAATTCCCGGAGTCTGGTCGGCCACTTCAAAGTGCCGGAACTACAGAGTTGGTTACCGGAGTCCCGGAACCCGGACTCATACCACGGAACCGATAGACGAGATTGTGTGGTGATACTGGTGGTGCTAACACTCTCAGCTGATGAGATTGGAGTTTTTTTTTTAATTTTTTTAGGATTAAATTAAACTATTTTGAAAAGTAATTTTAGATTTTCGTTAGGAATATTTTAATATATTTCATTATTATTTATCATAGAATATAACTAGGTAATCATAGCTTACGTAAAATATGCACTGACTTTAATTTATATCCAAAAAAATATGATTATGTCTAAGTGGTTTAGTTTCCACTATAAACTCCGGATATTAAAGTTAAGAGTAATAAATAAATAAATAAGTAGTTGTAGCGTTATGGTTGCAGGCACGATGTAAAAGCGAAAGGGTTAGCATAAATAAAATAAATATATCATCACGCTTTTTCCCATTACTGGGTGTAGCACTCTGCCGTAGCAGATCTCGTTAAGTGATATATTTATGCGTGATTACCAGTCGTTGAATCACGGTCTCAAAGATGTTAGTGGTGGGGAGCCACAGCCGACAATCAATTTTCACCACATTACAATTACCCCTGTGGCTCTTCCTCCACTAACATCTTTGGGGGCCGTGATTCAACGATTGGTAGCTGCAATTCACGCGCATAAATATATCACTTACTGAAATCTGCTACGGCAGAATGTCACACCCAGCAATGGGTAAAAGGCGTGATGATATATTTTGAAAGTATATTGATACCGTTTGACAGGTAGTGTGCGACTAGCGTATGCATTTCATTACAATAGCTTTACATGTACACATAAAAGCTTGAAATATCTGGTACATACCAAGCGTGATAAAATCTAGAACAATTAGCATGGTATGAACTGTGTTATCTCGTTCATGCTAAACAAATTTAATTAATTCAAACATTTCTCTCTCTGTTGTACAAGTATGTCTACTTCGTTATCTTTTGTTTGAATCTTCTATTTCTATGTCTTCATGACTACACCATTTACAAATGTAATCTAGGTTTTCATATTCGTTGAAGAACAGTACAGTGTTTAAAGAAATATTTAACGCATACCAATTTTAGTTGTAAATGTGTTATAATAAAGCTAAAAAAATGACCAAAAGGAAAGTATTAATATCTAAAATATTTAATTAAAAAGTTAATTAATGTTCTTGTGACGTAGATAGCTCAATTAAACTGCAACTTCACATTGTGAGACAATGCGCATGTGCACCGAGATGGCAATTCGGAATAAAGCAATATTTAATTAAAACAGTAAATGTTAGAATATCACAGTAACCTAGTATATCAAATTCTTCCATTTTAATTCATCCTAAAAAATATGCATAAATGATAACTTCTTAAATTTGTAGAATAATAATTATTTTTATTATTATCTGAATATTAACAATTGGAACGTGATTCATATAATATAGTTCTTTACAAATTACGTATAATATAAGTAAAAACTGGCAAAAACTAAAATTGACAAGCGTGAAGTTGGTTCCGTGAGATGTTTCGCGCTCTTCTCAAAGTATACCCATCTCTTCTTCTTTTTCATTATTATGCTTTCTCTTTTAATATTAATGCTATCTTTGTTACCTAGCTACATTACGATTAATTCATACATCTGTATTATTATTTTTCTCCCTTAGTAGAAACTTTACAACAAAATAAAAACAGGACGTAGATATTAACATATAAAATAATAATTTTTTTGTGAAACTTTCATACAGTTCGAAAACTATACATAGCAAAGTCGTCGTCAACGTTGGCTCGTGTCCAAGGTACCACATCATACGACAAGTTGCTCTGTGCCATTTTGTAGCTACGTGACGTAGTATATATTCATTTCTAACTCACGTACTGTAAGTGAATCGTACATAACTGGGTGTATGTGGGAGTATGCTTGAAAAAATACACATTTTATATTAATAGATTGTCGATCACCATTTCCTGTTAGATGTTTTATATTTTCACAAGGTTCTTAGAAGATTGTTACGATTTTTATGTTTGGAAAACATAGAAATGTCACTCTTGTCATTTAATAGCAGATAAACAGGGAACAAAACTATTTGTAAGTGGAGACATACATAATACTATTTGACATTTAGATCAGAATTTATACTTACTTACTTATATTTTGCTACGGCAGAGTGCCACACCCAGTAATGAATAGAAAGCGTGATGATATATTTATTTATTTATTAAAATACATAAATATTAATGATGATACTAATAATTTGTTTTCTTTTTTCTAGGTAAGTCTGGAGTTCATTTTCTTCCTCTTCAAAGAATGTACAAACGAAATGAATAGAAACCAGGTAACTTTTTAAATTCTCCGCTTTGTGGATAATTCTCTTGTCCTCCACATTAAGTTTGGTTGTAAAGCAGTGCAGGCACTCTTACAGCAACAATATTCCCCACATTATCTGGAGTACGAGTGCGCGGTATGATATTTTTTACCGTGCCCACACAGAACTAAGATAGTACGCATTACTGTTCCATTTGCTTCCGTTTCTTCGTGCGATGTTCTTTTGTTTGGTTGCCCGCCTTTTTCCGCGTCCGCCGGCGTCGTCGCTCGACGCTGCTGCCATCTGTATAATAGCTTTTTCTGTACTTATATTTTTTTAAGCTTCGCGTTGTTGGAGAAGCTTGGCCAATGACTTTTTACATCGAATCAATAACTTGTCTTTATGTGTTCTTCACACGAACATACTTCAAATCTCTAGCAAAATACGGTTACGATTTCTACCCTAAATTGTTTATTGTATTTATTGCTTGCTACTCTTCACAATAGGGACTTAATGTTAGTTACAGTAGCTTATAATGGAATCCATTCAAACAGTCTTATTGGCCAATCAACGAAATTTAAATTCGTGAATTTTTGCCATGATCGTTTTTAGATTCTCTCCCAGACCCTAAGCAAACTATTAATGATACATTTGTATAGTTCCACTAGAGTATGAAAGTTGACGTTCAAATTAGTATATGGCTGTGAATTCTTTTCATAACTTTGTGCTATGGAAAAAAGTTTGAAATAAATATGACTATATTTTTTGCTATGAAGAACTAGAATTGTAGGAAATCATAAGATAGGTCACTACATTAAAACTATCCCTCTGGCTCCTCCGCCCTTAACATCTTTGATGGCTGGTAACTGCATTTCAAGCACATAAATATATCATTATTGAGTGCTACATCAAGTAATGGATAAAAGGCGTGATGATATATTTATTTATATTTAATTTAACTGGGCTCAGTGGTATCGAGTCCGCCAATGGATCCTAAGAACCCTGGTTCGATCCCCATAGCCTACAAACATTTTCACCAATTTAAAAAAATTGCTCCTGTGGCTTCCCTACCACTAACATCTTTGGGGGCCGTGTTTTGACGATTAGTAACCGCAATTCACATGCAAAATATATCACTTACCGAGATCTGCTACGGCAGAGTGCCACATCTAGTAATGGGTAAAAGGCGTGATGATATATTTATATTTAATTTAATTGGAGCTGTATTTAGAATCGTTTGACAAGGCAAGAACAATGAACTGTTAATTACTAATCGGTTATAATTCCTGTGGTTCAATGTTGAATGAATAATTTTCTAATTTTTCATTCATAGATGACTAATGAGTCTGATAAAATTCTGTTTTATTTTTTGCGGTAATATTTATTTTATGAATCATAAACCTTTAGAAGCGATAATAAAATAATATGTTTTTAACTTTGTTTATCTATTGAACTAGTAAATATTTAAATTCTGCATAACATGGAATTCTTTTGCAAAACATGAATTAATTATACTGTTAATATTAATTAACATTTCTCAATGATAGCTTATCTTAAGCTGTAATGCAAATTTACTTGCAGCAATCTTAATTAGCATCGCGAATTGCGCGCAATTTCCAAATAATTAGAGTCTTACAAAAGTGCAAATAAATAAAATTAACCATCACGAATCTTTACTCATTACTTGGTGGAGCAGTTCTGCAATTGCAGATCACACAACAGCATTAAAGTCGACCACCAATTGACTAATTACGACCTACAAATATATTAGTAGACGCTGAAAATTTAGATTCTATGTTGTGGAAATTAAACTCGTATTATTTCATTGTTTTTTAGCTTTTTTCCTTGCTGCATTAGATCTGCAGTTGCAGATCACACAAGTAAGATTTTCAACAGCTTTAAATTCGACCACCAATTGATTAATCATTACCCCGAAATATATTATTAGTAGAGGGTAAAAATTTAAATTATTGAGGTAATAACAAATAATGGGGTAACGGTTCAGTGGTATTGAGTCGGCCTGTGGAACCCAAGAACCCTGCTTCGATCCCCACAGCCGGCAAACATTTTCACCGCATTAAAAGTAACCCTGTGGCTCCCCCACCACTAACATATTTGGGGGCCGTGATTTGATGGCTGGTAACCCGCACTTCACGCGCATAAATATATCACTTACCGAGATCTGCTTCGGCAGAGTGTCACACCCAGCAATGGGTAAAAGGCGTGATGATATATTTATTTATATATATTTTATTTTATAGCAGTTACATATCACAACAGTAGATGATATATTTTATCATGAAAGTATAACTGTTGACAGCGTAACATTTATTTCATAATTTGGTGTCTAAAATTAAATGTTTCTCTAGCCGTGCAAGTAATAATAACATCTCAAGCAATCAACAAACTTCAAACGTCAAAATGTTCTAGTAGAAACCACTGTATTGAATTACCGATAACGCTTGTCTTCAAAACGAAAAGGAAACATTTAAAATTTCAACTAAATCTCGGCTATTTCTTGTTGAAGTTTAAAGTAAAGTTTCCAAGATAATTTAATAAGGAAGTACATGAACATCGTAAATGCATTACGCATTATTAAACCGTGTTTCCTGTTGTGACGTCACAAGCTAGCTGTGCATGAAAAATCGTCGCATCGCGTGCCTTCGTCAGTGTTTTGTTGACACTGCCCCCCTGTCACGAGTCGCTAATGAGGAATTAATTGAGGTGATCACAAGAACATGACAGACGCACGTGCGTTATGGAGATATACATCTTGTTCAAAAATTTCAATAAAAATATTATACCACATAACCACCAAATAGGGTAGCACATACCCTTGATTCCCCAAATTTAACTCACGTTTATAATTCCTTTCGTAAAAGTTCGTTTCATCTTTCGTTCACGCAACAAACCTTCAATCATATTCATACATTCATTTCTAGGGACCCTAGGAATCCTAAGGATTTTAGTTCGTCCACGCAATATCTCTCATCCTGAATTTCATCAATCTTTCATTTGATATACGTTCTAAATGTCCAACAATTTAGTTCACGTGTATAATTCCTTTCGTACAAGTTTGACTTATCTTTTGTTGACGCAACAAATCTTCAATCATATCCATACATTCATTTCTACGAACTTTAGGATAGGAGTCCTGTGCGGGTCCACTTTATTAGACGCGCACCCGACCTGCACCCACAGAATCTAAACTCGCACTCGACCAGCTACCCGCAAAAATAATTCAGACCCGACTTGCTACCCGAACCGCATTGCGGGTATCGGATTACTCGCGGGTATCCGCAATCCAATGCGAAAAAATTATAATTGTCTACAACGGTACTACAAGAATTACAAGTACATTTATAAATAATACAACAATCGTGTTTAGTTTGAAGAATTAATAATTTTTGAAAATAACATTGGATTAGATCCACTTTAGTTGATCCGCCTCCGACCCTGAACCCGGCCCGCGACCTGTAAAGTGTGCATAAACCCGGACCGCAACGCAACGCACATTGCGGGTACCCGACCTGATGCAGGCCTCTACCCTAGGGGTTCTAGGGATTTTAGTTCGTGCACGTAATATCTCTCACCCTGAATTTCATCAGTTTTTCATTCGACTTACGTTCCGCATGCCCAAACCCTTGTAACTAATGTACATCCACTCTTTTAATAACATTCTTGTTAATCTCTTTTGTAAATGCACAAAAGAACGGTGTGTTCTAGTGCTCTAGTTTAGTGCTGGTGTAGTTCTAGCATAGTGCATAGCGTAGCAAGTTCATGATTGATGTTCATTATATAACAAGAGGTTTATGCGAAAACTTGGAGTAGCCGTTTAAATAATAAACACTGCAGAAAATTCTAGAACACTACAATTTGTTCAGACAGACAATGATAAATTGCATATTACGAGTACTATGTGACAGAGAAGGACAATTTTAAATTGTATTTGTCGTAATCTGTATGAATGTACATGTGTAATCATAATTCAAGTGCAGTTAATATTTATAATTACAGACAGAAAAAATAAATATATCACCACGCTTTTTACCCATTACTGACTGTGGCACTCTGCCGAAGCAGATCTCGGTAAGTGATGTATTTATGCGCATGAAGTGCGGTTACCAGCAGTCAAATCACAACCCCTAAAGATGTAAGTTGTGGGGGAGCCACAGGGATAATTTTAAATTGGTGAAAATGTATGGGGTAGCTAGCTCAGTTGGTATCAAGTCGGCATGTGGATCCTGAGAATCCTGGTTTGATTCCCACAGGGGACAAACAGTTTTCACCATTTTAGAAACTACCCCTGTGGCTCCCCACCACCAATAGCTTTAGGGGCCGTGATTTGACGGCTGGTAACCGCACTTCACGCTCAAAGTATATTACTTACCGAGATCTGCTTTTATTTTATCCATTTTTCCGTGTCATATCATTTGAACCAATTAAATGGGGTAGGTGGCTTAGTGGTATAGAGTCGGATTGTGGATTTGAGAACTCTGGTATATCACTTACTGAGAGTGGAACACCCAGTAATGGGTGAAAGGCATGATAATATATTTATTATATTGATGCACAAATGGCTATTTTGTGATTCGGTTGTATATTTCAAGTCCGTTTCTGTGCTTGTAAGTTTGAAACGATTAATTAGTAAGAAACTGTATTCTTAGTTAATCCTCGTATTTAAATCAAGTTTCTTGCGTTTTTTGTTTGTGTGTTCATGCGTGTCGTCATCGCTGTCTTCTCGTCGCCAGACCAGCCATTAATCAATTATGAACATCACGGCGGATTAAAACTTAATTTCTAAATTATAATCCGCTATCCCCACTGTAAGTAGCTATGTGAAAATCGAATGTGCCCAGAACATAAAAGTGATTCATTGGCTTAAAATACGTCAAAAGAAAATTAATACGCTCTTTGTCAAGATTTAAAAAATGCCTTTTGGAAATATGTATCGCTGTTACACAGGAAATTTCAAAGCGTAAATTATTTTTATCTCCAGGATTATTGGAAATATATTTCCGTACATTCAAATTCCTTTATATTCATTCACAAAGATTTATTTTTACTATAAATATCAAAGTATTTGTTCCAAAAATATGTGTTACTAACATAAATAATATAAATTTTATTTTATCCATTTTTCCGTGTCATATTATTTGAACCAATTAAATGGGGAAGGTGGCTTAGTGGTATAGAGTCAGATTGTGGATTTGAGAACCCTGGTATATCACTTACTGAGAGTGCTACACCCAGTAATGGACAAAAGGCAGGATGATATATTTATTTTATTTTAAATCAGCCCTTTGCAAACTGAAATTTTGATCACATAAAAAATAAGGAGATCGCAAATAATATAAATAAATATATCATCACGCCTTCTACCCATTATTGGGTGTGACACTCTTCTGAAGCAGATCTCGGTAAGTGATATTTTTTGTGCGGTTACCAGTCGTTAAATCAAATCATTTTGAAATTATTAAAATTGTTTGTCGCCTGTGGGAATCGAACCAGGGTTCTCAGAATCCACAGGCCGACTTCATACCACTGAGCTAGCCACTCCATAAAAAAGTAAGGAGATCGTAAATAATATAAATAAATATATCATCACGCCTTCTACCCATTACGAGGTGTGGCACTCTGCCGAAGCAGATCTTGGAAAGTGATATATTTTTGCGCGGTTACCAGTCGTCAAATCACGGCCCGCAAAGATGTTAGTGGAGAGAGAGTCACAGGAGTAGTATTAATGTTGTGAAAATGTTTGTCGGCAGTGGGAATTGAATCAGGGTTCTTAGGATCCACAGGGCGACATGATAACCACTGTGCCACCTACTCCATATAAGGAGATCGTGAAAGAATATATTTGTGATTTTTGTTTCCAAGAGGGTCATGGTTCCAAAACGTTTGAAAACCACTGACCTACAATACATATGAATGAACAGTTCAGATTTTCCATGATTGCACATGATATTAGTTGAAAATAGTGATGTTGCAAGTTGATGACCCTTTCAGCTTATTTCAGTCCATACATTTGAACAGGGCGAACTGAACAGAGAAAAGAGGATAAAAGTCGGCATTTATCTTGCTTTGAAGCCAGTAGAGAAGTAAAAGAATCCAGCACAGTCACTGGCAAACAGTAGCAACGCGAGTGCAGACGATGTATGCAGCAGCAACGAACGAAAAGCGAACATACTGAACAATGCATTGTATTTATTGTGTTGTGCAACTTTCAGGAATCACAAACTTTCATAGAAAACAGATAAATTATTCACAATTCAATTTATAATCTGCAGCGGACGATTCAAGATGTATTCTTTACTGCACTTTATTTTATATTTTTTTGTTACGATACAGTTTCGACTGCATCATAATATCGCAGTATTCAGTTACAAATCTTTATAAAGTAAGGTTAATTCTACGTTCGTAATTTCCTTCTTTCTTCATTATTGTTTGTCGGCTGTGACTTGAAATAAGTGAGGTAAAACCATGTATTGTCGTAAGTTTGACGTCACTTAGGTACTCTCGCATTTCAAGCGACAGTTCTACCTGTATTTTTAATAAAAGTGTCAATACAGAAAAAGTCAAATACAAATGTAGGGTAGGTAAATATTTATGAAAGAATTGGAGAGCCAGGGGTATGTTTTACAGCAAATAAATGATCGAATAAAAACATGATAACTGTAATTCAGTTCCAATTACAAGCATCAAACGTTTCCACCCTCTTCAACCCTTGTCCTCGTACACCGTGCGCCCCACATAAAACAAGTGAACGGCTTGCGATAATAATTCACACGATTTTGTCTCCGCGGCGAGACGGCCAAGTTTCAAATTGAACGCGGCGTTTAATTAATGAAAGTAATTAACGATAGTGATGCATGCGCGCGCGTTAGAACTTCTACCCTTCCCCAGTGTTGTGTGTGAAGAGTTTAATGGGCCCTACGAACACGTATAATTTATCTAAACCGCCATTTTGCTTTGCGGGATCGCGACATCTTTAATATTCATTTAATTGTACTTATGTCACTTACTTACTTTAGGGGTTGGTGGTTCAGTGGTATCGAGTCGGCCTGTGGATTTCAGAACCAGGGTTCGATTCCCACAACTGACAAACATTTGCACCGTAATAAAATTATCCTTGTAGCATCTCTCCACTAACATTTTTGGGGACTATGATTTTACAGTTGGCAACCGCACTTCACGCGCTTAAATATATTACTTACCGAGATTTGCTATGGCAGAGTGCCACACCCAGTAATGCGTAGAAAGCGTGAAGATGTATTTATTTTATATTATTACGTTACTCACTTACTTTAGGGGTAGGTGGCTCAGTGGTATCGAGTCGGCCTGTGGATTTCAAACAATTGTCACTACATGTAAACTACCCCTGTGGCTTCCCTCCATTAATATCTTTGAGGGTTGTGGCTTGACAGCTGGTAATCGCACTTCACGCGCATAAATATATCACTTATCGAGATCTGCTACAGCAGAGTGTCACACCCAGTAATGGGTCAAAAACGTGAAGATATATATATTTATTAAACTACCCCTGTAGCTCCTCCTCCACTAACATCTTTGTGGGTCGGAATTTGACGGTTGGTTTGGTAGAGTGTCACACCCAGTAATGGGTAAAAGTCGTGATGATATATTTATTTATGATTGATTGGTAATAGAAGGAAAATAGTAGTTGTCGAAATGAAAGCGAAAGGAGTGTACTCGGTATGGTATCTTCGCTTTGTGATTATTTAAAGTGATTCTTTGTAGAGTTAATTAAGTGTGAAATGAACATAGAGTAATTTATCCTTGCCTTGAACACAACAAACTGATTTGAATAATCAAACCCAAGTGTAAAATAAGTCCCATCTCGGCGAAATTCGTTTGAAGCGTAATTTCCGTGCGTTTCACTCTGCACTACTAGCGCAGCGCAGCGCGTCTCTACTTAATTACATTGACCTGTGAATCAATTATGCTTAATTATAAAATGCGTCGCAAGGAGCGGAGAGCGAGAGACAGAGACAGAGAGAGCTTTGATACTTGTAATTCAATCCTTTTTACCAAACCCCAAACGTGATTACAATCGTTCATCTTAAAACGAGATAAAAAGCTTCCACCGCGAAACACGACGTTTTCAATTCAACGCTTTAGGAATTTCACGGAGGGGAGTGTACCTGAACCTTCAGATTTTTAAGACGATCGCTGGAATTTGCTTCTTTATTTTCCTCATTATTGCTGTTTCTCACTGACTTTTTATTTTTTTCAACTGAAATGTCTCTTTTTCAACTTATTCTTTATACTTATTTGTTGCCAGCTGTTCTTTATTTAGTAAATTGTCACTTGTAGGATGATCTGCTAAATGTTATTCCAACAGTACGACGTTTGAAAAAGTATTTAAGGCATACCAATTTTAATTGTAAATGTGTTACAATAGTACTAAAAAAATTTACCAAATCTAACGTATTCATATCTAAAATATTTGATTAAAAAGTGAATTATTTAAAACGATGTTCATGTAACGTAGGTAGCTCAATTAAACTGTAACTTCACATTGTCCGGTAAACAAAACAATATTTAATTACAACAATAATTAAAAGAGTAAATGTTAGAATAGCAAAGTAACCTAGTACATCAAATTTTCTATTTTAATTGATCTTAAAACATGTACAAGTACATACATGTTTACTTCTCGGTTTACTTCTTAAATTTATAAAATTATTATTATTAGTTGAATACTAACAGTTGGAACGTGTTTAATATAATACAGTTCTGCACAAATTTCGTATAATACAAGTACAAACTGGCAAAAACAAGTCTTGACAAGTGTGAACTTAGATTCGTGAGATGTTTCGCGCTCTTGTCAAAGTATATCCATCTCTCACAAAAAGGAGAGCTTTTTTTATCATTATTATGCTTTCTCTCTTAATATTAATGCTATCTTTGTCAGCAAGAACTACCTACGATACAATAAATTCATAAATCTATTATTTTTTTAAAAATAAATATATCATCACGCCTTCTACCCATTACTGAGTGTGGCACTCTGCTGAAGCAGATCTCGGTAAGTGATATATTTTTGCGCGTGAAGTGCGGTTACCAGTCGTCAAATCACGGCCCCCAAACATGTTAGTGGTGGAGACAGGGATAGCTTTTTCAAATTATGAAAATTTGTCGCCTGTGGGAATCGAACCAGGGACCTTAGGATCCACAGGCCGACTTCATACCACTAAGCTAGCCATCCCATATATTTTTTTCATCCTTAATAATAACTTTACAACAAAATAAAAATACTGAGAAAAAATATGTTTGTACGTAAATTAACCTATTGTAATTTATATTATAATTTTAAATTTTTATTAATTATAATTTAATCAATAAACAAACTAATAACAGTTCAAAATAAAGTGTTATATCAGTTGTATCATAATTAGTTAAATATCTTTTATATTTTCCCCCCAATATGGATGAAAACCCCTGTAAAATGTCCTTCATACACTTTCATAATCTCGTCATTGTGCAAAAGCAGGTTGTGCATGCACCACGACTCTCTGTCTCTCTCTCTCCGCCGCGTATAGCGCCACTCTGCGGGGGCAAGAGGGGCAGCAGTGGAATGCGGTCCCGTGGGTTGGCCACCCTGCATCGCGGTCCATGCACCCAGACCAGCCACAAGTCTATACCTGTGCGCTGGACACGTTACTGCCTGCACAGTGCGAGCGAACACGTTGCTGCCTGAAAGAGATGATGATGATGTCAGAAATTAAACACTGTAATCATGTAATTGATGAGAGTTGTGTTAGGAGGACGTTGAGCAGATACTCACACCCCTAATCGAAGAGGGAGCTACGTAGATTCGTAATTATTTATTAACTTTATCCCAATTATAGTATAGACAAAATATATTCGGTGATGTGGGTAGCGTTATAGAAATCGAATCTGGAGATCCCTAGTTCGAATCCCATTCAAGCTAAAAAAATATACCGGGTGGTGCTTGGGTAAACGTGAACATAG
This sequence comes from Pterostichus madidus, assembly GCA_911728475.2. NCBI lineage: Eukaryota > Metazoa > Arthropoda > Insecta > Coleoptera > Carabidae > Pterostichus > Pterostichus madidus. The sequence continues at coordinate 216,273 of OU452313.1, read as the reverse complement.
GGATATAACATGTAAAATCATAATATTGTTATTTCCTGTTTCTCTAATTATTTTAAGCAAAAAGGGTTTTTTGCATTTTGCATAATGTGTAGACACAAATTAGATCTGAAAATGTTGAAAATTGCCTCAAAACTATCGATAGCCATGGAAACCGACAAATAATTTTCACCACATTAAAACAACCCCTGTGGCTTCCCCTCCACTAACATCTTTGGTGGCCGTAATTTTACAGCTGATAATATATTATTTAAAATAAATAAATCATCACGCCTTTTACTCATTACTGGGTGTGGCACTCTGCCGAAGCAGATCTCGGTAAGTGATACATTTATGCGCGTGAAGTGTGGTTATCAGCCGTCAAATCACGGCCCCCAAAGATGTTAGTGGTGGAGGAGCCGCAAGGGTAATTTTAATTTTAATCGGGGTTAACAGGATCCACAGGCCGACTCGATACCACTAAGTCACTACCCCATTTAATTATTTAATTTATTTAAATATCTTATTGACGTTTACTAGTATTATTTGTTTCTGAAAGTACTGAATTTAAAACGTATAAAATAAGTGTTTGATGTGAAAACAAAATACATCCATCATAGCACACTAATAATGTGAGTTAATATAAGAAAGTTGAGTCCCATATGTAGAGAACCACTGCTTGAAAAAAATAATTGTTAATAACTTTTTAATAGATTTGTAAGATGGTATTTCTTTCCTAATCTAACTAATCTTGTAGCTCTTATAGTTCTCAAGATAGCAATGGTGACACTTTAAAATTGAACACTCTATCTGAGGGTAGAATTGAAATTTTCTATTGTTCAATATATCAGACAGTGCGTGTAACCAGCACCAGCCACCACCTTATTAAAAATGACGATAGAAGAATATATGAATGAACCAACAAATAAATGAATAATGAATAGCACACTTTTAAAATTAATTTAAAAGAGTTTCTCTACTTAATATTCACAACAGCTAATAACTCTCGGCTGTGGGACCTCCGACCACATTTCTCAAAACCTAATTAAACAACATCAAACAACAAAACAAAACAAAATTAGATATCGTCGTGACGTCACATCAATGAAATGATTCTCAACACTGTTACACTCTCTTCACACAATTAAATCCTCCGTGTTATCCTGCAGGAATAAATTTAGTATTAGATGTCCTGTGGGATTGCTAGAGTTGCCGTCATGGCAACTGATGGCAAGCGACAACCGAGGAAGATTTATACAAACTTTGTTTCTGTTTCTGGTTTTTTCTTTGCTCTCCAAGGAAGATAATTTGTTTTCATTCTTTCCGGGAAATCTAAACTGCGGCCGTATTGAATTTTACAACACGGGTAGAGTTTCTGTCTAACCTTGGCTAGACATTGTGACGTCATCGAGGAGATATATTATTAATGACGGACGAGAATATCTTAGTTTAGAAGGATGGTGGAATATAGCGAAGAAGAAACATGTATGTAAATTTTTATTACAATATTCTTATGAGAAAGAATTTTACAAAAAACAGTCTGATAAACCAAAAAATAAAAAACAAATAATAATTTGCTTACAAGTAAATTCGGACACGTGGAATTCAATGTCGGTGTGCGGTGTTTCATATCTTGTTTAGTTTTTAAGATATAGTCTTCAGGAAAATATAATTGTTCTCAGATTTTCGACTTTCCCAAAGCTATATTTATTTACTTATGTATTTATTTATGCTGCTCTGTACAACAGGAACTTTAACCAGTTACAAACTGAGTGAGTCGCAATGTTGTAATTCATATGTGACTGATGTATTTACTTTCGTTTCTTCAAGTGATTGTGTATGGCTCTACGGTAGTCAGTTGCACTTGCGAGTAAGGTGACATGTGGTCGTGGTGTGGCGTCGCGTCGCGTCAGTTGGTCTGCGGTGCACGGCCTTTGACTCGGCGTCGGCGTCGCCGTCGCCGTCGCCTCTACCGCTGTCTGTGTTTGTTGTTTGTGTGTATGTGGAAGGCGTCGCGCTGCCTGCCTAGAGTAGAGGACGGCCGGCGCCGAGCGTATCGATTGAGCTCCGGACGCCGGAGCCGGAGACGACGCTCCCACGACGCCTACTCAGGCTAGGACTCGCCCATATATACCAACAGTATTACTATCTACGAGTACTATTTGAAATATATCTTCACGATGTGCCAGTAGATCTATTGTTGCAGATCTTACCAATAACAGTTTTCTTCTTATGCATCATTACTGGTAGTTATAGCACCATGGTTGCGCTATCGTTTTACAAGTGAGAGTTCTGCTGTTGCAAATAATAAAAATAAATAAATAAATATAAATATATTATCACGTCTTTTAACCATTACTGGGTGTGGCACTCTGCCGATGCAGATCTCGGTAAGTGGTATATTTATGCGCGTGAAACGCGGTTACCAGCCGACAAATCACAGCCTCCAAAGACAGGGGTAATTTGAATGTGGTGAAAATTGTTTTTCAGCTGTGGCAGTCGAACAGGCCGACTTGATACCACTGTACCACCAACCCCCTTAAAAAAGTAAATAACTAAATCACTCTTAATCCTCCCCTACAAGCTCACACATCACCTCAATCCAAAAATAATGAAATAACACCAAATTCAATATCTACCATGATTCCAGATGAAAGAAGTATCCAGTGTTCATCCCTGAACGTCCTATGTCCACCTACCCCTAAATAACATCTCCAGCGTCCTCATCTCCCACTGGAGTCACTCGTCATCACAGTCAGAGAGTTCTGCCGCCCCTAAATCACTCTGAATAAATATTTGAATATTTGAGCGAGGACGTTCCGACATTCGAATCCCTCTACCTACCTATTGTAAGAATTGCGGACAACAGGGACGGACACGGAGAATGCTGAATGTTTCATGTTGACGTTCAAGATTACCCCAGAGAATGGAGGGAGAAGGATTGTTACGAACTCGCGGACATCTCATTCTGCGCTAAGAAGATTTTCTTTTTGTGCGAGAGAGAGTAATTATTTTAATGTGTTTCAGTTGAGTATCTTTTTATGTTGTATTTTTAGAGGGATGTAAAGTTTTGTGGTTGGTTGGAAAATAGTGGAATTTATTTTTTAAAGGGGTTTACGATGTCTACTGCCGGTAGTTTATAAACTAGTTGGATGTGAGGTAATTTTGAACGCATGTAACAACAAAACTAAAAATGATAATTAAAATCGGTTTCAAAATTTAAATTTCATATATTTTCGTTATTTAATATGAGTATTTTTATGGGGTAATGGCTCAGTGGTATCGTGTCGGCCTTTGGATCCTAAGAACCCTGGTTCAATCCCCATAGTCGATAAACATTTTCCACCACTATTAACAACTTTGAGGGCCGTGATTTGGCGACTGGTAACCACACTTCACGCGCATAAATATATCACTTACTGAGATCTGCTTCGTCAGAGTGGCACAGCTAGGAATTGGGTAAAAGGCGTGATGATATATTTATTTATTTGTTTACGTTTATTTGTCTGTAAGAGTTTTTCAGCATTATAGTAATCAGTCCTTGTACTTATATATTTGTTTATCAGTTGTCATGAACGAGATTTGAAGGCGGGATCATGCAAATAATTCAAGCACAACACAGCGTAAAGTGTGTAAATTTAAAACTAACATATCAGCAGTTCATTCCACGGTTAAATTTCTAGAAGTTATCGAACTACAATAAATTGTGATAAAAAATATGTTTCGAACGAGTTTCCCAGAAAACTTCTTGGAATTATGAGCGTGAACGGCCGTTAACTTTTGTTTTATTACCTACAAGCAATTATACCATTTCAAATAAAATTTTATACGTTTTCAAAACGTTATACTATATACCCAGCGTGACAATTTAGTCCGCGAACATTTTATATTTGACGTTTTATCTGTCAAAACTGTCCAAATGAATGAAAGTAATAATATAAAGAAACTACTGCTGTGAAACATGTTGTCTACATAATTTTTGTTAGCCCTAGTTTAATTTTAGCCGTGACGCAAATTGTGCCAATTCGTGAGTAAAAAGTGAAAAACAAACAAAAATCAATGAGCATGCAAACAAACACCGCACAAATAAATACACAGCGAAACAACGAAACGAGTGATATTCTTACGAAGTAACAAACAGTGTTAACAAAAACTCATCTCAACTTTTCCCCGGATTCCTGGCTCGGTATGAATTACCAACAACAAAATAACTTATTCAAATTCCCCCATTAAAAACTCAACAAGTTACCAACATTATTCAAAACATCCAACAAGTCTCTAGATTTTTTCATCACTGGTTGTTAAACTTCCTAACACAGTTACTATGGTTACAATACTATGTAAAACGCTTGTCTAACCCTTGTCACTCATTCTAACCCCTTTTTAACGGTGGGGGATACTTGGATGACGTCACTGGCCTTGTTTCCATCCCCAGGGATGCCTTCTACTCCTGAGGGAAGCTAGGGAAAGTGAATTCTTTCATTGATGATTAACCACAATTTATACGAGAAATTGAACACTGTTTTTATGGGTGAAAGACGAATTATACGGTGAAATAAAATATTAGAATTCATTATTAAATTACATATTACTATAATATTAGATAATATTCAGCCCAATTCTTAAAAGAGTTTTAACAAATCTTAAATTTTGGATTAGTCAAATTTAGTGTAAGTAATTTCGATTAGCAATTTATGGCTGCTCTGTCACCACTAACATCTTTGGAAGCCGTGATTTAACGACTGATAACCGCTCTTCACGCGCATAAATATATCACTTACCGAGATCTGCTTCGGCAGAGTGCCATACCCAGTAATGGGTAAAAGGCGAGATATATTTATTTATTTAAGTTTAACCATATTTTAAAAAAAGTTTAAATTAACACTACGCCTTTTACCCATTACTGGGTGTGGCACTCTGCTGTAGCAGATTTTGGTAAGTGATATATTTATATGTCTAAAGTTATTTTCTCCACTATAGTTTAGTATAGTGTACTCTTGAAGTTCTTCTGTGACATTTCTTGGTGACAGAGGGTTCAAGAGTCACTAACAAAGAGATAGTGATGTATCGGGACGCTGTCAGCAATTACTGGAAGGGCTGGTTTAAGTAAGGGTTAGAAAGTAGATTTTAGGGGAGAATATCTCCATCAGAAAATCGTTACATCGCGTCATAAAAGATCAATGCAGTGGCGAAGAAACTGAATACAATTGTAAGTCTGTGTATTAAAAAACAAGTGGCAAAAACAGCGAGACATGAAATTAGCGTGGTCGTGGATGTTCATGTCATGAAGAAAGAAATTAATTTATTACTTTCTTTTCTATTTGTTCTTTAGCATTAAATCTGTTCGTACTAATGATATTTTAACAAAAACACGGAACGTTTACACAAAAAATTACATAAATTTAAAATGGTTTTCCTTGATTTCACAGTCGGTTCATTTCACTAACAACATTTTAATAGTCATTAAATTCTTTTATTTATTTGCTCTTCTATACTGTAGACAAATAAATGGTACTCATTATTATATTATAAGTGTAACAGATCTGCAATCGCAGATTTCAGTAGGATTATTAATTAATACACATTTATAGCTGGATATGGAGTAATGACTCAGTGGTATCGAGTTGACCTGAGGATCCTAACAACCCTGGTTCAATCCCCACAACCGACAAACATTTTCACCAATTTAAAATTACCCCTGTGGCTCCCCCTCCATCTTCTGGGGCCGTGATTTAACTGTTGTAACTGCACTTCACGTGCACAAATATATCACTTACCGAGATCTGCTTCGGCAGAGTACCACACCCAGTAATTTTTTAGCTGGATAGTTAATGCTTTCGTTTCACAGGCTAGAGTTTTCCTAAAATAAAAAAATAATAATACGTAATTTGAAGAATGTAGTAAAACTAGAAGTTGTGACCCAATGGTAAGCACGCTTGTAGTTTATGGGTTTAAATCCTGCTGATTATTCTCATTCTTATTCAGCATACAGCCAGCTCCCTAAATCCGCAGTGTTACTCATCCCTACATCCTGTATGACGTCACCTGTCATTAGCATGTGCCAGGAGGTCCTACTGTCCATGACGTCACCAGCACGTGTTGTGCTAGCCCAGGTTCACGGTCACATTTCAGCGGCGTGTCTCTGGGATGTGTTTATGGTTGATTGTTATGATCACACATATGGTGTTGATGTTTGAATGTGAGGTAGCAGCGCTCCTAGCGGACATGTCTCAAATAAACCACTTGAAGGGTGATTATTATAGTTTCAAGTGGTACTTATAGTGTTAATCTGCTGATAGTGTTTTTTTCTATAGTTAGTCATTTTGTACTGAATAATTGTGCAACTTTCAAAGTCTATAATTTCTAAACTAATTAAAATAATTCAAATCGGAATAATTACCATTGGAACATAATTCATTCGGTTTGAAATACTATTGGAAAAACACCATTGAATTATTAAATTATTGAAAAAAAAAAAACTAGTGAAAAAAATTGATTAGATAAATTTATGTGGTAGTATGGCTCAGTGGTATCAAGTCGGCCTGTGGATCATGAGAGCCTCGGTTCGATTCCCATAGTAGATAAACAATTTTCACAACATGCAAATTACCCCTGTGGTTCCTCCACCATTAACATCTTTGAGGGCCGTGATTTGACGGGTGGTAACCGCAATTCATATATATTTTTATAATAAGACGATACAAAATTAAGTAAATTTCAGCTACAGCAATTAGTAGTTAGTCTATCAATACCTCCTTCATTTAAAATGAACAGCCCTCATCAATATTACAGTACAACCATCCTCGTAGAATATTCAAGTCCTCATTCCTCACAGAGGCTCCCTAAAACATTCACAAACTCCTCAATCTAACTCCTGACAACACATCCTTCATTCTTCATCGTTTCAGCAACAAATAAAAAGATTGTGTCCTTGACCTGATGAAACTGGCTGCTTCAGCACTGAAATCTATCGCATAAATCCAGTGCGCGCCTGAAACTGAAACCCGCGATACACCAGCACGCCGACACGGCAGCCATTTGCATGTTTTAAAGCTCGTTGTGAACTGAAATGCTGACAGCGAAGCTATAATGGCAGCCAGTTAGGGAATTGAACCCGATGCTGATCGATGAAGTTAGGGGATATTACGCTAACTTGACTACACGCCCACCTCGGAACAACTTGGATAAGAATAAGTTTCACTTCTGAAACTGGAAATACACTAAACCTGATTAAGACTCATTTCATTTTATTTATTTATTTATTTTGGAACCCATAATTGTTGTACGAATTGTTGGTTTTTATTTATGCAGATATTACTAGTATTTATAAGAAGCAAACATATATGAATAATATTGTATGGTAGCTAAATGATTCGATTAAGTGTAGAATGCCAAAATAATTAAAATATTTCGGGTCATGTTAGCGGACGTAATAATAAAGTCTATTTAAAGTAAATTATCCTTGAAATGAATCAGAGTCCTCCCAGCATTTCAAGTCCTGTTTATGTAATTAATTCTACAAATAGATATATAATATTTAATATTTGAACGGAAGGAAACGTCCAGCATATCAAGGTTAGGTTTAATTTTAAAATAGTTTATTTCGTAAATCTTATTTGAATAAAAGTCTAGAGAGAAATACAGCGCGATTGGTACACAGAATGAAATAACAGATTTCACCTTGGTGCAATGATGTTTATTATGGCTGAATGCAATAAATATTCAATTACAAATAACATGATCGTAAATCACTCGAATCAGAATTAAAATTCTTCAGCGTATTCATACTTATATGTCGATAAATTATATTGCTGCTGCAACCATTTCACAAATCAATCTTTGTTCGTATTTTCAAACTACAAACAAACATAAGTGGGGATTATCTACACTGTATTCCAATTCAGATTAATTGATCAACAACTCATATCAAATACCCAAGTTCTCCACTCACATATTTAACTTCACACCCAATAATGGGTAAGAGGCGTGATTATATATTTATTTCCTTTAATTTTATGAACACTAAGATATTATGCTCATTGTATTCTTGTCGTTGCTACAGAACTAGTACGTTTTACACATGTTTTTTTTATCTAATTAGTTGTTATGTTGCTAGGATACTAATTTGGGATTGTCATATTGAGGTAAGTGGCTCAGTGGTATCGAGTTGGCATGTGGATTTGAAAACCTGGGTTCGATTCCCACAGCCGACAAACAGTTTTCACCATATTAAAATTACTAACATCTTCGGAGGCCGTAATTTGACGGCTGATAACCGAATTTCATGCGCATAATTATATCACTTGCCGTGATCTGCTATGATAGAGTGCTACACCCAGCAATGGGTAGAAAGCGTGATGATATATATTTATTTTTTTATGCACAACCGGGCCGAAATTCATGTGTTTTAGCCCTAAAAAGCGGGCCCTAGGGCCATAAAAAATAATTCCTATAAATAAAATGACAATTTTTGTTTATTGTAAATATTTGATTCTGCAAAATATCATTTTGACATATAACCTAGTTATATATTTTAATCTTTTGAACATATAATTAAATATTATTTTGTTGTGCGTAAAATATTGTATGTACCTGGAGTGAAATTAGCGTTTCTGACCCTGAGCATGTTATTAGCCTTCGGCGCTTTGCGCCTCGTGCTAATAATCATGTTACGGGCCAGAAACTTCTGTTTTCACCCTTGGTACATAAATAACTATTATTTCATATTGGAATGGTGAAACTAATTATTAAAATATAAATTAATAGGGCCTAAGCCATCAGTGTCAATTATGTTGTCAACATTAAAAATCTCTAGTATTTGACAAATAAATCAATAATTTCTTTTAAATCGGTTCGAAAGAAAACTACACTTTCTAGCTTAATAATACAAATAACTATATTATTATTTCATAAATATATCTTGAAATAGTTTGACAACCACTGTACTATCTAATAGTAATATAAAATATCCATTTTATTTATTTTTGATCATGTAGATGCAGTTTGATATAGTATGAACTTGCAACGACCGCTGCAAACCAAATAAAACGCCAATATATTGTCTCCGAATTCAGTTGTGTTGAAAACGTGCTAGTAATAAAGTGTTGTGTGCTTACTGTGCAAAATTAAATACATGCACATCATGTGTAAGATAATTAAATATACAAAAATATATTTGCTAATGAGATAGGAATATGAATTACATATGTAAATGGCACATGTCTCGAGATATCACTCTATTACTGCTAGCATTACATGAATATGTATTTGAATTTATTAATATAACATTATCATTAGCTTATGTTGCTAAACATTATTTCTATATTCATTACAGTCATGTTCACGAAATAAAAACGAACAACAAATATCTCAATGAGCAGTTATCATTATGATATGATATATAAATATGTGATATGGGATAATGGCTCAGTGGTATCGAGTCGGCCTGTGAATCCTGAGAACCCTGGTTCAATCCCCACAGCCGACAAACATTTTCACCAATTTAAAATTACCCCTGTGTCTCCCTCACCACTAACATCTTTGGGGGCCGTGATTTGACGACTGGTAATCGCACTTCACGCGCATAAATATATCACTTGCTGAGATCTGCTTCGGTAGAGTGCCACTTCTAGTAATGGGTAAAAGGCGTGATGATATATTTATTTTATTTGTGAAACAATTTTCACCACATTCAAACTACCCCTGTGGCTCCCTCGCCACTAACATATTTGGGACCGTGATTTAATTTCACGTGCATAAATATATCACTTACCGAGATCTGCTTCGGCAGAGTGCCACACCCAGTAATGGGTAAAAGGCGTGATGATATATTTATTTAATTTGTGAAACAATTTTCACCACATTAAAACTACCCCTCCTGTGGCTTCCTCGCCACTAACATCTTTGGGGCCGTGATTTATTTTCACGCACATAAATATATCAGTTATCGAGATCTGCTACGGCAAAGTGCCACACCCAGTAATGGGTAGAAGATGTAATGACATATTTACTTATTTTAACAAATAAAAATATGTTTAACTTATATGTATATACATACAATAAAATTATATTAATAATTTATAATTCCTTTGGTTCAGAATAACTTCAGTACCTACAATTTAATGAATTAATGAAATAATTAATGATTATTTGTTGTTGTACAGGTGAAGTGTGTGGTGGCAGCTGCTGCAACCCGTCAATGGAATCCAACCTCCGTCTGCAGGTCCAGAGGGACTTCTCCAGCCTACTGCGACACAACTCTCGTTCCCTCCAAGGGCTTCTGGACACCACGGCCTCCGCATTGCAAGGTCAGTTACATCCCTTCAACATTCTAGAAAACTCTCCACGCGAGAATTTGCATTCGACGTTGGACGATTTATTGAAACGCGAATGAGAATGGAAATAGGAATTCAATAGCTCTTTTAAATTTGAATATTACGTTTCTAATGGATTCAATACGTTTGGAAACTAATATTTTTGTAAGGAGACATTTTGATGAGGTTGAAAATGAAGTTAGCTATTTATGGAGACTGCAAGTGTTCCAGAAGTTTGAAATTGAGAACTTGAATAAATGGATATTTATTTATTTATTTATTCAACAGGAACTTAATTCTAATTACTCACTGAACCATAGTGCGATATAGATATCCGGCAGTACAGTGATGGGGGGTAGCGTAATGGCAATCCAATCTAGTGATCTAGAGTTCGAATCCCACACAAGCTAAATATATATTTGACCTACTACACTACGGCTTATTCAGTCCAAATCCTTATTTTATATGTTCATCTATGTACAAAAATTATGTTTATGCACAACCGGGCCGAAAAGCATGTGTTTTAGCCCTAAAAAGCTCGCTTAAACACTTCTTTTTGGCCCATGAGCGAAAAAGAAATAATTCCTGTGAATATATAAATAAAATGACAATTTTTGTTTATTGTGAATACTTGATTCTGCAAAATGTCATTTTGACATATAACTTATATACATATTTTAATCTTTTGAACATATAATTAAATGTTATTTTGTTGTGCATAAAATATTGTATGTACCACTGGTGAAATTAGCGTTTCTGTCCCTGAGCATGTTATTAGCCCTTGGCGCTTCGCGCCTCGTGGTAATAATCATGCCACGGACCAGAAACGCCTGTTTTCACCCTTGATACATAAATAACTTTTTCTGACGTAGCTACTAGCTCTTTGTAAAGGTATATTTATTATTTATTTCCTGGTAAATAAGAACATGTAACCAAAGTAAACAAATATGACAGATCCCACGACAGTTCAATGAAATTAGTTACATTCTACTCCGCATATTTTTCGAGCGAAAAAACTGGCCAGTAAGATCGCTTCTACATCTATTTGTGATGTCACTATATTTTCAATCATTTATATCTCTGTAGTAAAACGTTATTTTTAACTACATTTTTCACTAATAATTTAATATATGTTTTAAATTTTTATCATTAATTCTTATTATTTCGTCTATGATATATAGAAGCCCACACTGATGATGTTCAGTGATTATTTCAAGGGTTTGTGATACTCTATTTGTTGGGCGTTAGTGTGTTGTTTGGAAACTTTGTTGAAACTGTTCTGGTAAATAATCAATGATGTGGTGATGATAAGTAGTAAATTAGTTTCATTTTAATGGTTTATTAAGAGCGCTGACGTACACTTCCGTGTAAACTTGTAATTCACTGAGTTTTAACTTCATCTACATTTAATAGGACTTATTTACTTTATCCTGGTTTTAACACATTCAACTAGATTAGTTATTCATATTTAATACATACATAGTAACATCACGCTGTATTAGGATTTCAAAATTAAAACACGCTAACTAGTGGTACATGACTCAACTAAATAAAATAAATAAATATATCATCACGCCTTTTATCCATTACTGGGTGTGGCACTCTGCCGAAGCAGATCTCGACAAGTGATATATTTATGCGTCGACCAGTCGTCAAATCACAGCCCCCAAAGATGTTAGTGGTGGCAGAGCCACAGGGGTAATTTTAAATTGGTGAAAATGTTTGTCGGCTGTGGGGATCGAACAGGCCGACTCGATACCTCCAAGCCATTACCTCATATACTGAATTAAATAGTTCTATCAAATGGAGTAGTATGAATTCAGTTAAACATTTATCTAACCTGCAGTTAGTCTCCGCGAAACAGAACAAAATGGCGTACGATGACATATTTGGTTGTTTCCAAACTTTTCTTTGTTAATATTTTATCCAAATCCTGCTTGACAATTTGACTTTTAAATTGACTAATTCAGCTTTAGAATGATTAAAATGATTGGTTGGAAACAATGATAAATGCGAGAAAACACTGGTGAAAAGGAACGGAAAAGAAAAACTGAGAAGTCTAAACGGATTTTATTATACAAAGTATAATTGTGCTATAACTCAAATTCGCTCTAACACACTTGCGCGCTTCACATAAGTTCAAGTTAGCGAGGTTTGAATTCGCGACTTCTTGCTTCTCAAGCAAGAACTCTAACCATTTAGACGACGCAACAGGAAGTTAACAATAAGTGCTGTAGCTTATAGTTAGAGAGCTAGGATGCAAAATGATGTTTCCAGTGACAGAAATGGTTTTTTTTAAATAGATTATGTAATGATAAACATGAAAAATAGAAAATTAGATTTGGGAACGGGTGGCAACTATAGATGGCTCCGATGTGAATGCGCCGATTTTAAGAGTGGTTGTTGATCCCTACACCAGTCCACTTTCAGAGCTTCTGTCACCAATGAACAACCAGCAATAATTTCTGTTAATAATTTTTTGTCATGTATTCATCGTGAACAAGTAATAATATGTCATACGACACCATAAAATTGCCTAATTTTGTCGCACATGCGTCACCCGTTAAAACTTCTATCTACCATATTTATTACTTAATTATATCAAAGTGTATAATTTGACTAAAAATTATCCTGTAAAAAATATGTCAACAACCACCCTTAAAATCGGCGCCATCTATAGTTGTCATCCATTCCCAAATCTAATTTTCTTTTTTTCATGTTTATCAGGACATAATCTATTAAAAAAACTATTTCTATCACTGGAAACATAATTTTGCATCCTGGCTCACTAACTATTATAGTGAAAACCGAACACAGTTGTTTTTTAGTTTTAAGTTATATTTGTACTGTAATTGGGATTATTTTTCCAATCATATTAATAATAAAAACTGTTCTGGAACTGCAGTTCTTGGAAAGATCCTTTGATAGTTAAAACGAAAGTTCAATTACTAACTCAAAATACAACTGTGTCAAATAGAGTACCTCTGTAATTGCAGATCTTGAGTTGTGCGGATTCCTATATAAGCTACTGTAATTGTATTAATTTTTTATTGTGCAAATAAATTTGAAATATAAACAATGGTTTAAATGTTACTGGTAATAAAGATAAGGCCGTTAATTTTTATAGTTTTTTCTGATTAGTACGTGACAGTAACCACATAATTTTTACTATTACCAATCACTGATAACTGTTTAATAATAATGATATTATTTATAAATTCCTTTCACATGTTTTCAAACATTTAGCGATTCATTACCATCTGTGTTCGTTAACGATTCTTGGAAAAACTATATAATTTCCTTTACTAGTAAATAAGAAAAAACTGCCGCCAAGTAGATGACGTCACTCCCGAGAAAATCACACACTTCTCAAGTTAACATATTTAGCCATGATCTCAAATTTTCATTTGTTTTTTTCGTTTGCTCTTTGACTAAAACCGAATTTAGTGAAACGGGTTCAGTTCAGGCTTTTAGGTTAACATACTCATAAATCTTCGTTAATTACGAATTCTGCCCCGCGGATGCCCCTCAACTACCGCCGCCGCTGTCTCGCGCCGCCAAATACAGACCAAGGTCGCTGTAGCCGATCTGATGTCTGTTAGCCAACAATTGTATGTCTGATTCTAAAAGTCTACATGTGTTTAGAAGCTACAATCATAGATCGAAAATAGGATATTCCAACAGTACGACGTTTAAAGAAATAGTTAACGCATATCAATTCTAGTTGTAAATGTGTTACAATAATGCACGTAGTAGAAACTTTACAAAAAACAAAAACAAAAAACACAGTGAAAAATTATTTATGCACAACCGAACTGAAAAGCATGTATTTTAACCCTAAGAAGCGGGCTTAAACACTTCTTTTTGGCCCATAGGCCAAAAAGAAATCATTCCTATAAATACATAAATAAAATGACAATTTTTGTTTATTGTGAATACTTGATTCTGCCGACAAACATTTTCACAATATTAATACTATTCCTATGGCTCCCCCTCCACTAACATTTTTGGGAGCCGTGATTTGACGACTGGTAACCGCACTTCACGCACAGAGTGCCACACCCAGTACCTAATGGGTAGAAGGCATGACGATATATTTACCTTTATTAATTTTATCTAATCTTCAACTTGTAAAAATGCTTGTAACAGCTCTGCAGTTGCAGATTCTAGTAGATACTTTACTCAGAATTCAGAACATAACTTCTTATTATCTCATAATGAGTTAAACATGTTTTAGTGGCTACTTAAAAGAATCGTTAAGTACATCCTTAGTTTAATCGATATACCATCCCTTACAATAAATAAGTAATGCGAATGAGAGTTCTCAGACAAGAAGGCTACGTCAGGACGTCAAGAGCTCCCGAGTTCTATCCAGACTCCGTCCAAGTGCGTCACAATAAAAAACTGCTACTGACTGAATTATGTCTCGACCCCCAGACTTCAATATACTTTACTGCGAACCGAATTCATTGAAGTATTGCCTCAGTAAATTCGATCAGAGTCGGGAATCCGACAATCACACTGATATTTGTCTTTCACTGACTGGTTTTTTTTTGTAATTCTCTTAGGAATATATCGTGGATTGTCCGCTGTTCAATCTTCTTACATTATTTTATAGAAAATATTCTAAGTAATAATATATTATTATAAGAGTTTTATAGGACAATATATGGTATAAAATGACTATAATATATTATTATTTTTTACTTTATGTTATTTATTTTTTTATGGGGTGTCTAGCTCAGTAGTATGAAGCCGGCCTGTGGATCCTGAGAACCCTGGTTCGATTCCCACAGGCGATAAACAATTTTCATAATTTCAAAAGCTACCCCTGTGGCTCCTCCACCACTAACATCTTTGGGGGCCGTGATTTGATGACTGGTAACCGCACTTCACGCGCAAAATGTATCACTTACCGAGATCTGCTTCGGCAGAGTGCCACACCCAGTAATGGGTAGAAGGCGTGATGATATATTTTTTTTTATTTCATCGAAATTTTGCGTAGTAGTGCCAATCTTACAAAATAATAATAACTTTCATTATTAAACTGTTTTTAGTATAATAATGAACCGATTTGTAACGCAAAGTATAAAAATGATGTTGAGAAATACATTTTCTACCATTCTAATTTGAAGTATTTTTTTCTATAAAATAATTTTGGCAATAGAAAAATATTTAAATTATTAAAGCTAGCCAAGTAAGTTTAATGGTATTATACTGAAATGTAGAGTTAATATTGACAAATGCAATGCTGAAAACCGCATTTAAATATCTATCATAGTTTCCGAGATATAGCTTATCAGCAGGAATTTTTAAAATGTAATTTAATGCCATTTAATTCAAAAAAATTGCCTGTATTTAATTTTGTTAGTACAATTAAAACATGGCAAATATAATTGTGCAAACAGAATTAAAATATCTTTTATAGTTATAAAGATATGGCTCATCAAAGATTTTAGCAGGAATGAAAAAAAAAATGTCCTGCAGGACCTACAATTTTTTTGATTAAATCTTGTCTTATATATCATATTTAAGCAATTTAGTTCAAAAATTAAATAATTGTGTAAATAAATATTGTTTATCTAAGCAATTTTCCCCTAAAATACTTTAGGTAACATTAGACAAGTGAAAATGTACAATACCAAAGATAAAAAAAATTATATAAAGCATGCAGAATTTTATTTGGAATGTTCACAGTTATTTATTTAGATTAGCACAAGTTTTATTTTATTTGTTCGTCGATTATTATGTCAACGAGTTTGTATTGACTTTTGTTGTAGTTTGCATGTTGCATTTATTTAGAATGTTGACAGCAATGTAAGAAATTTTGCAATCGTGATTTGAAAAGGTTATCACAAGTTGAGGTTATAATTCAATTTCAATATTTTCGATATTTAAAATATGAATCTAAATTATTTTGAATATATAAGTACATAGTTTTTATAGGATAAATATTATTAAATACAAGTTTATTGATAAGTGTGGCTTATAACATGATGATGCACTGTCATTTTATAAGCAGACTGAAACCTCTGCAATTGCAGATCTTTATAAATAATTATATGAAGTAGGTGGCTCAGTCGTATCAAATCGGCCTGTGAATTTGAGAACTCAGATTCGAGTCTCACAGCCGACAAGCAATTTAAAAAAATATATAAAACTACCCCTGTGGCTCCCCTACCACTATCATCTTTAAGAATCGTATTTTGACGCCTGGTAATCAAGATCTGCTACGGTAGAATTCCACATTCAGTAATGGGTAGAAGGTATGATAATATATTTATTTAGTTTTATTCATATATTAATTTTATTTATTTTTTATTTAAAAAATATTGCTTTCAATAGTTCTGTTGTGTGGTATTTTGTGAGATTTGCAATTGCAGAGCTGCCATATGCAGGAAAGTATAGTTAGGTTGGTGAGCTTAATGGTACAGTGAAATAAATAATGTGTGTTCCTGTGTATAAAGTTTGTTTGACATGAGTGTAGGTCATCTTACCCTAGTACAGTTGGCTATCCTGTTTCTAAAATATCTGCAGAGTGGAGACATGGGGTGAACGCACGAACAGATACGCTTGCCACGCATGGCACACTGCGATGTGCAATGCGTACTTGGTGACGTCACGTCGCATCCATGGCCATTGCGACTCTAACGTTATTTTAAGAAGCGATGCAAATTTAATGATCGGATACAGAACGCTTTTACATCCAAATGGACCAGACTGTTGGAAGCAGAGGTGTACAAGATGCAATTAAAACAATGAACCTTTATCAGAAAATAAACAATACACACAATCGCTTAATCACTGCTGCCTGATCGATGCTGATAACAGACAATGACATTTATATAAAGTAGAATGAATTCATCACAATCACAGACTCAATCAACGCACGCACAACCATCAAAATCAATCAATTTCTTTCTCGCACAAACAAGAAATATCTCATACGATATCAATCACATTCTATCACTTTTGCTATTTCACTATACAAGAACGTAACTACTATTTTATCAAATTTGTAAATGCTTAACTGTTGTCAAATCTAACAGAAGCAGGTTGAGCAATCCTGCAAACAATTAAAAAGTGAAATAAGTCAAGGTTGTGTATTTTTTCTACTGTTCTTTGTTTCTTTCGTTGAACGCTTGTGATACATAGTGATCAAAAGGAATTGTTACAGTTGGCAATACAATTCCGGAGATGTTTTTATTCCACAGTTGGCACCACGCCAGGTAATGTCTAATAAATACAAATAGGTTATGTCAGGAATCTGACAGCTAATAAGATTTTGACTTTTTGAGTATTAGAAGTACTTTAAATTATTGCTATGTTAAGTAATAAAAGAAAGGGTGAGAGAAACAACAATTTTATTTATGGATATTTAAGAAAAATGTAACTAAAAACGAATAAGAGCTAAATGTACTCAAATTTAATTTTAAATTTTCAAATGTCACTGTCAACAACAGGATATGAATTTATATATCAGGCTTACCAATTACAACTAGATTTTATTATTGCCACTTGAAACAATTCCTTTTGATCACCCTGTACATTCAAATATAGCGCTATTTTGCCTGTCCTGCAAATGGCCGTTATCAACATGTTTGCCTCGCAGATGTTACTAGCAAGTTAACTATCCAGTGTCTATAAAAAGCCTTAGTTTTAACGGTTAAACTGCGATATTTATCTGCCCCACAATTGAGGCAAGAACAGTTGCCTGTCGCGCCCTTGTCAAATAAAAAAGCAGGAAAATCGCAAATGAATTTGTTGCAAAATTATAGTAAATGTGGTGCTTGTTTTATACTAATAAAATTAAATGTTTGTTTGAACTGACTCGTTATGAAATATGATAATGAAATTATTTAAAATTATTATAACATTAATTTTATTAATTATAAATTAACTGTTTATGTTTATATATATAACAATATTAATGTAGGTAACGAGATTTTTCACATGAAATTAATTTCAATTACAACTTATTTGTTTATAAGTTGAACTTGTAAACTACCCGTTAGATAATTTTAATATGAGCTTCTTGTAACAATTAGATTTTTCAATTAAGGAATCCAAAACCCGATTAGCCGAGGCCAGACAACAGGGCCGGTGTAGGGGGAATGAAATTTGTAGTGGGTGTGATTCCAAACAGATGAAACCACAGTTACAAGACCCTCTGAGAGATTTCAGTGATTTCAGCAGGCTGAAACTGAAGGTTAAAATCCCGCGGGTAATTGCCGAGCCAGGGCCGGCCCCGGGGGATTCACCGCAACAGCTGAGCGAGCCTCAAACTCATATTACATACTTTTTTAAGGGGTTCAAAGTTTAATTAAATTTTAAATGTTTTACTTGCCTCGCGATATTAGTTTCTAAATTTTAAATTATTATTATGATTACTTCACTAACTATATTGATCCCTAATATGATTGGCGATGAAAAAAATGATACTGTGTCACATTAAATAAGGTACAGTGGCGATATTATGTATTTTGTGACCGTAAGCGTTAATATTTGTGGGTCCCGTGCCACTTCAATGACTAAGTTAAACGTAAATAAAATTTTAAAAGGAAAAACTTTATATTTATACTATTTAACGAACATATTAATTGTAGAAATTTATATATCCACTTACACAGGCATAGTGATTTTTTTATTGAACCAGTTAAAAAATCGAAAATTTTGAAAATATGATTCTAATCATTCAGGCCACAACAAAATATGTATTAGACTTGCAAATTAAATGAAAATTAGTTTATACGTCAATTAAAGTGTGCTGAATTCATTGGTGTCAATACATTTTAATTATTTTAATTATTTGTGGACTAAAAATCATAAACACAGCAAGTAGTCCTGAAAGATCAATGAGATTTTAGTTCAAAGGGTTCAAAATTTTAAAATTCCTGAAAATATGTTTCTATATAATTCAGACCACGACAAATCGAATGCCGCAGAGCGCATCTTAATATCTTTTTTAGTTTTCGAGATATGGCGATTTTTGACATTTTAAAAATCTCAACTTTGAGAGCCCATATCTCGAAAACTAAAAGAGATATCGAAATGCGGTTTGAACGAGTGTATTTCTCGTGCTTTACTTAACTTAATAGGGAATTTTAAAAATTTTGAAAATTTTTGATTTTTTTTCAAAATTTTCCGTGGTCGATATTTCGAAAAGTAGAAGAGATAATTAAAATCTGTGAAAACCAGTGAATTCCTCTCGTGAAACTACATATGTATGTAAATTTTCAGATTAAAATTCGAACGAATAAAGTTTTTATTACAGAAAAACGAAAATCGACTAAAAATTAATTATTTTTGAAGGGGTACCCCTTAAGATTTTTTCGATTTTTCATCATTTTTCGTTTTTCTGTAATAAAAACTTTATTCGTTCGAATTTTAATCTGAAAATTTACATACATATGTATATTTACGAGAGGAATTCACTCGTTTTCACAGATTTTAATTATCTCGTCTAGTTTTTAAAATATCGACCATGGAAAATTTTGAAAAAAATCGAAAAATTTTCAAAATTTTCAAAATTCCCTATCAAGTTAAGTAAAGCACGAGAAATACACTCGTTCAAACCGCATTTCGATATCTCTTTTAGTTTTCGAGATATGGGCTCTCAAAGTTGAGTTTTAAAAAAAGTTTAAAATCGTTATAACTCGAAAACTAAAAAAGATATTAAGATGCGCTCTGCGGCATTCGATTTGTCGTGGCCTGAATTATATAGAACCGTATTATAAAAATTTTCAATTTTTGAACTGGTTCAACCAAAAATTCACATCTGCATGTTCATATGTCAATATATCTTAAAAGAAGTACTTATTTATTTATTCTACTATTTACCTACTTCTTCTACATGTTCTAAATTTATATTTTAAACAGAAAATTTCACAATCATTCAATTATATCCATCTATTTATTGATTCCTTCAATCTCAAACTGAATTTCAACATACATTATTTTCTTCTTAATTTTACACTCATCATGCATCAACGTATTCTCAGTTATGTTAGTCAGTATTGTATTTAGTATTAGGAATGTGTTTTTGCTGAGATAACCTTGCTAAGTCGATTTAACGGATTAATTACTTACAGTCAAGTACCTGTATAAAATTTAAAAACTTTACGATTATGATTAGAAAGGTACGTACCGTTTGTCGATTTGTCCTGCGGCTAATTAACTCTCTATATATGTTTGTTGTTCACTGTATTTCAAAATCAAATCAATGTCATTTTGGATTAAAACACGAATTAATTATTATCTAAATAGTTTTATTGTAATTTTATGTATATCTAGTCCATTAATCAATATTTAATAATTATACAATAGTATAGTGTTTTCAAAATATCTGGAACATTTGGTATCGCCATTATCAAACATTTCTAAATTATTTTTTTAAGTTAGTGAGACGATTGTTTTTATTTTTATGTATTTATTTATTTGCTACTCAGCACAACAGGAACTTAATCCCAATTACAGTAGCTTATAGACATAATTGAATTTTTTGCATCTTGCTTGTAAATTGATCTACAATTTTCTGTATAACAAAAAATATTATTATCCCCAGGTTAAGAACCATTGTATTAGATAGCAGGCATGATACATTCAAGTAGTATAGTTCCACTGTAGTACGAGAATTGACTCAAATATTTGTCACAATTTATCACTTTGACGAAAACTTTGTACCTATATGATTATTATATTTCAGTAGTTTAGCTTTTATACTATAGCAGTCCAAAAAAAAATTAAATTGTTACTAAGTATTTTACGATATGAAAATTTGAAATACATCCCTGTGTTGTTGGAGATTATAACTGTACTGTATGGAATGGGTGGCACAGTGGTATCGTATGGATCCTGAGAACCCTGGTTCGATTCCCACAGCCGGCAAGCATTTTCATCACATTAATACTATTCCCGTGGCTCCCCCTCCACTAACATCTTTGTGGGCCATCTGGTAACCGCACTTCACGCGCAAAAATATCACTTACCGAGATCTGCTTCGGCAGAGGGCCACACCCAGTAATGGGTAAAAAGGCGTGATGATATATTTATATATTTTTTATATTTTAAGCCTGATATACTAATGTTTTTCTGGAATTTTGTAAATAAAACATTTGACTGGGAACTTGGAAAGAGACCCTTGGTTCCTATGAAAAAAAAAACCATAGTCACAAAATAATTCAAATGTCAATTTTCATACTCTAGTAGAACTATACTACTAGTATTATATTAGCTCCTGTCAGATTGTTGGTTTTTCTTGTATGTTCCAATGTCATCACAGTTTCCAGGATCCTTGTTCTTTGTATGTTTGTTATTTCATCACGGTGGGGAGGGGGTTGCTGTTTGTAGTGGCCACAGCAGTGTTCTTGCTGCTAGCAGGAGAAGAGCTTGTGTGGGATTAGTGTAAGCTCGGTGTACACCACCCTATCTGGATTATACTCCCTGCTAATTTATACCTACATGAGTGTGTTTCACTGTCACTCGAACCAACCAACCAACTCAAACTAAACACACTCCAGATTGTTTTATGGAAATTATTTGTTTGGGGACTTTGCATATGTTACATTCTCCACTGGTAAATGTTTCTTAATTATTTAGAAATATAAATGGTAGACAATTTAGAGGGAGTGTCGCCTTGTGCTTGTTTTTAAAAGTGAATTCCAGTTAAGATTAACATTTAAAATAATCAAATTTTTGTGGAATAGCTTATTCAAAATAAATTGTAAATAGCCCTAATTTATCGTTCATGAACAAATAACAGTCACCAAACTCGTTCAGAACTACAAATTTTATTAATAAAAACGCTACCGTTTGAATATATTTAGTTCGACGTTTGTATATATTCATTTGTGCGGAGGATAATTTTTAACTCACCCTGTAGACGTAATAATAAAGGTAGTTTTAAGGTTATAAGTACATTAAAATATGAATAGCAAAACTTCCATCTATATAAGTTGATGTAGTTAAACTTTCCAAACTTGTGAATCGCTTCAAAAATCCAATCTCACCACAGTGGTGGCTGCACGCGCCTTATAAATCTACCCCGTGGCACTTCGCACCCCTTAGCACAGACCTAACTTCAACAAAAAATTAAAATTCACCACTTTGAACGCACAGAATCTATACGATACAAACGAATTGAATACATGCATATTACCAGCCTTGCACGAGTATGGAATACTAACTAACCACCGAATATTCTATTCTGGGGGTTCTTCCCATGGATTCGAGGGAAGAAATAAATCGTCAACATAGCAATATCTGATTTCTTTGGTGTGTGGATGCGTTGTTTGTATGTTGTGTAGTGATCTATGGACGATGCTCTGTTGTTGTGTGTTGCGCTGATTGGTATTCCACAGAGTACCGGGATTAATACATTGTTCCGGAGTCAATAAACTAATCGTTGTAAATCAATTAGTTGTGATGCGCTAGCACAACGCAGCATAAAGGATATTGTGGTAGGTGGACTAGACATGTATGTATATTGCCAGGGTTTTACATTACTCGACAAATTGAATTTCAACAGTAAATTGTGTTATAGTGGGCAGGTTATATGCTCAAATCGTTATTTATTTATTCACATATAAATGAAATAAAAGTCATGTTTCAGTGTGACTTTACTTAATTCTCTGCAATTGCAGCTTATAATAGCTAGTTGGTGAAATGTTAGTATTTCTAGGGATACTTTACTAATAGTTGTAACTAAACGGTTGCGCTGTACAATTTATTTATGAA
This sequence comes from Pterostichus madidus, assembly GCA_911728475.2. Lineage (NCBI taxonomy): Eukaryota > Metazoa > Arthropoda > Insecta > Coleoptera > Carabidae > Pterostichus > Pterostichus madidus. The sequence continues at coordinate 193,249 of OU452313.1, read as the reverse complement.
TAGCAATTACGCAGTTGCAGATCTCAGTAGATTGCGCCCACACAATGCAGTAACTGAAAATGAAACAAAAAAATAAGAAAGGAAGAGAGTGTCGTTCTACGCTTGTTTTTGAAAGTGAATTCCACACAGTTGCAGTTAAACACTCAATGTAAGATCAGAAAACGAATAACAAAGATTAGAAATGAAGTGTCGTCCCTCCACTTGTTTTTGAAAGTGAATTCCACACAATTGCAGGTAAACACGCTAATGAAATTACTAAACAACAAAACTAAAATCAAAAATCCTGCACTTTTCTGAAATCGTCAGATTCATTCCGCAATTAATCTTCGCCAAACGTTCCTATCCTGACACACCACTTTAGCTTCAACCATATTCATAATTCCTTTCATGCAAGAACGTTTGTTCCTCATACTCGGAAACTTTCCTTCACGCAACAATCCTTCAATCATATTCTTCTATTTTTTCATAGAGATAGGTAAGCATTTGTTGTTTACGTTACTATGTGAATTCGTTGTTTTTCAATTTGTTGTGATAAATTGGTTGTAGAAGCAGGTCAGGGTTCAGAGTTCACGGAGCACCGCGCAGAACACCCTCTTACCCCCCTGAACACATCACTGGGCCGCCGCTCGCTTCCTTCATGTTTCATGGAACGCTTGTTATTTGATTGAATAGGGGATGTTCGTGGAAAACCACCCCCTGCTCTAGGTTTCGTAGAAAGCACGGAATGAGTACATACAGTTCTAGGAAAATATTACATTTTATATGAAGAGTTGGCACTAAATTGATACTTCTGTAAAAAATGTTGAGATTAATTTCGTGACATATTATTGATGACTGCGTGTGAAATATTGTGCATTGTGAGTATATTTAATTTTAATTAAATTGTAATTTATTCAGATATTCATAATTAAAAACAAAACCGTAATTAAACATTTCATTGTGTTTTAAAACATTAGGGATTTCATATGTAATTAATATGGGGTTGGTGGCTCAGTGGTATTAAGTCGGCCTATGGACCCTGAGAACCTCGGTTCGATTCACACAGGCGACAAACAATTTTCACGACATTAAAATTATTCCTGTGGCTCCCCCTCCACTAACTTCATTTGACGGATGGTAACCGCAATTCACGCGCGTGACTATATCACTTACCGAGATCTGTTCCGGCAGAGTGCCACACCCAGTCATGGGTAAAAGGCGTGTTGATATATTTATTTATTTTATTTATATGTAATTAATTCTAATACATTTTATTTAATTATTTTCTTTTTAATATATTTATATGGAATTCCAGCCTTCTAGATCAAACGGGGTAATAGAATGCATATTTCACTTTGCAATAATCCGAGCAATTTCACAATAAATGTAGCTGTGTTGTGCGGGCGACGTTCACTTGTTCATCATAACATAAATGCAAGCGTCCCTGCTGTCGTCCTGTCGTCCTGTCGCCCACCGGAATTCCTGGCGTTCCCGTTCGTGGCACTGTTGTCGCTTTTCAATTGACTTCACAATGTCATGCCATTTGTGCGTCGTTCTGTTGTTGATACGTTGTTAGTATGCCTGCTGGTATTTAGTAGCTATGGTGCTCGCCTCCAAACTACGAGTATACTTCACTTTTGTAAAGAATTCTGAAGCTACTCTGATAAACTGTTAATTAAAACAAAATGTCCATAATTTGTTTATAATACTAACTAAATTATAAATTAATGCTTGGTGGGCCATGATTTGACGGCCGATAACCGTATTTTATTTGCAAAAATATATCGCGTACCGAGATCTGCCACACTCAATAATGGTATATGTTTATTTATTTACATACATACATATCGAGATAAATAAATAATTATATCATCACGTCTTCTACCCATTACTGGGATGTGGCACTAAGCCGAAGCAGATCTTGGTAAGTGATATATTTATGCGCGTGAAATGCGGTTATCAGCCGTCAAATAATGTCCCTCAAAGATGTTAGTGGAGGGAGAGCCACAGGAGTAGTATTAATGTAATGAAAATGTTTGTCGGAATCGAAACAGGGTTCTCAGGATCCACAGGCCGACACGATAACCACTAAGCCACCTACTCCATATAATATAATATCGAGATATATCCCATCAAATGTGGGATAGTGTTCGTATGTACGAATGTTGGATTAATAAGGTCGAAGAACTTTCTAGGACGAATGCCAGATGATTTTGGCAAGAGACTTGAGCTGGATGTGATTTTAGAAATGATGAAAACAACAAGAAAAGAAAACAGTCGCTCATCAAGGAGTCAATGAACAATTGCAAACAAGTAGAGTTTATTAAGACCATATGTTCTAGTTATCAGTATAAATGGAATATGTAGTAATTGTAATAAGAATATATTTACATTTTATAAAAGATTATATTGTTGACAGTTGCGATATGCGGGATAAAGATGTTATTATATATTCAGATCAATTAATTTGTAATGCACATAACATTCAATCCTTGACCTAACATACATTCATTATAATTGATATATTACCATGCGAGAAAAATACAAGTGCGTCCAAGTTTGCCCTGATTTACATTGCTTGTACAGAGATCTGCAAATGCAGATTTGTTACACAGTTAATAAAAAAATCAAATAAATAAATCATCACGCCTTTTACCCATTACAGGGTGTAGCACTTGGCGTATTCATAATATGATGACGGAAAGAGGTTGAATGAGAGTGTGAGTGAAACTAGCGACAACGAAGACCAATTTATGACGAGTTTTAATCATGCTTAATGTACATTTCCGCCTCGCGGAACCACTGCTCAACTGCAAACACATTCACAGAGAACCAACTACGACTATACGTTACATAAACCTCAGCCCAACCCTGCACAGATCCTGTTACATCTACAGGAAGAAATACTGAAGCTAGAACAACCCCCTTCATATATACATCTGTATATTTATTCATTTGCTACTCTGCACAACAGAAACTTGATCCTAATTACAGTAGCTGAAACTGCGTTTACATCTATTAGGGGTAGGTGGCTCAGTGGTGGTCCACACAGTGATTTAATAATCCAGATTCAATTCCCCAAGCCGATAATCAATTTTCACCATTTTAAAATTATGTGTTAAAATTTTTTGAAACCGGGATGTAATAACTGGTAACCGCACTTCATCTGCATAAATATATCACTTACGATGATTTTTTTTGTTATTTTTATGAACTTTTTATGGTTCTTTTCACTAATTAACTTCAGGTGTTATTACTAGTTTTATGCACAACCGGGCAGATAAGCATGTGTTTTAGCCCTAAAAAGCGGGCTTAAACACTTCTTTTTAGCCCTAGGGCCATAAAAAATAATTCCTATGGATACATAAATAAAATGACAATCTTTATTTATTGTGAATACTTGATTCTGCAAAATGTCATTTTGACATATAACCTATGTACATATTTTAATCTTTTGAACATATAATTAAATGTAATTTTGTTGTGCATAAAATATTGTATGTACCACGGATGAAATTAGCGTTTCTGACCCTGAGCATGTTATTAGCCCTCGGCGCTTTACGCCTCGTACTAATAATCATGACACGGGCGAGGAACGACTGTTGGTACATAAATAACTATTTTGGACCACAAACTTTAAGTCACTTCTATTAATTGTTAATTGTAATTGGTAATAGTAATTCTATGACAGCCCCCGCGTGAACGGCGCCGCATGTATCCGCTGGCGTCGCGTGAGTCGCGTGATTCCACAACGTTACCGTGTAACTTGTACCCTGTGTTGTGCAGCAGATACGCCAAATTACAACCTACGTGAACCATTGCCCTAACCACTGAACTTTAACTAGAACCATGATGGTATATTTCTTGCTTTGTTAGTTAGTGTTGTGGTAGTACTGATGTTTGGTTAGTAATTTTATGGAAAGCGAGTAGGTGTGTATTTATAGAACATTCATGTTATTTTTAATATAATTCGTGACTGGAAAGAATTAGTGGTGTCTCTGATAAACCCACGGAAATAGATTATAAAATGTTGTGTTACACTGTAATTAACTAAGAATTAAATCATTATTTGATAGCTGACGTCAAGGAAATTATTTCAAGAAGGGAAAAAGATGTATGTAGTTACGTCATAAGAATCCGATGATCCAGAGTTCGAATCTCACTCAAGCAAAAAATATCTACTGCATTTATTTTTTATTTTTATGGGGTAGATGGCTCAGTAGTCTCGAATCAGCCTGTGAATTTATAAACCCGAGTTCGATTCCTATAGCCGACAAACAATTTTCACCAATTTAAAATTACCCCTGTGGCATCCTTTCCACTTACATCTTTGGGGCCGTGATTTGACGACTGGTAACGGCACTTCACGCGCAAAAATATATCATTTACCTAGATCTGCTTCGGCAGAGTGCCACACCCAGTAATGGGTAAAAGGTGTAATGATATATTTATGTTTATTTAAGTGGTTCAGTAGTTTCGTGTCGGCTTGTGGATTTGAGAACCCGAGTTCGATTCCCACAGCTGACAAATAATTTTCACCACATTAAAACTACCCCCGTAGCTTTCCCTCCATTAGATCTTTGGGAATCGTGATTTGACGACTGGTAATGGCACTTCACGCGCAAAAATATATCATTTACCGAGATCTGCTACGGTAGAATGCCACACCCAGTATTGCGAACAAGGCGTAATGATACATATTTATTTTTTTTATTTATTGTAATTGATATAGTTGAAGTTTGTAAACATTTCACTTAGTACTTACAATTAAGTGAATATTATTAATTGTAATTACTAATTGGGTAGTTCTAGCTTAACGCTTGCTTGTTTATAAATTTATAAATATTGAGCAGGGTCCGCGTAGTATTCCCGAGGGAGCAATTACATTTGCTGGTCTGTAATTGCGAATGCATGGTAAATAGATAATTAGATGGCGTCACTCATACAACAAGCTGCAATCAGCAACGAATCAGCCAACTTGACTCTCGCGCGCGTACATCGAAATGCAAATCATTTGCTTTAATTAAAAACGTTTTGTTTCCCGAGATAAAAATTCCAATTAGAGTGCGACAAATAACGGTGGTCGACATTCTGATTAATTGCAGTGTTCTGGCCACGCCCCATTTGTGACTGTCAACTGACGCACACACACACAAGGCACACTTGATGCTGCGATGCTGGATTTGCTTGTAATCTTCTCGAATACGACACTCAATTTATTGTGGGAACTAACACGTTTTTAGAGTTATTTGCTGCTGTACAGTTGGTAGATTTTTTTAACTAGATGGTGCTTTGACACGAACCAGTGACAATGCGATTTCTATGTTTATAAGTTGAGATGGTATGAGCATGAAGTGTATATCAAAAGCGTAATTTAACAAGTAAATAAATAATAATACAATGAGAAAACATTTGAAAAATTTCAGAGTGAAATATCTCGAATGTACGGGTTACCAGCCGTGGTATTACGTCCCTCAAAGATGTTAGCGAGAGTCACAAGGGTAATTTGAAATAAAATAAAATAAATAAATATATCATCACGCCTTTTACCCAGTACTGGCATTCTGCCGAAGCAGATCTCGGTAATTGATATATTTATGCATGTGAAGTGCGGCTACCAGCCGTCAAAACACGGCCCCAAAATATGTTAGTAGTGGAAGAGCTACAGGGGTAATTTTAAATTGGTGAAAATGTTTGTCGGCTGTGGGGATCGAACCAGGGTTCTTAGTATCCACAGGCCGACTCGATACCACTTAGCCATTACACCATAGGTAATTGTAATATGGTAAAAATTGTTTGTCGGCTGTGGGAATCGAACTACCTCATAAAATAGAATAATTTGTATTAAATATGGTATGTGGAATACGTGGTACAGTGGTATCGTGTCGGTCTGTGGATCTTAAGAGCCCTGGTTCGATTTCCACTGCCGACAAACATTTTAAGCGCACTTCACGCGCATAAATACCGAAATATCTGCTACGGTAGAGTGCCACACTCGATAATGGATAGAAGGTATGATGATTTATTTTATTTATTTTATTTGTGGACAGGTCCAATTTTGTCACATGTAATTTGGTAGCTATGTATTAATATTTAACAATCTTTTAGACGTAGACCCATAAATCTAATTATTTAGACAACCGCATCTCAAAACAAAACAAGAGCATCCCGCCAGCATCCACATCCATCCTCCCACGAATACGATCAATTACACCTAATTACCATAAATCATAATGTCCGGTTAGATACGTGTACACAGACTACAGACATTACAGGACATGGTAGACGCGCACTCGCCATGTAACAGAAGCTAGAAGCGCGCGTGTTACGATGTAATTGACGTGCTGACGTGCTGATCGCGATTGCATGTCACGGGAATTACACCTGATGGGGCAATTAATACCCAAGATATGCATTTTATCCTGAGAAACTGTCACAGGTGATAAACGCGCCAGGGTATTTTGTGTTTTGTGTGTTGGCGCTCCTTTTTGCTTTATCAGCATTCATAACCCTTTTCAGGAGGTGCTTTTATACTGTGCCACAAACACTTTCGTCCTTTCAAAGGACCCGCAGTGAACTTGCTCCATTTACTAAGCTTGTGTGGCCTTCAATGTACCTTACTTAACACTCCATCAAATACCTACTTATTTTAAACTATTTTCATTTTCAAATTTTCAACTGCAGACCTACTACACTCACAGATATATTTATTTATAGTATGTTAGTGAAATTAAGGGTGAGAGATTGCATACATACATACATATATAACATCACGCTATGTCCCATCAAATAGGGTAGCACTAAACTCATTCATAAAACATCTATTCATTAAATTCATCAAATAATCGGTCCTCATCAAACATTCTCATCCTAACATTTGAAATCATTCATCACATAACAAACCTTCAATCACATCTATCCAATCACTCCTATTCACTTTTTATTTATCTTTCTTCAACGTACATACCATATGCGCAAAACATCTCGAATTACTCTCGCTTACACCTCTAATAACGAATCTACAAAGATTAGAAAAGTTGAAAGCGATAGCCTGCGCTTGTATTTGAAAGAAAATTCCACACAATGCAGTCACTGGAAATAAAACAAAAGATAAAAAAGAAAGGGAGTGTCTCCCTGTGCATGTTTTTGAAAATGAATACCATACAATTGCAGTTAAACACTCTATGTAAGAATTGAAAACCAATTCAAAGATAACAAAAGAAGAGAGTGGCGCCCAACGCTTGTTTTTGAAAGTGAATTCCACACAATAGGGAGTTTGCGTGGAAAATAAATAAATATATCATCACGCCTTTTACCCATTACTGGGTTAATATATATGAATGTGTCTGAGTGGTTCGTGTTTCACTATAAGCTAGTGTAACTGAGGTTAAATTTCTATAGCATAGGGAAGCAAATAAATAAATATGAAAATGTTCTCTTCTGGTGTATGTGAAATTAGAAGTAACGAAGTCACGTTCGATGTTCACGGCACGGCACGGCGTATACGTTCCTATACGCCGTGCAACCGATAGTGTCCCAGGGAACAATTAATTCGTTTGATGTGGTCCCGAGGGAGAACATTAGAAATCGCGTGTTCGTTGCCACCCCTCTCGTATGTTGCAAAGCCAACCACGATCTCTGGAGAACCACAAACGAATTTTGCGATTTTCCAACTTTACGATGATGTAGTTATTGTAGCCAGAGGGAAATATGTGCCTGTTACATGAAGGTTTATTATTTCTGATAAAACAGAAACGTGGAAATTCTTCGCAGAATCTTTTAATAACACTTCAGCTAATTAGAGTTTATTTTCATCTCGGTTCATTCGTAGAAACGAGTCGGTAATTAAAACAAGTTTCAGGAATTTTGTTATTATTGAGAAAGAAAAATTATGCGAGTTTTTAACTTTAAATGAGAGTAATAAAATTAACGTATACTTCTGGGTATGACACCTCTGCACTTCTAGAACTTAATTTACAAATAATCTTTTGAATGATACGGGGTAATGACTCAGTGATATCAAGTCGGCCTGTGGATCCTGAGAACTCTAGTTCCATCACCACAGCCGGCAAACATTCTCACCAAATTAAAAATTACCTCTCCCCCAGAGTGCCACATCCAGGAATGGGTGAAGGGCGAGATGATATATTTATATTTATTTATTTTATTTTATAAGATTATTATTATGGGGTAGCTAGCTCAGTGGTATCAAGTCGGCCTATAGATCCTGAGAACCCTGGTTCGATTCCCACAGGCGACAAACAATTTTCACCATTTACCAAAAAAAAAACCACTAACATCTTTGGAGGCCGTGATTTGACGACTGGTAACCGCACTTCATGCGCAAAATATATCACTTACCGAGATTTGCTTCAGCAGAGTGCCACACCCAGTAATAGGTAGAAGGCGTGATGATATATTTATTTATTTATTTTACCAAAAAAAAACTACACCTGTGGCTCCCTCACCACTAACATCGTTGAGGGCCGTAATTTGAAGGGTGGTAACCGCGCTTCACATGCATAAATCTGCTTCGGCAGAGTGCCACACCCAGTAAAGGGTAAAAGGCGTGATGATATATTTATTTACTTATATTTTGAATGATGCATCTTTTGTGCTATAATCGTATCAGTAAGTCTGTAAATAACGTACTTTTCCTGCCCAACAGTGGCGCCATCTCAGACAAAATATGCAAATACAGGTGAGAAAATGCGATCAGCAAAAATGTAATATTTGCAAATCTTGTTTGCGTAATAAGCTCACAGATTCGTGGATACATTTAGCAAATATTGAATTTGCCAAATGTGTCCCAAGCAAGAAGGGAAGCTTTATCTACGAAATTATTTTGATGGACTTAGAAGTTGAAAAAGCTTTTACAATATGTTTTATACAGTAGTTGTAGCATCGTGCTATGTACAAATATAATTATTTTCACCATATTAAAACTATCCTTGTGTCTCTTCCTCTATTAATATCTTTGAAGGCCGTGATTTGACGGCTGGTAATCGCACTTCAACGCGCATAAATATATCACTTACTGAGATCTGCTGCGGCAGAGTGCCAGACCCAGTAATGGGTAAAAGGCGTGATGATATATTTGTAATTATTTTTTAAAATAAAATAAATAAATATAAATATATCATCACGCCTTTTACCCCAAAGATGTTAGTGAAGGGGAGGGGAGGCACAGGAGTAGTATTTTTGTGGTGAAAATATTTGTCGGCAGTGGGAATCGAACCAAAGTTGGAGCCTACGTAATAAATACGATTGTGTCTGAGTGGTTCGGATTCTAGTACAATCTGTAGGTTCCATGTACTCTAATTCAGATTAATATCCTGTTGAGTAGAGTATTAAACAAAGATCTTTAAAATCTGCAACTGCAGATTAAACTTCTATAAACCATGTATTTCAGTTTTAAAATTACAGATGAATAAAATGATTCTTCTTTCCAATTTTCCTTTTCTCGTTATATCCGAGTGTCAGTTGTCTGTTGCTGGGTGGTGGGGGATGGAAGTGACATTCCGTAGCCTACTTTACTTCACTCTAAATTATGTGTATTCATTTGTTACGGCGACGTCTCATTTTCGCGTTTTTCACATTGCCAACATAAATTTCTCGTGTCGTTTTCCACGATGCGTTCTAAAGGAAAAAATGAAAACGTAAAAGCACACTCAGGGAATTTTTTCGTTGTAATTTAGTTCTTTTGCCTCCAGATATGATGGGCGGACAACATGAGATCATTGAGATCACTAAGATCACTTCTTAAAAGATGCTAACATCTTGGAAGAAATTATGTCATAGATAAATATGTGTTCTATTTAGTTTTGTTTATATTATGAAAGGAGATAAATGATATTTGTTATAGTAACAATAATATTTGGTATATATATTTACTAAAGGTTTTTAAATAGATATATCTCTACTATCTTATATGTTTATTTATATTACTAGTTATCATAAATGTGGAAATATCCACTTAAAACGTATTTATATGCAGTTTAAAATATGTTTACCTAATAGACTAATAATTGTTTCTTTTGTTTCAGGTAATTAATTAATCACAATCCAGTTGCAACTTTAGTTATGTAAGGAGTATAAGGTAAACATTAATTATTTTATTACTAAAACAAATCAGACTAATTTAATTAATTAAAATGGATATAAACAATAATTGCACATGAACACAGTCTTCCGCTTATAGTAGGAATTATCAAACTTTTTAAGTTTGCATTTATTAACTTTAAATTTTGACAGTAATGTTAATTTTCTATAAGTAATTCGTCGTTATTTTTCTTACACTAGATTTAAGAAATAAATGTGGTTGTTAATACCAACCTTTAGACACAAAGTTACTATAAAAATGATGGTTACTTCAAATTTAAGCGTAAGTTTTAATTGAAACTGTCGCTGTAATATTAGGCATTAATCTAACTAATTATGATACCTAAACATAACTTATAAACAATGGTAGCCCAGTGGATAAAACCGAGGCCAAACTTTCGTTTACTAATTAATAAGCAAGAGGTCATGCGTTCAAATCTCGTTGACTTCAACTTGTATCCAAAAAGTACGATTGTATCTTAAGTGCTTCGGATTCCACTATATGCTACTGTAATTGGGATTAAGTTCCTGTTGTGCAGAGTAACAAAATAAATAAATGACATACTGTGATTTAGTATTTTTCTGTTCTAAGATCCTTTTAAGAACCATACTTAAATATTCATTTAAATTTGTTGTTTTTTCCCGTACAGTAGCGAATTTAATTTATATTCTTCCAGTTTAGAATTTTATTTGAAACGATAAGGTAAACTTACATTCTTCTCTAGACCTGAGTCCGTCCCTGGAGTAAATACAAATTAATCTTTACCAATTTTGTTATGACATTGTAAACCTGATAAAATAATTGTTATCTTTGCGATAGACTAAACATGATGTCATAAAAGAAAATATATAATATATGCACGCGAATATTTTTTTATCTTTAACTGCACACTATGTATCATCAAATGATGTAGTAGGTACGAACTCGTGAAAACATATTCCTATCTCAGTATATCATCTATATTCATACACTTTCAATATTATATCCGACAGTACGGTGATGTGGTTAAAGTTACGGTATTCGAATCCGGAGATGCAGAGTTCGAATCCCACAAGCTAACACACTACGGCTCGGAGATAATGTTCCTGTTGTATAGAGTACTGTAACAAAACGGGTAATTCAGAATTTGGTTTTGTTTATAAATTATGATATTTCACTATCAATTCAGCTTCGAAAGATACAGACTAATTAAGCGTTATCTTAAGTATCTTTCTAAAGTTGACTTGACAGAGTTTATTTTGTTTATCAAATTTATTAGTGCATATGTTATAACTTCAGTATTCTGTAGATGATTATTTATCAAGTTTATAGCTTTTCTGAATTGTCGCGTCTGGTTACACGGGATGTGATGACATATCTGGGTAAATTATAGCTAAGCGAGGGGTCGGAAAGATTTAACCTCGTCTGGGTTTTTATGTAAACGCATATGTGCGACCATCGCGACGATACCACCCTCTTACCCTTTGTCAGAAGATCCCATGGTATACAACAACAATTTAGTAGTAGTTGATTAGCATCGGTCGAGACAAGTTTGGTTCTCGCACCGTCTGTGCAAGATGTAGATCTTGCTATGGATTTAAGTACTTAGTTACTTAAAATAAGTTTATTCATACGTTGTTGCTGTTGTTTCCATTGCCGGTGAATTTGTCTAATTTGCAATAATTAATTTTGAACTTTGTAAATTTTATGCTTTATTTATATTTTGACTTAAATTAGTTCGGTTTTAGCTGTACGTAAATTTACCCGCTGTTGTTAAAGAAGTGCGCGATCGCGATTCGTTTCAATTGTCATTACAGTACTATAAATACATGGAATCGTAGCCTAGTGGATAAAAGCGAAGTAAAACTTGCGTTTCTTAATTAGCAAGCAAGAGGTCGTGCGTTCAAATCTCACTGACTTCTACTTATATCCAAAAAATACGATTGTGTCTGAGTGGTTCAGATTCCACTATAAGCTAGTGTAATTGGGATTAAGTTCCTGTAGTGCAGAGTAACAAATAAATAAATAAAACTCTCATCCTCAATTTCACCAGTTTCATATATTTAAACCACATTTTATTACGAATATAAAGAAGCTCAATTAAATAAACTTTTACAGTTTAAAATGTCAACATTTCAGAAATAAAATTTCTATTTGAGCATTTAATCCAATGAAATAGAAATACAGTGATTCGCAGCACCGGTCTGAGAGTGGTGTCGGGGTGGGGGGGACATATAGAAAGCAAATGTCGAATTTCATGTGTCATTATCGTCCCGGATTCTGTCCTGCTGGATCCGGAACTGACGATCGACGATTTCCGGCCATCGCACAACTCCTGTCGATATGTTCAGTTGTTTTATTCGAACGCATTTTGAACGCATCGATAGATACGACTATACGAAATACGACCCGTTCAAATTTACCGGAACCTATCGATTTTGTTTATTTTTAGCATTTTTTTTTGTTTTTTTCATTTTTAGTTGTGCAAAAAGCAAGTTGGAAGAAATAGTGTTTGTATTCAATAAGTTGTATCCTTGAGATTTATCGTGATTTATTTATTTACTTATTTAAACTGATTAAATTGGCTGAAGGTGACAGCGAAAACTTGCGTTTTACTATTTTGGGACAATAGGCCATTCCAACAGTACGGCTGTTAAAGAAATATTTAATGCTTATAATTTTTTTTGTAATAACCTATTGTAACTCTTTGCATTATTAATTTATAACTAAAAATCAAAGTGCGTCCGGGTCTATGCTATGGTGTCAAGAGTCCTCTATAAGTCTTTCTTAAATATATTTTGTAAAATAATATATTTGCTTGAAATTAGTATTTATAGAGGGATTTAATAGTATATTACATAATAAGTCAGAAAAGTGGTATTTTACTTGACGAAGCGGTTGTTTGAAATACGAGGCCGCAGGTCGAGTATTTTAATCTGCTGAGTCAAGTAAAAACTCTTTCCTGACGTGTTATATATATACTATTTTTTCTGAATCCGTTTAATTTAATCAATAATTAAATCATTCAAAATGTTTAAATTTTTTGATATGAATTGTACTGACAGCAGACTACGTATCCAAGGTTACAACAAAAATAACAGTCAGGTAAAATCTTGACCAGACTGTTTTGTACTTTACCAGACTGTTATTTTTGTTGTAGCCTTGGATACGTACTTTACTTGACTGTTTTTGTAAAAATCGTCTTTCCGTACTAAAATTGGTCAAGAAAGTCGGCAGTTCCTTGTTGATTTCAGAAAAAAATAATTTGTTCAGATTAACTCTAGACGTACTATACATGTCTACAACCATTTAGTACAAGATAGAGGGTGTGTTCATCCCGTACTACACATCTCGAGTAAATCCTAGGAAAATATAGTTGAAAATGGTTTGAAAATTATTTAGTAAAATATTGTATGCACCTGACGTGGTATGTTGTTTTTTTTTGTGAAAAAGTTTTCAGGATTGAATTTCTGCATGTCGACAATTTTTAAAATTCCGCATTGGAAAGAGACATAGAACTGATTATATTTTCTATTTATAGACACGTAGCATTCATTCGTATTAAATTTCAGAGCAATAAGCGAAAATATTCAGAGAATTCGAATTTTTATGCACGAGATATCACCTTGGTAACCTATATAATCAATACATTACTTTGAAAAATTGTTTTATTTTATTAAAAATGCTTAGCTATGCAATAGGCCTTGAAATGAGATGCCATTTGTTTATCCTATTAATTAATTCATTTATTTATTTGTAACGTAGTTCAAAAAATAAATATAAATATTTCAATACGCCTTTTATCCATTATTGGATGTGGTACTCTGGCATAGCAAATCTCGGTAAATTATATATTTGTGCGCGTGAAATTCGATTACTGAGCCCTAAATAAGCTAGTGAAGGGAAAGTCACAGGAGTAGTTTTTTAATGTGGTGAAAATTGTTTGTTGACTGTGGGTATCAAACCCGGTTCCTCAAATCCACAGTCCGAGTCGATACCACTGAGCCACCTATCCCATAGTAGTAATAATAATTGATTGTAAAACAAATGAAATCAATATAAAACTAAATCTCGGGTGCTTGAAAGACAAAGGACTGCCGAAACTTTCTATTAATAAAACTGCATGGAACAAAAGACGGCGAAACAATGGCCGGTGCGGTGTGTTTATTTGAAAAGTTCTCAAGTTGGCTGTTCCACTAATCTTAATTCCGTGGTGAAGGGTTCGAAGCCTGTACGAGGAAAATGATTTATTTGTTCTTCTACTCAGCCACCCACTATTTTTTCTCTACACTTTCTTGGTCCTTGCCTCAGGCAGGAATAAACCCTGACCATTGGACTAAATTCTCAGTAGATCTAATGATGTAGGAATGTTACATGGCAAGACGAGAATTTGTCATTAAAACTATTTTATGATATGTACTTTACTTCTCAAGTTATGCATAGCTTGCTATCTCTTCCGCATAATTTACATATATGTAGATAATGTTTTCTATTTGTAAGTTTACAGTTCAAAAAGTATTCACATAAAAGTAATCTATGTATCTTTTAATTGGAACATTTTCTTTTAACATAATTTCTCTTAAATCTTACGATAATATTCATGTTATAATAACCAAGGTAATAACAATACAATACTTGTACTGTAAGTTACCTATTAATGACAAAATTTAAACACAGTAAGTGGAACTTTAATTGCACAGTGGTTTCCATGGTAATATCAGTACTTTAATATTTACTTACTAGCCACCGTGAACAGTAAGTAAATATTACATATCAAGGTTCCGTTTATTTTGACAGCCATTAGACAGCTGTCAATTTGAAACGTATTTTTCTTTTCCTTCTATTTGTGCAAGTATTGTAAAAAATAGTTTACTAAACCTCGAACTGTAGATCGCGAATGTTTAGGAAACCTCGACCCTTCGGGTCATTTAAAATCACTATTTTATAGTAATGCTAAATTGTTCGTTATATCCATGTATAATCTCGTTACATCCGATAAACTTTAGTATGAACCATACTTAGTAATAAAACCACTATAATTAAACCCTCACTATACCAATTAACATTATAAACACGTTATTGTAAAAATTCTTGGCAGGCGCCTCCACCAAATTTCACCGTCGATATGATTTCTTCCTCTTCAATAAATTGCTCGCTAATGAATCTCAAACATCTGATTGTTTATGAAGAGTTGCTGGAAAGCACTTCTTGTGCACACTTGATTGCACTGATTGTGAGCGTGAAGGCCGCGAGTGAGTCACGCCCGGGTTCAAATGAAGACGTTGCAGTTTCCCGGCAATTAGTCGGCGGGCTTCGCTCGGCCAGGGAATCAGAGTGAACTGTGGCTGCCTGCTGCGGTTGTTTCTTCATCTGTCTTCTGCTTCTGCTGGGGTAGCCAGTCACATTAAGGGGAATTCTCAAGATTTGTGAGGGTGTAAATGACAGTAATGGCGCTGGGAAATATACCCAGCTATTTAAGGGCGCTACTAGGTATAAAATAGAAATTTAATATATCGTTACGATTTTTAATTTAATTTCTACGGTCTAATATTCTTATTAGTATACTACGTACATTGAACTGTAAGTGACAGTTTTTAGGTGAAGAATGTAGTTTGGGAAAACGAGGACCGTAGGGTCGAGATTTCCTAAATATTCGCGACCTTAAAAATCACTTACAGCTCGAGTTTAGTAATCTAATTTTTATAATACCTATACAAATATAAGAAAAAGAAAAATAGTTTTCAAAATTAACAGCTGTTAAATTGTTGTATTCGTATTTCAGTAGCTTGCTACTGTAATTGAGATTAAGCTTCTGTTGATAAATAAATAAAAAATGCTCCAGTTCCACTAGTAACAAAAACATTTACTATCGATAACATCTAGCATCAGTATCGATTATCTCCTTCACTAATTGTGCAATCGGAGCTTTTTGTGCTACACACAGATGTCAGCACTCTCGCTTGGGTTAAACCACCACTTGTAGACATCGTGGCACCCGCACTGCTCAACATGCACCACTTACAAACATCCGACAATGAACAATCTATATCTATATAGACTCTTCCACATTCAATTGTCTCTATAGAGCATAGATACACATAGACAGGTTGTGATGACGTCGTGGTGACAGCGTGATTGACAGGATATGAGATTGATGGTAAAGTGTAATATTGGCAGGAAAGTGCTGCTGCCTTTTAATGGATTTTTCAAGTTCTCTGTGCGTTTTTAACATCTATTACAGATTTTAATCGATGTTTCGAACCCGCACTGCAAACGTACCCCTTTATTGCCTCGTGTTGGGAGCTATTTTCACTCATGCTGGTACTCCTGGAAAATATATCTAACAGGATATCTCAATTCTTCATCAAGTATTTTCCGCAGTTCCCACGAACAGATTTTCTATTTAGTCACACGTTCTGAAATGATTTGTAAGAAATGTGCTTCATTTACTTCTCTGTATCTTTTATTTCAGTGGTTCTCAATAGAAAGTACTCCTGGCTTTCTATATAAAATGGCAGAGTACATCAAGAAAAATGGTTAACAAGCATTTTTCTTTCAAATAATTTAGGAACGCTTAGTAACTATCAGCGGTGTCAAATTTTGAAAGGAATATTATTATGTTGTACTCATTTTGTAATACAGGAGTTCTGCAACTACAGATCTTACTAGGATTGAGACAGTTGACAACTAACGATTGTTCAGCTAATATTAGAACGCTTGTCTTACAAATTAGAGTTTGTCAATTCACTTACATAATATTTATTTATGTGCCAAGGGTGAAAACAGGCGTTTCTAGCCCGTGGCATGATTATTAGCACGAGGCGCAAAGCGCCGAGGGCTAATGACATGCTCAGGATCTCGTGGTGCATACAATATTTTATGCATAACGTAATAACATTTAATTATATGTTTAAAAGATTAAAATATGTAAATAGGTTATATGTCAAAATGACATTTTGTAAAATCAAGTATTCACAATGAACAAAAATTGTCATTTTATTTATGTATCCAGAAGAATTATTTCTTTTTGGCTCATGGGCCAAAAAGAAGTGTTTAAGCCCGCTTTTTAGGGCTAAAACACATGCTTTTCGGTCTGGTTATGCATAATGTAATAAAAGTACGTCCGAGTGATTTGGATTTCATTATATTCCACGATAACACTGTGAAAACATACATGGAGTTTTCTTTCTAAGAAAAGACAAAAAATATGAATAAATACGGAATCAACACCTGTTCCCACCCTAAGGAATATTTATGTGCTTCATTTCTATTCGTTTACGTACGTGACTGTCTGCTGTCTCCTTAGCAACGTGCCCTCAGGAGTCTACAACACACCATCGTACATAATAATTAAATCGAAATAAAATAAAAGAGCATTGCGTTGCATTTGTTCCAGACGTGTAAAGCCCTCTTCGATCTATCACGTACCACAGCGAATTATCCGCGTCGTTCTTTCACAGCTTAAAGTTTCAGCGCGCTGAAGTTTCAGCCAGTTTCAGGTGGGCTTCTGAAAATCCCTACACTTTGTCACACACATACACACACAGACGCTGCTGGTCAACGCATTCTTGGATGTCCGAAAAATACGTAAAAAGTTGCATTTGTATTTTTTACTTGCTGGAATTTCTGTTTTGCGTTTTGTTTTCGCTTGTTGGTTTGGTTCGTTGCGCGTTTGTTTATTCTGTCGGAACGAAAACTGATATTTAATTATTGGATCGGATATTTGGACTGCAGGGATTTGTGATTTTGTTTGAAATAAAAGTAAATTTGAATTGGAACTGTTTGATACCGGACGCAATGTTCTGTGAAATGACGGAGTAGCTCTCGCCTTTCAAACGAATTCATGCAATCAAATTTCACTAGGCATCGATGAATTCATGATATTCTTACTCGCACTTTAAATACAAAATATATTTTATGTACAACCGGGCCGAAAAGCACGTGTTTTAGCACTAAAAAGCGGGCTTAAACACTTCTTTTTTGGCCCATGGGGTAAAAAGAAATAATTCCTATGGATACATGAATAAATTGACATTTTTTGTTTATTGTGAATACTTGATTCTGCTAAATATCATTTTGACATATAACCTATGTACAAATTTAATTTATTTAATATTTTATTTGAAGCTTTTTTGCTTAAAAAAGTTTGAAAACATTAAATTTATTTGCAATAATGAAAAATAGTATCAATATAATGTACAGCTCAATTGTATCTTGTTTTAAAAAGATCAATGTTCATTTGCTTGTGAAATAACAACACAGTTCCGTGCCGAAAGCTATAATTTATTCTACGTCATAAAATCCAATCTTCAGTTATTAGTCCAGCATCCAATTAAACATACGACATGAGTTTCCTGTAAGCATAAGCTATCTAGTGACATGCGCTCGTAAAAATACAACATATGAAGATTCCACGTTGCACAGAACATAACGTAAAGTGGCTGAACATAAAATTGCAAATTTATCCGAACATAAATCCACGAAATATTAAAAAATAAGCCGGCTATTCGTCTTTCACGATGCGGGAGTTAAGCAGCGCTCCTTACATTACACATTTATTATCCTTGCTTATTAAAATGGCGGCCGCACCAGCCCACTGCGATGTGTGCTGCTAATATGCAGTTTGTTTAATAGGAAATATTAAATTATAACGCTTTGCAAGATTCACGTAATTACTATTATTTTTAAATTGTTATTGTGCTGTGTAAATTGGGATTTAAATTTAAATTAGACGTTGGAATATAGGACAAGGAGGCACACTTTTTTATGGAAAAGAATAAATAAATATATAAGTACATGGAATGAAGTACAATTGTATATATGTAAATAACCGTTAGCATATATTCCTGACATACAAGGGGCTTGTATTATTTAACTATTTAACATATAATATGTGGTTTACAAGCATGTATACACATATATAGAAAGACACAATGATATTTCAATATTTAAATGAGAATTAGACAATCGAGATCCCGAGTTCAAATCTCACTCCTGTTACCCCTTATTAAGTTGATATATTTATGAGCGTGAAATGCGATTACCAGCCGTCAAATCACGGCTCACAAAGATGATAGTGAAGAGGGAGTCACATGTGGTGAAAATTATTTACTTTCCATACTAAAATTGGTCAGGAAAGTGGGCATTTTCGTGCCGGTTTTAGAAAATAATATTTGAATTTCATGGCGACCGTAGCTTTTTAAGGTTAAAGCATATGACCAGAGTTAAAATTCTAGCGATATCTAAATTTTGCTCTTTATAATTGAATGCATTATAATATATTTAGTTATTACAAACATGGATAAATTGTGTTGTGAGTGAATGGTCAGCACGAGGACATCACAGGTGAACTGATTCATCACATCCCACACCAGTTCAATCTCCGCGTCATTCACCTTCGCAGGTATCGTTTCAGTGCCACTGGTGTGTCTCGACAAAGACACCGCTACATCGGCGTGTGTGTGTTGAACAAAGACAACCAGCATGCACCAGCAGTTCGGAATGCAAGCGCCAGACTGGTAGACTGCAACAGAGGGATATGTGCCGTGTGTGGTAGAGAAAGATGACGGTAGTTTTTGAGGCTGGAATTCACAAAAAGTCGTCCGTGGGAACGGCTGCGCGCGAGACAAGGACAGCAAGGGTGAAATACCTGACCACATTCCTTCAGTCCACCCTGTGAATTAATTTGGATGTTATCCATGGCCAACTAGACCGACTGGAGTCTTACTTTGACCATTTGCCATTTACTTACATCACTTATTATTTGCATTTTCACTGACTTACTTCTCCCTAACGCCCAGTCTTACCGTTCTCTCTAAGTCAGTCAGTTAATTCACACTGATATGATAAACTAGTAAGAGTCACGTGACAAATGGAATACAATTCTTGTTATAAAATAATGATTGACTATACGACGAGTCATAATCAAATTGTTTGTAAAACTATGTGATTATCTCTCGGTCGATAGTAGCGCCAATTACCTTGATTGCGGTGCCCTACACTACTATATATAATCATACTAATCATTTGAGTACAATTGTACAGTTTTCGGAAATGATTATTTTGAATTTTATAACTAATATGCTTATTATTTAACGGCTGGTAACCGCACTTTACGCGCATATATCACTTAGCGAGATCTGCTTCGGCAGAGTGCCACATCCAGTAATGGGTACAAGACGTGAGTATTTATTTATTTATTTATTTATATACTTATTTATTTTTACTCTGTACAACAGGAAATTAATTACAATTATAATACAGGAGACCTACAGATGATACAATGGATACAATTATAAGTTCAAGTCAGCGAAATTTAAACTTACGAACTCTTGCTTCTAATGCGACAGTGCAACTATAATGCTACAACTGCTCATTTTAATTAACTTTAAATTAATTAATCCCAATGATTGTACAGGAAAATTATATCTTATAATGTTAGTTAAGTCAGTGATGTTGGAGCTTCTTGTGGCTGCTTGTCTTACCATTGAGTCACAACTATTTACAGGTTTGTTATTTATAGATCTGCAATTGCAGACGGCACACCCAACTTATATTGGAATCTGAAGCACTTACAGTTTTAATTACAAACTTAAGTTTAAACTCTCGCTTGTAAAAGGATCGTTCTAACTATGTAACCCTTAATTAAATTAAAAACCACCCCTGTACTTAACATCTGTAGGGTTGCAATATGACGATTGATATGCCTTCGGTAGGGTCAAATTGTCTGATGATATATTTATTTAAATTTATTAAATATAAAATTAAAAATTTTTAATTGCAATTTTTATAGGAATTAAAATTGAAATATACTTTGTCCTGTCATGATGGATAACATATCTATTTGTTTTATACATATCAATTTCAAATATTTAATAATTAAATTATCACTCCTGTCAAATACAATATGAATTGCGTCAAAATAAATATACAAAACATTTTCAACTGTTTTACTCTAATTTAAAACACGACGCGGTTTGTTGCAGTCACAGGGTTGTACTCTACATTAATTAAGATTTATTTATGATGTGGTTCCCCAGCTTAATTTATGAAACACCTGTTAATGTCATACTTTACAACCCGGATACTTATACTATATTATTATTACATATAATAGTAATTTGTAACTTTTACAATCTCACAGATGTTAGTGTAGGGAGAACCACAGGGGTAGTTTTAATGTTGTGAACATTGCCCAAAGATCTGCAATTACAAATACATACTGAACCCTTCTCATTGCTTCTAAATCTTAAACTCATAATACATACTCCAAATATCTATCTTTGTTAGTATTTAATATTATTGTGACATTTCGCTGGTAATATTGTCAGCTAACAAACACAGAAGCTCTGATACCAGATATATTTCGACGTGGTCTCGTTGTAATTTCATTACAAGGGTCTTTGATGTAACATACATTTGTGTAATCAAATATCTCGACGTTGTTTGTAGTTCTGAACTTCTGTAGTCATTTTGTCGGCATTTTATACACAAATATTTTCATCTTAACGATATTAATAATACACTCACATTCTCTTTATTAACAGGAGTATTCATAAATTTGTCTCTTTAGTATTCTGTGGGAGTTTATTGTTACATTAACTTTCACTTCCAAAGGGACCGTGCTACCATGCTGCTACAACTGTCTTTATCTTTATTTATTTCTTAATCTGCACAACAAAAAATAAACTCAATTACAGTAGCTTATTGTAGAATCTAAACCGCTCAGATACAATCATATTTTTTGAGAATAAGCTACTCTGTACAACAGGAATGTAATGCCAATTATAGTATAGGTTCCAGATTTACCAAGCTGCAGTATAGTAGTTCATATATTTTTAGTTTTAATGGAATTCGAATTCAGGATCTTCGGATTAGAATACCGTACTGCTGAACATAAATTGAAGCTGTCCAAACAACTATCATATATAGTAATTCTTTTTATGGGATAGGTGGCTCAGTAGTATCAAATTGGTTTGTGTATTCGAGAACAATTTTTATCTCTTTTAAACTACCCCTAACTAACACGCAAAATATATCTGCTACGGCAGAGTGCCATTTATATTTATTTTATTTAAATAGGTATATAAATGTTTAATTCAAATTTAAATAACTTATTTTATAATAAACTATTAAAATTAAGTTCCTAATAGGCAGAGTAGGAAATAAATAAAAGAGTTAGTGTATGTGGAGTTCGTGAATTTGATTGTTAAATAATTTGGTGCGGTTTCCCACATCACGCAGCTATCAAATGATCAAAAACCAATATGGTCGTCATGGTAACCTCCCCTATTGGTGTTTTTTATGCACAGACATGAAAATTAATTTACCAACAAACAACGAGCATCGAACAAACAGCCCCGATGTGTTGTATCACAGCCACCGTGATAATACACATCAAACAAAAGATGAGCTCGCTCGTCCTGCCCGCATGATTGAGGACTGCTGGTTGCGCGGAACCTGCTGTCTCACCCGCGACAATTAATCTCCTATTGTACTGCTATCTCCCTCATACACACACCGGGTGTGATGCCATTGTCCTTGTTTATAACTGTGGAATGTTAGAAGGTGGGGCGAGGATGAATGTATTGGTAATAGATTGGTCTTATGGGGATGTTTATTTCACTGTTGTGGCAGCGCTTTTGATGGATATGACAGAGATATTTCTCTCGGAATAGGGAATATGTTACGTCATCCTCTGCTCCATTAAATAGACTAGCACGAATTCTTATTCATTAAATTCAGTCTGCAATTTTACAAGCTCGTCTCATCCCTCACCCACAGTCTCAAAAAATATAGTCTTCTTTCTCATTATTATGCTATCTCTCTTCATATTCATGCTATCTTTGTCACCAAGGGCTACCTACATTACAATTAATTAATAAATCTTTATTATTATTTTTTTCTCTTAGTAGAAACTTTATAACAAAATAAAAAACAGGGAAGAATTATTTTTGTACGTAGATTAATATATAAAATAATCTTAGCTAACACACAATTTCAGTCATTCAATTTCGCTAACTTCATCTTATCCAATTATTCCAATCCGTCATCGCAATCTGTGACTGTTTGGTAACCCCTGGTGTATTGTATCGCGGGCTCAGGTGAAACTGCTGACACACACAAGACGCGAGAATTCCCCAGGACGCCCCTAATCGCTTTCTTTTGTTCTTCTTGTGTCCCTGTGTCTTGTTCCATGCTCGTCATGTCTCCATCTATTTCTCAGTTGGCTCATTAATAAATTCAATTTGTTTCAACTTTTCTTCAACTTTCTATTTATCAGTTTCTTCATACACTTCCCTCGACTTTCGGCAAGAAAAAGAAGTTGACAATGACGCTGGTGCTGGTACATATTGTCACACACTACTAAATAAAGCATTCATTTTTTAAACAATATTTCAAAAACTAGAATATACATTCAATTTACTATTTTATTTTAAATACGTGTGTGTGTGTAAATTTTCATTATGAGAAACAGTCCAAAATTGGCCTAAAATAAAATAATAATAATAATTAAATCTCTAAAAAATTGCTTTCAACATGCTTGTAAGTCAATCTCGAGTAATTCAATGCCGCTGAGCGCGTCTTCATATGTTATTTAGTTTTTAAGATGCAGACTCCGGAAAAGTTGATTTTTTTTCATACAAGCTCGTCTCATCTTTCGTTCACGTAATAAATCTTCAATCATATGATTCAATTTATTCTTAGAGATCCTAAGAATTCTAGGAATCCTAGGTCGTCTCATCCACAATTTCCCCACTGTTTCATTCGACATACGTTTCACATGCAAAAACCATTTGAACTGTCTACAATACATAGTAAAAATACTAGTTATTTTTATTGAATAATCACGTCGAATGCTAATGATAGTTGAACGGGACATAGATAAAGTGATTTGCATCTAAGATGTCAACTCCATGTTTCAGTTGAGTTGCTTCATTTGTCTCTAGTTTAATTGATATATAAAATGAAATAGCGTTTTATTTCTTTTCGTTCGTTGGTCATTGACTTTCAAATTAGCTAGTTATAAGAAGGGTGCCATAGAAATGAACCAGGATATATCAACATGATAGTGGATATTGATTAACTTTCAAATCTGATTAAAACTGTGTTTTTATTTTGTTAGACTGCACAACAGGAACTTCATCTCAATTACAGTAGCTTATAGTGGAATTCGAACCGCTTAGATATAAGTTGAAGACAGCTTTGCATACCAGAATTTTTGCTTAGTTAAAGGATTGCTGTTTCACTATAAACTGTCAACAATTATTAGGAACAGTTAGGTCTTTAAGTTTACTACACTACTTACTTTAAATGTTTAGAGGTGTATTTATCGTTGGCAAGATTACGGTAAACAGTTTTATGTGTGGTATCGTAAAAAGAATAGGATTAAGAAAATTATTCAAATTTATTACGAAACTATACGAGACTGAATTTCTAAATACATTGTTGCTACATTCTAGTAATAATAAGGAAATGATATATAAATTGCAGGTAAAGTTTGTGGTAAAATACGGTATTTGAATTCAGAGATCCCTAGTTTGAATCTCACTCAAGCTAAATTGTTAAATATACCGGGTGTATAAGCAAAAGCGGACCATAAACGTTTAAAATGTGAAAACAGTTTTTCCGTGCTCATTGCTTCCCAAATTATGCACAACCGGGGCGAAATTCATGTGTTCTAGTCCTAAAAAGCGGGCTTAAACACTAGAGCCATAAAAAAATAATTCCTATGGATACATAGAGTGCCACAGCCAGTAATGTGTAAAAGGCATGATAATATATTTATTTATTTATTTTTTACGTAAATAAAATGACAATTTTTGTTTATTGTGAATGCTTGATTTAACAAAATGTCATTTTGACATATAACCTATGTACATATTTTAATCTTTTAAACATATAATTAAATGTTATTTCTGTCCCTGAGCGTGTTATTAGCCCTCGGTGCTTTGCGCCTCGTGTTAATAATCATGCTGCGGGCCAAAAAACGCCTGTTTTCACCCTTGGTACATAAATAACTATTAGACAAAAATACTTCAAATAAAATCTAAATCAATAAATTAATTTCGTTTTGTATGGAGGGTGCAGCCAAGCTACACCCTCACATTCTTCTCTTTTCTACTGAGCAATCTCTCAGTTATAATGCATGGTTTTACGAGGATATTTGGCGAAATAATCTTCGTCTCCAGCTGTTCTTGCAGAAGCAGATGGCCAAGCTCGGTCGTTGACTGCTGCACCAGCTACTCTTTCACCTCTCACTCACTCACACACACGCTGTCTTTGTCTCACATATGAGTCCTGCGGAAGGACTGTCTCATTACAACTGACCTATATTCGTTTTCATGTAGAATATGATATATTTGTATGTTTATATTCACTTGGAATTCAAAGTGTGTGGTCGTCGAGAAAGTTGTTTTATTTTGAGGGTACTTACAGCAGATGTAACTCAAAAACGAAAAGGGATGGCGGGGTGAGGATTGGAATTTTGGATTCTTTATAGTTTCTTTTAATTATAAACTAAGAAAATATATACAAAGTGAAACAGTTCAATAATTATGTTGGGTGAAGTTTTTTTTTTGCTAACTAGTTATTTATATATGTATCAAGGATGAAAACAGGAGTTTCTGGCCCGTGGTATGATTATTAGCACGAGGCGCAAAGCTCAGGGTCAGAAACGCTACTTTCACCCACGGTACATACAATATTTTATGCACAACAAAATAACATTTAATTATATGTTCAAAAGATTAAAATATTTACATAGGTTATATGTTATATGATATTTTGCAGAATCAAGTATTCGCAATAACCAAAATTGTCATTTTATTTATGTATCCATAGAAATTATTTCTTTTTGGCCCTAGGGCCAAAAAGAAGTGTTTAAGCCCGCTTTTTAGGGCTAAAACACATGCTTTTCGGCCCGGTTGTGCATAAAAAGTAGTTGTGTGCGTTAGTATATATCTAAATTATTTTGGAGATAAATGCTTCAAATAAAAAATGTAGACAGCTAAATTATGTACAACTTTAATTTAAAGTATTTTTCTGTAAAACAATTTAGTAAGGTATTACTTATTTATAGTTACAACAATTTCTGTACCCCGAACAAAACAAGTGAAAAACGACGCCACGATCCCATCAGCCGTGTTGTGTCTTTTCCTCCCCCCTCTATAAAGTCGTCGTTGTCTTTTGTTATTGTTTTCCGCCACCCTCACCCCTCGTCAGCTATGTCTCCGGCGAAAATGTAATTTTCAT
Organism: Pterostichus madidus; assembly: GCA_911728475.2. Taxonomy (NCBI): domain Eukaryota; kingdom Metazoa; phylum Arthropoda; class Insecta; order Coleoptera; family Carabidae; genus Pterostichus; species Pterostichus madidus. Next base: position 166,935 of record OU452313.1, on the reverse strand, counting down.
CGAAACAAAAGGAGTTCCGATGCGTAAAATTGTTTTCGGGAAGTTTGTGTAGCTACAACTCTCTGATGTCACGACGCCGGCGACGCCAACGACGCTGTTGCTGTGCGATTGTCGCTTGTTGAGGATGAGATTCGCTACGTCATCAACAGTGTTAATGTGATGTGTAATGTTGTATTTACCTTCCTACTAACAGTACCTCTAAAAATTAAACTCTTTGTATGTTACGATTACGTCATTTGCAGATTACAAAATGGAGGAAGATGGAACTAAAGTCGCTTTTGTTTTCTCTTTGATACATACACAAACTTGTCAATCAACGATGTGTTTGTGTTGTTTAAAAATTGCTTTTATGTTCTTGCCAAACTGTTATGACATATTTATGTGTAGGGTATTTTTTAAAACAACTAATTAGTTTTTATGGTTAACTAATTATTCTAGACTCTAGAGAAGGAAAGGGAACATAATTCTGTGGCTGGTGAAATTAAATTAAGTCTCCCTCTTTGCTTTATAGGGTGTTCAATTTAGTCACCATTGCTATCTCGAGAACTATAAGAGCTACAAGGTTGGTTAAAGTAGCAAAGAAATACCATTTTCTAAGTCTAAACGACTAAATTTAACACTTTGTATAAATCTACAATGTTTGTATTAACATCTCCTCTTCGCTTAGACTATGAATGAGGTTTTAGGCTTAATTTCCTGTTGTACAGCATAAAACTACCCCTAATATGAAGGGTAAATAAGCATATATCATCGTAAGATGTCAGCATACTTTACAAAATTAATTCAAAATTCTTCGTTGTAAGTATAAAATGAAATTTCATTGAAATAGCGGAAATACTCTAGGAGCAGGTGACTGTGATATGTTGCACACTACTCGTCTGAACCACTGGAATCATCGCATTAATGAATTAAATTCTGTAGGAAGCCAATAAAATAACTTAGTAATTAATTAAAATGTATGAAATTCCACGCCGGAGTAAAGTACTTGGCTCGGAGGTTTTTTGTCTTAAATTTTTGCGGTCGGTTGTGAATACTAATGATGGCTGGAGCCGGTCTGCTCCGAACTCCAGAGAAAATTAAATAGAACATGGAAAGCTGGAAATATCATCGATTTTTTTACTAAATACTTCTCGTGAGATCATACGAGTTTTGCAATGACCTTTGCCATACGTATGCTACATACTATAAAATCTATATTTGACATCTGTCATTTACTGTTACATTTTACATTAATTAATTAACAATAAGATTGTTCAACAGTGGTTGTAATATTTACTTACTCTCCACCGTGAATAGTAAGTAAATATTACATATTCCGGTTCTGTTTATTTTGACTACAATTTGACAGCTGTCAATTTTGAAACCTATTTTTCTTTTCCGTCTATTTGTGGTAGGTATTGTAAAAATATATCTTACTAACCTCGAACTGTAAGTGATTTTTTTAGGTCGCGAATGTTTAGGAAATTTCGACCCTTCGGACCTCGATTTCCCAAACTACATTCTTAACCTAAAAACTGTCACTTACAGTCCATGATATGTAATATACTATTTCATGACCCAGTACTAACAATTATCTTTGCTCAATTGAAAAAATAAAGTAATATTTTTCATCACTACAGAAGAAAGAAAATTGTTCTTCCTTAGGAAAGAAAAATGATGTAATTTCGAAGGCAACTGGCAAACAATTATATGATTTGACATTAGTGACATCTGTGAGAAAACATTGTTTTTTGTAAATTTCTATTACTATTGACTCCTTTGACATAATTAGCAAATTCTTATGAAAATTCTATATGTAAATGAGTGTTCTCTTGTTTCAGATCACGTGTTGAGCCTAACCCGCCAATCAGAAAACAAGACCCTAGTGTTATTCTCTCAAGTATACCGCAGTATGGCAATCTTATCCCAAGACCCAATCAAAGCACTATATTCCGACATACGACAAAGCATCCATCTCAATGGAAACCAAGACAGTTTCACATCATCTCCAGTTGATATTAAAGCAGCAGTTATCAAACTGTTCACTGACTTATTCCCTCTAGTCTATCACCATAACATCAACACCCAACATGCTAGAGATTTCACGCCAAGTTACAAAGTCTGCCTTCGAGAAACCATCCAAGAAGTTCAACCTTTTGGAGACATACCCAGACAAATAGCGCAAACTCTCTCCAAAAGCTTAGAAGCGACAAGACTTCTCCTACAAGCGTTTAACGTTGGCGTGGAGGTGTTGAACACCACGGAGACGCTCCTCACAGATGAGGGCAACGAGCAAGAGTGTCATAAAGCTTTGCTGAGGATGTCGTACTGTCCGAAATGTCTTGGACTTCATAGAGATACGAAACCGTGCTCTGGGTATTGTCTGAACGTTTTACATGGCTGTATTACACGACACGTCGCTGATTTGGATTCGGCGTGGAATAATTATGTTTTGGCTATGGAGAGGTTGGTCACAGCGTGGAAACAACTCAATAATGAAGCGGGGGTGAATGTACATTATGTCATCAAGGGGTTGGATACGAAGATTTCGGAGGCCATCATGTATGCCATGGAGAACACGCCTGAACTTGAAAAAAGGGTAAGTGACTTTTTATTGTACTTCAATGTGTGGTAGAAAAAATGTTTCGCTACGCTACTGGTATAGTCCCGCTAGAGTATGAAAGTTGACGATTAAGTTATTATATGGTTGTGGTTTTTTCATAGGAACCAAGGGTCTTAAAATACATGATTCACTACAGTACAGTAAAGTTACATTTCCACGTCTTAACATAGTCTCTGTTTTAGTCTTTGTTTTTGATTTTTTGTTTCTGATTTGTCGAAAAAATTACAGCCATTTCCAGCTTCTAACGTAAACATAACAATCCGAACAAGAACACAGGGATGTATTCAAATGTTCATAGCGTAAAGTACCACTTAATAATAATCAGTCATTTCTTGGAACTGCTATCAAATATTGTATAAAAGTGAAACAGTCTTATCTTTAAAATCTGTAAATTTGAATGGCAATTAGAGCACTGCGAATGAAAGCACCACCACTCTTTTAAATGAAGCGAAAAAAAAATCTGCTACAGAATTCCAAATCTCCGAATTTCTCTCGCGAAACCAATTATAATATTCATAGCGGGGATGAATGTAATCTCGGCTTTGTTTTTCTTCGAGGCTTAATTTAGGGATGATGACGTCACAAGATGGCGGGCGTGCGTACATGAACGTGTGACCGCAGAAACGCGTGCAGATTATTTTTGAAAGAGTCTTTGAAAAGTTTGCCGACCTAAGCTAACATTCCTTTAATCTGTCACTTGGACGAAAGTGTTCGCAAAACAGAGACGGATTAGCCCATTAGACAATAAACACTTTCTTACGGAAATTTCTTCTACATGAAAATGTTTTGGATGAATCAATTTAAAAATAGAAATTTTTAAAAATATGTATCTATATAAATCAGACTACGAGAACTTTAATGCCGTTGAGCGTATCTTCATTTCTTTTTTAGTTTTCGAGTTACGGCGATTTTTAACTTTTGTTAAATCTCAACTTTAAATGCCCATATCTCGAAAACTAAAAGAGATATTGCAATGCGGTTTAAACGAGTGTATTTCTCGTGGTCTAATTAACCTATACTGATATTTTAAAAATTTGGAAAATTTTACAATTTTTCAAAATTTTTGTTTTTTAATATTTTAAAAAATTTAAATGATAATAAAAATCTGTGTACACCAGTGAATTCCTCTCGTAAATATACATAGGTATGCAAATTTTCAGCCAAAAATTCGCACAGATAAAGTTTTTATTACAAAAAAACGAAAAATCACTGTTTTTTAATTATTTCTTAAGGGGTACCCCTTAAAAATTTTACGAATTTAGGCCATTTTTAGTTTTTTTGCTCTAAAAATTGTATCCGTGGAGCAAAATGTCTGAAATTTTACATACATATGTACTTTTAGGAGAGGAATTCATTGGTTTTTGCAGATTTTTATTATCTTTTAAATTTTTTGAAATATGGGTAAAAGAAAATTTTAAAAAAATTGTAAAATTTTCAAAATTTTTAAATTTTCAGTATAAGTTAATTGGAGCACGAGAAATACACTCGTTCAAACCGCATTTCAATATCTCTTTTAGTTTTCGAGATATGGGCCTTCAAAGTTGAGATTTAAAAAAAGTTAAAAATCGCCGTAACTCGACCACTAAAAGAGATAGGAAGATGCGCTCATTCAATTTCTCATTTCAGTTTGGTTTATATAGAACCAAATTTTTAAACTGGTTCAACCAAAACATTCGCATTTTCATTTACAGAAATTTTTGCGATCACGGCTCCGGCGATTAAAAAAATATATATTTTGAGGATCAAAATGTAGAAATATATGAGGAATTATATGGTGAAATCTTCAATTGTATATCTAGTCTCATGTTATTTAAAATGTGGTGAAAATGTTTGTCGGCAGTGGGAATCGAACAAGGGTTTTCAGGATCCACAAGCCGACACGATACCACTGTGCCACCTACTCCATATATAGTAGAATGCATAATATAATCTAGTTTTATAAGAATTACGTCTCGTAGAGTTGTTAGTATGCAGTAAGGCTGTTATTTTATTTTTATTAGTAGTAAAGTTTTTGATGACGGCCCTGGCTGTTCTAAACTCCGTGTCCGCCAACGTCGGTTGATATAATGGTGTGCGAGGTTTGTTCGTTTGTTTTGCACTTTTTGACATTCTTTCCTCGGTGATCTTCTCATTTTATTTACATTCGCTCGCTTGTCCGCCGCCACCTAAAAAACCTCAGACGTTAAAGTTTCTTTCGCTGACACTCTGCCAAAACGGCTTCCTCTAGTTCCCGCACCTGCCGCCAGAAAAGCAACAGTCTATCAACGAAAAATATATGTTTACGCCTTTTTATTCTTTCCTAACTTTCTAACTCTGTAATCTAATATCTCGATCGAATTTTACCAAGAAGATTTATTTATTAAATGAATTAATTATGTGGCAGTACGGTAGTGTGTTCGAATTCCACTCAAGCTAAAAATATATTAACTACTACCCTCGGTGAGTACGGACCCTGTACTGTAATGGGTCCTATACCTATTTTTTATATATTTTTTTTGAAACTACATGATATGCTACGACAATCAGTGAAAACGCGGGTTGCAAATTCTTTATATTACAAGAGATATGATTTTTCAAAGTTTTGTATTGGAGTTGTGACGTCCCAAGTTCGGTTCAGTGGTACTTAACTTGTTTCGTTCAAAGAGTGCAAATAATATACGGTTGAATTCTTGAAAAATAATCTTACTATATTGAAAATCATATTTTATAGATGGTGCAACCTCAAGAAAATGAAATTAAATTATAGTAATAAATATACAATGTGTTGAACACGTACATACCAGCAAATGGTGAACAGTTTGAAAAACCAGTGCTGAGATGTCATAGTTAGTTACGTTCTACTCCGCATATGTCTCTTATTTACCGTGCGAAAATATTTGTGGCCAATGAGAACCTTCGGACATGTGATGTCACTATATTTATAATCGCTTATATCTCTGATGTTAAACATTATTTTTATTTTTTATTTTTAACTAATTTTTTCACTACTAGCTATTATTCAATATATATTTTAGGTTTTAATCCTTCATTCTTGTTATTTCGATTATGGTACAGGAGCCCATTGGAATTAAGTTCCTGTTGTACTGAGTAACATAAATAAATTTTAAAAAATAAATGATCTCGATTTTCGATGCGATCTTTTTTGTTTGTTTTCTACCCTTGGGCAATTAAATTACGGAGAATGAAATGATGTAAACTACATTTTAATATCTCTTTTAGTTGTTGAGTTAGAGATTGTTAAAGTGTTGAATTTGAAAATGTGAAAAATGAGAGTGGTACAAATCGTAACGGTACGAATCTGTATTGGCTGTGAGTAGTGAGTGATTGTGTTGTTTGGTGTCCCAGTTTTCATGCATCGTCGATTTGTGCTGTAACGTAATGCGCTAAATAAAGTTTGACATATTTATTTGACAGATAAGCGCCGCTGTACTATTATCGTATCTTTTTATTAACTTCCTTGGCTTTGATACAATTTCAAAGTTTTGATTTTTCATTCAAAGAACGATACAGTTTTCTTTCAACTTGAAAGAGGTTCACTGAACGAAATTTAATATAAAAAAAAATGTAAATGTGTCTCGAGCAGCTGCAAATATTTGTATTTTTAGCAAGTTGAATTCATTCGTAAACAAGCGCACAAAATGATGATGATATTTTATGATGAAGCTGAATAATTAGTTTCACGGCTTCTCTTAGATCTGAGATCAGTGATCGGTGATCGCAGATCAGGGACAGTTGAAGTCTCGAGGCCACCTATAATTAACTTACAACCATGTTGCTACATTGCATTTAACAGTGGCGTAGCTACTGACTTCTACTTACAACTTAGAAGCTACTGTCATTAGGATTTTGTTCCTGTTGTACAGACTACAATTTTCAGAACAACTTTTATTTCATAATTTCAAGACGTCTAACTAAATGTATTGAAATGACATCGCTTTTTATCAATAAAATATATGGTTCTGGATGAGTCTGTATTGTAGCCTTAATGTACATTATTAGTTTATAATAAATATAGAAATAGATATATCATCACGCCTTCTATCCATTACTGGGTGTAGCATTTTGTTGAAGCAGATCTCGATGATATATTTATGCACGTGAAGTGCAGTTACCAGCCATCAAATCACGGCCCTCAAAGATGTTAGTGGTGGGAAGCCACAGGGGTAATTTTAATTTGGTGAAAAGTATCCTAATTGTTCTATTTTAATTCAATTTCATTGCATTAATTGTTAAATATTTATTTAAAATAATAATTAAAATCGTAGATATTTAGTTCTTCGTAATTTTTATTTGAAATATATGTTGTCCCTTCTATATATTATTTACTCTATGATGAGCATTGCAAATTTCTAACTAATGTTAGTTTTGAACCATGTATGTTAATTATGAAATTAATAATACGTTAGAAATGACAACACAAGACCCTAAATAAGGAAATAATATAATATAAATGGCAAGAAGAAGCTAATAAATAAGTTTTTTAAACAGCGAATATTTTTTCTTATTGTACAAGATCCGTAAATGTGAAAGGTCAGACAGAAATTAACATAAGTCTCTTCGACTTATAAGGCAAGTAAATAAATTTAGAAAACCTAACCGGCAGTAGTGGTTATAATGGCCAACACCCAATTTTGAGTGAAAATGCTGTTGTCATTTCTATTGTATGTTAGTGTTTGGTAATTTTCCCGTCTCTGAATACAAATAAGATGGCACAGTTTAGTGTAGGAGGAATGCTACATTGTTAAACATCATAAACATACGCTTCCAGTGGCGTACTCAAATATTTCATTCATAATTTACTACAATCAACATTTACATAAATCTGTCAGTGACAATTGACAACTTTTTTTGCGTTAGTTACAAACATAACAATTAGTCAATGATAATTAATGACTGTTTCTTACTGCATAGAATTTACAAATATATAAATATATAAATATATCATCACGCCTTCTACCCATTACTGGGTGTGGCACTCTGCTGAAGCAGATCTCGGTTAGTGTTATATTTTGCGCGTGAAGTGCGGTTACCAGTCGTCAAATCACGGCCCTCAAACAAGTTAGTGGTGGAGGAGCCACAGGGATAGCTTTTTCAAATTATGGAAATTTGTCGCCTGTGGGAATCGAACCAGGGACCTCAGGATCCACAGGCCGACTTCATACCACTGAGCTAGCCATCCCATACAAATACATGTAGTATATTTATTTTTCGCAAAAATAATTTTAAAAGTTCGCTATTTATTCTCGTATACAATTGAAAAGTGAATATCTTCAAAAGCATTCTTCCGATTAAAGTGTCACTCGTGACCCAAATAGATTTTGACGTTTAAAACACTTGAATATCGAGAAGCAGCATTCATATTTTCATTGATATTGTTTTGTTTACATGTGGGGTAATAAAAAATTGAAAACAGGACATCGACAGGACAGTTGACAAACGGGAGGATATTGGATACCAGGTAACTGGATTTGTGTATCTTTAAATATTTTAGTGAGATTCTGTCGGGTTGCATTTGTTTTAAAGGGTAGTGGGTCACTTTGAATCGATATTCTAGATTTTGTGACTTCAACTTATAACCAAAAATACTACTGTGTTCACTGTAAGCTACTATCATTGGGATTAATTTTTCTATTGTACAGCGTGACAACTGGAACATGTATTTTCCTTGAACTAATAAATATATCACTTACCGAGATCTGCTACGGCAGAGTGCCACTTGCAGTAAAGGGTAAAAGGCCTGATAATATATTTATTTTTATGATAAATTTTTTAATATTGAATTCTGTTCTGGACATAATTTTTAAGAATCCTAGAAATGGTAAATTTGCTAAACGCAAAAAAATGCAAAAAGTATGTAATGTAGTTATTTTTTTTTAACAAATAAAGAAAATTCTTCTTTCTTATATGTATTCTGTGGTTTGGTTATTTATTATTTGATTAAAAATTTGCATGGTGCCGATCCCACACTAAATATAAATTCTAAACATTCTTTTTATACATCCATTAAATTATAAAGCAAAAAACCGTATAATTCAGTTTCAAGCTTTCTGGGTTCTCTAAATCTTTCCCTTCACAGTAGGGGGCTTCTCTCCGGAATTTAAACCTCTCTTCATTCATGAACAAGCCGACACAGTCACCGCTAATGCCAGGTAAAGTCCTCCACACATACCACAATAAGATGTCAATGATCAAGTCCCACTGTAGCGCTCGATGTCGGCAAGGCAACCGTCGCCTACCGACATCACACTAACCCGCGATGTAATCTTGTCGTGGTATGGTACCAGACTGTGTAAAACGATGGAAATAACTGTTTTTCAGTTGTTTGGGTGGTACTATTGCTGTTGAACAACGCTCTTTTGTTACTGGAGTGCCTTTCACTTTTCAAGAGTGTGTCTTCTTCAAATTTTATGGAGAGGATTTAACTGGTTATGCCCACGGAAAGTAAATTAAATTCGTTATTTTTCTATCATCAAAAGATATGAGTTGTGTAAGTGAAACATTACTAACACAATGATGGAACAAACCAGGGGCGGACTCTGACAGAATATTTAGTTCTTCGTATCTTTTATTTCATCCATTTTTCAAAGTACTAGACGACGGAAAATACTTATCATTATCATAATGAGTACATTTATCATAAATGCAAACATATGTTAATACAAAATTATATCATGTCTACACCTAGGATTATACTAAGTGTATGCAGATTTAATTGTAATATTTATCAATGTACTTGTATCAAGATTAATAATATGTCATTTTCAAACAACAAAAATATCTGAGAATTTGCTTATAAATCAATTCGGACACGAGGAATTCAATGCCGTTGATCGCATCTACATATATTGTTTAGTTTTTGAAATATACTTTTCGGAAGAGTTATATTTTCTAAAAATCAGATTTTTGTCTTCAAAAACTGAACAGGATATGAAGATGCACTCAACGGCATTGAATTGCCTGTGTATAAATCGTTAAACCTTTTTCCAAACAAAGTCCATTCTGAGTCATTTTCATATTCATTTTTCAACTTAAGCAACACAAAGACCAAGTTATAACACCTTCTACCTGCCGAGTTTAGCATCCAACTAGCCTTAATCACCCTCTAGTTAGAGGTGAGGTTCCCCTGTAGTCTCTGTGGAATTCCAACCACTGACCGAGAGACCTGCGGACAGTAATTCATAGCGCGTTGTCCGAAATACTTCACAAATCATTTTATCAGATCTTTTGAAATGACAGACGGAAATAGGTAACAGTTTTTCTCGACATCGTCTGTCTTTGTCTGCCGAGAGCACTTCGATTTTCTTTTGAGTGCCGCTTTGTAATAAAATGGTGGTTATTGTCTGCTCTCATGACATGATGCAGGAATTTGTCACAGAGACGCCTGCTCATTGATTGAAAATGTTACATCAAATTTTTATATTTTATTATTTATATTTTTCTATATTTTAAAGATTTAAATGAATGATATTTTACTCAAATATAAAGTAGCATTACACCCATCAATGAAAACCGTATTGAAATATCGTTCATAATTTCAGAGATATAGCTGATCAGCAGGAATCGTTCAAATATACTTTACTGTCGTTTGGTCCAAAATTTGCTACTCATTTTGAATTTGTTAGTATAAGTAAATTGTGGCAAATTTAATGGTGCAAACAGAATTTAAATATCTTTTGTAGTTGGGAAGATATGACTCATCAAAGATTTCAGCAGGAATAAGTAAATACATTTTTGTACATGATCTAAACATTCACGCGCATAACTATGTCACTTACCGAGATCTACTTCGGCAGAGTGCAACACCCAGTAATTGATATAAGGCGTGATGATATATTTATTAACATTCTTCTCAATTTTATATTCATCATACTGCAAAATGTATTAAATTGTAATAATTTAAATTTTTAAATCTACAACAAATGTATTTGCAGTACATATTTGCCTATCATATCATAGTAACACATTTTTTATTCTAATATTTACATGTATTCGTTAGAATTTAGAGAAAAATCCCAAATTCATAGATAATATTTTAATATAAACACATTTGGATACAAATATTTATATAAAAAATTCAAAATAAATAAAAATGCATAAGCGCCCGGTCTTATCTCAAGGACAAAACTGCAATCTCAATCTTATGAAGCCTGCACCACACTCTTCAAAAAGAGAGCTTTAACTATTCACTAAATACATTTGACACTAATTTTAACATATTCTTGAATTGTCGCATTCTCATCACCTAGTGTTAACTTGACAGCGTCACTTCGTAAATCTCTATCGCATGTGACAAGTGTGTAGCATGCTTTCCGATTCTTTATTCAGTGAAATTCTTCAGTGATGTCGGGGGCAGATAAAGTGACAAACGGGATCCTATTTAGCTTCCAGTGGCGGCGCACTGGGGCATCAAACGCCGCTAAAATTTTAATTTAGATTATTTATCTTCATCGTCATGCCTTGAGATGGCCACACCCAGTAATGGATAGCAGACGTGATGATATATTTATTTTATTTTTTCATTTTATTATATTTGAAGTGTACATTTTTAGTGGCACTGGCTGACACGACAGCCAGTTATTTATTTTATGTTGTATAATAAGAAACAAGATATAGATAAAAGAATCAACTTTTCTCCTCAATTTTGTTTCAAAGTTTCCTCATATCTCGAAATCAGTTGATGATATCGAATGGATTTTAGTCTCTCTGTTACAGTTACGCTTAAAATTTCAAGGGTTAAATTCTTCCAAGTACAACCCTGTGTTGAGAGTATCAGCACATGTTAATAATTCAAATTTCATACGTTAAATCTTGATTTCACGGCAGTGTGTTGAACGGTATGCGTAGTGGTTGTGAGACGCATTGTGTAGCTTCTCACTAGAGATGATTACCATACGCATAGCGCACCCAGACGGCAAATATGTGTGTGACAGGTACACCACGTGTGTGTGTATACTGTGTCGAATGATGCGGTTCACTGGAAATCGTGGGAATGATAATATTTTGGGCACTTGGAAGAACGACAAGTTGACAAGAAGAGAATTTGTTTGATGATAAAATATTTGTACTTGAAGTTTTGTTTGTTTATTCATGTTTTATTTAAATATACGCTTTGCATTATTCTTCATTTAATATGAACTCAAATAAGGTCTTAACTTTGTTCAAAGATACGCCAGATTCTCTCTATCTTTATTCTTAAATAAATATAATTTAATTAAATTCTAAGATAACATTTATAACTCATATATCAGTTGAATTTTGATTCACAGAATGATAAATCTGCAATTACAGAACTCGGTATGAGTATAACGTGGTGGTAGCCTCACAAGCGATAGTATTTGCTATATCTTCAGCTTATATTCAAAAATAATCGATTGTATCTGAGTGGTTCTGATTCCACTATAAGCTGTAGCTGCCTTGTACTGTCATTGGTATTCATTTCCTGTGGTACGACCTAATAAATAAATAAATCTATGCGGTAATATATAAATTTTGAATGTTATTTTTGCCGTAACATGTGTAATATTCCTGAACAGTAACAATAAATTTTCCTGTTTATGTTATCAATTTAAAATTTTATGATGTTGTTAAATCCAAATGTTGTACTAACAATAATTTGACAATAGTATACGTCATTTGTCAAACATTTATATAACTTTACATTCAAACGACTTTTGTGTATGACAAAGTACATTTGATTTATTACGTGAAAATCATATAATTTGTAAGCAAACATACCGGAAATGAGTCCCGGATTTTAAGTGAACTGATAGGCTATTTCAACAATACGGCGTTTAAACAAATATTTAACGCATCTCAATTTTAGTTGTAAATGTGTTAAAATTAACTTATTAATATCTAAAATATTTAAAAAGTGAATTATTCAAAACGATCGCCATTGACGTAGATGGCTCAATTAAACTGCAACTTCACATTGTAAGACAATGCGCATGTGCACCGAAATAGCAATTTGGGGTAAAACAATATTTAATGACAACAATAATTAAAACAATAAATGTTATAATATAGTAACTTAGTACATCAAATAAGAAATTTTGTTTATTTATATTTTCATGGCTATCTGATTTATATATAAAGTAAAGAAATGGGGTAATGACTCAGTGGTATCGAATCGGCCTGTGGATCCTAAGAACCCTTATCCGATCCCCACAGCCGACAAACATTTTCACCAATTTAAAATTACCCCTGTGGCTTCCCCACCACTAACATCTTTGGGGGCCGTGATTTGGCGGCTGGTAATCGCATTTCACGCGCATAAATATATTACTTACCGAGATTTGCTTCGGCAGAGTGCTACGCCCAGTAATGGGTAAAAGGCGTGATGATATATTTATTTATTTATTTTATTTAACAACGATAATTATATAACTATTATTCCAACAGTACTGTTTGCTATTCAGACTGAATAAACAAGTTGTACGAAAACTACTAATGCTATAAAAACTTGGAAGCAACCAAAGAACAGGTGACACTGCATTTATAAATGTTTATATCAACCTAAAAATATATTAACGAGTGTAGGGTGCGTATTACACATGACACCCACTTAACGCATTAAATATTGCATCAAAGGTTTACAACCTTCTACTTAAAAGTGCGTAAATACTTAATATACAACAAGTTATGTTAATAACGTTGAAATATTAATCAGCATCGCCCGCAGAGAGCATGAAATAAAACACTATCTTTTCACACTGTTCAAGTGCTTTATCAAGATCAGGGGTGGTAACATAGCCACTTGCCCTCAATTTATAACAGTTTTTACTCGGGGTTTGATTGATCGTCGGCCATATTTGACACCCTGTTATGATAACAACACATGTCTTTAAGTTTTAAACCATTTTAACTTTTAAGATGCCGGCGCAATCTGTTTGGAAATACTTAAGATTAAGTTTCAAAATAAATCATCACTCGTTTATGTATTTCTTTGATTTGTGACTCAAAGTTTTTTAGATTCATATTAATTATAAAGAACAAAAAGTATGTAATTAATAAGTACGAAATTAATCACATTACATGTGTTTTTTATTCATACACTCAGTATAAACATGAGTATGTTGTAAATTAATATTTACGAAAGGTAATTATGTGATATAGTACAGTATTTAATTTCAATTACTGGGTGTGGCACTCTGCCGAAGCAGATCTCGGTAAGTGATTTCTTTATGCGCAACTTGATACCACTGAGCTATTATCTCACATTATTATCGTTGTTAAATGTATCTAAATGATTTAGAAAAGAATTTTCAAATTATCTGGAATATTTGGTGGTACACGCTATTCGCTATTTTAGACATAAATACTTCAAACAAAAGATACGCATAATGTATTCTTTAAAATTATTGACAACTGTAACTTGTTCATTGCTGAATTGTATCCAAAAATTTTCTTTTTCATATTGAAACTTTTAAAATGGGACGAATCAATAATTGTTTGTCCGGAGTTTAAGAGGATCTTAGGATGATTTAGTCTGGCATGTAGTTAGTGTGGGCCGGCCCTAGTGATGTTTGGGTGTCGCTGGTTATGGGGTAGCCGGCGCCTAGTAACATATACATCATTTCCAAGCCGACACCTTTAAAAAAACCTCCCGTATTAACAATTTCATTCGCACGTTGGCAACGTCACACTAAAACCTCTTGGCTCTTTTGTTTCTTGCATCGCGAGCTGCGTTGCCGACAGAGGTGGGTGGCGGCCGCCCCGACACCGGCACCGGCACCAAGCACTTGTTTTATTTTCTTCAGCGCGCCGTGTGTTGTTTCGGCTCTTACACATTGCGAAAGAATTTATATTGTCCGTGTGCGAATCGACTGACTCAAGCTGAGTTCGTGTTTCGCGCCGCCTGATGCCCCGATGCTTCTTTGTTTTGTTATTGAACCGCCAACCCCACCAAACCCCGCCACCAACGCCGACAAACGTTTATTATTTTTTCAGTTGTTTCATATTGCATTTATTGCGGTGTTTCGGTTGTTTCATTATATTTTTAATTATTTTTATTAATATTATACACCAACACACGTTTCTTAGTTATATTTCATAGCTCAGTGAAACCATGTCAAACTGTAGATTTGAGAATCTGAGTTCAATTCTCGCAGCTAATAAATTTTACACCATATTAAAATTACCCTGTGGCTTCCCTTCCACTAATATATTTGACGACTGTTAATCACACGTCACACACAGAAATATATCACTTACCGAGAACTGCTATGACAGAGTGCCACATCCAGGAATGGGTAAATAACGTAGTTGATATATTTATATTTATTTATTTACTCAACATCAACTTATTACCCATGGGTCAAAAAGAAATAATTCTTATGGATACATAAATAAAATGACAATTTTTGTTTATTTTGAATACTTGTTTGTGGAAAATGTCATTTTGACGTATAACCTATGTACATATTTGAATCTTATGAACATATAATTAAATGTTATTTTGTTGTACATAAAATATTGTATGTACCACGGGTGAAATTATGCCACGGGCCAGAAACGCCTGTTTTCACCCTAGGTACATGAATAACTATTTTAAAATATGAACTTGTTTGCCTCACAGATGTCAATGCTATCCAGGTGTTTATCTCAAATCTTTGGAAAGAACCAATAGAAAATTAAATTCATCTTGGTTATTAGTGGAATTCCACCACCCACAACCCACTATATTTTTGTTTATTTCCATCCATAAGTCTGAATTAAAACAGAAATTCTATCCCGTTCAAATTCAAAACGTTTTGAAACGTTGTCAACTTAAAATTAATCCTCTTTGAAATTTACAGTTCTAAATTAATGACAAATATTAATTTCCGAGCTTTATACACCATTTAATAATAAAACAACTTGCTACTTAGTTCTACTTATTTCCTTTTCTACTGAAACACCACCATTTTTTCTGCATGAAACAAGCAAAAAATAATCAGTGTAGGTTTAGCGGTTCTGACAGACATACATCATACGCGATGCGTTGCCACTGTTTCAATGCAGTTCACACATGCGTCCGTTGAATTATTTATTTACCGTTGTTTATCGCAGTTTCACCACAAACAGTGAATAAATTGTCGGGCGAATGCGCCCTGGCTCGCCTCGCCTGACGAGGTTATCGCGCAACCAGGAGCTGCAGAACACACTAAATGAACTGTTGTATTAGCTCAACCCGACAGACATACATACAACATGCAGCTGATTACATCTTTCATTTACTGTGGAAATACATGAAAATGTGACGAGAATTTAGAAACGCAGCCTTTCATTACACCAAGTCTTGTATCGGAGATCCTAGGTTTTTAGTTGTAGGAAGGACTGTAACTCGGAAACTATTCAAGATAAATTCATTTTGAATGAAAATTATGATTCCTCAAAGAATTTTATATAAGACTTGTGATATTGAATCTCTTCTGATTGAGACAGGACAATTACTATTTTAAATACTTCAATTTTAGTTGACTGCAAATTAAAAACTAAAAAACATACATTAAATCTGTTTGAAAATTTAAATTTCTCAAAGCATTTGAATATAATAGTTATTTATTTCATTAGGACTAAAAATACATGTTTTGAGGTCTTCCACATACGTACACTCAGCTACAAAGGTAAAGTACAAAACAGTGTGTATTGATTGTATGTAATACAATTTTTTAATGACTATAGTTAAGAAGAGTATTTCTTGTAGTGCAGCAAATAAGTAAATAGAGTTAGAGTTTCGGCATCTTGTGGTTAACGCGTGAGAACATTTGGTTAACTTATTACAACAAGTCTTGGGTCCGGGTAGACAAGTTCCGGAGCGTGGAAGTTTGATGTTCCGGTTGCGGACGCGCTCTAATGGCATGTACTTACACATAACGCAACATTACGTACTCATAATTCACTTACGTTCACGCGGAACCCCTCCTAACTTTATTAACACGAAAGTTTTTTAATAAAGCACGCGTATGTTTGGGTTATTAGGAAGTTTTTACGTTTTAATGTGGTTATTATTCATTTATGGCTTGATGAAATCTGTCATGTATTCATTATTCGATGTGATAGAATTTTTAATTTAGCTACAATACGAAATATGGAGTTTTGGTTCGTTTTGAACTGTTGGTTATTTATGAGCTGCCCTAGGTCATGATTTATAATTTAACTGACCTATTTTAAACCTAGTAATAATATACAGTGTCCAGACTGTTTTATAAAATATGCAATCGGGTCAAATATATATATCTGTTGATTAATTGTTTATTGATTGAATACTACAATAAATTTATTTATTTATTACGCTAATAAATTTATTGTTTAATTTCATCTGTTTGTAATAAATATTTAACTTTTGTCGTTAATTAATTAACTGTATAAAAACCAGTTGCAAATTATTCTCATTAATTTATATTTTAATGAATAGCTTCTAGTCGTATATTATACTTTATTAATATTATTTTTTGTGATGTACAAAGGAGTTAATTTATGAAGAGAGATACAGTAAAACACGTTTCATTAAGTTCACAGACTGACTTTAATTAAATAAAAAATTTTATTGCCTCTATTTTACATAAATGACAAAAACAACAAACAAAATTATGTTTCCGAACTTCGTACTTTGCTCAGTTTTTTCTTAAATTGAAACTGAAAAATAGGCATCACTGTCTTGATATATTTATATTTATTTATTTATAATAACAATAATATTTTGTTTAAAAAAGTCTTGTGTTTCAATATTTTTGTTTATAAGTTCTTTCTTGTCAGGCGAGCGTTTTAACCAAGGATCCAGATAATAAATAATAAAATATGAATGATTAATATGACGCCAGGTAAATATTTAGGTAGCTAATAAACTTAGTAAAGTAGCAGGTAAGTTTGTTTCTCGCGCACTGTAAGTTTAAATCACTCCGTATATAAATATTTTATTTGCGCTGCAATTAAATTTCTGATGAACTAAAATGTTACGAAACTCTAACAAACTGCAGCGGTACTTGAACTGTCAACTGTATTTACCAATTACCCTGCACAAGCAAGGCTTCTATGATCCTCACTAAATACATGCTTTTATAACATTTTTGACTGCAAACTGAATTCTCCGATGAAATAACTACCCGTTTACAGTCTCATATTCATTTAATATAACACAATTGTGTCCAAGTGGTGAGTTGTTGTTCGCTTCTGAAGCGCGTGGTCGCGTAGTGAAATTTCAGCGGGTCATTTACGCATGTAAACAGCTGCTAACGGGGAATGAATAATTGTAGAGATTAAATTGTTAAATTACACATCATCGAAATGAAAACAGATACGAATTACTGACAACAGAAAAACTGGTTTAATTATTTTAAAACCTGCTATTAGTTTTAAAAAACCGTGAGATGTGAATGTGCGGAGTGATATTAAAATGAATGAAGCTAGTGACACGCGCCATGTGACGTTGCAGCAGCTTCACCACTTGACAAACGCTTGTCGTAGTTGCTATGTTTTCTCAATTGTTACACAAGTTGATATGCTTCTTGAGAGTAGAGTTTCAATACTTCTCAAGTAGAGTGCGTCCCGACAGAAACGAGCCCAATTACATATAGTTTCACCCATAACTCCTAGTCTACTCATTGGAAAACTATTTCGAGAATAGCAGATTGATATGATTTTCAGGAAACGGTTTAACCGATTTAAATGAAATGCAAAAAAACAGTCGAACCGATTTGAATGATATTTATAGGGTGTATACAACTTTGGGCGACATGAATTATAGGCTATATATTTTTACCCAGCTATGTCTAGATTCAAAATGGCGGCCAGCTATCTCGGAAACGACTGAACCGATTTGAATGAAATTTGTAGGGTATATACAACTTTGTTTGATATGTACTATAGACTATATATTTTTATTCGGCTATGTCTAGATTCAAAATGGCGGCCAGTTATCTCAGAAACAGCCGAACCGATTTGGATGAAATTTATAGGGTGTATACAACTTTATTCGACGTGAATTGTAAGCTATACATTTTGCCCCCGCGCCATCTTGATTTTAGATTGGAACTACTTATATCTGTGTTTCATCTGATCGAGATAAGGTTCAGATAAAAGCATATTTTTTAATTTAAAACATTTTTTAATTAGACTTACAATTTTCGAGCTATAAATAGGGTTGTTAGCTGCTTGTCTGGTGATATGGTTGTGTGTAAAGGGCCGTAGAATGTCTGGCTGCGCATGGTTAATCTTGAAACGCAGTTTCGTTATCGGTTCACCGATTCATCCATTAGCCATTTGGCTATTGCAAAGTATCGTTCAACACGACAACCCCTCTCGCGCTGTTATTGATCAAGCCTCATTCACTGTTCACAGTTTACTATTTGACATATTACAGTAAAATATAAATACTCTCAATTCATGTAGGTACTGCGCGAGTTCATTGCTATTGCATTTACATGTAAATCGAAGCAAGTCTCTAAGGGAAAATGCCAAGAAAACTATATAAATAAATTCTAATGATTCGTTACAGTTCCAACGTAGTTATTATTGAAAGTTGTAACAACAGTTTATTGCATATAGCTTGCTAGTGTAGTGGAATGCAGTGCCGTCATGTTGCCTCTCCTGCTGCTTGTTTCAATCATAAAACACGCTTAACGTGTTCCCGCATCATCTGCGAACTTGTACCTCTGAGAACAGAGCACGTCAAAATGTTGCACGCCTCATGTACAAGGCAACCATTGCTTCGTACAAAACCGCAAACATTTCCTATAACAGAATATATGAACTGATTCGAACAATGAAATATGTAACAACATGGGTGCAGGAATATGACAAATCTGCAATAACAGATCTTAATACATGTTATACTATGTAGCGGTATCGAGTCGCCCTATAGATTCCCACAGCCCACAATTTTCACCACTTGGTATCGTGCCGGCCTGTGGATCCTGAGAACCCTGGTTCGATTCCCACTGCCGACAAAACATTTTCACCATATTAATACTTCTCCTGTAGCTCCTCCACCACTAACATCTTTGGGGGCCGTGATTTTACGGCTGGTAATCGCATTTCATGCACAAAAATATATCAGTTACCGAGATCTGCTTCGGCAGAGTGCCACACCCAGTAATGGGTAGAAGGTGTAATGATATATTTATATTTATTTTAAAAAATACCCCTGTAGTTCCCCCTCCACTAATATCTTCGGGAGCCGTGATTTGACGGCTGGTAACCGTATTTTACGCACATAAATATATTACTTACCAAGACCTGTCCCGGCAGAGTGCTACACCCAGTAATGGGTAAAAGGCGTGTTAATATATTTATATTTTTATTTATAAATAGAGGGGTTAAATCCCAGCAGTTACAGATTTTAGTGAAGGGTGAATTGAATGTTTTTATGCAGTTCCCGGAAACTCCGGAGTTGTATCGCGGCGCCTCTAGCGGGCCCGGAATGAACGGATTGATCGCCTGGAGCTCTGTACATCGTGTGCATGTCTGCTGGGCATGTAATTAATTTTTAGATTTTGTGTGCACTTTTAAAATATAATTTAGTAGCGGAATCAGGTGGCAGGAATGAAATTTCCTGCTGATGCAACCAGACTGTAAACTTTTAATCATATTACACAAGATTTAATTAACACAACTTTTTTATTTCGTACTTTAGCATAATATTCTTTTGTTCACATCATGAAAAATGTGCTAATATATGTCAGTTGAGATGATGTGAGCATGTAGAACATATCCATCAATGAATTATAGGGTCCCTAAGAATAAATAGTGGCATATGATTGAAGATTTATTGTCTGAACGAAAGATGATACGAACTCAAGTGAAATTTATTTATTAATTTATTTATTTATGTTACTCTGTACACCAGGAATTGAATCCCAATTATAGTACAGGGTTGGGACTCACCGAGCCGCAGAGTGGTTGTAATTATAATTTCTAGCTTGAGTGGGAATCGAACTCGGGATTTCCGGATTCGAATTTCGTAACGCTACCCACCCCACCGTACTGCCGGAATGTATTATGAATGTAGATGAAACGTGAAGATATGCATGTATGTATGTTTGTTTTATATGTTTGAACGTCTAGACGCAATAACATCAATCCTTTCTTTCGTGCAACCAAATATCGAAACCACTTTCGTGGAGTGCACGCCTCGGTTGCACAACGGCGTGAAGTGCGGCACACATGCGACTTCAGGTGGCGATAACACGTGTGAAATTAGCTGCAATTCGTGCGAAATGTTGTGGGTGGCCCTGGCTGGGATAAGAACAACGTGTGTGTGAACCAAAGTCTGCTGGATATGACAGGGGGTACAGGGTAGGGCTTCCAGTGGCATCTGCCCCGCACCCGACACCCATGATGAACTTTCTATCTGTTGACGTCTTCGAAATCATTCTCAGAATTACTCAAACTTTATTTAAATATGTCTTAACTGTTTCACTGAACACCTTGGTGTATGATGACTTAGTTGAGATGATGGGGTAGTGGCTCAGTGGTATCGAGTAGATCTGTGGGTCTTAAGAACCCTGGTTCGATTTCCACAGCCGACAAACATTTTCACCAATTTAAAATTACCCCTGTGGGTATGATAACTGCACTTCATGCGCATAAATATATCACTTACCGAGATCTGCTTCAGCAGAGTGCCACACCCAGTAATGGATAAAAGGGCGTGATGATATATTTATATTTATTTTATTAAAATAGACGCAATATATTATTTTTTAAATAAAAGTTACATGGAAAATATGTAAATGTTGAATGTTGGTTGTTTGTTGGTCACTGGCATACAGGTGGGTGAGATCCTAGCACGTCTGGGTCACCTGAGGATAGTGACATGCGACAGTCACTTGTCCACGACCCGCAAGGCGACCAACTGTCAAAAACTGTTTCACAACTTCAATCAAATTAATCGGCAATCGTGAACAGAATTCCAATACTTCAGCGTTCGCCTTTATTCACTTAACAGCCGATAGCGACCGCGAGATTATCGAACACGAGATAAATTAATGATTCACGCAATTACCGATAACTTGCTGAGAATTCTGTGAAATGTTTGTAAATAAAACAACTGACATCGTTTGTAGAGATAGAGGATTTTTTTTATGGAGCGTTTAGATTTTTTGCTGGATGTTAAGTGTGAAGACCAACGTCTAATTTATTAATTAGCTCGCTTAGTAAATCACTGGAAAGGCTCGAGTTGAAATTATTTTGTTTATTTGGTAACGATATGTGATAAGAATGAAATATGAAGCAAGCTGAAAACGGGATATTTATTACTTGATAAGTTAGGGTGTTAGGAAGAGAAATAAAAATAAATATGTTTAAATTTTCACTGTGAGTCTGTTTATCATCATCATTGTGTCTGTCGGCAACTGTTTTATCTTGAATATTAAAATAAAGGATAGTATAAACATACATCATTTATTTTTGTTTAGAAAGTTTTACTTTTAACAAATATTTATCGCTGGTGTCATAAACACAAGACAAACATACAAAATAATATTTATATAAATAACTACAAACAATTAATTTATTTGAAATGTCAGTATATAACATTGGGTAAAACGGGCGTATCTGAAATCAGTCGCAATTCTTTATTCTTTCTATGTCTCTCTCTCTCTCTCTCACTCTGGCTGTAGTTAGCGGTTTCTGCGATGGCTGATATAAAACTTGTCCGGGCCATTTTTGCCCAAATACGCTTGGCCTGAAAAATCGTGCACTTTGTAATATCGCCAAAACGTGTTCTTGATTCATTCTCATTCGTTGTTTTGCATGGTGTGATGCGAGCTTTCGGCGCCATAGTGGCCACGAATGGGAAAAAATAGTGGTCCGGTCCTGCGGTACCGCTAGGATCATCGCCCTCTGCAGAGACATCTCGCGAAACTTACAAAAAAACCTAAATAAATATATTATCACACATTTTACCCATTACTGAGTGTGGCACTTTACCATAGTACATTTCGGTAACCATCCGTCAAATTACGCCTCCTCTAAAGATGTTAGTCGAGGGGAAGCCACAGAAGTAATTTTAACATAATAAAATATGGGGTAATGGCTTAATAGTATCGAGTCGGCCTGTGGATCCTGAGAACCCTGGTTCGATTCCCACAGCCGACAAACATTTTACCCCTGTAGCTGCCCCACCACTAATATCTTTGGGGGCCGTGATTTGATGACTTCACGCGCATAAATGTATCACTTAATAAGATCTGCTTCGGCAGAATGCCACACTCAGTAATGGGTAAAAGGCGTGATGATATATTTATTTATTTGAATATTCCATCAATGAACCATTGAAACAGCACCTAGCACATCATCCGTATTTATACATTCACGCTAGGAATCCTAGATCGTCGACTCAATCTTTCACCCTCAATTTCACTCATATACAGTTTAAATGAAAGTCTAGTTTAGGATAGGACGATGCGGTCATGAAATAATAAAATGTTGTTGCAAAGTCAGATGGATTTGAAAAGAGAGTAAGTTTATGTTGAAAGCTTCAGAGTTGCAAATTGAACAACATGGGTATAAGTAACAACAACCAGTTCCTGTTAGAGCCAACATCTTCTGATAATTTATTAGAAGAGGGTAAAAATTTCCTAGCCGGTTGACTTTTATGATGCGGACTTTTCTTGAGAATAAACAGCAGAATTATTTTACAGCAACGGTGGCGCCGTGAGTTTATGGGCGACGGGTTTAAGTACTACACTTCCACGGTCATAAAGCGAGACCTGCACCCCATGTAAACATATACTAAATACTACCTGTACTTTGTAGTATTCTAATTTACTAAATATCAACACACGTTTTACACACGTCGTCGTTAAATTTCTAGACTGGATTGCATTTCATTATGTCATGCGTTATTTTAGATAATTATCATTAAAACTTCGTAAAGTGTGAAGCTTAATAACAATATCTATAATTATCAGTTCATAAAAACAAAAGGCCATGTTTCATTTTAACAGATATAATTAGTGACTAATTATGAAGTGTAATAAATTAACATAAAATCGTATCAGTAATTAACTTAATATACACCTACACAAAACATTATTTTGCTAAAAAACATTTTCTGTTTGATATATTTTTACTGTCGAATATAAAAACACTAAAACATTCGAATCGTGTTAAAAAGGAAAGCAAATAAAATACAAGAATAAAAACATGTCAGAGCAAAAATTATAGTCAATAAATACACTTTTCTTTTGTTTGATTGAAAGGAAAAATAAAGTAACAAATATTATTCGCTATAAAAAGAACCATTCGCTCGTGAACACAAACATTCTGTGTACATTCCTGAAGTTGTAGTTGACACAAGCGTACTTGAAACTTAATTTCATAATTATGTGGATGTAGAATTAGCCTAAATACGACCCACGTATCTTCTACACTGCAACAAGTCTACATCTAAGAAGTCTTGAAGAAGTTCAAACAGATTCTGAGCAAAGATTTGCCTTTATGAACTTACTTTCTTTTCAAGATTTCTGTGCAACTTTATAACATTTTTTTAAAATGTAATTAGCTAGTTGGAGCACATACTAGGCCATGAGAACTCAAATTAAATTTAGTTTAAAATAAAACTTTAGTAAACCCCAAGTTAAGGTGAATCATGCACCTATTTGGGTGACTGAAGTTGGCACTGATCTTTTATAAACGAGATATTATTATTAATATAAATGAAATTATGTATTATACGTAAGTTGAGGGAAATTGAATTAAAATTTTGAATCATTTTCCATTATTATTTAAATATGATTCATTTTTTCATTTTATGAGATAGGTGGATGATGAGACGAGCATATACGAATAGAATTAGGTTCGTGGTTACCCTATTTAATAGGACATACCGTGATGCTATATCTACGGTGACCATACGTCCTTTATTATAGAGGACCGTCCTTTGTTGCAAAGTAGTGTAATTTAGGTTTATTACTTAAAGAGTTCCTTTTGTCCTTTATTACTTGTTTTCTCATTTAAAATAAGTATAGAAGAGTACTGTCGCCCTTTGGATTTGAGAACCCGGGTTCGATTCCCACAGCCGACCAACAATTTTTATCATATTAAAATTACCCCTGTGGCTCTCCCTCCACTAACATCTTTGGAGAGTGTGATTTGGCGGCTGGTAACCGCATTTCACGCGCATTAAATATAACACTTATCGAGTTGTGTTCCGGCAGAATGT
This sequence comes from Pterostichus madidus, assembly GCA_911728475.2. NCBI lineage: Eukaryota > Metazoa > Arthropoda > Insecta > Coleoptera > Carabidae > Pterostichus > Pterostichus madidus. The sequence goes on along the minus strand of OU452313.1, from coordinate 142,186 downwards.
CACCAATATTTTTGATGTCATGTGTACAGCTTACACGAATTTCGTAATATCCGTTGTCAATTTGTTGTAATAACAATACAATTATTTATGGCGTGTTTTGACAGATTCAATTACAAAATAAATTGTTCGATTTCAACAAAACATTTTTTCCGTGTCGTAGACAAGTGAACATCCATTTTCCAAATCAATTTCGCCGACGGGCGTATTAATATTTTATCCGATAAATGGAGTGTGTATATTTAGTTTCGTTTAGTGCCAATTAATAAATAGCATGCAAAGATGGATGAATAAAATCACCAGTAATAACAAATTATCATCAATATGTTTTAATTACTAAGTATTATCAAAAAATTGTTTAAATAAAAATGTGAACAATTAATAGATGAACTTTTTTTTCAATACATGTTTTTGTACAATCAATCGTATAGCTACAAATTGCAAATAACTATTTTCGATCAGTTTCAAACGAGACTACTACTGCCATCTCTTCGAAAACTCTCGAACTATATACGTGTTCAAAAATCCTGAAACTGAGTAACTTAATAAAAAAAATGTTTCAAATAAAAATGTTAGAGTATTATTAATCTAAATTCTTTTATTTGAAACTTTTTTCGATTATATCTCTAAGTTTGGAAATATTTACTATTTTATGTCCAACATGTTAACTACCATTAACTGTATTCCATTTGCCATTTGGTTCATTTAAATCAAGATAAATTAGATAACATGACAAAATAACTAAACTAAGCAAACTGATGCATTCATTGGGGTGAATTACTTCAAAGTAAGTTAGAATAAGTAATTCTAATACTAGAAATAAAGTCAGCAAAGTAATCCAGCGAAATAAATAAGTGATATGGTTCAGTAAATGTAAGTCAGATCTGATCCAAATGGCAAATGGATTACACGTATTAAATGTACAGTTTCCTATAGTAGTTAGGGTTGAAAATACCCAACTAAAGTTCCCGAATGTGTACTAAAATCAAAGTTAGACAATTTGAAAGTTTCATGTGATCCTAAACAAGTAGCGAATCCAATCACGCCGAGTAGAGAGTGCGTATTTGTTCATTAAACTCGCGTAAATTATCGATATTGATTTGAAGATAACTGTGATCACCGGTGATTTACTGTGTACTTTCATTGACTAACTACCGCAAAACACGATATTTTTCCCTTTCTCTCAGTGGACAACGTTCAAAGATTGAATGAACGTTTTTATTGGTGTCCACCGTACATGGAATGTGGAACTTTCGTAATATTTCATTCATCGGGCATTCATCACACAGATTTCTCGTAACAGACTCAGTTTATATTATGACATATGTGTGATTTACAATTGTTAGAGATCTGCAATTCAAGTTCACGTAATTGTATCTGATCTACTGCTTGAGTTTTAATCAAATTTCTGATTGAACGATAGTTATTTTATAAAGTTAAATAAATATATCATCACGCCTTCTACCCATTACTGGGTGTGGCACTCTGCCACAGCAGATCTCGGTAAGTGATATATTTATGCGTGTGAAGTACGGTTACCAGTCGTCAAATCACGGCTCATAAAGTTGTTAGTAGTAGGGGAACCACAGGGATAGTTTTAATAAAAATAAATCAATATATCATCACGCCTTTTACCCATTACTGGATGTGGCACTCTGCCACAGCAGATCTCGGTAAGTGATATATTTATGCATGTGAAGTCGTCAAATCACGGCTCCTAAAGTTATTAGTAGTAGGGGAACCACAGGGGTAGTTTTAATAAAAGTAAATCAATATATCATCACGCCTTTTACCCATTACTGGATGTGGCACTCTGCCAAAGCAGATCTTTGTAAGTGATATATTTATGCGCGTGAAGTGCGGTTACCAGTTGTCAAATCACGGCTCCTAAAGTTGTTAGTAGTAGGGGAACCACAGGGGTAGTTTTAATAAAAGTAAATCAATATATCATCACGCCTTTTACCCATTACTGGATGTGGCACTCTGCCAAAGCAGATCTCGGTAAGTGATATATTTATGCGCGTGAAGTGCGGTTACCAGTTGTCAAATCACGGCTCCTAAAGTTGTTAGTAGTAGGGGAACTTCAGAGGTAGTTTTAATGTGGTTAATTGTCGGCTGTGGGATCGAACCCGGATTGTCAAATCCACAGATCGACTCGATATCATTGAGTCATCCACCCCATAAGAAGAATCATATCTCGCTTAATATAAGGAAGTTAAACACCGTACTTTCACAGATTGTCATAGTTTTTCTTATAGTTTCATAAAAATAAAATTAAAAATAAATTGGTATAGGAGAGCTTATTGTCGAATTGTCACAATTAGAAGTGAATAACAAATGGTGATGTTTTCTGTTTGTATCTGTGTAACGGAATGAATATATTAAGCTTCCTGGTAATTAGTATGAGTCTGTGGTTTGTGTCCAAACTTTAGAGGTGACCTATCCGATCCTATGATGTGCGGACCGATCTGAGTCATGATATTGTTTGTTGCAGACTGATGATACGATCGTGAAAAAATGTAAATGTTTAGAAAAGATTTTTTGCCTGTTTGGTTCAAGGATGACAACGGATTATTTAAAGTCTATTCATCTTTACAAAATATTTAGAATATAGATGAAGTAATTTTAAACAATAATGATAATATTTATTTATGTCAATGTTTAATCAACATATGATAAGCGCATATTGAACCGTTCAACGCAAATGTAATTCACTTCTTTCTATGCGTTATAATTCCATTCTGACATTAAAATATGTATTTTAAATTTGTTTTAATGGATGTTTCATTCGAATTAAGCATCAAAATATTCATGAGAGATAATTAGATGGTTCATTAACTTAAAGAGAATCAATTCTAAACTGACAATCCAGTCACCCGTATTCTAGACTCATTCAATTATTAACAAACAAAGCGCGATCAATGAAAAGTTGAAACACCATTGAGATAATCATGTCAAATGATTGTTTTTTTCTCGGTGTGTGAAAAGCCGGTGTTAAACTGTAGAATTATTCTGATTAAATAACAAGTTTAACAACAGGGCTTATGAGAAAAAACTAAATCGTCTGTCGGAACTTTGTAATTATTAGTTGCTTTGTGGAGCGCCGCTTCAGGGTTCAAATCCTGCGATGATTAGAGGGTTTTGAAAGAAAGAAATTAATCAGGTATTTCCCATCTGACAGGTATTCGATCAGCTCCACAAAAGAAACAGAACATAGATAACAAGTGACAGTATATATCTAAAGTTTAACGGACTGAGTTTGTTGGCCGTACGTTATCATTTGTTTTCTTTAATATGCTCGTTGTTTTTGTGCGTAGGTAGCTAATATATTACAAATTTTTATTCTAATTTTAAATGAGTAAAAATAACTTTAATCTTGTCATTAAGAGTATTCATTTTTAGAATGAAAATCTGTAATGTTTAACCTTATTTCCGTACACACTTAACATCACGCTATGTCCCATAAAATGAGGTAGCACCGAACTCTTGAAACATTCATTAGATTCATCCCACAATTAATATTGAATAAATAATTCAGTGGAATCATGTCGGACTGTGGATTTTAAAACCAGAATTTGATTCCCGTTGTATTCCATATTAAAATTACTCCTGTGGCTCTCCTACCACCAACATCTTTGGAGATTGTGATTTGACTTCACTCGCATAAATAGATTTGTGACGACAGAGTGCCACTTTCAGTAATGGGTAAAAGACCTGATGATGTATTTAATTATTTTTTTTATTTGGTTATTCTCTGGCACATAACTTTCGTTTTATCCACATAAGGTCGTTTATTCCTCTTACCCTTCCACATTATCATTCCACATTTCAAGGGAAAACAAACAAGAGTGAGTGCAGATTTTTCAGTCGAGTGTACTCGTTGCACAGCCACCCTTGACCTTATTCTTGCAGTGCAAGAAGCCCTCATGGAGCAGCTTGCGCCACGACGGCAGACAGCACGTCCTGCGTTCAGATACCGCGCGTTGCGCTCTATCTCCTCGGGGATCTTCGTTTGTAATTATTCGTGATATTAAATATGATAAAGTGTAATTAGTACCCGCGATGGCGCATCAAAACGTTCCAAGTTATGTTGACAATAAACGTGCATTGTAATTATCAGTAATTTACTAGCATAGCGCAACGTTTGATGTTCGTGTTTTATGGAAAATTGTTTTTAATTTAACCATCAACTGGGAAAATTATTTTGTAATTAGTTTCTATATATATATTATTATAACACGGATGCTGTTGTGAAATTTTCATTTAATCAATGTTTGTACTGACAGCTACAACATGAATTGTTTCTTATAAATATTTACAAATTTAGCAATCGGAAAAACATTCAAATAAAAGTTCTTAGTTATATGATACTTTACAGCTTCTATTTGAAACATTTTTCAATTAAATCTATCAGTTCTGTGATATTTTTACACGTATATAGTTCGAGGGTTTTCTAAGAGATGGTAGCAGCAGTCTCGTTTGAAAATTAAGAAAAACAGTTATTTGTGATTTATAGATATATGATTGACTGTACAAAAAATCCGTAATGAAAGAAAATGTTTGTCTATTAATTCTCTACAATTTTTATTTGAACTATTTTTCGCTAAAACAATTAATTTTATAATTACAGGTGAAAAAAGCATGCGGTCTGCCAAAACTCTCAGACAAGGAAGATCTAGCCTTGACTACAGCATCCCCAGGTCTCACCAAGCCCTCTAAGCCTCAGAGGATGGCCAGTATGCGCGATAATCCTCCTCCAGACACGCAGCTCATCCATTTCTTGACGTCGGTGGCGAAGTCCCGCGGGTTCTATACTAATTTGGCTGATAATCTCTGCAAGGACGACAGCTTCGCCGAGCCTAGTGATCAGGGCTGCTGGAATGGTAAACGTGTTGGCGAATACACAGAGACTGTGGTGGATCCCAGCCTAGGGATGCATAAGTACAACCCTGAAGTGAACTTCACTTCGGTGTTGCCGAATGGAGATGTTAAGATTGCAAATCTTGCTGATAAATTGAGACATGTTTATAACGTAAGTTAATTTTATAATTCTTATAAATATCTGGTGAATGTATCAAAATTATTATTTATTATTAACCCTTCGACAGTGTGCTGGAAAATAGTTCTGCTTTTATAACACTGACACTGACACTACAGACCTGTAATATAAGTAGTAATGAACAACTACTGAGATATATGGACAATTAGAACTGTTAATAATTACAGAATTCGTATATTTATATTGCTCAGCACGTCGTCCGAGGCTTATATGATGTCATGATAATAAAATAGTAAATGTTTTTGTATTTTGTAGACGGTAAGCACATCACTGGGTCCTGTAAACATCCCACAATCTGAAAGTCAGCTAAAGGAGATGTTGGGTGACGATCCCGATGGTTCAGGATCAGGTCACGGAGACATCGACGACGATGACAGCATGCCAGGTTCCGGATCCGGTGGTGGTGAGGGCGACCCTCCTGGAGGTACTTATAATTACATAAATTTGTATTTTGTGAAACAAATAACTTATATATGTGTGTGTTTGTAGTGAATACTCATCCAAAAATAGATAATGAAGTGAACAAAGAAGTGACAGACACCACGGCAGGCAGCAACATGATGTGCGGTAGCCTGGTTGGCACACTGCTCCTGGCAGCAGTCCTCCACTTGCATCGGTGCATCGGCTAAGTGACCCAGTGTAGATGGACATCTCTCAATCATCAATCATACTTTGTTAGGTTGTAGTACCTACCTGCAATTTGTGCTGCCAATCAAGTTGATCGTACGACGTTGTTGACGCGGTTCTGGATGTGTTGTATTTGTTATCTCGTTGTTTATTGGCTACGCATGGATCGCATGAAATGCGAGCGGCAACTGTAAGTTTACAAATTGTACATTCGAAATTTTAATGTATATTGTTTGTTGATCAACGTGGCGATTCTTCAGTGCACTTTGAGCGTGAGTTTAAATCGCTCAACGTGGTCTGTGAGATTTCGTTTCTTCTAACTGACACGAATACAGCCAAAGAGGAAGTGCAACTGCTTCGAAATCTAAGATTCACATCACAGTGTACTGTTCTAAAGGTGTTTGTGATTATTGTACATTTACAGGCAGATTCAATTTAGAGTTTACTAAGTTTACTATTTTTATTCCGAAATTGTATTATTGCTTCATAGTTCTTCAAACGACACATCACTGAGTATTTTATCCATTTTTTTATTTTACAATCAATTCTACGATGTATATTAGGTTGATTTTATAAAATGGGGTAACACAAACTCTCATAACATTCACTCATCATATTGATCAAATAATCAATCTTCGCCAAATGGTCTCACATCACCATCGCTTCAACTATATTCATAGTTCCCTCCATATAAGCTCATTTTTTCCTCACACTCGGAATATTTCATCATGCGACAAAACATTCGCCCCCCATACCGGTTTCATTAAATTTTCAGCTCGAATTATCTCAACTTACACCTATTCCTCTAACAACGACATTAAAAAGATAAGAAAGAAAGGGAGCGTAGCTTGCACTGATTTTTAAAAGTAAATTCCACACAATTGCAGCTAGATAATCTATTATAAGAACAGAAAACGATTGAAAAAGATAAGAAAGGAAGGAAGTGTACTAAAAGAGTTAGAATTGTGAGTAAAATCAGTTGAATGAATCTGCCTGTAAGGTAGGAAGGCCCGATTGCATACAGCGATATGAAATATATTATTATCTAAACACCACATTTCATATCTTTTCAGATTTTTATGTTATAAATTAATGAATGTTAGAATTAAAATGCTTATTGTTAGTTAAATAACAATGGTAAAACTATATTTGTAACAAATAATTATTAGTTTAATTTACTTATACTATAGAAATTATGTTAATTAACTGTTTAATGCATTTTTTAAATTCTAATTCAACTTTCTCGCGTAGTTAGCATCATTTTATGCAACCGGGTCTAAATAAAGTTGATGTGAGTGTTTAACTATTTGACTTGCACTTGTATCTGTAGCTATCGATGTATTTGTGTCAGTGTTGTTAGCTAGTAGGAAGCAGGAATAACAAATTGCGCAGGTGAACCCCAATCGTGCATAAGTGTACATAGCTAAATGTAGTTGTAAGTGTTGTGTGCGTGTGTGTGTGTGTGTGTGTGTGAATTGATTGTAACAATGGGCAATCATTTCATTCTGGTACAGTAACAACGTGCTGTTTTAGTCTGTTTGATAGAGGTGCCATCTTAATAATGAACAGGTGACTTCGTATACTTCCATTGCTGTTCCAACGAGGCGGTTTTCATTCTTAATCCACAACAATAGCAACTGTGTGTGAATGTTTAGAGTGTAAATAATTTATAGAAATGATTCGCTTGTTTAAATTATTTTGAGACCTGTCTGTGATTGATCTTATTATTTAACGAATAACATAAAAATAATTGATCTAAATTTGTTTTATTTGTAAAAAAGAATATTCATAGGTTTGATATGTTAAGGAAAAGAAATGTCTTCTGTAAAAATAATTGTATGTGGTTGAAACGAAACAATTTCAATTATTAGAAATTTAAAATATATATTAAAAATACTATTGTACAGTAAAGTTGAAGTATATTATAAAAATATAACTGTAGTTAGTTACGTTTCAAATTCATTATAATAATATATAAAATGAACGAACAGTACGCGCTTTCGTGTGATTCGATCCATCACATTGTGTCTCTGATTCACGCTTGTTATTTGATGAACCAGAACCAGCCTCAGCTCAGTGTGTGTGCGTGTGTGTGGTTCCAGATATTGTGATGAATTTTATATTTGTAAAGTGAATGTGAATCAGAGCAGTTCAGTTCAATTCAGTTCAGTTCGTTTCTCTCTCATTGCTTATATATTCTTTCTATTCTTCCATCTGCCTACATACGTTTTATTCATTTCATTCTTTATGTAAAATCGATACATAAGGCAATATTATATCGATTGAAGAAATACATATTCTCCTTCTTGCACAAAATAAGCAATAAGTGTGAGGCAATGATAGCAAGCAATCTTATCTTGTGTCAATTGTAGTCGTTTGTCTCACAAACAAACATCTTGACTCATATTGTATTCTGGCTTCATGAACATCAAACTAATTCACTAGTCTTTAGCTTTGTAATTATTATTATTTAAATGTATTTACCATGTTTCAAAATTTATTTAATTTACTACTTCATTTATTTGTATAATATGCCTATACTGGTAGAATAAATAAACTATTAGCTGCCTTTTTTAATGTGTCCTTTTATTTACATTACACATGTTTCACTAAGCAACAGCACAAATGTTCCTGCTGAATTACAATAATTCAGTGGCTCTGTGCAGTTGCAATATATGTATATTATACATTTCTTCTAGGTAAGAAGTAGACGAGACGCAGGAATTGTAAATAATACTTGTTTCGCCAGTGTAAACTGATTTTATATTATTTATTATTCAATTTTGTTCGTATCTCAATTCAAATATACAGCTTTCAATAGTCATCAGCCGATCTGGTGCCCCCAGACACGTCTTGACACCGTCAACCAAGTCACCGAAATAATTATCACCTTCAACAGAGTTCCTCCAACAACAAAGTCCACTCCTGGTAACATCAATGTGAGTAAACTGACGTTATATTTATATAATTCTATTTTGTTTGTAAGGATTTTATTCTAATACTTTGTCTTATGTTTATAAAGCCTCTACGAACACGAGAATCGTCTCTGCAGCACCTGGTGCACGTAACTCGTTTTGAAGTCACTTATGTCAGCAGCATCTTCTAGATTCTAGCAGAATTCCCGGAACCGATATCAGCTGTATTGTTGTCACCTATCATGTATTGTATTAAATCGTACTTGTAATATAAATGTTCGTGTGTTTTATATACAGTTTTAAAATGCCAATACATGAATTTAAAATCATGGTTCCAATTCACATAGACACACCAATACATAGACATTCAGAAGACACACTAATACATAGACATTCAGAAGACACACTAATACATAGACATTCAGAAGACACACTAATACACAAACAAATTTACACAGATGCACCAATGCATTGACATTCAAACATACGCACTAATACATTGACAAATTAACACACACATACATCAAGCCATCGCACAATAGTCATTTCAGTGGCGCCACCTTTTTATACGGCTTTGGAACGGCTAAAAAGGGAACTAAAATTTAATTACTTTAATTAATTAATACTGGTATTTTAATTAGCGATTTTCGCGAAAACTAGACGTTATTTGGAGAAATGTTTCAAATAAAGGTAGTTTATTTTTTTATTCTCTATATTTTCTGGTTGAAACTTTTTTCTCTACGACCCCTAACTTCAGAGATCAGAAAACCACCCTTAAAGCGAAATATCTACCCTACTAATGCAAATTTTGGGGTCGTCCGAGAACTTCGTATAAAATATAAGACCCTAGAACGTGCATGCAAGATTTCAGCGAGATCGAATATATCGTCATAAATCAAGCTTTTCAAAACCAAAGATTAACCCCTTAGCGTTTTTAATCCTTGATTATTAAACTTTTTCCGATCTCGCTGATATTTTGCATGCACCTTCTAGACCCTCATTCGACATGCGGAGTTCTCGGACGACCCCAAAATTTACATTAGTAGGATAGATATTTCACTTTAAGGGTGGCTTTTTGTATCTCTGAAGTTAAGGGTTGTAGAGAAAAAAGTTTCAACCAAAAGTTATAGAGAATAAAAAAATATACTACTTTTATCTCAAACATTTCTCCAAATAACGTCTAGTTATCGCGGAAATCGCTAATTAAAATATTACGATTAATTAGCTTACCAATTAAAACTTTAGTTCACTTTTTAGCCGTTCCAATGAAAAGGAGGCGCCACTGAAATTACTATTGTACGATGGCTTGATGTATGCGTGTGTGAATTTGTCAATGTATTTGTGCGTATGTTTGCATGTCAATGTATTGACGTGTCTGTGTGAATTTGTCAATGTATTAGTATGTCTTCTGAGTGTCTATGTATTGGTGTATCTGTGTGAATTTGTTTATATTAATGTGTCTTCCGAGTGTCTATGTATTGGTGTATATACAATATACTGGGTGTAAAATATGTAAGGAATATTAGCTCCTGAAATAATCATTTAATGTAAATAATTTAAAACACGACGTTTCGAAACTTTTTTTTAAATTATTTAAATTAAATGAGTATTTCAGGCGATAAATTCAATACTTATTTTAAACCCTTTATTTGCCATTTCATTTTTCTGGAATGCTTATTTACTATTCTTGGCTTTCAATAATTACTTTTAAAGATCGTTTAGTATTTTTTGTGTTCAATTATTATTTTTGGTATTTATTTAATTATTTCTGGTACCAGCAATTTATTATTATTGATAAAATTATTTCGGTGCCCTGTTTATAGTTGTTTACATTACTAGGAGAGTAAAACAGTTTTTACTACTGAAAGGAGGAATTTATTCCTTGAAGCAGTAAAAACAGTTACTTTGTTTGTATTATACAATATTTTATTTATCCTCATTAGTAAAGAAATTAAAAAATAATAATTAAAGCCTGCCAGTTGTGTTAAAAACTATTTTCAATTATTTGGAAGTATAACTAACTTGTAAAGTAAATAAATATAAATATATCATCACGCCTTTTACCCATTATTTGGTGTGGCACACTGCAGTAGCAGATCTTGGTAAGTGATATATTTATGCACGTACGATGTTAGTTACGGGGAAGTTACAAGAATAATTTAAAATATAAATAAATAAATGTCTTCATGTCTCTTACCCATTATTGGGTGTAGCAGCAGACCAGGTCTTGATGTGTTATATTTATGCGAGTACCAGCCGTCGAATCAAAGCCCTTAAAGATGATAGTGGAGAAAAAACACAAAGGTAATTTAAAGTATAAATAAATAAATATGACAGAGTGCTACACCCAATAATGGGTAGAAGACGTGATGATCATTTATTTATTTATACTTTAAATTATTCTTGTGACTTCCTGTAACTAATATCTTTGGGGTCTTTGATTCGACGGCTGGTATGCACATAAATATATCACTTATAAAGATCTGCTATGACAGTGTGCTGCCACATCCGATAATAGGTAAAAGGTGTTATTATATATTTATATTTATTTAAAATTAACAGCTGAGTTGTTTGAATAAATAATGTTTACATATGAGTAATAAATAAAATAATTTAGTATTGTGTGTGTGTTTATAAATGATGATGATGATATTATTTGTGCAGCTTGTTAATGATTTGTTTGTTTATTGTTGTTTGCAGTCACAATGAAGCCGGTCTTCTGCCAAGAGTTTTAACTCAGGGGTTTTACTCTTGATGGGAAGACGGGATCAGCGACTTGCCCCTGAACCTCATCCTCCAGGTCACTCATCCAGGCTTTATATTTAAAATAAATAAATAATTCTAATAATAATAAATGTAATGTTATTTACATAATGTAGAGAAATCTCAAAATACAATATATTTTATAGTAAATGTTACTACATTATAATAACATATAAATATTGTATTTTATAACAAATACTTACTAAATTATAATAATAATTGTAAATTGTTTGTGAAAAACTACTTGTAATAATAATTTTAATATAACATACAATTTTGATATACAAATAAATGAGTTTCAAATTTACATCTGTTTATTTTATTTAGAAATAAACAAACAGTATTCAACTGACGATGGCTACAGTATAGCCGAAATGTACACCTTGTCTTATTAAAATAAATTTTGTGATAAAAATGACAAGTGTAATTTACTCATATAAACAAACTTGTCCACAAATATGTTTAAATTTTATTTACATAGTGCTGCCATCTCTTGACAAATACGAGAACTAAAGTGGCGTCGCGGCGGTGTATCGGCGAGGGTCTGGCGAGGCGGTGGCGTATCGGCGGAGGTGCCTGTGTAAGTGTGGAATAAAATATTGATTTGTAGAATAAATAATACATGTAGTTATTTTTAATTCATTTATTATCATTTTAAAACTGCATACAAAAGACACAAACACTATAATACGAGTGACAATCTTCTGTATTTAAAACAAACAATAATATTTATATTACAAGTACAGTTTAATTTGATATATGGGTGATAATACTGTTTGGAGCTGTTATTTTATTTTTGGAGGTCTTCTAGTTCATGTGTTAGAATCTTGCAAGTAATCTAGGAGATGATGTTGACTTTGAGGACTCTGAAGAAGGTGTTGACGCTCTGGATGACATCTGCGGCTCCAAGACGAGTGCTGTGCTCTAGTTTGGTTGCAGAGACGACTCCAGTACCATGACGGCTTTAGAAACAAAAATACAAAGAATTGGATTAAAATTTGCATCAATTACAAACAAAATAAAACTATGAATAATGTAAAATTAATTTATTCACATTGATGTTGCCAGGAGAGGATTGGGCGGTTTTTAGAATATTGAATAAATGTCTTACTGTAATTCTAGTGTACTAAATAAACACATATAAGATATTGGAAATACATGTAACATAAGATGAGATATCGGATTTAACCAAAAGATTTAGAGAATATAGCAATAAGCAACTCTTATTTGAAACATTTCACCATACAAGCTCTAAGTTTTGAAATAACGTTAATAACATTTTATATTTTCATAGCTGTTGTTTCCGACATTCCGGATAAATTTATGTGTGTGTACTTACGGTATAGTATAGTTTGAAATCTTTCTTATTACAATTATTAGAATATTAATTAGTAATTTACGTAAAAATTTAAACCCGGAAAATGTGAATAATTTATTATAGACTAAAAAACAATTATACACCAGATATTCACTTGCAACTTGCGTACACTTTTTAATAAAACGACCCAAAATCAATTGTTAGTAATACAAGTAAATTAAATATATCTGAATATCAATAACACTGCACTTCTCTTAAATGACAAGTAAAATATCTTTAAAAAAGTTAGTAATTCGATAATATATTGAAAATATGTAGGTAGCGCCATCTCTTGAAATATTCTTGAACTATATAATTTGTCAACTTCAATGTTGCCAAGTATAGAAAAAGTAAAATATGAGTTTGACATTTTGTTAAAAATTTACATATTTTAGTACTGTATTAAATAAATAATAGTTGCTTTTGCTATAATAACTATAAAAAATTACTACTTGATTAATTAAAGTAATAAATAGTATTTAAAATATTTATTTTTAATTTCATTTGACAGGCATTTATTTTTGCTATTGTTGCAAACCCTGAACCTAAGTATAAATAATGAATATTGAAGTGCCGCGAATATTCAAGCTCATATCATATGAATAGTTTTAAAAGAAGAATAATTCATATAAATGTAAATAAATATATATATCACCGTACCTTTTTTCAAAAGGACTTCAGGAATCTGTCTTTAAAGGATGAGTGGTTCAAGAAAACTCCTGGATTGTTTTTCAGACAGATGATTGATTCACAAATTTTTGTTTGTGTACGATAGAAAAACTTCAGTATTTTTATTGAGAAAATGACAGCCTTAAAATTAAATTACTTGCATTTGTATCCATTGTGTATGGAGGAAAGATGTCTGGAATAATTTGATGGAATAGAGAAAGATAAAAGAATGTAAGGTATTATAAGTATTCTTCTCATATTACAATAATAACGTAAACAACGATAAGAAATATAGGATATATTTGATTTAGATCATAATTGGCTGACTAAAAATGAAAAGACAAGTTTAGGTAGTAAAAAAATACCTACGAATTTTATCTACATATCACTTCAAAATTATAATCTCTTATTGAATTATTTGATTCTTCAATTATATAATACAACTCATATAAGAATTAAACTAAAAGAAATGTCAAAAATGGTTTTCATGCTATGTAAACTTGTCTACTTTATTTTTTTTCAACCAATCATAATTATTATTCGCCGAACGAATTATAGAGGCTGTCATATATATTTTGTATTAAATTAATATTGGTTAATATTTATGACTAATTTCTAGGGTTTTATAACTTTCAAGTAAATATTTTTACCAAATATATTTTATAATTTAAATACGTCACTTTGAAATTGCTGACAGCTATTCGTAATATATAAATAGATGTGATAATTCTCACTGTTACATTTTATGAAGAACCTAGTTTATTACTGTTTAAATTTCTGCCACAAATACTTTGTGATATAAACAAAATAAAATGTATTTGAAATAAGGACCAACGAACAATGGTTATTGATGAGTAAACCAGGGCCACCACCCGTGTGAAGACAGCAATACCATTCTCAGCAATACTTCCGGTCTAGTCCCACCGTTCGCACAAATTGTGTTCAATTATTGCTGGAAAATTCTTACATTCATATTGTAATAAAACCCTTAAATGTATATCTAATAGTTTAATAGGTTTAAAAATGAAGACAGATATTTTAAATTCACCTTAATATTATATTGTTCGGCTTTATTAGATATTATTATAAACGCAATGTAAATGTATAATATTAAAAAAATTATAACTTATTAATAAAAATATGTACCCTCTTGAAAATTTCTACATAAATATTTACTCCTAGCTGAGCTCTACAAGAAAACATATTTGAAATTAACCCCTTGACCGTACGCACAGGGTAGGATTTATTTTAAAACTGGTAAAGTTGCGTTCTAAAATACTGAATATTGAAAATATTATAACTTATTAATAAAAATATGCACCCTCTTGAAAATTTCTACATATTTACTCCTAGCTGAGCCCTACAAGAAAACATATTTGAAATTAACCCCTTGACCGTACGCACAGGGTAGGATTTATTTTAAAACTGGTAAAGTTGAGTTCAAAAATACTGAATATTGCAAATATTATAACTTATTAATAAAAATATGTACCCTCTTGAAAATTTCTACATATTTACTCCTGCATGAGCCCTACAAGAAAACATATTTCAAATTAACCCCATGACCGTACGCACAGGGTAGGATTTATTTTAAAACTGTTAAAGTTGCGTTCAAAAATACTGAATATTGCAAATATTATAACTTATTAATAAAAATATGCACCCTCTTGAAAATTTCTACATATTTACTCCTAGCTGAGCCCTACAAGAAAACATATTTGAAATTAACCCCTTGACCGTACGCACAGAGTAGGATTTATTTTAAAACTGTTAAAGTTGCGTTCAAAAATACTGAATATTGCAAATATTATAACTTATTAATAAAAATATGTACCCTCTTGAAAATTTCTACATATTTACTCCTGCATGAGCCCTACAAGAAAACATATTTCAAATTAACCCCATGACCGTACGCACAGGGTAGGATTTATTTTAAAACTGTTAAAGTTGCGTTCAAAAATACTGAATATTGCAAATATTATAACTTATTAATAAAAATATGTACCCTCTTGAAAATTTCTACATATTTATTCCTAGCTGAGCCCTACAAGAAAACATATTTGAAATTAACCCGTTGACCGTACGCACAGGGTAGGATTTATTTTAAAACTGTTAAAGTTGCGTTCAAAAATACTGAATATTGCAAATATTATAACTTATTAATAAAAATATGTACCCTCTTGAAAATTTCTACATATTTACTCCTAGCTGAGCCCTACAAGAAAACATATTTGAAATTAACCCCTTGACCGTACGCACAGGGTAGGATTTATTTTAAAACTGTTAAAGTTGCGTTCAAAAATACTGAATATTGCAAATATTATAACTTATTAATAAAAATATGTACCCTCTTGAAAATTTCTACATATTTACTCCTAGCTGAGCCCTACAAGAAAACATATTTGAAATTAACCCCTTGACCGTACGCACAGGGTAGGATTTATTTTAAAACTGTTAAAGTTGCGTTCAAAAATACTGAATATTGCAAATGTTATAACTTATTAATAAAAATATGTACCCTCTTGAAAATTTCTACATATTTACTCCTAGCTGAGCCCTACAAGAAAACATATTTGAAATTAACCCCTTGACCGTACGCACAGGGTAGGATTTATTTTAAAACTGGTAAAGTTGCGTTCTAAAATACTGAATATTGCAAATATTATAACTTATTAATAAAAATATGCACCCTCTTGAAAATTTCTACATATTTACTCCTAGCTGAGCCCTACAAGAAAACATATTTGAAATTAACCCCTTGACCGTACGCACAGAGTAGGATTTATTTTAAAACTGGTAAAGTTGCGTTCTAAAATACTGAATATTGCAAATATTATAACTTATTAATAAAAATATGTACCCTCTTGAAAATTTCTACATATTTACTCCTAGCTGAGCCCTACAAGAAAACATATTTGAAATTAACCCCTTGACCGTACGCACAGGGTAGGATTTATTTTAAAACTGTTAAAGTTGCGTTCAAAAATACTGAATATTGCAAATATTATAACTTATTAATAAAAATATGTACCCTCTTGAAAATTTCTACATATTTACTCCTAGCTGAGCCCTACAAGAAAACATATTTGAAATTAACCCCTTGACCGTACGCACAGGGTAGGATTTATTTTAAAACTGTTAAAGTTGCGTTCAAAAATACTGAATATTGCAAATATTATAACTTATTAATAAAAATATGTACCCTCTTGAAAATTTCTACATATTTACTCCTAGCTGAGCCCTACAAGAAAACATATTTGAAATTAACCCCTTGACCGTACGCACAGAGTAGGATTTATTTTAAAACTGGTAAAGTTGCGTTCTAAAATACTGAATATTGCAAATATTATAACTTATTAATAAAAATATGTACCCTCTTGAAAATTTCTACATATTTACTCCTAGCTGAGCCCTACAAGAAAACATATTTGAAATTAACCCCTTGACCGTACGCACAGAGTAGGATTTATTTTAAAACTGGTAAAGTTGCGTTCTAAAATACTGAATATTGCAAATATTATAACTTATTAATAAAAATATGTACCCTCTTGAAAATTTCTACATATTTACTCCTGCATGAGCCCTACAAGAAAACATATTTCAAATTAACCCCATGACCGTACGCACAGGGTAGGATTTATTTTAAAACTGTTAAAGTTGCGTTCAAAAATACTGAATATTGCAAATATTATAACTTATTAATAAAAATATGTACCCTCTTGAAAATTTCTACATATTTACTTCTAGCTGAGCCCTACAAGAAAACATATTTGAAATTAACCCCTTGACCGTACGCACAGGGTAGGATTTATTTTAAAACTGTTAAAGTTGCGTTCAAAAATACTGAATATTGCAAATATTATAACTTATTAATAAAAATATGTACCCTCTTGAAAATTTCTACATATTTACTCCTAGCTGAGCCCTACAAGAAAACATATTTGAAATTAACCCCTTGACCGTACGCACAGGGTAGGATTTATTTTAAAACTGTTAAAGTTGCGTTCAAAAATACTGAATATTGCAAATATTATAACTTATTAATAAAAATATGTACCCTCTTGAAAATTTCTACATATTTACTCCTAGCTGAGCCCTACAAGAAAAAATAATTGAAATTAAATGTCACATATTACTAATCCAAATACAACCCTATACCTCACCACAAAGCAATAAACTTGAAGATATGATGATTCAACTAATGGTGAGAATGGATTTAATCCTGAATCTCCTGACAACTATCTTTTCTAAAATGACATTATGTCATAAAAACTAAAATTTGTGTTTTGGAACGCTAATGGCTTGGCTTCGTACTTAAAAATGCTAAAGTACACGATATATTATTCTAAACACCCAGACGAAGCTGCGCATGGTGGTACATCAATCATTATTAAAAATTCTATAAAACACTATGGACTACTACAGTACACTATGGACTATGTATAAGCTACATCAGTTCTCATTAAGGACTGGATAAGCTCAATCACACTAGCAGTTGTTTATCGCCCATCAAGGCACATTAAGAAAGCCCTATTTGAAACATTTTTTGACACCCTCAGAAATAGATTTATTACTGCAGGGGACTATAACGCAAAACACACAGTATGGAGATCTCACCTTATAATCCCAAAAGGACGGGAACTAATGAAAGCCATGCAAACTCGACACTACTCACATATCTCAACCGTGTAACCAACACATTAGCCTACTGACAACAATAAAGTTCCGAATCTTATAGACTTCTGCGTAACAAAAACCATATCTAAAATCTATATTGAAACTTAATCAAGCCTCGAATTGAACTCAGACCATATTCCAATCATAATAGCAATGAAAACAAAAGTAAGCAAAATAATAAGTTCCCCAAAACTACATAACAAACACACTGAGTGGGATATATTTAGAAACATACTGGATGAAGAAAGAAACTTAAAAGTAATCCTGAAAAATTATGACGACATAGACAGTTCCATTTAAAACTTCACTTAAATGATACAAAAAGTGGCCTAGAAATCAACTCCGATGACAACCGAAAAAGAAACAACAATAGATTACCCAATTCTAATAAAACATGCAATAGTAGAAAAACATATACAACGAAATTGGCGGAATAACCGTAATCCAAAAACCAAAACGAAACTTAAGCAAGCCACAGATCTATTAGTCTACTAGTAGCAATATCGAAAATATTCGAAAAGCTACTTCTCAGATTGGGGTTTCAATGGGGTAGTGCATGCGAACCACACGACTTCAGCCCTAATGGCACCGCATAGCCCATTCCTACTTCCACCTCCTAGTGGTGAACCCCGGTAACCTGAGCAACTCTCGGGGCCAACGGAAGCGGGAGAAATGGTCCTCCGAAAAAGGAGGTTGGTGTCGGGCTAACAACCCGTCCCGGAAAAGCAACACGTTGTAAAGCCGAAAGAATGAACAAGATCGACTTGGAAAGCGAAACTCACAACCAAAAATGGAGATGATTTTTGAAACTTGGAATGTGTTAAGCCTTAACCGACCTGGCGCACTAAAAACATTATTGAATGAGCTAGACAAAGTAAGTATCACAGCTGTACAAGAAACCAATTGGCCTGGCAGGGACATACAATGAAAGACCATATTTTCTATTACAGCGGAAACAATGAGCATAAGAAAGCTTTCGGATGCGGATTTAAAGTGAACGAAAAATGCAAAAATAATAATATTGACTTTCAAACAATAAGTGTTTAGCTGTGGTCTCTGCGAGTGAGAGGAAAATTTTGTAACATATCAATAATAAACGTTCACATGCCCACAGAAGACAAAAATGATGAAGAAAAAGATCAATTCTACAATATGCAAGAAAGAAGTTATAACCAAGCCCCAAAACACGATCTCAAAATAATAATGGCGAACTTTAATGCCAAAGTGGGTAAGGAAGCAATATATAGACCAACAATAGGGATACACAGCTTGCATGAATCGATCAATGAAAATGGATTGCGTTTAATTCAGTTTGCCATAACAAAAGGAATGGTGATCGCCAGTACCCACTTTCCGCACAAAAGGATACACGAAGGAACCTGGACCTCACCAGCCGGTCTAACAGTAAACCAAATTGACCACATACTAATAGATAGCAGATGCAACTCTAATATTCTAGATGTCAGAAGCCACAGGGTGCCTAATATCGACAGTGATCATTTCCTTGTGATGATAAAAATGAGGCACAGACTCGCATTAACAAAATAAACAAAAGGGAAGAGAAGAAACATATACAACCTAGAGGAACTGAAGAAAGAGGAAAGTAAAGATCAGTTCATAGCAAAACTAAACGAGGCCCTAGAAGAACATAAAAGTGACGAACGGAGCGGAGGAAACAATCGGCAAAAATGAAAGTCGAAAAATGCATAATCATTTGTATGACGATGAATGCGCAAATGCAAATAAAGAAACAAACTAGGCTAGGAAGAAAATGATACAAAGGGGAACAAGAGCAAATACAGAAGAATATAAGATGAAAAAAGATAATGAAAGAAAACTATTCAGACAGAAGAATCGACAGTTTGAGAGGAAAGTCTATGAGGAAATAGAGTCATTACATAATCAAAAAGAACCAGGAAAATTTATCAGATGGTAAGGGAAATGAAAGGAGGTTTTAAGCAACCAGTCTTAAACTGTACAGACAAGAATGGTAACATACTGTTAAATGAAGAGCAGTGCATTGAAAGATGGGCTCAATATTTCAAGGATCTACTAAACAAGGAGGCTGGTAACAATAATGTTGATAACAGACGAAATGAACAAATCCTAGAAATCCACTCTGCAGAACAAAAAGATATACCACCGACAATAGGAGATATACAGGAAGCAGTGAGCAAAATCAAAAACAATACAGCATCGGGTAAAGATGAGATCTCAGGAGAATTGTTCAAGCAGGGAGACGACGAACTTGTGGATAAGTTACATAATCTCATACAAGACATATGAAGAGAGGTTAAAATGCCCCAATCATGGAACGAAAGGATAGTCTGTCCCATTTATAAAAAAGGAGACAAGCTATAATATAACAATTATAGGGGAATCTCGCTGTTAAACGTAGCATATAAAATATTCGCAAACATTTTATACCAACGTTTGGTGGTTTACGCGGAAGACAATATAGGAGACTATCAATGCGGGTTTTGAAACAATAGATCGACTACAGATCAAATAACCTGTCTTCGGCAAATTCTAGAGAAGTGCACAGAGTTTAATATCAACACTCACTATATATTTATAGACTTCAAGGCAGCATATGATAGCATACACCGTAATTAAATAAAGAATATAATGAAGTATTTTGGTTTCCCCCATAAACTTATACAACTAACAATGATGACACCAACAGATGTAAGATGCAGCGTCAGAATCAAATCACATCTATCCAACGAATTCTCTTCAAACAAAGGATTACGACAGAGTGATCCGTTAGCTACATTACTGTTTAACTTAATGCTTGAAAAAGTTATCAGAAACCTTAACCTTAACTTAACAAACACCATATACGAACAGAATATCCAACTATTAGCATATGCTGACGATGTCTTAATAATTGGCAAAAATAAAACCACAATAATAAGAATCATAAAAAAACTGATACTAGAAGCTAAAGAAGTCGGTCTTAAGATCAATCGGGAAAAAAACCAAATATATGGAGGTTGCGCCCACAGGAGAAAACGAAGATGAAACACTTAGGATAGATGACTTTGGAATCCGAAAAATGGATAAATTCACTTATTTAGGCTCAATATTGAATCGAACTAACGACATAACAGAAGAAATTAGGAATAGAATAACATTAGGTAATAAAGCATCCTTTGGCCTAAAATATCTCCTAAGCTCCAAAACTGTGAGAAAAAAACTGAAATTCATACTATATAAAACGATAATAAGGCCAGTAGTACTATATGGCTCCAAAACCTGGAGTCTCACAAAACGAAATAAAGCAGAGTTAGAAATCTTTGAAAGAAAAGTACTATGGAGAATTTTAGGACCAGTACAGGAAGGAACAGATGGATGGGGCCAAAAATATAACTTTGAGCTATATACAGATTTCAATGAACCGAACATAACTAAAACACTGAAAATAGGTAGATTACGCTGGCTAAGACACATCATGAGAATGAACAACGACAGAATGACAAAGAAAATATCACTGAGAACCCCCCTAGGAAAAAGAAAAAAAGGAAGACCAAAACTAAGATGGATGGATAGTGTAGAGAAGAACCTGAGAGTACTAGGAGTTTCAAACTGGAAGCGAGTAGTGGTTGACAGAGCAGCATGGAAGAGGATGCTATAGGAAGCCAAAACCCATCCAGGGTTGTAGAGGTATTAAGAAGAAGAAGAAGAACTTATCAGATGATTGAATACTTGAGAAAGAAAATTTAATACCACATCACCAGTTTGGGTTTCTACAGCAGCATTCCACCATCAAGCAAACACACAGAATTGTAAAAGGAACCAAAAAATATATAGAAGAAACAAATATTTTTCGCCTGCCTTTTTGGACGCAGCACAAGCCTTTGACAAGGTATGGCACGAAGGACTGTTATATAAGCTAAAAAAAAACACTTGTCAAATAACCACTACATCAGAGATTCGTCGAATTTAAGAATACAAACCTGAAGTAACATTTAAAAATATTATTTATTTATTTATTTATTTTGTTAGTCTGCACAACAGAAAGTAAATCCCAATTACAGTACAGGGGACCTACAGCTTATAGTGGAATCCGAACCACTCAGACACAATCGTATTTTTTTGATATAAGTAGAAGTCAGTGAGATTTGAACGCACGTACATATTTTTATTAATAAGTTATAATATTTGCAATATTCAGTATTTTAGAACGCAACTTTACCAGTTTTAAAATAAATCCTGCCCTGTGCGTACGGTCAAGGGGTTAATTTCAAATATGTTTTCTTGTAGGGCTCAGCTAGGAGTAAATATGTAGAAATTTTCAAGAGGGTACATATTTTTATTAATAAGTTATAACATTTGCAATATTCAGTATTTTTGAACGCAACTTTAACAGTTTTAAAATAAATCCTACCCTGTGCGTACGGTCAAGGGGTTAATTTCAAATATGTTTTCTTGTAGGGCTCAGCTAGGAGTAAATATGTAGAAATTTTCAAGAGGGTACATATTTTTATTAATAAGTAATAATATTTGCAATATTCAGTATTTTTGAACGCAACTTTAACAGTTTTAAAATAAATCCTACCCTGTGCGTACGGTCAAGGGGTTAATTTCAAATATGTTTTCTTGTAGGGCTCAGCTAGGAGTAAATATGTAGAAATTTTCAAGAGGGTACATATTTTTATTAATAAGTTATAACATTTGCAATATTCAGTATTTTTGAACGCAACTTTAACAGTTTTAAAATAAATCCTACCCTGTGCGTACGGTCAAGGGGTTAATTTCAAATATGTTTTCTTGTAGGGCTCTGCTAGGAGTAAATATGTAGAAATTTTCAAGAGGGTACATATTTTTATTAATAAGTTATAACATTTGCAATATTCAGTATTTTTGAACGCAACTTTAACAGTTTTAAAATAAATCCTACCCTGTGCGTACGGTCAAGGGGTTAATTTCAAATATGTTTTCTTGTAGGGCTCTGCTAGGAGTAAATATGTAGAAATTTTCAAGAGGGTACATATTTTTATTAATAAGTTATAACATTTGCAATATTCAGTATTTTTGAACGCAACTTTAACAGTTTTAAAATAAATCCTACCCTGTGCGTACGGTCAAGGGGTTAATTTCAAATATGTTTTCTTGTAGGGCTCAGCTAGGAGTAAATATGTAGAAATTTTCAAGAGGGTACATATTTTTATTAATAAGTTATAACATTTGCAATATTCAGTATTTTTGAACGCAACTTTAACAGTTTTAAAATAAATCCTACCCTGTGCGTACGGTCAAGGGGTTAATTTCAAATATGTTTTCTTGTAGGGCTCAGCTAGGAGTAAATATGTAGAAATTTTCAAGAGGGTACATATTTTTATTAATAAGTAATAATATTTGCAATATTCAGTATTTTTGAACGCAACTTTAACAGTTTTAAAATAAATCCTACCCTGTGCGTACGGTCAAGGGGTTAATTTCAAATATGTTTTCTTGTAGGGCTCAGCTAGGAGTAAATATGTAGAAATTTTCAAGAGGGTACATATTTTTATTAATAAGTTATAACATTTGCAATATTCAGTATTTTTGAACGCAACTTTAACAGTTTTAAAATAAATCCTACCCTGTGCGTACGGTCAAGGGGTTAATTTCAAATATGTTTTCTTGTAGGGCTCAGCTAGGAGTAAATATGTAGAAATTTTCAAGAGGGTACATATTTTTATTAATAAGTTATAACATTTGCAATATTCAGTATTTTTGAACGCAACTTTAACAGTTTTAAAATAAATCCTACCCTGTGCGTACGGTCAAGGGGTTAATTTCAAATATGTTTTCTTGTAGGGCTCAGCTAGGAGTAAATATGTAGAAATTTTCAAGAGGGTACATATTTTTATTAATAAGTTATAACATTTGCAATATTCAGTATTTTTGAACGCAACTTTAACAGTTTTAAAATAAATCCTACCCTGTGCGTACGGTCAAGGGGTTAATTTCAAATATGTTTTCTTGTAGGGCTCTGCTAGGAGTAAATATGTAGAAATTTTCAAGAGGGTACATATTTTTATTAATAAGTTATAACATTTGCAATATTCAGTATTTTTGAACGCAACTTTAACAGTTTTAAAATAAATCCTACCCTGTGCGTACGGTCAAGGGGTTAATTTCAAATATGTTTTCTTGTAGGGCTCAGCTAGGAGTAAATATGTAGAAATTTTCAAGAGGGTACATATTTTTATTAATAAGTTATAACATTTGCAATATTCAGTATTTTTGAACGCAACTTTAACAGTTTTAAAATAAATCCTACCCTGTGCGTACGGTCAAGGGGTTAATTTCAAATATGTTTTCTTGTAGGGCTCAGCTAGGAGTAAATATGTAGAAATTTTCAAGAGGGTACATATTTTTATTAATAAGTAATAATATTTGCAATATTCAGTATTTTTGAACGCAACTTTAACAGTTTTAAAATAAATCCTACCCTGTGCGTACGGTTAAGGGGTTAATTTCAAATATGTTTTCTTGTAGGGCTCAGCTAGGAGTAAATATTTAGAAATTTTCAAGAGGGTACATATTTTTATTAATAAGTTATAATATTTGCAATATTCAGTATTTTTGAACGCAACTTTAACAGTTTTAAAATAAATCCTACCCTGTGCGTACGGTCAAGGGGTTAATTTCAAATATGTTTTCTTGTAGGGCTCTGCTAGGAGTAAATATGTAGAAATTTTCAAGAGGGTACATATTTTTATTAATAAGTTATAATTTTTTTAATATTATACATTTACATTGCGTTTATAATAATATCTAATAAAGCCGAACAATATAATATTAAGGTGAATTTAAAATATCTGTCTTCATTTTTAAACCTATTAAACTATTAGATATACATTTAAGGGTTTTATTACAATATGAATGTAAGAATTTTCCAGCAATAATTGAACACAATTTGTGCGAACGGTGGGACTAGACCGGAAGTATTGCTGAGAATGGTATTGCTGTCTTCACACGGGTAGGGCCACCTGTATTCAAAATCTGTCAAATTGTATTGTGAAGCGGGAAATAGTTGTGCGGTTGTGCTACAGATTTTAGTTAAAATATGTAAGATACTATTGTTACAATATAATCAGTGTAATATTCACAAAGTATACTTTATGTTTAATGATTGTGGTCTATTTGCTTTTAGAAATAATGGATAATTTTGCGACGTAATTAAATGTAACCTCAACCTGCAAGAAACGTTGAGAGTCCATTGTGAGCCAGACTTCTTTGCACGTTTTAGATATAAGCAATCACATTTTACAAGTATAGTTGCTTTAAAAAGAAAGTGTTAGTTTCAGAAGGTAAGGTTTCATGTTATCAGTGAATAATTCTTTGATTAATATTATTGTTTTGACTGTTGTAGTGGATGAACCATGGCAAATATTTCATTAGATAAAGATACATTTCTTCGCCGGTTGAAGAAGTTGTATGCAGCTTGGAAAAATGCAGGTAGCAATGACAATGGTTTCTCCAAAATGGATTGTTTCGTTACTGCCGTTGGTGTGGATGATGAAATTGTGTACAGCAAGTCTGCTGCGTTACAAACCTGGCTTCTCGGATACGAACTGACAGACACAATTATGGTTTTGGCTGCGGAAGTTGCATATTTCCTTGCAAGTAAGAAAAAGATTGAATTCCTACGACCGGCTGAGTCTGTCAAAGATGAAAACAGTATTGTACCCATCAAATTATTAGTCCGTGACCGTAACGATAAAGATGAGGCTAACTTTAAAACTCTGATTAAGGCTATTAAAGATAGTAAAGGGGGCAAATCATTGGGTGTGTTTCTAAAGGACAACTATCCTGGCGAGTTTATGGACAGCTGGCGAGCCGCGATTAAAAAAGAAAGCTTTAGCACGGTTGACGTTAGCGCCGCCGCCGCCTACCTCATGGCACCGAAAGAAGACTCTGAGATCATTACCATCAAGAAGGCTTGCAACGTCTCCGTCGATGTGTTCACCAAATATTTAAAAGACCAAATAATGGAAATTATCGATTCAGATAAGAAAGTGAAACACAGTAAACTGTCAGAAGGTGTTGAGTCCGCCATTACCGACAAAAAGTACGTGTCGGGTGTGGACGTGAACCAGGTGGACATGTGCTACCCGGCCATTATCCAATCGGGCGGAAACTATAACCTGAAGTTTAGCGTCGTCAGCGACAAGAACATCGTGCACTTTGGCGCAATCATCTGCTCGCTGGGCACGCGATACAAGTCCTACTGCTCAAACATCGTTCGCACTTTGTTGGTGAATCCTTCGGATGAGGTGCAGCAGAACTACACGTTCCTCGTGACTCTCGAGGAAGAAGTTCTCAAGAAATTGACCGCGGGAACTAAACTCTCTGAAGTCTACGAAACCGGCTTCACTTTCGCCAAGAAAGAAAAACCAAACTTGGCAGATAACTTGACAAAATCCTTTGGCTTCGCGATGGGAATAGAATTTCGAGAAAGTTCGCTAATAATCGGACCAAAAACCAGCGCAGCCTTAAAGAAAGGAATGGTGTTCAACATAAACATTGGTTTATCTAATTTACAGAATAAAGACGCCGCAGACAAAGAAGGCAAACTCTATGCCTTATTTATTGGTGATACAGTTCTTGTAAATGACGGACAGCCAGCCACGATTCTCACAAACTCTAAAAAGAGAATAAAAAACATCGGAATATTTTTAAAAGACGAGGAAGACGAAGATGACGAGGAGGAAATTGTACCAAAAACACCGGCTAAACCAGAGAACCTCGGCCGAGGAAAACGAACCGCAGTCATTGAATCCAAACTCAGATCTGAACAATCCGCAGAGGAGAAACGAAAGGAACATCAGAAAGAACTCGCGTCGCAACTGAACGAGAAAGCCAAGGAGCGGCTAGCGAAACAGTCTGGTGGAAAAGAGGTTGAGAAAGCTCGCAAGAACACCGTCTCCTACAAGAGCGTGAGTCAAATGCCGCGGGAACCAGAAGTCAAAGAACTCAAATTGTACGTTGACCGGAAATATGAAACTGTTATCCTACCAGTATTTGGCATTCCGGTTCCTTACCATATTTCAACAATTAAAAATATCTCACAGTCCGTGGAAGGCGATTATACTTATCTACGTATTAATTTCTTTCATCCGGGAGCAACGATGGGTCGGAATGAAGGTGGAACATATTTACAACCGGATGCAACGTTTGTAAAAGAAGTCACTTATCGCAGTACAAACACCAAAGAACCTGGAGAAATATCCCCGCCCTCGTCCAATCTCAACACTGCCTTTAGACTCATCAAAGAAGTACAGAAGAAATTCAAGAACCGAGAGGCAGAAGAAAGAGAAAAAGAAGATTTAGTGAAACAAGATACGTTAGTTTTATCACAAAACAAAGGTAACCCTAAATTGAAAGATTTATACATTCGACCGAATATTGTAACAAAAAGGATGACCGGATCTCTAGAAGCGCACACGAATGGTTTCCGGTACACGTCAGTCCGGGGCGATAAAGTTGATATACTTTACAATAACATCAAAAACGCTTTCTTTCAACCTTGTGACGGTGAAATGATTATTCTCCTGCATTTCCACTTGAAACATGCGATTATGTTTGGTAAAAAGAAACACGTGGACGTGCAGTTCTACACCGAGGTCGGTGAGATCACCACAGATTTAGGAAAACACCAGCACATGCACGATCGAGACGATTTGGCCGCCGAACAATCTGAGCGAGAGCTTCGACACAAACTTAAAACAGCTTTCAAGAGCTTCTGTGAGAAAGTCGAGAGCATGACTAAACAAGAGATTGAGTTTGACACACCGTTCCGTGAGTTGGGATTTCCTGGTGCACCGTTCCGAAGCACCGTGCTCCTGCAACCGACCTCCGGCTGTCTGGTCAATTTAACCGAGTGGCCCCCGATGGTCATCACTCTAGAAGATGTGGAACTTGTTCATTTTGAACGTGTTCAGTTTCATTTAAAGAATTTTGACATGATTTTCGTTTTTAAAGATTATAATAAGAAAGTAGCTATGGTTAATGCTATTCCGATGAATATGTTGGACCACGTCAAGGAATGGCTCAACTCTTGCGATATTAGGTAAGTTCAAATTAATTGTCACATTAATTCAATTTCAGGACAGAAATAAGCGAATTTTCACTACAAAATACGAGTAGATAGAAAGAAATTTCAAATTAAAATTCTAGAGCTTATATTTACAATGGAGAATTAAAATATTTTAGATATGATAAAGATATATTTTTAAAAATGAAATGAATAGTTAAAGATTAGATATTTTAAAAGCTTATTTTCTTATTATGTTATAACTTAATTAGTAAATTATGAATTAGAAACAATAAGGCTGATAAGTTATTTAATTAATTTCTATTAGGGAAAAAATATGCACTTACAGTTGTTGAGATCCCAATGGTAGTCGTCGTCGTCATTCATTACTGGACGTGGCATTCTATCATTGTTATAATAAGAATATGTATAAAGTAATGTGTCTGTTTCTTACCAGATATTCCGAAGGCATTCAATCTTTGAATTGGACCAAAATCATGAAAACAATCACTGATGATCCGGACGGTTTCTTCGAGAGCGGCGGGTGGACATTCTTGGACCCAGAGAGTGACAACGAGGGCCAAGTGGAGGACGAAGAGGAAGAAGAGGACGACGCGTACTCTCCTTCTGTTTCTGGCGTGAGTGAGGAGAGTGACGATGACTCGGAATACTCCGAGGGTGACACAGAGGACAGCGAAACTGAAGAATCACTAGGTTCTGACGAAGAGTCCGGTAAAGACTGGTCCGATCTGGAACGGGAAGCTGAGGAGGAAGATCGTGAGAGACACAACTATCAGGACGACTATTCCCGTGGAAAGGATGGGAAGAAACCTGGACCACCAATACCATCTAGTGGAAAAGATTACAGGAACGACAAACATTCCAAGAATTCCAGTCATAAGAGTAAATCTGGTGACAAAGACAAACATAGCCCATCCAAGAGTAGACACAGCAGCTCGAAACACAGTCACAGTTCACCCTCGAAACACCACAGCTCGTCCAAGGACAAACATAGTCCGTCCAAGGGCAAGGATCGGCACCATCATCACAAGAGCTCGTCCAGCGATAAGAAACGCTCGCGAGAGGATAGTGGCGACAGGGGACACTCGAGGAAGAAATCCAGGAAGTAAACTAAACTAACCAAACCCCCTTACCGTCATTTCTTGTTTACTTGTTTTTATCTGTATTTCATTATTATTGTAATAATAAAATCGTATGTATTTCTTAAGTTAATCTTGTATCATTTCTTCTGTTCAGTTCGAATAAAAGTATTTTTTATATAGATATATTTATATTTGGAATTTTTCATAATGTAGGTTATGGATATACAATAATTATAATATTAATTAATAAATTTTTTTATGTATATATAAAAAATCACACTACCAAATTCTTTGGAAAGATTAATATAAAAGAGAAATAGAAAGAATGATAAACCTATAACAAAGCTGTATTAAGAACGAAGGCTCAGTAAATATAGTAACGAGACATATATAACATTTGCTTATATGTCCATTCTCATTTACGTAGTTGTGTATAAAACAGTCTTAATTGCACCAAAATAAAAAATAATTTAAAATAAAAACGTTCTCCTTAAACACTAGGACAGTTGAGTTACTTGAAATTACTCTCGGGTCTGCAAATGCTACAATATAAGGAAATATCTTGTTTCTTTTAGTATAAAATTTGTTTTTTTGTTTCCTCATGTGTGCAAACGTACTGAAAACATCGGAATTACAAACTGTTACAATTGTAAAATTACGCTACGCTTGTTTCTTATTTGTTTTGAACGGTGCATTAGTTTATTTGTCCAAGATCTGCCACAAGAAGATTCCATCCACATTGACATCCACACAGAACCAACCCCCTGGGGGCGGACGTTCACTCTGCAAATCGCACCGTCGTCCAACATAAACACGGACAAAATGTAACTCAAGTCGTTGCTCTTGAAATTAAATGAAAACAGAAAGGATAGATTTGCAGTGTCAAGTTCCACCACCTGCCCCCAACAAACAAACACATATAACTAGCACGTGTGTGATTGTCAATGTGTTGTCCTGCTTGTGCAGCGAGCGACCTATCCTATATTATTTCTATGTACAAAATGGCGGCGTCTGTCTCTCCTCTGGTATAATAATGATCCTTGATCCGCCGGCCTGAAGCACCTGGTGACTGCTGATGTCAAATGAAAGCTAAACTTCCTCCCTCCGCTTTGTTTATTTATATTTTAAGTGAGCATTTCCGCTAAACAACAAACATTCATTTCATGTCGATAACCCGACCGATATTTTGGCACAACCATTTTCGACTAATTTGTTCATTCACTCGGCAATTTCCAAAATACGGTGTGTTGTACTTGCAATGACATATTATTTTTTTTTGTACGACTGTTTCATGTAATATATAAATTTAAAAACCGTATCTGCATGGTCGTTATGGCAATACCTAAGTTTGATCTATTGCTTCTACGAACGTCAATCCCCATTTATATAAAAACATACAATCCAGACATCTACGAAATAAAATGCAATGACTTGTAACATACATAAACACATAATAAAATCATATAAAATCCTCTCACGTTATTATTTAAAATCACTCTTGTTTGTTTGTTACCAGTTGGCCATGCCGGGCTTATTCAGGGTCATAAAGTAGATTTGACACGACGAGCCGGACTTGGCGCTGCTGAAGAAGACCTTGTCGTTGCGCTCACATAAGAACTTGAGTCGTTGCGCCTTCTTGTGCATGAACACGCCGTCCAGGTGTCCCGACTCTACGGAGCGGATCTCTATCGCTTTGTTGCCCCAGCCCATTATTTGTCCGGTGCCAATGTACGCCACGGACGTTGGCATCTCGCCCCATTGTAACACGATCTTCTTGGATTCGCGGCCGTACGTGTTCACGTACACGCCTTCGTTATCGTAACATAGTAACAGTTGCATTCCGTTGCTGTTGGGTAATGTTACGATACAGTGCGGGGTTATCACTCCTTGGATCTATAAAAACATGTACACATTTATAACAATATCATTACAAGACTTGATGTCAGGCACTTTTCATTGCTTGCTCAAATGGAATAGAAACCATTTAAAAGATTATGATCTTGCCAAAAAGTCTTCCAAATCAATTATAAGACAATAAAATAATTATGAATCCAAGGATAAGCAAAATAAGTCAATTAAAAAGATAAATGAAATGATCTTACATGTTTAGGTAAATAAATGTCGTAGACAGAAGCCGAGTCCAAATCAACCGCATGGAAGCCATCCGCGCTTCCATAAATCACCTTCAATCTCGTGCCTTCTTCAACGGTTAAATCAACCAAGAGCGGCCGATGCGTCAACTCGCCAAACGTTTTAAACGCCATGAACTTGTGATACGGCTTCGGTGCCCACGCGTAGATCTCAATACTGTCCTTCAACGCAATCACCAAGAACTTGATGCGTTCATACTTGACAATCTTGAAATGTACAGCGCCTTGGAGGTCACCAACGTTGATCCAACCGTTGCGTCGTTCCACTTGATCGCTAAGACCATCTGTACGAAGAATTTTACTCTTAAGCCAGCTGAGGTAGTAAACACGAACGCGGTTCTTCTTTCCAGAGATTGTCACGAGAATATTTTGTCCTTCGAGAACTTCCATCTGTTGGAAACGACGTCTGGAGATGAGTTGATAGACTTTGCCTTGACCTGAAGCACAGAACAAATTGATGTTTTAACCTATTAGCCTATTGTGATATTGTGTGATTGTCTGACCTGAACGGTCGAGAAGCATCAATCCATTCTCGGTGCCGATGAGCAGATTGACGCCCCAGAGTGCAGCGCAGAGTATCTCCGAGTTGAATCTCTTCTTGTACTTGCGGATCTCGGGTGTGTCGCTCGAGACATCGTGGCTGGTTGGTGTGACGTTGACGTTGACGTGGGATTCTCGACGTGATGGTCCTGAGCCCGCGCTGAAGCCGAACGTCAGGAAGGAACGTTGTTTCTGTTGCAGAGCGATAGCGCTCAGTGGTAGCGGGGGTGGTTGTTTACCTGCCCCCGCTACCGCTGGCGAACCGGGGCTACTGACCGCTTGCCGGTACTGCAACATCACATACATTATTCACATATATCGCCTTAATACTATACAAATAGAACAAGCTCTACCAATCACTGTTTAACAAAGTCATGGGGTGTCTTCGCTGGCTACTAGTTTCAATATAGAAAACTCAAAAGCATTTTGCGACTGCAGTTCAGTGACAATATCCGATCGGTTTATCTAAATTTCTATGAATTGGTAGAGCTTGCACGTATGAAGGAGAGAATAAACTACGAAGAATTAACAACACAGATGAGAAAGTAACAAGAAGGCGGTGTACGAATGGTAGTGATGAACATCAATACAACAAACAATACTAGCATATCGTGATAAACGAGTGTGCACGATGATTTATGTAGTTTGATTGTTTATGCAATAACAGAAGTGAAAATTCCCTCGCGTGATGAATGAATGGTGAATGAGAAAGCAGCACAGACAGTGTTAGAGCCATGCATTCAATCCGTTAGTGGTGTGATGAGTAGTGAGTGAGTGAGTGACATAGAAAAATGAAAATAATAAACGAAATAAATAAAAATAATGTATTAGTCTTTCCCCTCAGTTTTTCCCAGACCAAAATAATAAACTATGTAGATGCTAAAAAATAAACAAAACAATAAGATTAATCCTGTTATTAATTATTGATTAATAAATAAAATAATAATATAAATAATGTTTGCGTACGCTTGCCATACTTACAGTTATTATTTTATTTGGGCGTTAACGGGGCGTCACTCAGTTAGGCAAAAACCAAAGAGAAAGACACACACATTAGTGAAATGAATGGTCTAGTTCTAGTAACGACGGCGCAGGGATAAAACACACTGACCTTTCGTTTACATC
This sequence comes from Pterostichus madidus, assembly GCA_911728475.2. Taxonomy (NCBI): domain Eukaryota; kingdom Metazoa; phylum Arthropoda; class Insecta; order Coleoptera; family Carabidae; genus Pterostichus; species Pterostichus madidus. The sequence goes on along the minus strand of OU452313.1, from coordinate 109,174 downwards.
AGACCGCAGTACGACCATCAACAAAATTCATTTTACCTATATGATCCCTTCCAATAGACAACGCTAATCTATTTCACTTTACACTATAGACACGACACAAATATCAAACACTTTCTCTCTCTTTATGTAACAAGATTTATAAATATCTCTTTAGTTTATTATAAAACAAGTCAGAAAAAGTAAAGTTTTATTAATTATTTGAAAAGATTAAGTTATAATGATAGATGCAGGAAACTAACTTTTCACTGCCCGTTGAAATTTGATTAGATGAAATTTACACTTGTTAAAATAGATCACTTATTTGTCAATCTTAAGATAGGTGGATTAATTCCAATAGTGGGAACTGAACAAAGTAAATAAGTGATTTGTTTCAGTAAATATAGCTAGATCTGATTCAAATGGTAAATAGAATGCGGTTAATAGTATTTTTTTTTTTAATATAAATTTAAGGTGGATCAACTTCTATGAATAGTATTTAGTTTCTGCGTTCTAAATGAGTCCGTTTGATTTTTGTGTCGGTTCAAGAATCTAAAAAGATGAGTCTAATCTATTCTCAGTGGTAACTATATTCTGAACTAGCGGGATACGAAACACGAGTCATGATGTACGATGAAAGCACAATGCACGATGTGACATACCTCCTCACTCTGTGACTTATCCCGAGCTGATGGTGTTCCTGGACTAGCACTTGCTTGACTCAGTAGATCTGGAAGAACGCTACTCGTTCTGGTTCCTTCAGTGGACGCTCCTCTACCGCCCTAAAACACCACCATTGTGAGATACTTTCACCAATTACCAACTACTTTTCTCATGATTTCCTTACATTATTTACAAAAGCATTTCACAGACAAATGATTAGATCTTATGAGGTTATAATCACAAAATATTGACAATGACTCTTGAGGGTTAGTAGAAACACATAAAAATAACAAACCAGTGACAAAACAACTCAAAATCGGTGGATAAATCGTAGCACAACAGCAGCAACAGCCAGCCAGTCAGAGCTTCCAAGTGAAATTTTGTCTCATGCCAATTCAGTCTGATCCATGTTCATCTGCAGTCTCCATGCTGGCAGCCGTGTAGACTCTATGCATCTTTATTTTGTTAGATTCTTTTACGAGAAAAGTTAGTTAGCAACACATTGTTAGACAGATGTCACATGCTACAGGTTAACACATTTTGATTTGTTACATGAATCCTAACAAATACTTACTAGAAACACTATTAATTAGTAAGATACAAACACTATTTCTTAAATTATGCTAAAAGGTTCAAAAGTAACATGCATACTTTTATTTACAGGCGGTATTTACAATTTTAAATAATGACATTGTACCAAAACATCACCGTACAGTAGCGCCAATAAGATGATACTTGTCGCACGGTCAAATGAGTAACTAACTTGACATTTGAAGTAAAATTTTGACATTTAACGACCTAAAATTTGAATATCGTATTTATTTCTCTGTAAAGCAAGTAAATTAATTGAATTCTTCACACGAATCAGTAGAGATATTTGTAAAAGTGTTAACTAATCAATGTGATAAAAACTATTTAGTTTTGCAGGCATTTGTATTCATTTTAATATTTTCGAGGACATGTCGCTTTAATTTTGCTACAATATTATGTTTAAAAGTTGCATATATCGCTAATAAAAATATGCATGTGTGTAGGTAATAAAGTCACGCACAAATAAAGCCCGTTTACCTGTAAATACATATATTCTCCAACATCTACCGACTGCGTGGGTGAAATAATAGAACTAGTAGAACTAGACGAGTTGATATCAATTGGTCTAGAACTTCTGCGTCTCATATCATCAGCTTCCCTGGAAAACTTACTTTCCATTTCCTTCCTCCGCGCTTCTAAATTCTCCCTTAGTCCTTGCCGAGTGGCAGAATTCCTCAACACTATATCAGATTCTGTCTTTTCCCTTCTTGGCCGCAACAAGCCAATGTTCTTCAGAGCGTTGTAGTCTCGATTCTCGCTTCCTGAAGAACTTGGCGATTCGGAATTGGTTTTAATAAAGTCAGTAAGGATTGGTTCGCCGTTATTTCTCTTCGCTAGTCCGGTGATGCTAGCATCGGAACCACGTCGGTTGTTGAAGAAGCCACTGGAGCGAACATTTCGGTCAACGAATATAGCAGAATGTCGTGCAGAACTGAGAGGAAAGAAATCCGAGTTTTCTCTACGAAAGCCACGAAAGAACGGATTGCCAACTTTGAGATCGCTCTCGACACGGCGATGTGTGATCTTGGTGCTGTTGGATGATGATGTAGTGGTACTGGATGATTCAGCGGTTGTGGATTGTGACTGAAATTTGTTAGGGAAAAATCGTGCAAAGTCCCAATCTTTGAGCAAGGTTGCCTCATCAATCTCTGATTGACGCGCGCGATTGTCTTCTTTGCTTGTGTGACTGGCTGTCGACTGCTGTTGTTAGCAACACGGGACCAAAAATCACGGAAATTTCTCAAATATAATCATCAGTGGTACCACAACACGAAACGAGCCAACACACACAACAGACACTTTCTTGTGTTGCTGTTAGTTAACCCGCATCGCGAATCAAGTGTTACTGCTTTAGCTTCCATCCACCCTCAAAAGATTTCATTCATTGTATATCGACCCGAAATCATCCCCACACATCCCTCTACAAAATAACTTACTAACCCTTGCAGTTCTCGAGGCTTCAAGTGTGGCCGTGGTACAGCCGACACCCAGTATTCAAATAGACAAAAATCCCAATTTTATTATTCAATTTGATAAATTGTTAAGTATTTACAGAGATTATTTCGGGTAATTATCATGTAAAACCTTTCTGATCGTGAATGGAAACTATTTGAACAATGATAGCCAATAAATTAGAAGGAGTTTGCCAATATGAACAACATCAACATCAACATGAACATGTAGTGCAGTGCGAGTGTGACTTACCCTCTTCATGACGAGCGTGCGGTCTCCTTGAGATTCTTCATCGTCTGGCGTGGGTGGCAGCGGTCTGTTGGGTGCAGAAGCTGCTGGCGGAGGTCCCGTGGCTGCTGGACTCGCGCTGCTGCCTCCAGCGGTCTCGGCCACCGCGCCTAGACCGGGCCTGTAAGAGAACTCGGGACTAACAAAAACAAACCAACAAACGAACAGAAAGCGAGACAAGGAATCAAGGTTTGTGTATTATTTAAAGTATACAGAACAGAACAGAACAGAAAGAATAAGAAATAATGAAGAAAAATTAAAAAGAATCAGGAGAAAACATACATTATTAGTAAAGCTTACTGGAATACATACAAACATGTTTAGCTCGATTGTCAGTTAATTGTTACTCATTATTTAACAGTTAAACATAAGTAAAATATCATGTGTACACATCTACATTGTAACTGTTAATTGTGAAAATATTTATGAAGTATAGATCGTGTATGGAATATGATAATGTATTATGAGTGTAAAATTGGTGAAACAAGTGTATGTTGATGAAATTGAGGGTAAAAGATTAAAGAAGACCTAGAAATAAAATAATGAACATAATTTAAAGTGTATTGCATGAACTTGTATGAATTATGAATGTGAATGATACAACAGAAAGATTAAGACATCTACTGTTCGTAAAGAAAGTTAATATAAACTACATCTTCGACTGGTTCATCCACAACTAGCATAAATATAAACATATTCTCGTCTTACAGCGGTTTCGGCGGATCAGACGCCAACAGCGTGCCATCATTTCTAACTCTTCCATTATCCTCTGGTTCCGAATCGCTCTCCGAATCAACAAGTGGGTCCAGAATGTTAGCACTAGGCTGGTTGATGCTACCCGAGCTGTGATTCATCACCGAGCTGGACAACGGCACGTTGTTATTCACTTGTGACTGTGACTGCTTGCTCTGGTTCCGGTTGTTGCGTGGAGGTGCTTCCGGTTGCTGCTGAACCACGCCTAGTTCGTTTAGCTGAGCTGCTAGCATGTCCAAATCCTGAAACATTCACGACGTAGCATAGAAACATTCGAAAACTTCGGAAATATAAAATAAATAAATATATCAGCACGCCTTTTTACCCATTAGTGGGTGTGGCATTCTACCGAAGCAGATTTCGGTAAATGATATATTTATGCGCGTGATGTTAGTGGTGGGGGAGCCACAGGGGTAATTTAATTTTGGTGAAAATTGTTTGTCGGCTGTGTGTATCGAGTCGGCCTGTGGATCCTGAGAACCCCGGTGAGTACTGAGCCATCACCACATACTTCGGAAATGAACATTACAAATATCTTCAGAAGAACTTGACAATTAACACAACACATCATCAACATTCATAATGTTGTCTACGTTCACACCCTTCAATGGAAGGAAGGTATGTCAAGTTCTGGTAAACATTTGATAATGGAAAACTAAACACAGTATATTTCTAAGGATTTCTGAGTAAATTAGCTAAATATAAATAAATAAATGAATAAAGTATGAAAGTTAGAGTGAATGTAAGTGTGATACGCACCTCAGGTTTCCGCGCTGGCAACTGGCGTGAAAACGTGAAACATCGACATGAAATAAACAGAAACAGCGAAATTAGAAAGACAAGTGATAAGAAGCGAACTGAACTAATTAATAAATAAGAATTAAATGATAAGTGAAGTGTGTTGTTGTAGTAGCACGCGTATAGCACTCTCTTACCATGGGCTTGAACATGTGCTGTGAGTTACGCTGCGGCTGTTGGGGCGCAGGCGGCTGCGAACTGTTCCCACTTCGAGGCGTAGGTGGTAATGGTCTACAAATAACAAAATATCACATGTCTTAACAAGTCAAACAACCAACCGGAAATAACAACATCAGAATGTAAATACTGAACTATAATAATTATTAATTTGTATGCCGGTCTAAATGTACAAAGTGGGATCATTTTCGGTCGGTTTAAGTGCAATTAGCAATGTGTAATAAATAAATTAAAATAGTTAAAGAAATATAAAAGTGTCGTGGAAGCTTTAGATACCTGTACCTGGTAGGTGGGTCAGGCACGACGATGAGACGTTGCGGGATTGGAGGCCGTGCTGGAGGCCCCGGTTCAGGAATCTCCTCGCGTTCCTTACTGCGACCGCTTCTAGCACAAACACATACAACAACAATTTAAATAAGTGTGAGATTCAGAACAGTGCTTGTGTGTGTCACTTGAAATAGTTTTCTCGGTGTACTTTTCATTAAAATTAGTGAAATAATCTGTATTAAATAGTACCATAATTTCAACAGTAATTAAATATTTAAAATAACCAAGTGTTTTTATAGACAATTTTTTAATTAATCTTCCTAATTAGTAGCAGTAAAGTAAGGCAAAAAAAAACTGGTTATTTATGTTAAAAACACTGATTGTTTTACATGAAAAACTTTCAAGTTTTAAATTAGTTCATTCTGTTAGAATAAAGTTATTTACATATGATTTTATTATCTATAGGAATTTATTTATGTGCATTATTTATATCGCAGGGGTCCGGAATGAGAAAACGATAAAAAAATATTTTTCGGAACAGAAATAGAAATGAAACGAAATTCTCAATCTTACTTCAGAAATTAAAACGATATTACTGAAATATATGTCATTATTTCGTTGTCAATAAATACTTTATCTTAACTTTATTTTGAAAGATTATCCTGCGAAGTTATTTTTACAAAATTTATTTCCGTTCGAATGAAAATGAATATTTTTAAGAAAGTACGATATTAATCGACACAAAATGATTTTTATCGGAATTAAACCGAAAGAAAAATCATATTTATTTCTATTTTAGTAAGTGTGAATTAAAATGAAGATTTTTGTCACCTAGGCGGCGGGTCAGCAGGCTGGGTGAGCGTCCTGCCCTCTTGAATCTGCTGGAAGTTCCTCCGAAGAGTATCACCCCCAGGTCCGGCCTGTACAATACTCGAGGGTTCTCCAGCCAATGCTGGTTCTTCCTCTTCATTCTCCGATCCTGAATACCGATAATCCTCACGTTCCTTCTCCTGTTTACGCTTCTTACAACGATCAATATGATCTTTCAACTGAATCCTGACTTGCCGCTCTGTCGGCTGGTCTCGTATGAAAGGATGTTTCAATAGTTGTTCAGTGTACGGCCGCTGGTGATAGTCCTTGACGAGGACTGTCTCGATAAAACCGTGAAACTTCTTCGCCCACTTTTTACTCTTCAAACGCGGTGGTGGATTTCTAGGAATGAGGAAGAGCGCTCTCATGGGATGGAGTTCACACAGAGGTGGCTGTGATTCAGCCATTTCTAGCGCGGTGATTCCTAGTGACCATAAATCGGAGCGGTTGTCGTACGTGGCGTCTGGGTTCTCATCGCAGGCAATGACTTCGGGCGCCATCCAGTATGGGGTGCCGATGAAGGTGTTTCGACGACCGATGGTGCGATCTAGTTGAGCGGAAACACCAAAGTCGACTAGTTTGACCTCGGCGTTGTCTGTGAGCAGCACATTTTGGCCCTTGATGTCTCGGTGGATGACTTTGTTTGAGTGTAGGTAGGATAGACCGCGGAGGATCTCGCGACAGATGTAAGCTATCCATTCTTCTTTAAGAGACTGACCTTTCGTTGATTTCACTAGGTCTGTCACGGAACCTGCAATACCACACATACATACATGTAGTTTTTTGTTAGTATCATTAGGGAATCATTTCAATGAGCACAGAACGTCATTTTGTGACAGAAAGTCAACAGTTGCACACCAATACTGTTAATGTTAATAGTTTCATTTGATGTCTTAAGATATTATATCTGGTGCCAAATCTTATTTTTTCGGGTTCAAATAAATCGCCTTTTTTTAAATACAAATTATAAATAATTTGGGCCAAAATTTCGGAGCTCAAATAGTAATTTGTTTGGCGAATATTTAAAACATTCATTAGATTAATTGAGCAATGAATTTTTAGCAAATATTCGTATTCTGTGACATCACGCTTCAATTATATTTATCCATTTATTCGTCAATTAGAGCAAGACATACCTGCTCCACAGTACTCCATGACCAGCCACAGCTGATCATCTTTCCCCGGTGGAGATTTCTTGATAAAGGCGCCATAATACGTGGCAATGTTACGATGATTTGAATACTTTTTTAATACGTTTATTTCTAGTTTGATTTCTTCCTCTTCGTCCTCGGTTACGTCCATTACTTTTATGGCGGCCAGTTGGCCTGTTTTGGTATGACGTCCCTAATTAAATAAATAAGTAATTTGTAAATATTGTAATCTCATTTATATCTGTCTTGTACTGTGTGGATTTCATGTATTTGCCAAAATGTTTCACGTGTTTTGTTGAAATTATGTTTGTTGTGTTTTTGTTGATTTATTAGTCATCCACGAGATAAGATAAGAATCTGAATGACTGAAACTGACAGCCCACACATTAAATAATTTAATTTGATTACTTACCTTGTACACTTGGCCATATGTGCCGTTCCCGACTACTTCAATCAGTTCAAAAATTCCTGCAGGATCCTGGAATCATAAAACATGATCTATGTATCCAATAGCGTAAATATCCCATACAACTGAATATTCCTTTGACTAAGTTGAATTTATTTATGATCAAGGTCTGATAGTGATAACGCATTCCCGGAAAATCAAGTAAAATTATAATTGTAGGAAATTATCAGAACAAAGTCGTATGATTCACACCCATGCAAATACTTGGACAAAACATCCAATTAGCATTTGCTACATTTATTGTATGACTACCCAATGAAAATTTATATTAATATGAAAGAGGCTTTACTATAAACAATACAATTATGCATTGTTCGATATCTTGTTGGCTATATTTTGTTGATTTTTCGAACATTGTTATGTTGACGAGTTGTCATGTTAGTTTACAAACGGTATTCAAGGCTCTAGATGTTTTTAATAACATGATTGCATGTACAAGGGATTCAGTCACATTAATGTAAGACGTTAGTTAAAGAATACATACTTTTAGTGTACTTAGGTCGATGTCATCTAAACTGCAGTTGACTGAAGGAGCTAATTGATGCGCCATCTTGTTATCTCCTAATATTTGTCAACCAGATAGATAAATATAAGAAAAGTACAACGAAACGTCACTATTCTACACTAAATTTATTAAAATACATGTATTTCTGGTTTAATTTATTACTTAAAAGTTACGATTTCATATATTTAAAAGTACAAAACACATTTTTACATGTTAAAAACCCACCCAGCTTTAACAAACCGACATGCTCGACGCACCTACTCCCCACTACCTTTTTCTGACTGCCATTCAACCGCGGAATACCAACGTACACAATAAATATACTTCTAATAATGAATATCATTTTCAACCATCAAGGGCTAAAAATTATTGCAATTCTCTATATTAGACTCTCTTATTGAGACGCGATTTTCTAGGAGTTCTGGGAATCAAATCTGCACAAAATAATCTTATAAAACATTCATAAAATTAAAAAATGTTTCAAGAAACATAGTTTGATCAATCTCTACAGCTGTTGAAATATTTTTCGCGCAACTTGTATCAGATTCGGGAAATTTACACATGTATATAGTTCAATAATTGACCAGAAAAATAGTTTTAAAATTATACGTACCAAAATCAAGATATACAAGGCTACAGACCTCTGTAAACTTTTAGCTACAGTTCAAGCTCTTGATCAGAGATAGAAGAACCATCGGCTACTCGACTGGGGCTCAATCTAGTACAGTTCGTTCCAAGTAGCAAGTTGCACCCACTTGGCAACGGAATCAACCTTACATCGAATAGCAGCAGAGTGTAGCAGCACTGGATGCCACTCTCCTCCAATAGAAACGCTTATGCTTATGCTTATTCGTAGATTATTGTGCTTTCACAATTATCCCAAATTTGAATATTGAATTTAAGACTCTGGAAATATATATAAGTTAGTTTAAAGCATATGAGATGTATGTAGCATTCAAAGTTTAATGCGGGAAGCTATTTTAGGCTCCGCCCTTTTTATATTCGAGCCCTGAGATTAGAGGTGGGCTTTCAAGATAAAATGGAGACTTTTTAGTAACCTTAACTTCCTAATTGGGATCAACTATATTTTTAACATTATGTACTGATTTATGACATTTTTTTAATAAATATTTGCTGTAAATCTAATAAAATATATAACTGAGAATTTGAGATTCCTGGATGTCGAATATAATTGATGTGGATGAGAGGTGCTATGGAAGAAAAAGAATGATTTGTTCGTGATGGGTTCGTGCTACCCGATTTAGTGAGATAGAGCGTAATTGATATTTAATTATGATCCAATTATAATGAAAATTAATCTAATATCTTACCTGTATTGTCCTGCAGTAGAATGCTGTTTTGGTATCAATTTTTTAAGACGAAAAGTATTTTTAATCTGCTTCACAAGTTGTAAAAATTATTTCTAATTAATATTAATTTAGATTACCTGAAAAATGCATAAATTACTAGATGTCCTTGCATACAATTGATACAAATAAAACTTGTATATTTATGTTTGTATTATAGAAGGAATTTACTGCAGAAGTAAACTTTTTTACTGTAATTAATGAAAGATTTACCTAGAGACATTATAGTGAGGCAGTCTTATTGAAAATTGATTTGTAGTTGACTATTGTGTACTGTGATGGTTCTTTTCTGTGGAAAGAAATGTTAGCTTTCCGGAATATCCTTCCCAAAATGTTACAAATATTATTACTTTTTTCATGTCAAAATGTAACAATGACATACCTTACATACACAGCTGTAACTTGTAATTGTATTATATCTAGGATTTATCTTATTCTGTGGATACAATGTAGCACTGGATAAGATTTTAATTAATCCGTAAGGGTTAAGTTCACTATCTACTGATTTGTGTCATAAATATTAATGATTCTTGTTGATTCGTAGATGATTCCAATAAGATATTTTCGTTGTTGGTTGGAGTTTATATGGATGACAAAACGAAATGAATGGAATTCTAACTTTAACCTGAAGATCTTCTACATACTGATTACTTTTCTAATTAATATACAATTTGTAATGATTGTATATTGTTATATACCTGCAAATGTTAAACACAATGTTATAATATGATAAAATGAAGCTCGTATATATCTTGTGACTTCTTTAGACGTGGCACGAAACTGATATTTTCTTTTTGCGCAGTACTTATATTTAAAAGAAGAAGAAATATTACTTGCTTGCAAAATGGTAGCTCAGAATTTATAGAACGTACAGTCCATTCATATAATTATTTTTAAAGTTACAGAAAGTTTGCAACTATTTAATGTGTATACCTATAAGACGATTGTTGAATGTGTTTTAAGGCTTTTTTCTCTATGAATATCGATAAAAACTGAAACAGTATGTTCGTTAAACAATGCTCTTTTATGATTTACAACATTGATGTTAATATACTTTGTTTTCAAGATTTAAAAACTTTCTTTTGCGGAACACAAAAAGTGTTCAGTGAAAAGGAATTGTTAGATCTATAAAACAACAATAAACGATGAAAGATGGGCTACTGAAAATCCAAAAGATGTATAAAATCGGATGGAGTACATAGCTGTTTTTCGCATTTAATGAATTCACCATGTCATGAACTTTATTCCAAAAATATACATATAAATTCAAAATGACTGTTTGGCCTTGATTTACAATAAAATGGAATGAAATTTAAATACGATGTACATGAAACATTCTAGTTTTAGCTAATGTTAAGCTTTTATGTAGTATTATAATATTACAACCCAATTTTGGGGGTTTATCAAGTCCGTTCATACATTTCTAAATGAGCCAAATGTCAAAATTTTAAGATGTACGGAATGAAATAAAGCGTCTTAGGACTTCTTTTAGGTGTCAAATTCTTTGAAATAAGTTATAGTTTATGGATTTAAAGAAAAATATGAGTAACAAAGTGGAAAAATAAGCAAATATTGTATATGCCCATGTTTAATGTTACAGTTATAATGAAATGGGAAAACATTAAAAATCGTAGGAAAACTACTTGTAAAAGCTAAATATTAATTTAAATAACGTTTTTTAATAAAAACATTCTAGTTTTAGGGTCAAAATAAGTTAAAATCATGTTTTCAAAATTTCGATCTGTCAATTCCACATCTAACCTATACAAACAAATATCTCGAGAAATACACGTTCCAGAATTTTTTTATGGACATTTTCGAAATCCTCGTTAAATTTTACATCGAAAACATGTATCGTAGCCCTAATTTAAATTAATTTTTTTCATGATTTTTCCACGACCTACGTAAAAAAATTGATTTACGACATACTTCCTATATAGCCATCTCTCTCTAACACATTGTAATTTGTAATAGTCAGTTACCAATACTTCATTCTGTTTAGTTTTCGCCGGGGTTTTGTTGGGAGCAGACGTGCGCGCGGGTGCTCCCAAAAAATAATTATTTTTTCGCGATTAACGGAACTTTAAGAGCTAAAGTGACTTATAAATAAGTAAAGTGAAGTGTTTCATATTATTTAAGTGTGTGAAAATAGTGATTTTTGGAAAAAATGCATTTTTTGTGGACTTTGCCAGTTTCCATGGAACTGTCATGACGATGACAGTGGGGATAGTGTTTTGTTTCCGGAGCCCAGCTGATTGGTTAGTATTTTATTATTTATGAATTGAACTAAATTTAAAATTATTTCACATTATTTGAGGTTATAAAATATTTCTTTTTGATAAATAAAATATTTTTTAATGGAAAAATAAATTTACAAAAAAAACATATTATGTTGTTTGCTTCAAAATAATGATAATTTTTTATAATCTTTTTAGGAATTTTTATTGAGTATGGCTGGACTGCTAATGCAGATCCAGTGCCTTTAGTATATTTTCCATCTGTGGCAGCTCTGCAGTTGCAGATCTCAAATAATTATTACAATTATCATATTTTATTTAGTGATTTTTATGACCTGTTTGCAGTATATGTTCTGCTATTACATATCTGGTTTATTAATTATGTTTTAAGTGCATACCAGCCATCAAATTAAACCTCCAATATAATACTAGTAGATAGTTGGCATCAGTAGGTCATTCTCTTATTTTCTGGGAATTGAATCCGGATATACCATAGGGGCTCAATTGTATTTAATGTGATGGTCATTTGCCCCGGAAGATCTGAGTTCAACCCTAGAAGATACAAGAATCGTTTTCTTATAGCTCATCGTTTATTAGCTTATTAGTTTCAAATATGTACATATATATATTTTTTTAACTATTCGTAATTGAACGATTGTAAGTACAATATTGTGTTTATATACAGGTCCAGTGGCTGTTTGAGGGTGCTGTGGTTGCAGATCAGGGTTGAAGTCAGGCCTCTGCAGGAGCAGTCAGAGGTCAAAGGTTAGTAAAGATTTCATTAGTCGTTTTGTCTTCCCAGCCATTTACTCAAATGTTTGTTAGCTACTTCCGAATTTAACTTAATTCAAAAAGTTACTATTATATTTTTGTTACTAACAAACCTTGTATTTCTTTCAGAGTAGATAGTCTAACACAAATATTTTTTCTTTCAGAGTATTTAGTCTAATACAAACTTATTTCTTTCAGAGTAGAATAGTCTAATCCGTTTGCATGTCTCTTTCAGCAATATATTTCTTTTTTCAGGATATACAATTATATAATAGCAACTATTTCCAAAATTAATAGGTTTCAGTTGTTTAAAGTTTAACTCGTATATATCAAGTGGACACCTAGACACCTATGGAGAAGATTACCAACATCGTGGACTCCAGGAAGTTGCAGATCCTAGTAACAGTTACAGCATAACTAATTTGTTCTTGTATTGTTGTAAAAATCCTTAGATCGTATATTATCATTTTATTTTTACTTTTGACTGATTCAATCATTAATTTAGTAACGTAGTAATTCTGATAAATACGTTAGATGGTTTTTACTGTGATTTATATGTCTCCTTTGCTCCAAATTAAATTATTAATTAATTATGATTCTTAATTAAATAATCATTGTACAATGTAGTACAATACATACATACCTAGTGGTGTAGCTGGAATATATCTTCTCATTATATTAATTGATGGAGTAATGGCTCAGTGGTATCAAGTCGGCCTGTGGATCCTAAGAACCCTGGTTCGATCCCCACGGCCGACAAAACATTTTCATCAATTTAAAAATTACCCCTGTGACTCCCCCATCACTAACATCTTTGGGGGCCATGATTTGACGGCTGGTAACCCTACTTCACGTGTATAAATATATCACTTAACGAGATTTGCTTCGGCAGAGTGCCACACCCAGTAATGGGTAAAAGGCGTGATGATATATTTATTTTTATTTTTTTAATAAATAGAGTACACTCTAGTATTTTTTAATTAACTTTCTTACGTTATAAAATAATATTTCATGCTATTAAATAAATTATTAGAATTCAATTAACTTAGTTATTTAATGAGAAATTTAGTAAACATTATTTTACATTACGAATTATTTGATACAGTAGTGAAACTCAACTTCTGCATCAGCAAGTTTATAATTCATTAAATAGATGATTGGAAATAAATAAAATAAATGCTCTCAATTTTATGATTAGGTAGATTTTAGAATGTAGAATATATTGTTTGATACACCACTGTCTATAGTAATTAATTAAAATAAAGCCAATAATTATTTTAATGAAACTGTGAGGATTAATTAACTCACATCGCTAATAAGATACAATGAAAATATAATTAAAGACATATTCAATCACAAACGCTGGGATGACAAAAACTTGTGCCATTTTGACTATTATTTATTTGTAATTAATTTTACCACTAATAAATAATAATTAGTCAAGATGTTACGAAGAAGACAACCATGTATTTTATGTCCATTCCGTTTCGTCCGATGTCGTTCCGTCCATTCGTTTTGTACTCGAAGTCCGGACTTCATTCTAGTTGTATTTTGACCTCAGAGGTCACTAGCCGCTCAAATCAAAGACCCCGAGGTTGTGCGGGCTTTTCTACTACCACTATATTTTTATAACGAGCTTGTTATAAAAATATAGTCAGTAATTATATGTGTAATTATGGTAGTATCGAATGATTCGGATCATTTGTTCTTCGATTCATCCCGGGATGATTTTAGATATTAAAGTCGCGAAGTACACTCGAATTAATAAAGTAATAAAGATAGATTCACAGAATTCGTTTCCGTTGCAGGTTAACCGTACGGTTACGGTCGGTTCGGGTTCGGTTCGCGGTTTATCGTCGTTTCGGTTTCGGTTATCGGTTCGGGTGTCTGACTGTGCTGTACGCTAACAAATGGTTAGTGTGCAGTACGGTTTATTTACCATGTTTAACTGACTTTAATTGTGCACTAACAAATAGTGAATGCATAGATACCAATACTTAGATGCAGGGACTTGACTGCACTAACATATCGTTAGTGTATGGCCATGTTATTTATTTAGTAAATATAGAAAAGTATACTTATCTATAACACTTACATGTCGCGTAAGTTGCGGCTAAATATGTACATAGTATAATCAATAATACATATTTGTTTTTTTAGTGGTATAATATTTAAACAGGTAACATTCTACATATTAATAAATAAAAAATCATAAATACGTAAAAATTACAACGCTTCCCAAATAAATATTCAATAAATCTACGGCACAAATTCAACTCCAGGACTTCTGTTTTAGTAGAAATAACACTAAATATAATAATACATTGTTTCCATTTTTTTAAGTAAATCCATAACATTTTACACACACAATATATACTTCATATAAAAAGAAATAATTAATACAGCGTTTCACAAACAATTTTCCGGATAATCTACAACACAACTTCAACTTCAGGAACTTCTAATTTAACTTTATTTTATATTCCATTTGCCATGTTCGTTTTATTTTATTAATATATTATTATATTACAATAAGGGTACGTTAATTAATGTTATTATTATTCACTCTTCTTATATGTACTGTTGTTTTCTAATAATGTTTATATATTATTATTGTATTCATACTGTGCCTATATTTGAATTTTAACACATGTTTAAAAATAAATGCCTGTTTATTAGTAAATTTAATTTCAGTATTGACATAGTTTTTAAATATTGCGCATTTCTTATTTTTATTTATTTGTACTGTGGCTAAAGTATGGTGATTGTATAATCAAACTGCATACCTAATTTGAAATATGAACTTTACCGCGTATTTGTAATAGTTTGGTTACGTCACGTCAGGTGGCAGCAGAAGTCTCGTTAATTTGTTTAACCAGAAAGGGCAAAAAAGACAGGATTTGTTGGTACAGATAAATTATAATGTCCAAGTCAATTAGATTCGGTTCTCACTTAAAAGAATTAAGAATTCATCTCTGTCAAAAAGGAGACTCCAGCAAAGGAGTTAGGTAATGAATCTCAAATAATCAATGAAATGTCAAATTGTTAAGGTTATGTAATTTCTGTAGAGAATTCATTGAAAAATTTTATGTGGGCATTAAAGGTAATAATCCCAAATCTCCTATCTTGATTAGAGAATGTTCAGGAGTTGAGCCGCGCTTGTGGGCACGATATGGTAAATATAATACATGAGAAGAGGATATTCATGTTTATATTGGTGTGAATTCTTCTTACAGAATTCGGAAAGGAAAGCAGTGTTTCTTTAGCCAATCTAAAAGTTCAGGATGTTATGAAACAATTGGAAAATATCACTCAGAAATAATGATATATATATAGTAACGTAGTTATATTTGTAAATACATAAAATAAACTATGAAAAAATAACTGTACATCTTTCTAAAATATAATTAATAACCTGGTAGACCGAATAGTTCAGGTTTAAATTCATCTAACGAGGTTAAAACTAAAGTAGCACTTTTTTGAAAATCGGGTGATACAATCTCTGGATCGGGGATCATAACACACTGCATTCCAGCGTCAATAGCTGCTGTCACTCCGTTCGGTGCATCCTCCAACACTAAACACTAAAATAAAAACATATTAAATCCATATATTCATCCCCATATCTTTTATCTTACCTTTGAAGGATCAGGTTTGTCTTGAAACCGCGAAGCGCATATTAGAAATATATCAGGATTAGGTTTTCCTTTTTTCACTTCTGGATCAGAGCCTCCAGTGACTTTATGATTGAACAGCGAAAAGAATTCTTCATGTTTTTCCGTTTTTATATCATAACTTTCTTTAGACGACGATGTTGCAACTGCCATTGGAACTTGATGTTTGTGTAAATGGCGAACAAATCTTTCAGCTCCTGAAACAGTGTAGCGTATGTAAATATTTTGTATTGAAATTGGATCTAGCTGCTACGGCGGTATCACAAGCAGTATTCTTAATACCTGGCATAAAATCAACATTAGCCAAACGTAATTTTGTATCACGATTAAAATAGTTATTGAACGTTTCAGCAGTAATTGGTAATTTCATTTCTTTTACTGCGATTTTACAAGTATCCCATTGTGGTGTCCCCAAAATTTTTTTCATGATTTCGTTGTTATATTCTTTTCCATATTTTTTAGCAATATTGTAAATGACTGATTTGTAAATTCGTTCAGTGTCTATAAAATAAAATACATATTATTACCTGGCATTAGTTTAACATCAGCTATCTGCAAATTCTGTTGCTCTAAATATTTAAGATCAAAGAATTCTTCTGGTGTAACAGGTAACTGTAAGATTTCTACAATAACTTCTGATAATTGAAAACCCGGCAAGCCTAGTATTTCTCGATTAATCTCACGTGTATATTCTTTACCAAATCGTTCTATAACGTTTCTAGTTGCCTGCGTGTAAATCGTTTCAGAATCTGCAAAGTGTATTTCATACAATTGTAAAATCCCGCCATGGACTGTAGTTCACACATGTACCAACAGAGGTCGCTAGGCACTGATTTCTGCCCATGGAGGTTTGGTTAGCAATGTAATGTAATGTGTCATGAAATACATATATTAAACTAAAGACAATGGAATCTTTTACCTAATAACAAACCGTCTAAATCAAAAATAACATGCGAGACTTTTTTAAAACCATTTTTGACTAATGAACCAGCACGATTCATGATGCGGCAAATGAGCACGTACGATTCGAAATTACACCTCACTGAAGTGATTGCGCATGCTATTTCTAAACTGATCACTAGCTTTTTATTATATACTCATTTATTATACAAACAAACAAGATGAATAGATTGAACACACAGAGCAGCTCAAGTATTCTGAAATGAAATGGAAGCAGAGAAATATATAAAGGTTGACAAAGTGTTGTAGTGCGTGCTGAGCTTTGTGCTGCGCATTCTTGGTCGTACTCTATATATGTAGTGGGGATGAAAAGGCATGGAGTCTCCTCTCCAACATAAACCCATTTCTGTTGAGCACGTGCGGTAGTTTACATCGGCGGTGTGTGCTGTCCGTCAATGTAGACTGTTTGTTGTCCGTGTTGTGCCTTCCACTCAATACAGATGTGTGCACTACCGTAACTAAAACCTAGTGAGTGTGAGTTAGCATCGCCATCGCCGGCAGAACTTGTACAAAACATTTGATAAAATGGCTGTGAAAAGTACGTGTTGTAAACAAAGAGTATATAGTTCTGGCACTGCATTTGTTGTGTGTGCTGTTTTATTGTGTCATGTGTGGCCGGCATCTGCTCAAACTGGGGCGGGGGGTGAATCCACGGAATGCAGTGCCGTCCGTGCGGGCTTCCAGGCTAGGCGCATCAGTGTCACTGAGCTACTACAGCAGCCCACGAATGGCAAGTTCAACATACATAGATAAAACATCATTACGTTTGTTTATTATTGTATTGGCTCTGTCTGACTTATAGTTACCACTATTTATTTACGGAGCTCTTGTTTAGTCTACAATCTTCTATTATTCATGATAACTGGCGAAAGTAAATATTTATAGTTATATAGTTTAGTTATCCACTTATATTTTGTAAAAAAAACAGGTTGGTCAGACGCTACTAAATGCTTGACAGCACCTCTTTCAACATCTTAATTTTCCAATCAGTACAGTCACATATTTATTAATTCTATTTTAAGGTATCCACCGAATCAGATAATTCACGTCATAAATACAATTTCACTAAAAACGTCATGTAAAAATAGGTTAGAATTATTTTTCAAATAATTATTTAGTATATTATATATACCTCATTATTATAACTCAGTTGCTATAAAGTAACTGCAATCTTTTTGCTTTGTCCTGATAGAATTTTCGGCATTATTTCAATAAACTACAACATAAAGTTGATAACAATGACAGTCCAGGTTGGAAATGTAATAAAAATATTTATGTTCAGTGTTGTCAATAGCAAAAATATAAAAATAATTTTATACTGAAAACGATATACAGATGGACTAACGTCATGTATCCCGATAAAACTTAATAAAACCATAAGAAACTGGTCCAATATATAAATGACAATTATAAAAAAACGGCATGGAAACACAAATCTTATATAATAGGTAATATTGAATAATAGCATATCAATGTGTAAAATATTTTCCCTAAATAATGACATAAACCGTTTGATTCGGTGTGTACCTACGGTGGCCATATTTTTTTGTCAAAATAAAGGACAAACTTGACGAAAATTTATCAAAAAAAAATATAATAAATCAGTTTTATTTATTGTTTAATTTTATAACAGAAGTCCCAAGAATATTTTTTTTTCAAAATGTTTAGCATAATGAACTATTTTCTAAAAATGAGGATGATGATATTTTCAATCGTCTTTAATTTCAACTCATTTAAATTGATAGCAACTGAACTTTTGTAGATATTTTAAATGGAAAACAAAAATAAAGGAGAAAAGTTGATTTTGAAGAAATAAATAAATCTGATAAACATCACTTTAAAATAAAGGACTGTACTTTTCTAATAAAGGACGTGTGGTCACTGTCTGCATACCCTTTAGTAGGAATTTCGTAATATCATTATAATAATGATCACACTAATAATTAAAAACTCACCACTTAAATAATAGATTATCCTGACGGACAAATATCATTGTATTCTTTCCTCTTTGTCTGTACAATACTGTACATACTGACTAGACAGGTTCAGCCTGCTCTGTTAATCTGTAAACCTCGATTATGAAGATATTTGCTTGAAGTAGTAGACCCGGATTAACTAGTTATTTCCACGAATTTAATTTTTCTCACGACAGGTTTAACACCAGTGTAATTCTATTTTTCTTTATCTGCAAGCATTGTCCATTTCTGAATCAGTCAAACTGTATTCGTATTTTTATAATGCAAACTAATCTGAGGCTATGATTTGAAATCGTGGAGAATGACTTATCCCTTCATTTACATGTTCATTTATTTTCCAGTGCAAATGTAATTAACGAATGCGGCACACACAAATGATTCATTTCGTTCGCCTGTTCAGGGTTTTTTATTTATTGAGGCTGGCCACACTGAATTTATTGTTGCCCTGTGCTAATTTTTTAAATGTAATTGAACCAATTATGTTGTTACCATGATTTACAGCGGAATTTTGTATTTTAATACAATGAGATTATTCGTTAATTGACCGTTTATGTTTTTATTGTGGTGCTTAATTACTTAATTCATTTCATTTGTTGTTAATTTTGTCATGTTAATAATGGAGAAATATGATCAAGATTCATAACAATAAAAAAACAGTGTATATTTTTTTATTTCAAAATGATCGTCTAAATTTATTTAAATTATTTAAAAAGATATATGTTGATGTTTTCGTTCAATCATCTTTCATTTCAATTTATTTAAATCATAGAAATTTAATTTTCGTACGTAATTAAATAAATATAAAGATATCATCACGCCTTCTCCCTATTACTGGATGTGGCACTCTGCTGTAGCAGATCTCAGTAAGTGATATATTTTGCGTGTGAAGAGCGGTTACCAGCCGTTAAATCACGACCCCCAAGGAGGCGGAGACACAGGGATAGTTATAATGTGGTGAAAATTGTTTGTCGACTGTGGGAATCTAACACAGGGCGACAGTACTCTTCTGTACTTTAAATGAGGAAACAAATAATAAAGGACAAAAGTAGCTGTTTAAAAAATAAATAAATCTTAATGACACCGCTTTACAGTAACTGACGTATGGTTACCATTCATATAGCATCACGGTATGTTCCATTTAATAGGGTAGCACGAACCCTTGAAATATTATCCACAATCATAATTCCTTTCGTATATGCTCGTCTCATTTTTCGTACACGGAACAAACCTCATAAATTAATTGGAAAATTAATTAAATATAAAACTAGTAACAGAGCAAATATCAATTCTGTGTTATGGTCTCATAAAATATTTAGTAACATCTTTGATGAATTAAATGGTAAGCAATGAAAGAACCTTCGGTGGATGTTATTTTTACGAACTGGAAAAATGTATTTCCAGCCGAGTCGTAACTCTGCAAATTGTTGTACATAAAATCTTAGTAGAGAGTTTATTTTAAGATTTCTCTGAAGTGTGCAAAATTTTCTTTCCCCTTTTCCAAAATATGTTTATAGTCTGCTCTCGATCAATCATTCATCAGAACGTTCAATAGTTTGTGTAAATCATTTCTATGAAATTCTAAATTAGCAGCTTGCTAGAGGACTAGTAAATCATTTCTTAGAACACTGCGGCGGCTAACTTTAAACTTGGCTAATATTACAAACTATTGTTTACTCTCTTTTATATAAAACAGTAAATGTTACCGCCTATGTCTTGTGTTGTGTAGCATCACTGTGTTATGTACCTACGAGGACGTTCTTATCATAGTTTACATGGCTGACTACAGAATAAAGATAACTTTTATATATTTAAAACTGGGAGTTAATATTTAGTTTACCGTTAAATATGTAAACTTGCAACCATTAACTTACATAACATCATGTTATGTCCCATTAAATGAGGGTAACGAAACCCTTGCATACTACTTAGTCATTAGGTTCATCCTCCAATTACTTTTGTTCCTAATATAACGAAAATATAGTACAGTGGTATAGAGTCGGCCTGTGGATTTGAGAACCTCGGTTTGAATCCCATTCCCCAAAATTTTCACCACTAACATCTTTGAAAGCTGTGATTTGACGTTTGGTAATTGCACTTCACGAGCAAAAATATATCATTTATCGAGATTTGCTACGGCAGAATGGCACACCCAGTAATGGGTATAAGGCGTGATGATATATTTATTTATTTATTATAAACAAATAATAAGACAGATGTCTGGGCAATGTATCTAATTAGAATGCATAATAAATCATGAGCTGCGACGACAAACAAATAAACAATTGTTTTATTTATAGCTGTCAATAGACTTATAGAAAGAAATAATTTATTTTAAATATATTCACAAAGTACATTGACATATTTACTGGAATAATATAGGTAGTGGAGAAATCAATACTCATGCATTTGAATGAATGTAGTTGTTTTACTGAAACCGAAACTTGTAAATATTTCAATGATACTTTGGTCGCTTATTTAAAAATTGAAATTAAAATGTTGTGAATACGATAAGACTAAAGGGGACTTTTGTTAACAAGTATTTGGTATGCAAGAAGCATCGCCAAACATCCGTGTAACGTTGTCACTCGCGTTGAATACTAAACTTGATGTGTAACTATTTGAATGAATGCTAAATAGATATTTATAACAATCAAGTTATTGAACATTATTTTCCAAAGAATCGTTTATGTTTTAGTGTTGTAAGAAAGCTTGATTGACAGATGAGTATTGACTCACACTGTGAATCATTGTAAGATGAATTACGTTAGCAGCAATTTTAGCTGGACGACCAGAGCTTTAGGAAGAAGTATGTATAGTTGATTGTACCCAGTCAATGTTTCATTTGAAAATTCCAGAAAAACATCAGCATGTCTGGCTTAAAATACATGATTCACTGCAGTACAGTTATAATCTCCGAACAATACAGGGATGTATTTCCAATTTTCATACCGTAAAAGTATCTACTTAGTAATAATCAGTAATTTCTTGGAACTGCCACCAAATATAGTATAAAATCTAAACTATTGAAATATAATTATCATATTCTAAATTCTTATCAAAGTGATAACTTGTGACAAATATTTGTCTATTTTTCGTAAAACATTTAAGTGATATGAGTAGGGGAGTTAATCAACTAACAATTAATTTAAACTCGGACGATTCTGGTAGTAATGATTCTGAATAGATTACTTAGGTATGTAGGGTTTCTTACTAGTTTAGTTCTTCATAGAAAAATACCTAAAAGGTCATATATTTTTGTACGTAAAACCTATGAAAAGAAACCATAACCATATAGTAATTTAAACGTCAACTTGTATACTCTAGTGGGACTATATCAGTATTGTAACAATGTACTTTCTCATACAAAGTATGTTAGTAAAATCCCTATAAAACTAGAGGAATGTTCTCTTTTACAACTCGCCTGGTGTGCTAACATAATCTACGCCATATTTTACGAATTATCAGTGAATTACTGCCCTACTTTAGCAGTATTTTGAGAGTGTTTAAACACTTCTATTACTTTGAATTATGAAGTGTTTAATTTAGCCACTTGAAATTTCAATAGCACACCAGATCATTTAATAGAATGCTATATTTATTTGCTAGTCTGCACAACAGGAACTTCATTCCAATGCAGCCATACCATTTAAAAAAAAAACTATTTTTTCATTAGGAATAAAAATATAAGTTTTCGGTTGCCATGTGCCGGACGATACTTTGCTTGAATTCCACATTTTGACGGTAACAGATACGACGAGTTGAAACTCAAGTTTATATTCGCAAGTTGGAAATAATAATTTAACTATGAGTGACGGACGGTTAGTTGGTTGGGCATGGTATATATTTAGATGCGGAAACACGTGTCGTCTGCAGCAGACACGTGTGTACACGTGGGGTTTATGTCCCTGTGCAGGTATGAATGTAAGATGAAGATTTTTCCTCCGGGATAAAGTTCTCTCAATTTTATTTACTACAAAAAATATGCTGAAAGATGGTTCATATATATTTCAAACTAAGTTTATTTGCTTTTGGCGTGGGGTATAAGGGTGACGTAAGAATTTGGAGGGTGTTCTTCTGAATTTACCGCGGCCATATTGGCTGCCTAAGAGATTTACACTGACATTGCAATGGGTTCACGACATGATATATGCCCGACATAAACACACTAATACTATACATACAACATACAATGTTTTTCAGTAAATTTGGACGAATTTTTACCATACTATAAGAAAATCAAAGATTCCACTTTCAGAAAAACAGAATTCCTTTAAATATTTTTTGACATTATTTGTTTACTTTTCAAGTAACAAACATATGTTGTTAGCGTGCTGTTTTACTTTGAAATGGTTAAAATGAAACTATGACATTTTGGTATAGTTACATTTTGTAAAAAAATATAAAAATACCAATTCGCTACGTAAGATTTAAAGTTAACCCATTGCCGCTGAAACCGGAAGCGACACAAAATTCTTATTACTATCATCTTATGTACGTCTAGTTTAATTTTGTGGTGGCGGTCTGACGACAAACACCTTGTATATGAACTAGCACACTGCTGCTTGGTGAGTCCCGACCCTGTACTGTAATTGAGATTAAGTTTCTGTTGTACAAAGTTAGATAAATAAATAAATAAATAATTGGTAGTCTGATAGTTTGTAATGGATGAATCTGTTTCTTGTTTCAATCATATCTGATGTCTGTCTCGGTAGAAGCATCCTCCACACGTTGTTAAAGAAACATTACACACGAAATTGGTAACCAGCAACCCTTCTATGTGCCTCTAGGGACGTGAAACACAATCAAAATCGATGTAGTGTCGGCGTTGCTGTCGCTCTCATACAGATAAAAACACTACCAACCCCCGATACTTTACTAGAAAATATCAAAGTGTGAGTTCTGTGTGCTGTGTTGTGTGCATAATGAAGCCGCAACGCAGCGTGGCTAAACGATTGTGCACGCGGCCAACAGACGGAATTCTTGGTAATGGAAGATCGCAAACAATGACATAGGTGAACTGAACATTACATTTATACCCGCGCGACTACCTATACCCCTAAACAACACTACTTTTATAACCTGTAATTGTGTGAAATGCAGGCTTGGACTCGCTTAAATGTCAAAGAGCTATTTATTTGGTGGAGGCGACCGCATTTTAAATCAATACTATTTGACTTAATAAGTCAAGAAAGTGATGTTATACTTGATGCGATTGTTTCAATTTGCCGAGTCAAGTAAAAACACTTTCCTAACGTTTTATGTGTACTATTTTTTCGGACACAGTTTAATTTAATCAATAATTAATCATAAATAATTAAAAATGTTTATTTTTTTTATAAGAATCATATTAACAGCAGATTATGTATCCAAGATTACAACAAAAAAGAAAAAAAAACTAGTGAGGTCGGGTAAAGTCTTTATCGGACTGTTTTGTACTTTACTTGATTGTTTTGGTAAACACGAAACTGCCGTTTCATTACGAGAATTCGTGAATTCAAATCTCGTTTACTTGAACTGGTAACCGAAAATACTATAACATAAATATTTGCGAGTCTGCATTTGTAAATCACTGTAAATAACAATTTGCTGTAAAGAATAGTTGTGACTCACTGGTGACACAATCAATCGTATGTCTACAGCTTATATTATCGATTGTGTCTAAGTGATTCTAATTTTACTATAAGCTACTGTAATTGTAATTAAATTCTTGTTATGCACAAAG
This sequence comes from Pterostichus madidus, assembly GCA_911728475.2. Taxonomy (NCBI): domain Eukaryota; kingdom Metazoa; phylum Arthropoda; class Insecta; order Coleoptera; family Carabidae; genus Pterostichus; species Pterostichus madidus. The sequence goes on along the minus strand of OU452313.1, from coordinate 84,510 downwards.
TAAAGTAAATAAATAATTGTGTGTGTGAGCGAGTCCGCCTCTGGTTTAATATACATATCTTTATGATTTTTTGCGCAAAATTAACTTTGTATTAATGTCTAGACATGAAAGTACATACATGATACAAGTTTGTAGTTGTGTCGGGCATTCTAAGAAACTAAAAACAAAAATATTAGTAGTTATTTGTCTGTATCTAAATGGAGCAATATTGATTTATAGCTTAATACATAAAGCTTTCAAGATTCACTTTATCAAAACTTAAAGTCTCTCATGTTAAAAACAATTCAATAATATGGTTCTATTTTCGCAATGCAATGTATTACGAAGAAATGATTGATTCCCAGCCGTAAATCTCGGTGTGCTATGCTGGTCTACCGTTCCGCGCGACTTTAGTTTACACATTATGTGCGTATGTTTGCCGTGTATGCGGTGCGGTGTATTGTTTGTACAACGAGATTTGTTGTGTATAGAGTCACATTGTTATACGATACATACACCTACATTTCTACTGAATCTGGAGACAAGTGTTCTGCAAATAAAACCGACAACTTGTACTTCTCTACGCTAGTAGATAATATACATTACAATGTCATTATTATCAACAAACTGATATATCGTTAATGTGACTTGTTACACGTCCATTAATTAATTCAGATAAACAAAAAGCACATAGGATAACTGACTGAGGTATGATTTCCAGTTTTCCACAGCCGACAAACAATTTTCATCACATTAAAACTACCCCTGTGGCTCCCTCTTCCACTAACATCTTTGGAAAAGGCTGGTAATCGCATTCACACGCATAAATATATCAGTTACCGAGATCGGCTACGGCAGAGCGCCCCAGTAAAAATAATAAATAAGAACGTTTATTGAAGCTTGTTTGTCTTTATTTAGGAAGGTTTGATAATGTTAATATTATCTACTAAGACCTGCTATTGCAAATCTGTCACACTTGTCATTGGATAAATAATTAATTTAGTCAAATTAGGTGCAAATTAATTAATTGAACCTTATTTATCTTATAAATGTAATAATACAAAGTTAATTAAATGACGCATAATTAATTATATATGCAAATGGAATACATTGCATTACAAAATAAGAACATTTTGCAAAGATATAAATCTTACATTAGACACACAGTGTCTTGTGAAATTGACAACTTGTCTGTTACAGATTATCATTTCTCTGATATGCATCACACAAATTATAATATATTCATATAGAATACCGGGTGTGTTACGGAAAGCGGGCCATAGCCGTTTAAATAGAGAAACAGTTTTGCCGTGTGCGCTTGAGTTCACAAATTATTTTAGACAAATATATTTCAAACAAATATTGTAGAGCCTCAAATTCTAAATTAATAAACTAATTTCATTTCCAATGTTTTGTAACGGCAGAAATTAAATATGAAAATTTACAAATTTATTACGAAATTAAAATAATATAATAAACATGCATTAAGTTTTTCTGTCAAACTTTCTCCTAAATAATGCTCTTATTTGTAAATGGGGTTGATGGCTCAGTGGTTTCAAGTCGGCCTGTGGATCCTGAGAATCTCGGTTCGATTCCCACAACCGACAAACAATTTTCATCACATTAGAATTACCCCTGTGGCTCTCCCTCCACTAACTTCTTTGGGGGCCGTAACTTGACGGCTGGTAACCGCACATAAATTTATCACTTACTGAGATCTGCTCCGGCAGAATGCCACACCTAATAGTGGTTAAAAGCCGTGATGATATGTTTATTTATTTATTTCAATGATTTGTAATGTTTCTTCATATTCATAATTTTCCATTTTTAATAAATTTGTAAAAACAATGTAAAATATACAAACGGATAAAAAATACTTTTAAACAATGCAAAACTGAATGTGCCAAAATATAAGACAGAATTAAAACACGCATTTGTTTGATATTTTATTTTAATACTATTGTAACTTTGTAAATTGTATTTAAAGTATTTTTGTTTAAAATAATTTGGGAAACAATGTACACGGAATTTTTCTGATACACCCGGTATAGTTTTAAGTGATATGTTCTGCTTCACGTATAAATTAATTGATTAGAAAATAGAGCTATTAAATAAAAAGTAAACGTGGGTAAAGTTTAATTTAAAATTCAGTGTAAGTTGGGGTAATAAATTTCCAGTCGTGAGATTTACGACATCTTTTGTCTGGTGTTTTTATTTTTGTTTCTATTTTAACCGCAGTTACTCACTACGTATAAACTTTGTTAAAATTCAGACCTTGCTTTGTTTTGTCTTTCACTATCAGATATTTCACCACCAGGAATATGAAGAGACAGAGAATGAGCTTCTTCTAGAGGGTAGAATTTCGCAGTGTGATTGTTTATTTATTGGACGTTGTCGAGTTTTAATTACTGGGGCACTTGTAAATTGATTGGTGCTCAACTGTTTTTGACGTAAAGTCGGCTGTCATCGAATATCGTAACATCACATGTCGTCAATTGTTTGTCAGCACGATTATTTCATTATTGATGGTTCTGATTGATGAGCGCGCTCATTCAGTGATGGAATTAAATACGCGATGTATGCTCTGGATTTTTTAACAAAGCCGACTGATGAATGCTTTCACTTTAAATGTACTGGAACTTTTAATTATTGAACATTTGTTCAGATTTATTATTTTTATCCCCTCTAGGGTATAATAACATGCTGGTTTTCCTCAACTTATATCTAACTAGTTCGGATTCCATTATAAGCTACTATAATCGCGCAATTTATTTCTTTTTGTCCAGTATCAAATTAATATATATCGCTAAATATGTAATTATAGATTATAATTTTGATGTGTAACCGATCTATACCATAATCGAAATGAATGATAGAAACAAAATATATTGAATTTTGACTATTAGTGAAAAAATGAGTTAAAAATAATATTATGCTCCAGAGATATATGCGATTGAAAATATAGTGACATCACAAGTACTCAAGCATTCTTATTGGCCACAAGTATTTTTGCGCGGTAAATAAAAGATATAGATGAGTCTCAAAGGGTTGTTTTGAATCTATGTATAGTTGTTGGATCTGTCTTATCATTAAATAAAGTGTATGTAATAATTAAATTCATAGAATAATTTCAGCATATAATAATTGAATCGATTTAAAAATATTGAATTAAAGCATGTGCGTCAATAGGACATAATTAAATTATAGAAATATTCATTGTTGACATATGTGTGTGTTGATGTCACTTATAACCTTTCAAAACATTTCGTTTGTGTACCGACCCACTTTTTTCATCAATAAGTAGTTTTCAATTTAGAATTGGCCTACTTAATTAATTGATTATTTGCTTTTAATTATTTTATTAAGACTGTAATTGAATGGCGTTTAAAGGAAAATTACTGTTCTTAAGAAAGTTGTAGCTTTTATACTTTAATATAAAATTTATTCAATAAATTGAAACGAGTCGTTGCTGTTAGGGCGTTCGTCATTCGTGCAGTTGGCAACACTGCGTGCACTTTACCCACATGCTGAGGTGCCCATTCAACACTCTCGAGTTCTTTGTTCGTTTCATGTTGCTAGCCCTGCTGCTAACATTTCGATCAATTCTTTTAATATGCAGAACACAAACCAGCTTTTATATGATTTTTTTATCAATTTGCGTAATTGTGTTTTTGTTATAATCATTAATTTTTTTACTTCTTCATTTGGTGGATTAATAACTAGTCATTCGGTTAACAAACAGTTAAATCTAAAATCAATTTATATCAATATGAAGTATACTTTGTGTCAATTGGATATAAGTTGTATAAATAAGTCTGTAATCATTAATATCAATATTGGGCGCTGGATTTTTTTGATTCCGGATCTGGATGAAAGAATGCGCTTGTACCTAAACGCTCTGCAACTTGATCGCAAGAGAAAAAATACACACGCACTCGCTAGCTCTGTTCCTCGCACCCAGACTTACATCGCTCTGTCTTTATCTCTTGAGCTGCATCTTCTTCTTGTGTTTTATTAGTTATTATTTAGATTGATGGTTAGTTGTTTCTGTGGATGTTGATGCCACACGCAGTCCGTTTTTTAACGTGTTTTTTTTCTGGTGTTGATTGTATAACTTCATCATTTTTATATTATTTTGGTAATTCTTATAATGATGGGGCTATAGGTTCATGCATATTTAAGGTAGAAAGTTGCTGCGCTCTCGGATGGACGACCACATAGTGCTCGAGATGAAAACCATTTAAATGTTAATTGAGTTATAATTATCATATCTATTCACAGGTACCTTCATTAATGATCTTGTTGATTTATACTTTGATTTATAGTATTTTTTCTAAAGAAAATTGTTCGAGAACAATTACATACAGTAATAAAACCTCATACAATATCAGATAATAAAATGTTCTTCACTACAGAAGGAAAGTCAAGACATATCCATGGCAACTGAAAAACTACGGTATGAACATGACATTAGTGACATCTGTCAACAGAATCATAAATCTTATCTAAATTACCAACTTTTTTCTAAAAATGTTATTTTCTAATAGGGTAGTGAAGAAATTATATGTATACCACGTGAAGAAAGTGTTACTGTTATTTTGAAAAATACAAACTAGTCTTATAAAATAGAAATTGTTTGCTAATTTCACCGCCTTCGTAGCTTCTATACGAGTATTTCTCGAGATAGCAATGGTGCGCTACTTTAAATGAACAGTCTGGGATTTTATTTATTTATTTATTTATGGGGTAATGGCTCAGTGGTATCAAGTCGGCCTGTGGATCCTAAGAACCCTGGTTCGATCCCCACAGCCGACAAAACATTTTCACCAATTTTAAATTACCCCTGTGGCTCCCCCTCCACTAACATCTTTGGGGGCCGTGATTTGACGGCTGGTAACCCGCACTTCACGCGCATAAATATATCACTTACCGAGATCTGCTTCGGCAGAGTGCCACATCCAGTAATGGGTAGAAGGCGTGATGATATATTTATTTATTTATGTTTTTCTGTACAACAAGAACTAAATCCCAATTATAGTACCAAACTGCAGTGTGGTACCTTTAGTGCATGCTTGTACATATTCTAGAGAAATGTAGTTATTTTTCGACCAGCAGCAAATCATGATACACAATTGTAAAGAATGTACATTCTCTGAATGTAGAGATAAAACACAGTTGAAAGTAAACTTGGTCGCATGTCGCCGACTAATTTATCTCGTTGGTCTCGTATCATTTGCATGTCACCAGCGCATAAACGCAGCCCAAATCTGAATGATTTAAATTCCATACACGGTTGGTTTACAATAAAAATAGCACGCGGTGTTAGACGTGTAAGTTTACTGTATTTATGGATGATGTTGGTAGCTCAGTAATTGAATGTTTTATTTATGATTAAGCTGTATCTGCGTTGTTGGGTGTAAAATGGACAAATCGTCACAGCAAAAACTGGTAGAATGTTTCAATCTTCCACCTAATTGTAAATTAAATAGATTTCACACGATTTCCTGTCCTTTAACTACTGCTCGTTTACGATTGAATTTTTTTTCTATTGAAATGGGAAGCTGTTTATCGTTACTAATTAGACTCAAACGGCGCATAATTATACAGTATTATTATTACTGTACGTAAATACTAGTTATTATCTAGGATTTTTACGCATTGTAAATGTTACTGCATTTTGCTTGTTGTAATCTCAAACATATTCTGTTTAAATATAACTTGGAACAAAGTTCGAAAACAACAAATCAAATAATTGTAATAATATCGATTAAAAGAATAAATATTGTGGATAAGAACGTGATACAAAGAGAGATAGAATTTGATCCTTTGCAACAGCAGCGGGGCGTTTTAAGTTTGGAATAAAGCATGCATTACTGGTCTAATAAACTTACTCATTTGGACGACATAAACAAAGTGAAATATTTTAAGGTTACTTGTTACTACGGGGTAATGCTTGTTTACTTGTCAATTTATGTCCTCGAAAAGAAAGAATAAAGTATAGCTTCTAACAAAATAAAAAGATAGATCATACCACTATAAGCGCTAATTTAGCTTGTCCTTTTGACATTAGAAAGTATTTAAAAAAATTACATGTTTTTAACATTGGTAGTTAAAGTGTGACTTGATTGAACTGCTGCCCTTACTTCCATGGACAGTTCGTATTTACTTTTCAAAATAAGTTTTGTTTAATCAGTAAATAGCAGGTCTACTGTTTTCTTTACTAATGGCGTATCATATCGTTCCATATTCACGAAACTCGGCTCGCACCCTAAACACTGAAATAATGAATTCTAGAATACGGTGACATGCCACCCAACCAATGTCACTCATGCATTCTTAGTTATCGCAGGTGAGAATATAAATTAGCCACGTACATTTTAACAATTCATCTTGTTCATTACCTATAGCTTTGTTTTTTACTTTTCTCTCCAGAAAATAATTAATTTTTATTCGGCGAACTGTTACAACGCAGTTTTATCAGACATCAATAATTCTCATTAAACTATACCTAGTTATAAGTAAGTACGTTTATTTATTTACACTGTAGTGAATATTAAAAACAAACCCACTCGCCCTTTTTATTCCACACTTTTGATAACTCTCATCACCTCAACAATTTTAATCCATACTTTTTTTAAAATAAAATAAAAATATCATCACACCTTTTACCCACCCCGCCGAAGCAGATCTCGGTAAGTGATATATTTATGCGCGTGAGGTGCGATTACCAGCCGTCAAATCACGACTCCCCAATACGTTAATGTTGAGGGAGCCACAGGGCTAATTTTAAATTGGTGAAAATGTTTGTCAGCGTTGGGGATCGAACCAGAGTTCTTAAGATCCACAGGCCGACTTGATACCACTGAGCCACTATCCCATATACTTTTTTTCTTTTCTATGCCACCATAAATATTATGTATGTAAGTGTCTATTACAGTACAGGGTCTGATTGGATTCGAACTCGGGACCTCCGGGTTCGAATTCCATAACGGTAGTCACACCACCGTGCTGCCGAAAATTTATTTTCCAATCGAGAAATATCAAAGTAGCTAGTCATTTGCGTACGGTATAAAATGAAAATGCCCTGTTCACTTGGCGCCTCTGATGTTAATAACGTCGTTTAATTAAATAAGTTATGTTGGTAGACCTGTTCGCTCGCTTGTATTTTACGATAACGAAGCGAAGCCAGACGTAGGATGGAAATTGCATCTATTTTACCTAACTTTTCTACTGATTTCAATAGTAAAAAATAACAGAGTTAAAATGATAGAAATTGCAACTTTCTCTAATGGCTTTATTTACGTTATTGTCCACTTAGGGTGAAGGGCGAGGTTCAGTCGATGACTATTCTTTCACCTAACACTTACAATACATCACAAACATCCATACCCTGGACAGGATTCGAACCCGCGACCTACGGCGTGTAATATCAAGTAGTTACTACGCTAGCCTCTCGACTACAGTGGCCGATATCTCTAGATATGAAACTATATTCTTTAGTTTCATATTTATTTATTTATGCTGCTCTGTACAACAGAACCCCTGAATCACAATGGGTTTTTTTTTCTTGGAGATATATATATATATATATGACCCGAAGTCGATATCCACATTAAAATTACCCCTGTGACTCCCTCTACATTGGCATCTTTGAAGACTATGATTTGACGGCTGGTAATCGCACTTTACGCGTGTAAATATGTCTCTTACCGATATCTGCTACGTCAGAGTGCCACGCCCATTAGTGAGTAAAAATCGTGATGATATATTTATTTATTTATTACGAAATCTATTTTTCAAGTCGACGATTTATTCTCATCGTAAAACGAACCGAACAAATTAAATATTTTGAGAGAGATAAGTGCAATTTGACACGTCGAGTTTGATTGATGGTGCATATTCCCAAAGTACCAAGAATCCGTCACATCGCCAGTGCCGTAGGCCAGACCCTTTTCCACAGGGGGCTAAGTACAAGTGTGATGTAGAGTCTGGGTGACGTGCCGCCACTGTCTAGCGCCGGTAGACTCTTTGACGGCCAATCTATCGATCAGGAACACGGGGGAACTGTCCTAAGAAAATTAGAAACGCCGCCGCGACACAGAAAAATGTCTTGTGATAACGAGGGGGATTAAAAATGATATGTGTCTCACACTATACACACACACACATGTGTCATGCATCTTAAACTATATTAATTGTTGCCTCATTAGTTGAAACGTTTAAAGATGCTATTTTTGGTTGGCGCCGAGCGCGAAATTATAATTTCTGTCTAGACGCATCTGATTTCTAGTAAATGAAATACATACATAGCATAACAATATGTCGTGTAAGCTTCGGCAATAGGCAGGCTATTTCAACAGTACGGCGATTAAACAAATATTTAACGCATATCAATTTTAGCTGTAAATGTGTTACAATAATACTAAAAGTATGATTAAAAATAACGTATTAATATCTCAAATATTTAATGAAAAAATGAATTATTCAAAACGATTGCCATTGATGTTCTTGCGACTTCACATTGTGAGGCAATGCGCATGTGTACCGAGATGGCAGTTCGGAACAAAACAATATTTAATTATAATAATAATTAAAACAATAATAAATAAATAAACCACATAAAAAATTACCCATGTGGCCCTTACGGGCTATGATAGAACTTTACGCTTACCGAGATCTGCTAGGGCAGAGTATCACACCCAATAAAGGGTAAAAGCAGTCATGATATAACTTTCTGTCTTTCTTGAAGTCTAGGTCGTCCACTCAATTTTTCATTCTCAATAAATTTATATCTTACCTATTTCTAAGTGTGGCAATCTTGCTTGACATATTTAAATATTGTTGCCGGGTGAATCACAGTAAAAACTTATTGATATGGCAACGGAATTCAATATTTTTGGAGATGGACTTGTTATCTGAGTCATCTTTATAAATACATGAGTTTGTGAGTCACCCTGATGGCCCCTCAATTTGAAATTCATTTTCAGGTATCCGATTTTTTGCTCTGAAATTTTAAAATAACTTATTTCACCTGTCAAAAATCACATTCCACGATACATAATTTATTTTTATTGTATCATTAATATTTGTTTGTATTTATAAGTAAATATTGCACATGAAGTGTTTGTAACCAGTGATTGTGGGGGTTGTTACTTGTGCGTATTCCTTTCATTCGTTTTTATCGCAGCAAATTCCAATCAAAGTTCGGAGTGGTGAATGTAATGAGAAACATTTCCGAAAACAAATTTTAATTTAAATGAAAGTAATCAACACCGCCGCGCCGTGTAAGAATTGAGCGTCGTGCGTATTTATTTTATTGAAACGGTGGAATTACGTTTGGCAGTCGTCGCGACGCCGGCCTCAGTCGAAGTGTATTAAATTCCAGGGTAGTTTTAATTAACACCCCCTGAGGGTGTAGCGGTGTAGGTAGGGATGTTTGTGTGTGGTATGTACTCTCTAGTGGCGCATTCTTTTAGGTGTGTGACATACTCTTTCGACACTGATTGAGAATCCGGTGTTTGTCAGTGCTTCTCAACACGTTTTATAAAATGCACCGTGCTTGAGTAACATGGAAAACAAGTTTTTTACTATACTAAAAACGTTATAAAGCACGACACAATTTTTTATAAGAATATTGAATGAAAGCTATCTTTACTATCGATTCATGTATTGAAAATAATTATTTTTAATTTTTAATAATTATTTTATATTTTGCACGTTAACGTGACACATAATTTCTGTCTGTATCGGGTTGTCATTGATCTGACAGATTCATGGTTTCAAACTGATGGCAAGAAATAAGAATATACAAATAATGGACCGCTTTTACCCCTAAGTGCTGTACGAGAGGTAAATTAGTATATGTCATTAATATTTATTATTAATTTATAATTTATTAGAGAGGACTGGACGCACAAAAAGTGTTTGAAATATCTGCGAAGTCAAAAAGAAATATAATTTTGTCATCTAGAAAAAAGCAACGCACAATTCAATTTAAAACTGGATACATGTTAACGTAGAAACACCCTATGTTATGTATCTAAGTTTTATTTTTGATGACGTCAGTCGCTCTATATAGCGTTTTGAGTTTACCTACTAATATTAGTATATTGTATGAAAAATATTCCATATTGCGAGTTGATTTTTCTATGACTACTTATTAATTTATATTTTTATAATAAGTTTATACAATTTGTATATGGCATTCTAAATTAGTATCGTGGTAGTATAGCAATCCCCCTCATAATGTTCTCTCTTTTCACACAACGCGACTATTTAATAATTACTTTATGGAATATTTTGTCGTGCTGATTGTATGTTGGGAATCACTGGTGTGAAATTTTCTCCCACGCTAAGCTCGGTCAGCCACTCGACTGTCCAAACACACGGCCACTCCGTCAGAGTGAGACAGCGCGTTTTACCCAAACTGGTGTTGGAGTGAGACACACACACTGTCCAAACATTTGATGTGGCCTCAGCTATGAGAGCGAGTGAGAAACAGGGACGAAGAAGGCGTGATAGCACGCTATACAGACTAGTAAAGGATGGATTGTTTTTCTGTCTTCGCATTAATCACTGTGCAGGCTGTCTGCGAGTGCGACAAGGACGGTGCTAGGCGACCGAGCACCTGAGCGACGGAGATGGCGCACAAATATGCGCCTTTTATCTTACCGCGTCGCCAAGTACAGTTCTTGCATAAGTTACCTGGAGTTTTCTGTAGGTGGAACACTCATTTTTTTGGGATATTTTTCACCGAAAAAGAATTTTAAAATGACCGTGTTGCGATTGTAAACGATACGCATTATGTATGCTAATTATTTTTATCATAAATTGTTTGTTAATTAATTTCGCATAATAATAAATTCTTGAAAGTTTTGTGTTAAAAATGTGTATTGAGATGTTGAACTCGTTTATCTTTGATTAGGAAACAATATATTGTTTTTTTGCGCAAGGCGTTAAACTAGAATTGCGTAATTTGATAGTGAATCAAATATATCTGATGTAAATGTCACTTGTTCATAGTGTAAAGTAAAAAATAATAATTATATTATTACGTCGTTTACCCTATAACACATGGCACTCTGTCATAGCAGATCTCGGTAAGGGATATATTTATGCACGTATAGTCCGGTTACCGGCCGTCAAAGAACGCCTCTCCATTAATGTTAGTGGAGAGGGAGCCACAATGCTAGTTTTAATGTAGTAAAAATAGGTTGTTGGCTGTGGAAATCGAACCCGGGTTTTCAATCGGTCATTTCACATTTGCTATTTTATTTTTTATGAATAAAAAGTTTTACATGTTTAAATTTTCTTTATTTGCAGTATTCAAAAATAAAACTAAATTTTGTATTAATGCAAAAAATAAACTAATTTTTTTATTTGAAATGTTTTCATTCTTGATTTGTTGCTAACTTTCGTCTCGGTTAAAAAAGAACACTTTTACAACCTTAATATACTGACCGTATTGTCAGAATAGTTTTCACGTTGTCTGTACTCTTATTTCATTCGGTTGCTTGAGTGAGTGCAAAGTGGTCGAGCTCTTAGCACCTTCTTACATTTACAAACACTATTAAAACTGTATTTACTCTGAATATTTGATGTGAAATTGATTTAAATCTGGATGACGGCATAATGTAGTCACACGTATTGTAGTTAATAATGTGTTGAAATAATGCAGCGTAACGAAGGTATTATACCCGCTGGGCAATCATGTCACTCTCCTGTCTGTCTTCCATACCAAATCATTTTACATGTGAATTCTATATAATTGATATTTAATTTTTGTCGCATTTTAAACTTGTACTTTATGTTTCTTGTTAGTTTAGTATTCCGCATGTAATTAAATTGTTTTTCAATGCATACGCTGGGTTTTAGTTCAGCCCAAATGAGATGCAAATTCAAACACTTAGATAGAATAAGACTCGGCGTAAACTTAGATTTATGCAAATGGCAAACTTTTTTGTTTGCTATTAAAATATGTAAAGCACTTGATTCTATTTATGAAACTGTTTGATTACGGGTTATATAGATATATTTATAAATAAACGTACGTGCAGATTTTGCATATATTAGTTCTAATTAATAATCAAGCAACAAAAATCGACCGCACATATTTTTTGTGAATTATAACATCACACAGCAAAGAACGAAGTATTCATTGCGTCATCAACTGTACAGGGCAATATTTAACTGATGGTACAGCTGATCACATAGACAATAAATCTGGCATTCATTTTTGTTTTACATGTTTTTAAGAACTGAAGTCTCTTAAAACTGACCAAATAAATGTGAAATGTTAAAACTGAAATGTTTTTTGCATTAGCGTACAATGAATGGAGTAATGGCTCAGTGGTATCAAGTCGACCTGTGGATCCTAAGAACCCTGGTTTGATCCTCACAGCCGACAAAACATTTTTACTAATTTAGAATTATTCCAGTACTAACATCGTTGGGGACCGTGATTTGACGGCTGGTAATTGCACTTCACGCTCATAAATATATTAGTTACCGACAACTGTTTCGGCAGAGTGTCACACTCAGTAATGGGTAAAAGGCGTGATGATATATTTATTTTATTTACCCTTCTCACTAATCAAGCATATGCAGACATGCATTTAGTTTATTTTGTACTCGTCTAATTTACTTAAAAATTAGTGTTGATAAACATGTAAGATCTTATATGTCAATCACTGCAGATTTGAGTTCCAGATAGTCATTTTAACACTAACATTCTATTAAGCTATGTACGTTTACTTATATAACAGGCTGTATATAACGGCATGTAAAGAATTAAAGTGCATAGTTTTCAAGCCCTTATTTGTTGTCGAAACAGCGACTGGACACGCTGGGTGCGAGGGCCGTTGCCCTTAATTATAGGCGAGTGAAATGTGCTCAGGTAGAAATAGTTTTAAAACTGCTTGTTGTTTGAGTGGGCTATGCCTGGAGAAAGAATTTCATAATTGTTGGTTTTTTCGAGTGTAAAAACAGAGATAATTTAATGAACGTGCTATTAGTTTTAAGTGAATTTAATTTATTAATGGTCATATAAAAGTGTTATTTTTATCGCGGTAGTTTTTTTTATGAGTTCATTGAAGGAAATAGAACAGTTACTGGATTAGTCAGATTGAGGTTGTTTTATCTTTTCTGATTATTTCTTCACGCACGGTATTTTCTAGAGGTTGATTATCTTTATGATAAATATTTTCCTTAGTGGTTAAATAGTGATGTAAACATTAAATATCATGCATTATTTATACTTTTATATATCATGCAATTTTACCTTTAAGAATTTTTTTTAAAAGCTCTCGGACACAATGTTTTAATGCGCGTCTTCATATTTTATTTAGTTAGCCTCCGAAAAAGTTAAATTATTTCTCATCAGATTTTCAACTTTCCTGGGGCTATATCTCAAAACTAAACAAAGTGTGAAATTGGAGAAAATAATTGTGAAATGTTATAGATACGTTACAACCAACACTGTGCAAGTATTTAAAAGTTGAGTGCACCTCTGCAACTGTTAAATTGAATGTTGTAGAATTTTAGGGCCTAAAATGATATAATTGCCACTAAACGTTACCTGAGAGAAGGTCGTACAATAACAACACTTGCCTGATATCAGTGGTTTTTAAACTTTTCTGAGCCATTGATCCCCTTGGAAGCAAAAATTACAAATATATTCTTTCTTTTTATGTGATCAAAATTACAGTTTGTAAAAGGCTGATTTAATAATGTACATTACAAACGGAGAACAACGATTCCAGAAATTAGTAAAGGAAAAATTTCTCATTAAGGTGATTCTATCATGACTGTCTCATGAAAATATAGGTAACCGAAAAATTTTCTGAAAACAAGTATTTAATTTTATGTATGGTATACGTTATAAACAAACATATATTGGTAGGTCTTTTATGATTGGTGTAAGGATGAAACGAGAACAAAAGAGAAGTGATTGTACAAATAACAAACTCTATTCATTGTTGGTGTTGGACTCTGCGTTTAATATTATAATTTCATCCATGCATTTGAAAAGTGGTAACAATGAGGATGTGTTGTAAGTACAAGTAGGCGTATAAACACATAGGAACTTAGCGCCGGAATCAAGTCGACCGCTATCACCACCATTACTCATGGTTTGTTGTAGTTGATGTCATGCTATGACGATCTTAAACCACTACATTATCTCTTGTTCTGACGTCTTTATGCAGATCTCATTATCACACACTATGGCCTATCAAATAGGGTAGCACGAACCCTTCTACACATTTATTATGTTCATTCTTCAATATACTTACAGGAAAATGTTTCTGCGTCGAAATAAATTCAAATGATTTATTTGACTTATTTCATTATTGCTAGACTTTGGTTTAGAAGTTATCCCAAATTGCTATTATCTACGTACTCGTAGTTAATCATGAAACTGAAACAAATGCAAACAAATGTATAATGTCACATACATATTTGTAAGTTGATTTGAATACTAGTTAAATAAGTATAACATTTAAATTGATTTAGATGCAGAATTTAATACTCGTTAATGAATTTAATACTCGTTAATAATATAACACGAGAGTGAGAATAAATTGAAAATATTTTGACAGATCTTTGGAAAACTTGTTGCCAGGGAATTAGGGAAGCAATGGTAATTATTTTCCATGTTATTCGCCTATGATACAGTTTACGTGAAACATCCAGTATTTATTCCTAAGGATACTGGATCTTCCTCTCACCTTCGATTTCACTCTCTTTTATTCGTCTTAATTGTAACATGTTTATTTGTTGCCAAATTCGCGTGTTTGTGACCTTGAGGCCTGGCTCGGTTCCCATAGCGACCGGTGCACCAGGGTGCGTTGCACCGCGACTGGACAGAGACAGCGTGCTGGAGGGCCACGTGCGTCAGACGAGGATGGCGCCAATACTTCATTTCATAATTACGATTGTCGTGGGCAGGAAAATGAACGGCCTCCGATCGCTCTAATACACAAACCTGTCGTACCCCACCAGGTAATTGTTTTCGCTTTTTTCCACTTGGCGAGGAACCGCCAGCGGCTGTCAACAAGCTTTTCACACGGTTCTCTACTTTGTTACTAGGTACTAGTTATAAATTAACTACATATAACCACTAATTTCGTATTGCGAATGAAGCTTTAGATAGACTACAGTATGGTGGTGTGGGTAGCATAACGGCATTTGAGTTCGCAAATCCTGAGTTTGAATCCCATTTAAACTAACACACTGTAGTTCGATGAGACCGGATTAAGGTCTAGTTGTGCAGAGTAGCATAAATGAAATAAAATAAAATAATAGTTAAACATTGGAATATAATTTAAAACCGGGTACAAATTTTACCATGTAGCATATAAGCATCGTGGTATGTACCCCTACTTCAGTGCTGTCCAACTTTTCTTAGCCCGCGAGCCATTTTTTCTCTAGTAAATTATTTCGGGGGTGAAAAAGGGTATGTAAATTAAGTAGTTCAAATATTGTTCGTGATTGTGAGCTTTGGTAAAAAAAACCCAATCAAATGACTCGCGGGCTTCAAAAATAGTTTCGCGGACCGCCAGTTGGGCAGCGCTGTCTACGTCATTCATTAAATTACATTTTTTGATGACCTAAGTGATTCCCTTAAACATATGTATTGGTTGAAAGATGTTCCTTCTGTTCTCGTTTTGTCTTTCAGAAGAGGCAGTAGTGGATTTTTGATCTGTTTTAGTTCGAGCGCGCGCTACCTTTGATCTCGTTTCTGTCACGTGAGATATTTAATGAAATGTGAATGGATAGATATTTGCTTGGATTATGTATGTAAATGTGATGTTATGACTCTATTGATTAATAAATGAAATAAGATTGGAGGATATGTGATGATGAGTGTGTTTTGTACAGAGACAAGTTGTGGCTTGAACGGGTGTGGAATGTATCGGTGGCGCAGACGAGTTTCAACCTGATTGTAAAATATGCAAGGTGCAACGTTACAAGTCCCGGATCGGCCGCATTCCATACTCGAGGTTCATGGCTGACTCACGCACGCACGCACGCATGCACACGGTTCACGCCGAATCTGCACAAACAATATTTATATGTCATTGTTTTAAATGTTACAAACTTTGGGAGCGTCATCATCATCATGTAGTGCATGTACCATATTAACACATATGTACGATTAGAATCCCAGACTTACTAGCATAAATTCTGAAATGGAAAAGGAGTAGGCAAGTAATATAGACGAAAGATCCCTACACACTCTTCTCGGATTCTATTTCACACTCAGCAAAACAAGAGAATGTTTGACAAAGGTTGCCATGGAGATGACTTTATATTCGTACACCTTGAAACTGCAATATTCATCTAGAAAACTGTGCCATAACCGATTAACATGGGGAAATAAGATTCCCTGATTATTCGAAAAATATTCAATTTTAAATAAATAAATTATGTTTCTCTGTTTCGACACTAGAATAACATAATGGGGTAATGGCTCAGTGGTATCAACTTGGCCTGTGGATCCAAAGAACCCTGGTTCGATCCCCACAGTCGACAAAAACATTTTTATCAATTTAAAATTACCCCTGTGGCTCCCACACCACTAACATCTTTGAGGGCCGTGATTTTACGGCTGGTTAGCGTACTTCACGCGCATAAATATATCACTTACCGAGATTTGCTTCGGCAGAGTGCCACAACTAGTAATGGCTAAAAGGCGTGATGATATATTTATTTAATAACATACTATTCTTCTTTCTTAAACGATTATTGTAACCCATTTACAACTAAAATTAATATGCGTTAAATATTTGTTTAAAGACATTGTGATATATTACTTGAGTCTTCGTCCCTATATGTGAATCCTTGGCCGATTTTCCTGCTAATTTACCTGTCTGGGATTATTGCACGCGGCGCCTCTGTCGACTTACAAATAACGTTTCTTATTTAGCTTCTATTCGCTGTGCATCTTGAGACGTTAATCTTTAATCTCTAAACAGGAAACTTTTGCAGTTATAAGCCGCCGTGCCGCCCGCGGCGCCGGTTTACATACCGAGGTACTTAGCGGTTGAACACTCTAGCAAACTGCATCTCTGTAAATATTTGTACTGTGTGTACAATAAAACGATCCTAATTTCTCATATTTTTCTTGATTTTTATCTGTTGAGAAATCTGCTAAATAAATATAAAATACTGTCGGGCTAAAGTTTATTATGTGTGTATGTAAATTTCGATGTAGTGCACGATTTTAACATGTCGTGTAGTTTGATTCAGTCGTGTTCAGGAAAAGTTACCCAACGATGTGGAAAATGTATATTGATATTCTTCTTCAGCACTTAATTTATTATAATTTCTTTTTGTCACGAGATCAAAATTTATAATTTCTGTAGAATTATATAAAAGAATAATATGATATTAGTTAACTTATGGTTTATTAGTTCATTATAGCGCCTGTGCATATCAAGCAAGAATTTGTGGATTACGATGCAAGTATAATAAAAAATGACGTATAAAATAAATAAATAAATATACCATCACGCCTTCTACCCATTACTGGGTGTGGCACTCTGTCAAAGCAGATCTCGGTAAGTGAAGTGCGGTTACTAGTCGTCAAATTACGGCTCCCAAAGATGTTAGTGGTGGGGAAGCCACAGGGGTAGTTTTAAAATGGTGAAAATCGGACCAGGGTTCTCAGGATCCACTGGCCGACATGATACCATATGATACTCGTGCATAAGTAAAAGCATTCTGCCTCGTGTCGTGCTCTTCAACTCGTTACACGTGTTTTAAACACTTCTTTATACACTTGTGTTATAATATATAATTGTGAAATGTAAAATATAATCTTCAAGGAAATAAATAATTAAAAATAGTGAACAAATGAGAATGTAGTATTTATGTTTTTTCACGATTAATGACCAGTTGCATACTTAAATTTTAAACTTGGTTTAATTAATAAAAGCGAATCTAAATTATATGTTTTGGAATAATTGCCATTGCTACCAATTATTCGATATACTTATTATTATTATTTATTTATCTGACGTTGGTGGCTCAGTAGTATCAAGTCGGCCTGTGGATCCTAAGAACCTCTGTTCAATTCCCACAGCCGACAAACAATTTTCACCACATTAAAATAATCCCTGTATCTTCTCCTCCACTAACATCTTTGGAGGCCGTGATTTGACGGCTGGTACCCGCAGTCACGTGTATAAATATATTACTTACCGAGATCTGCTCCGGCAGAGTGTCACACCTAGTGATGGGTATAAGGCGTGATAATATATTTATATTTATTATATACATATTGCGGCTCGGTGAGTCCAGACCCTTTACTGTAATTGGGTTTAAATTCCTGTTGTACAGAATAGAATAAATGAAAGAAATTTAAAATGTAACAGGGTCCGGAGTCACGAAGCCGCAGTGTGGATAGAAAAGCGCAACTGGACGGGATAGCAAGTTCTTCCATTGACAGAAACGTTTGCTTGCGTGCGTGCATTAATAACACATGGTCGACTCGGCAAAGCACTACATTCCTACCCTGCGTTACCTATATTGTACGTGCACGGCTCTCCACTAATCGGGGTTGGCAGGCCTGCTATTGAGTTTTCAAGTCTGCCAGCCCTTGTTCTCGCTTATCTCGACAAATGTCGCAGCCGAAGATTGGGACACAGAAAAGCTTCAATTGAGTTTGGAATTTTAAAACTTCAGTATCGATTTTATATTTGGCGGCAGTTTCGTTAGAGAATCAAGACGTCGTGTTATCTATCTATCTTAATACATACGTAGATAAGTGATGGTTTATCTGTGGCGGCGCGCGCTACTGACTGACTGGCGTCCGTTGCCAAGGGCGAGGTTCGCTTGTTCCGGAAACAGTCTGCCATTCAACACCTATGTCACACGCACTGCTCTACTCGTACTGAAGAATGTATTTTTGGGTATTTGTATACATTTACACGCTGTTTAAATATTTTGTGAGTCCCGTATCTGAACTAAACGTACGTTGTACACTGTTATCTAAAAAATGTTTTCGTTTTAAATAGATCTGATGAAAGGTAAATGCGCCTTGTGGTGGCCACGATACAGGCTGAAAAAACGGGAATGTGTTTTTGATACGATGAAATCTGGTTTTGTTTTTTTTTTGTTTGTTAGATAAACAATGTTTTCTGGTCGAGTGGTAAAAGTAGACAGTTTTTGTGCTTTTAATACAGAACCGTGGATGAAAATTAAAACAATTCATGTGGAATATTTGTTGTTTTTTGTAAATGTGAGTAGTGCTTGTGCTACACTTGGTTTATTTTTGTACGTAATGTACATAAACTGTCATTTAAATAAATATACCACATCAATCTTTCATTCATTCTTCTCAACTGCTGTCAATCTATAAATAAATAACATCGTTAAATTGATAGTGTTTGACTAGTCAGAAAGTTTTGAACAGTGTAAAATTTGATACCGACCGTTAGTATCCTGCAGGAAACACCATTCATTTGTTCGTGCGAACAATCGACAACCGCACAGACCAACATGTATTTTTCTTTTCATTCGACAGCTTCTTTTTGTGCAAGTCGATTGGTAAATGTTTGAGGACTGCTGATGTCCTGCATTCTTCCTATTGTCCATTTGTTTGACGACGGCTGGCGTATGAAATTGTCAACAAGTGATTAATGGATTAATTAAAACTTGATTATATGTGTTGTATTATCTTGAAAGCAATGTTTAACTAGAACTTAACAATAATTATCTCATGTTAATGTGATCATTAGCAACATTACTTGGTTTGTACTAAAAGTCTAATCAAAATAAATATCAAAAATAAATATCTGAAGACAAGTATATTATGGTGTAATGGTTCAGTGTTATCAAGTCAGTCTGTGGATCCTAAGAACCCTGGTTCGATCTCCACAGCCGACAAAACATTTTCACCAATTTAAAATTACCCCTGTGGGTCCTCCACCACTAACATCTTTGGCGACCGTGATTTGACAGCTGGTAACTGCACTTCACGCGCATAAATATATCACTTACCGAGATCTGCTTCGGCAGAATGCCACACTCAGTAATGGGTAAAAGATGTGATGATATATTCATTTATATTTATTTTATTTAAGTGTATAATTATCATTGAAAAGTTTTGGTGTGAAAATAAAATATGAATTATATTTTTTTAGCTAATTCTCAGCATGTAATTGTTCCCGGGGCCGGGGGCTAATTATTCACTTTGTCAAATCATGCTTTATGTTCGCGGAATTTGTTTAGCCTGAGACTGATGGCAACCAAGCACACACGCCCGTATTTTGTGTTTAATTTCAATCATTTTTAAATACCTATTCTGCTGTACAAATGTTGTAGATGATGATGATGTATAACTCTGAGAAAACCGATTAAAATGAGAATTGCCAACTTTATCTTCTTTGCTCCCACTAAAATATTAAATAAATAAAATAAATATAAATATATCATCACACCTTTTACCCATGACTGGGTGTGACACTCTGCCAGAGCAGATCTCGGTAAGTGATATATTTATGCGCGTGAAGTAAATATGGTGAAAATGTTATTCTTGGTATATACGCTTTACTATAATCATAATTATTATAAATTAAAACTAATTATACATATTCCAGTGAAATTAAAATCTTGTATGCACCAAAGAAGTTACTAGATTTTAATGGCCGTGGTACTGAATCAGCATTTGTTAGTTTCTCTGTACACACACAAAATAACTCGTAACCGTATTTTTCTAACCTTAATTCATTACATCTGTGTCAACATCCATCTTGCCTTGCAATTGTTAGTCGTCGGACCAACCCTCTGCTCGCCACTTAAACACCCCATCAACTTATTTTTCGCACCCTCTATTATCAAGTTTTTTGTTTGGGGTTACGTACCGGAACATTTTCAGATGCATTATAATAATTTCATGCTGTTTTGTTCCGAATTCACACTTGGGTATAACGTTAGTTACACAATATCTGACAATAAAGGAAGACGAGACGTTTAAAATGAAAAATAAAGAACCAATTAATATATAGTTTAAAGCTGTGTAAAAATAAATGTTTATAAAGAACCAATGTTCTTTCCTGATTTTACTTTCAATCTCAACCGATATCTTATATACTTTTTAATCGCCAGAGTCGTCATCACAAAAATGTTTGTTAAAGAAAATGCCAATTGTTTGATTAAACCAGTTCAAAAACCGAAAATTTTTTAAATATGTTTCTATATAAATCAGACTACGAGAAATCGAATGCCGTTGAGTGCATCTTCATATCTTTTTTAGTTTTCGTGTAACAGCGATTTTTGACTTTTAAAAAAACTTAACTTTGAAGGCCCATATCTCGAAAACTATAAGAGATAAGTGCGGTTTGAACGAGTGTATTTCTCGTCCTCCATTTAACTTATACCGAAATGATGAAAATTTTGAAAATTTTAATTTTTTTTCCTAATTTTCATATCTCAAAATTTCAAAAAATTGAAAAGATAGTGAAAATCTGTGAACACCAGTGAATTCCTCTCGTAAAAATATATAGGTATGCAAATTTTCAGCCAAAAATTCGGGCAGATTAAATTTTTATTACAAAAAAACGGAAAATCACTGTTTTTAAATTATTTCTTAAGGGATACCCCTTAAAAATTTTACGAATTTTCGCCATTTTTAATTTTTTTGCTTTAACAATTTTATCCGTAGAGCAAAAATTCTGAAATTTTACATACATATGTATTTTTACGCGAGAAATCCACTGGTTTTTACAAAGTTTCATTATCTCAAGTTTTTGAAATATGGGTAAAAGAAAATTAAAAAAAAAAAAGTGAAAATATCAAAAATTTTCAAAATTTTATTATAAGTTAATTGAAACACGAGAAATACACTCGTTCAAACCGCATTTCAATATCTTTTTTAGTTTTCGAGATATGGACCTTCAAAGTTAAAATTTTAAAAAAGACAAAAATCGCTGTACCTCTATAACTAAAAAAGATATGAAGATGCGCTCAACGGCATTCGATTTCTCGTAATCTGAATTAAATAGAAATATATTTTAATATTTTTCGATTTTTATACTGGTCCAATAAAAAAAATCACATTTTCTTCATTAACAGAAATTTTTGCGATCATGACTCCGGCAATTTAAAAAAATATTTTGATGATCAAAATATGCATATCTACGCAAAAATATATGTGGAATCGAAAGATGAAATTCTCAACTTCATATCTAGTATCATATTATTTTAAATTAGTCCTTAAAGTGGTACTAGCATGGAAGTATTTTTCATGAATTTCTACATTAGTAAGCAAATACTAATACATTAAATGAAATACTTGTTTTTATAAACTTTTTCGGCTACCTGTAGATTACATAAAAAATAAGGAAGTCACGAAAGAATATATTTGTTATTTTTACCTCCAAGGGGGTCATGGCTCCCAAAAGTTTGAAAACCACTGCTCTAAAGTACAAAATGACATAGTAAATAAATTTTCTAAATTTTAGTAGTAATGAATAATAAATACAATGAATTGTGTTAAATGATTTGTATGCAGAATTTACTTGGAATCATTTTTCCATGTGTCATGAGATACCGTTGTAGTATCCTCTGTCACAGAGATATAGGATGGTTTTATAGCCCTATTTTATGAATTTTATTGTCGTTTCATTATGGTTGGTTAAACGTTTAGTTTATACACTGCTAATTGAACTTTGACACTTTACATTCATTGTTGGAATTATTCAAATTAAAATGTTGTATGTGTTGCAATAGAAATACTTGTCTGTCTTATTGATATTTATGAGCTAGTAATTTTTTTATTGTTACTGTTAAATATCGCCACAGAAAATTAGGTTGAGGTCAGGGAACAAACACAATTTAATCATGGATTTGGTACAGCTAATATACAGGGTGATTGAAAAAATAGGGATAAATAGTAAATTTCTTTATTTTTAATTTTAGAAATGCTAGTTTTTAGTTTTGAAACTTCCTGAATCTTACTTACGGTTGCACCGGAAACGATTTCAATCATATTAATTTAAACACAGTTGACAAACTTTTCATTAGAATAAATTACTACTGTGGCTCCCCACCACTAACATCTTCGGAGGCCTTGATTTAACGGCTGGTAACCACACTTCACGCGTATAAATATATAACTTATCGAGATCTACTTCGGCGGAGTGACACACCCAGTAATGGGTAAAGGGCGTGATGATGTATTTATTTTTATAAAATTAAGTTTTTGATGTGTGTAGGAATGTAACCCAGGCACGACTATATGTGATATGTTTTTGTTGTAGGACGACATCTCCGTGTGTGCCCCGAGCTGGAGCGCACGTGCTGCTCTGAAGCCATGGAGACGCGTCTGCAAGCCCACGCCAAACAACGCTACGAGGCCACCGTCAAAGAGTCCGTACTGCGAGTCTCCACTGTACTCAACACTAGGTCGCAGAGATTTGATGGTATAACCGGCGTCCACAGTTTCATGATGCATTTGCATTTATCTATTTCTTACATCTGTCAATAAAATAATGTTCTTGTTAGTAACTACATGAAAAACTATGCCAATCAGTGTTAAATTTCCATACATTAAGCGAGATAGGGTTTTTTAAAGTTTTGTAGGAGCTTGTGGCGTCACAAGTATATTTTAATGTGGTACTAAACTTGTTTAATTCAATGAGTGTAAATAATATACCAATTACTTATTAGAAAATTATTTTACCATGTTGAAAATCATATTTTTATAGTAGATGAAAGCCCAAGAAAACAGTGCTGTGATGTTACAATTATGTTCTATTCCGAATTTTTCATTAATTCTCTTTATTTGGATTATAGTACAAGAGCCCATTGACTGGCTAGGTGTGAAAAATCTGGACACGGTCCTGCATTGGATTATTATATTTTGATGATATGAAAGTTGAGGAGAATAATATAAACTGAACGTTGGATGATGACAGGAAAAATGAGAGCTGGATTTATATCATCCGGCCTAATAGGCGTAAAATCACATCGACATGTAAATTTATTCATAAAAAATCAACACATTGCATTTGAAATAAATTACAAACATAATCTTCATTCAATAAAAATATGTGAATAACTTATGCTAATATCACACACACATGCAAAGCTTGTTAAATTAGGTATCTCTCTTGTCCTAACTATTCATTCATTCATAACAAAACTTGGTTATGAAATACAAAATTAATTTCAAAGTAGAGTATTTGACGTGAAACTAAAGTTGGATGGACAAAAGCTTGAAGCTTTGAGACTCGACGGTGCAAATAATTGCTTGCTCTCATTCGCACTTGGCGTCGCTACTGATCAAAGGGTTCGGCCAGTGACGTCACCGAACATTTCTCTATTCACAGACATGAGATTGTAATTTATTGACAACGAATTAAAAAGGAAAATTATCCTGATTCACATAAATAATGAACAGTTTATCTGTTATTGTTTCATTAAAACCTAATTGCTTTTATAATGTTACATTGATTTATTTCATTGCGATTTCTTCATTATAGAGTAAACGAGAGAAGGGTGAATCTTTCGTTTAAACAAAAAAAAACCGTGAATTTATTTCTAGTCTTTACTTCTATAGAAATATTTTAATAAGTATTATGATTTAAAACAGCGTTTCTGTGAATACTTGGAGGTCTCCGAGGTTCTGTTAACAAGAGAATAATAAATTTGATCTAAATTTTTAACTTATTTCTATAAATTTTACTTTTGTAAAAAATAAAATGTATACATACTTGATTCATTTTTCGCCTAAATTAAATTCCAAACACTGCCACTCCTAACTCTAACGTTGTTTTGATAAACATACATTTTTTCATAAGAAATATTTATGGCATTATAGCTAGTAATGGTTGATTATTTTGAAATGAATAAACTAAGAAATATTTGTAAATTGTCAGTTTTAGTTTGTAATAAATACATAAAATTTAACATTTTGATCATGATCATGTTTGACAAATAAAAAAATAAATAAATATATCATCACGCCTTTTACCCATTACTGGGTGTGGCACTTTGCCGAAACAGATCTCGGTAAGTGATATATTTGTTATAATTTGTTAACAGTGAATAATAAATAAAGCACAATTATATAATTTTTAATGTAAGATATTTTATTTATCATAAATTGTTCTTGTCAAAAAAATATAAAAAAAAACAAAACAAAACTTTTATTTTTTTAATTACAAAAACAATTAATTGCCATGGGACGATGGAGAATGTAGCATACTTGATTGGATGTAGTGAATAATCACTATATATTTATGCGAGTGAAGTGCGGTTATCAGCCGTCAAATCACGATCCTTAAAGATATTAGTGGTGGAGGAGCCACAGGGGTATTTTTTTTTAAATAGGTGAAAATGTTTGTCGGCTGTTGGGATCAAGCCAGGGTTCTCAGGATCAGGATCAGGAAAAGGCTGATTTAGATTGTTATGTAAAATACACCATATTGATTACTCTATTTGAATGAATCGCTTTCTCAGTTTAGGTTTACTTAGTTTTTATTAACCGCAACTTCTATATTGAATCAAGTAATATACTTGTACGAGTGTTTGACAAGTTGTGTAAACAAATTGTAAATTAATAATGATTATCATCCATTCCAGACTTTTTCCGAACAATGCTGACAAATTCAAAAAAAGATTTCCACGACATGTTCAAGAGAACATACGGCATCATCTACGTACAGAACTCTTATGTGTTCACCGACTTGTTTCAAGAGTTGGAGAACTACTACAACAAGGGCCAGGTAGACTTGACGGAAGCCATGGACAACTTCTTCAGCGTGTTATATCAACGAATGTTCACGGTCATCAACTCGCAGTACAAGTTTGATGAAAAATACCTGTCTTGTGTAGCGGACCACATGAAGGACTTGAAACCATTCGATGATGTGCCCCAGAAACTCAGCATTCAGATCAAGCGATCATTTGTAGCAGCACGGAGTTTCGCCAAGGCGCTGTTTGTCGGTGCCGAGGTGTCAAGGAACATGCTCGGCATCAAACCTAGCCTGGAGTGCTCCAAGTCCTTGTTGCGCATGCAGCATTGCGCGGGCTGCGCTGGGGCGCCACAAGTACGCGCCTGCTCCAACCACTGCATCAACGTGATGAAGGGTTGTTTGGCGTACCACAGCACCCTGGAAACAGAGTGGAATGCCTACGTGATGGCCATGGACAAGCTCGCCGACCGCTTGCTCGGCTCCTTCAACATCGAGATGGTCATCGAGCCCATCGACATCAAGATCTCCGAAGCCATCATGAATTTCCAGGAGAATGGACCCGATGTGTCACAGCGTGTCTTCACTGGCTGCGGAAAACCCGTTCTTGGCAAACGACGAAGATCAGTCTCATGGACTGAACATCATAATAACATGTTACGTATCAAGTATTCTCAGCCCGACGATTTGCAGTTTGAAGGCACCGAAGTGTTGGAGAGAAATCCTCGAGCCACGAATCGAGAACTCAAATTTGAGACGTTAGATTTTAATAAGAACAATCCTGAAGAAAAGGAAAACAAAAAGAGTAAAGTTGCGCATGCTAAACAAGAAGACTCACTTGAAAACTTAATCAAAGATATTAGACATGTTGTTAGGGAAAGTAAAAAGTTCTGGAGTCATCTGCCATATCAAATCTGTAATAATGAAGAGATTGCAGAAAGACCTAGTAAGGATGAGGAGTGCTGGAATGGTACAGCGGTCGGCAAGTTAGTCTTGTTCATATTTCATCTCATGTAATTGATGACAACATTTTAACATTTATTTTTCATTTTTAGGTACATACACGGCGTAGTCGAAGATGGTATAACGAATCAAAAACACAATCCAGACGTGTTTGTCGATGTCAACAGACCAAATTCTATTTTAAATGAACAAAAGTATGCTTTAACAACAATCACGAGTAAATTAAAGAACGCTTATTTGGGCATGGATGTAGAATGGATTGATAACGGTACGTTAGGCAGATTGCAAATAATCAATCTATGTAGGTAACAAGGTTTTCACTATTTTAGAGGAATCCCTAGCAGCGTACGCATCTGGCTCGGGATCGGGTGACCTGGAGGACGACACGGAGATGGAACCAGAGGTAGAGGGTTCGGGCCGAGGTTTACCGGAGCCCGATCAGCCGGTGGAATATCCTGCACCACCCGCTGAGCCCGAGCAGCCCGCTGTGCCGCGAGCAGAACAGCCGCAGGGGCCACACAACACCACCAGCAACGCTGCAGACTCTACGCCCGCTAGTTCTTCACACATCACTCTGGCTCGCGCACTCGTCACCTACCTCTTCCCACTCATCGTCATCTGGTTCGGGGGCATGTTTGCTGAGTTACTGTGATTTGTTTTGTATTTATACAATACTTACTACATACAATGTGAAGCTGAAACCAAGTGGGACGATTTTTCCCGCTGCATGCTTTACTGGGCTATTTTTCATAAAACTAGTGGATAAAATTGTTTGTTGGAGCAAAATATATAATATATTATATTCTTGATACAGAGACTGAATCGAGTTAGTATGTGAAGCATGTGGCACGGTGCATTTCTTATTCGCCATTCCTGTAAATATACGCGTACAATATTCAACAAAATGGATACAAGTTTAGAAGAAAAATATTTATTTTACAAAGTGGACTTTTCTACAATTGTCAGAAATTTAGTGATATATCTTTATGTAGCTATTATGAAAATTGTGAATATAATTATTTTTATGATAAATGTGTAATTGTACGGCAATGCTTGAATGACAAGTCTTAATCATGCCTTGTGTCATGTCATTTGAATGATCGTTTTTATTATCTAGTCTTTGCTTCGATCGTGTTTTAATTAGAATTGTTATTTCAACTCAATGAAATGTAATAACTGCGACTGCAATATCCAAATGACGTGACATAAGCAAGTAACTAAATGGAATTTCTGTTGAGAATATGATTGATGATCTGTGTTGAGACCATACATAATTTGTACTTGTTCGAGCGAATGTTTCAATGTGAGTGATTGTTATTTGTATAAAGATGAATGTATTTGAGATCCCAGGGTAATAATTGTTGCCAATGAATCAAATCCGCTTACAACAAAGTGCCGAAACTATGGAATTCACACACACATACATTCATTGTTGATCACAGGAGGTATTTGTGACGTAGTTAAGCACAAACGATTGTTAACTAATACAGGCATCTGGTTTAAAACCAAACGCTCTCAAATCTGTGTTATTACAGTGTATTCTTTCGTATTATATACAGCCATGTTAAAACTGTAAATTGATACCAGGTGCTTTTTAGTCAAAAATGAAAAGCCGTATATGACGTGTATGAAACTATTTTTATTTATTTCATGTTTAGGATATATGTGCAACAATGAAATTTTTTTAATAAAAATGTTTACTTAAAATACCCTAATAATGAATCCTTATGAAATAAAACGAAAAATTAAATTATATGAACAATTTATTTAATATATAAAAATACTTTCTGGTCCCAAACCTTAACAATAATATATTTAACAATATATAATAAATGTACATCTTCTCATTATCTGTTACACCTCCGCGTAATAAGCACTAGGTCTGGTTTTTACATACACATAAGCCGCAATGAATAAAAATATTGCGGCTAACGTAGGCAAAGCAATCGTGAATACTTGACGTTGAGTGTCCGCAAAGTCCTTCTTACGTTCTCTTTTCTGTTTAGCTGTTTCTTTTGGTTTTCCTTTCAACTGACGCATATTTCTAATAAACTATGTTGGAAAAATCTGAAAGATAATTAGATTCGATTAGAACAAATCACACATACACATAATATATTATATCGTACATATCGTATTAATTCAACAATTCAGCAAATTCTTCTACTTCCTTGGAATGTAACACGAAAGTTGAATGACTTGGCCACGTCGATTTGTGATTATAATGTTTGTAATCACACGTATGAATCCTTGAATCTGACAGTTCCCCACCTATCAGAAAACCAACTGTAGTTTACTAAAATTATTATTGGATTATGTAATAATATGCATCTTTATATTGTTATCCTTTATGTAATATTTATTTTAAATACTATTTGTTATTATATATATTATTTATTATCAATGAAAAATAACAGTAAGGATAATATAAACTATCTATATTATTTGTAGATTGGCAATTTGACCCAGAAGTTTATAAATTTCTGTCCAAATATTGTCCAGTGACCATCAACTAGCTTTTCAAAAAGGTACTCATGCAAACGAGAGAAGCAAATAATTTGCAAGAATTTGATTTCTTTCAAATGAATGATTATTGTGAGTTTAGAGTTTCATATCTCTAAACAGATAATTTACAAATTAGAATATTTGTAAGTGTCAGATGTGCATCAAATTAAAGTACTTTTTTCTAAAATAACTATAAAAATCTATTATTTTAAATATACGTGTAAATTTTCTTGCTTACACATATTATCACATATGATATGACGTATTGTCGGCATATCTTTAGTTGGTGTCGTTTTATATGTGGATGCTCGTGACATTTGTCATTTAAATAAATTTTAAAATGAGGATACATAGTTTTAAGAAAATTTCAGTAAATAAATGTAACACCGATTGACGACAACATTTGATAGAAATATACGATGGTATGTATTCAAATAATGTTAATATCCAATATTTATTATATAACCTAACTAAGTAATTTTTGTATTTTTTTAGATTACTGTAATTAATTTGAAAGATACTGAAAAGAAAACATAATACAATGCTTTCAAATGTAGTTGAGCATAAGCGGAAACATTATTTTGAATGGAAAGAATTTGCTTGTGGATGGGGCGCAGCAGTTGTCAATATTACAGTGACTTATCCTTTGAATAAAGTTATAATTCGTCAGGTAACAAAGTGTCATTATTACATAAAATAATCATTTAATATGTTACATTGTTAGATGATCCATGGCGTTCGAGTTCACAAGGCAATTTTACAATTACATCATGAGGGTTTGTACTTCTTGTACCGCGGAATTTTACCACCACTGTGTCAAAAGACACTATCCATGTCCATCATGTTTGGAATGTATGACGAGTGCTTTCAACAGTTGAAAGGTTATCCACTGAACTCGTACGTAGTGAAAATCATGTCGGGCGTCATTGCCGGTACAATGGAATCCATTCTTGTGCCATTCGAGCGAATACAAACCCTTCTGTCAGTCTCACAGTACCACACAGAGTTCAAGAACATGTCGCACGCTTTCCGAGAGTTACGTTGTTACGGCTTGAGAGAATATTACCGAGGTTTAGTACCAATCTTAATGCGCAATGGTCCGTCCAATGCTTGCTTCTTTATTTGCCGAGATGAGATTCAGAAGCGACTGCCAAAACGAGACTCGGGTGTGGAGCGCACATTGGAGCAGTTCGCCACGGGCGCGTTTATCGGAGTGTCACTCAGCACGCTGTTCTACCCACTCAACGTCATCAAGTTTAAGATGCAGCAACAGCTCGGAGGACAGTTTCAGAATATCTTCACCGTGTTTATGTTGATTTACAGGGAACGTGGTAGTAGTATCAGGAACATATACAAAGGAGTCACAACCAATTCCACTCGTGCATTTTTTAGCTGGGGCGTCATTAATGCAGCTTATGATAACTTTAAAAATTTGTTATATGTTAGTCCGGAACATACATCAGTCATGTAATGATTGTGTTCAAGTATTATGTTGATTTTCAGATTAATAGTATATTTTTTTATTATAATATATATGTTTTAAGCATGATAGTTATTGTTACCAGTAATTTAATATATTTTATTCGTTTCGATTTCTAGTACAAAATGTGTTGTTATATATTGTGTTTGTTTACAAATAAATTTTTAATGATTTAACTTATCATTTCAGTGAGATTTCAAATCAAAATGGACCAATGACAAACAAGGTCGTCAATGGCGTGAATTCATGTTTATTTTTTTGGCTCCTATAAAATAGATAACCTCATTTTCACTTTACTTTGTTTCAATTTGTGTTCAACACGGCAACAATTTTTAGACAATTATCCAAGGTGAACTCATCATGTATTATTATTATTTGTATTTGATAAAATTAAATATTTCAGATGGTTCATCAAATTACAGAAGTATCTTCAAATAAAGTTTATGGTGGTATTCAAAAAATTATATCTCATGAATCAAAAGAATTAGGATGTAAAATGAATGTTGCTGTATATCTACCACAACAAAGTGAAATTAAAAAACTACCAGTATTATATTGGTTATCTGGTTTAACATGTAATGAAACCAATTTCATTCAAAAAGCCGGTGCACAAAAGTTCGCCGCTGAAGAAGGCGTCATCATAGTCTGCCCAGATACATCTCCGAGAGGACTGAATCTCCCGGGAGATTCAGATGCGTGGGATTTTGGTGTCGGAGCTGGATTTTACGTAAATGCCATTCAAGAACCCTGGAAGAATCACTACAGAATGTTCAACTATGTCACGGTGGAATTAATTGCAGTAGTAAACTCTAATTTCTCCACGCTAGAAGGGAAACAGTCTATATTTGGACATAGTATGGGGGGACATGGAGCCCTGATCTGCGCACTCAAGAACCCTGGCCTCTATAAATCCGTTTCGGCCTTTGCCCCTATCAGCAATCCTACCGAGTGCCCGTGGGGCATCAAAGCGTTCTCAGGGTATCTGGGGCCTCGCGAAGTTACTGATTGGCATGAGTGGGACGCAACCGAGCTTGTTAAATCATACAATGGGGCTCCACTTGAGCTGTTTATTGATCAGGTATACGAGAAGCTTGGAGAGAGGAGAGGAAATGATATCTAATTTGTTTGCAGGGTACAGAAGATCAGTTCTATAAAAGTAAACAACTACTTCCGGAGAATCTCGTGACGGCGTGCAAGAACGTTAACATGCCAGTCGTACTAAAGTTGCGCGCGGGCTACGATCACAGTTACTTCTACATCGCGACCTTCGTGGAGGAGCACATCAGATATCACGCAAAACAACTAAACTGATTCACTGTTTTACCAAATGTTTTTAATGAAATATATTATAATTAATTTCAACAATTGTAAGGTACTATTTCTGGGGCGCTCCTCGTATATTGTGCCAGTGACGTAGTAGATGTTCTCGCTTCTGCCAGATGTACTCGTTGCCCCAATAACACCAGGCACTGAAATGAATTATGTTGTTAATTGATTGTATTTTATTATGTTTACGTTTCGTTCACGTACATGCCACAAGCAGCGCCGCCCAAATGTGCAGCGTGGTCAAATATCTTCCAGCCCATTAACAAGCCGAGTAAATCGAAGCCTACGATAAATTTGATTGCCTGGAAAATAATACAAATGCGGTTACGATAGGGAAATGCGCGCAACATCGACGACTATTAACTTACTGCTTCTGCGGGGAACGTGAAGAATGGTAAGAAAATGATTCCTAGTTTGGTATCCGGGTATTGGGTACAGACATATCCGAGTATCGCCATTATAGCTCCTGACTAGAAAACCATGGAATGAATTTGATGTATACTGTGTGTACCGTACTGTGTGTGTGTCTTACAGCTCCTAATGATAAGCCAGGTTGTTTCGAGAATACTTTATAGATATAGCTAGTAAAACTAGAGACAACTCCAGCGCTCAAGTACAGTCCTAGAAACTGTTCCTTCCCCATCTTATCTACGGCGCCCGTGCTGAAACTGTGCAACACATACATGTTGGCGAGAATGTGTAGGCCCGAATAGTGACTAAATGTTGACAGAAACATTGGCCAGCAAATCACTTGACTCGCAGGATTCGAACAAAAGTATTTCAGCATTGTAGGTTGAAAACGAGGTATTCTCCAAGCCAGGAATACTAATAAATTTGTTGCACAAATAGGTACAAATAATTTCTCTGCTTGAGTTAATCCATTCCACCAAGTGTTTATTTCTCTTCTAATTGAACCCTAAATAAATGCATGTTTATACTGATTTCATACATACTGTTTGAACTAACCATTTTGTAGGGATTCAATTTCTTTTGAAACCATCCAACTGGTTGACGCATCATGCGTAAAGCATGAGCCCTCATATTTTCGTATTGCCATATTGCAGCCCCCGCGAAACAAGATGAACTAAACTAAAATTAAATGTTAGCACAAAATCTAAAACATGTATTATGGTTCAAGTATTACTGACTATAACAGTGAAAGCAAAGGGCTTCAAAAGAAGACTATACTGCATTGGTCCATTTGTTAGTGATAAACTTGTGAACGGCGTATGTAAAGCATCATTTTCAATTTTGGGTGCCTCTGTCCTATTTCTTTTAAAATGTCGTATACTTTTAGGAAATTTGTTATACGAAATTGGACGATGACTAAAAATAACATTAAATAATGTAAATCCTGCTGTATAACCTACAAGTTGAACATCATACCATAATAAAGATATTTCACCTAATGAAAACATACGACTTAAAGCCATTTTTATTCTATTTATTTAATTTCTAAATTTTACATTACGACATTATTTATTAAGTATTTACCAAAATATTTGACAATTCTATTTTCATTTTCTGTCGATGCAATAAAACACTGTTTAGGGATATTTCGATTTTAGATATACGTCAGAATAGTAGAACAGACCGTTCAGATTTGTTGTCTTGTCGGTTTGATATTCATTAAAAAAGCATTAGTAGAATGCAATTTGACAAATAAGTATTGTGATAATATTGATATAATTAAGTATTTAAACTTGTGTATAAGCAGATGTGAATTGTTTGGGAAGAATTAGTTACTGCAAAATGTATTTACAAAGGACGTGTTTAATAGTTACGTTGTGGAACTTTAATATATCATAATTATTTCTATATCATCATATATAAATACATATTTACTGTTCATTTATTAAATAAGTATGTTAAAATGAGAGAGAGAGAGAGAGAGAGTAAAATTGTATAGTACATATTGAGTAAAGGGTTAGTGAAAACATCAAAATGATGAATCTGTCTTATGAAAAGAGGCCTCTTAAAAAGCCTCGAATTGGGCCACCTGATGTATATCCACAAGAACCCAAACAGAAAGAGGATGAACTTACAAGTATTAATGTCAAACATGGATTTGCTACGATGCCTCAACTTACTGATGAGTTCGGATCGGCAAGAAATTGTAATGTTTCTGCAAGTAAAGTGGGAGCATATTTTAATGCAATCATTGCTCGAAAAGAAGAATTAAGTACTTTGCCAGATTCTGGCAGAAAACGTCAGCAAATTAATCCGAAAGATAACTTTTGGCCAGCTACGATTAGAACAAAGAATGCGTACGAAGCTTGGTTTAAAGACCTTGCAGGAAACAAACCGTTAATGAGTTTAGCGAAAAAAGCTCCAAACTTTAATAAGAAAGAGGAAATCTTTATGATGTTATGTGAATACCAAGTTCCTATGTTGAGAGCAGCTTGGTTTATAAAATTAAGTTCTGCTTATACTGTAGCAATATCAGAGGCAAAAATTAAAAAACGACAACTGCCAGATCCCACAACCGAATGGACTGCAACACTAATTAAATTTCTAAAGGATCAAATTCCGAAATTGCAGGATTATTATCATTACAGCAACGACAAATCAAGCAGCGGAACAACTCCAGGACCGGTAGGATCTGTCGGTACCCTGCCGGCCTCCATGCACTCCCCAGCGCACCCTACAAGTGCCACGTCCGAGAGCGATCACAAGATTGCCCAGCGCCAGTGGACCTACTGTGTACAACTTGCCAAATACATGTACGAAGAAGGTATGAAATCACATCTAATCTAATTGTTTTGTGCTACTGTTTGTGTTTCATTTGTAGGCTTACTCGATCGACAAGAATACTTGAATTGGATATTAGAATTATTGGATAAAATCAAGTCGCAACCTTCAGACGACGGTATCTTGAAATTATTTCTACCTTTGGCATTACAATATTTAGATGAGTTTGTTCAATCGGAATTGTTGTCCAGACGGTTGGCTTTCTTGTGTGCGAAAAAACTATCGTACATGTGTAACAGCGTTGCGGAGAGTACATTGAATTTAACTTGGCCGCAAAGTGATTTAACCAAAAATGACAGCCAAGTGAGTGACAAAGACAAGAAAGATTTGTTAGCTGGCAATCCTCTACAGATGACATTAAACGAATATCTGAACTGTCCGCATCACAGAGACATGATCGTAGAGTTGAGTTGCATCCTACAAGTGGTGGTGCTGGAGTGTCCGACTGCACTGGTGTGGTGTGGCGCGGGAGAGAACCGTCTGGCATCCGTGTGGCACGGATCGCCTTTAGATATGCTGGCGGCAGCACCCAGCGCTTTGCCATTGCCGGCGCGCGCCGTCGCTACCTCGACTGCGTACCGCCGTCAGCTGCGCTGCGCCGAGGCGGCCGTCCGTGCACGCTCGCGCCAGGCCGAAGGTCGTTGGTGTGCCGACAAATGGCAAGCCAGTCCGGCTGGCGCCGCTACCAACAAGGTGTTGGCCGCACTCGACGCTCTCGACCGACATCGTTTCGATCGTATGGACGCTGCCAACTCCCTCGACACACTCTACAACAAGATATTCACTCTGGTCGGCACCAGTTCCGGGGGAAAAGACTCACCCAGCAGCACCAACATTACCAGTCCGACTCTTGAAAACAAAGAAACACGAAATGAATATGTAAATATATAATAACACCCCTGCCCCTCCCACTGTATAAATAGTAAGTAATTTATCTAATGTGTTTGTGTAGAACCCGAGTCAGGACGAGAGTATCATCCAGATTCTGTGTGAGTGGGCGGTATCGCATGAACGTTGCGGTGAGCACCGCGCCATGGCCGTGGCGTGGCTACTGGATAAGCGGCAGGCCGATGTCACCTCCACGGAGGCGGACACGACACCCACGGATGACAAGGATTCGGCCAGTTCGGCCAACAATCAGCCGGGCGGACTGCCAGTGTTTCAGTCACTGCTCATGCGTTTCCTGGATCATGATGCGCCCATACTAGACGATACGGTGAGTCCTCAACAGCGTGCTACATTCACCAATCTCGTCCATCTGTTTGCTGAACTTGTGCGACACGATGTGTTCTCGCACGACGCCTACATGTGCACGCTCATCTCCCGAGGCGATTTACTAACTGGTGGTGCGGGTGCGGGTGCTGGTGCGAGCGCTGGAACCAACTCGAATAATACACCGCACTCGAACAAACCCGCGACACCTGCCAACCAACCGCCCAACACCCTTGACGATGACATGTTTGCTGGCATTGACTTGAAGCCAGCGAAACTGGAGGATCATTCGCGACCGATGGACTACGATGACTCCAAGATCGACGATGACTTGGACAAGATCCTGCAGCACATCAAAGAAGACCAACAGAATTCACTGGACGCCCCAGATAGTCCCAAGGAGGTGGAGCACGGACAACAGGGAGGACACGTAAATGAAGGAGGCTCTGGAGTAGAGGCACCGAGCGGTAGCGGGCCGACACTACGTCCCTCTAGACACTTGCTCTACACGACACACTTTCCACTGCCTCAGGACGAAGCTTTCTCACAGCACGACTGTAACCAGCGCTACGTGCTGCTGTACGGGGTGGGCAAAGTGCGTGACGAGGCACGGCACACCGTCAAGAAGATGGCCAAGGAGATCTGCAAGCTTTTCTCCAAGAAGTTCTCCATCGATGTGGCAGAGGGTGGTAAAGTGAAGAAACACTCGCGCAACGAGTTTAACTTTGAAGCTACAACACAAAAGTGTCAGAGTTTGAGTTACTTTGATCAGCATGTAGTGACGTGGCAATGCAGTGCCACTGTCATCGAGATGCTCAACAGTTTCGCGTCTGGCAACTCCAACTATTTGCCGGTGCAGGAGCACGTTGCCTTTCTCTTTGACCTGATGGAGTTGGCATTCAACATTTACGGTCTCATTGACGTGTGCATACAGATATTGAAGGAGTTACCCGAGGTGGAGGCGCAACTCATCGCCAAGGGCTCGGTATTGATGCGTCATTATACAACGTCACTCAGTCTGTATGTGGTGGGTGTGTTGCGTCGCTACCACTGTTGTCTGTTGTTGTCCAGTGACCAGACATCGGCGGTGTTTGAAGGTTTGTGTCGCGTCGTCAAGCACGTATCGAACCCTGGTGACTGTACGTCGGCGGAGCGCTGCATCCTGGCACATCTCTACGATCTGTATTCGTCGTGTGCGCTGCTCAAGTCCAAGCCGCACACTGTCGAACCGTTTGGCAACGCTTATCCCAAGATACGTCAGGCGCTTTATAGTGCGTTGCAACCGAATCCGAGCAACAATTGTGTGTACAATCCGACGTTCCTTACCGAGGTAACGGGAGGATGTGGTGCGCGGCGTGGAGCGCGTGTGGAACCAGCGTGGGCACGACAACTCGCCGAGTCGCCCAACAATCGTTACAGTTTCGTCATCAATGCTGTGGTGGCGGTGTGCCGCGAAACCGACAACGATCGCCTCAATGACTTGGCCGCCATGTGTGCCGAGTTGACCGCGTGCTGTAACGCGCTGGCCGGCGAGTGGCTCGGTGTATTGGTTGCACTCTGCTGCCCCATCTCGCATCCGAACTTTTACATGGATGTGCTGGCCCAGGTCGATATACAGGATCTCACCATACACAATTCTCTCGCTGTGTTCACCTCGATTCTTATTGCGCGTCATTGTTTCTCGCTCGAAGACTTTGTGGCACGAATCGCATTACCCAGTCTACTGAAGGTCAAGTCGCTTAATGAGGGCCATGGCGAGGCTGGTATGCGGCTCACGTGTCACCTGCTGTTGCGTCTCTTTAAAACGGTCGAGTGTCCGCAGCCCGGCCTCTATTCGGTAGGCACGTCACCGCATCCGCTGCCCGCTGTCCAACAGCCGTACAGTATCCGTCAAAGTTGTGACCGCCATCTGTTGGCTGCCGCGCACAACAACATCAACGTGGGTCCCGTGCTTGCCGTGCTCAAAGCTATTCTCGTGGTGGGTGACGCTACAGCGCGCGAAGGTGCAAGGGTTCCAGGCATCAAGTGTGGCAAGAGCGATGCGCCCGCACATACACCAGGATCAACGGGCAAGAACACCGGACCTGGAGAGCTCAGTATCAGTCACATCCTTGGCACTTCGGACATGCTTGCTGTTACCGATGACTCCATGTGCGATCTCTCGTATGTATTCTCTTAGTACTAGTAATGAAAAGCCGATATGTATGTGGTTGGTTTTCTTAGGGTTGTAGAATTGGATGGAAACAGTTCCAGGGCTGCGCAGAGGTTTGTTCAATGAATGAATTCCGCTTTTGCTTTGTATGTAGCTGTTTGCTGTTTGTTGTTGTGCATATATGTGATGACTGTTGTTAGGCAGCAGCAGAGCGGTGGCGGCGGCAGTGGTGGCGGCGGCGGCGGTGGCGTCTCATCGGAGGGGACAGCATCCTTGTCTGCGTTTGCGTGGCATGTGTTGCGTGAGATCTGCTCACAGCAATGGGTGTTGGAGCGTTGTCTCAGCCACCCCGAGGAGCTGTGCCACCCGGACAATCTGCTAGACCCACTGCTTACACATTCACAAGCACAACGACTGTTGCACATGATATGCTATCCCGAGACTAGCTCCGCCATGGATGAACTCGATCAGAAAAGTGTCATCACTATGATTTTAGAGGTACACTTGCATCTGCACATTTAACGTTTTTTTTGTTTTTAACTAATTCATGTATTTGTTTGTAGAATTTAGAACAGTGGACATTGCGCATGTCTTGGCTGGATCTACAACTAATGTTTAAACAGTTTACTAGCAACTCGTCCGAACTGAACCAGTGGTTGGATACAGTGGCAAAAGCAGCCATCGATGTGTTTCAGTTGGGCAGCGATAACAAAAACAGCAAGAGTGAGAGCAAGGACAAGGGCAAGGGAAAATCTGGCTCCATCTGGCTGGTGGCGCCGCTGGTGTCGAAGTTGCCGAGTGCGGTGCAAGGCCGGGTGCTGAAAGTAGCCGGTCAGGTGCTCGAGGCCGGCAACTGGACATGCCGCAAGTCTGCCGAGGGTAAGAGTAAACGTAACACGGATGCAGACAATGAGGGACAATCCTTGTTGAGTCACCAGCCCTTCCTGTCTCTCGTGCTCACCTGTCTCAAGGGCCAAGACGATCAGCGCGAGAATCTACTATCGTCACTGCATTCACAGTTGTCGCAGTTTTTAAGTATAAGTAAAGATGAACGAATTAATAATTACGATGAACCAAAGAGTCGTGAATTGGTGCTTGATGCTCTGCAACTTCGGTTCTCGTTAGTTGGTGGCATGTTTGATACAATTCAACGTAATACGACAGCAACAACAGACTGGGCAATTTTACTAGTGCAACTAGTCACGTACGGTGTCATCGATCTGAATAATAATAGCGAGTTGTTTACAACCGTGATCGATATGCTGGCAACATTGGTCCACTCGACACTGGTATCAGACAGCCAGAGCGAAAAGGACGAGCTGAAGAAACACTACCAGAACTTGATGAAAAAGTTGCGTAAGGAACTAGGCGAACGCAATAATGCGTCCGTGCAGCACGTACGTCAGCTATTACCCCTTGCGAAACTATCAGTTGAAGTGATGGCCAGCGAGCCGGTGGGCTGTCTCACCGACACCAAGGGTAACAAGATCGCCGGCTTCGACAGCATCGATAAGAAGCAAGGACTGCAGGTGTCGGACAAGCAGCGTGTGTCACCCTGGGACCTACTGGAGGGCCATAAGAACCCGGCGCCGCTCTCTTGGGCCTGGTTTGGTGCGGTCAAGATTGAACGCAAACCGCTCTGGTACGAGGACGCACATCGGCTACTCAGGTATCACACACATAACCTACAACGACCGCCCAGCTACTATCTAGACCCGATTCCGTTACCGCCCGAGGATCTCGAACCGATACAGGAGAAACCGGTAAGACATTTACACACACACACACATATAATACTTATAATTATTACAAACTAGTTGTAGTGTTTATACATTTCATTTGGATTATTTTATTATTTGTGCGTTACACGTTTTAAGTTTACTGTCAACTTTTTGGTTTCGAAAGAGGTTGACAAGAGCGGTGTGTCTAACTTGTTGGGTATTTAGTGTTGTTGTGTTTACTGCAACCTACAGCTGAAGGACTGTGAGCTAAAGGCAGATACCCCTAGCTCGGTGGACCAGTCGCCGCGGAGCGCCGCACTAGGCAAAGGCCGCGGCGGCAACAAGGGACGACGACCACGCAAACCTAAGCCGGGGACAGTGGTGACGCCGCCCACAGCGCCTGTCATCATGCAGCCACAGGCCGGCGTCATGGCGGCCATGCAGCATCAACAGCAACACATGGTCGCCTATGCCAGCGCATCACCCGCCCTGCAACAGTCTCAACCGCAACCACAGCAACAACAACAGTTTGCCACCGGACAACAACAACAACAGCAGCAGCAGCAGCAACAACAGCAACAGCAGCAGCAGCAGCAGCAACAGCAGCAGTGGTAATAACACTTACATTTCACTTGAATTAAAATCACGACAAATGAATTAGGATTTTTTATAAAATGTATTTGTAAAATCTCATCAAAACACAAAAAAAAATAGTGATCCCAGCGGTCGTAATGTATAAATTTGTGTGCCATTTTCGTTGCTGTTGACTTGAATTATTTTATTTTCATAAATAACAATGTTAATTTCTGCTTTTAAGTATAATTTGTGTATTACATATAAGAAATGTTGAAATCCTCATTTGAAAATGTAGGTATCAGCAACAGAGCCAGCAACAGCAACAGCAGGCGTACTATCCGCAGCAGATGGCCAGCGTTCCACGCTTCGAGCGTCCACAAATCAATCAATCGAAACAGGCGTTGTCCAACATGCTACGCCAACGACACCCATTCATGGGCCCGGGACCTGGTGTGCAGGTGCAGGGCGTGCAGCCACAACCTGCCACCTACCAGCAACAGCCGCCGCCGCCACCACCACAAACCATGCAGCGTCAGTTCCCGCGACAACAGCTTCGCCAGCAGCTGCCGCCCACCAATCAGGCGCAGGCCGCCATGTTTCAGCAGCAGTACGGTGGCGCTATGCAGCAACAGTACGGCGGCTACGGCGGCCAGCAGATGATGCAGGCGGGACAGCAGATGATGCAGGGCGGACAACAGATGATGCAGCAGACTTTCGGTATCTATGCATAGTCAAAACAAATTGTACACGTAGAATTACTTTTTTCAACTGACCAAAACGTTAATTTTCATACCTGAAAAATGTTTAGTGCTGAAAATTTCATATATCCGGATTCTTAAAGAAGAAATTTTACGAGATTTTAATGAAACAAAATTAAAAGGATGTGACCGTTATACATACTAGTTTCAGTCGAACCGGTTATTCCCAAACTTACATAAATTGAACATATACCATTGTGCAATACTAAGCCGACGATATATCAATATCAAGCCTTTATTATGTTTTTATATTAGTATAGGGATTCCTAAATTCCGCATTTTTTTTTTTTATTTGACATTCCATTTTTCATAAGAAATTAGATTTTTGGTTAAATTGAAATCTTGATAATTATAATTAATCTTATTTTCTATCATACGGTGTATAATATCTAGTATAATTATTATGAAAATTTGTATTTTATTTCCTAAAATATTTTTTTGTGTAATAAAGTAGAAAAATTCAAAATTTTCAAATCTATCGAAATAAATTATATTTTATATTTCGTAAATAGAAAAAATTACATGAATCTTTTGAAACGTTTCAATGAAATTTTTTAAATGGTTAAGGTGCTCAGCAACAACAACAACAACAGCAGCAGCAGCAGCAGCAGCAACAACAGCAGCAACAACAACAGGGGTTCCGTGCACAACAAGCACAGGCCGATTACCTGGCGGCTCAGCAGCGAGCCGCAGCAGCGCAAGCCGCCATGGGTCAGGCACAACGGCCGCAGTACATGCAAGCGCCCAATGTCACCATGAGCAGCATGGGCCAGGGGTTGCCCGCACCCCCGTATCCGCGCTCCGCCGGTGGCGGCAAACCGGCCGTACAACCTCAACAACAGTTCCAACAGCAGCAGCAACGAATGCGGCTCATGGCTATGCAACAGCAACAGCAGCAGCAGCAGCAGCAACAACAAAGTACACCAGCGCTCGTTGCGCATCTGCGCCAAATGAACCAGCAGACCCAGCCCGGGCCCTATCAACAACAGCCTCCGCCCTACAATATGTAGTCAATTTATTACATTCATTTCACAGTTATTATAATCTTTTAAATATTTAGCCATTCATTGTTGTTTGTGTACAGTCCAATTCATTTATATCCTTAAAACATCGAAATGTAGTGCCGGAAATATTACTATATATTCTTAACTAGGGTACCATTGGATGCCGCGGATCAAAATACAAATGTTTGTAAATATTCGTACGAAAACATTATTATAAGTAACTTTAAGGCTATGAAATTTGTATTTTAATTACAGATAATCTGTTAATTAATTCTGAGAGGTACGACATTTTTGAAAGTAGTAAATAGCCCTGTAAATGAAGGTGGAACGCTTTAGAATCCTCTGCAGCAATTGGAGCAGCGCCCGATTCCTTAACAGGTGGGTGTTGCTTGTATATTCCCTCTGCGTATTAGTAGAGAGCGCTTCGGCCGACCAATCGATGCTTCTATCTGTGATTATAGTATAGAAATACTACTAAATAAGTTATAAAGATGCGCCTAAAGGTATTGACTTTCTCGTGTTTCAATTTACTGTTTATATTGAAAAAAATTTCGCCATTTATTTTTTCCTAAATAGTTTTTGAATAATATCTTAAAAACTAGAAGGCTTAGGCACTTGGGGATTTAACCAGTTGATTCAGCGGGTTGAAGTACATATTTCCAATCAGGCTAAATGTGGGCCTGTTTACTTACTTCTCTACTCGCTGTTGACTCGATTTCCTGCGGTTGCAGATCTCTCACACCATCAATACACGAGGTTTTTACACTACTATCTCACTCAATGAACGATAAACTGAAACTAACGTCGATTCATTCATTATGTAGCATAGCTTATGTTAGGTAATTAAAAATAATCAGAAATTAGTGACGGCTGACTAATTTAATCGCTGGGGTACTTGCATAAATATACAATTATTTGGAGAAGCAAATCAGTCTGAAGAAAGAACCTCTACGAACAACTAGTAGAATAAAAGTTTGTGATGTGTGTAGTAATATATTTTTAAAATCGATCTATTGAAATGTTCTTATAGCTGTATTCATTTTAAATATTTCTATCAATTATCTTACAATTTATACACCTACTTTTACAAATTTTACAAGTACAATTTTATATTTTATTTTTACCATATAGCTAAAGAATTAATACTAAACATTTCTTTACATTCAACACAAATAAATATTTAGTTTGAACAAATGAAAATGGGAATGCACAACTAGTTATAAGTTAGTTTAGTTAAAAGTTCGGTCGTTTAGATTTAAGTCGGGTCGTTTAGTTATAAGTCGGGTCGTTTAGATTTAAGTCGGGTCGTAGGATAAGTACAGTGCATTTCTATTTTTATTTTCTTGGTTTAATTCGACACTCAACACTCGAAAGAGTGAAAGAGATGTAAATGATATAAGAAGTAGTTTACATTTATAAAAATTGTATTTAATTTCACTTATATAATTATTAGTAGGTATTATATAATTCTTCACCCTCAAATGAGAAATTTTTATTTTGCTTACACTATTAAGAACATTTCAATGATTGAACTTTAAATATAAATATTTAATAAAAGTGAGTGAAAGTGAAAAAGTGTTAGTGTGTTGAAGAGCAAAGGATGGAGTACTCGACTTCAAGATCTTCAGGATTGGTGCGCACCGAAGATCTTCAAGAACTGGAGGATACAGGACCAGGGTTTATTTTATGCCACTATAGCCAGCTATACTATTATATTTATTTATTAATATACTAATCTTTATTTTTTTTGTCTGTTTCAGGGATTAAAGCGCTATAGCCGGATCATTTATTACATATTTATTTATTTATGTATGTACTAACTTTTATTTGTTTTAGTGTTTATATGAAAGCGCTATATCTGACTAAAATATGATATATTTATTTATTATCATATTCCGAGGATAAATATGAAAGCACTATTGGTAAGCATAACTATTATTATTTTATTATTTACGAGTATTATGTATGTACTAATATTTTTTTCTGTTTTAGGTGATAACTATAGCGCTATATAA
Source organism: Pterostichus madidus (assembly GCA_911728475.2). Taxonomy (NCBI): domain Eukaryota; kingdom Metazoa; phylum Arthropoda; class Insecta; order Coleoptera; family Carabidae; genus Pterostichus; species Pterostichus madidus. Next base: position 40,368 of record OU452313.1, on the reverse strand, counting down.
ATTATTGAAGCCGGCATTGTTTTATTATTACATGTATATACTAATATTTTATCTGTTTTAGGTTTATTGACGTTCTAGATGGCTATAGCGCTTTCATGTAAATATAAACATTAATTATTGTTTTGTTATTAACAGTAAGAGAGGAGGGAGGGAGGTCCTTGCCGAAGGAGCTCACCTTGTCGTGGTGGCGAGGCTTAACTAACCTTTTATTAAATACTACTTATGTCAAAATAATTAATAACATTTTATTTTTATTTCTGCATATTATTTAAATAATTGATAATTTTATTAATAAAAGGATGGAACTAAGAAGCTCCACAATATTTATATATTTTGATTTGTATTTATGATTATTGAATAAAGAATATATCACCAATATTTATTTATTTATTCTATTCTGTACAGCAGGAATTGAGTTCATAATCTGTTCGAGCCTTAAATGATCGGGAAAGACTTCATTCATTTCAAAATGTTATTTATGCTGTATAACTTTTTATAAATAGTTCTAGAATTTTTTTTTTAGTTGTAGATGGCTATTTCATATATTAGGAATTTTTTTTGGAAAGATGTCTGTTTGAAAATGGTTCCCGATTTTTTTAAGGGAAGATGGCTATCTCGTTTAGGAAATGTTTTGAGGGAATGTCTGCCCGAAAAATCATTTTAGATAGTTAAAGAACTTGTCGCTCTACAAAATGTCAATTTGACATATAACCTATGTACATATTTGAATCTTTTGAACATATAATTAAATGTTACCCTGTTGTGCATAAAATATTGTTTGTACCACGGGTGAAATTAGCGTTTCTGAACCAGAGCATGTTATTAGCCCTCGGTGCTTTGTACCTCGTGCTAATAATCATGCCACGAGCCAGAAACGCCAGTTTTCAGCTATGGTACATAAATAACTATTATTGAAACATGGCCATGGCATATCTTCCGTACATCTCTTAGCTGTGGCAATGATTATTTATTCATGTCTTCATAATTTGGTGTAATGATGCAAGATTCTAAAATATACATTCATATTTGGTCCTCTTGGAGTTTTTTTATTTTCTGTAGTACTTTCTCCATGATTATTGCAATATATGTACATGATAATATACTACCGTCTAAATAAATATATCATCACGCCTTTTACCCATTACTGGAAGTGGTACTCTGCCGAAGCAGATCTCGGTGATACATGTATGCGCGTGAAGTGCAGTTACCTGCCGTCATATCACGGCCCTCAAAGATGTTAATTGTGGGTGAAATAATGAGTGAATTAATTGTGTTTCTGTTAGCAACTCAACTATTGAATGCAGCAAATTTCAAAGCTTGCATTATATAAAGAAGTAAAATCAGGAATAAACGAAATGTAGTCGTTGTCTGTTGACAAAACTAATTGCTATATAAATATATATGTAAGTAATGTTTTAAATTATATTTTAAATGATTTTAGAAATTAATTGGAGTAATGACATATTTATAAATTTTTTTTTTCTTGGTGCTTGTAATTGTTGATGTATATTTTATTTGTAATAAAATAATTAAATTCAGAATGTCTTGAGAGTCTCTAGCAAAGTCTATTTTGCGTAAAGTGCATTTAAAAACTAATTAAATATAAAAAACTGTAAATATTAAAAATTGACATGATAGCGCCATCTCTTAGGAAACCACTGAACACCGAGTCCTGCTTACACCACTTAAATGTATTTTTTTAAATTTATCTCTCTAATTTACTTTAAAACAACAAAATATTAATGAATTAGTAAGGTAATAATTTCAATTGTAATGATTTTTAATTTATTTTACCGTTAAAATAAAGGATTTTTATGTCAAATATTTTTTTCCTTAATGTGTGTCGTGTGAGCAGGTCTCGGTGTTCAACGTTTGTCCGAGAGGGGCAGTGGCGTCAGCTGTCATCTGTCATTTTGACAGATACTTGTATCATTGAATTTAGATTTATTTTGAGAAAGACTTTATTTATTATTAATATGTAGGGTAATGTTAAGGCATATCTACCATAATTAGACTGCGTTTTATTTGTTGTTCTAGGAATTGACAATAAGAATCCATAACCTGGCTACAAAACTTGACAATACAAACGGTATTAAGAACTGTATGGTAATATTTTTTTTACAAATTCTGATGAAATATTTATTGCAAATCAAATTATAAAATAATCATAAATAATGTACAATATTTTAAGCTAATCCAATACTTGTTAAATCCAAATTTATACAGTTTTTTTGAAAGATGTACTACTTACAAATAATCTAGGTATTCTTTAAAGAAAGTCTGTAAAAATTGTTTATATTTGTTTAAGGAGTGGGCTGTCTGAAAGATGCTTTAATTGATTTATTGTGAAATTCAACGAGACACGGTGCATTTTTTTAAGTAAGCCAGCTTCAGACAATAATATTTTTCAGCGATGAAATGTGAACCTTGTAGCACATTTAGGAATAGAAAAGGTTAGATTGACTTGTATTTCATAAATTTTTATTGGTTTAATTACAAATACAACATTGTATGACATTCTGTTAAACTGAAACATTTTATTTTGCTTTCGTATCAATTTTGATTTTAATACAAATTCTTTGTTTTTATTTAGGAACCTTCAAAATCAATTCGAACAGTTTTTCTGCAGCAGCTCTGGTCTTGGAATGTTCTTCATATCTGGAAATGTCTTCCGATATTCTGTCTTCAATTTCAACAATGAAATTTAGTATTACAAGTTCTATAATTATAAAATTCTGTGTATATTCTCATTTTGTTAAAATCGCAAAAATTGTTGAATCTATCGCTTCAAACGTTATAAATATAGATCCTGTGAATCATTTAGCGTTGGAAAATATCACATTTGTTTGTAAATAAATAAATAAATATATCAACACGCCTTTTTACCCATTACTGTGTGTGTCTCTCTGTCGAAGCAGATCTCGGTAAGTGATATATTTATGCGCATGAAGTGCAGTTACCAGTCGTCAATTCACGGCCCCTAAAGACGTTAGTGGTGGAGGAGTCACAGAGGTAATTTTAATATGGTGTGACAATTGTTGGTCGGCTGTGCCATATATTCCATACTATTATAAAGTTATTGAATTAAAGAAATATTATTTATTTCCGACAGATGTTTAATGTATTATGTATTAATGATCTGTTTGGGGGTGAAATTGTATTTCAGGGTATTTTTAAGGGAAGTAAATTTTGGAAATATAGTTTTTAAGTTACTTTAAATATTTTATAATTGTTATTGTTGTGTGCATTTCTATTTTACTTTTCTGATTAAAAAGATTAATATTACGTCTTCTATACCTGAATATTTAATTTGAAAAAATGCAAAACTGTATAGATGAGATGTAGAAATGAATAATATGTTTTTATCGATCTTTGAAGACTCTTGCAGATTGTGATTTAATACCTGTTGTACAGAGTAGGATAAATAAATAAATAAATAAATAAATAAATAAATAAATAAATATTGGCAATATGTTTTATTCAATAATCATAAATATAAAACAAAGTACATAAGTCTACAGGAGCTTCTTAGTTCCATCCTTTTATTAATAAAATAATATGCAAAAATAAAATGTTATTAATTATTCTTTGATGTAAGTAGTATTTAATAAAAGGTTGGTTAAGCCTCGCCACCACGACAAGGTGAGCTCCTTCGGCAAGGACCTCCCTCCCTCCTCTCATACAATTAATAACAAAACAATATAATAGTTAATCCTTATATTTATATGAAAGCGCTATAGCCAACTAGAATGTCAATAAACCTAAAACAGATAAAATATTAGTACATACATGAAATAATAAAACAATGCCGGCTGCAATAATTTATATAGCGCTATAGTTATCATCTAAAACAGAAAAAAATATTAGTACATACATCATACTCGAAAATAATAATAAATAATAATTATGCTTACCAATAGTGCTTTCATATTTATCCTCGGAGTATGATAGTAAATAAATATATAATATTTTAGTCAGCTATAGCGCTTTCATATAAACACTAAAACAAATAAAAGTTAGTACATATATAAATAAATAAATATGTAGTAAATGATCCGGCTATAGCGCTTTAATTCCTGAAACAGACAAAAAAACAAATATTAGTATATTCATAAATAAATATATAATAGTTTAGCTGGCTATAGTGGCATAAAATAAACCCTGGTCCTGTATCCTCCAGTTCTTGAAGATCTTCGGTGCGCACCAATCCTGAAGATCTTGCAGCCGAGTACTCCATCCTTTGCTCTTCAACACACTCACTCTTTTTCAATTTTCACTGTTACTACTTTTATTAAATATTTTTATTTATAGTTCAATCATTGAAATGTTCTTAATAGTGTAAGCAAAATAAAAATATCTCATTTGATGGTGAAGAATTATATAATACCTACTAACAATTTATATAAATGTAAACTACTTCTTTTATCATTTACATCTCTTTTACTCTTTCGAGTGTTGAGTGTCGAATTAAACCAAGAAAATAAAAATAGAAATGCACTGTACTAATCCTACGACCCAACTTAAAAACTAATGCCCAACTTATATCTAAACGACCCGACTTATAACTAAACGACCCGACTTAAATCTACACGACCGAACTTATAACTAAACTAACTTATAACTAGTTGTGCATTCCCATTCTCATTTATCCAAACTAAATATTTATTTGTGTTGAATGTAAAAAAATATTTAATATTAATTTTCTAGTTACATGGTAAGAATAAATTATAAAATTGTACTTGTAAAAATCGTAAAAGTAGGTAAATAAATTGTAAGTTATTTAAGAGAAATATTTAAAATGAATACAGCTATAAGAACATTTCAATAGATCGATTTTAAAAATGTATTAATACACAATCACAAACTTGTATTCTACAAGTTGTTCGCAGGGGTTCTTTCTTCAGACTGATTTGCTTCTCCAAATAATTGTATATTTATGCAAGTACCCCAGCGATTAAATTAGTCAGCCGTCACTAATTTCTCTTTATTTCAAATTACCTAACATAAGTTATGCTGCATAATGGATGAATCGCTGTTAGTTTCAATTCATCGTTCAGTGAGTGAGATAGTAGTGTAAAAACCTCGTGTGTAGTGTAGTGAGTGAAATCAATGGCCTGTTAGTGTGTTGTGATAAGTGTTGTGTCAAATGTTTCCTGCAGATGGTCGCTGCCTCCTTTTGAAAGATCCTGCGCTCCTGTAAAGCCTTTTAAATGGTGGGTTGAATTTTGAAAGCATTTTTGAACTATACTAAAAATGTTATAAAGATCGATTGACGTCATCGAAAAATGTAATTAGATGAATAACATAGGGTGCTGCTACGTTAACATGTATTTGATTTTAAATTTTATTGCTCGTTGCTTTTTTGGAGATGAAAATAGATCATTGTTCTTTGATTTCGAAGATATTTTAGAGACCGTGGATCTACTAACTTTTAGTGCGTCCAGTAATCTCTAATAATTTTAAATGAATAAAGAAAATTAATGACTTATATACTAATTTACCTCTCGTACAGCACTTACGGGTAAAAGCGGTTCACTATTTGTATATTCTTACTCAAAATAAAATATAAAATGAAGAAACAGTAATTGACATTTCTCTAACAAAATTATGTATCTCGGCATTGCTATGAAAATAGCTTTTAAAAACTATTATAGGTCAAAGTCAAAGTCCTTTAACAGATATTTGATGTTTGAAATGATTATGAATCTAACAGAACAATGACAACTCGATATAGACAGAAATTGTGTGTCTTGTGAACGTGAAAAATATAAAATAATTATTGGTAATGAAGGACAACTATTTACTATACATGAATCGATAGTTTGTTATTTAAATATTGTACGTCAGTCGATGTTTATAACGTTTTCAGAATACATCTATAATTGGGCGGGTACCTGGAGTTGCTAAAGGGGTAGTTGGATCAATTAAATTGATTTATGGGGGTTAGTAGTTTGAAAATAACAGGATCGTATTCAGGTTTTTTGATTTAATTTATCCTATTGTGTTTAATACGCAGAGATAGTATAATACATTGTTACAATACATAGTTATATTATGCGCTGGAAAACGTGTTATAATTTCACTAGCTATTCTTTGAATATACTGCGACTGAGGTATTGTTATTATTTTAACAGTTTTCTTCATCAGTGCTGTACTTTCACAATTCAGGAAGCAAGTAAATGTAAAAGTTATAACGTATATATTAATTTATAGATGTACAAATTTTAGATTTAGTTTGTTTCAATTTTTAACTCATCACTCGCTGTTAATACGCTGCGAAGAAAATATTAATGTATTAAGAAAATAGCTCTGCAATAACAGATCCACGTCATAATTAATATAAAAGATAGATAATCGCATGCTTTATTGAACTTTGAAAACTAGATGTCTGTATCTTTTTTCAAAAAAATGTTAATCTGTAAAATTAAAAAAATTATACGAGCCGCTCACCCATCCAAACAGTACCCTTGCTTCATGTTGCTCAACAACTTTGCATGTCTGAAACCGCTCGGACATTAGCGAGCCGAGCGGTTAAACGCGTCGCGATCGATCACGATAGTAAAGCATCGTTAGGAGAAGTTGCCATTTGGATGGGTGAGCGTAGGTTTATAACTTATTTGTTTTGCAGATTAACATTATTTGAAAAAAGATAGCGCCCTGCGGTTATCACTGTTATATTTAGCATGTCAGTGTCTATCTTTTTAGCTAATAATGATGTGATGCTGCAATTGCAGAGCGTTATAAATTTAATATTTATGTTTATATGTCAGTATTGAAACGTTCAAATTTAAATTTTTCCTATTTTTTACCGTGTTTGGTCACATTTTAAGGGTGATAGAACTGAACAGAGCATTCAGTCGAAGTTGGAAAAAATTATAAATAACCTGTCACAGTGTCACGTGAGTGCTCGCATCCTATTGGTTCTTTTCAAATTTCGTCCCAAAAAATAGTTCATGTTGTAGTTGGCGCAGTGAATTTTCCCGAAACAGCTGTTCATTATCACGTGGGTGTCCGCATCCTATATTGTGACATTTGATGACAGCTGACTTGTGCTTCAATCATGAAGGTTGAGTTATCCAAATCAAAACGGGAATATGTTTGAAATAAGAGCCAATAAGAAGACAACAAATTTCGCGCGTCTCTGAATTGTAACTACTTTCGCCCTGCTTGCTTTGACATTTGAGAATGCTTTGTTTTGTTAATTTGAATGTGTTGATGGTATTTGGTATTGTGATAAGGTTGTGACTTCAATAACCAAATTAAGATTTGTTGTGTTGCATAATCAAGTTAGACACAATCAAAAATTTCTACCAGAAAGAATTTTTAATTAATTCAGTACATAGGTTAGGTACGTATAACTTTGCAGTTTACATTATTACAGTAAATAATACATTTTAAACATTTTAGGATTCGTCAATCGAATGTATACCTTAGTTGGGATCGTTTTTCAACAAAAATTTGGCTTATTTCATGGGACAAATTCATGTTATTCCAAGTTCAGTGATCCGAAGATTTATTATTGTTTCAAGTGTTGCATTGGTTTCGGCTGCTAGCTGCGTTTCTGGACCGAGCATTGGATTTAAAAAACTAGTTCCTCATCATGTAAGTGACAAGAATCCTTATTAAGATGTTTGACATTTTAAAACTAATTGTTTGGCAAGTTACAATGTGAAATATCGTTTTTTATTTGAATTGAGGTTACGATGAACTAGTTCATCATGTAACAAGAGCTCTCAGATACTAGTTTCTATGTAGTTATAGGTAGTCATAGTTACTATAGTTTATTGAGTTACGATTTGATCACTAGCATAATGCCTCCACAAAAACAATATTCAGTAATAATATAACAAGAGAGTGAGAATAAATTGAAAATAATTTGACAGATCTTTCGAAAACTTGTTGCCAGGAAATAGTCATGAAAGCCCGTAGGGCTTGAGTGGTTATTGCCAAATGGCAAGAAGTTTGATAAAGATACTGGGGATGTTGTTTTTATCATTAGTTGTAATATCGATGATGGTATTTTAATGTAAAACATTTGTAGACGCCTTGTGGTGCACAGACCTAGACTTTATGGTGGTGCACCAGGATCGCTTAGTTGCATGACGGCCGTTTCGCCTCCTTGTGTATCCCATGGACGAAACATCACTACAACAACCTCGTCGGAAGTGCACAACTGCACTAGTACACCTGGTGCATTTGATGCCATGCCCATGGCGCTCAGCGCATTCAATGCTAGTGCACCAGGTCTGGCGGAAGATGAGTGAGGATGAACCAAGGGCTATAGGCAGTCATTGGTAAGGCACATAGCAAAATCGAACGTTTTAGTTGTTTTTTTTTTATCTCATTACCGTAAAAAAATGTAATTGAACTTTAGAATATAGTATAGTAGTTTCAGAATTTGACTTGCGTCCATAAAGTAGGGTTGTTGATTTTACGAATATTCGAGAATTCGAATGTTCGGATTTTTTTAACATTCGAATTTAAATTCAAACTTTCGAATATTTCGAATTTGCGAATTTTTTGAAGTTTTGAATTTTTTGAATATTCATATTTTCGAATTTTTCGAATTTTTCGAATTTAGCGAATTATTTGAAATGTTCTAGATCCTAACGTGGTATGAATTATTTTCAGAATAAACTCAATTGCAGAGTTTTGTATTAATTCGTAAGTAATTTATATTAATTATTATTGTTTGCCAAATTAATTCAATTTAGATTTAAAATTTCGTTACAATGCCAAAAACGTTATATTTCAGAAGTTTTTGTATTCTTTTTATTGTCATTTTAAAACGTTTTACTAAAAATCCATAGCATTTAGATGGGCGGTTAAGAGAGTAGATGGCTTAATTAAGACGCCTAATCTTACAGAGTTTTTGCAGAATTCTTCGCCGAATTTATTATTTAATTCGTGTCCGACTTTTCACGAATTATGCGTGAGCGTACTTGGAGATGACATGGCGTTAATTAATTGGCAAAAAATTCGAAAATTCTAAGCTTTGGAAAATTCGAAAATACGAAAAGTTCAAAAAATTAAAAAATTCGAAGATTCGAAGTTTTTTTGACGAAGTTAAAACAATTCGAATGTTCGAATGTTCAGAAATTCGAAATTCGGTGGAAATCAACAACCCTACCATAAAGCATGAAAAAGTTTTGCTTTATTCAATCATCGTTGCATTCATAATTCCTTTATAGGTGTGTAGACGTCCAAGACTTGAAACAAATTCACAATACTTATTTCATCGTCAAAATTGGCGAAACGAGCTCTACATTAACATATGTATTCTAATGTAAAAAAAAACATTTATCCTACCACAGCTAGGCGAACGCAGCGCCTCTATAGTTGATTTGAGTTGTCAATACACACATATTTTTATTCAGATAAAATGCACGTATAGCACATTAAAAATAGCAATACGAATAAAATTATAGGGCTGTCCGGCTGTCCCAATTTTTCTTATTGTTAAAATACAATGCAAACTGTTAAAGTTAATAATATATTTGCCATTAGTTAGTAGTTATTTTTTTTTTTATTTATTGAAAGGTTTGTGACAACAAAGTAAAGAATTTGTTGTACATTTATTAGCCTGCGATTTGTTTATATACCTATTTATCTATTTTTACGCTTATGCAAACTTTCTTAATAATGTATGCATTTCAGAGCCCGGTTTCGGAAGTACAGTCAGCGTGGAATACTTAAAATATGCCATAGCTTTGTTGGTCTATGCCGTCAGGTATTCTGCAGTTTTTTGGCGAACCAACAAATACATTTCGCTTATTGTCTCAATACAACTATTAGCTAACAGTATTCAGAGTCTATTGGCGTTCGCAGGGATGAGCGTATTGTATAAAGTGCAAATATTGGGGGCATACAGGGCACTACCATTATTAAAACATTACCCAAATATTGCGTTGCCTCTTGGAACACCATTCCTTCCGAATCCACAAGTTTCATTAACGGTTTTTGCTTTATCAAGCTTCTTAGTGTTATGTACTAGTAACATTTTGTACTTGTACGGTCATGCGAGGTGAGTTGAACAAATATGGAGTGTATTGTTGTGTATAATAGTGTTGTGTGTATGTGTGTACTTGTAGATACAACTCGTTTCTGACAACATACAAAGACAGAAGTGCTCATATCACGTCGATGGAGTCCACGGGTTCAGGTTGGGGCTGCACTTGCAGCACTCATCGCCTCTGCTACAGCACAAGCACCGCTGTTGCAAATACAGATGGACGTTTTATGTTACTATTACAGTAAGTTGTTGTTAAAAATTGTTACGTTCCAATTTGATCCTTTAGTCCTTTCAGTCATATTCCTTGTCCTTTTAACCTAAAATATAATTTAGTCGGTTGTAATTTTGTTTAGTAAATATTTCAGTTAATAGATACTTACGTAGATTTAAATTTTTCATCGTTTCATTAAGTAAAACTTCATTTGTTCGTATATTTAACTAATTTCCTTTTTTTATTAGTTTTATCAAATCCGTTGTTGACACTAATTCATTAGTGATAGCGATTAGTCTATTGTTTTGCCGCTGCCGCGCGGTTTGGTTTTAAATGTAAAGGCTGGTTCACCAGCGCAGCGTCAGGCAATCGTCAGTAGGTAGTTCCACAATAAATTAATGCATTGAAAATTTCCAGACTCCTTACCCCCTTGTTTAATTATCCCAGATTGCGTTCGGAAACAAATCTTTCATGTCGTATTTTCATGGCGCGCAATATTTTCTTTCTTTCTCGTTCTGTTATTATTTTCTCATTCTTTCTCTATTTCTTATTTACTTCTCGGTAGGCCACCCTAACTACGTGGATGCTTTTGTGGACGTCAAGAGTAGGTGCTATGTGGGACGGTTTCTTGGAATAGTACGAATTTAAATAGAATCAATTAAAGTAATGACTGATGAGACGCGAAATGACTGGATGATTTTTGCTTAGTTTTTCTTAAACGGCGATTGAGAAATCAGCATCTGAAGCGAAAGGTTGTACTATTGAAATTGTGATTTTGCAAATTTTGAAGTGTGAATTTTGTTGTAAAATTATTACCCGGTTGGGGATTTAAAGTAGTTCAGCTACCCAGAATAGTGTTTTATTCGTCGGACGTAGTCCGGATAAATATCGCCGAAGATTCAAATATTTTTCTTCTCACTCTCAAGCCGCATACGAACCAAGGTAAATATTACTGTTTTCTCAATACCGTAAATTAAACTTTGGATAGTGTTTCGCGTGATTCGGTTATTCGTTTGTTGAGTTTTGCACGAATCAGTGCTGTTCCACCGTCCTACGTGAACCTAATCTTGACTTCCCTTTGTTTTAGGCTTGTTGTTTTGAACTTTAACTGGGTTATCCAGTGTTTTATTTGACGGGTTGAGTTTTCCTCTTGTCCGAGGCATTTTTGTTGACGAGGAACTGACCCCAGCTTCGATTTACGAGGATCTGTGTGACGTCACGAGGCTACGAGAGACGCCGCCATTTTGGGTGCGGTCAAGTGACATCCATATTGTGGAATAGAGCCGGTGCTGCCGATTTCGCATCCTGCCAACGCCTAGACGCCACCTACAGGCCAGATACTTATGATTTATTACTTTATTTATGTTACTTTGATTTATTTTTCTTTTTGTTAAATTTCATACATATCTGAAATTACGGACAATTATCGTTAAAACAGTTTTACAGTAGTTTATGTGAATTTTAAGTACTTACCTTATTTTTGTACAAATCCAACTAAGCGTTAGATTTTGGATTTCGTTTATTTATTTGTTTTGGACGTTGTCTGTCACACTTAAGGTGTGTTGCTGATGTGACGAGTAGCCAGTAGGATCTACGATTTGTTTTACGTCAGTCTATCGAGTCGCGTATCGTGCATCGTTGGCCAACGACTCGTAATACGTCGAACTACGTGTATTGTTTTAGGTACTCTAGGTATTTTCACCATCATCGTGATCCTAGTCTCTATTGTGGGACACAGCGCCCCGCCTTTATTTTCATTTGTCTTGCGTTCAGTACTTTGTTTAATTTTCCTTCCTGATTCTTAATTGGATTTACCGCTTTAGCTTTATTTATCATTTACGTAGCTGCAACGCTATTGTTTGCTTTATTTTGTATTTTCTTACATGCAATATAGTCCGTCAATTTCCGTTTTCTGCAACAAATTAGCATTTCTTTTAATTATTTCCAACTTACCTGCGAACACATCCTTTTCCGTACAGTCGTACCACGTCGAGAACTATCGTTTTTCCTGTCCGCCTTCACAATTAGGTATTTGGGTGAGAGAGCTTTCCCAATTGTGTGGCGCCCTTATTTTCCGAGTTAGAACCACCCCGTCTCCACTGAGAGCCGGCACCTCATCCTCACGGTAAGGAAAAACCGTGATATAATCACGTTTACCGTTTGTTATTATTTTAACCCCCGAGCGGTACGTGATAAATTGACACCCTGTCGTGGGGCATTGTTTTGCGTTGTTTCATATTTTGTTGCAGTTCGTTTTGTTTTGTTTTGTTGTACATAGTTGTGCATTTGTTTTGCACATTATTACATTGTTGCGCATTGCGTTGCATTGTTTTGTTTATTTTGATTACAAGAAAGAGTCTTACAGTCTCTTTCTCCTGTTTTGTAAACTTTTTCTTTTCTTCTTACTTCTTATTTCGAGATGGATCCGCGCATCGATCCCAATCGATTACTTTCCGACGAGTTATCGTATGAATTACTTTTGCGAGGATGCCCACATTCCGGCACAGTTGTGGAGAAACGCACAAAGCTTCGAGACCTTTTGCGGAAGGAACGTTCAGGCGAAGCAATTGCGCAGTTAGAGTTGCCATTACTTCCAGCATCTGAGTTACGAATTTGCAATGAAAAATTGTTAGAGTTAGAGAATATGGTCAGTAAATTTAATGTTGAAAATTACCAGAACGAGTATGAGAGATTAGGCAGTAGACTTATGCATGTGAGCCAGCGACTATCTCGTATTAGTACTGACAAAGACAGTAAGGCTTCGTACGACATCCTGCGTACGAAATGTGATGTTCTTTTGAGACAAATTAAATCAGAATTTTCGGCTAAAGCTTCAGCAGTTTTGTTAGCGGAACACGAGACATCGTTGTCAGAAGATAAGCAACCGGAATCAGACGAGTTTGGAGATGGTAATTTTGAGAGTGATGCAGTTCCAGAAGCAACCTCTAGTCCAGGTCGTGTTGTATCAGATTTCGAAAGACGGTTGACTCTAGCGGTAGAAGATATTTCGGCAAATCTACATGTAACTGGTAGATCCGATCATATTTCAGGTGCCATCCATAAATGGAATCTAAAATATAATGGAGATGCAGGTTTATCAAGTTTTCTTGTGCGTATTGAGGAATTAAGACAGGCGCGAAATGTAAGTAAAGCACAATTATTTTTGTCAGCAGTAGAATTATTTACAGGCCCAGCTTTAACTTGGTTTCGATCTAAAAAGGATTCATTTACTTCGTGGGACGATTTAATATCAGCATTGCGACGTACTTTTCTGCCATGCGATTACGAATTTGAGTTATGGGACGAAATTCGCCACAGAACCCAAGGTAGCGACGAAAGAGTTGCCGTGTTCATAGCCAACATGCAAGGACTCTTCAACAGACTATCACATCCACCAAGCGAACAGGAAAGAGTAACTTTGATTCGACGTAACCTCCAACCGTATCTTCAGTTACATCTTGGGAAAGAACTGTTGCGCTCTGTAAATGAAGTAGACGAATTATGTTGTCAGTTGGAAGCTATTCACTTACGTACTCAACGTTTTAGAAATCCACCAGCTGCTAATCTCGCATTGGAACCCGATTTAGCGTATCACCGTCCACAATCCACATCACGAGCTTTCACAACACACACCCACTCTGCGAGTGTCGAGGCTACCGATTCACATGCAGCAGAATCAGCAACTAGGAACCGATTTAATTGTTGGAATTGTCAGACTCCAGGACATCGTGCAGCCAACTGTACCGCTCCTAAACGTATCCATTGCTTCAGATGCGGGAAACCAGACGTGACGATAAGGAATTGTCCTGCGTGTTCGGGAAACGGTCCCAGGAGACGTTAAACTGTCGCGTTGCGTCTCCTCGCCCAATTTCATCATTTATTGCGACCACATCAACCTCACATACTTCCGTTAACCACATGACAAACAAGACCGCCATGTTGGACTATCTTCTGTCTCATTTGGGGAATGATGAACGACCTTACTTAGAATTTGCGATTTTTGGAAATAAATTTTTGGGTTTGTTAGATTCGGGAGCATCTCGCTCCATTATTGGCAGTAAAGGTTGGGAAATCATTCGGAAGTTAGGTATTACGTTAATAGATACTGATAATCCTCAATGTAAAGTTGCGAATGGTAGTTTTTGTTCGAGTATAGGTTCAGTTCTTTTACCTGTGAGCCTTAGGGGTAAAGTTAAATTGATAAATTTCTTGGTAGTGCCCGAAATATCTAGTGTTTTTATTCTCGGGATGGATTTCTGGTGCACTATGGATATTATACCTGATTTTAGAAGAGATGAATGGAAGTTTGCGCCGGAAATGCATATTGGTTTATCGTCAGTTTTATTGTCACACAGCGAACTTACATCTTTTGAACAACAAAAGTTAGATTCGTTTTTGAGCAATAATTTTTCGCGCATGAAATCGTCATTGGGTTGTACTACGTTAGTAGAGCATGAAATCAAGCTGGTATCGGATGTTCCCATCAAGCAGCGCTACTATCCAGTGTCACCAGTCATGCAGCAGCATATTGACAAAGAGCTCGACACAATGCTCGCGGATGGAATCATCGAACCTTCCAACAGCCCATGGTCATCGCCAATTTTAATGGTGGCTAAGAAAGATGGAGGATTTAGATTTTGTGTTGACTTTAGAAAAGTTAATCAGGCTACAACAAAGGATGCTTACCCCATTCCTTACGTGTCTGCGATTTTGGATCGTTTGCGAGGCGCAAAATATCTTAGTTCACTAGACATTAAGTCTGCATATTGGCAAATTCCCATGGCGGAATCCAGTAAGCCATATACAGCATTTACGATTCCTGGTAGAGGGCTGTATCATTTTCGACGCATGCCTTTTGGTCTTACTAACGCCCCTGCTACTTGGCAGCGCTTGATTGACCGTGTTTTAGGTGCAGATTTGGAGCCACACGTCTTCGTTTACTTGGACGATATCATCGTGGTCTCAGAAACGTTGGCCCAACATCTGGATATCCTGAAAAAGATTTTTGATCGGTTAATTTCGGCTGGGTTGACGTTAAGTACCGACAAATGCAAGTTTTGTAGGCCAGAACTACAGTACCTTGGATATATCGTCAATAAACAAGGTCTACAGGTAGATCCCGGAAAAATTAAGGCAATCTTGGACATTCCCACTCCCAAATCTGTTGCTGATGTTCGTCGTTTCCTCGGCATGGCTTCCTGGTATCGGAGGTTCGTGCAAAATTTTTCGAGTGTTAGTGCTCCGCTCTCGAACCTGCTGAGAAAACACAAGAAATGGATGTGGGATGATTCGTGTCAAAAAGCGTTTGATAACTTAAAGGAGTGTTTGGTATCGTCACCTATCCTTAATTGTCCTGATTTTTCGCGTCCTTTCACTGTGCAAACTGATGCGAGTGCGTATGGGCTTGGTGCTGTTTTAACGCAAGTATATCCTGAAGGTGAGAAAGTAGTTTGCTTTTTGAGTCGTTCACTCACTAAGCAGGAACGTAATTATAGCACGACCGAGCGAGAGTGTCTTGCGGTTGTTTGGGCTTTGGAAAAGCTTCGGCCATATCTTGAAGGGACGGAATTTGACGTCATTACGGACCACCACTCGCTTATTTGGTTGAATAATTTGAAGGATCCGTCGGGTCGTCTTTGTAGATGGGCTGTGAAACTACAACAGCATAAGTTCAAAATTCTACACAGGAAAGGCAAGGAACATTTGGTGCCTGACTGTCTTTCCAGATCAGTACCTCCTATCGACGGTGTCTTACTTGCTCCTCTCGAGGCATCAGCTGTCCTGGATCCGTGGTATAATAGGATGCGTGACCGTGTTGTTCTTCAGCCACGCAGGTTTTCTTCCTGGAGAATTCAAGACAACGTACTCTACAAATATGTACGCTCTCCCACTCCAGACCTGAGTGACGACTTAGAGAGGTGGAAGCGCGTCATTCCGCGAGAACAACGACGCGAGGTTTTGCACTCAGCTCACGACACACCTACTTCCGGTCACCCAGGGATCACCAAGACGTACCATCGGTTGCGTGCGCGGCATTATTGGCCGAAGATGAAGGCAGACGTGGTGACGTACGTCAACAAATGCGTGGTATGTGCGGAGCATAAAGTTGTTCAGAAGCGTCCCCCAGGTTTGATGGGTTCCCGTCCTCGCGTTTTTCGACCCTTTCAACTCGTTAGCACCGACATTATTGGTCCACTCCCTGCAACGTCAAAAGGTTTTCGTTATATATTAGTAGTTTGCGATTATTTTAGCAAGTTTGTGCTTACGTTTCCTTTGCGCAGTGCTACGAGTCAGGCTGTCGTTCACAGTATTGAGAACGAGGTGCTACTTCTTTTTGGTGTGCCCCAATACATTATCTGCGATAACGGAGTCCAGTTCCGCAGTGGAGACTTCCGGCAGATGTGCGAGAAATATGGCGTGCGTATCCTGTTCAACGCGCTGTACCACCCGCAGAATAACCCGACCGAAAGAGTGAACAGAGTAATCAAAACCATGTTGTCGTCCTACGTGAAGGACAATCAAAAGAAGTGGGATACATTTTTACCTTCTGTAAGTTGTGCGATACGTACTTTAGTTCATGAAGTCACCGGCTTCACTCCGTATTTTGCAAACTTCGGTAGGGAGCAAATTTTGTTGGGATCTGACTACGTTGTGGATGCTGTAGCTCAGGATGGCGCCATTGAGGTCGACCGCAGCGGAGTGACTGATCAAAAACCTGCGCAGTTACTGAAAATTTACGCCGAAGTACGACAGCGCTTAGACCAGGCCCAAACGAAGACCAGGGTTCGCTATAATCTGCGACGTAGACCGGTCAACTACACTGTAGGACAGACTGTGTGGCGACGAAATTTTAAACTGTCCAACGCCGCCGAAAACTATGCTAGTAAACTCGCAGCAAAGTTCATCGGACCATTCAAGGTGCGCAAAAAAGTCTCACATTGCGTTTACGAGCTGGAGGATAAAGCTGGAAACTTACGTGGAACATGGCACGTGAAAGACTTGAAGGCTGGACCAGATAGAGACTTGAACGATGTTGAGGATGCTGCTGATGGTTCTATGGATGATGTCGAGTTAAGTTAATTATGTATTTGAGTTTTCTTTTTTCTTCTTTCACTTCTTTTTTTTTGTTCTTATTAGTCTTTGTTAAATCGCTAGTTTATTTTCTTCTATTGTGAGTTTTAATTTCTTCGTAATTAAACCTCAAGGAAGTTAGGGAGGGATTTGTTACGTTCCAATTTGATCCTTTAGTCCTTTCAGTCATATTCCTTGTCCTTTTAACCTAAAATATAATTTAGTCGGTTGTAATTTTGTTTAGTAAATATTTCAGTTAATAGATACTTACGTAGATTTAAATTTTTCATCGTTTCATTAAGTAAAACTTCATTTGTTCGTATATTTAACTAATTTCCTTTTTTTATTAGTTTTATCAAATCCGTTGTTGACACTAATTCATTAGTGATAGCGATTAGTCTATTGTTTTGCCGCTGCCGCGCGGTTTGGTTTTAAATGTAAAGGCTGGTTCACCAGCGCAGCGTCAGGCAATCGTCAGTAGGTAGTTCCACAATAAATTAATGCATTGAAAATTTCCAGACTCCTTACCCCCTTGTTTAATTATCCCAGATTGCGTTCGGAAACAAATCTTTCATGTCGTATTTTCATGGCGCGCAATATTTTCTTTCTTTCTCGTTCTGTTATTATTTTCTCATTCTTTCTCTATTTCTTATTTACTTCTCGGTAGGCCACCCTAACTACGTGGATGCTTTTGTGGACGTCAAGAGTAGGTGCTATGTGGGACGGTTTCTTGGAATAGTACGAATTTAAATAGAATCAATTAAAGTAATGACTGATGAGACGCGAAATGACTGGATGATTTTTGCTTAGTTTTTCTTAAACGGCGATTGAGAAATCAGCATCTGAAGCGAAAGGTTGTACTATTGAAATTGTGATTTTGCAAATTTTGAAGTGTGAATTTTGTTGTAAAATTATTACCCGGTTGGGGATTTAAAGTAGTTCAGCTACCCAGAATAGTGTTTTATTCGTCGGACGTAGTCCGGATAAATATCGCCGAAGATTCAAATATTTTTCTTCTCACTCTCAAGCCGCATACGAACCAAGGTAAATATTACTGTTTTCTCAATACCGTAAATTAAACTTTGGATAGTGTTTCGCGTGATTCGGTTATTCGTTTGTTGAGTTTTGCACGAATCAGTGCTGTTCCACCGTCCTACGTGAACCTAATCTTGACTTCCCTTTGTTTTAGGCTTGTTGTTTTGAACTTTAACTGGGTTATCCAGTGTTTTATTTGACGGGTTGAGTTTTCCTCTTGTCCGAGGCATTTTTGTTGACGAGGAACTGACCCCAGCTTCGATTTACGAGGATCTGTGTGACGTCACGAGGCTACGAGAGACGCCGCCATTTTGGGTGCGGTCAAGTGACATCCATATTGTGGAATAGAGCCGGTGCTGCCGATTTCGCATCCTGCCAACGCCTAGACGCCACCTACAGGCCAGATACTTATGATTTATTACTTTATTTATGTTACTTTGATTTATTTTTCTTTTTGTTAAATTTCATACATATCTGAAATTACGGACAATTATCGTTAAAACAGTTTTACAGTAGTTTATGTGAATTTTAAGTACTTACCTTATTTTTGTACAAATCCAACTAAGCGTTAGATTTTGGATTTCGTTTATTTATTTGTTTTGGACGTTGTCTGTCACACTTAAGGTGTGTTGCTGATGTGACGAGTAGCCAGTAGGATCTACGATTTGTTTTACGTCAGTCTATCGAGTCGCGTATCGTGCATCGTTGGCCAACGACTCGTAATACGTCGAACTACGTGTATTGTTTTAGGTACTCTAGGTATTTTCACCATCATCGTGATCCTAGTCTCTATTGTGGGACACAGCGCCCCGCCTTTATTTTCATTTGTCTTGCGTTCAGTACTTTGTTTAATTTTCCTTCCTGATTCTTAATTGGATTTACCGCTTTAGCTTTATTTATCATTTACGTAGCTGCAACGCTATTGTTTGCTTTATTTTGTATTTTCTTACATGCAATATAGTCCGTCAATTTCCGTTTTCTGCAACAAATTAGCATTTCTTTTAATTATTTCCAACTTACCTGCGAACACATCCTTTTCCGTACAGTCGTACCACGTCGAGAACTATCGTTTTTCCTGTCCGCCTTCACAATTAGGTATTTGGGTGAGAGAGCTTTCCCAATTGTGTGGCGCCCTTATTTTCCGAGTTAGAACCACCCCGTCTCCACTGAGAGCCGGCACCTCATCCTCACGGTAAGGAAAAACCGTGATATAATCACGTTTACCGTTTGTTATTATTTTAACCCCCGAGCGGTACGTGATAAAATATAGATATTATGCTTATCTTCAAACGTCATAAAAGTGGCATATCATGTGACTTAAATCACAGGAATATTCTTTTGCCGCCGCACAGTGGGTCAAATCGGGATTCCCTACATATCTGTCGAGGCAGATTTTTAAATAAATCTGTCAAATTTGATACATAATAAACTGTCGAAGAAACTGTAAAAAATATTAAAAATTTAAATAATGAAAATTGTGTATTCTTATATTATTTTTATATATTAACGCAACATGACAGATTTTACAAAGCTATTGACAGATGTCAACTTTATATTATGTTGAGAATAATTATAATACGGATGCTTTGTCTTAAGATACCCTAACTAAATTTGTAATCTATTCATTAAATCCATATTGTAATTATTCTCAGTAATAATATAACAAGAGAGTGAGAATAAATTGAAAATAATTTGACAGATCTTTCGAAAACTTGTTGCCTGGAAATAGTCACGAGAGCCCGTAGGGCTTGAGTGGCTATTGCAAAATGGCAACAAGTTTGAGAAAGATACTGGAGAATTATTTTCTAATTTATCGAACTCTCGAGTTATATTTAATTAGATTATTTTTTGACTTAGCTGTTAAGGTCGATTCATACAACTTAAAAGATTTTGAACTGGGTTCATATCGATTGATTATTTATTAACATATTCTTGGAATTTTTCTCCAAAATTTGTTGGTGTATTTATGTATCTGAAATGAAACTAAATCTGTTTTTTTCACACATTTTACTTGACGCGTTGACAGTTTTAAATAATTATTTGACAACTACCTATCATTTGTCAGAAACAAAAAAGCATCTACAGAGATAATTCTCGGGAATAAACACAAGAGCAAATTCTCAGTATAATAATGACAGGATTGGTTAAAACGCAGACACGTGACATACAATGAAGCATTTCATTGGTTTTGAGAAACGTCAAAAAATAATCAACATAATATAATGTTGACAACTGTCAATAGTTTTGTAAAATCTGTCATGTTGCCTTAATATATAAAAATAATATAAGAATAAATAGTTTTCATTGTTTAAATTTTTAATATTTTTTACAGTTTTTTTGACAGTTTATTATGTAATTAATAAAATGTGAGAGAGTCATTTAAAAATCTGCCTCGACAGATGTGTAGGGAATTTAATTATCTTTAATTTAAAAAAAAAATTATCCAGATCCGATGTATTGTAAGGTCTGCACAGATTTTTGAACAGTAAAATCCCAATTTGACCCACTGCGCCGGCTGAAAAAGGTTGATAAATAAATATCATCGTTGAATTAGGTTCTACGTCCTATTAAAAATTAAAGGGTAACAGAACACTTCCGATATGCTATTCTACAAGCTGATTATAATAATAGGGACAAAATATAGTTTGAAACTTACAATTTTGTACAAAAATTTTTACATTTGAGAAACGATTTCAATAATATTGTTTGTTGGAAATATAATGATCCACTTATTGCTCTGATATCTTTGTAATAATTAGCACGGAAATTATCTGAAACAAATTATACTTTCGTGAGGTCGTGTGCTAGTGAGTATTTGTATTAAATAAAATACGAATGTTGTGTGAAGTGATATAGTTTAGGTGATGATGTGGTTTTGTGGATGCAAGATTTACCGGCTGCAATGTTGCATGATCAAATGTAATTGATTATCGAAACAGGGTATCAAAATTTTTGGGTAAAAATTATGGTGTTTTTTTGGAAATATATACTTTTAACGCCTTATTTTAGTATTCATTTAAATATTGGTATTTAGTTTCACTCTTATAACAATACTATATAATTTATTTGTGACATGAACACATGACGTGTTTAATTACAATGTGAAGTGCGGTTACCAGTCGTCAAATCACGGCCCCCAAATATGTTAGTGGTGGAGGAACCACAGGGGTAGATTTTTTGAAATTATGAAAATTGTTTGTCGCCTGTGGGAATCGAACCAGGATTCTCAGGATCCACAGGCCGACTTCATACCACTGAGGTAGCCACCCCATTTTATCATAATAATAAACTTAAAAAATCTACACTAGGTAGGTTTCAAATAAATATATAAGTTTATTCATTATACGTATGTCGATCGAGTAGACCATCATCAGGTAATGATTATAGTAGAATAATAAGTTTGTACATTTGTGTGAGTCTTATAAATAGTAGAAAAAAGTAAATTATAGATAGGAAAGAGAATATAATGACAACAATTATAAAAAAGATGTTCTTCAAAACAGTGGGGTATATTAAATTAGTTGTAGAAACAAACGAACATAAAAAAGCTATATTTAATAATAAATTGACCTGAAACGTTGCTAAACATTGTCTTGATATTAATCATAAATTACACAATAATAATTTGTCAGTTAAACATTTCTGTAAAAAGGAATTAAAGCTGGAAATTCTGAATGCTATTAAGAACCAGAAAACGGTAACGAACGAACAAATTGAACTGTACCGTTCACCGTTAATACGCCCGGTTTAATCCTTTTACAACCATTGACAAAGATGTATGTTCCCAAACACATTTTAGTTGTTACAACTGTTGTCATATGTACTATCCCCCTATATTGCTATAATTTACTTGTTTCTACTATTTATAAGACTCACACAAATGTACAAACTTATTAATCATCTATAATCATTATCTGATGATGGTCTTCTAATCGACCGAAATACGAATAGTGAATAAACTTATATATTTTTTTCGGAACCTACTATAGTAGCTGTATTCCATTTGCCACTTAGTTCAGTAATATCAGTTCATATAAATTAGACAACATGAATAAATGAACTGAAATAAGCAAATTGTTGCACTTATTGAGGTGAATTACTACAAAGTAAATTAGAATCTGTAATACTAGTAGAGGAAATAAAGTCAGCGAAGTAATTCAGCAAAATAAATAAAAGATCTGGTTCAATAAGTGTAAGTTAAATCTGATTCAAATGGCAAATGGAATACGCCTCATATATTCCGAAAATGAACCACGGTGCGGTTCAATTTTACCACGGTTACGGTTAGAATGACGTCATAACGGAACACTTTCACGATGACAGTTGTCACTTGACAGATGAGTTTCGAAATGTGAAATTTATTTAATATGGAAAAATGTTTATATTATAAAAATATTGTATTCTGCATCACACCTGTTTTAACTTAAATATAGGGATAAAAAATAACACAAAGAAAAAAGTAAATACGAGCTTCAGAACAAGTAATAAATTCATCTAATATGAATATATACTGTTAAATAATAAAAATACATTTTGTATCACATGTTTATTTATCAGTCATCATAAAAATATAGTTTTATAAGACAAAAATCCACAAACACTGCAAAAGCCGCCAAACACGTTTCAAACTTGTCAACAACAGCTGTGAAGTAACCAAACTAACCGCCGCTCGAGCACGGTTAGTTTGGTTATTAAAAACTAACCACAATTTTCAAAAACCGTGTTCCGTAATGAAACCGGTTACTGAAAAAACTAACCGGTCCATTTTCGGAATATACTATTAGTGTTGATATTTTAATTTTATTATAAAAATGTTTCAACGAGAACCGACAGTGAAATCTATAGAATTTATAATAAATAAACCATTGATTGTATTAAGTTCACGGACGAAGTCCTGTATCATATTTAATTAAATTATTTTATTGAATACACTTGTTCACGAACCACATTGAAATAATTATATTATGTACTTTATACTATAAAAACTACGTATATGATAAGTAACAAAAGTACCAATTTATTAGGAATTTTTTTTGCTCATGGCTTTGCATGAAAATCTAGAAGTTGTTTATCGAAATTGAAGTTTGAAACATTAGTGAAATAGTTAAATTAATGCTACAATATCAGAAATTATAGTGTCATCATTGATTATGGATGTGTATCCTATTAATTTTTATGGTAGCTAATTCAAAAATATGTGGCTTTTTCGATAATTATGTCTTGTCTGGCAACGCTGACCGTCTGTTTGTTTTAATCCTAAAGTGGGAGAGGTTTGGGTGCAAATTTAGTTCAATAATAGAACAATGGAATTTGTTTTATGACCATGTACTTTCTTTCTACCTGTAGTAAGTATAGGTATAGAGAAACAAAGACATGAAATTAAACGAAAGACATGTAGTACAGTTTTGTCAAAATTGCAGAGACACTGAATAATAAATAACAAAGAACAGTATGTGTTATGTATCTATGTACACAAAATAATAAGTAACATGTTGATATGTATGCAATATTGTATATCAGAGATGGTGTGTGTGTGTGTATGTGTGCGTATGTGTTATTAGTAGCGTACTAGGTTTACATCCTTAAAACAAGAAGTAATTCTTAAAATGAAAACTTATGCAAAATTAGAAATGTCCACCATGGCATACAGATTGTAAAAGGATCCAAATTTCGAGAAATTATTATTTAATAAAACTTTGTATTTGAGACCGTTGTAAGCTTTAGTGAGCTAATTTTGTAAGGGGTTTTTTTATTGCTACATATGCAATGTCAAAAATTTATAGGCAGAAACGTAAAGCGAATTAGCGCTAACACCATTTTATATGTCATTTTTAACTCTCTTTTCAATGGTCGAACAAGTTTATTTTAACTTTTTTCAACGGCGGTTCAATTTTTAGACAAAAATGTAAATAAAATGAGAATATCTATATCTTTATGTGATTTTAACTGACCGTCACTTAAACTTGGCGAGAAATTTGTATGAAATATTTTGTTGTGTAAATAAATAATGTAGAGCAATTGTTATTGATCCTTAATCGATTGTTGTTGGTGAATAATTTCGCATGACCTTGTGGCACTTACCTTTATGTTTGCATGAATAGCATCATGCTATATTCCATGAAATTAATATTTTAAATGTGCGCTGTTAATATTTGTGCCCCAGGATTCATTACAATTGGTATGCGCTACCTGGTGTTGGATATATTGGAAATATGAGAACGCCTTGTGACAACAATTTAAATGTACTTGACGTACTAATATTTAGTTTTATTTGTTTGAGTTGTAATTTCAATATTTATGTATTTTTGTAAATTGCTATAGAAAGAAGATGAGTGATAAGTGAATAGGAGTGATTGGATAGATGTGATTGACAGTTTGTTGTGTGATAAATGATTTCGAGTATAATAAATGAATGAGTTTATATGGAGTGATCTATGAATGTGGTTGAAGTGTGGGTGGTGTGTTTGTATGAGAATGTTTTGATTATTTGAACAAATTAGTGAGTGAATGTTTTATGAAAGATTTTAGGGCTCGTGCTACCCCATATGATGGGATAAAGCGTAATGATATGATATGTATGTATGTATGTATGCTGTATTTGGCAACAGACACATTCTTATTATTTTGTTGCAAGTCGATGTGTGCGCAGTTTCTATGCCAGCGTCATCTGCAATAAATAACTGTAAAGATACAATGGATGGGTTAGAGAAGCAAAGGCCGCAGAACGTTTTTATTTAATTGGGGGCCCAAAATATGGTGTCAATAAAATATTTTTTTTGACAATATGGTTTCTATACATATGTAGGTTGGCGCGTATCTACTATAAAATGTTATTTATAGTTTTGGATTATTTTTTGACAAGTAATACACTCTAAAAAATCTGATGTGGTCAGCACACGACTTTCTTATACACAGCATATTTCATATTTAGAATATATAATATTATTAAACATGTAATTTAGATTTTCAGTAATTCAGCTTTTATCTGTTTGAAACATATCAAATATCAAATTTGTTTACGTATAATTTTTTAGTAATGTTGACTACTTAATGTCTAACTTTACTGATGAGGCATATACAGAATGTCCGTTTTTCGAACCTAACCATTGGTATCTCAAGAACCGTGAAATACGAAGTCGATTAAATTGAGGCAAAGTTGCCAAATTAGACGACCATTATAATGATGTATTTGTTTTTCCGAAAAAAGACATAGATAACTAGATAAAGCGACTATGATTATTGAAATATATTGTTAAATATAAAAATTAGTTTTTCTCAAAATTAGACGCATATACAGGCAAATTGCAAATATCATTTTATGTTTCAAATATTTTTGCTAACATCTTTTATTTGTACCTTTTTTCGTAACTGATTCCAATTTTGATATAAATGGAATTTATTGATTTGTGTGTCCAATAAACTTCCTCTTCCGGTTTTTCAATTTAATTCAAAATCAACTCAGCTCTTCGTATTTTCATGAAACTTATAATTACCAAGTTTCGTTAACAAATCTTATCTCGTTCATGAGATATTGCACACTCAGCCACACATCCATCCACACACACACACACATCATTGAGAAAATGATCAAAACGGATTCAGTGGACCTCGAAACATATATTTCCGCGAAAATCTCGTCAACGATTTTTTTCTCGATTCCAGTACTTCCTTATACTGTGTATAAGAAAGTAAAAAGTGACAACGTATGTCTGCATTGCAAACAAATACTGAAAATTAATTAGATCACAACTGACTTTGATTTGAATTTTTACATTTTAATAAAAACATAGACAGAACTCATAGAATGAATCATTTTATAAAATAATGTTATATATATATATATATAATGTGAGTTGCTGAGTATGGAAAATAAATGAACATGTATGAAAAGAATTATGAATATGGTTGAAGCGATAAAGTGGTGTGTCAGGATAGGAGCGTTTAGTATATCTAGTTTTGTGGGATGAATCTGTTTGGTGATTTAAGATAAGTTTATAATCCTTGAATTTAGTTTTGTTGTTTAGTAATATCATATTAGTGTTTACCCCTGTGGCTCCTCCACCACTAACTCTTTGGGGGCCGTGATTTGACAACTGGTAACCGCATTTCACGCGCAAAATATATCACTTACCGAGATCTGCTTCGGCAGAGTGCCACACCCAGTAATGGGTAGAAGGTGTGATGATATATTTATTTTACTTTTATATCAGTGTTTACCTGCAATTGTGTGAAATTCAGCTTCAAAAACAAGCGCAGGGTAACACTTTCCTCGTTTCTTATCTATTTTATTTGTCTTCTGATATGACATAAAGTGTTTACCTGCAATTGTGTGAAATTCAGCTTTAAAAACAAGCGCAGGGCGACACTCTCTTCTTTTGTTATCTTATAATTGGTTTAAATTTTCTTCAGACGACCACTTATAAAAGTAACAATAACAACATCATAAACTACTACGGAAAGTTGAACATAGCATACACTGATATGTTAGCATAACGTACACTTCTAACATATCATGTGAAGATCCCCTGATTGACAATAGAAGGCGTTACGATGAAAGAAAATCATAAAATAAATACAAAGAATTTGTATTATTATTTGGATTAAAGTTTTGGCAGAATTTTCAACACATTTGCACTGATAAATTTATTTTTTAAAATTAATAATGACTTATTTACTAATATTTTAGCATTATTTAATATTTTGACATTCTGGTTAATACAGTTGCACAATACCTAACCTTAAACGTTAAACGTCAACGCTCATCTACAAAAACGCATCAGCTGTCAAAGTGTAACTACATTGCTCTTGTAAACTTTTTTAGAAATATTTTATGGTCGTCTGAAAAATAGTGTAGATAGCTCGAAAGTGTGATAACTGTGCTCGTGTACTTAAATCATTCGGCGCTTCGCGCCTCGTTTTTCAATTTGTACAGTCGCACGTTATCTTACACTATTGTTGCTTGTTACGTAATATACTATTTCATAAATTGTTTAACTGCAATTGTGTTGAATTCACTTTCGAAAACAAGCGCAGGGCGGCGCTCTCTTCCTTTCTTATCTGTATCATTTTCAGTTTCTGCAGTGTGTGGTATTTTCTTTTATGTACAAGTGTTGCTTCCATATTTTCTAATCTTTGTAGATTTGTTGTTATATTCGTTATTAGAATCGGTGTTAGGAGTAAGCGTGAGCAATTTGTTTTATGCATATGTTATGTACGTCGAAGATAGAAAATGAATGATAAGTGAATAGGAATGATGTGATTGAAGGTTTGTTGTGTGTTAAATGATTTCGAGTGTAATAAATAAATGAGTTTATATGGATCTATGAATGTGGTTAAAGTGAGGGTGGTGTGTTTGGATGATAATGTTTGACGAGGACTGATTGTTTGATGAGTGTGAAGAGTGACTGTTTTATGAGTGATTTTAGGGTTCGTGCTATCCCATTTGATGGGATATAGCGTGATGATATGTATGTGTGTATGCTGTATTTGGCAACAGACACATTCTTATTATTTTGTTGCAAGTCACCGTGTGCGCAGTTTCTATGCCAGCGTCATCTGCAATAAATAACCGAAAAGAAACCGTTTAACAGTGGACAGAGTTAAATTAAACAGTTTTATAAATATTGCAATATGTTTGCTCATGCAAATAAATAATTGTAGGTTTCTTAGTTGGGTTGCACCGAATTTTAGGTCGTTTCCGGTAACTACCGGTAGACTTTTTGCAAATATATCCGGTGTATAAAGTCTGTAGATTGTCTAGAACTGATTTTAAAAGTGCAACGGATCGTAAATTATTCTCATTTATATTCTAGAAGTTTTATTTTTGAAATGAGTTTAAACTTCAAACTTGAATACATGTTTAATAATAGTTTATAGTTTATTGAGAAAGAAGTTCAACAATGATCCTTATTGTAACATATGATGTGTTTCATACTATATATCCTATATCGAATTCGTTTTATTTAGTATCGAAATTTCTATTAAATAATAATAATAATAATAAAATATATATTTAGGACACGTAATAGGAGAAAATAGAGTTACACCACTGAAAGATAACATCATATCAATAAGAAATATCCCGACTCCTACTACGCAAAAAATTATATATAGTGATCATCATTTTACAATATAGTAGTAGTATATTTGAAATAGAGAACAAAGTACAATTACTGAACTGATCAGGTATATTTCGAAGTAAATTGTATTAGAAATATAAATAAATAAATAAATATATCATCACGCATTCTACCCATTACTGGGTGTGGCACTCTGCCGAAGCAGATCTTGTTAAGTGATATTTTTATGTACGTAAAGTGCAGTTACCAGCCGTCAAATTACGCCACCCAAAAATGTTAATTGTGGGAGTGCCACAGGGTTAATTTTAATGTGGTAAAAATGTTTATCGGCAGTGGGAATCGAATCAGGCTACTCAGGTTCCACAGGCCGACTTGATACCACCGAGCCATCTACCCCAAATCAAATAACTAAATTTAATTGACGATATTATTAGAACGTATTATATCAATTGAAACTATAGTTTAATAATAAATTATATATAATTTGTTTATATAATAGTATTGTACATTTTAATTTTTTATCAATTGGTAAATTCAATTTTTTACTCTGAATGTACAGCACTTTAATACCTCTTATTTTAAATTAAATGCATGAAGTCCCTTACTTATATTTATTTAAACTTTGGAACATTCCACTCTAATAATGAAATTAAAAAATGTCTATTTTGCATTAACTTTGCAAAGTTTTTCCATGATTTATTTTTCCGTTTCAAAAGTAACTTTATTAAAAAATTTAATGAAATATGTATAGAACTTTGATCTAATGTATTAGACATGGTTTTGGTCTATGGTTCTTAAAAAAATAAATCCTATGGATACATAAATAAAATGACAATTTATGTTTAATGTGAAAACTTGATTTTACAAAATGTCATTTTGACATATAATCTATTTACATATGTTTATCTGGTGAACATATAATTAAATGTTATTTAGTTGTGCATAAAATATTGTATGTACCATGGGTGAAACCAGCGATTCTGGACCGTGGCAAGATTATTAGCACGAGGCGCTAAGCGGCGAAGGCTAATAACACGCTCAAGGTCCAGAAACGTTTGTTTTCACTCTTGGTACATAAATAACTATATTATAAAGAGAAATTAATGGCAATAATTTTATATGTTCAACATTTTTACAACTAGACAACGCAACAATTTCACAAAAAAATGTCCCTGAATACATAGTTGTACAGAAATGAGTTTTATGACACTGTTTTTCAGAAAAGCAGTTGCACCAAATTGACATAGTAAACACACGGTGTAGAAATAAAATTTTATATTTTGTTATTTAATATCTAAGATACACAAAATAATGAAAGACGAATGTCCGTTCAAACTTGGAAGCATAATAAAG
Organism: Pterostichus madidus; assembly: GCA_911728475.2. Classification (NCBI taxonomy): domain Eukaryota; kingdom Metazoa; phylum Arthropoda; class Insecta; order Coleoptera; family Carabidae; genus Pterostichus; species Pterostichus madidus. The sequence continues at coordinate 10,607 of OU452313.1, read as the reverse complement.
TGTAATAGCAATATGTATCTCTTTCTAACACTTACAAACCTCTCTTGCGCTGAGATAGGCCTTGAACAGAACAATAGCAATCTGTTTTCAAGATGGATTTTATCTTTGCATTAAACTGTTTATGATTTAAGGGTGTTACTTTAGTGTAATAAGCGTGGAACATTTTATTTCTTTATGATACCTCCTTTTAAAGTTTAACAAAAGGTCTGTTGAACAATAGACACGGTTTATTGCCCTTTTAGGGATCTTGGGACCTAATCCCATCGTCGCCTTCGATAAGACGTACAAGATAGCTCTTGTAGTTTCTTAAGATGTAATTGTATATTTTAAAATAATTTAAACAAATTTTTTGATTCATGTCTAACTTATACTATGATAGTTAACTATTAGTAGTTGGGTGCGTTAGAGCGATGGATAATGACAATAGAAGAATATATGTTAGAGAATGCATTGCTTTGAAAGTTATATTTGTGGTAATGTCAATAGATCTAGTTAAAAAATTAATTCTTTATTATACAATACGATAATGGCTATTTATCGTCGTGTATAATGTTGTATTTTTTCTGTAGCAGATATTAAACAAATGTTAATAGTGTACGTTGATGGTAAATGCAAATTGTGACAAATCGCACTGTCAAATAACATTATTGTATATTTGCAGATATAGCAAACTGATTTTAGTACTAAAGAATTAGAGTGATGGATAAAAGTCTAAAAAATCGAAAAAACTTCAACCGGATGATGCCATGATCGACGATGATTTAGAATCATAATGAATAAAATTTGTATAAAAAATAAATTAAATGAATTTCCTTTATTTACCCCTGCTGTTTGTCAGAGTGTTAATTTCTTGGTTTGTGTAGAACAAATGCACTTTAGTGTACATATTATGTAAATGTCAGCCACTAGTTTTAAGTGTGTCCCATGATAATACGGGAAATGAATGTGTGGTTTTAAATATATTGTCTGTAAGTGGCGAAATGGTATTTTTATTTGTGTGATTTCAGACAATACACTTTATTATAAATGAATTAATTTATATTTTCCTCATTGATTATAATGTACAGGAACATATTTAAGAATTCAATATAATGTAAATCTATTTAATATAAAAACTAACAGGTATAATTAACAGCAATTATTTCCAACAATGAAGCATGGACAGTTCATTGTATCATAACATGAATTGTTCATGATGAATAACAATAGTCGTACATAATCCTTTTTAGACTTTAGATTAATTGCTGGCGATTAAATTTGGTACACATTTTTTAATTTATGGCGGCTTAATTACTGAGCTCTACATTACCTAATTAATTTACGGGAAGTACCTGTCTAATGACTTTTTAACGTTATTTTCATATTTTTAACGGTTTTTAACAAACACTTGAATTTGGAGTTTGTATTTTTATTTTGATAATAGATTCAATTAGAAAAATATCAGAAACCATTTAAAAAAGTATACCGACTAATTATAATAAGTAGCATTATAAACTTATAATTAATTTGTATATTTTATTCAATATCACAATAATTAATGGATATTTAAATACAAGTACGAGTAGCTCTATCTTAATAGATATTTATTTGAAATTTGCCTTTTACTTTTCTCTAATTTACAATTAATCGCAGGATACCTATTTTTCTTATAATACTTTCCATTTATAATTAAAAGGTATTTATATGATTAATATAGAATAACGATTTTAAATTTATTATGAACAGAACAGAATTCAAAAATGGATCTAATCTATAGCGTAACCATGAAAAATCAGGGTTGAAAGTAATTTATCGATCGGTAACAGTTAATAATCGTGTAATAGAATAGGAGAATAAAATCTTTGTAGCATATAAATATCGCCCAGGTATAATACAATATTATTATTATTAAACGATGATAACACAAACAAAAAATCTGGTGTGGTCACCACACGACTTTCTTATACACAGCATATTTAATATTTAGAATATATGAATGTTATATAATTTAGCATTTATCTGTTTGAAACATATAAAATATCAAATTTGTTTACGTATAATTTTTGAGTAATATTGAATACTTTATGTCTAACGGATGTCCGTTTTTCGATACCACTGAGCCACCACCCCATTAAATAATAATAATTGAGAAATATATTGATTTGATAAATAAAAATATAAATATATCATCACGCCTTTTACCCACTACTGGGTGTGGCATTCTGCTGAAGCTGATCTCGTTAAGTGATACATTTATGCACTTAAAGTTAGGTTACCAGCTGTCAAATCACGGCTCCCTACGGCGTTTCGGGGTGGAGAAAACCTCAGGGGTTATTGGTAAAAGTGTTTGCCGGCTGTGGGATCGAACCAGGGTTGTTATGATACACAGGTCGACTCGATACCACTGAGCCACTACCCCATAAAATAATTATAATTAGGAAATATATTGATTGGAGATAGTAGTATAAAATGTCTCGTATAAAAGTAGATGGGCGCAATGTTGAATTGCAATAATTCGCGGTTCGGTTGGACATTTGTGTGTACGAACCTCAAGTTGTTATTGATTTCTGTGCGCGCGTTAGAAGGAAACGGAAGTACACGCTGTTACTGTCCGTCCTTTTTGCGGATATGAAGTACTCGACAATAACTTTTCTCTTGCACTGTGTACAATACGTTGTATCACACATTGGACATATGATATGTTTGTATCTCTGGTAAGATACATACGAGTATACCAGTACCTGCTGTAATATTTATAATCTGGAATTTGTTGTTTCGTCGTCCACATCTGACACAGCAAAGTCTTAGGATTGTTGAGGATGTTTTGTTTACAGTAAAAATTGAAACTATTTTATAACGATGAAATTAGGCGTATGTAGGGGACATATAATTGATTTATAATAATAATACATTGATTTTGTTGCCTGTATGTAGGTTTTATGTGTAGTTTAGCGACCTTTTAAATCCATATCAGAAACATATGTTGCCTATTTAAAATTGAAATGTTTTTAAGTAAATAATTAAATTAAAACTTGTAGATAGATGATGGGCGCCTATATATATTTGTTTTTAAAATAACGATCAGTGAAAACAAAAAAAAGTAAATATATCATCACGCCTTCTACCCATTACTGGGTGTGGCACTCTGCCGAAGCAGTTCTCGGTTAGTGATATATTTTGCGCGTGAAGTGCGGTTACCAGCCGTCAAATCACGGCCCCCAAAGATGTCAGTGGTGGAGGAGCCACAGGGGTAGCTTTTGAAATTATGAAAATTGGTTGTCGCCTGTGGGAATCGAACCAGGGTTCTCAGGATCCGCAGGCCGACTTCATACCACTGAGCTAGCCACTATCAATGAAAGCGAAGGTATAAAATTCGTTTTATAACAAGCGATTCGAATGTTAGAAGTTTTGTATTGTAGTTATAATGTCATAAATGTTGTTGCAAATAAATAATGAATTAAATTAAATATAACTAAACACCTTTTACGAGTGTGGCGGCATTCTACTGTAGCAAATCACTGGCAACGAAGATGTTAGAGGGGAAGGGGGTTCAAGGGTAGTTTTGACAGTTCAATGAAAATAGTTATTCTGCACCAGATCCTTATTATCCGCGCTAATAAAATATGGCCAATTAGGATGCTTTTTTTTGCTTGTGATGTTACTATATAAATTAAATCATTTATATGTTTATAGTGAAACATTATTTTTAACTAATAATTAAATTAATATAGAGGATGGTAGAATTATTTATGCAATATAGTAAGTACAGTGTTTTTCTTTTCATATAGCGATATGTCGTTTGAGTTGTAAAGAATAATAAGTTCGTACATATGTGTGACAGGCTTATAAAGAATAGAAATAAGTAAATTATAGACAGAAAAGGGATAGTACATGTAATGACAACAATTATAAAAACGATGTTCTTCAAAACAGTGATGTATATGGAATTAATTGTAGTGATTGTCAAGCGATCTATATAAGTCAGACCAGTCGTAATTTCAATATTAGATTCAACGAACTTAAAAAAGCTATATTAAGTAATTAATTGACCTCAAACGTTGCTAAACATTGTCTTGATAATAATCATAATTGACACAATAATATTTTGTCCGTTAAACATATCTGTGGAAAGGGATTGAAGCTGGACTTCTCAGAATCATTGGAAACTCAGAATGCTATGAATTACCAGAAAACTTTAATGAACGAACAAATTGATCTGTACCGTTCACCGTTAATACGCCCGCTTTAATCCCTTTATAACCATTGACTAATATGTATTTTCCCATTTTTAATGAAATTATTTTATTGAATACTTGTTCATAAACCACATTGGAATAAGTATATTATTTTATAAAAACTGCGAATATGATAAGTAGCAAAAGTACCAATTTATTAGAAATTTTTTTGCTCATGGCTTTACATGAAAATCTAGTAGATCTTTATCGAAACAATATTGATGTTTTAAATATTTATGAAATAGTTAAATTAATGCTACAATATCAGAAATTATAGTGTTATCATTTATTATGAATGTATCCTAATAATTTTTATGGTAGCTAATTCAAAAATATGTCGCTTTTTCGATAATTATGTCTTGTCTGGCAACGCTGACCGTCTGTTAGTTTTAATCCTAAAGTGAGATAGGTTTGGGTGAAAACTCAGTTTAATAATAGAACAATGGAATGTATGACCATGTACATTCGTTCTACCTGTAGTAATTATATTTACATAGAATTGTCGGCTCAGGATTCCAGGTATAAAGAAACAAAGATATGAAATTAAACGAAAGACATGTAGTACAGTTTTGTCAAAATTGCAGAGACACTGAATAATAAATAACAAAGAACAGTATGTTTTATGTACGTATGTACAAAAACATACAACTTGACATTACTATATAAACATAAACATTAAGTTGTCACAGTAACAAATTAGTACAACGCTAACTTAGAAAAAATAGTTAATCTTGACAAGCGGAATAGCGCTAACGCCATAATTATATCATTTTTAACTCTCTTTTCAATGTACGAAACAAGTTTATTTTAACTTGAGTTAAAAAGGGAGTTCATTTAGCATCAAATTTTTTAAATTTGAAACAGAGTTGTAAATAATTATTTTAAAAACGGTGTTAGCGTTAATCCGTTTTGTGAAACTGCCTGTTACATGTTAATTTGATATAAGATGAATTTTCATCAAAGTTGCGGAGAAAATAATGAAACAATAGTTACGTGAAACTGACGTATTGACGTAAAATTAAATTATTTTGATTGACTCTCTTACATTGCCACTTCTATTGTAAGTCTCCTTTAGGCAATGGAACATATGAAACTATAACATTGTTTCTATTATGTTTAATTTTAAAATGAAGATACTTTATATCATTACATTTGAAATAGTATTAATGAAATTGTTTCTGCTGAAACCGGAAGTGAGACTCGGGAACTTTAAACCGTTTATAATTGTACACAACTTTTCATCTTAAATTATACGACTAAAATTAAAGTAAAGAAATTACCTAAATGTTTCTGTAGTATTGTAAACATTTTGTATTAGATATGTGTATTGTCACATCAATCAATGCTAATTGATGTAGGCACTGTTGCCACGGTAGCCACATCGGTAAACAACAAGGATCTATTTAAATTTTTTAAATATTGGTTGACAGTTGATCGTGAACCGGCGCTCCACAGTGGGTCAAATCGGGATTTTACTGTTCAAAAATCGATGGAGACGTTAATATCCATTGGATCTGGATAATTTTTTCTTCTAATTAAATGTAATTAAATTCCCTACACATCTGTCGAGGCAGAATTTTAAATAACTCTGTCAAATTTGATTAATTACATAATAAACTATCGAAAAACTGTAAAAAATATTAAAAATTTAAATAATGAAAATTATGTATTCTTATATTATTTTTATATATTAAAGCAACATGACAGATTTTACAAAGCTGTTGACAGATGTCAACTTTATATTATGTTGAGAATAATTACAATACGGAATCCCTGTTTTAAGATACCCTAATTAATTATCTAATCTATTCATTAAATTTCTAATCGATTCATTAAATCCATATTGTAATTATTCTCAACATAATATAAAGTTGACATCTGTCAATAGCTTTGTAAAATCTGTCATGTTGCTGTAGTATATAAAAATAATATAAGAATAAATAATTTCATTGTCTAAATTTTTAATATTTTTTACAGTTTTTTGGCAGTTTATTATGTAATGTGTAGAGAATTTAATTACCTTTAATTTTCTTAAAAAATTATCCAGAACCGATGGATATTAATGTCTCCACCGATTTTTGAACAATAAAATTTCGATTTGACCGACTGTGCGCTCTGGCCGCCTCTATAATATAATGTGTAGATGATGATATTTGATGAAAAACTGTAATACAATTGTAAATATTTATAATAGACCTTCTAATTAGTATATAAAAACATGGAAATTATATAAACGCCTTAAATGTGTTTATGTAATTTATGTTAAATTGATTGTTTACAAAATTGTTTTGAGAATATTTTATGATAAGATATCTGCTTTTGTAGATGAACTAGCATAGTTTATAGGAAGGTAAAGTGACGTTTTGTGTGTCATTTGTGTAACTCGCAAACACACAGATTGACTACAACAAGTAGCACTTGAGCATTTTATTATAGTATTTATGTACTAATATGTACGATGTTGTAGGTTGGTCGAGCATCAGTGCGATCTGCACGCAGCGTTCGCCTAGTGACAGATCTAGAACTAGGAGGTCAGGGCTCCTGTCCATTATCGCAGCCTCTGGTAGTTGTAGGAAACGGACGCGCTTACGCTGTCTCAGAACCACAAAGCCGGAAAGCCATTATGATTGTTGTTCAGAAAACTCAACAAGCCAGCCGAGCAGTATCATCAACAACAACCACTAACAATACTACCAGCGAGAATACCAACAATACCCAAAACATACACAACACCAATACAGCAACACCAACCTCTACACACGATGATGAACAAATTTATTGGCTGCGTTCAGCTGGTGTGGCACCTCAACGGTCGCCCGATAGCTTATCCGTGGGGCCGTTGTGTTGGCGCGGACGCACTCTGTCCACCAGCTCTAGTAGGGCAGCTATCAAGAAAATAACCTTCAATGAGGATACGAGTACGTCAAAACGGTAACGCATATCAATACTAACTTGCTTCTTTGTGTGTGTTGTGAATGTATGTAACCAGTACGATGCATGATGTGGAAATGATGTAAGAGTGTGTGTGAGAGGGTGTGTGAAATGTGTTTAATAGTATGTGATGATGTGTTTGATTGTAGTTTATGCCTCAAGAGCCGAACACCAGGACCTGATGAGGATGACGGAGACTACGCAACGTTGAGGGAAGTACCCTTGTTGCCGGGGGCCCACCGAACACCCCCAGACGACGAGGATGAGATAAAAGTAATTGGAACATACTTTAAAACTGATACTGTCATTTAATTCAAAGTTATTTTTCTTTACCAAGCAGGCAGATACATAAAGCGGATTATCGCTAACACCATTTGTACTTTTTATACACAGTATAAGGAAGTATTGTAAATTGCAGAAATATTCGGAACATAAAATGTTATTTGCAATTTTCCTGTATATGCGTCTAATTTTGAAAAAAAAAAAACTAATTTATATATTCCAATAATCACAGTAGCAATAGAAACAGAAAACATAAACAAGTTTAACATTTATAAGGCAATTAATAATTGGCAAACGCAAGGAGCAAGTCATTAGTGTTCAATTCAGAGTTTTTGATGCTATATCAATTTATTGATCAAATAGTAAATAATTTGAAATCGACTAGAATTTTAATTATCGCTTTATCTAGCTATCTATGTCTGTTTTCGGAAAAGCAAATACATCATTAAAATGGTCAACTAATTTGGCAACTTTGCCACAATTTAATCGACTTCGTATCTCACTGTTCTTGAGATATCAAGGGTTAGGCTCGAACAACGGACATCCTGTATATGCCTCATTCAGTAAAGTTAGACATAAAGAAGTCAACATTAATGAAAAATTATACGTAAACTAATTTGTTATTTTATATGTTTCAAACAGATAAATGCTGAATTACTTAAAAACTGAATTACATGTTTAATAATATTATATAACAGCTATATACTCTAAATATTAAATATGCTGTTTATAAGAAAATTGTGTGGTGACCACATCAGTTTTGTTTTTTTTTTGTTTTTAACTCTCTTTTCAATTTACGAAATAAGTTTATTTTAACTTGAGTTGAAAAGAAAGTTAATTAACATCAAATTTAGTTAATATCTTGAATCTGTTTTAATTTGAAACTGACTTATAGATAATATTAAAAACGATGTTAGCGCTAAACCGTTTTATGTAACTGCTTGAAGATGTATAAAAAGAAAACTTTTTTATTGAAACATTGTTAGTATATTTGATATAAAATTTAATATGCAGATTCATGAAGCGGGTTAGCGCTAACACCATTTTTTATTTCGTTATCAACTCTCTTTGCAATGCTTTGAACAAGATTATTGTAACTTGAGTTAAAAAGAATGTTAATTATCATCAAATTTAATTAATTTCTTGAATTTGATACAAATTTATAGAGAATATAAAAAACGGCGTTAGCGCTAATCCGTTTTATGAATCTGCCTGTAAATGTTTTTATTATTATTGGTTAGTATTAAATTTAAATTGGCGCATTTGTACAAGTACGTACGTAATTTAATTTTCTTTTAATATAAACTTTATTATTGTTACTAATTATTATTTGTAGTTGGAAAGTTAAAATCGGTATATTTAGAAAAATATACTGAGTTTTAATAATCTTAAATATTATCAATTATCTATATTGTTATTAAAATTATGAATTACTAGTAAAACTGTAGGTATAGTTGTAAAAATTGTTTCTATTTAATTGTATTGTATGAGTTTATGGTGTACGTAATGTGGTGTTTAAAATGGTTTTTTATTTTTTGATGTAGTTACTGGCGAGCGTACACGACGACAATGTAACGTATGCGAGTACCAGCCGAGATTTAATCCCACCTGTAGATTACGAAGATCCGTCGCCTTTACTTATACCAGAACCGTTGGCTGACGCACGTCTCATCCACAATCCGCAGGTGCTTAATGTACCAGCAGCACGTAGTAGTTATTTATTTTTGACCTAAATGAATGTGTCTGTGTAGATGTCTACGGTATCGATGACCCCCAGGTGTCTAAGACGAGCTGACTCTGGTATGCCACCAGAAGAACTCACTCCGAGATCTGATAGTTTGTCGACAGTGTCCTCGTCCTCACCGCCACCGAACCATAGTGAGACATCGTCTGGCGTTCATAGCACAGCTAGTAGTAGTAGAGAACTGCAACCTCAGCAACAGTCTGTGAGAGTTGTACGTGGTTATACGAGCCCTGACAACTATTTGTTCGGACAGATCATAATTTCTATCAAAATATTTCTTTATTATATCGTTGCTCACTAAATATATTTTTGATTATTTTTTTGACTTCGATTTTAGATTTAATCCTATTTTAGCGACTATATTATGATATAAAACAATAATAAAAATATAATTGTTTTGTTTAAATATTTATTTTAACTAATCTCTCTTGTCAATTAAAGGTTCGGACAAATTAATATTAAAAAATAAATAGAAATCATTTATATATTTAATGAGGCGTTACGTCTTTTTCTTTAATTACTGCATCAATTCTTTTAGGCATTGATTATAGTAGGACCGGCAACTTTTTAACTGTTACTGAGTCACATACTTTTTAAATTTTGACCTTCGTACCTTTCAGAGTTCTCTGTGGATTGTTTTTAATTTTTTGTTTCATTTTACCAAAAACGTTAAATAAAATTTAAATCAGGACTGCTGGATAGTCAATCAAATACGATTATATGAATCTTTTCGAATCAGTTTTGAGTACTTTTGGCCGTGTGACAGGTGGGGGCTATCCTGTTGAAAAAGAAATTGTTCCCCAGGATACAATTTTTCGACACTGGGCTTTAAATTATGGTCCAGCATATCTTAATATTTAACTGCGTTGATCATACTATTAAAAAACTGTATACTTCCTACTCCTCTTGCAGACGTGCAGCCCCAAATCATATCCTAGGAGGGCGTTTCAAACAATCTTTATGAAACGCTTTATTTTAGCTCCGAATCACTCGTTTTCTGTTATTACCTACACTTAAATCAAATTTGGAGTTGTCGCTGAGAATAATCAAATTCCACTGGTCTTGTGTCCATGCGCTTCATTCTTGACACCAACTTAAGCGGTTTTTTCTGCCGTTCAGTCAACAACGGTTTTTCTTTTGCCTAAAGTGTTGAATTTGAGTTTCAATAAAATACTGAAAAAATTACATTCGTATGATTACCTTATTAAAACTAAGACTACTTTTATAAATCCACTTTCTACATGTTTCTTAGGAAAATGTAGCTCATCCAGCTTCATTTCACTCAATCGTTATTTCCCTAACAGTAGCCCTTCTGTTATTTTTACAAGTTTTTATAAGATCTCCTCTTTGTCGATTTTATACTAAAGTCGGACGTCCTGGACTTTTCCCCCTGTATCGATGGTACCGTTTTCACCATACGACTTTATGATGTCAAA